>CM076724.1:4117653-5362083 GCA_038501795.1 Pseudopleuronectes americanus
TTTGCTCAGAAGTCTTTTTCAGAAGATATTTTTTGAGCTGGAGATAGTCATCATGGAGAATAAACAACTTACTTAACAGAGAAGGGAGGGACATGAAAGAATATGGAGGCAAAATGTCCCACTGGTAACGAAATCAAGGAAAATAGAAGGGCATCAGAACCCTCTGAGCCTCCATATCAAATGCTCCACCCGATCTGGAATCAACAATAAAAAAGACAGCACTTGTGCATAATATAACGACTGACATGACATATGACTACAGCAGAGGGAATAAAATGGGGAAAGGAGAGAGCCTTTTATGTTGAGAAAATGTGATATGATTAGGGCTTTTGATGCTGGGAGCTACTCATATTTTATTCCGCATCAAAAGGTGAGATCTTAAGTTTTTCATATTTCCACTGCTCCATCGTATCGTTCAGTATCTTCAAAAATTATTACTGCTGCATAACTGAATTAATCGACAGAAGTACAATTGAGTTGGAACCTCCGTTGCCCTAGCTACAGGGACAGTACTCGGGTTTTCATCCAGTCTCATCTGTTCCATTTAGTCGACATGATTTTCTGAGCTTCTAATCTGCCATGCCTCATTCAGACACAGCGGCGGCCACAAATACGCCGCGTCCTCAAACTGTGATAGATGGCTGAGGCAGGGGGAGAGAAGGGACGGTAAGTTAGAAAGCGATAGCGCTCAGTTCTTGGAAGGGAAGGAGAGAGATGTCTTCCACTCTGCAGCGCTGCAGCCTCGGAGAGAACAAAACATGCAATTAGAGCAGCAATACACTGTGAAGTGGTCATTACTAGAGCTAATGAGCGCGCTATCTGTCCGCACATTAAAGTGCCCGCTAACGAGGGCTTGTTCATCATCTGCAAACACAAGTCATCGCATAATCCTATCTCCTGTCCTCTCGTCCCCATTGCAGGGGGAGGCTCATTTGGACAGGCGGTGGACAAAAGGATCCAAACATGGCAGGAGGATTCGGCTCTGAGACGAACTCTTTAACTCTTTAAAACTTGACCAAAAACAGTCGTCTCGAGAGGTGCTTCTCATCTCAGCACCACGCTGAGCTGTGAAGCTGAGAGACAACCAGGAATACATCTTAAAACTCATATCACTGTCTTTACCAAGCTAAAAACGCTGATGATATGACATTCTTTAAGTGTTCTGGCCTAGCACAACTTCGGGCTTGGACAAGCTTCAGTCTCTGAGGACTTCTTCCAAGTTTCCACAACACCGTTACCACCAGCCACCACAAGAGGGCACTGCAGCCAAGCATTTTTTTTTGCTGCTCCTGCTGCAGCTGCTGCTGTTGTGTGCCATCCCATTCTGCAGACTGATAAAGAAAAGGCAAGCGATGGTTGCATCAGATAAACGGAAAGAGAACGCACTCCATAGGGTTCACAGATTCTTAAACACTTATTATCTATTTGATTTGCTCCTGATTACAAACATATTTTCATGGGCAAATCCTCCCACGGGGCGAGGTACTACCACCCACACCCAACCTCCCCACATCTTTGTGTCCTTGTGTTTCTATTTACCCAAGAAGAAGAAGGAGTTGGTGGGAAGCGGGGAGGAAAGTTTAGTCTGTCACTCTCTCCGAGCAGCAGGAAATCTGTCACAATAACAGAGTGAAATCTTTTGGCATTCAGCAGCCGACCTAAACAGCACATACAGCCGCAATGTACAAAATTAAAGTCAACACGAGCAAATTTAAAAGAGTGAGTGGCACAGGAGTAAATACATCTGTGTTCAAATAAAAGAGCGAAAGAATAAGAAGATGAATTTGGATTTTATTTTTCTTCCAGTGTGTGAGTGTGTGTGTTTGTTTCCCTGCCGTCTCCACGGGGCAATGTTCTGGCAGTCACAATCGGATGAACAAGTTTTTCCTCCGCCATTGTTGAGTCTCTAACACCCCGCTATGACTCATTTCCTAGCCTGTAATTATGTTTGGGAGAAAACAGAGTTTAATTCTCTTTAATTGTGTAAAGCTGAGCAAACTGCGGGCTCGAACGCAGCCGTAATGTGTTTAACCTTGGGCACCAATATCCCCACATAAACCACAACTGTGTGAGACTGTAAGATAAAAGATGGGGAGGGAGCAGGAAATAGCACGACAGCGATTCGAGGAGTGGAAATAAACTGGTTTGTCTGCATTGTTTGCAGTGCAGTGCAAATGTAGGCTTGACATTTCCTGATTTTAATTTGGATTATCTGAAAAGACAAAATCAGGTCAATATTTATTCTTTTTTTCTTTGACAGGATAAATTTTAATGAGAATAATATTATTAATAAAATCACGCGGCTAATTGTTCTATGGCAGTGTAGCAGACCCTGTGGAGGGAGCGTATCTGCAGTGCATCTCAGAGTGCTTCTGATTACTTCCTCTCCATTCATCATTTTGTCGTCTGGCCCCAAGGCATCAATAAACAACTGTCATGGATCCAAGTGATGGCATCAGTCAGCTTTCACAGCACAAAGCCACTAATGCAATTTTATTGTTCTTTATTTTATCATAATATTACATCTGACAGACAGATTCACAAATTCACAAGTCTCCATGTTTGATTATCCGGCGAGTTTCAGGTAAAACTGTGTTTCCGCAAAGGAGATTAGCATCGTACAAACCTGGTGCTATCTCAATCTCTTTGTGGCGTAATAGGGTGTGATATAGTCTATCAACTGTAGCTTCACTGTGTGGATGTGTCTGTGTGTTGTATGCATAGATAGATAAACACACACACACACACACAGACACACACACAAGCACACACAGAGTGATGTGCGATCAGAAGCATCAGAGGGTTTAGCTGCAGTAGCATTGCCCCCAAGGGACTGCTGCTGTGCCTGTGCAAACATGTGGACCTCGCGCTGCCACCTGGGAGCGAAAAGGGGAAGACAATCAAGATGAGCTGCCCAGATAATCTCTGTTTAGGACACTACATGCATTTAGGCTGAAATGCGAGACTACATGGGAAGTTGTTTTTGATCTGTACATATTTGTTCGGCATCTGTATCAGGCCGCGGCTGGTTGCTGCCATGAAGTAGTGAACACGGTGGCCGGAGAGAACAGAGGTGGCGGTAGGAGAAGGGAGGGAGAAGAAGAGAAAGGAGGGAAAGGAGGGAAAACTGAAACTTGTGAGCAAGCTTGAGTATTTTAGCACGAGCGTGCAACACTTGCGAGACATGAGCTCAAATAAATTCATGATTTAATAGGACTCCAGACGAAATCTGTACGCAGAACCAATTTCAAAGCGCCCATTTTCGGGGTCAGTCTCATCTCAGCTGTGCTGGGCAGCAATCACGCTACGTGCACACAAATGATGCTTAACCACAATTAACCTGCAGGGTGTGCCTTGTACTCCAGGACCATGCAATCTCACTTTCATATCGCCAAGAAGTTAGAAGTTAAGAGATTGTCTTGGCACCTCTCTCCTCAAGCATCAATAATTGATTGAGGCCTCTGGGACACATTGTGTATTGTGTGATCGGCAAACTAACCCTTCGTGTGGGAGGAGAGGACACCCGGTGGTGCTTTGCTTGACCCAACCAATCCTCCATTATTTATTACAGCAAAAAGGATCCTGGTGGCTGGGTTAAGGAGGTCAGTCCACATTTAGTGCTTCCTCGACGGACGTCCCTGTGGTTTAGATTGAGCATTTCGCGCTACGCTGCCTCTCCCCCACATGCCCTTATTTGATATTAATATCAATCTTCTTTTTATCCGTCTTTTCATTGAGATTAGCACCTCTCTTTCTGCCCCAATCTGACATTCATTTTTCTCAGTGTGAAACATACTCTGCGCTAGAAGAATAAAATCCTAAACTGATGGTTTTGTGAGCGCACACACATCTAATTTACACATGCATATGATGATGCCACACAAATCAGTTCTCCCCCACATGTTAATACACATATTTACATGAACATATTTTTAAATCTACCCAATGAACTATTTTACTTCATATAGTGAGTTGGGAAATAATGCACCAACAAGGGCTTTGTGTGAAAAGCCAGAGTTGAATGGAAATGGGAAGCCGCTTCAGGTTCGTCTTTTACAGCGTTGACAGCATCACCGGCCAAAGGTTACGCCAAAGGCCTGCGGCAACAGCTTCGGCCGAGCCATATCTGTCTGTCCTGTCACCCCCCCCATTGTTCACCGCTGACACCAGCATCCCACTCAGACACAAGCAGGGTCAAAGTTCGGACCTCCAACACTTACCCCCGGCGCTAACAAATGGCCTCTAAACGTGACCTTGGGCCCTGAGGCTAAAACAATGAGGTGGAACCACCAGGTTCCTCATGCACACTGTGTTGGAGTGTGACAATAATTCTGCATGAAAAGTTAGACCTGTGAAATAATGACATGAAGTCATCCATCAGTGGTTAACAAAGCTGAGGCCAAAGCACTGCAAGGTAGACGGTGAGAACAAACCTTTAAGTCCCTTATCAGCTGATGAAGGAAATTACACGGCTACAACCCTGAAACATTAATTAGCAGTGTATGTGCTACAATGCTGCATCACATCTGTGCCACCACTGAACGCCCCCTGGCTGTTTGCAGTGGGCTTCATTCAGGTCTTTTGTTTGTGCTGGAGTCTGGGCTCTGCTTGGGTCTCATAGTCAAGTCTCACCTAAAGCTGATCCATGTCTCAGATATTCCTGGTTTCAGAAACCACAAGAACTCATTACTGCTACAACATGAGAGAGGACACAACAAAATAAATTCCCCTTCCACAATGTGACAGATTTGGAACATTTTCAAAGAGGAAGATCCCGTCTTTGCAGCACGGCCTTTCACAGCGATCGCAATCAAAGTGTGTCCCTTTGTGCGAGCGTGCACGCCAGTGTGTGGTTGTCAAATTTGTGTTGCCGGGTCACCTTGAGCGTTGCGGTGCACATGGCATGAGGGTCCCGCCGCTGTCTGTGGTGCGCTTCGCTGAGCACTTCTTCAAGCGCGACACTCCCACTCCAGCAGGGATTTCCACACACCAACGGGCTCTGGGCCTCCATTGCTAACCATTAGCAGCGGATTAGGAGAGCGGGTAAACGCAAGAGGGCTCGGGGGGCGAGCTATCAGGTGGCTTTCATAACTGACGTCCTCGGATGACCATCCAGTGTTAGAAACCAGCTCAGCCATTGGTTTAAACATGCGTATCAAGTTGTATTAGGATGTACAATCCAAATGTCAACTTTTACACCAGAAAAGTACAGAAAATAGAAGGTGTTCATCTTTGTGTCATTAAAGTTTTCAAATTTTAACTTCCCAGGTTGAGAGAGAAAACCTTGACCTCGACAGTCTGGCTGTCCTTCCACCCGGCATTGACTTCCTCCCTTGACAGGAGTACATTAGCAGAGCATAAAAGCAAAGTGGGTGGCTGAATTGATGATCGTGGCATTGCCCCATTTAACAAGTTAAGACTTACACGTCTGCACCGGCACTCACAGCCTCCCCTTCATAAAAGGAGCCGCTGGGGCAGAGCCAGAAGATTCTATCACTGCAAACCAGCTGGTAAACATACAAACACGACTCAAGTGTTTCTTCTGTCTTCAAATTATTCAATGACCTGTCATAAAAGTAAGCACAATGAAAAAGTAGGCACAGTGATACCCTTTCCCTCTGGTCAAAAAACCCACTTACATCGGGCTTTTGTCTGCAATGGGAATGGATACGATCTGCATTCACTCCCACTCTCCCGTGTCTATGCTCTGCAGTAGACACTGGTTTTTATCAGCTCTGGCTCCAATGGGCAGTGATGGAAACATGACACCCTTTCTTCTTCTGTATTTTGACAATCTAGACGCTGATGCTGTTCCTTTTCTAGGCTGATGTTATGCCGTGCATTGAACTTCCAGGCATTGGTGCCAAAAGAACCATAAACGTTTGTGTACTTTTGCAATAAAGGTACATATACCTTATTTTACTTATAGTTTTTTCAAATCTTGGGAAAAACATACAAATCTCTGTGTGAGAGGCGGTGGTCTAGTGGCAGAAACTTGGACTATGGGCAGAGAAGGTCTCTGGTTCGTCTCTGGTTCGATTCCACGGAAAGACAACAAAAAGACGAACTGGATTGATCTGCCCAAAAATCCAAGAGTCTCTCTAGACCCTGTCTAGTGCCCCTGAGCAAGGCACCTTACTCCTCCAACATCTGCTCCCCGAGCGCTGTACATAGTCGCTCACTGCTCTGTGTGTCCCGCACACAGATGGGTCAAAAGCAGAGATTACATTTCCCTACCTGCATGAGTGTGCGTTTGCATGTCTGTGCATGTGTGTGGGATAAATAAAATGCATCTGCATCTACTTAATTTAATTTAATTGTATGATGCAAAATGCAACATCAGCAAGACAGCAAGGTGACAGAGCTTCTCAGTTTCCGACACGTTTGTGACGTTCAATATAACTCACAGGGGAAAAAAACAGAAACTCCTCTATTGGCAATGGGAAAGGGGTCAATCGCCCTTTTGCTTTTTATAAAACTGTGTTTATCTTCTCATTTTGGTATAAAAGAGTTAATAATGTCTCTCTTTAGCAGCTAAAGGCGCCTCTGTGCTCATCAGCTAAACTGCTTTCTGCTACGTATCTGAACATATATAGATGATCAACCTACAGTTGCATCATGTAAAAGTTTGAGATATGCTGATAAAACCACTAAATCTGATCAAAAAACCTGGCCCTGAAGCAAAGCTGTTGCTGAAAAGCTTCAGCAGAAGCTAACATTGTGTCCACAGAAGGAGCCCGCAGGCCTCGCAACCAGGGGCCACTGAGGTGTAACCAAGCGAATCTGAACGTTGAGCCTCTATTTGTCAAGGAGACAAAGGTCTGGTTTTCACAGCGAGGTCACAGTTGCATGGAGAAGAAAGCAGGACCCCGCCAGGTAAATAGGATGTCATTGTCCCACGACAAAAGCATAGTCTTAACCCTGTGACCTCATCAGCTTTGGGGAATGCTTTTCTATTCTCAGTCAGTCATCAGAAGAGAGAGCCTGGCTCTTTTCAAGACACCGCCCAGGCAGCACAGGTATTAGTTCCCTCAGGAGCGACTGGTGCACTTGCAGAACAGGATACACGCACTGCAACTTGTGGCAACATGGGCGTTTGCTTTAATGGCATTTAACAGCTTCATGAAGGAGGCAGTTATGCTACCGCACCCTTTTGTGCAGAAAATGCTTTTGTTCAGAGATAATCAGATGATCTATTCCATGAAAAGAAATTCCATGTATTGTAAACTGTGATACTGATATGGTTTCCATGACACACACAGACACATTTAGCAGGTTGCAAAGAGAAATGCTCAGCTGCCCGTCTGATTTCCTGTTTCCTTTTGCTGCTGCCCCACATTTCGTTCAAAAACCCATCAAAAAACGACTTTCAGAAAAACGCAGTATCACTTGGTCTGTGATCACGCTAATCTGAACGCCTTAGCAGATTGAGAGCTTCGAGTGCTGAAAGCAAAGGCAACTCAATCTTAGAATTTAAAAGGCTTTTTTTGCCTCATACAGCCTGCAGCCAAATGGCACTTGTGTTCTGACACGGCACATAAACACACACAAAAGAAGTTATTAGCGTAGATGCAAATCAAATTACTAGCAGTGTAAACTGCTATTCCTCCCTGCACTTGGGCCTGTAATTACTCTGGCTTATAGGACTATAATGAATGCTAATGACACACTACTGCAAGGCCATCAGCAACACTTGTGTGAGGTTGGGTGATTTTCACTTAAGTTTTCCTTTTCTTCCACACTCAGTGCAAGATTAAAGGGTACAAGCATTTTAGTGAGGAACATTTGCCTAGAATATGTTTCAACAGCAAATCATTTAAAAATTAAAGGCCATAATTGGATGCATTCAACCATATCATATATAAAACGTATTTTTGCATTTCAAAAGGGATTACAAATTCAACTGCACAATGAGTCCTTGTGGAAATGACAACAGTTGTACACGCCTCAGAAAAAGAATCCCTCAGTATTCCTCACTGAATCTAATGTCACCGAGCAGACTTTCTTTGTCTCTGCAGCTGGAAAATCAATACACAAACAAATTACAATAGTTTAACTACACAGTACGAATTGGACAGGAAACTCCTGCATGTTAACCAAAAGAAGAATGTTCAGGCTGTTTGGGTCTGACAACAGCTGGTAAATAGAAAACTGGGATCATTATTAACAACAGTGACGTGTAAATGTTGAATTCAGAACATTTTGAATGTACTGTACATTCAATCAAGGAGCAATCACACAATTCACATCCTTAAACTAATCAGTTTCTCAATGTTTAAGTGGGTAAATGTCAATAGAGCAACACACTTTTGTATATTTTTATCTTGCCAGTAGCCACATTACACAAAGCTTGTCTATAAGGGCTGGGTGATATGGCCAAAATGTCATCTATATAAAAATATACATATCAGTCAATGTTAATAGATGTCATGAGAAATGTCACATTACTATTTCTGTTCAAATTAAGACTGAGGCTCAAATTTAGACTGAGACTGAAAATTAGACTTGTGGTGACTGATGAGATACTGTGGTTTTAAACTCTTCTTTACGACCACAGATTGATAAACACTTGATAACATCACAACCTTTTTACAAATCTGAGGTAAATCAATAATGTGTATAAGAATTATATTGATCTATATGGACATTTGGTATATTGCTATTTATAAAAATGTATATGTATTGATATTGTTTCATGTCAGGCCCTACACACGAGAACACGATTGACAAAGCAATCTTGATCATCACTTACATTAATGGAACTTAAAGCCAAACACTACTTTTTTTGTAAGTCAACACAATGCAGCATAAGTGTTTGTTATATTTTATCATAGTTTTGAGACATTCAGGGTTAGTTAGGTCCGTGGTTACCAACCTTGTTGATCGAGGGACACCTTTAAAATATATCATAGGTTCCATTTAAGAATTAGTTCAACCAAGGACTGATATTCTTTACAGAAGTTAACAAAGAATATCTTTCACAAGTAGATCAGAACACATCTAAAGGAGAAAGAAGATTCTTTATGTCCTTTTAAACATCTCACCAACTCTTACTGCATCATTGTGTATATGACATGTCTAATATCTGATTGTTATCCAATTTGAGACATTAAATTAGATCAAAGTGTAGTTTGACATCTTGGGAAATCTTGGGGAAAACTTGTAATTGGAGCTACTGGCCGCTTAGCTTAGCTTAGCATAAAGAAAACACAGGGAAACTACAAGCCTCACTTAAGTTTGTTTTTACAATAAGTACAAAACCTAAAGTGTAGAAACAAAACATTATGGTTTTGCAGGGGTTTATGTGACAGATTATTCCCTGGCTGGATGCAGGGACTTCCTGGAGTCTTGTCATCTCTGTGAGACAACAAGTAAATACAGCTGTAAAGTCTCCATAATGTGTTATGCTAGCTTCATATTCACTGTTCAGACATGAGATCGATAAGGAATTACTCACCAAACTCTTAGCAAGTAAGCAAAAAGGCAAACAGTATTTTCCTTAAAATGGCATATATTGCTTTAGTGGGGAAAACCACAATCTTCACATAGTGTGGGTCTACAAATTGAAATCTGCATTTTATTGTTGTTTTCACAAAAAATGTAATGTTGCAGAGAATTTATTTTGCATCCATCCCCAAACCTGCTTATCCGTATGCTTTACCATCCAGGAGAGGGATGTGTTTTATGTGTCCCACAAAAAGGCTGCTGCATTATTTTTCCTGAAATGTATTTCTTGGTTGTTTACTGGTCCACTTCTAGAGTCAGAAAGAGTGTGAGGCAGGTTAAAACTGCAGATTAGGCAGTGTACAGCCTACAAATACAGCATGTGTTACAAACATGATACATCTGCAGCTTCGTTTTTCTTTATATTTGATTCGTCACATACTATGTTCATCCAGTGGTTAACAGACACTTACTTAGCTATACCTCTTCAACTCTAAAGTCCTTCAGAGAAGCTTGAGATAACTAGAGACCAGTTGGTCTGATACAAGTGGCTGTCCAGCAGAACTCTGATAATGAACAGCAGTGACACCTCAAAGTTCCTCAGGCCTTCTTTTGTGGCTTGTAGAACAGAAAATGTTTCATACAGGTTCAACCCTCTGTTGTCCATTTGGCCTATGTACTGGTCATGTTCAATGGCTGGGTTGTCAAGAGTTTACCCTGTCCATCACTATCAAAGTCTGAAAACAATCAGCTGAAGATTCTGGAAGATAGCTTCCTCATTTATTGACCATTTCAAATCGAAATTGCCTTCTTCAAAATTTTGAATGCAAGGTTATTAATAAATATTACAAGAATTCAAAGCAGTATAAGGGAAATACAAATATTGCAAGTAATTACATGAATTGAAGCTGCAAGCAGCAATGAAAGGTTCTTGCATCTTTGTTCAGAAGCTGTGCTGCTACTAGGCCTCATGATTCTGAGCCTCTATGATCTTAGGGTTCTACACGAAGAAGCAGACTCTTCTGTTGTGTGAATGGATCTTGCACATGGAAGTGGTGCACATGGATTCTACTTTCTAAAATACAAATGCTTTGTGAATGGAGAATAAGATCTCTGTGTAACATTTATACTAGAATGACAACTGAAAGGGCTGAAAGAGAAATTAGTGCTGGCTCATATATTTTCTTTATAAATTAACCTACATCATGAACACAAAGCAAAAGACTGGCAGACATGAAACTTATAAGAAAAATGGGTCTCATGTTATCTGATGATGTTTCCCATTGACAGAATATAGAGTGAACAACAAAGGTCCCAGAACGGAGCTTTGAGGAACATTAAAACTTTAGTCAATGTTATTCATGCTCAGTCTCACATTATTTACTTACTTTATCTCGCACTTTCTCAATGCTATGGTGAAGACAAAAGCTAAATCAGAAATGATCTCAATTCATCTTAACACACATTGTCTATGTGAAGTTGTTGCTAAGCTGCAGAAAATATTACAGACCCTCATCTCTGAAAATTGAGATGAGGGTTTTCTTTTCTCCGACTATTTACTATTATTTTTGCATTCATGCAGGCACAGATGTGTGAGTCGATGTCAAATGGGCAGTTGTGCTGTTAATTTGTGTCTTTACAAAACTGCCAAGTGTGATATTACAAAGCTAACAAGGCCAGTGCATTTCTGTGTAACTCCATTCACCTAGTGGACAATGAAAGTATTCAGCACAAGGAGCAGATTTAGTTCTAGGTTGTAGTTCTCGGTAAGGTAGTTTTAAAGGCAGAGAAAAGTGAATAAATAAAAGAAATATCTAGGTTAATAAAGAGGTGACCGTGTCAGACCAAATTGTTACCACAAACAATAAGGTGAGAAATGATAGACAAAAAGAACGAGTTAGCATGATTCTGGCTTGTCTGGATTGTGCCTGAGCCAAATTGATGTTCTCATTTGCTGCACCTTTACTCTTTAAATGTGTCCCTTGATATAATACAACTTCAGGTTTGTGTTGTGTGATCAGACAATGTCAATCATATTTACCTTGATGAGTTAGCAGCAGAGGACAGTCGGCAGCAGCGGCATATCTTCTCTCTCACTGCGGAGGAACAGGAGGATTTTTCAGACCAAGGCGGACAAAGCAGCCAGAGTAAATCCCAGATCAAACAACATGCTGAAAAGTTGGGTCTCAAAATAAATAGCCGCCGTCAAAGAGGCTGCGGGCAGGTAAAGGAAGAGAAGATTGTCTCAAATGAAAGACAACCCATTGAAATCCTACTGAGCTATTTTCAGTAAGGCCCCTAAAAAAGCCGGAGAAAGGAGTGCACTGCTAAAGGTCAGCGTGGACCCAGATCATAGAACCTGAAACATGGCACGAAGATAAAGGGCCCGGTGAGAAATATCAATTACGCCATGACATTTTCAAGAGAGACAAAAGAGGCCCGTATAATACCCCACAATGCAGTGGTGCTGTGGCCACGGCAACATCTTCGAAAGTCACCAACTGGGTTGTCTAATTACATCACTACTGTAAATTTGAAATGTATAAGAGCAAAGAAATCTAACTATTAATTCCAAAAACGTCTTTATATACTGTATGTAGAAAGCATATTTCATGAACCCTTCATCTTGTCTCTTTCACACTTGGCATGTGTGACCTCAATGGCCAGAGACAGTGCGGTATTGAATTTGGTGTGCTTTGGACACGCGATAAATTCAATATAAACAAAATTCTAATGAATGGGCAGCCCAGTGCTTGGTAGCAGTAAGTGGGGGCAGAGCAGTGAGCCTTCAGTCTGCTTCCCAGTTGAACACGTCTTCTATATCCTCAAATAAACTACAGCAACCGCCTGGTCAAAATCGCCGCCAGATCATTTTCGTATTCCGCAACTAACACAGGCAATTACTGGTGACGCGGGTGCTGCGTTCATAGAATCATCTACTCTTTAGCTATTTTTCTCCAAAATAAGGGCACAATGTTCCTTTTGTTGTTGGAATGCTTTATATCGTGTTGAATTACAGAGTTAAAGTTGTGAGCTTTATTAAACTCATATAAAAGTTGCACACAAACATTATTAAGGCATTTTTTGTCATCACGAAACAACTTTAATTATAAAATCTTCACTGCAGCTTAACCAGGTAGGAGGAACACAAAGTTGTGTAACTTCACTCTGCACCAAGACAGTTTATAAAAACCTTTGCACACAACGTCCAGCACACAAACAATAATAAGTGACAGTATATTGTAGAACTGTTTGAGGAGGACTCACTAATAGTTCTGATGTATCTCAGGAGCATCAACACAGGACAAGAGAACAGAACATTCCAGACAGGCAGATTTACAGTGGGAACTGCACGAATAATTTAAGAGTAAAAATCTTCAAGCTTTCAAACTCACAATCATCAGAATGGTACAAATCATCACAGTGCCACAGCTTGATGTTTTTTTTTCATCCCACTTTACATAAAACGCTGTGTCCGATCTGGCTGTGAATTCAGATGACTTGGCCGAGAAGTTTCAGCTTCACCTTTACACTCACAGAATCTCAAACATGTTTTTATTCATTACATTCCTATGGTCGTCCAGTGAGTTGCTCATCTCCAGCCGCTTGAAGCCGGCATTTTCCGCTCGGGCAGTTCAGACTACATATCATCTGGTGAGGAAGCTTCCACACAGGAAGCTGAGAGACCACTCTCCAGCTTTGTTGTCCCTGTTACATGCCGCACAAGTAACAGTTTATATTACAAATATAAGGATGGAAACATTGTTACAAGTATAATGATGATTTTCTTTTATTTACCCGAAAATGTCTCAATAAGCTTGTTTCTGTGATCAATGTGGGACTGGCCATTTGATCTGATATCAGCGTGTTCTGCAAATAATAATGTTGTATTTTTGGGTAATATGCTGATTATCTTTTTGCTAAAATGTAATGTGGTGACAGTACACGTTCAAGGAGCCCAGTCAAACCAACATCAAAGTTAAATGTTGATTGCTTCATATTCATAGTATAAGCTGTATTTCTTAGCATATAATAACTAGTTTATAACTCACTGACATGTAGTTGTATGAAGCTGAGTGTTTTTTATCATTTATTGGTCTACAACTTTACGCCTCTTGTGGACATATCTCAGCTAAAGCCCAACAGTCCCCTTATGAAACTACAGAATTTTCATTTGGATCTGCGCCAAATAGCGCCATCTCATAAATAGCAGTGCCTTAAACATGCCTGAATTATTTATGAATTATTGTTGATAAAAAATGTTTAAAACGCTTGTCTCACAATGTTAATGAAAGTGAAACAAAATCCTTGGATCCCAAACCTTTTGCTGGCTGTGCACAGAACAGCTTCTTCATTGCATGAAATCGGTTGAACTGGTTTTGTGTAATCTTGCTAACAAACAAACACAGGTGAAAAAAAGGTGGAGAGAATAATAAATGATAAAGGAGTAAAATTTTAATTGTTGAGAAATTAAAATTTAAAGTAGCAACATACAATTCCATAATGGTTGGTTAAAAACCGTTTTATTAAATATTGACATCCTGCTTATTCTTTTTAAACATGGGGAACATGGTGTTCTCTGCCAGTTGTAAACACATAACAGTTACTGACAGGATTCCCTATTACAACCACACCTCTTCAGTATGGCATGTTCCCAGCTGGCGAACCCGTTACTCTACCATAGTCACTTTGTATAGTCTGTGCGTCACCAAGGCTTTAACAACGCCTTTTCCACTGTTCCACTCTCTGTTGAGGCTGAAGCCAGGTAATTATACAAAACAACAACTTAACCATGGGCACCCGTGCAGCATTACGTTGTGCTTTGGGCTTGTTGGTGCAACGATTCTGACATAATATTAACCTGTCATAAGAAACCTGTTTTAAGGAACAGGCTCAGTGTATGATCACAGTGCAGCACACTTAATAAAGACTGCTTGGGTCAGTCCACAGAAGGCTGCATCACCGCTGGTGCACAAATGAGATGTTCACCTGTTTATTCAAAGTTCAGTGAAACCCCAAACTAATTGGCCACTTGTTCATGGCACCATGCTCCATCGCCTGGAAGGTGAAAACTGCTAAGTTAAACTTGATGTGATCCTCAATTAAGTAACATGTATATGACGTGACTTTATACTAATAGGTTTGGTCTTTCTATTGGTTTCCATCTTGCGCTTAGCCTGCTCTTATCACATGTCTGGCTCCACAGTCAGTGGTGGTTCTTTGCCTTTGATCCCTTGAAGCCAGGTTTTTGTGGCCTGCTCCAAATAGATGTTGACAAAAACAAGTAAGGTGATTGGGGCTCAGGGGTTAGAGTCTTCCCTACTCCGGAAGTACTGCATGAATGTGTGTGTGAATGAGTGAAAGTAAAACTGTACTGTGAAGCACTTTGAGTTGTCATCAGGACTAGAAAAGCGCTACATAAATAGAGACATATATTTTGATGGAGTTTGGTTGTATGTTGGTTTTGCGTGAACTCACAATTTTGTATATATTAATTCAGTCAACTAATTTGCATGTTAATCCCATATACTGTATATAAAGAGGCTCAACATGTCCCCACTACTTCCCATTGTAAAAAAATGAAACCAAAATATCCCAGATCAGGGGGAGACCATTTTTACTGTGATGACGTCATTTGGAGCCAGAGTTTGTGCAGTGGCAATTTTGGAGAGCAGCGGTATTGAGGTTCTGCCAATACATGTGCCTGACCAATCACTGAGCTTTATCATGAAGTTTCACTCCCACTTTTATTTTACAAAAAACGAATTACAACCACACTCACTGGAATAACTAACACTAAATACGACATCTGTGTGATAAGAACTATCTAAAATGACAGAAACCATTTTTGAGAAAACAAATTTGACATGTACTTTGATTTTATTACATTGGTCTATGTCACATTCACTAACATGGAGGAGGCGCAGTGCAGTTAGCCACCAGGGGGCGATTAAGATTATTTGGATTCACTTTTGGGAGGTCGGCTTGTCGACCATCTTTATAAACTGTCTAAAGTTAATTCAGAACTGCTGCAACCCATCAGTAAAGTGGAGCAGAGCACCGAGTGCATAACTTCAAAACGAGCATGATGTGAGTGTAACAAGATCTAAAGATCGTGATATGAGGATTTGGTCACTAAAAGACCTGTAGAAACAGAAACAATGTGAAATTCTCCAACCATCTTGTGTGAAGCTCACTATCATGTCAGGTCCTGGGAGGCACCTGATTCCTTACAACACTCAACAATACAGCGAATCAATCCTGTCTACAAGGCTGATATCTTATTCATCAGTTGCTCTGCGCTTCCTCCAGTATTTTCTGGTATAATGAGTCGGCATAATCAACACTGTACTGCTTTGTGCGGAGAACAATGTCGTACAGTGCCTGTCATTTCCTTCAGGCTGAATAGAGAGTAAAAGGGGGCACCTCTCATTCAAGGTAAATCAATACAGCGAACCAAAAGATTACCGTATAATTTTGCATACAAGGTTTTCTACAAATGATCTAAATGGTTATACAAATTCCAAGGCACTCAAGGCCGGTCTGTTTTGTTTTGTCGGATAATGGAGCTGCTCAGTTCAGTGGGTCTGGCCCTGACAACTTGTATTCACCTGGATTTACAGCATTAATAATAATAAATACACAAGGACAAACGTGAGGTTATGTACAGCAGTATGGCCACTGCAAATTATAACAGTTTGAACAGTTTAACAGTGTCATTTATTTTAATTTAATTTTAGCGTGTATAATGGTTATATGGACCTTGATAATTTAGTGTGAGGTTTGGTTTGGTTTAGGCGACAAAAGAACTTTGGTTGAGGTTTGGGACAGATTGTAGATTCAGGTAAATGTTGTTTCTTGTGCCTCCAGTCATTATAATCAAAATAATGCTGCAACTTTTCACAAGAAAAGACAAAAAAAAATCTTTTCAGTGAACATTTTACGTGAGGCTGTTGTAAACTAGATTTCGTAATCTCTAAAAGACAGGGTTGCGAAAAAGATTGATTCCTAATATAACAGACTCACTGAGCTGTTCATACCAAAACCATTAATAAATGACGGCTATGTTTTGTTTGTTTATTTATTGGATGTACTGGTCAGCACCGTCGCCTCACAGTAAAAAGGTTTCAGGTTTGAATCCTGGGTCTGCTGGGGGTCTTTCTGTGTGGAGTTTGCATGTTCTCCCCACAACTGCATGGTTTTTCTTTATGGGTACTATGGCATACTTCCACAATCCAAGGACATGAAGTTAGGTAAATTGTTAGTCTACTGTAGGTGTGAATGGTTGTTTGTCTATATATGTTGGCCCTGTGATAAGCTGGCGACCTGTGCAGGGTGGACCCCATCTCTCGCCCAATGTCAGCTGGGATTGGCTCCAGCAACCCCCAACCCTCTTTGAGACCCTCCAAGAATAAACGATACAGAACGGTTGTTGTTGGACTGGATTCGTTTCTGAGCAGTGGTTCTGGTCCGAGATAGCAATTACAAGAGGTTATAATATATACATTGTGTATACACATGTTAACATAAGTATGAGTAGAGAAGAATCTTTCAGTGAGAACTGACTTGGTGATATCACACCACTAGACTGCATATGAAAAGGTCACAGAAATATCTAGTGTGTGGTGGTTAGCTACTGGAATATTAGCTAATACAAGCCACCATTAACTACACCCATACCAGACTAAGTGTAGACTGAGTGATGATCTGAACAAGAGGGTTTTATTTCATTCAGCTTTTCATTGTATAAGAAGAATATGGAATAAATATGTAAGAATATTTCATATAATCACACTATCTCAACTTAAAATGAAGAAGTGTGGAAAATAGAGAGAAGCTAAATGTTAATTTGCTCCATATAATAGTTTAATAATAGAAAGCTCTAAATGAAACTAAAGTTTTTGGTGTTGCAAAATTCAGGTGCAAACATTAACACGTACAAGTGTTTTTGGATCATTTTGTCAAACGAGTCGCTGAAACTTGGATTAAATAACTTTTTTTAATCGCAGAAATGAAAGATAGACTATAACCATGCTATCCCCATATCCCTTCAAGAAATAGAGATTAATTTGAAGGTAATCATAAGTGTGAAAATTGCTGTTATCTTCTCACTATTCCTTTCAGTGCTAACGGCCTGTCTGGCGCCGAAGTCGTCTCCGTAATAAATATTCATATACCTTTCAGGGTCTTTGTTACGTTGACTAGCTTCCATCAGTGTGATCTGCTGTGGCAAAAGAAACACAAACGGAGAAAACATACTAAGAAAAAAAAATCTGAGTTAATATATAAATAATAATGACAAAGAGTGAACAGGGGGGATTTGGTACATCAAAGAGTGCTCTATCTTTGTGGCATGTAAACAGTGCGTGCCTTCAGTGAGTGGAAGAGCCCTTTTTAATGATTCCATGGAAGATTGCCACATCGACAAGCATCCTGTAATAAATAAAATTAACAAACATTTCTGTAGGGTCTTTTCAGAGGGAAAGGGAGCCCAATGTTTTTTTTTCAGATAAGTGGTCTATACATCCCCTGCTCCTTCCTGATTAGTCTAATCCAGTGAGAAGTGCGTGCAGGGTTTTGATTGAGTCAGCCGTCGAGGACCCCGAGGGGAACCCTTCTGATAAGTGCCTTTACCTTTCACCTCCAGAACCCCACGCACGTCGCTTCGCCATATCCCACTCCCTCTAATCTCATTTGGCCCAGGAAGACATGCTCAGGCACAAGAAGCAACGATTAGCATCCTCTTTACCAAGGGATTCCATTGGCTTGGACTGCCAGAGCTGCCCTCAACCTGAGTTGCTCAAGGCTCTAAATCAGCCAGGTAGTTATGTGTGTCTGTGTGTGTGTGAGTGTGTGTGTGTGTGTGTGTGCATGTCATACCTTCATAATTGCGTGTTTGACAACTTGATATCAGTATGCGTGTTTCCTCTGTTTGCCTGTCTGTGGTCAGGGTCACTTCGCCAAACATGTTCTCCTTTATATCATGACATGATGTCAGGGCTGTAGCCAAGATTTTTTAAATACTAAGGTATGGTTAGTGGTTAACTAACTAACCACCAAACACATTGTTTACATTTTAATTGGGGGGGCGTATCTTTTACTACAAATTGTCACATCTTATTTATGCACTTAACTGCTGTGTTATATATTTCCCTTTTAATAAGTTCTTTAAATTTGTTTTGTCTAAATCTGCTTTAAAAACTCAAATGGGATTGATATGTGTGCAATCATAGAACATAGAATATGCAAAACCTTCTTAATATCCGGAAAAAACAAATCACTCATGAATATATCACAGACACATTCCAGAGGCCATGACCCCATTGACCTCAATGATACAGTACTGTGCAAAGTATCAAACAGAAGCCATCTTATCATTACAGTCATATGCACAGTAAATGTAAAGACGCTTTTGAAGCTGTGTAATTGTTGCCATAAATGTAAATGTTCACTCAAGTAGGATTCTTGGTGTATCTATTATCTTTAATTCCACCCTCACAAACCATCATGTTTTAGTTCAATTCAGCAGGAGCTCTTTCTACTGTATATATTGTTGTTTTATGTCCGAGTGTTATTTTATGTCCGATTCACCAACCACACTCATTTAACTTGCTGTATGTGTAAATATACATGGCAATTAAAAATAATTCTGATTCTAATTCTGATTTTGAGTAATACAAAAAAAATTGTTATGGACATTTTTCCCAGATATGTTTAGTTAAAGACATTGAAAATGTGATCTGGACACGCCTCCCATTGATAGTGATGCAGAGCCACGACAGTTAAAGTTAGCATGTGAGGAGCTCACCACGCCTCAACTGACAAAGAGTAATAATTCACCTGTCACACCCAGTGCTGATCGAGTCATCAAAGATTTAAGAGATATTTTAAGTGTGTCTCGTCATCTTTTAATCGATGCAAAGAATTTTCTGAGAGAAAAACAACTTTATTTATGAAAATGTAGATGAAAGTGGTCGGCCAGTAGTTGTATGAAATTCTGTACCAGGTTGTACTGGCATGACCTTGTGCTTGGCTGCTGGCAGCTTCTCAGTGATGGGAGCTCCACTCCTCTAAGAGCTGGTTTCCAAATTAGAACTGTATCTTTATTTACATCCTAATTCAACTTTTCATTAGTTTCCAGAAAATCCAGTTTTACTGACTATGTGCAGGTCTGCAACTGAGGAACAGAGTCTGTGTTTGTATCAAACATCACAAACGGTGAACTAACTTCTCATGGGAACTTAATAATGCCAACCTCAACTGACACAATACGTTATTTTTAGATTCAGTAATTAAAGTGTTGTTATTATGACTACACATAACTATGCTGACCATTGTGATATAGTTTTTTAATGACGTACAAACGTATGCATATGAAAAAGATCATGAGACCAAGTATTCATGAGCACAGACGATCACAAAAGAAAAACGTATTCATCCACATGATGTGATGTATGGAAACTTTATGCCAGATGTAAAAATTACAGGGTGCATGAGCGACAAAGACACAGCACAATAACTCAAAAGTGAACCCTGTATGAAATCAGGCACACACACACACACACACACACACACACACACACACACACACACACACACACTGTAAATCA
The DNA here is from genome assembly GCA_038501795.1 of Pseudopleuronectes americanus. Classification (NCBI taxonomy): domain Eukaryota; kingdom Metazoa; phylum Chordata; class Actinopteri; order Pleuronectiformes; family Pleuronectidae; genus Pseudopleuronectes; species Pseudopleuronectes americanus. The sequence continues at coordinate 4,137,708 of CM076724.1, forward strand.
CCACACACCACTTAATGTATGGAAGGTGTCTGAGCAAAGCAGGACATGCAGAGTAATAAATATGCATGATCGAATCAGGTGGACTGATGAGTGTGTGGTCACTTGTGTGATCAGAAACTTCGCAGCTCTGAATTCCGCAGCTTCTGTAGCGGAAATACTGCAGAACATTTGAAAAATAAACTTAAACCCACTGCTACAAATAAAAAGAGCAGCATAATGAGGCAGCTTTAGTGTGTGAAAAAATGTGAAATGAATCCAAATGTATGAGACATTTAGGACATGTGGTTAGTTTAGAACACTGGTCTCACACATGGGGGGAGATCCACTCCAAGTTAATGAGAGAATAAACAGTCAATGGAACAAGAATGAAGAATAAAACAGTCTGTGAAGTTGAATTTGATTCTATATAATTGCTTTGGCTGAGGGGTAGAGTGGTCGTCCTCCAACCTGAAGGTCAGCGGTTCGATTCCCAGTCTGAACCATCTGCATGCCGAAGTGTCCTTGGGCAAGATGCTGAACCCCGAATGGCCCCCCCTTAGAATAACAAAGTGCTGGGATAGATGCACTGTATGAATGTGTGTGTGAATGGGTGAATGTGAAACTGTAATGTAAAGCGCTTTGAGTGGTCATCAAGACTAGAAAAGCGCTATATAAATGCAAATCCATTTGTATTTTAAAAGGACCCTAAGTCGGTATAATAAATATTATCAAGTCACTCCTAAGGGCGACATGTATGACGGAGGTCGGCATGTGGACATTTATAATTTAAGGGGCAGATACGAAGGTTGGTTTTAAGAATTGTCTGCTAAACTTAGAATTTATGTTTGAAAGTGAAATGACAGTAAATGAAAGTAAACCCGTCATCAGCGTTAGCTTTAATGAAATTGTTAAAAAAGTGAATAGGCCTGTATAGAAAGTAATGGTTAATGATAAGAATTATTTCCAAAAGAATTGTTAAACATTTAACAATATATATCAAGCAGCTCCAGAATGGAAAACTTCAAGTTATATTGAATGTGTGTGCCTCAAAACATGGCTGCATTAATAAATAAATAAAGAAGACAATGTTGGGTTTTACTTCAAATGTAACTTCAAATGTCAAGGAAAGTGTGTAATTCCAAAATATTTTGGAAGGATTTAAGGCTTCTTCTTAACTAATTAATTTCTTATGAAAAAAAACCATCATGTTTAGCATGTTAATTTATAAAATGGATGCAAATACCATCAGCAGACATCAGACTGAGGTGTTGGAGACCTGAGAAGCTGCAGCATGTTAGTCGCAAGAAGAAAAGTGACAGTGAGAGTGAGGGTCCACAGTGAGGAGAGACGCAGAGTGAACTCCCAGTGTCCGGAGAAGATCATCAACCTGCTGCTGCTGCTGCTGCTGCTGGAGACAAGACGCTGCCTCTGTAAGTGAAGCATGTGATAATATGTGTGTGTATCCTGCTGATGATTTCCATATCTGTACCCGATGAACTGACCACGTGTGTGCGTGTGTGTGTGTGTGTGTGTGTGTGTGTGTGATAGCCTGAATAAAATAAAATAACAAAATAACACAAAGACACGCACTGTCTTTCTATCTGTCGGGGGAATAAAGTCTTGGTGTAAATCACTTTTCCGTCTGGCACAGCACATTAAACAAACCGTGGCATGATTCTCTTTTCTCTCAGCTCACCCTCATCCCCCCTTTTTTTCTTCTTTATCAGCTCGTTCACGATTTCATTTGCTTCAAATGAGAATTCAGGGGACCCCCAAATTCAAGCCCCCGCGTCTTCAAACAACACAACTGTACGGTTTTTACTTTTTCTCCCGTCAGAATGGTATCCCAGATTCAATTTTAGATAGACCGGGATTTAGCCAGTGATGATTTGCTTTATATTATTTTGGTCTTTTGGAGACAATATTTAATATGCTGAAACGAGATCAGGTTTTTCTTCTCAATTTCCCCCCCCACATTGTGTCGAATCTAAATGTAAAATAAATGCATCTCTGATAACCATTTAATCGCTTTTATTTATTCTCTATCATCACAAGAAGTCGTAACAATAATTCTGTCATCACCATCATCAATAGTATTCTTTGCTTCCCCTTCAGGGCTTTACTTTCCTTTTCTCTCCTCCCTTTGATTTAGGAAATTAGTGCGCCTAAATACAAAACCTCATTCTCAACAGCCACTTATCAAACTCCATTTACTGCTGATGATTTCAGGGTAATACTTAAAGACAATAATGTAAATGACCCATGGCCTTTAATTAAAAGTGCTCCCCACTCCCCTCCTCCCCGCTCCGCTATTTTTTGTTTCATCAGTTTCACTTTATATTATTCTTTTATAAGTGTTGTGGAGGGGAAAGTAAAAGGCGTCTGCCTTGCCCCTCCCTCCCTCCCTCCTCCTGGACTTTTATCACGAAATGAAGCATATAAATGACCTGAAAGCGCTTGGCTGTCGCGTTAAATTAAATAAAATAAAGAACAATTATCCTCTCCTTTTTCTCTCTGATCTCGCGCTATAAAGGAGTCCTGGAGAGATAAGGCAGATTGAATTCTCTCTGTTGTGCTCCAATAAAAACGTCAAGGGAGGGGGGTTAAAAAGAGAGATTTAAGACACACGCACGCACGCCGACACACACACACTGCTATAATTTCAAATCATAATTTCCCCCTCCCATTAAACCATTATACCTCTCAGATGCCGTTTACCGTTGTGGGTTATTTATTCCAGGTTGGTTGTAACCAGGCTACAGTCAATTTCCGTGACGAAGTTGGATAATTGCAGGTGAAGTTACAGTGGCTAGAATGAAATAAAAAATATTTAAACATACGTAGATGTAATATATATATTTATATATACGCCTGATTTTAATTGTGGAAAAAAAAATATCCACGTCTGCGGCTCCTCCTGAAAGTAATTATAATTGTCTCATTTCAAAGTTGAATTAGTTCGCTTTAGGGGGTTTGGATGTAAAACTTCACATTGAGTTCAATGAAGTATCACCCTAATTTACAGCTGTAGATAAGGACCAAAGTCTGTCATAAAAAAATCTACCCGTCCCCCATCCTCCATCTCCCCCCATCTTTCCTCCCCTCCCCTCCCCAGGATTGAATTGCACCTTGGGCACCAGTGCACAAATCGTGAATCTTAACTTCTCTCAGCATATGTTCCTGGCAGATAAGTAAACAATTTGGATGTGGAATGAAAATTGTTCCTTTTTTTAAAAAATAAATTAATACTACAGTGGTTAATGTAGGGGCCGTGCACGCGGCGCGGGCCTGCAGCATCTGTCCTCCACGCGCGCCGCGGAGGGAGCGGACAGATGTGCAGCCACGCGGCGAGTTTTAAAACGCGTGAACACGAGTCCTCCACCCGCTCCTGGTTGTAAGCTGTATTGTCTTAATGAGCGTCAGAGCCGTCACTCACAAGTTAGTGCAGGTTGAGACACGTGAGTCAGTGTTTGACTCGGGGATATAAAGGCTTTAGTTGGGGTTTGGCAGCGGCACCTTGGTTTAAAAAAAAAGAAAGAAAAGTCAACGCACACACGCAGAGATGTTTAAACCGCAGTGTGGTGGTGGGCTGCTCTCCAGCCCAGCCAGCAACACGGAGGAGCAGAGAGAAAAGAAATCACGTCACATTGAGTTTGTTCCATTTGTTCAACCTATAATTAAGCAGGAGGATTTCTCCTTGAAGTGATTAAGCAGTCAGACAAGTCGGACGGGCGGATTCCCTCCGGGGAGGCCTCTGCTGAGCTGTCAACCATCAAAAAGATCACAACCGGTTCAGCCCGGTGTCATAATAATAATAATGATTATAATAATAACAGCAGAAATAACTGCTTCAGTGTGCGGAACATGGCTGGAACCTGTTCTAAACAACACAAGGAGAAGTGGCTGCCAAATGAGGAGGCAGGAGTTTGACAGGATCGATTTTGGGATTGGAGAATTGATTTACATGTTATTGTTCCACTCCCAATGCTATTGATTAGTTTGGGGTCAAGTTGAGTATACAGCTCTTTAAATTTAACGTAAATATTTTTTTTTATAATTTTTGAAACGTAAAAAGTATTTCAAAGCTATATTCCCCTTTTATAGAAATATTATTTATATTTCAAGCATTTATCCTAAATATGTTTCATTATTAATTTATGTATCCTATTCGTCGTGTTTGTTTTAGTAATTAATGATCAGTTGAACTGGCCCTTTATACAGTTCTCACAACTATCATCTCTGTCATCTCAAGCACCCAGTAACCTACAAATACAGGAAATTGATCTGGTTGAAGACAGATTGTCTTTATTCGGAACGTCTTTGCTCAGCAATAGAACAAAGAGCAGGAGGTATCACCCTTACATACATTATCCTTTCCATAACATGACAGGTTTTAAATTACCATCTTAGATAGAAAATACACATATAACTCCTGGAAATCAAATAGAAGTTATCCTCAAAAAACAGAAACCAATAAAATGACGTTTGTGACTATATTTTAGCACTGAACCACAGGAAAAAGGCAAAATAAAACATTTGGATGTAAATGGAATTTTTTTTCTTTCCTCTTAAATAGACGGTCTAGTTTTTATGTGCCGGTGTTTTTGATAAATAACCCGTATATAATCCAGCCTATAGGCCCTGATTTTATCGCTATCCAGAACATCATAAAATTACGAGTGCCAAAATGTAGAATACCTTTAGGCCTATACAGGAAATAAGAATGCTAATTGTGCAAGCCAAATCGTTCAAAACAAAAGAGTAGCCTATCAATAATCAACACAAATCAGCCTATCAGTATTGAAATGTACACAATAAATAAAGTTAAAGGCCTCCTTTTCTGGTTGCCATAAATGTTATAACATTTACATTTCTTACAGTTCACGGGCACCGTCCTTTTACACCAAATCCCAGCTTCTCTGCTCAGGTCAGGAACTTCTGGAAAAGTTTTATTTTCTTTCTCTTTTTTTTTGTTGCCATAACAAGTCCAAGGCAGTGTTTGTATTGTTCATGCCTTTTTAATGGGGCGCGCTCTCCGTAATATATTTACATGCATTTCAGTATTCAAGTGAATGAAAAAGAGGAGAAGAGTCTTGTGGGTTACATGGCAGCGGCATGTGCGGATGAATATGGGTCTAGCCCACCCTTGGTCATACCTGGAAAAAGTATGTAGGCCACCGGGGGCTGTAAACTTGACGCTGACCAGGCTGTGCAGTTACACGGGACGACGTAGCCCGGGTTCGTGGGCGACGGGTGGGTGTGGGTGTGCTGACTGGGGCACCCGAGGGTGCCGAACGCGCCGTTCTGGTATCCCAACGAGGACGCGTACGGCAAAGCGCCGCTCAACGCGTGGGGCATCTCCGTCATCTTCTGGATGGCGCTGGAGCTGAACTGGCTCGGGTCGAGGAAGGAGTAAGGAGAGGACGTCGGCGGCAGAAACGCCCGGGCTTTGTCCATGGAGCCCAGCAGAGAGTCCGCGGCGGACATGGGGAGTCCCTTCAGGTGGTCGGTGTCCCCGAGGTAAGGCAGCGGGAACACGTACCTGTCCTTCTTGAGCAGGTTCTTGGGTTTGCGCCGGGGTCGGTACTTGTAGTCGGGGTGCTCCTTCATGTGCTGAGCGCGCAGCCTCTTGGCCTCGTCGATGTAAGGTCTCTTCTCGGACTCGGAGAGCAGCTTCCACTCGGCGCCCAGTCGCTTGCTGATCTCCGAGTTGTGCATTTTGGGGTTTTCCTGAGCCATTTTCCTCCTCTGGCCCCGGGACCACACCATGAACGCGTTCATGGGTCTCTTGATGTGATCAACAGGCTTCGACATCTTCAGACGGGATACTGTTTTATCCCCGGTGTTAAGGACGAGGGGGAAAGTTCTTGTCGCAAGGAAGGAGAAGGAAGGACGGAGGGGAAACTATTCACCTGTCCAGATTCCAGATACCAGTCATGCCACGTCTGGGAGGTTCTGAGTCTGGGAAAAGTAAACTCGAATAAAATCAAAAAAAAAGGGAATCCGGCCGCGGCTTTGCTGTTTTTCTTTCCTGCGTTAAAACACTGGTGCGTCTCGGTGTTAAGTCCACTTACAAGTCAGAGCTGCGCCGCGCCACGTACAGGACAACAGCACATACATGCAGGATGCGCGCACGTAACAAAATCCACAAAGGTGAAAGCGATGTTCCGCAGTCAGTTTGCAGGAGTCGTAAAAGTGTTCAGTGTTATTTTTCTCCCGTCACACACACTCTCTCTCTCTCTCTCACTGGCGCGCTCCCTCTCTCTCTCTCTCTCTCTCTCTCTCTCTCTCTCTCTGTCGCTCTGTCGCTCTCTCGCTCTCTCTGAGGTTGGTCTTCGAGCACCTGGCTGGTTGGAAATGAGCGGAAGAGCGTGAATACGAGCCAAAAGCGGTGAAGTTCAAAGGCTGGGCTGGTTTGGTTTCTGCACGCAATCTGACATAATCTGCAGGGCGTTCACTCACCAACCTGAGCGCCAATCAGCACGCAGAGCGCCGATTAGAATGGCTCCTGCAAAAAAAGAAGACATTATATATGTATGTGGGCTGCATTACAACATAAACAAAGAGCGGGTGGTAGTAGAGGAAGAATAAAAAGAAAACATAAGGGAAGTAAGGGTGTGTGTGTCTCTGTGTGAGTGTGTGTGTGCCTGATTCAATTTAATGTAATGAATGTCGACAAACATGGACCTTTGCAGGAAAACTTCATTCGAGGGAGGTGACTACTTCCTTCAAAAGAATCACCCTATAAAGAAAAATACATGTAGAGTAATTTGTGTACATTTATGTATTCATTTGTGAAATAAAAATCGTAAAAATATATATTTCTATTTTAAATATATATATATAATATGCATCTGTCTCAGGAAATATTTTAATATTTATTCTCGAGCATTGTAGTTCCTCTGCACCTGCGGGTTGTGGTCTCTTGCTCAAGGACACTCCAACAGGACCCCTGTGTCTGCATGTTTGTGTGTGTGTGTGGTCTAAAGAATTCACATACACTACAAAAAGTGTCCTCTCTCTCCTTTGTGGTATAAGAGAAAGGCCCATGCCAAACGATTATGCACGGGCACATACGCTCAAACGCACGCAGCCATGGGCGCGCACACACAGTTCAGGGCCCGTGCCGGATGCTGCACCAAAGGAGAAGTCGGTGACAGCATTACAAAGAGCAAGGAAACATAACACGCACTGTACAGGTTCAGGGGAGCGTCGCTGTGAGTCTGTAATTGTTGCATTAGCTCACATCACTGTTTTTTTTAAGGAGGCACAGAGTGATCGTTTTAAAATGCTAATTTCACTGAGGACCACTGCCTAATAGCCCTCGGGCTAATGTGGCTGATATATGATTCCTTCAGCTGTGATTATAAAAACCAAGGCGCAGGCAGCTGATTGTGTGCGTGTGTGTTTTCACACAGTCGGAATAGCTGTGATTAGAGAGACAACCCTCAGAGTTGTGTTAAGTGACACTGCTAAGTAGATGTATTTAAGGTCTGTGGGCTATATAGGTGTATTCATGCGCGCAGAGAAGCACGTGCACCCACAAGCGGAGGTGGTTCACCACATTCTATTACAATTATCATTTGATCTTTCTCCGTGTGTTTGTGTGTGTGTGTGTGTGTGTGTGTGTGTGTGTTTGTGTGTGTGTGTGTCATAACATCCAACTTCAAAGTTTGTTTGACATGTCACCACATCACAGTTGCAGCCAATTTAGTATAATATGTTTGGATTACAAATATATAAAATAAATGTTAATCTTGTATGTTGTGGGAAAACGAATTTGTGAGCTTTATATTTCCAGCACTAACATGGAGGTATTTTCTTCCACATAAAGGTCCTGTGTTATTTTCGCAGCCACACTGGGACAAAGCGGTCCTATATGTGGCTTGATTTTGTTCCAGCCTGTGATATTCAACATTTCTGCACATATCTGCGTCTCTTTCTCACGCTCTCCCTCCGCTCCCCGGCTCCTCGCACACGCATGCGTCAATCGACAGCTTGTACCGAGATGATTTCCATCCACCCATTTTAGAAATGATCGTTGCAAAAAGGAGAAAATATTAATAAAATCGGGAGAAAAATCCTCCTTAGCCGGAGAGAACAATGTAACCCCACAGATTTTTTTTTCTTCAAGCGCTGATGGGATGCCTGCAAAGAGAAAGAGATCTCCTCACATCACCAGTCAGACGGCAGCACTCTGATGTTCATCTGCAGTCGTGAGGTACTATATGCACTCGCATGCTTTGCACTGTATTTTGTGGTTCTAAATTGTGTTGCGCTATCTTACACACAGCAGAGCAGCGTGTGCAATTTGACATGTGGCGTTTAAGGCTGCTAACGTAGCCGCAGCAGCTTATAGTCTTCATTCTGAGATCAATGAATTAGATAGCAGCAAATTATTTTAGGGGCTGAGCCTCCCACTCACCAGGGAGAAGTCAGCTATGTTTCTTATTCAAAAACTGATTGTCTCATAAACGCGCGCCCCAAAGTTCCCTCGACAATTCAACGGGATAATGAGAAATGCAATAGGTTTTGATTTGTCAAGGAGTCAGATGATTATTATTATTATTTCCATCGGCAGGTTTTTTCTCAAATATTATAATATAATAATAATATCATAATCGTTAGTGCATTTGGAGCGTTGAATATTCTGAGGTAAAACCCTTAAATACAGTTAATGGTTTAATTTGCTTTTACACCTCAGACAGTGTCACAATGTGAGAGGTATCCATCTACAAACTTTAGGCATTTGGATATGTAAATAGAATTAACTTTTCAACGTAAGAAAAAAAATAACAATATAACATGTAACATAATATATACAAATTCAGAGAATGGAAAAATACTATGATATATATTTCTCTCTCAGGAAATGGTGGTATAGACTATATTTGATATATTTGGTTTAAAAAACACTGTTCATATACAAAACAACGTCCCAATCGTTAATAACATTAATTCTGAAACAAGCGAAGGGTGGAATATTATTTTAACTCACTGAAACTTTGAATGAATAAACAACTGTTTCAAATCACACACACGCGGAGACGTGGTGACCGCTCTCGCACGCGCGCAAGCACTTACTCAGACACACACACACAGACACACACACACATATATATATACACACACACACACACACACACACACACACACACACACACACACACACACACACACAGAAAACTGGGATTATCTTGGGACACATGTCCATCCATCTCGCGTTACAAAGTGAATGGGGAGCGGCCCGACACACACAGAGCCTATTAACCAACTTGGGCTCCCGTGGAGAGCACGAGGTCTAAGCTCCCCCACCGTAACTGTCCATGGTGCTGAAGCGGTAAGAGGGTTTCACCACTGCACACATGCGTCCTCCCTCAAAAACTCTTAAAAGCCAGAGTTGACATTTCAATGCCTCTTATTGTATTTCCGTCCTGTTTAGCGACGCTCCGGTGTAAGAAAAGAAGAATATTAGACACTGAGGGAGACTCACGTGGGGAACAACTTTCATAACTTTTTTAAGCAGAAGAATGTCGTATAAGCCTGTTTTACCACTGGGTGGAATAACCACAACATTTGTACCATATTTGAAACTAATATATTATGATACTGTGAATTATAATAAAGACATTTTAATGCTGTCAAAACATCCCTGTACTGACTGTACCTTACTTAAGCAACAATAGAGTCAATAGAACACAGTGGATAAAACGTCGGACCAAACACATTGAGATACTGAAAGATGTTACCATGTTGCTCTGGATAATGGTCTAATATGAATGCTTGAATTGTTAAGAATGATAGTTGTGATATTACATCAAAACATATTGTCTTTTACAACTATAAAAAATAAATCCAAAATATATTCAGCATAATAATACTGGTGATCTTTTTACATCATCCACTTACATATACCATCCCTGACACTGAGAAGAAATGTATACAATGATCAGTGTGTGAGATGTATTGCCAACATGGGGCATACATTACAGAAAATATAAATACATATCTATGCGGTGACATCATTTCTCGGTAAGATAGTAAAAATGGACTTGATTGGAATATAAAATGACTAAACTTAAGCTCTTCTCTCTTTTATGCTGCAACACTGGATAGTACAGGGCAGAGCAGGGGAAAAAAATTAACAAAGGTTCAAGGCACCAGGTAATAATGAAAGGATAGGGGCAATACTTCAAAGACCACGAGGTCCACATCACACAATTATACAATACAATTAGGATTAAAGGGGCAAAACAGAGATAACAGGAGATAGGGATAAATTATCACAAAAGGAAAGATGTGACTCTCTCCTGACCTTCATTAGGAGGGAAAAAAACTCATTTAGAGCTGGCCTTCCTTGCAGGGGGATTTCAGCCTTTCACATGAGACTGTGACTCACAAGATAAGATTTATAAATGAGTATAAACGGGAATATTAACTTTGACTAAACAATAACACAGAATATATATTCAGGATAATAAATGATAAATTATACAATACACAGTGATACATGTAAATGGTGTAAAATAAACATTTAATAATTGTTGTTTCAATGGAACAGGACTGATTTCAAACACAATTTCATGCCTATGCTTATGCATGAAAAAGCCAATTTCCATGCATAAGTATACTATTAGCATACTGCACATTACATTAAATTATATTATATTTAACATAATGTAGTTATACTGTTGGGGGAAATAAACAGTTGACTATACAGGGAACTCATTGATTCTGATATTTTGTACAATTGTTTTCTTATCAACATAGTAAGTTGACACCTAGAGGTTGTTGACTGTTCCTATGTCAATTATGTAGATTTCCCCATTTCTATTCAAACAACAACTTTTGCCTGAATAGCATCCAATCGATGATTTCACTACAGCTCTGTGGAATCACTGCTTAACCAAAGGAGCATTTAATCGTGTTATGTTCAGTCCATCCGAACACTATACGTCGAGGAGAAGAAGCTCCACCATCATGCTTTCCTGCCTTCCTTGTCATAATAAATCTACTAATGCCTGGACAAAACTAAGAAAGCAGGGGGCCCAGAAGAACAGAAGCACTAGTTGAGATCGCTCTCTTTGGTGATTTGGAGACTTACCGTAGCCTTTACCCACAAAGCAGAGACTCAGAGTGGAGCCAGTTGGGCCGTCCCCTCTTTCATCTTACAATGTTACCAACACTCCTAGGACTAACATGCTTCCCCACCAGTTTGATAACACTTGGAGGAGCAAAGCACCGACTAAAGCACACGTCCCAAGGCACCGGATTGTGGAATTGAGTCAATAATTAAGAGATTCTCATCCAGATCTCACGTTGTTCAAAACGCACAGATCATAGTATTCTCCATACTCTTTTTCCATGAGCAATTGTAGTAATGGCATTCCATGGAGACAAATGTCCAAACATCCATTTACAATGCCCGATGACCATAATGGTCCATAGTCTCCAATGACTTTCTCACTGAGAGATCGCAGTGTCATCTCCTCCAGCGCTGCTCACTTGGCTCTGCATTCTTAGCTGGTTTCTTCCTTTCCTAACTACAAGGTCCAGATCATTGGTTGAAGTACAGGCCCCCAGTTCATGTCTCTCCTCAGTCTTAGTGTATTCTGTTAAATCTTGGCTCCTCCACTAATGTCACCTCACACTTCTTTGCCCTTGTGGATGCTGAGAACACTTCAGTGAGGACCTTAAAGGGCACCCTTCACTTCCTGATGCTTGAGAATCTGCCACCTGGAGAGGTCATCTTGAAGATGTGAACACTCCTAAATCTTTTCTTATAAGTTCCTCTGTGAGTCCCTCTCAGTGTTCCCTTGGGCAACAGCCACCTCTTCCCAGAGCAGGAGAAAGAAGTAAACACGGGATCATCGCTGCTTTCCTCAGTCCGACTTGGAAAAAGGTGCTGTGATACCAGAGACCCCAAGGAATCCCGCTGTAATCAGCAGGTCAGCATTATACAGAAGGTACAGATCTGCACCAAAGATCTCCAAGGTCTCCCAGTGTTTGACCTTTCAAGCTCCTGCTGTCGCCCCGGCTGAACTCTTTGGGTCCCAACTGATTTTGCCAACTCAAGCAAGTCGCCACCAGATGCCTGACCTACACAATACCAGTTTCTAGGAGGACTGGTTGTCCTGAAGAAATCTCTGGATCCTTGTTTTCACCTAATTGATGCTGATCCCATTTTTTTTATTCAGTGGAGTCCTTTATTCAGCAACTCTACCGACCCTTAAATCGCTTGCAAGACACAATCATAATAAGGAGTAGGTTTCCTGTCATGACCATACCTACAAACACTTTTTCTTCACCCACTGTATAAAAAATATATAGGTATATACAGTATACATTCAATTGGGATGTGATTGTAAGGATAAATAAGACCTAAATGAGCTGTCTGTTGAACAAAAGCCCAGTCCAAATCAAGTCCTACTGGAGCTCTGGCACAGATATATTTCTGGGAAACAATAAGGGTTAATTTAATCTAATGCTTATTATATTCATATACTTTAGATTTTACTTACTTACTTGTATATTGAAATCTCAATTTTCAAGGGAGTTCCACTTTCTAAATGCCACACAAAGCTTGAGGAAATAATCATTACAAATACCCTCATGGCTGAGAGAAGATGATGATGTACTCGACTCACCTCTGACAAGTGTTCCCAAAGCACAACTAATATTATTCATGGTTGGATACTGCATTTTGTATGTGGGGGAACAATTATAATTAAATAACAGCTGTTTTACAACTTTTTAAATAAAATATTCCTGATAACACCAATGACACATTTACACTCACTCATTACTACCTCTCATTATGGCCCGGAGCCGTATCTCATCAGTGGCCGTAAGTTGACTGTTGGAGTGCGTGCCCAGCATTAACATTCAGGCTCCATCAGCCCTATTTAATTATTGGAAAAATAGTTTTTAATAAATACGGCACAGCACATTGTGAGGTGTAATGTTTAGATTAATTGGATTTGGTGGTTGTATGACAGCGTATATACCCAGAGGTAAAACAAATGTGGCATTTATGGAGAAAGCATATTGTGTTGGTCAGCTGTGAAACTATAAAGATGTGCGTGCCAAAAGTCAGATAAGAGCCGGATCAAAGTAAAACTGTAATTCAAATAAAACTAGACACAAATATCTTATATTTTAGCACATAAAATGTCTTTCTATATACCAAATATCTCTTTTTTAATCTCTTGCCATAGAACTTCCCGTGTGTCCACTGAGTCTGGGGCCCGAAGTTCAAGTTGCGGTGCAAAGCTCCCATGAGTCAGGTGATGAATTCAAAACTGAGACTGAAAATCAATATTCCACAGTGCTTCTCCTGAATGTCTCAGAATTACACACATCAATCAACCTCCCCTCTTGTACCTTTTCTCTCTGTTTTGTTTGCAGACTTTTGCATCCTGAAATATGATGCAGAGAAAACCTCAGGTGGACAAACAGCTGCTGGTGATGCCCGAGCCGGGCTGTAGGTACTGTGAGATCAAAAACAGCAGCAGCGCAAAAACTACCATAATGAAAATGAGACAGTTACAGAAAATGAAAGCGTTTGAACCCAGGCCGACTGACGGAGAGAAAAAAAAACCACAATTCTACAAATCTGTATCAGTGAATGATTAATTAAATTTTGTTGAATGATCTATTCTAGCCTTGTGAGATATCAGTCTTCATTTCTTTTTGCACTTTTACAGAAGATCTCAAGAGACGGCTAGTTCAAAAGACGGTTCAATTTAGAGTTCCCACTGGAAATGGTTTCAGAAAGTCTCTGCTATACGTTGGGCTTTGATGTGTCTTAAATGTCGTAATCTAACTGTTCGGAGATGGGGAATAAATTCGGTTAATTCTTTCCATTGTAAATTATCTTTTTTTTTCTTGATTTAAGGTACTTCACAAAAACATGAAAAGGTTTTCAAAGAAGTATCCATGTCAAACTTTTATGCGCAACAACTTTTATACAGTAGAGTCACTATTTTCCATATTCTATTGAGCATAGACTAGCCGATGAGTATAAAGTACAGATTAGTTTGTATAAGTGAACGTACCATATTTAATCATCATAACTCAGTCAATTGACAGAGAAGGTCTTCTCATGTGTGTCCTGCCTGGCTGTTATGTTATAATTGAATAAAACACTGACCTTTTTTCATGAAGGACAACCATTTTGATTTGATCTCAGCTCGACCTCCATCGTGTTATAGCTGGAAAGTGACTCAGTGTCAGAGAGTAAGAGACCTTTTGAGGCGGCAGAACATTTATTAATCAAAAGGCAAGATTGATTTCCTGTCATCTGAGTTTATTCCACTTTTGTAAATTCTCAACAGCAGTTGTCTTTGACCCTGACATTCCTTCCTCGTGACTGTCACGTTTAGACATGTGCATTCACAGGTAGATTTTTGATAGCTGTTTATTCAGAGGCAAACAAAACTTGAAAAGCCGATATAACCTCGACTCGGAACTCTGGAGGGGTGGACTAAGATTGAAATTGGTCTGACTCCCTCTCTCTCTCTCTCTCTCTCTCTCTCTCTCTCTCTCTCTCTCTCTCCCTTTCAAATTGAGAGTCCATTGTAGTGCGTCAAACAAAAGGTTTTTATCAGAGGTTCTTAATGTAACCCCCTCCCCTCTCTCTCTCGGCCACCAACTCGTTCTTCTCTTCCTCTCTTTTCTCATTCATTTATTCCACTGTGTGTGTGGAAATAGGCTGGGCAACAATTAATTTCATAGTGAATTCAGGCAGGATCTATTACCCCTCTCTGCCTCTATTGCTCTAATGGAAATCTATTTCACTTCTCTTTTGTGTCCAATATAATTTAATGCCCATTTTATTAATGGCCTGAAATAATTACGGAAGGCTTTTGTGATCCTTGAGTATGTTTCATTTAATTGTGTAATAAATGTCTAATCAGAGCTCCCATCTGAAGCCATTATGGCATTAAAATTAACAATTACGCCACAAATGTCTTGGTGAATGCGTTGGGGTCTATAGAAATCATTGCTGATAACAAGACACATATAAATCATTCATGAGAATTTTTTCAGAGAAAAGCAAAAAGAGAGATAGGAGGATGGGAGGGAGAAAAAAGAAGTGGGGGAAGAAAAGAAGAGAAGAAAGAGGCTGAGTTTTCTTTATTCCATTGAAAAACCGGGGATGGCCAAAAGATAGGGCATTTTAAAACTGTGTCACCCTCTCCAGTTCCTTTCTTCCTCTGTCTCTCTCTATCTCCCTTTAATTTGCCTTCCTCTTTATTTTTGAAGTGACAGATTTCACTTTGGGAATTCATTAACCGTTAACTTGGGCGATAAAATATCTATCAGGCCCTCTGCCCGGTTGCTTTGCTAAGCTGCGTGGCGCCCCGGTTCGACGTTGTGGGTGACCGAAGGCAATTAAAGAGGCTTCACACTCTCTCACTTCTGCAAATGTCGCTTTCTCTGTGAAAACAGGAAGGCTGCTCAACGTACCAGCAAGAATTGTTTTCTTAGTAGCCAAGTATACAAATTTCATGGTATGGGGAAACTCCATCTGCCACAAACCCTCGTCAGTTCCTCTGTGTCATTTCCAAGCTAATATACCACAATTGGTTTTGGTGAATCTATTTTAATAGCACAGGGTTTTGGCCTTCTTTGTTCTCTATTGCCATGATGCACAAAGGGCCTCCTCCGGGCAACGGATCGCGCCATGGTCCAAACCCGACTCTTTCATGAACATGACTTTGATGTAGATGACGTCTCACATTAATCAGAAGGTTGATTTCACACAAACGCCCTCTTGGAATCAAGCAATCTCGGATAAGTTGGTTGATATCACCCATCTCTGACTCTGCCCCCGTCCAGCAGGGGGAGAATATCCCAACTGGTGTTTCAATTCCACTAACTTGTTAGTCGAATAGCCCCAGAAAGTAATGAATATGATTGGGTGAATTAATTCAATATCTTAGTTTCACTGTAGCCGTAAGTTCTTTGGATACAAATACAATTCTTGTTTCACTCATTTTTTTTAAAAGAGGAAGAGGGTGTTGTCAAGTCAACAAAAGGTTGTGGGTTCAATCCCGGCTCCTCAATTCCAGATGCTTATGTGTCCTTGTGCAAGTACACTGAACCCCAAAATACCCCGACAGCTGTGTGTGAGCGCTGTGTGATATGCACATAGACGATCTGTATAAATGTATGTGTGAATGGGTGATAAGCACTTTGAGTGGTTGTCAAGACTAGAAAAAGTTTATATAAATACAGACCATTTACCATACCACCCTGCAACAACAAACATTTCCAATGCATGTCATAGATTTTTAAAGAGATGAATGCATATTTTTTTTACGATTCCCTGAATACACCAACAAGACAATGTTTTAGGAACATTATTTAACCTTGGCAAAAATAAAAACTGAGCTATTCCCTGCGATTAACATCTCACTTGAGTTTCAAATTTGTGCTTTGGATTTTAATTGTAATTTATCTTAAATGTGATATTTAGTTTATTTTTGGGAAGATGATTCCTGTATAAAATTCAAGATGGGGGATATAATGATCACAGTGTGGAGGCTCGATTCTTCAATGACAGGAATTTGACTTTATCTTTTACATTTAGATGTCTTGTCACTTGGGATTATGATTGGAATAGTTCATTATTTTTAGCCTTTAGGTTATGATACATTCCACAAGAAGACAATATCTATAGAGCATTTTCTGATTGGATTGATTGGACTGCTTACCATAGCCATGTATTCTCTCCATTTGTCTGTATCAACTACCCAATAATGGCAAAAATACACTCAATGGTTGTACTAGTCCATTTGATGATAACTATGAACGTTGATGATAAGCTTCACTGATATTATAATATACTTAAACATTATAGCATAGTATATTCCATTCAAAACTAGAGGAGTACTCAGAGAGTGCTAACATCTGCCAAGGCTGATTGGCCACTATTGTATCTATATGTATTGAGATCAGATACATAAACCATAGACACAGAACTGTTTCGCAAACTAATTACAATTTGTCATAGATATGAGTACTCTGCATACCTGCCTGAAGATCTCTGCAGTATTTGCTGAAAAATGTTACCAATAAATATCCAAGATCTGCCCGGTCACCTGGATCGTAAACTGTTCTTCCTCTTCCCATAATGCACCTTTTCACCCAGTTTCAATCAAACTGGTTTGGTAGTTCTTTGTAATTCTGCTCACAGACTTAGAGCAATGAAAACCTAACACCCTTGGAAGAGGTAATTACATGTATTGACCACTGGTAATATACCACATAATTAAAGACCAGCTACATTTGCATCCGTTTACAGAACAAAGATTTATTATGTTATTGTTACCAAGAACACTGCTGACACTGTTGTCCAACAATACAAACACACACTTTCATTTTCTACATCATGTCAAGAATGAGCACTTATTCTATATCCTTTAACATGAGTATGCGATTTGAAACCCAAATGGGAAAGACTCCATCAGCATTAATGAAAATAACTATAGAAATAGTATAGACTAATGCATGTGTAATAAAAAAAAACATATTAACCATAAATTGGATCCAAAATTTGTAATCTTACTAAAAAGTAAAACTTTAACAAAGTACAATGTTTTGACTATGTTGTTACTGAACTTGCTGTCTGGTTAGATTGTTTTCTCTCTCACAAACTTACCGCCCATTCCTCCATTGTTGTTTCAAAATAAAAATTCATCTTGTAAATAAATGATTGTGGGGGGAAAAAAATGTTTTTACAAAATGAAAGTGGCCCAACGAATTGCAACTCGTGATGAAGGAAGGGAGAGCAGCTAGACCCACAGGCACTGAGAGGCAAATGCCAAGCTGAACACAAATCACTTCACCATCTTGGCTATTTACTACATTTCTCCTTATTAGGGTTTCTTTTGTCCAAACAGATCTTCTGCTATTTAATTATGCATTTAACTGATGTGCAAATTAACCCTGGCATTTTCACAAAGACACTTGTGATCACACCTCGCACCTTTTTTTCTCCCAGCTCCTTCCAACCAATTTAATCCCAAGCTCCAGATTTCATGGTCAATTTTATCTCACTCGCTCTCAAAGAGTCCATCATCAATTCTTCACAACTTTCCATGTCCCCTTTCTCTGCAGATTCACTGCGAAATTGCCCATTCAGGTTATCAAATAACTGTGACTGCTATAAATTTTACGACAACACCCAGTGCTTTGAATATATACATTGGGAAAGCTGACCTCCAGCAGCAATTAGTCTTAGTCTTTGTTTATCCTCTACAGAAAATCACAAAGCTCCTTTCATTCTTTTTTCACACTCTTTGTTTCAGTCAGCATTCAGAAGTCAACTCTCACTTTGATGCCAACTCTACCTCTTCCTGTATTTCACATTCTGGTCATATGTACACCAGGAAAGTTATTACATTTAAGTTCCTTCCATCAAGTTATGGCTAAACAGCTTCACTATTATGGAGCTACTGTGGGTATCTGGTAACCTTTTACAACAAACTTTAACATGATTTACTTTCTTTTTCTTTTTTTTTCAAATTTAAAAAGTACAATCTTTATCTAAAAAAATGGAGTGAACCACATAACATACTGTTGACAGAGGTTATATTTCCAAGGCTAGCATTTTACTGAGGGGTTTTACCACTGGAAATATCAATGGGATTACAAATGAACAGTACCAAGACGTTCCCCTTTCTCTTTGGCTCCTTTCTCTTCAGCTCTCTATCACAGAGTTCCCACATGCTGTCACTTGATGTGCCTGTACATGGTGATAGAAATACAACTGAACAGCCTTTGTTTTAATAACCTAAGAGTATAGGGTAAAGCTCATGGCATTCAGGGTGTGTCCAAATCCACTTTTGTTAGTTTAACACTGGGAAAATAACACTGCTGTGTCAGGTGGCTGGCTGTAAAAAAAAGTGTTGTACTTGAGCTCTCAGTAAATCATGAGTGTGTATGGGGTGTGATTTGCAATAATCCAATCAGAGAGTGGATTGTTGTTATGACGGAGCATTTGCCAGGTAGTAAAAGAGATGTTTATATGCTGGAAAATATTTAAAACTTTATAATGCACCATTAAACAACACAGAGGTACTGTGGGCACCACCCAGCTCTAGGGACAGATTCTACATGTGAGTATGCAGCATCTGTAGACAAGGCACAAGATTCTTTCACGTTTGACATCAGGACAGCGGAAAGTCTACGCCACAGACTAAACACAAATCTCTTCTGACTACACCTTGGTAGTAAAAACGTTTTTAACCAACTTATATGTTGCACTTACATGTAGCTTTTTAAAAGACTAATTGTACTTACATGATTCTTGCTGTTCTTGGTTTCTATCCTCATGGTTGAATGCACTTATTGTCAATCGCTTTGGATAAAAGCTTCAGCTAAATAAAAATGTAATTCAATGTCTGCGCAGGCTGTGAGATCAACAAACACTTGCTTCTTTGTGTTCTCAATTGGACAGAATTAATAATTACAAATGTTTATTAATAATAATAAAATAATTTTATTTGTATGGCGCTTATCAAAACAAGGTTACAAAGTGCTTAACAAAATATATAATTAAGTCAAAAGTAACTGGCTTGTATGGCAGTACTATAAGAGCCATGTGGCCCGCTCAGTAGACCAGACATCATTACCTCTACGCCTTTTTAAACTTAACACCTACTGTCATAGGCAGCAGAGTCAAAAGATGTCCCATTTAAGAAACTATAAGGTAGTTGCAGGTAAAAGAATAAAGAAAAGGGTTTAAGACTAGTTAAAACAACACAGAATTACAAATCAAATGTTAAAAATGCTTTCTTATAAAAAAAGTTTTAAGAAGCGATAAGGTGGTGAGTTGTCGAGCCTAATCTCATCAGGCAGGAAGTTCCAGAGCCTCGGGCCCTGATGGAGAAAGCCCGGTCATCCTGAATAACCTTCCTTGACCTAGGGACAGCTAATAATGACAGGCTGGCCGATCTCCAGTTACAACTGGGATTGTAGGGAGTCAAGAGCTCCGAAATGTACTTGGGGAGAGACCATGTTGAGCTTTAAAAGTTATTGAAAGAATCTTATAATCGATCCTGAGTTTAACTGGAAACCAGTGATGGGATGCAAGGATTGGTGTGATATGAGCCCTATGTTTTTTGCTAAAATACGAGCAGCAGCCTTTTGAACAAGCTGCAAACAAGTTGCTGAGGTTAGACTGAGGCGTCTGTAAAGCGTGTTTGCAATGGTCTAGACACAAAAAGACAAAGGCATGAATGAGTTTTTCTGAGTCAAGGGGAGATAGAACTGATTTAATTTGTGATATATTTCCTAGGTGGAAGTAGCAGGATTAAATGATTTCATTAACGGGTGTTTAAAAATTGAGTTGGGAGTCGAATGTGACACCTAGATCTTTAGCCGTTGTTTTAATAATGGCTGCCAGTGGACAAGGAATAGGTTGTATTTTTGCCTGCTAGCTGATCGGGACTGAATATTATTATTTTTGTTTTGTTTGAACTTAGCTGAATGAAGTTAAATGACATCTTTAAATTCCAAGAAGGGAACTTCCCTATTAGCTCAGAGTGATTAGCATCTAAGCACCAGAGCCCTGCATTATATTAAGGTTTAATTAAATAAGATAGTTAGGAGAAAATGTCTATATGTGACCTATAGTGACATGAGGGCTCCTGCTTGATTACTTGTTTGTGGGAAACATGATTATTGACACCTCCTCATTTAATAGGACTGGACAAATATTTGGTTAAATGAAAGGACCGGATTTAATATATTTGTGAGGCTGAAAGCAATTGTAACTATGACGTGTCACTTTAGACAAAGCTGTCTGTAATAAAAACAGCACATTAGGGCAGCATTTCTATTTGTTGCCTTAATAGACTTTGGATTTTTTTCTTTGCTGTATGGTAATGCTGTTCTATCCTGCTGCTACTAATATAAGAAGTAATAAAGATAAAGGCAACATCTTTATAATATTTAGTCACAGAGTCTGAGTCCTCCCCTTTGTCTTTAAAGAGACCATGGGCTATAATTGGAGACCAGTGCACATCGTCTCTCGCCTGAGAGGGTAAATGAGGGATCCCTAGACTCCAGGATTACCCTATTATTGAGAAGACGTTCCACTAAGCCTCCGCCACTGACACATATTCCTGTTCTATGGCCTATTCACTTTGAAATATGTCTTGTCAGGGAGGCTTACAGAAATCTACATAATCCTTTTTCATCACAATTAAAGATACCACTGAACAATAAAATTGCTTGCTCTCTGGTTTGTTTCATGTTGCTTTGAGAAAAAAAGGGGTGAGGGAAAATGTCGCTGAGCATTGCTGAAGGTTGCAAAAGGCTGCAATGAATTTAGGTTCATGTCTGAGAGCAAAGAACTGGAGAACATCTTCTGACCCTTACAACTTTAAAGCAAAATGTCAGTTTCTGTCAAAATATTTGTATATTTAAATGATAAATAAAAAACTCTCCTCTGGTTCCTGTTGGAATTTTGTTGTAGTTTTGTTTGCTTGATTTTGACAAACTTCGTGGAATCAGTGAGCAATTTGCTCTTAAAAAAAAATCACAGTTATTAGATTATGACAAGTCCAACTAGAATATCTCTCAGTAGAATGCATACCTCCACCAAGGGCCAACAGCCCTGTTAAATTCAATGAAACTGCACCAAATTGCACACGCTCATCGATATCAGTTTCCGAAATCTGACAGATTCCTTTACCAATTTTCAGTCGTATTCTGTCTAAAAGTAACTCTGATGAGCACACTGCCTAGTTTCATTCACAGTATGTTATAAAACTACAAGTTTAGTTTGGGACAGATCAGGAAATGAATAGAATTACACAATTATTGGATAATTAAGGTTATAGTACATTATAGATAATGCAATAATGACATTTGTGACAGGTTTAAAACATATAATATATCGGTCTGTACTGTAATATTCAGTCTATTACTGAATGTTGACTCCTCCGAGATTGAGCAGTTGTAGTCAGACCAGATCACATTACAATAACAATATACTCTAGGTGCATTCACACCTGCATCAATATGTGTTTGTCCTTATCAAGATAAAATCCCATTTCAATGTTAATAGGTGTAATTATGGTCTTTAAGTCAATTCCCCACCAGTTTAACTGTGATATTTTCTTCATTTTAGAAGAAGTATTTAGTTCCACAACGCGATATAACAATGTGCTGAATTCAAAGTATTTAAAGAAACCTACTTTACACAGAACAGCTCCTTTCTGAGTAAAATTATTATTATTATAGGGTCATAGATATCTAATGATATCTCAACCCTCAAAGTCACTAGAGGAGTAGAAAAATGAATTAAGTGCACTGCAGATTTGATGTATGCTAGGTGTTGCAGTATGTCCATCTAAGGAATGTTCACATCCATTGTTCAACATCAAGTATGAAAAATATGTAACGCTACTGTTGGATAGACAATAAAAAACAAAATACTGGATTGCTTCCAATACAGAAATAGACAGTCAAAAACAAAACCTCCCTTCTCTTTCTTCTTGTTCCAACCAGTCTCTTCATCTGTGCAATGGAAAATAACAAACAGGCCTACAGCAAGGCTCACATTAATACAGTTCACACGGTATATCTCAATGAGACATATGTCATGAATGAGATGGTGGAAGTATTGCAAAGGGAAGGGAAGTCAGGTAAATTTTCAGTTAAAAACATTCAAACATTTCACTTATTTCCCATTATGCCTGAAATGTAACCTTCAAAAATAGTGTATGTGAAGATCCTAGCTGTGTTTAATTGTACTGCCTGTATTATACAATATTTTATACAAATAACCCTAACCCTATATTTAAAGTAAGATAAAAACATTAAGGTTCTGTCCAAACATTAAAGTCTAAATAGGTTGTGCTAAGTATTGTTTGCAGTGGTATTTTGTATATGTGGTGTGGAAGATGGATTTTCATTAAGTCACTTAAGATAGTTTTGAAAAAGGAATCAAATCCACCACATTTTTTATGATTTGGTTAAATTGTTATGTTTCAAAGATTTGCATTCCCAAGACAGATCTTCTGTGCAACAGCCTCAACTACTTTGCACATTTTCTACATAACTTTTGTTTAGTAACCATAACTGGGATTACAGTTATGTGCTCCCTGACATGTCATCAGCTTTCTCTAATCATTCAGTTAGTATGTTCCTAAGTTTCACATAATGATTAACAACAACACAACAAAGTAATGGATTGTGAGTGAATTAGGTGTGTAGCATCATTGCTGCCACACACACACACACACACACATACACACATAGTAATGGACAGTTCTGAAGACTAGGGACTAAACCATCCATCCATTGTTATTAGGCAGAACATTGTTTTCCTACTATGATAAGTGCCTAGAAGTGTCCCAAGTATTGCACTTCCGTAACCAATAGTGTGGGACATTTCTAGGCATTTTGCTATAATGATAAGTTCTTACAAGTGTCCCAAGTATTACACTTCCGTAACCCAGTGGAGCCGGACACTTCTAGGCACTTATCATTGAGGCAAAATGCCTAGAAATATCCAGACCAATCAGAATGAGCCGGACACTTCTAGGCACTTATCATTGTAGCAAAATGCCTAGAAATGTCCAGACCAATCAGAATGAGCCAGACACCTCTGGGCACTTATCTTCAAGCAAAATGCCTAGAAATGTCCAGACCAATCCGAATGAGCCGGACACTTCTGGACACTTATCATTGTAGCAAAATGACTAGAAATGTCCCGACCAATCAGAATGAGCCGGACACTTCTGGGCACTTATTATTGTAGCAAAATGCCTAGAAATGTCCCGACCAATCAGAATGAGCCGGACACTTCTGGGCACTTATCATTGTAGCAAAATGCCTAGAAATGTGCCGACCAATCAAAATGAGCCGGACACTTCTGGGCACTTATCATAGTAGCAAAATGCCTAGAAATGTCCCGACCAATCAGAATGAGCCGGACACTTCTAGGCACTTATCATTGTAGCAAAATGCCTAGAAATGTCCCGACCAATCAAAATGAGCCGGACACTTCTGGACACTTATCATAGTAGCAAAATGCCTAGAAATGTGCCGACCAATCAAAATGAGCCGGACACTTCTGGACACTTATCGTAGTAGCAAAATGCCTAGAAATGTCCCGACCAATCAGAATGAGCCGGACACTTCTAGGCACTTATCATTGTAGCAAAATGCCTAGAAATGTCCCGACCAATCAAAATGAGCCGGACACTTCTGGACACTTATCATAGTAGCAAAATGCCTAGAAATGTGCCGACCAATCAAAATGAGCCGGACACTTCTGGACACTTATCGTAGTAGCAAAATGCCTAGAAATGTCCCGACCAATCAGAATGAGCCGGACACTTCTAGGCACTTATCATTGTAGCAAAATGCCTAGAAATGTCCCGACCAATCAAAATGAGCCGGACACTTCTGGACACTTATCATAGTAGCAAAATGCCTAGAAATGTGCCGACCAATCAAAATGAGCCCGGACACTTCTGGACACTTATCGTAGTAGCAAAATGCCTAGAAATGTCCCGACTAATCATTACATTAAAGCTAAATGTCTAGAATTGCCCCATGCTAGTGGTAGTACACAGATGTTTGGCAGGTATAATATTTATCATTTCTCACACACTAGTAAAAGTTGTCAGCGGGTTGATGGGAATGCTACAATGCTTCAAATGTACCTATAGGTATTTTCATTGTCTATTAGTCCAAAATATAGTGTGAAATATTATACATTTTAATATCCATCACGGGACGGCCAGTTATTTTGTATACACTTGGCCGTGCCTATCACATCTTTGGCCTCTAATAAAAACAGAATGTATCTTGTGGCTGCATTGCATTATTGAAGCTAAAGTCAGTGGAGGTGTTGGTCTGTATCTGTTCTCTTCATCAGACTCGTCCCTGTGTGACCGCGCTGAATGTATGAAGAAGTTGTTGCGTTTTGACTGTGAAGGGCTGAATCCAAAACACGACATTTAACATTCATGTTCTCCTACTTTTCTGTGAACTGTAATGAAAATTTCAGAGTGTCAACTAAGTTATTCACAACCAGGCTGGACCATAGCTGAGAGTTTGTAACCTTTTCTGAAGGAGCAGCAGCGGGGAAGTTAACAAGTAACGTACGATCCACAGTCTCCTGCAGGATTTTTTGAAGTGCAGTGCAGTGAAAAGGGCACGGGGAGAAGGGCAAACATAATCTTGCTCAGAATGCCCACAAGCCTGGGTTTTATATCCGGTGCTTCTTTCATCTCTTGCATCTGTATTCTCCTAGTCCTTACTTACAGTGCAAGGTTAGCTGGTGTCATGGCAGAGGCCCAGTGCCAAAACACTGACACAGGCTACCCACGGCCTTCTCTGTTGGCACCTGTGACACTTCGCCATCTCATTTCAGATCCCTGAAAATCTGCTGCTTCAGAGATGCATCAAACATTTGCTATGCTGTTGTTGATTTTGGGAATTTCTGGACTATTTAAACAAATATTGAAATATTTGTACTTTATCGTTGATTATCTTGGAGGTCCCAACCACAAAGTTGGAAAATAGTTTTTACTGAACATTTACTGTTTTAGTATCAATAAATAACATCACTGAAAGCAATTACACACATTTCCAGCCATGGTAAAAAATTTTTAGGAGTGGCACTAATATTCCCCATAAATGCTACACTACAAAGCAGCGGTGGGGAACCTTTTTCCAATTGAAGACCATTTTAACTTTTATAACATCTTTTGGGGGCCATACAAATCATGAATCTCCCTAACCTCCTTAATGTGATGGCTGGGTGTGCCTCAATCTGACAAGAGATCTGTTGTCAGATGGTAGTGAAGATGAAGATGGAAATTTAATGTTGTTTTTTTAAAAGCCGTAGTCAAGCAAGCATTCACCAATCCACTTTTAAAATATGATTCTATTTGCAAAGAACAGAAGTCTTTGTATCACTATATATAAAAAAATCTATCAAGTTTAGCCATAGACTCTAAGTTCCTCACATTATTTATTCAAATTTGTACAGTATGATAATTAATTGTGAGGTCTTGTATATTTAAGAGTTTCAAAATAACATACACAGCACAGATCCCTCTGATCACAGATGTTTGTGGATACTGTCCAGCTAACAGGAGTTACTTTACATTACAAAGCTTTCCTAACTACTCCAACATTTCTTTATGTAATCGCAACTGGTACAAAGTTTGTAGCATCCCTGCCTTC
This sequence comes from Pseudopleuronectes americanus, assembly GCA_038501795.1. Classification (NCBI taxonomy): domain Eukaryota; kingdom Metazoa; phylum Chordata; class Actinopteri; order Pleuronectiformes; family Pleuronectidae; genus Pseudopleuronectes; species Pseudopleuronectes americanus. The sequence goes on from CM076724.1 coordinate 4,163,910, forward strand.
AATCTGCAACCCTCAGGTAGTACACATTGCAGTCCTTGTTTTGTTGTTGACAGTGTAATCCTTGGAAGTAAAGCTAATTATCTTCAGAAGCATGTCTTCCAAATACCAATTTGTAAGTGTCTCTGCAGCTGGGTGGTGTCTAGAAGGGATACAGGAGATTTCAGGAGGTAATCTCCATTCACACTGAATTCTGAATGGCTGCTGGTGGCTTTGGTTCAGAGTGGATGCGGAACTGAACAACAGTAATGTATTTATCTGCCAGGCAAAGGGAGATTGTCAGAGCAGGTGTCAAGGTGTCACAGCCACTGTCGAACCCAAAGTGAGTCATGAGTCACTCACAGGTATTCAAATTAAAGCAGAGTCGCAAGTCTGATTTAATGTACGTTGTGGTGACTGTAAGTATAGTAATATCAAGTTACTGAGGCCGAAACGTAATACCCTTACAACATGGATGCCTCTTGTTACTGAAGGCTTAGTCTTAACATCTTCATGGCATGATATGTGGCGTGATTATGTTTTATACAACAAGCTTCCCAGATTTTGTGTGAAGTAAATTCTGTTTGTCTAAATCTTAAGATAATAAGATGAGATAGTGGTAGAGAGAAGCCAAGCAATGCCTTTAATTCTGACAAGATAATTACCTGTATTAAAGCTCTCGCTTACTGTACAAAGCTAAAGGTTGGGTTGGGCCTAACACTTTTAATAAGCTCTGCGTTGAAAGGCGACAAACTTGTCCTTCAAGTTTGATCGCATTCAAACAATCAGGTCTAAAATTACATGATATAGGCTGCTCGTCATTATATATGAACAATGTTCACATGCTCCCTGTCCTCTTTGCACAGCTAAAGGTTGAGGCTCATGTTGATGTCATCTTGATGACACAAAGGAAAGCGTAAACCACAACTCCAGTAATCCGAAAAGCACAATGGTGACTCAAAGGGCTCGGTCACCATGAGCAAGATCCATCTTGCTCGGCTGCAGGCTCTTCGCTTTTGGCCAGAACCACAGTGAATCGGACCAATCAGCAGCTTGTAACAGAGGAAATACTGTCAGCAAAAATGTTGCTATAGCTTCATTTATATAAAACCCGAAGTCAGTGAATCATTGATAGTAACATACTTAAGAAAGTAATTTAAGGTAGGTTTTCTTTTTAATAAGCCGTCACATCTGCGGTAGTAAACGTCATAAGTCATTAATACGTTCAAATTAACAAACACTGAACTCAGTCAATAAGTAAAGATTGTTTATAACATTTTCAGATCCTAAGCAGCATTTTTCCATAATGTCAAATTTTTGATTGGAGTGGTCTTTGGTACCTGATAAACTCTGACTGTGCAAATATAGACCACATGACCTGGTGGTCCACGTCAAATACAGTTAAGGTGTTTTTCTGGGGTTTGCTCAAGTCTTCATGTTTCTGATACGTTTGTTTATAATTAGTTTTTTTGATGCAATACAAATTATGGCATGATTGTATAGCTGACACTGACTCGTGATTGGACGAGCACATGTATGTGGGACCTCAAACATGGCTCCATCTAACATAGCTGTTGTGCAGAATCTGGTTGCAAATCAGGTATGGAGGATATTTTAGCTTCATTTCTGGGTAGAAGGAGCAAGTGGAGCGATGTCGTCCATCTATATAGTGTTCTGCTGGATGGGGATATACTGGCCAGGGATAAATATTACAACCTGGAGATGGAAAATTTAGATTAAGATGATTAAGATTAAGATTAAGATAGGGCTGGGCGATTTTTCGATCTCGATTCGGGATCGCGATAAAATGTTGAATCGATCTCGATAATCTCGTTGTGACATGTATTCGATCTCACGTGGCAAAAGTAAGCGCAACAACAGTGTCGGAGTCTGCCGGCTGCCGTCTGCAGGTAGGACACGACACGCCCACTTCCCATCGTGAGAGTAGGTGCAGTTGCGAGAGAGAGAAAAAGAGAGAACGAAGTTGGAAAAAGGACGGGAATCCGTCTTGACTCCGTCCTGACGGGCTCCCGTTAGCATCGCTGACGGGCCCCCGTTAGCATCGCTGACGGGATTGATTCTGTTCTGTTAGCAAAACAACAGTCCATCCAGTCGTGTTTTGCAGCCATTAACCAATATGAAAAACAATCGAAGAGGGGCAAAAATATAACGAGCGCTATTACTTATTGCTTAGCTAAAGATATGATGCCCCTGAGCACAGTGGAGAGGGACGGCTCCAGGAAACAGATCAAAGTGTTAGACTCCAGGTACGAGCTCCCTGGCAGAAAGTACTTTTCTCAAACTGCGCAGCCACAGCTTTATGATGAATGCCGTCGTAAGCTGATATACCTCAAAAAAATCTCTGGGAGGTAAACCAGTATAATATTATAGTGGTTTAGTTTTTTACATTTTATTTTGTCTTACAGTTTAGCACTTGAATGTGTCAGAGGGTGTGACCCACATGTTTACTTGTTTTTTGTAAGTTGTTTACAAAATCAAAATTTTTTAACTATAGTGAAAAGTGACCAATCACTTAGTTTGCACTAAGCATATAAGACTCTGTATGAGCTGAGAGCGCTGCTCTGAATTTTCTTTTGCTAGTTATGGGCCCTGCTGCTCTCTTGATCAATGGAAGCATGAAGACCTTCACAAAAACATTTTGTGCTCATTATTGGAAGGCATATTCTTGAATCGAGAATCGAAGAATCGAGATCGATCAATATGGAAAAACATATCGTGATAACATTTTTTTCCATATCGCCCAGCCCTAGATTAAGATGTATTTATTAGTCCCAAACACATGCAAAGACATGCACAGGCACACTCATGCAGGTAGGGAAATTTAACTTCTGCTTTTGACCCATCTGGTGCAGGACACACAGAGCAGGTGTTATTAACAATGTATAAAAACTGATTACAGGATTAGTAAATTAATTTTTACTTTCAACTAATGTAATCACCCCTACTCTATGATTGACCATTTCGCTGACATAACATTCGATAGGTCCACAAATAGGTAATTGTTTATTACTCACATCCTCGAACTTTTCCTCATTTCAGGTAATAAAAGAGCGACACAGGTCTACAGTACTGTATGCTTGAGATTTAATGTGGTCAAATTAGTTTTTTGCTTTGGGTTAAAACCCAATTACCTCTTGGTAAACTTTTCAGACCACAAAAAGTCATACAGGTCATTTGTGCCATATTTTCCAGTGTCACTTTTCTTTTGCTACATCATCATATTGTATGATGAATCTAAAACAAGATTTGAAATGGTATCAAAGAAATCACAAAATCTTTTGCAGTGAAAACAGAGGAAGACAAACAGAGGGCCCTGATACTCATTGTCCATTTCCAACACAAAGCTGTGAGCCAATCAAACCCAACTGATGACTTCTGACCTTGATAAAGGGACGCTGAACCCCGAAGGTCTCATAAGCTTTGTGTTGACAGGTCAGAGAGAGAGTTAGCTTAGCATATAATTAATGTTTAATAACCCCCGGTTGTTTGTCAACACTTTTCCCACTGTCTTTTTGCATGCCTTATAATCTTCAGACTGCCTGCAGGCACAGCATTCGCTGATAGTATCTTAAGCCTCTTGTTCCAATACCCTGGCCTGGCAGTAACAACACTGGCCAGTCACTCATTTACAAGCAAAGATAAATGCACAGTCCTTAATCTGTCTCCAGTTAGGTCTCCAGCAACACAACACAGGCCAGGCCCACGTCTTTAACTCCTCCTCAGGCTTAGCTGCTCCATCAGCCCTGCTGCTGTCATGTAGGCTGCCTCCGCTCTCACCTCTATCACCTGCCACACAGGTACACAGTGATAAGCACACACACACACACACACTATCAGAGCCGTGGTCTCCCAGTAATTAGGATGAGTTTATAGGGATTTTTTTTTGTCATGTCTTGTGCAGGTCTATTATTTGATCAACTATGAAGATAGATGTTTTAGTGCACTATAGATTTTGTTAGACACAGCTTCTGATTGAGTGTAGCATTCAAACTACTTTGCTCAAAAGTAGAGTTAAATAATCTAGAAGTCATTAATTGAATATTCATCAACAGAAATTGTATCAGCAACTATTTTAATAACAGATACATTAAAAGAGAAATTATACAAATCGATACAGCTGAGATGGTGAAGAACTGGAGCGTAACTGTACAGTAAATACAGTAAATTTAATGTAACTTGTTACTTTCAAGATATCACATTACTATAGCTTGTAACTGAGTAACACATGACTACCCAATATTGGTGCATTGACAAACAGCAGTTATTTTTCCTGTATTTTTTACAGAAGTCCAACCTGGACAAATTAAAACCTTTTGTGTTTTTATGACAACTGAAGGTTTCCACAGGTTATCTTTCATGTTTGGAAGAGGAGGGTAAGGTGAATGCTATTCAGCTGCAACATGCAACTTCACCACTAGCTGTCACTAAATTCTAAACACTGAACCTTTAAATTCTGCATTTTACAAAGAAACAACTATTTACACGTGTAGGAAAACAAGCTTATATTTGAGCAGTCTGCAACAATTCCTGTTAACATTCATGCTCAGTGTAAGTGAGTGGTCACATGCTTTGCATTTTCAGTTGTGTTAGTATGGACGGAGATATAAAAATCCAAAATGCTTGTGTGGATAGAGATTGCTTAAGTTTAGATGTTATTGTTTTTAAACAAAAATGTAGTAGTATAGACAACACCTGAGGGTATTTTGAACATTGAATAGAAGCAGAGCAGCCGTTTCATCTGCTTCAAGTCGTTGTACTCCAGCTGCAGCACTGAATGCACATTAATAACTATATGTTGTCATTTAACTAAGAAAGCGAGTGATTGTATTTTCCAAAAACAGTTTCTTTAACCTTGTGCTAGAGCTTGTATTTTTTTAATCTGCTGAAACAACCAGGGCTATGGTCGGTTTACCAGATGCACTGTTCGGTTTCATCCTCTCATTAGAAACCAAATTGGTAAAAGATTTTCTTGGTGTGGAATTGCTCCTGAGTTTGGATTATTAATATTTCTGTTTCAGTCACTCCTGAGCTCAGGCAATTTAAGTCGTCAGGCAAGCACAACAGAATCACTGCCAGTGCCATATAATTATTGAGGGAGAGAGAGAGAGAAATAAATAATGAAATGCGAGTCACTTACACAAGCTCATTAAAGCTTATACTATCCACTCTATTTTCCTTTTGGTTTGAATGAGACAAAAGGAGAACAATATCCCATTAAAGGCTGTTTCCACATTCTATTCATTTGAATTGCTGGTGAAGTGTCAGTGTTTTTCTGTGGATTAAAGTCTGATAGCACTCGCAGGAAGAATGATTCCCCCCCATTTGAAGAATTGTGAATATGCGCAAGCGAAGACACACAGAGAGAGACTGGAGGAGAGCAGATGAGTGGGGAACATAATGGAAGAATGCTTCGAACGCACTGTCTGCAGAGGGTGAATTAGGAGGGAAATAGTGTGATTATTGTGTGCTGGTGGTGCTGGTGGTAGTGGCGTTGATGGTGGGATCTTGCCAGCCCCAGGATGCAGATAGAAACCACCAGGGGTACAGGAGGGGAGCAGGCAATTGTGATTTATGGGTAGCAGCGGGCTGATAAGGCAGCTCCCTTCATTTAATGCCTTATCGGCCGCGTTAAAGAAAGGCCACAATTTGCAGCATTCTTAAAAGCCCCAGATGTGACTAATCTCTGCAACCTTCCAGACAATCTGTCTCAGGGAAAACTATAGATCACTCACTTGTCTCACTGATCTCGGCCTCAGAGGGAGGCGGTCGAGGGAAATGTGTGCTTGTGTTATTAACCTAGAAGCACACGGCAAGAGTGGAAAACACAAAACCTAAATCATACAGAAATAACTTCTAAATATATTGTTTGGATTACAAATACTGAGATAAAGTCTGTAATTTATGTTTATTTACTTTACAAATAATTAACTTACTTTACAAATAATTTACCATGGCAAATACATTGCGCTCTGCACATAAACTGTGACAACTTCACAATCCTCACATCAAGTTAAGATAAGGATGGATTTTGTTAAGACTGGAATTCCGACTGTTTCCATTCATATAAATTCTTGATCCTCAAGCTCATTTAGAAAAATCTTGTTTGTAATGGCACTGACATTGTTGATCCAAACAACATACAGTATGTACAGGCTTTTATTCTTTATTAGGTAAAATAGAGATGCTAAACATTGACCATATTAAGCCCCGTACAAACCTGGTATTAACATCCATCCTGAGGCTCCATGTGGACTTGATGAATTGTGGACCTGGGTGGTTGCAGACACTGGCAGACCTCCCCTAATGGAACATAAACAATGGGAAGTACTGACATTTGGATTCAGCCAATGTTTGATAATGTGACTCATGACGGCTCCTCAGCCTGAGTCCGGTTCTGTTGAAGGTTTCTTTCTGTTTAAGTGTTTGCTCATTGTGGGAACTGTTGATCTATAGTATTGTGAGGTCTCGACCGTACTGTGTAAAGGGCCTTGGGATGTGTATTCTGTGATTTGGCACTAAATAAAATTGAATCGAAGTGAATGATATAGGTGCAGTAGCCAGTGATCATCTATACAATCAGCTGAAAGTCGATTTCAGATTATAGGAAAATCTCACTCTGCCAAGTTATATACACATTTGTCCTGAGGGCCTACATTCACTGTCAGATTCCCCCTGATCTCCAATGTCAAGGTTCACTTTTTTAAAATCCCACCATCTCAGAACACTTTCCTAGGATTCACATGTGGTGCTTCATTCACTCAAATGTTTACTTGGCAATGGACATAATTCCCTCATACATCTGCCGAGGTGGTTGTACTGTCTGTTTCCATTGCTGTTTGTATGACTGTTTGCAGGATTTCACAAAATAGATTCTATTGAAACCTTGGTGGAAGGGTGGGGTATGGACAAATGAAGAATATTTGTCCTTAACATTGCGCTATAGGGTGTTTATTTTTTTTCATGGATCTTGATGGGAAAAAAAACAGCATGTGTGGTGGAGTGTGTGAAATTCCAAATCTAAATAAAAATTGAGATGTACTGGATTTAAATGTGGTTTCATATATAGGCCTTGGTGGAGGTATTCATTCTACTGAGCGCCACTTCCACTGTTTCCTGTAATTTGGCAAGAGAGAAAAAACAGGACCATAATAAATATAATTTGTAAGAGACTAGATTGTTTGTGTCACATTTATTTTAAGGTTTACAGAGAAAACAAAACTTCACCTCAGTGGATTAAATATTGTCATTACAGTCACCACATATACAGATGCTTTATGATTGAGATTCACTCACACACACACACACACACACACACCTCTCAGCTCTGTTCTACCAATAAAATGAAACTCGACAGAGCAGTCCCAGTGATCAATACTAATCACAGAAATAATTACTCACCCAAGCTTAGGTAGCCCATTGATTTTTAAGGCAGTTGTTTGCATTACTGTCATATCTGATCTTAATCATCTTAAAGGGCTTTTTTTTTCTTGAAGTTTAACGTCCTCACGCATGTTGCATAAAAAATGTATGAATGTCATTACAAGGTCTAATCAATGTGTCCTGATGCACTGAGCAACAGTTCTAGTGACTTTCATGTGCATGGCTGCTTTCTTACGGACATGAGGAGGAACAGACAGTGTCATCGAGGAGAACAAATAAATAAATTCATATTGTACAGGACAGCAGGGGCACATCGATCAGTTCATGCAGTGTGCCAGATAAACAATAGTTCACTCCCCGTCGGAGCCTCAAATTAACCGGACAATTCAGATACAACACTTGCCGAAAGAGAATTCACACAATGGCCTGCATATTGATAACCAGTACGTTTTCCACTCTGTGATTCGCTCTCAGGCTCATTCCTCCACTGAGTTCTTCTAATAGTTGTGGGCAATAGGCTGGAAGGAAGTGGAGCCGCGCTCATCTTCAGGTCAATCATCTGCGACGTGACATCGCCTGGTAATCCCTCCTGCTCCATCATTCCCCTCTGTGGTTAGCACGCGTAGCTACAATCCTCCCAGTGTAAGCAATATTTGACTTTAAAGCGCTCGTCCTTCTTTAAATTGAGAGCATATATTTATTTTTCATACGCCTCACTGTGTTCTACAAGTATAATTAGTCTGGGATACTCAGCAGCTGATTTCCATCCCCCCTTCTCCTCCATTCTTAAGTATTCATGAAAGCCAGTGATCTGACAAATGGAATTTTTCAGCTTGGTAACATCTCGCATCTCAGACCCTATTCCAACAGATAATCCTGTTTAAATATCCAGCCCAGTTTACACAGCCCAGGTAGCAAAAGATCAGCAATCTGAGCGCTTATACATGCGTGCCCTCTCACATAGACATACATATACATATAGGAAATGCTAAAAAATATCCAACAATAGAGCACGTTTGTTTCTGTTTGTGATAATGTCCCTACAGGAGGAATGAACGGAGGATTCTTGCGGTATTTTGTGATGCGTTCAGGGATCAGCGGTCACCCGACTTCCACGCTTCTGTAATGTGAAATGTCCGACTGCTGAACAGTATATCTACCCCTGGGCGGCTGCCGCTGCTGCAGCCTTGACTTTGCCGTGCCGGCCTATTCTCAGTTCACCAGGCTAATTCATCATGAACACTCCTTCAACACCAAGGTCAGTTACATAATGAGTGGGGTCAGCGTGATAAAGGCAATGCTCTGATTGGATCACAGCAGAAAGGTCCGCAGACCTCACCACCTTACAGTTTCACATTTACCCCGTAACCTCTGTGACTAAACATGACCTGCACTTCCTTGTGCTGCTGTTATGTTCCCCGCACCGCACATACACCGCCCACTGGAGTGCTGGCAGCTTGCGCATTGTTTACTCTCCGCTCTTTGTCGCCGTGGTCCACTGGGGAATAACCTACAAGTGATTTTGGCATTTGACAGGGTTTGTATGATGTGGGAGGAGGTGGTGGGGGTGGTGGTGCAGTGTGTTGGGAGTCACCTATTTGCTCAGGAGGCTGGGCCTTTCGGTGTGTTGGGTCCACACCGTGTGCGCCCCATCCACTCAGCCTCCTGCCCCCCTCCTCCATCTCTGTCTCCCTGTGTTTCCCCAGCGCTCAAGCCCGCCTGCACGCCTGACAGACAGACAGATGCTATCTGCCGCGCATCTCCAGCTCTGGGCCTCTATCACTCTCCACAAACAGCCCATTGCCTGCACACAGGCTGCAAATTTCGTCTGCCTCTCTCCCTTTAGATAAGGGGCAATATCAGTGACAGAACATATTTTATGTATGAAATGTAGCTCACAACAAGCAGTCAAGCATTAGGTTTGTTTAAATAGATGATCCTTATCGCCATTCTTTCAACACGGAGTTCTGACATTGTCTTCCGTTTATTTTTCTTCGCACACAATTCTTTTTATTAATGCTATCTGGGGCCACAATTGGCTTTAAGAGAGGCTCCTGTCTGGGGGTGGAATTCATTGCTATTTTAATTATAGGCCGACTGTGTGTGGAATATTTCCTGCCCAGCCGCGGTTGTACTTCTTCCTCCTAAAACCCCATCCAGTCAACATTCCAGCGGATTATTTGCCAGGGATTTCTCTTGTCAAAGAAGCGACACTTTCCCCCTACTGTTGGCTGTTGTTAGCATCAGATATTGGATGATTTCCATTTAGTGCTTAGGTTATGCTTGTCAGTTTGTGCCAGCATTTTTGTAATGATGGAAATAAGATCTCACAGATGCCGTGAGTCGAGCTGACATAATAGTTTGGTTCGTGTGTGTGTGTGTGTGTGTGTGTGTGTGTATGTGTGTTTGAGAAAAACATGGTAGAGGTATCAGGGACTACAAAAAAGATATTTTATAAAATATGACATGTGTTAATATTTATGTAGTTATGGTTCTATTTCTATTTTTCTATAGATATTTTAATGCAGACAAAAGCTGCCTTTACACAAAACTAAGTTCCTGTTTAATTACAAAATGTTCAATATCTCAAAACAAATCCAATAATAAGATTTACTATCTCTGTGCTCTGATTAGATGTGTTGTTGTTTTTTAAAGCGTTATTTTGGCACAAGAAGCTCCGTTGGGTTTGCCCCCTGTAACACACCCCCCCCCCAAAAAAGCGAAGCCTCACCCCCAAGGCACACACACACACACACACACACACACACACACACACACACACACACACAGACACGCACAGAGAGGGGGTGGGAAGCATGCAGGTCATTACCATAGCAAGCTGGCGTGTTTCTGAAGATACACTTGTTCAGAATAGACAGGGGCAAGAGGGGGGTAGGCCGGGGTGGCAACACGGGCCCAGTTTATTTCAATAACAACAGCCAGACACAAGGCCTATCTAGTCAGACTTTGAATGAAACACTTGGGCTCTGATGGAGCGATAAGACACAGATGCTAAAGAGGAGAACTGCTGAAACGGCCTCTTGACCCTCGCTTTGCTTTGTTATCGAGGAAACTGAACACAGTGCACTTAGTTTGTAGTTTGATGAACCTTGTAACTGGACTTTGTTTTTAACCGTTTTTAGTGATTTTTAATTCATGCTGATTGAGGAAATGAGTATGAATAACGTGGAGAGAAAAAAACAAAAAAAAAGCTGCACCCTCTTAACCAATTTACTCTTGTGTAAACCTGAATTGTTAATTACCGAGCGATCCTTTTCACATGAATGGCTCTGTGTTTACTGTGGGGGCCACTGATCTATCCCCGGGGAAGACTATGTCAAGTGCTTTACACATAAACAGATGTGATCCTTTATTTTATTTATTTTTCCTTTTTTTACCCAGGTAATCCTCAGGGTTAAATCTGCGCTAAACTCGACAGCGAAGAAGAGCCAGCGCCTTATTGTTTGTACAGATAGAGCGCACACTTAGATTTAAGAGATGTCCTAAATCTGGGCTTGATTTCCTATGTTAACTGTGGCTTAGCTGTGGCTGGGCTGGATGCAGGAGAGCCTGTTGAGAGTTAGTGGAGTAGTTGTAAATATGTGGTAACACTTTCAGTGGTAATCCTCCTGCACAAAGAATTGCCAGAGATTATGGACCGGTTGTCTGACAGAGAGAATCCTCCGGCACAATCAAATTCCTATGGCTGCCGAGATTTGTAGAGGGCACAATGCTGTAGTGCTCGGCTCGCCAGTAATGTGAGGGCAAGCTGCTCCCTAGATGGAGAGCTAAGAAGCAAATATAGCATGAAGTGCATATTAAGTAAACAGAGGGTGGCTAAAAATATAGCATGGCAGCAGGAGAATGGTGTTTGATTCTCCGTGCGCTGGTGAACACTTCAACCAAGACAGTTTGACCCGTGCCTGTCCTCTCCTGTTGATCCCCCGCCGACCCTCCGCGCTCCGCACTGACCTGAGGTCTGAGGAGACGCGAGAAGCCGCCGCCTCCTCCTCCTCCACCTCTTCCTCCGAGCACTACACAATCGCCCTCGCTGACACATTTTGAGTGGGGTTTAAGGAAGTGAAGTGAAGAGAGAGTGTGAGGGAGCGAGAAACCCCACCACAGCCCCATCGCCCCGAGGATGAATAGAATGTAGAAGCCGTTTAATTTTGAAATCGGCCTCTGCACTTGGCTGAACCCACAATAAAAGTTGATAATTGAGAAGTGAAAGAGTAGGATCAATATGACTGTGAAAAAATGGAGGCTTGGGCTTATGTTTAATGCAGTTTAACTGATATTTAATATTTTCTGCTTTCTCTCTCTTCTTCTCCCTTTGTCCACATTAAAATACTTCAAAAAGAATTCTAATAAAGTGGAAATTAAAAGGAGCGTAGATTGGGGTTGGAAAGAGAGGCCTCTAATCCCGCTATCTCTTAATAATTCAAAGTCTCTTTTATTTTCTGAATAAAAAGCGGAATTAATCTGGCACTGTGAAGCTGTCCTCTCTTCTCACTGTTTAAATAAATCCCCGTTCGTACATTAGACGCGAGGAGGCCGGCTCTGGCTCCTCGCCAAGCTCTGTGTCAATTCCCTCCTGCCTCCTTCCTTTCTCTCCCAGCCCCTCTTTATTCCCTTTCTTTTGCTTTCTGCCAGGGAGGGACCTATGAGAGAAGCCATGCCACCAGAGAGCTGCTATCTCCAGAACCTGCTCAGCACACAGGCCTATCACAGGCAGCTAAGACCACTTAGCTCAGGCCGCTAAAAGGCACCCTTATGAAACTTTACCCAGATATTAGGGCACTGTGAAGCCAAATGATATATTACAAAGGCATTGTGTAAAGGGGTAACCATTTATAGTATCTATATGAGGCATGCCCCGGCTGTCAGAAGAGTTATTCTGCTGGCCTTTTGCAGAAATAGAGAGGTGGGCATTTTATCCTTTACCCTAAGTAACACATTTAATTTTTGATTGTGCTAATAACAAATACAGATACACTGTAAATTCTAATAATGAATTATATCATTATGTGGTGTTTGTTTCATTGACGATTTAGCCAGTGTCTCTATACAATTCAACAATTTCAACAATTCAACAATAAGTCCACTCCACAAATGGACGGCTAAGTCGCACGGCTCTTTTTCACAAGACAAAAGACAAGCCTTTGAAAACTGACACCATGAAATAAAAGGAGCTTAGGCTCCAAGAGCCAAACTGAGTAAACTGAGTAGACAGAGGAGTGGGGATAGAGGAACAGACCCGAGCATGAGCACACAGGCCTGAGGGGGCCTTGATTAGCGCTGCCCTCTCTATCAGTTCACAGACTGCCTGTCTTCAGAAGCCCCTCGGCAGCAGGTCTCCCCTCTGTGTCCGTGAACCCCTCCTCTGGTGCTGCTGTGGGGCAGGAGGCTGCTATAGTCAACACGCCGGCACTCTCTGCATCCCAATGATTCATCTAAAGAGATGAGCGCTGAGCGCTGTCCTTGCTCTGATAGACGCCTTTTGTGGCACTCTTAGAATCTAAGATCCTCAACTCGATCCTGGATCAGCCTTCCCTCACTCCTCTGTGGTCGGAGATTTTTGGTTTGGCGCCCCCTCCTCTCTCTCTCTCTTCATCTGCGTATGCTCCGGCTCAAACTGGCCACACTTGCAATAGTGCCGATACTTTCCTCAGAGACTCCGGCTGAAAGACAAACAATAGCTTCAGACTCCTCATATTTTCTTGTGCTACTATTCATCTAGCGAGACTACGCCTTTGAAAAACACGGCCGGTGTCATCCAATTGGCAGTTTATGATTTAACAATGTGCTGGAAAATATCAGTATCTTCTCAAGGTGAAGCCCTGGACTCCTGCACGCTACGACCAATACACACATCTCATTATGTGTGTTGAAAACACCTTGATTCTGTGAGGCTGTTGGAAATGAGATTGACATGCTCCGTCTTGGGCCAAGTCTTTCTAAAACCCTGCGTGGTTACATTTTTTTCTACTGCTATATTTCTCCTTGCAGAAATCACCACTTTATATGTTATCAAATGATATAAAAAATATCAAGAGAAGTAGGAAATAGAGGAGGCCCAGAGGGAAAGTGTAAAGGTGTGTCTTAAGTTCCCTGAAGGCAACAAAAAGTCATTTTCACTGAGGTGTGAGCTATTTTTATTTATATACCTCCTTCGCTCTGTTTCTTCATACATACTGTTTGTGGGGCTATCGTTACACCAGACAGAAAGGTGGGGGTAAAACCATTTGCATTAGCATCACTGTCTGACTCCAGGCACTAAGCAATGATACTTTATTCCATACCATTCAGAGGGCCATTATCAGTCTACCCCCTCTGTCCCCTCTTCCAGCAGGGAGCTCACACACACACACACACACACACACACACACACACACACACACACACACACACACACACACACACACACACACACACACACACACACACACACACACACACACACACACACACACACACACACACACACACACACACACACACACACACACACACACACACACACACACACACACACACACACACACACACACACACACACACACACACACACACACACACACACACACACACACACACACACACACACCACACACACACACACACACACACACACACACACACACACACACACACACACACACACACACACACACACACACACACACACACACACACACACACACACACACACACACACACACACACACACACACACACACACAATTACACGACGCGCCGCACACACTATTCCCATCCAGCAATATCGTGGATAGCATCTCGTGCAACGCTGGCACAGAGGTACAGGACGGGTGCGGGAAGTGGAGGGGAGGGACATTTCCGGAGGGGGGTCCTGGCATGTAATTGTCCTGGTGAGCACTCAATAGCACCTTAAACCAAGCAGGCAATCTACAAAGCTGTGCAGTGAAGGAGGGAAAGGCCCTGTGGCTATGGGGACCCTAATAGGAACTTCTTTCTCACAGAGATAAATGGAGAAAGTTCCTTTTATTTATCGGTAGCTGCTGTTTGGGACTGGGGCTATCAAAGCACAGCAGTGCTATTTATCCCTCCAAAAAGGATTCGTCCGACACAAGGCTGAGGGCGAAAGAGGGAAAGAGAAGGCTAAGGAGGGGGGCGACCGCTGGAAATTGCCAGAAACAGAAGGTCAAACTGTTTATCTTTTTAGTCCCATATCTCCCCTTCTCCCTCATTCTTCTACAACTGTCCTCTCACAGTTTACCTGTTGTTGGAGATACACGGCCGCAGTAATAAAACTCTTTTGGTGACTGTATATATGGAAAGCAGGCGTGTTTACAGTGCGTCCACAGGCAGATCAAACCAGCAGGGTTATTCCAACATGATGCAGTGGAGATGAATAAATAATTAGTTTCCATTCAGTCTTAAAATCTGTAGTTACAGTGAAATTCAAAAAGAGGAAGGAATTTGAAAGGAACAAGAAACATAACCCCCATTCATTACAGGTTAATTGCTTTGCTTTGATAGTGACTTTTACATGCTAATGCATAATAATGGTAGCTTATCAAATGAAGACACCAAGAACAAGAAGTGGGCCCTTAACCGTTTCTCACCTAATTGGTAAAAACCGAGTGAAGGTGAGTGAAATATCACACGTGAGCTCATCCCCCGCGTGTCCTGAGCGTCACTCGGAGAGCAGCTCCACGGTGTTCAAGCATTCACTCTGCCGTGGATGAGTGAGCGTTGTTAAATAAGGGGCTGTCTACATGTCAACCGTCATGACCCTACGCATTTATTTTGTGTGGAGTGCATAAGCCATTGGAGTCAAATGATGTGGAGCCAGTGGTAAGTAGCAGATTTTTTCTTTTTCACAGCAAAATATGCTCTTCCAACTTTTCTGAGATCCTTTCATTAAAGAATGCCACTGTCATCCAACCGGCTAATTACGCAAGTGAAATAGTTTTTACTGATATAACACATTAGGTTGTTTAGCACTGCCTTCACCTTTTCCAGCAGTGATTCATGTGAATTTTCCTATGAGGTCTCTTGGTGGTTGAGGTTCTGTTAAATCTGCACTACATTTTAATTTGATGAAATTAACCCTTTTTTTAAATAACAAATACATAATGGGACACACGACAAATGTGTCATGTGACAGAGATTGCTTATCCTAAAAGAAAACCAACAGCACACTATGTGGCATTTCAACATCTTTTTGCATTTATTTTGGGTTTAATGGCTGCAACTGTTGGTTTCAGTCTCACAGTTGTGCCGGGGAGAATATCAAAAACGGGGTTAAAGAAAGAATGTGTGGGGTCTGTCTTTTGACTTGATCCAACATGGAATCCACTCACTCTAATTTAATGACATTTACTGAACTTTTACTCAGCATCGTCCGTGTGGCTGCATGTTGTTGACAACCACATCTGCATATTGTGTGGACACAACAGAATCAGCATATTTCAGCATGTTAGGTCCCGTATTGATTTTACTATATTGTAAGTCGCTTTGGATAAAAGCGTCAGCTAAATGAAATGTAATGTAATGTACTATCATGCAAATGCAAACTTGATGGATGGCTTATCTATAATTTTTTAGACTAGGAAGGCTACCAGGTAGAGTACACTTAGCACACATAGAGAAGAATGTTTTTCCTTCACATCAGTTTGTTCAGGTAGAATTTCGGTCATCCAAAATTTTCTGTGACCAGCGTCATGGTGAAGTGGATTTTCCTGCTTTTCCACTCGGATGTCTTCCGAGTGATGGAAGGTCGAAGAGAAGACTATAATCGAGTTGTTGTATTAGCATGAAAACTGGCAAAAAAACATTTGTAAGACAGTAATGTAAAAAATTTTTTTCCTTATTTGAGTAAAGCAATCCTAAGCATGTGTCCCAATTCTGCCCACACCATGCAGAAGTGACCTGATGACAGTGATTGATCATCAAACCAAACTCAAATTAATGTCATCACTTCCCGGCTCATTTGCGTTGCTCTCATCTAACGTAGGAATCCTGGAGAAAGAGCTCAGTGGACGGCTATCTTGAGGCCAAGCGTGGTTTAGAAGGTGAAGGAGGACCGGGCGAACCACACACTGGTGATGAATGACTTCACTGATCCATTACTGTCTATTTTAGTCCCGCAATCCAAGTGGGAATGCCCACATCAAAGCCTGGCTCCTTCCTAAGAGGAATTCCCCTCATACTTGGACATGCAAATGAGTAGGGCCTCCTCCAGGCCCCCACACCTGATTGAGGCGTGCAACACCATTGCCAGCTACGTGCCACGGGAATTACATACCAAGGGATGGCATCCAATTGGACCAAACTCTCCCAAAGCAATTTGCTTTGGCTTTATTCATTGGCATAGTCAGGCATGGCAGCACTTCCTTTATTTCACGGCCATGCCGCAAGATTCCTGGCTGGACCTCGCTTGGAAGCCATATTATGGCTGAGAAAGGAGGAAAAGAGGGATTTGGTTTTTACAAAAGAATAGAACATGGATCTGTGTCAGTGTCTGTGCTCAGTCAGGTTTCTGGGATGTTCTCACTTGTTGCCTGAGATTACGATGAGATGTTTATGATTCTCTTCCTGTTCCTGATCCTATTTGAACAAAGCGATTGTCACAGCTCAGATTGAGCGCTGCCAAACAAGTTTTCTCTTCCAGGAACAAAAGAACACATGAAAGTGATAATCTAAATCTACCACTACAATGATAATTGATTAGTTTGTTTCGGTGCTCAAGAGGTGTGTTACAAAAGTTTTTATTTAAAGATGTCGTTTTACTGGACTCCAGGTCAAAGAAATACAGAAAATGGAAAAATAAAAATCTACCAACAATATGAAAAATTAAAATACAGAAATGTACAAACACAGACAAACTCTGAGTGATTTTCACCATCCCACAAAGAGACAGCACTTCTGTGATTTTCGGTCAAAAAAGAAGGAGATCACTCAGCTCCCTGGACACTCCTTCCGATGAGGGAACATGGGAAGAATAATAGATATTTCAGTTAGCAGTTCTTAGCATGAGAAGAGAATTTATGTATATTTAGATGAGAGAGAGAAAAACGGGTCAGTGGTGGCAATGGACCATCTTTGTGGAGAAGAAACCTGGCTGAGGGAGCAGGAGTGCACATTTAATTTTTGCTCAGCCAAGCATTTCGCCGAGCAGAACAGCAGACGACCGCTCTCACTGTAACTACAGTCAAAAGACCTGGGGTCTCTGTACGTCGGAGTCACAAAGTGGGCTTTCTCTCCTTGTAGATAATGAGATAGCAAATGGACGAGTGCCACAGCCCTTTTCTTTGAGAGCCCCTATATGTGGCTCAGACACCTCTGTGAGTTAACGCTTTAGCTGGGATCCGCTCACATGGCCCCGCCATAATTAATTTGTCTTAATTGCCCTGCTGCTCTGGTCGCTGTCCCAACATTATTTCTCCACTCTCTGCAGATTTCACGTCTAAAAAAGTCTCTCAGATCGCTCGACAGGGGGACTGGAAGAACAGTCAGTCTTTTGTGTCAAGAAACAAAGTAGACAAAACAACCACAACATGGGCTTTTGTGTTGTCATTATAGGAATAATGTGTATTGCTTTTAGAAAAGAAAAGAAACCATGCCATCTAATTAATATTAATATGTGTAGTAATTCAGATCGGGTCTGAGAGGATGGGAGGGAGTGAGGCTCTGGATGCACTGCAGGAAGGTGACCAACGGATCAGAATGTCTTTAAGAGTTGAAGAGAGCTTTTGGGGAGAGGAGAGGAGAGGAGAGGAGAGGAGAGGAGAGGAGAGGAGAGGAGAGGAGAGGAGAGGAGAGGAGAGGAGAGGAGAGGAGAGGAGAGGAGAGGAGAGGAGAGATGTTGAGAATTCCCACATCCTCCAGCCAAAACTGTTTGATTGTTGTGCAGAGCCAGTAAACATGGAAGAGGTTGTTTATTGCAGTGATACAGTGTGTACAGATGTTGCTGTATGTGAAGGCACTGGTACAATTTGTGTTGAGGGGTGACGTGTTCTCTGTGGAGGACAATGTGTTGAATATAGAACATTTCAGATGAAGCTTGCCAGTTGACGTTTGATTGATGTACATTCCATCCTGATGTACTTTTGTCTACTGCTATTGAATCTGTCTTATCATGGTTAGAGTGCGTAAATCTTTAATAGGAAGTGTTTAGGGGTAAGTTATGTTTGTTTAAGGTCAAAGGTCAGGAAAGAGTTGCCAATAAAAAACAATGCCAGAACCCAAATATAACAACAATATAACCCACAATATTCCCACCATGCTTACTATTCACAAATGTTTCTGTTGTTGTTTGCAATTTTCTGGTACATGTTACTTCTGTTATACATCTGTGGTAAACAAATGAATATAACAAATAAAACAATGAATAAAAGATTAAAAACAAAATTGTATGGAATATTATATTTTTCTATGTAATATTTCAGGAGTTAAAATGTTCTGCTGTAAATATGTTATCTTGATGAGCCGTTTTTCAAACAGTCCTATGTGTTTTTAAATAATTTTGTTGGTTCAGTTGATTTAAAACATTTATATTAATAAGAAATTATCAGAAAAAAATATTTTACATTTCCCCTCTGTTTGTTATAATTTTATATTATTTTGTATTATAATAACTAAAGAATTTACATTTAATTAGCAATTTAATATGCTACACATGAGTAATATGATGGAGTGGATGTGTTATTTTAATTAATGTTCTAAGTAATGCAGCACCACTGATCATAGGACAGGTTGGATTTGTTCTTTCTTTCAAATTTGTCAATTTCAATTGCAAATTTTTTTTATTGTGTGTGAAGAAATCTCAGATGAATTGCTAAATAACACTTTGAGTAATTAATCGACAAATTAGAAATGTATTGTAGTTTTGAAAAGAGGGACTTTTAAATAAATGTTTGGGATTTTTGTATTTTTTTTTCCCCACTAAGAAATCACCTTACACCTTGTTCTCTGGTAAAATGCCCTTCTTCTGCTCTTCCACCAGGATTCCCCACCCAGAGAGCCCTGTCTGGCAGATTTGTGCCTTTCTTGTGCTCCTTTCATAGAGCAGAGAATGCAGCTGAAAGGCAGGGCAGGCTTCCTCGCTGCCCCGGGACCAGTCCAAATTGTAATCCTATTCCTCTGTTTATCAAAAAGAGGGAGAGAGCAGAGAGAGGGAGGCATTGAGCTGACAGCTTGATTGTGATGCTCCTGTCTGATAGCTCAGCTAACCTTATCCATCTATTTCACCTCAACCTTGCAGCCATGTCCCCAACCCCATTCCACCTGCTTCATCCTCTACCCTGTGAGAGCCACACACACACACAAACACACACACAGGCTTACCTTGCCACACACTCTCTCCCTGTCTCTCTCATTTCCGTAATACACACACACACACACAAATAATCACTGCACACCTCTGACCCCTTTATCGAGTGTCGGTGTTAATCCTCATCTCTCTGCTCAATGCAGAGCACAATCACAGAGACCCGCAGGACCTGCAGTTAGCGCTGTGGTTAAGTAGCCCACGGTGAAGAAGTCTGTGATAAAGGTGGCACAAAGGGTCAGTAGCTGCTAGGAGCACGGGCCCGAGCCCATGACTGGCCGTGGCCTTGAGACAGGACAAAAAGGCAGGTTGCGGAGGACGTGTAGAGCGATAGAGGGGCTGAAGAGGAAATGGAGGACAAAGAGAGAGTGTGCAAGGCAAAGGGTGAGGCTAATAACTGGGATAAGATGGGAGCATGTACGTCTTTGGTATTTCAAGTTGTTTATTCAAACTCTACAGTGATGAATGCACTGGAGCAGAGGGATTCAAAGTCTGACACTTTGGAACCCCAATATAAACCCTGTCAAGACAACTGCAACCACAATTTCTATGCTATTTATATATTTGTTTATCTAGTGATTTGCTATGACAATTTCTAAGCAGATTTAGGGACATTTGTTTGTAATGGACACTGAAGAGAAAAGACTGCCTTTAATGTCTTTTGATCGTAGATCGTGGTGCCGGCTGATCGTGGATTATGATGACAGCTCGATTGCTTAGATACACTATTTCCCTGCTTACATATGTTGATATTACTGGCAATAACATTATCATTACAACTGTTGTTACTGTTTGCTTCACTTCCCTTCACCTCTCCCTCACATTTTGAAAACATCTGAATAAAAGGTAAGAATCATACACAGTGATGGGGAGTTGAAGTAACATGTGCATTAGTCAGCCTGCCAGCCGACACATGTCAGCTAAGTTAACGGATGTTTTGCAATTAATATCATCTAATTACTGTCTAATGAAAAATTACACACTTCCCATTAAATTAAAGCTTCTGGAGGATTTTTTAGGTTGATGGACTGTGGAGTGTTGATAAGTAACATATTTAAATTGAAGCCATTTGCGGGTTTTATGTTAACATCCAGCGACTGTGATCCAGCAAATCAATCAAGTGCAGCACAGGTAGCTTTAATGATATTCTCCTATGTTCAGAAAACATTCATCTTCCCTTCCCCTTCCGCTCGACGGATTGTCCTTGGGACACCCGTACGACACACAATGACGACATGTACCCAGCCAGTGCAGAGACACAGGCAACGCCTGCATATACAAACACACATGCACGGCCACATAGACAGACACACACTCTAGACAGCTTCACTGTCAGAGATAAATGATGCCTGACACTGTGGCCTGGAGAAATGGGCTGACTGAGCAGCAGTGAGATGAAGATACTTCTCACAAAGGTTCCCTGAGCCAAACAAGTAGTGTCCCTGGGAAACCTGGACGGGGACTTCTGTTGCTCGAGGGCCACATGTCAGTCAAAACATCCTCCAAACAACCACTTTGAAAGCTGACGAACTTTATCACCCAGTCACAAACTTGTAGATTGACAACTTAATGGCAGGATGTGTTCATCCCATATCATCAGCTCTAATTAAAACGTGGGAGAAAGAAGAAAAATTGACCGCCTTCATTCAAAAAACAAATCAGGAATTGTGCATTTATTTCTCATTAATAGACTTATTACTGCTTGTCTCTGATACTCATGAATATTTTTTTATCTAATTGTCGGAGCCCATGCTTGCTTTTGATTCTTCTGTTGACAAAGACTAATGTGAGTTCAGGACGATACAGAGGACTTTTAATGTGGTGTCTGTCTTTTGTCCTGAGAAACAATAGCTGATGTAGCTCAGGGGTTTCTTGGTGTTGTGGGAGCCCCAGACACAGACAGGAAGGGAAGGCTCTACACAATGTTGGGAGACTTCCTATCCCCTTTAGGATGATCGGATCAGTCAGTCAGAGGGGCCCTCTGTGGGCCCCAGGGTCAAGGGCCATGCCAGTCAAACAAGACGGAACAGAGGACCTGTCTCTAAGTGCTCGATGATTGTGTGAAAATACACACAGGCAAGTACTGTTAAAAAAGACTGCTGTATGAGCTTCACTGCATGAAAGAAAGAAAGAATAAGAACAAAATAAATCTCTGTAAAACTGCTCCAAGTGCCTCTCGCTAAAAATATCCACACAGGGAGGGAGTGTAGAAAAAAAGTGAGAGAAAAAAGGAAACGGCCCTTTTACAACTTTAAAAAGAAAGAGGCTGCGGAGTGAACGGGAGAAAATATTTACTCAGGGAATTAGTTCAGGATCATTGTGTGCACGCAGGGCTTTAGTTCCCTGGCTCCATTTCAAGGCCCAAGTGGCTCAACTGGAGCTCCCTCCAGGGCAGGCCTAATTATCACAGGGCTAGGGCCATTAAAATGCTTAACTAACCTCGTTTCTCCAAAACGCACAGATTAACGCCAGCCTCCAGCAAAGTGTCGGGAATAACCCTGCTGCCTAATACCCTCTTTGATTTTTTTTTCTCCAGTGTGGAGAGGCGAGGCAGAGGACTGGTGTGGTAACAGTTATGGATGGATAAGAATACTGAAAGCTGAGGTCCCATCAACCCGTCCTTTCACTGTACACATCACAGGTTGTATTAAAGGGGGGACAGTACACCTGGCTGTTAGTGGATATACCACTTGAATACATTAAGATGCACCAAGAAATAAGAGATAGGGATACTTAGAGCGGAAGTTAGGGCTGTGGCCGCGGTAATAAAGCAACATACTACCGCGGTTTGGGGATTTACATGAAGCGTAAAGGTCTAAATACGGGCGTACTCCAAATTTAGAGGCGGCTGGATTGAATACGGAGACACAAACGACATCTAGCTTCACTGTGCCTTCGCATTGGACATAAAAGTGATTATTAACTCTGATTGTTAACGTGAGTGATCATTCATGGATTGTCTTGTGGCTTTAGCTAACATATGGAACCGATATCCACAGCAACAGACACTCTACTTCCCCCTATGTCAAACACAAAATACTCATTAGGCCACTTTCTTAAAAGGGCCAGGCTCGGCTCACAAAGTAACTAAAAGAAGGCGATAAAAGAAGGCGATAATGACCTCTATCCCATGGTAAGCATCACATGACGGCGGTATAGTGGTAGCCATCACAGCCCTAGCAGAAGGAGGTCTTTCAAACCGTTGCCCACTGATATTATCACATACTTGTCTACCATGTAGTGCCTATTCCTAACCTGCCTGTTTGGAATGGGC
Organism: Pseudopleuronectes americanus; assembly: GCA_038501795.1. Lineage (NCBI taxonomy): Eukaryota > Metazoa > Chordata > Actinopteri > Pleuronectiformes > Pleuronectidae > Pseudopleuronectes > Pseudopleuronectes americanus. The sequence continues at coordinate 4,186,877 of CM076724.1, forward strand.
TGTTGAGCTTGTCCTGTGTTAATGCTCCAGAGCTACTTCTACATTATTCCTCATGATTAGTGAGTCCTCCTTAAACAGTGATACAATATATTGTGACTATTGTTTTCATGCTTGATGTTATGTGCAGAGCTTTTTATAAAAAGTCTGTGGTGCAGAGTTAGAAAACTTTGGGTCAATCCTACCTGGTTTATCGTCAATGAAGATTTTATAATACTATTCATGTGTGTTGTTATATGTAAAAGCCTGAATTATTTTCCGAACTGCTTATTTTAAAATACATTGCATATCGTCTATGTCAGAGATCAATTGACACAATCTTTAGACCCAACTTCACAACTTTTCAAAGTAAAAGCTCTTTATATCTGTATGGTAATAAGAATTACAGCAATGAAACAAACATTGTGCTTTTACTTTGAAGACAAATTGCTAAAGAATGAGTGATTGTATGAAGGTGGTTGCCATGACAGAGTTCTAGTGGAAGAACAATAATCAAATTATCAGAATGATCTGGTGGTAATTTTGACCAACGGTTTGACACACTGCTGTAAGTTCTCCGAGGACATCCAAGAAGACATGTTTAAATCGATCCACAGACTGGTAGCACACTGCCCCACCCCCACTGACTGTTACAGAGCACTACTGGCCCCAGAGTCGGCACTGTACTTCCCTGTGCCATTAACAATACGTGAATCCTATAAGATATATGGTTCTTGGGAGATACAGGCAACATAGGGATAGACAGAGAGACTTCTGGAATTAGCAGATAGATTAGCACCTGATTCTACTGTAATCTAAACCAAGTTTAAGGACTGAAATTTATTATTTTAATACATATGTAGGGATTATATTACCAGCACCTTTTAGAAATTCTTCAAATACTGCAGTTGCAGCAATCTAGATAGACACTTGTACAGTAAACATTTTTATGCATCATAAAGCGCATAATGCCCCATAAGCTTGTTGACTAAGTCAGCATGCACAGTAGCAGGGCCCTTGAACTGCTAAACCTGAAAGGAATCCAGCTTGCATTACAGTGATATTCAAAGCACCTGTGGTTTTTCAATACGACAGCTCTGAATGACCCCATTTACACTTTGTCCCTTCACGTGTCTTGGCCGGATCAGATAGCTGTTGGATATGAATAAAAAGTTCTGTGTAAATGTACCTAAAGATGCCTGCAAAGACAGATTGAAATCTGATGACTTCAACCCTCACAGGAGGGTGAGATGCTTTTCAGCCAGAAGTCGAAAAGGTGTAAAAGCATCAGTCTCTCCAAGAAGCATAGCTAAGCATTATTCTTTCCAAGTGTTGCTGTGTTAGTAAGAATTAAGTGGAAATAGCTGCTCACAGGGTAAGTCTGTGGATCTGTCCAGTGATAATGGCAGCTTATGTCACGGTGAGATTTCATTACATATTTCTCATAGAGGACGAACACAGAGCTGCTGTATTAAAACCACCATCAGTGAGCTCTTCACTCGTTGGATGATGTGTGTTGATGACAGAGCATTGATCGCCACCTGTGGTCCATGGCTGTGATCGACCCACGTATATATGAGTTCATAGAAACGTCTTCGCTATCTAATTTTACTTCCTGACTTTTAATTGTTGGAACTTGACAACAATTTGTATTATTTCAGTTCATTGCAAGGCTCAATTCTACACGGCTTTGCATGTAGCTCGAGAATACCTGTGGAGATGCATGCATGTGGCTCAATGTGAGTACAAATTAATAAAATCACATGTGGATTTGTTTGGATAAAGGCACTTCAAATGAAAACTGTAAATGGGGCCTCTGAAAAATGTTCTTAAAGTGTTAGGATTGATATTGTTACGAAAATTACACTACAACATTACCTGTTACAGTAACTCAAACAACAATAAAAGGGCCAAATCCAATACATTAGGAAAAAACAAACTAAGAACTGGTTAAACATTTGGCTGACAATCTGGGTTTTTATAAAAAAAAAGGGCTGTTTCTGTTAGGCTTTCATATGAATTAATAACCAAAGGGTTACAAACATAACTTCAGTATAGTATAGTACAACAAGGATCCACTCAAATATTTTATTGTAAATATTTTGAAAATGCAGCTTTCAGTCATTTATTCTACTGGTCTTAATAATGACATGCAATCCAAGCAGTTTCCACTCCCTTTGAAACCCAGCAGGCTTTTCACCTGCGCTGTTCATACAAGGCTTCTCTACACTTATCAAATTGTGTTTGACAATCCATATATTTCAAAAGAGACTGGGTTAAAAGCTATGGAGAACACAAAAATAACAATATTAATTCAATGAAACAATCACAGCAACATAAACAAGGCTTTCTGTCACACGGCACAGCAGAGCACAGCAACTATCCAATTAAAAGATACATATTTGATGTCCCACGTGACTACATATCTGAACAAGAAGCAAAAACATAGTGGTGATTTTCAAATGCTTCAAAACTGACTTGATTTTACAATGAGCAATCAACTCAGACAGGGGAAGAGGAATCCCTTTGTGTTGTTTTCCACAGATGTGTTGAACAGACACGGGATAGGAAATCATGAGAGTATTGTGTACCTCCTGTATGATGGTTAAAAATCTATGTGTGGGAAGCTGGTGAGGGATCAAGTTCAAAGTAAAACAAAATAAATCTAGTTAGCTGCACTTTAGTTTAACTTTCACCCTTTAACTATGTATATCCATTAATCAAACTTATCTCCTCTATATTGGATGAAGATACATTTTTGCTAAGGCAGCAGATGGTGGCGTCATGTGTGTCATGTACAGCATGAACACTTCAAAAGGATGGCAGTGTATTTACATGGGATAAGGTTAGCTGTCTTGTTATCATACTGGGCCCTTTAAGACCAATTAATTATAGTTTGAATGTCACAGTCTTTCAAAGTTTTGTTGTTGATCATGTCATTCTTTAGAACCATCTTCTAATAGCTACTTTCAATGTTAAATATCACTTAGTAAGAGTCGTCTTAAAGTGAACGTTAGTTCAGTGAACTTCTGTGACTTCATCAGTCACAGGACCTGAACTCAGTAGAACACATTTGGGATATGGTAGAACATGAGATGGTGACTCGAAAACGCATACAACCTCTAAGGACCAACAGTCCTATTAAAGTCAATCAAGCTGCAACAAATTTCACACACTCATAGATATCAGTCCCTAAATATGCTGTTTTTCATCAAGATCCATGAGTCATTCCCTGGAAAATTTGAGAAACTACAGAAAATATGACAAAATGGGTTTTGCCTTGGCTAATACATCTACCAATTTTCAATTAAATCTGATTTTGTGTATCAGACAGAGAAACAAACAAAGAGCAATGAAGACATACTCTTGTCAATATGAATGTTCTTCTGACAAATCTACAGAAATGGTGTGATGCACTTGTGTCGACATGGAGCCGAATCTCAACTTCTTGTGGAGCACAGGGCAAAGAGAGGAACTACCCAGGATCAGTATCAGAATTAGAGTCATTGTCACTTCTATAATATACAGTGTTAATGATAGTGAAATCAGTTCTCCACAGGGCAGTCACAGTGGGTGTTCCTAATAAAGTGCTCAGTGAGCCAACATCTTAACAATTTCGTTGTGTACACAATATTCAAAATCAGCCACTGAACAGTAAACAAGGTCATTTGTATGCAGTGTACTGTATAATGAATATAATCAATCTTGGCAAAAAGACCACAATCCTATACAGATGCCAATCATGTTTAAGTGCTGCTTGAAATGAATTTGTTGTGCTACCCACTTTGTCTTTCAGGCATTGAGAAGACATGAATGAACTGTCTGATAGCAGGATCGCACTCTTTCTTCAGGATAACACGAGGATCCGTTGGTTCATTTAAACAACGGTCTACAAATCAGTGCAATACAGCATGATTATTTTTCAAAAAGCATCTTTCCATTTTGAACAAACAAGGTCTCTTGATCTTAAGGAAATCACATTAAAATCAAATAATAAATCCAATCTGGACGACTGGAACGATGCGGTATATTCTTACATCCCAATTCAAGCAGAACACGCTTTTTGAAGTGTTTTGTAGGTGTTAACCCGTTGCACTGTTATCTACCACCTCATAATTCCAGCTTTGCATGTATGTGCATATTTTATCATTCATTGATACTTATTCTCTTCTTTTAAAATGAATATTATCAATGTACAGCACAGCCAGCTTTCATTTGTTTACCTGTTGCTAAGCTATACCACATAATACCTTTAAAGCCTTGGACTTGTTGTTGTCTCCTCCTGGTTTACTACCTTGCAGGTGTTCCTTTGAAGAGGCACTTTGTCTTTCAGCCATTTATCTCCAATTATATCACACTATTCATCAAATGCATCATTCTATCAAAGCATTATTTGTGTCAACACTCTAGTATCTGCTGACAGATGCCATGTCCCTGCAGGGAACCATCACACTGTGATGCACTGACAAGACAGTTTGAGAAAACGCTGCTGATCTAATTGAGGATTGGATGCTAACTGGTAGACTGGCACCAACTTCTCATTGAATTCAATCCAAGCACTGTGAGACAGCCTTATGTCTCTGTGATTAGCATTAGCAATTCATTATGTTCTTACAATCAAAGCTAGTAAACATTAAATGTGCTTCATTTTCTCTACCTGACCATCTTGGAGCATTTCGCAGTTAAAGATTCAGCTATCTCAGATTGTTGGTGAATACAGAACTAAAATGAGAGTAAACATGGACTCAAAATGATGTATAATGTTCTGACATTTGATTTGTAATTGTAGCAGGTGTCAGTGTTTCCTCTGCTACCGCGTGGCTAAAATCAAAAAGTCCAGATATGATGCTCCAATGTTGCAGGTCGGTCAGCGCAGTAAGAATCACAACGACATTCAGCAACTCACGATTCAGGTCAACCTTCAACATTTACTGCTGTTGAAGGAAGTAGCTTGTGCATTGTGTAGCTATGCTGTCAGAAAGTCTGAGAGTTGGGTTTTATGCAAGAAACTAAAGTTTAAATCTCGTCCCAGAGCTGTGCTAGCTCAAAAAGGGTATCTTCCAATCAATAGATTCTGAATGACAGGTAAGCAGACTAAAGAGTGAAACATGAGCTCTTGCGTGTGACCAAGAGAACTGCATAGCATGCCACAACTGCAGTTGAAACTATGACGTTTGACTGTCTGTTGGGACCATAACAACTTTATTGACGACAATGCAAGCACACAGAGAGTGCAAGTGAGCATGCAGCCGATACCGCTGCAAATAACTCAAACACAAGTTAGAGATCTCTAATTGGATTATGAGGAGTGTGACATTTTTGGGGGGTTAATTATGAAACTGTAGAGGGAAAAATTAAAATATGGTGGGCAGCCACAGATAATTAATGGGAAACGCTGAAATATAACCACAACCTTTCCAAGTGCTTCACTTGTGTCATACTCCATACAGTTTCCATAACCTAAATCTGTAGCTGCCATTCTGACAATAAAAAGGTAGATTTTTTTCGGAATCGGGCCACTGAACATTTTCTTTTCCGAATCCTCCGACATCAACATCCTTGTCTGGCAGTAGATTTGGAACAAGGATCCACAACCCAGAAATACCTGTCCCCCTTAGTAAGTTAATCTTAGATCCTTATATGCACTGTACCCCACTGATTCAAAAGGAAATCAATTACTCTTTCCTAATTAAACAAATCAGTGTCAGTCGTTTTGCCATTTAACAAGTCTGACTGTGACTCTGTACTGTCGTCTTTCTACCTCTTTTCTCCTTTTCTGCCCTTTTGTCACTTTCATAGATTTGAAACCTTTTGTGCCTCTCATCTAATGCTGGGATTCCAGGCAAATACAAGTCATTTTGCCTAAGTTATAGAGGCGAGAGCATTGATAATTACAGTAGTTCTTCCACAAATAATCCTTTTAGTGATTTTTTGCTTTGGAAAAGGGAGGAAAAAATACAATAATAAATAAATAAAACCTCAAATAAACAGAGAGTGATTTGAATGAAGTGTCGGGGGAGATGTAGTGCAAAGGCGCGATAATAGCTAAGCTAGCTTATAACATCTTTGTTTTCACTGAGCACTGTGCTGTGGTCTCTGGGGCCACAAGAGGATTTTTGGCAAAGCTGTTCTTCTCAAGGTCCACACTTTGCAAACACTCAAGGAGGCTTCTGTGTGCTATCAGTGAATCAGGATCCACTCACACTCACAGTATCAGAGGTGGAGAGGGATACACAGACTCAATGACTCTCCCCATGGATGCACGTCAGTGTATCCAACACTTGGGGAAGACTGAACCAAAAAAACAATGACGCCAAATAGTAGTCTTTTTAAGAGAGATTAGTTCCACATTTTAAGGCTTTGAATGGAGCGCTGCATCCTGGATATTATTCTGCTCCACAGGCAAACAACACTCACTGCTAAGACATTGAGCATTTATTGTGATTTCTCGCATCCACAGTGAATTTATTGTTGTTTTGCAGAATTCCATTCTGTCTCCATTTTGACAAAAAATAAATGACTTTGGGACCTTGAAGGTTTAATTTGAAATAGCACATGTCTTGCAGTCAAGACTGGAGAGTGAAACAATTGCTTTTCAGCTGGTAACCAGACTTGAGGTGACATGGTGGAGGGGGAAGTCAGGCATAATATTTATCTCCCTGCCCTTGGAGATGTGGAACGCTCATCCAATTCATCCATGTCTCCATCAGAGAAGAATGAAAGCATGGGCACAAGAAAAAAAAACCTTTTCATTACAGCAACATGGATCATTTATCAAGCACAGTTTGCTGCATCACATGTCATCGATTACTCGAGTTTCTTGAAACAGAGGAACAGCAGGGTTCAAGTGTCAAGCAGGAGAATGAATACAACAAGCCATCCTTCAAAATCTGAAGATGTCAACGGTTTCCAGAGATTTAATTTTTTTTACTAAGGATGACATATAATAATTTGCAGTTGCACTTCAGCATGGTGTGCATCCGTGAGAATACACCAACACGATGCACTTTAATCTGAGGGGCTCATCTTCTGCAGCCAACATGAACTCAGCCTTTGTTCAATTATTTTGTTAAATACACTTCAGCTCTGTGGCCCTGCAGCACTGGCTGTTCCCTACTATCAAATTACTGTTATTATTAAACATGATACATTCACAGCGGATCCAATGACTATAACTCGCATCTATCAAGCTGATAAGAGGACTAAACTCTCTTAAAACACACAGTGCCCGAACATATGAGCCGGAGTGAGACGATTAGATAAATTAGAGTTCACTCTGTCTGTTAAACAGGTAACCGTAGAACAGGTAAAAGAAATCCTCTCCCAGCTGTTTTTAAACTAATGAGGGGCTGAAAAAGACCTGATGTATGTACTGTATAAGATATAATACACAATATTCAAATACTAATTGTAATAAACTAGTTATTATCACTGAATAGCAGTGATTGATCCTTTTAGCTGGAATAAAGGACAATCAAGCTTCTTCTTTTCTAACAAAACATCATTTGATTTTGTTGTGTTTTGTCTCACATCCTTCAACTGCAGGCCTGAGCTCTTGGTCCAAGGGGTGTTTAACTGTTTGGTGAGGTAACAGATTTTAAAGCACCATTTGATTTGATCACCATGGATATTAATTCAGTGTTTACAGTAGTAGTAGTAGAAATGTGTGTGTGTGTGGTGTGTGTGTGTGTGTGTGTGTGTGTGTGATGTGTGTGTATGTGTGTGCCATCTTGTAGGGACCCTTTACAACTGGGGACTTGTCTTCTATATGGGGACAAAAAAAAGTCCCCATAACTAATAAAAAAATTTCGGTGCAGACATGTTTTAAGGTTAGGTGAGGTTTAGATAATAGTCACTATGAAGTTAGAGCTAGAGCCTCTTCAGGAAATCAATGGAAATGTGTCCTAATATTGTAAGGCTACGAGGCAAAGGCGAGAGAAGAGACAACAAACAGTCCCTCCACACAAATTTAAGATAAACTCGTCCTGACTTCTATTGGGCTCTACGTGACACTGTTCTTTAGTTTCCATGAAAAGAGTTGAAATTAACAGAGAATGAAATGATCTCATTTGCAAATCCCAGCTTGTATTTGCAAATGAGATAAAAATAAGAGATTGTTTTTCATCATCTCATCACCAACCACAGCACTATTTGCAGTTTGTAATGCAGCACTGTTTTCAGTGTATGATACAGTGAGTGAACTTGCTCATATATAATTTTTGATGTGCATTCAAGTATTATAATCCCATCGATTCAAAATAAATATGCAATATGTTTATGTCATGACATCAGAAAATGGCACTCAAGCACATACCTCCACCAAGGTCCTTATGAAACCACATTTTAAATTCACTAGATCTGGATTTTTTTCTTGATCTGCACCAAATTGCACACACTGGTGAATATCAGTCCCCTTAAAATATCTTTTCTTTTTCATTAAATCCAAATTAGTTTTTCCCTGGGAAAAATGTGAAAATGTTGAAATGTTGGGAATCCACCCCCTGATCCGGATTCGCACCAATATTCTATGGTTTTGTCCTTGACCTATACCACATCTCTCCAGCAAGTTTCATGGAAATCCATCTGGGAGCTTTTGCGTTACCCTGCTAACTAAACAACAAATGCAGACAAAAACATAACCTCCTCATTGGAGGTTATAATGAAGATGAAAAATTTGAAATAACAACAATAAAAATATTGTGTTCTTTACTTTTTTTTTACCATTTCACATAAGTGGACAAATGTCCTACTTAAAGTGTGCTGATGTATATTAGTGTTACCAACTTTTATATAGCACTAGAGAGTGAAATGCTCAGCTGTCCATCTCAGCCTGTTTAGTATTCTGCCCATGAAACGGTTTAAACCTCATCCCCATCCATCTATCTACCAAAAGATATGAGATAACTTTTTTTTCTTCTCCACAGATGATATTAAGTGCCTCCTATTATCTCAGTAGGTCTGTATCATATTAGAATCTGCAATCGCAGGTCAGAAAGTATACGGCGCTCTTGTCTCGGCCGGTGCTGCAGAATTACTTTCCTGCACACAATGGCTGAATGGGTTGAGGCTTTGTCATTTAAACTGCATAAAGAGGCCAGAAATTGATTTTTATTGTAGATCTTCATATCTAATAAAGCTCTGAGGATCTCCATTCTTCATTGTCTGAAAGGCTGCTGAATGCTTTCAATCTACCTCTCTGTTTCATGCATAAAAGTGGAAGCCGGAATGATAGGAGAAGAACGGGAGGGAGGGGTGCTGCCATGCAAGTGAAAAGCATCCCTTCTCTTTTCCTTCTCTCCTTGGAAACTAGACCTGGGAGGATGGGAGAGGTCAAGGAGCTGGGGGTAATTGAAAAGTGAAATGTTTTTTCCTTCATCTTTAGAAAGAATGTGTCTTTTTCAAAGAGGAAACATAACCAGGACTCACTTCTGCTAAGAAAATCCTCTTTGAGGTGCGTCCGCAGCACAGAGAGTCAACAAAGATATCAGTCCTCTTTCACTGGAGGTTGGAAAGACTATTTTCTCATTACTGACAAACACAAATATATAAAGACATCGGGTTAATTTCTGGTAAACAAAGACCTCCTGTCTACTTGTATTTGTAGCATGTACCCGCACAGTGTCAGAACAACTCAAGGAGCCTTTTGAGAAAGAAAAGAACATTTTGTGAAGAAACAGCACAAAGCTGTGAATGTTTCAGTTATAAAACCATGATCCACTTTGTCCTCAGGTTGTTTGTGACTTACTGCTTTAGTTGTCAACGACTTCATTTTCCTCTGCGAAGCATCCATATGAACACATAATGAATGGCGACTTTTAACAGTTGTAATTATAAATCATGTGATCATAGGAGAATTGACAATATCAGCCTACAACCAAACTACAATGTTAGACAATTGATTGGAATTCTTTATCACATTCTGTACATTCAAGGAATGAGTGTGAAGTTTTATGGACATAGATATAGTTAGCACATTGGTGTGTGACACACTCTTCATACCTAAACCATGATCATATGGCAGAAGCTGCTCCTATTTTAATGGTACAAGCTGCTGATTTTGTCTCGGCTGATCAGCGTCCATCTCTTGTTAGTATTTCCCTGGTTCTTTGTCAGGTTCACTCTCCTGAGTTGCCCTGATCCAGATTCCAGCCTGTATCTGTGTCATTTTGAAGAAAGCAAACAGCAGTTCAAATCATTGACCATAGTGCCATAAAGAAAGAATAGTATAAAACGATAGACGTTTTTCGATTGACATGGTATATTTTGACAAATTGCAAACTCCCTACCCGAGCTCCGTTTAACATAAGAGCAGTTAACTGCTTTGTTAAACAGCTAATCTAAGAACTAACAAGCTCCATGTCAGTGCTAGTTTGTTACTTCCCATTTAATCGATTACAAGAAACCCTTTAATTGTGACCATGGCAACAGGAGTGTAGGTAGAGGAAGACATGATTGAAGGGACAACATGAATAAAAGGTGCGATGGTACAAATATCTTGTCAGATCTTGAAATATAATTATGTATCGAGACGTTGTGAAGATATCGGCAAGGACATGTATGAAAGCTTCATGGTCACTGCAGTGCGCTCTCACAGCCACTGCACAATATATCTATACAATATTGTGTTTCAGGGACACAGATTTGAGATGTGAGTGTGCGGCAATTCAATGTAATCTTTTATTATGGGATAATGTGTCGTATAAAATGCATGAAATCAAGGCAGGGGTGTAATTACACCAAAAGCACATAAGGATCAGTTTCAACGCACAAAAACAGAATTTCATGTTTGACTTGACTCGACAAATCTGCAAGTTGTGGAACAAAAACTGCCCCCTGTTGCTTATGTGATAAAGCAGATTAACTCTGCCTGCCTTTGGTGTAACATTGTCGAACATCATTTGCATTCAGCCAATCAGAATGCATAAGGGATCATTGCTTGGGATTTGTTGACACAAGTTTATTTCTAAAACGAACATAACCTGTCAAATTAGTGACTCTGCCCCTAAGAAATATAATAAGTAAAATAAAATGCTCTAATCTGAATATAATTTGAATGAAAAATGAAAGAAGCACATGGCCCTGTTCATCTCAGCGCTGTGCTAAACAAATCAGTCTGCTCTCGCTAGTTTAAACTGAATGTTATGCAAATGCACAGCTCACCTAACTCTCACTCCTCTCTCATTTTTCTCATTTTAGGTGATATGTAAACAAAATTTGTTGTCATGCATTTGAATATGATTAATTATCACAGAGTAATCCAGCCGCACTTGTAAAGACTTTTCAGACAAGATTAGGGATTCCAAAGTGACAACCATGATAGATGGGAGCATTCTGTAAGTCGCAGATTAAAGGTCACAGCGATGAACTGAAAAACTCGCGAGGCATCGTTTAAGTTGAGGCAGATGCAATCAAAGCCGCACAGCAAATAGACGAGCGCCTCAAACAGGCTAAATGATTATGGAAATGGGTATCTGCACACAACTAAACATATGGCAGCGCCTAATGCCATATAACACTAGGGGCTGGGTTTAATCAAACTTCACCAATTAAAAACACAAATGATATGCAAACATCTGAAAGTCTGAGGAGAAAATGAGGAGGATTGTTATTAATGATAGGGGATGAATCTATCTCCTCTAATTCTCAAAATGTTTCCTCCACTGCTTTCCTTTCTGCAGATAAGACCGATCGTCATCACTGAATAGTTTTAACAAGCAGCGCCTAAGTAAACATGCCAAGTAGGAAAAAGGGTGCCAAAAAATAAATATACATATTATGGGGAATTTATAACTGTGTGCATATAATTGTAGGAAATAATCAAAAGATATTGTTACTCTTGAAGATTTTGCATCTGTTGTTTGCAGTTAATAAGATCCGCGGCTGGGTCGTCAAAAGGGCAAAGCTGCCAACTATCAAACTGCCTCAAACCTTGAATACCTACAGCAGCCAAGGTTCACTTCAGATAATAAGGGTTGAGAAATGTTTTAGTTTGACATGATACCAGTGCTAAATCAAACATTTAAGACGTTCAAGTACTTAAACGTGCCAGAGGCAAAAAAGTGGATGATTTATGCTGAGTTGAAACTTAACACATTAACTATGAATACTTAAAAGTATAGTTTGTGTTGCCAGGTGCTTCAAGTTTTTGGGTTCTTCCTTTTACACGAAATTGTGTAAATATTGGCTGAACGTCCTGGTATCCTTTTACGTAAAATATAGCCACAATTCAGACAATTTAGCTTGTGTCAAATAAAAGTTTGAGGTAGCTACTAGCTTACTGTAGTCATCGTTATGCACTACCAGAGCCAGCGTGTTACCACCAGAGCTAATTGTAATGTAAACTAGGCATTGAGGATGTTTGTGTTGCCTGTACGCATTATACATTTTCACTAATAAAGTAAAGCATCATCTAAGATGGGCACTTCCATATGTAACGGTAAGGTATTGTTTTGCAGCAGCACCGTATTTCAAACCCTTCCAGTTTGTTTTCAATGTTTATTTCCTGTATGCAGTGGCAGACTGCACATCAGGTCCACATCTGTCCCAGTGGCCTGATGGTATGTTTGGCCTTGAATATATATAATTTGACCAGCAATAATATAGCAAGCAGCAATGAGTTGACGGACCTTTCAAATCCACCATCTGGCAACAGACGTATCCGGCGTCGGACGTGACGTCTTTCACCGACGGACATAGCAGCCGAAGGTATTACAGCTCTGCTATCTAAAATCATTGTAGCAGCCAGCAACTTGTTATAATACGAAATGGAGGGCCGTGGCCAGAAGAAAATGGAAGGTGGAGCTGAGACTGAGAGAATGAAGCATTGAAAAGCTCTTGCCTCAGATGCAGGTAAATACTGCAAAATAAGCGACATGTTCACCTGGAGGGGACCAGGTCAGTCAAGTGACAGTCATACTGTGCAGCAGCAGGAGGGCTGTGGTCAATCCAGCCTCCACTCACTTCAGTGTGCGCATTGTTTCTAAGTTATGAGCGTGTTGGAGTGATTTTCAAAATAAAGGAGACCTTCCTGTAAATGGGATGTCACGTTTTTTCAGTTTGTGAATGCATGAATGAATTAATGGGATAACAAATGAATGAATTATTTACAAATTATTTGTGCTGAATGACTTAAAGTGTCAGTATGTAGAATTTAGTGACATCTAGTGGTGAAGTTACATTTTGCAGCTGAATACCCTTCACCCCACCCTCCCCTCCCAAACATGAAAGAGAACCTTTGGTAACTTTCATAAAAACTCCAAAGCGTTAAGTTGGTCCCGTTTGGACTACTGTAAAAAACACGGTCTTCGTAGCATGGATCCGCTCCCGATGTAAATATAAAGTATTTAAATATAAAAGGCTATTCTAAGGTAAAGAAAACAACAATTTGTACAATTTAGATGAAACACACTAGTTAAAAAATCTCTTGGATTATTTTATATTCAATTTCTGCCAATAGATCCCTTTCACCTAAATCTTACACACTGGACCTTTAATGATAAATAATACAATTAATGATAGAAAGTTACGATGGCATAGGGCAGTGAGTAACTGAGCCGCCAACTAGTTTAATGTTTAATGGTGTGGTAACAGTTACAGTCAAAAATAGGGTAGGCTACAAAATGAGAGGTCTGCTGCTTTGTGTGATGAGGGTCAAATTCCCAGCCTGAATTATTGTCCCAGTCCGCTCCTGCCTGCATTTTTATGTGACTTATTGCTAATACTATTTATTATGTATACATACAAATAGTGTATAAATTATTCTGACAGTTATTTTTCTTAGTTATTCACTTAATAATTGTGATTAATTGTGTTTTAAATGCCACTTGTTTTGTCCGACCAACCCATAGACACTGAATGTATCATAAACAAATAAAAAAGCAGCAAAAATTCACTTTAAAGAAGCAGGAACTGTATTTTTGCTTTGAAACATCACTTGACTGAATAATCAGTCATTAAAAGTTGTTGCTGTTTGAATTTCATTCAATCAAATAAAAGCTCTAGAGCACTGGTTGCTATCTGGGAAAATAATGGAGCTGCCACTTACAGTGTGGAGCAGGCACGTGCACAGACATTTTGGGGGGCAGGTGCTCAAACCCAAAAAAAGGGCACCCATCGCCAAAATTATTTATGAAATTAAAAACAATAATAATAAATAAATAAAAAACACAGTAGGATATTTTCAACTTATATATTTGTTTATGTTAACAAACTAGCTCAAATGATCAAATTGAAAAAATAAATGAATAACAGACAGAACAAGGCCAACTGACAGAGTTGAAGCATAAGCAGCATTACACTAATAATATACCACAATTTTCCTCACCAGCCTGTCATGTAGCTCAACTTAAGACCTACCTTTCATTTCAATAATTAAGATTTTAAATGAAACGAAACTAGTGAACTAATTTGTAGAACAGTAAAACTGCCTTTAAATTCTCTCTGTCTGTCTCTCCGTCTGTCTTTCCGTCTGTCTGCCTGTATCTCTCTCTCTCCCTCTCTCTCTCTCTCTCTCGTCAGTAAACAGCTGGACAAGTCTTTGAAATCACGAATTTCGTGAGTTTTTTGTTTAATTTATTTTAAGGAAACGTCGGACCAGTTGCGACGTAATGTTTTCAGCGCGCTAATGTTGTGGTTAATTTATCACCAAACAACGTCGGAGGATTGCACAATCACCGTCATTACCTGTTTGTCTGATGCTGCGGTCAGAAGGCTGCAGCCGTTTGGCGCTCAGCTGCATGGGCACCAAGTGGAGGAGGAGGAGGGAGGGGCGCGGCGGAGCATGTCGGGGCGAAATTCTCAAAAGAACTCAAATAAATGCCCTTCAGATACCACAGACATTTGGGGGGAATTGATGACAGAGAGAGTAATTTTTATTCTTAAATATTGATGCATGAAGAAAAAATTGGGCTCCAGCAGAAAGGGCACTTTTCTCATCCAGGGCAAAAGGGCCAGTGCTTGAGCACCACTAGGGGTCTATCTGTGCACGTGCCTGGTGTGGAGGCCAAAGCGATGAAAAATTATCTAATGGTACATTCATATATTGTATTAGTGGTGGATGACAAAAGAAACATATTCTTCAGGTCACGTTAACCTTTTTTGAAAGAATAACTTTTTTTTTCTGAATATATATGTGTGTGTGTGTGTGTGTGTGTGTGTGTGTGTGTGACCTGAAAAGCAGAAAGGGAACATATCTGATGCTTTTATTCAAAGGCTGATCTGCATATTAGGCCACCAGGGGGCTGCTTCAAAAAGCAGCGCCCCAGTGTGGCTGGAGGACACATCAGAGGTGCAGTTGCTAACACAGAGGAAACATGAGGGAGCACTGCAGCTCAGTATAGCAAACTGTCATCCAACGCTGTCGCCGATAATGATTTATTAAAATGAATACAGCTATTCATTTTACCAATTGCCAGTAATCATTTTGATGTTCCTGTGATGACATTGTATTAAAAGTTATCAAGTTAAAGAGGAGCAAAGGAAAGGGATCTCGCTCAGTGGGGTTTGAATGGTGCATTCAGTGTGTAGGTATCTTCCTGTTTATACACTATACCTCATTTTTCGCCTCCATAAATGTGCAAGATTCCAATAAACATTTAAACAGGAGTCGATATTGCTGCTTCTTAAGGGAAACTGTTGCCTGCGACGGAGTGTGTCAGTATGGAGTCATGGGTATTTGTGAAGAATTTGGATCGCTTAATGACATGCGACTGGATTCAGGTGTCTGCCTCCATATCTGCACTGATGTCAGTATTACTCCAGCAGCAGCAGAGGCAGCAGACACACACACACACACACGCACACACACGTATCAAGCTCAATCATCCCAACCTGAATAAACAGTGTTGTGTTTCCATCAGCTGGTACAGTGTGTATACGAACCAAATCCATTTAAAATCCTGCAATACTGCCACAAAAATATAGACTTACTGTATATATATAGTTTTGCATTGGACTTATGGTCATACAGGTTAAGTTAATTCAGGTATATATGTGCCAGAAAATACATTAAATGCTTGATCAAATCTCTGTGAATATTTTTGGGGGATTTTGCTTCACATTTACGAAGGATACCTTCAGCTTTCTGCACAATGAATCATTACAGATTTGAAAAGGTCCGTAACAAACTAATTCATTCAAATTTACTCCTCTAAGTCTATTTCTGTTTCACGTCATTTTAAAGACTGTGATTTTTCAATGGTGTCAGCATTACATTACTTTACTTATCCTCAGAGACTTACTGTAAGCTTTAATGTATGTGAACATCACAGAGTAAATCATCATTTTTTTTTACTCTAAGCTCCGTGAGGCAGGCAAAGGTGAACCTGCCACTTGTCCATTATAGACTTGACACGGGAATCCCCTCCACACCCCCACACCGGGCCCATGGTCCCACAGGAAAAGGTAGGGATGCAGGGTGTGGAGGACAGAGGGACGGATGGAGGGAGAGCGGAGGGGGAGCGGAGGGGGAGACTCTGAGAGGATTCTTTATGCAGCTCTGTGTATTGCTTTCATGTTGTCCAGCCGGTAACTAAGTTGGGTTGCCCGGGGCGATGGCTAATTCACACCCTCAGATCACAAGCATGAAATGAGAGAGCAGGGAGCGCTAAAGCCCTGGGGTTAATGATAGCTGCCTGGCACCATACACCCAACACCCCTCCATATAAATCTGGCCAAACGGTTTCATTTTAGATGATCCCCCAGAATCTCCTGCACACATTTAAGTGAGGGGGGGAGAGGGAGCTAAACAGGACACACCTGAGATAGTGGGTCTGATTTTAGCGATGGCGAGCGAGGGAGGGAATAAAATATGAATCACCAGGGTGTCTCGTCCGGTTATTGTTTTCTGCAGCTTTGCAGCGGCTTTCTTACAAACACTTATTGATGTATGTGAAGCATCCGCACTATTCTTTGTATTATCCCAAAGCAAGCTGCATGAATGGACCCAGCAGACAGCCCACACACAAACCATTTTGTCATGATGGAAGCCTTTTTTTTCTACAGAAATCAGCAAAATATAGAAATAAATATTTAAAAAGAAGAATACAACTGTGAAGGACTTTAAAAATCTTTTTACTCCTCAGTCGAACAAGCTGTTCGACTGCCTCCATCTCCCTCTCCCTTCCTTCCTTCCTTTCCACCACTACCACCACCCTTTTTCCCCCCCAAAACCCCTCTTTAAAGTTATTTCAAATTTCCCAGCAAGGCTTTGAGAAATCTGTTTGTTTGAGGGCAGCATTAGATGTGACCAGCGTTTTATTGTGACATAAAACCGCATTTCTTCCTTGGCAGATTAAAAATAAAATCGGTTAATAAGAAAAGCTGTCAGCAGCAGAAAATGGCTGACATAATCCGTTTATCCTCCAAGCAATAAAGATATTGGTCCTTGGGAGTCTATCTTTCCTCTTATGTTATTTCGCCCAAAACATTATCTTCTATGCATTCAGATGGATTAAGAAGTCATATGGGAGATAGAAAGAAAATGACAGATACAAAAAAATATATAATATCCCTTTCATTCCGCATCACACACATTCACAGGAGGCTACAAAAATGATCCTGGTTTAAGTTAATGAATAAATAAAAAACAGAGGAGAGGAAGAATAGGAAACAGGTCACAAGCAGCTTTTCTGGAGTGTGATGGGGGAGATTACAAGAAACTACAGGGGTCAGCGGAGCAAAAGAGCCGAGTGGAATCAACCCAGCTCCGGCTGAGATGTGCGCATCTTACTCAGTACTCGACCAGGCCGACATGTAGATAAAGTCAAACAGAAATGAACTGAGCCAGAAAGCTCCAAGGCAGCGAGTTTAACACCAGGAATTTACTGTAAGACATCGATCAAGAGTCTCACGGGCGTATTTTACCTAATGCTGCCTGGCAGGAAACAGAGGGGGAAAAATTCACAGTTTTTAATATTTAATTGTACCTTTCTATCCGGTGCCTGTTTCTGCTTTTACATCATGCGGCATTTCAGAGCCCCTCAAAGCATTTATCAACCTGTAAGACATGATACAAGGCAGGTATTCACTGTGTGACTGTTGTCTTTATCCCGCCTGAGAGAAGCCGGCACATCCACTGAGGTTTTTAAAGGGAGGCCGCGGACGGCAGGATCTCCAGACGAGCTGCTCCCGGGGGAATCGCATGACTGACAGCTAAAGGCACAAGCAGAGTAAACGTGTGGTCAGAGATGTGACGCCGGTCATGAAATGCTGATTTGGATCTGTGTGTGAGCCAGTGGGGGCGTGCTGGGGCAAAGGGTTGGAGGGGGGGGTTGGCCCTGGGGGCGGTGGCGGAGGCGGGGAGTTTGTGAATGATGAAGGGGGTGGGGACGTCTCTGAGTGGCAACCAACGTGTGCCGCAGTGTGAGGCTCTGAACTCAAGACTCTGTTCTGTTTAATCATGTCGGTTTGGCCGGTAATGAAATTTGATTATGCCTGTAAAGGCAGCACCGTCGAGCACAGGGAGAGGGATGGGGGCGTTGTGAGGGAGGGGGTGAAATATTAATATCTTCAGAGATTATGCATGAAACCCTAGTGTGTAATTTTCCCTCTCTCCTTGTCCACCACCAAATTGTTAGTAGTTCATCATTAGCACGGAACTTTTGCATTTCCATTTGTCTTTCTGTGCGGGCTGCGCTGTGATTAATGCGGGCCCTGATTCATTAGTTTATCATCAATGTGGTTTTAACTGATCGCCAAAGATCCATCATGCACTGCACGGGCCCCGCGGTGTAGATAAACACTCAACATGCTCAGAAAGGCTATCAGCAGATCTGCTTTGGTTGGCTCTTATGGGTGGGCGGGGGGGGCACATAACTCACAATGCCACCGGCCCCAGCCCACCGCTTTCAATGAGCAGCCATTGTGTGTGTGTGCTCATGAGAACACCCAGCTATTACAGTGTCATCACATTCATTTGTAAAAAAAAATAAAACACGGAGCACCTCCCCACCACCACCACCACCACCACCCGGCCTCCCAAAATATATGATGGGATAGAATACGAGGACATATAATTAAATACTCATGATCGACTGAGGGAAAGCTCTACTGCAGGGCTTCATGATCCCAGCTGTCACTGACTGGAGATGTGAGGAAATGAGGAACATTGACTTCGGAAGTCTGAAGCTATTTGACCAAACTGATACACAAGATAGCATTGTGTTATAGGGTCGGACAGTAGCATAAAGAAGAAAGAACAAGAGAGACCATTCAAACAATTAAAACTGATTCAGTGTTTTGGGCAATTTGTTGTTGTGCAAATAATAATAACAAGAATTGGTGTGATAATGTGTATTATAAATTGGTATCTTGTCCTCTTATAAAGTTAATGCAACACATAAACAACTAGCCTACTGAGGAATATAAGCAATCATTTCAGGGTACATTCATAGCCACCTGGTGAATATTAACTCTACTTAATGTAGCTACATACACACAGTTTACTTTTTTCAAATTAAATCAAATCTTTTGCAGGTTGTATATTATCTCTTAAGCAAATTGATTGTTGTGTTGTTCTTGTCTTAAGAAAGAAAGAAAGATACAACCACCTTTTTACTGTCTTTCCTCTTATATATGTCCAACTTCTGTGCACAATTCTTGATTTAGTATGTATGTAATTCCTTGTGTACTGTAAGGTTTATAGCTTTAAGCAAAGCCACACAAGTGATACTTGTTCAAGCACACCCTGTAAATTCTTGACAAATTTATTAGTATGTTAGTAAGTAATTTTTAACACTACTGACAGGACAGGCACCAATCACATTTCAGCTGGAATAAGGGCCCCCAGTCCCCACCTATGAATCCACCCCTGCTTATCAGCAAAGCTAATGGAGGAACAAGCCTGAGTATCACTTTACAAAGAGAGACATAAAATAACATTGCATGCAAACAGCTAAGCTCCAGCTGAACATTTTACAGTAAACTGGTCAGAAGTGAGCAACCTTGGAAAGACTAAGTTTCTAATGTTAAAAAGTATTTCAATCATTTTGTAACTGCTCAAAAGTACTAACCTTTGTCTGTCCTAAAAACAGTCTATACAGTCCCAATGGTACATGCAAAGTATAATGTGACTATACATGTTTAGAAGAGCAAGGTAGAGCTCAAACTGACAGCACAATGATGAAGAAGCTGCGACATGAACTGTGACAGCGCTAAATAATAAAAATAAATAAAGTAGGTTGTACAAAAACCTCCCCATAATAATGGCTGCATTTTAGATCACATGCAGTTCAGGTACAATTACAATTATTTCAATGATTGCACTAAATGTTAGACTTGAACTCTAGAACCTGAAAGGACTGTGTGCTTCATAAAAAGGTGCCATTCAATGAAGAGAGATTTTTGCCGTTTACAGAAACATCCGGCATATTCAGCTTGTACGGGAGATGGAGTTCACGATCATGGTGAAGGAGAAAAGATGAACCTTCAAAATGCAATAATTGTGCTAAATAGAAATTAATTTGTAGATAAGGCTTGTGAATTGCATGAAATTAAATAAAAAACCATAGACATCTCCTTCCAAAGGAAGAAAAAAATTAGGGGGCCAATATGAGAGAGTATAATGGCTTCAGTTACCTGAAACCTTACCTCAAAAGTCAAGATAAATATGATAAAGAGGGATATCTAATATAATTGGCCATAACAGAAGGACCTTGAGTGTTTTGTCTCTAAACGCCAGCCAAATGAATGCACAGCTTTCATTTGGCTGGGTTCATCTGCTTCATGTCTGCTCTCACTGCCCCTATCTTTTATCTCAACCTTGTGTAAAAAGAGCTTTTAATTGATTTTAGAAGACAAATTTCCTCATGAATGTCGACATAGAATAAACACAGAAGACTGTGCCCTCACCTTATTTAAAGTTGACCCCAGAGGGGATGCAGCCTTTAAGGAGCGCATGTTGACAAGTTCTCGGGGTAAACACTGGAGGGGCTACATGTGGACGTGAAGGTGAACAGCAGGCGGTGTTGCGTGGTCCTACAATAGCCTTCTCTTTTTCTAATGAAATGTTGGAGGGAGAATATAGCCAGTCAGGTGAGAACGTTCCACATGGAAACACGAGAGGCAGGGAAGAGCTTAATGGTAAATTAAAATATTGCCAAACGTTGCACAGTCGTGACAATGTCACCGCACCGCTGCATTAACCGAGAACCACTGATAACCAGGTCTAAGTCCAGCACAAATCCATCCGCGTTCATTTACCGCAGCCTAGCAACCCGTATCTGCCCGGGCCGGAGCAGACACGGACTTAGAGCATCAGAAACTTAATAAGCACTTGCTCCCACTTAACACTAAGTGCTACTAGATATGCGTTTAATATCTGCTAGTCCAGGTAGTCAGGAGTTTAAGCTATAAAAATGTCATTTTATGTCTGTAATCCTGTCTATTACTCCAAGGTTTTAGGGGTCTGGTTGTTAAGGGAACACTGGCGCATAAAGCGAGCATCAAAAAAACATGACTGTACAGATGTTCAGCATGCAGGGAGATGTAGTATCACTTCATTCTGCAAATTAAAATAATTTGCAGTCAGTAGTTGTAAGTGGCTGGAGGCTGTAAGTGGTCAGACACAGTTGTAGGGATATTTGTTTACAAATGACTTGATACAGATATGCGTGGTCATGTAATGGAAATTGGTTGATTATAATTTTCCCCCCGGATTCTTCTAACTAACAAACAAACATATTCAGATGAAATCATAATATCCTTTTTGGAGGCGTTTTCTTATTTATTTTCTGGGGCTAGAGAAAACACCTAACGAGCACTTACTGGACTGTGTTTTAGGGACTGTAAAAAAATTATAAGGTGGTGAGGGAGGATTGGAGGGTTGTCTGAAATCTGTTTTAGTCTTCCATTGTGCGATAGCTTGTAAAAGAAAATCCATAATGTACAAATTACATTAATAATTGAAGAGAAAAACACTCCTGTATCTGTATCCTAAATAAAGTAGCAGCTAATAGGAACTAACCCCTCAAGTCCCCAAAAATCATCTCATCTCATTCATCTT
Organism: Pseudopleuronectes americanus; assembly: GCA_038501795.1. NCBI lineage: Eukaryota > Metazoa > Chordata > Actinopteri > Pleuronectiformes > Pleuronectidae > Pseudopleuronectes > Pseudopleuronectes americanus. The sequence goes on from CM076724.1 coordinate 4,208,853, forward strand.
TGTTTCGCTATTTAGAATATGAAGTCGATTGAGGTGTTTATAATCTGACAGCTAATGACAAACGTCCCCAAACCTTTACAATGTAACATAAACCGTGATCTCTCCCCAACAAAGTTGTTTTGGTACGTTGACCAAACTCTAAGCACTCATTGTCATGTCATTTAATTAATTTGTAATGATTTTAGAGGGCACAACACAAACGATGCTGTCCTGCTGTTAGGTACGTTCATCATTTTAATTGCTAATTCCACTTCAAATTTTTCATTTTAATGTGTAGTTTACTGAGTAGAATAGTATCTTCATTTCTCTGAACATTTTAATTTGTCACAGGCACAACCAACTGTAGCTATTATGACTGGAATATTAGTTTGTGCTTGGTTCTAAATAAAAATGTTATAATACTCTGAAAGGTGTGGCTTACGGAATAAAAAAGGAAATCAAACATAAGGATCAGCACCACTCCACACACTAACATGTTTAATGTCGTTTCTGAGTTTATATACAATCTGAATATTAAAATGTCTGCATCTGTGGGCAAAAAAAGGAAGCTTTCATTGTTTCAAACAAAAAATCCCTTTCTTCCAGTGTCGACACACACAAACAGGGTTGCTCCCTTGCTGCCTCTCTCCCCTTCTCCAGCACGCCTCTAATGCGTCCTAATCCTGGCTGAAGACAGACGCGGGTTGTGTGTGTAAGAAATATCTCTTTGCTTTTTCTGCCTCAGTTCATTATTTTTCTTTCTTGTCACTTAGTGTGATAGGTTGGACAGAGGCGCACAGATGAGCACTGAAGACACAGTCACAAGGCCTTAATCTAGTCTTTAATGCGTGACTTCAGAGATGTCATTTATCTTGTGACTGCAGCAGGCGTCCACAAAACTTTATCTCTAATAATATATTGATGGATTAAAGGGGTCAGGCAGGAGACCAGGCAAGAAAAATTGCTTATTGACATCAAAATACAGTGCCCCAAAACCTGATAAACATAGGGACAGGAGAGTGGAAGTCAGAGAGAGAAGGAAAGGAGAGAGATGAGGGAGGGGGGGGAATTGAGTTGGGGTATTGTGAATGTTTGCACCCGGTAATTTCCTTCCTTCACAAGAGCCTCTGGTGGTCTGAGCCCTCGGCTTGATAAAAACCCCAGCCTCTCCTGCTCTCGAGCTCGCCACTGTGCGCTTGCCGAAAGGAAAAAGCTGGCGACTGCTAGGTCATTTCCACGTTTATCTTGACATAAACTCCCCCACCACCACCTCTACCACCTGAACACCCCCCCGCACATACACATGCACACACACACACAACACTGCACCTTATTAATCACACTTAAGTGCTGTGCGAGACTGGAGCACTCGTGCGAAGGCTACTGAAAGCAGAACCCCCCGAATGTGTGGCATTATCAGGAGAAGCACTGCTGTACAAACTTGGGAGGCCACCGCCAGTCTGCTCCGTTGTGCTCCGGCGTCTCCTCACAGTGTATGGAGGAGTGTTGTAGTGTTTTTATCTGAACAAATAAAAGACGGTTTATGCTTGATTTTAGGATGGACTTTAAAGGCCTTCAAAGGACAATTTGTAGATGGAATATGAACGTATTTATCCACATAGAGGGATGATGGATTAATTACTCTGGAGTTAACATGAAGAAGAGCATCTATTTATTTATTCCCATATTCCACTTTTAAATACAAATTCAAGAAATGGCTTAGGGCAAAGTAAACTCGTGATCATGTGTAATTATTCCACTTGTATATCTGTGGCTTGATTGTATGTGAGGGTTGCATTTTATAGTTAGATTTTTATAATGTATTTTATTGATGGGTTATTAGTTTGTTTTTCTTGGTTGTAGTGTTTTAATCATGGGTTTATTGTACAGTTAGTTTGTATAATGCAAATTAATTTTCCATAGATATGTGTAATTATATAAGGTCATTTTATTTGAATTCAGGTTGCCTTTTCAAAACTGGCAATTAGCTTACACAGCTAACTCTAGCTCGTTTAGTGAGATCTGTGGCGTATCTAATTTTGTATGAGTTGTATGCATTTTCTCTCGTGAATGTTTTTGCATATAGAATTTATAGATGCATGGATATGGATTTATCGGATTGTGTAATAATATTCTGTATATTTTGGAAAGAGATTTTTTGCAGAGGAGATATTTATTAGCTCGGACATTTAGGGAGAGGGTTACAGGTCAATGCGCGCAATGTTGCATTTAGTTTGAGTGGATAATTTAAGTTGTAGATATTCTAGAAATAGTTTTCTCCCTGTGCCGTACTTCTGAACCAGATGGCTAAATAAAACCAGTCTGTTACTATGTAAGATGTGTTTGAGACGCATTATTACTTTTCAGACCATGTACGATTAAGCGGTTAATCTCCGTGATTCTGTGGAATTTCTACCAGGCTGTAGGCAGCATTTTGTCAAAGAAACTTTGCTTGGAGTTATAACTGTTGCAACACATTTATGTAACAGTCTTTTTTAGTGGTTTATTATAACTGTCCACAAGCCAATCACAAAGAGGTTTGAGATAGGAATTCTCCATGTGCAAATCAAATTACATACAGTCGTGTAGAGTGCGCAGCTATGCAAGACTTTCCCTGACAGTTCACATAAACTCACACCACCTCTATTTAACTCCTATAGTAATATTCTGCTTCTGTACTGTGCAGTGTAACAAACACACTGGCCTGCCACTGTGACTGAGAATAGCTCTCTCTCAAATTGTGCTCTTATTATACAGCAAATTAGTATGAAGCACAGCTGCATAGGTGAATCCCTATCACTGACCATGCTAAGGGGACTTTCATTTTCCAATTTCGAGAATGCTACTCCTGGAAAAGTCTTTAATTACTGCGATCCCGCTGCTTGTGATGGATTGTGATAAACCGCTGGGCTTACTTAAGAAATCTACCGAGTGAAAGCATGTTTTTTTAACCCCCCCGCTTCATCTTTTGCAGTCCTTGCGTGAAAACCGCGTTTGGAGTCGGTGGCAAGTCGCTCCAATCCCAAATAGAGTCAATTCTAACCCTCCGCACACTCTCCCAGTCCAGGAAAATTAATACACTTTACTATTACAAGATAAAGCTATAGGGACATATTACACCAGGCATATCTGCTAGCCTGTAATACTACAGAGTCAGCATTCAATAAAAGACATTTGCAACCAGGCATTTCTCACAACAACAACACTTGTGAAAGATTTAAAAGCTTCTAAATTAGGTGCAGCTCACGCACGAAAGGTGCCTGGTAAGCAGGGCGATGCTTACTTAAAATGACAGAGTTGTTTATGAAGGGGGTGCCTCCCTCGCTTCAAGGTGGCATGCAAGAGGAACAGTTTATGATCCACACACTGGGTTATTTAGCCTCAAACAGTGTGCATAATGTTGGGTGACAATCAGCGCACATAACTCACGTCAGGCTTTAAGTGATCTCCCACTTCATAACATCAGCCCTTGAATACTGATTGCCCTCTTATCGCCCCATCTATCCCATGCAACCTCTGCTTTGCTGCCCCTGAAGTTCTAATTTGCAGCGTCCACATCAGGAAGTTGCAAAAAAACTGTTGCGGCGACGGCAGGTGTTTAACAATCCTTTGAGAGAAGAACAGAAATGTGTTTGTGATAACCCCCCTTTCACAGCGTCGCAGCAGGTTTTTTTTACAGCCAGGACAACTGCCCTTGGAGCCATTAAAAATTTAATCCAGCCAGCATGCGCACATATAACATATCACCCATTACAACAGTAAGTGTCTGAGCCAGACAGGAAAGCCGGAGCCAAAAGTGAAAAGAAAACACAGAGGATGAGATCGTTTTTCATCCGCTGACAAATCCCAAAGCATCGCCGGTTTTATCGTACAGACACTTTTCAGAGAATTCCAGCGTTTGAGAAACCAAGAGAAATGACATTGCTTAATTTGTCTAATGAGCTAACAAATCATCAGTCACCCTTGTATTTACTGAGAGGAGGCAATAAAGTGTGATACGTGTTTGGATTGCACTGTGCGTGTCACCTGAAGGACAGGCAATGTTCATCAGTTAATCCCCCTCTGGACAACAAGCCGGGGAGGGGGGTTGTAAAGCTGGTTTACAAGCATGTTTGTAGCAAACTAAAATCTCCTGTATTAAACCTGGTAAATCTGTCTCCTGCTGCGACAATGGCAATAAAACAGTGGCGTTTACTATGGAGCCTCAAGGTTGCGCGGCACTCTAACACCAAATATACACAGTATTCAAAAGTAACAATGATAATAGTGGAAGAGCTGCTGTTCCCAAAGTGACTAAGTCATTGTGAGATGATTACATTCGGCCAAGAATTCATGCCGCTCACACCACTCGGCATCTTTATCGCAATCATTACTCACTCCTGGGTGTGCATCACTCCCAAAACCGCACTATGAACTGCCCAAACATGAGCGAGATGATCGAGACATTACACCTCGGTGCGCTGTGTTGAAACGAGCCACAGCTTGGAAAGAAAGAGAACAGCATAATACATCTGAAATTCCACCAGGGAGTAATAAAAACCCCAATTTCTATGATGAATAAAAACGTTTCTCCTTTTGTTGTTGGTCCCAAACAGAGCAAAGCATGGCCAAAAGGGCTGCCCCAGTCTAATCTACCTTTGGGCGTTTCTATATTAATTCCATTTTCATATTCAGTGTTTCCCCCCCACTCACACCCCTCTGCTCCCTCGGAGCAGCCCAGGCCCAGGCTACAGTCCGGGGCCTGGGAATACCCCAGAGCCTGCGCACCAGCACTACATAATTTTGGCCTGCCTCATTATTTAGCATGTCACCACTATTTTACATGTTAAAGCCCCTGCATCGCCATCTAATTTATTATAAGAATATAGAATGGGCTGGGCTGGAATGGGGTCACCTGCTGTCACGCGGCACAGGAAATAAATTCACACAAAGTCAGTGAAGTCAAGGTGAAACCCTATGTCAGCAAGATGCATGCTGTCATTCTTTGGAACAAGGTTTGAAAGCAGTGAGACTCCCTCCCCCCCCCAGCCCGTCGATGTCGCCTCAGTTTCCCCTCAGTTCAATGTGAGTATTTAACTACTTTAATCTTCATTTTCATGCAGGGGAAACTCAGGTTCCTCTCTGAAAGAAAGGAAGAACGAGAAAAAAGAGAGAGGGAGAGAGAGAGAGAACACAGAGCAGAGTCCTGCCAAGAGTTGAATTGGCTTTGATGAGATTCAGCTGTAATTATTTCTCAGCAATAACAATAACGACAACAACAACAGAAGACTTAATCCGCCAGTGAGAGGACCAGATTCGGCTTCCTGGTGACAGTGATTAGGCCTAATCTAGGGTTTTGGTGTGTTCATTGGAGAAATGCGATTTTTAATGGCAACGTGTTTTGTTTTGTGAGAGTTTTATTTGCACTGAGTGTGTACAGCTATAGAACACTGCAGTGAAGTGCAATCCACATCTTTTGTGGCACTGATATTCAGTTAGAGGGGGAGTAAGGTTACAATTTAGAAGATTCTTTTTTCTCTGTCAATTCATCTGCCTATTTGAATAATAATCAAATAGTTTGGTCCGTATGATGTCAGACAATGTCTTGGCAAATGTTCATTCTGACTTGCCCAAGGTCATCACCTGTCATTTTTTGCCTGACAAACAACACAAACATTTACCAACATGTACTCTATGACAAAGACCAGCCATCAAATTTACACACGTGAAAAGCTGTTACCCGCAAAAGTTAAGATTATGGTAATAAAATGACTGAAATTATAATTATATAATAATGTCAATGGATGAAGATATTGACCTATTATTCCTTTCTTTTATAAAGTACAACACTGGTTCCTCTGAAGGTCTACGGATGGCAACAAGAGACGGCTTGAAATATCTTGTTTTGTTAGAGGACAGCATAGAGGAAATGAGTAATCGTTATTCTCCCCTGAATTTGTCATCACCTATTTTATCTAACATGTCAGTCAGGTCCCCAACTGATTATTTTCATTATGGATTCATCATTATTAGAGCCCCTGGTGACAAGTCATGTTTTGTTTGGCTCAAACAATGTAAAAACTCCTCCTTTACAGATATGATTTGTCAGTTATCCAGATTTATTATTATATATAAAAATATTTATTATATATTAGACTATCTATACTTATTTTGTTGATGTCCAGTCCAAGACTTTGTTTATTCCTCTCTAGGTCGTTTTCATCTTAAATAGGAACCGATCTATGTGATACATAATCAATACATCAATCAACAAAAACAACTGACTTTATTATCATTCATAATCACTCAAAAATACCAGTGTTTGCTGCCTTTTTCTGTTTTATGTTATCTCAAACAGTTTTGGACTGTTGGTCATAAATCAACTGACTGGAGGATCATTCCTCATTAATCACAGCTCATTATTTAGGATACAAGAGCTCAAATAATGACAATGCAGGGTCATTTTAAATCCACAGCTGGACTAAACGTTTGTATCTTCAAAACTACTTTCCAAGACACGTAAAGCACCTACACAGTTAGCGTGGTGATAATTTTCTTTCACCTTGCCACAGTACCAGCCCTCTATTTGCCCAAAACCAACTGAGAAGCAAAGAGGATGGAGTGGAAGTGGGAGAAGGGGAGAAGGAGAAAGGCCAGATGTCAGGGCGCTCCAGGAAGAGGATTGCTAAGCGCTGTGAACATTTTTCAAAAATGATGTTTTGTGCCTCAAACATCTTGCTTACAGCAGCAGGGTCTGATCCAAGCATTATGTGCGAATACATCAGTAGCCCTGGACCCCCCCTCTCCACAGGGATACAAGCACACGCACACGCACACACACATATAAACACACACAAACACACACACACACACACACACACATATTTCCTAGTAACTGAAGCTCACACCCCTCCTCCCATGCCCCCCCCCCACCTTCCTTCTTCTTCTTCTACAGAAGTAAATTATCAAAACTGTGTTTGAAAGTGAATGAAGGGTGACTCGCTCTCTCTCTCCCTTTCTCTCGCTCTCTCTCCCCTTCCCGCTTTGACATCTCAGTTTTTTTCTTCTTTTTTTTTCTTACTTGCCACCGTTTCTGGGCTAGGTGATAACTGCCGGTAATAGGATTAACATTGATTTCTTTTTGCAAGAACAGAGATGTGCCAGTTCCAGCTATTTATTGAACTGCCAGCTTTGAACTATGAAAACTGACTGCAGGAAAAGACCTAATGCAGCATTTTAAAGAAAAGAAAAGCCTCTGTGCAATTCTTTCTCTCCCTTTTTTTGTTATTTCTTCCTCCTCTGTCTTCTTCTTCTTTTTGTTGCTGCAGGATAAAAGAGAAAATCGGGTGCCTCTGTTCTGAGCTCTGGTAATGACTTTATTTATTTACTTTGTGCTTGCTTTTTTTCAAACCTCACCAGTCAATACGGTTACGATTTGATCTGTAATTTGTGAGTGTGTTGTGTGACTTCTTTTTCACCTTGAAATAAAGATCCATACGTGCATTTATGTTGTCGAGGTAGTGCACCATTCACCCTCAGCATTTCTGTACAACACTACTCTGATGTATTAAAGCCAGAAATGGGAACATTTTACTAAATGAATGTCCTGATTATAGGTGTCAACACCAGGACATATGTTTAACATAACTGGCTTTCATTAGCAGGTCTTTACTTAAATACAGGACACTGTTCTATCTAGTGAGTGGATTTAAAAAAATATGATTTAGTTTTAATGGCTTTTATGAAGATAAATCACTCATGTGATTTTCACCACTTGAGTGTGACTCACTTAATTAGGTGTGAATGGGTTCATTGATTACTGAGCCATGTCTATTGATGACACTACTTAAGCGGCTAACAGCTAAAGCCACACAAGTAGTGACTGTTCTCTAATTAGTGACACAAGCAACTCCAGTGCCATTACACTGTCGTTAATGTAGTTCAACCTGGCAGTCATTCTGTCAGAACACATATAACATTAATGGCCGTGTCAGTTCAGAGATGGTGTGGGGCTCTACATGAAAGCAAGTGTGTTCAGGCTCCTACAGGAAAATGTTACGTTAGAGCATTTGTCAATTTCAGGGGCCTTATAAGCCTGAGCTTGATGAAAAAACGTCAGATGCTCAGTAAGATAAAAGTGGGCTGCAGCCAATGATTTTTTTTTGGCAGGGGGGGGTTAACCGATTATTTCTTATATAAATTTAAGAAAAATATAGTCCAAACTACCATAATTGTTTTGTCCAGACAACAAACTTAATCACAAACATATTCAATTCATGAAAATGTAAAACAGATTTCTAGAGGACACTGCGACCAAAAATGCTTGGCGTTTGCTTAAATTTTTTTTTATCAAATTAAAATTAATCAATTATCAAAAATGGGGACAATTAATTGTCTGTGACTCAACAACTCAAAATAGTTTGGGTTTAATTTAAATAAATATCAACAATTGATCGAGTAGTTATTGCCATACTGCATTTAAAAAAGATTTTTTGTACAAATGTGAAGGCCAACTTCATGATGCAAAACGCCCCATTGATTGTACCTGTTCACTCCAGCGCTCAGATTAGAAACATATGAGGCTCAGATAATTGATGTTGCTCTACTAGATGTGATACCCCTGCAAAACACCAGCAGCAGTTAATCATCATGGTAAATCCAGGGTAGCGTGGCACCACAATAAAACATAATAAATAATAATAACAATTTGAAAAGTAGTTTATATTTAAATTGTCTTCTTTGCATATTCGGACTTGAGGGAAGCATATGCTGATGCAGGGCACACGAAAGAGATTGAGTGAGGTGTGTGTAAGTGTTTTGCAATAAACACACACACACACACGCACACAGACACACATACATCTCTTACTATGAGCTGAAACAAGAAACAACTACCACTGTCACTACAAATGCTCCCCCTATCCAAAGCAGACGCCTGACAGCCAGCTAATGTCCCCTGACAAAACACACTGTGAATTAGAATAGCCACAAAAAAAGTGTGCATGTGTGTGTGCGAGTGTTTGTGTGTGTGCGAGAGGGAGAAAGAGAGAGAGAGGGGTGGTGGGAGGGAAGGGGAATAGAGAGAGTGAGGGAGCGAACTCATCTGTGTCACAGCCTATCCCCTCGGGCAATCAAGGAAGAGGAGAAAAAAAAACACAGTCATTAGCAACTGGTGGTGCTTGCTCCAGCAAATCGCCATTTGAGTGAAGATTTATGCAGACTCCTGACTGGAAATGATTTATTTATTTTAGCAGAGGCTGCGAGATCATTAACCTCCGCTGTGTCTCTGGGGAACGACATCTGCGGCCCCCCACACTGCTCAGACAAAAGGCCCCACGCGTCCCCCTGGCTTCCTCGGGAGGAGGAGGGGGAGGCAGCCGAAGAGGAGGAGGCCCGGCCAAGGGACTCGTCTGGGGAGCCGGAGGGAAAGGAGGCCTCTGGTGAACGGACTGGATCTTTTAGCAATGATCAGGCTCACTTGTTGACAGTGATTAGACAATTGAGTGTTCTCAGCTTGGTGCCGATCACATATTGCAGAGTACATGTATATGCTAAGAAATTTGTGTATCTTCATTATCAAACACAATAATTCTTAGAAAAGCATTTTTACTCAACAGATGGGCCACTTACAAACTTACACATATGTATTCATTTAAGTTTTAATGTTAAACTTAGATTCAAATAAATGGTTGAGAAATCCATGTTCAACTCGGCCTAGGAGGTTAAGTTTTCATTCTTGTTTGTTTGTTTGTCCGTTAGCAGGATTATGCAAAAATCCCATTTGGATCCATTCATTTTTAGGTCAGGATTTTTCAACTTTACTTTCTTTTCTTTCATTAACACTGTGAGATAGGGCAATTTTTAACATTTCTGTTGATTTCTCAGACAATAATTTGTGAAGCTAGAAAATTAGAGCATTTTTAGGGAACGGATGTTCATGAGGGTGTGTAATTTGGTGAGGATCCAAATATACATCTGGATTTAATTGATTTAAAACGTGATTTCATAAGGGGATTTGCCCTTGGTGGACGTATGCACCATCCTAGTGTTGTGTGTGTTTTAACTCATGTACTTTTTGGTCAAGAATGTAATGATGTTTGATTACAAATTGGAGTTTGTCTGTGTTTTTATCAGGGGATGATGTACATTAGAGTTCATCACATGATTTGGATTTCTGAAAATAATGATGATCGATATCACGTCAGGTATAAAGGCCACGCAGGCAGCTCACCATCTTAAGGGTCACACATTACATGTTGACTAGTCCCATCTATGATTTCAGCACTGTGTACTTTTCTCCAAGACTCTGTATGTTAGTTATTCCACCTGATAATTCAAGACAAAGTATATGCTGACTGTATATGCAAGCTAGCCCCCTTCCTTTCTGTCACATAGGACAAACACAAACGTCATATCCAAAAGCCTCTGCACATATTATCATTCTCCTATAGGTGACAAAAACTACACTAATTGTATTTGTTTCATTAAAGCAAGTGCAAACCGTGTGATTGCACGAAAAGATTCTTTGTCAAAACTCACCATCAGAGTAGGTCAAGGCTCAGAGGTTGTCGCTGTTTCAATGCTGTAAATTTGGGAAACAGTAACAGGCTTGAAGTAAAAGGGGAGGAGAATCACACTCGAGACAAGTGGCCAACGGCAGACACCAACAGACTACACCTGCTAAGTCAGATTAGATATACACTAAAAGTAGCATCTAGAGGGAATCTGTGCTAATGTTTGAAGACTGACAACCTTAGTGGCAGGACTTAGACACTAGGAAAATGTGTCGGAAAAAGGGTTTCAACTTATTTGGAAACATGTAAAATGTCATGAAATACTTTCCTTACACAAAAGTGAGGACAACTCCAGTTTCATTCCAACGTCCAGGTACAAATCTCCAGGTGTTAAATGTCGAATGTTTAAACTTCTAGCTAATGGAAATCCTGCACTACCAGCTCTCAGTTACATTAAGATAAGCATTGATGATCAAGTTAGATGAGCCAATGCATATTTTTACCTGCTTTAATTTGACACAAGTTAAAGACCACGGCCTCCTGATAGGCAAAATACGGCAGCTCAGTTTGTCTCCAGGTGCCATCGCGGTCCCAGAGCTTTGTGTACATCGATACACTGTTAATGATATGTACCACTATATTCATGTCCATCTAATTAGAAAAGTTGAGGAGGTCCAAACTGGTTCCTAGAGGCAGCAGAAATTAGAAGGGTTGAAGCACACCACGTATAAATCTGAAATTAATCAGGATCTGAACTGAACAGGGGGAAATGTGTGGCCTCACCCGCACCTTTTTAAGTATGTGTAATTGAACACTTATGGCAATCTCAAAGCGGCAGCAACTAGCATCTGCATTAACCCACAGCACCTGGAGTGGAGGAGGCCAGATTAATTAAATAATTCCCCCCCCATTGTCCCTCCCCAAGTGCTAGGATCCTTTAATTTTCATTGGATTTCATGAGTTTAAATGATCAGGATCAGAGTTTCTTTGGAAGACTGTATGGAAATGGATGTGGATGACAAGCGGGAGGAAGGTGTCGACTTGTCGGTTCACTGGAAGTGATGACTGTGCTCCAACCTTATCAAGCAAACACTTGAGAGCCCAACAAATCAAGATTTTTATTGGGGGTAATAAACTCCAGCATCCAATTGGAGATGAAGAGTACAAATTTATGGGAAATGTTAACGGTGGCATAATTTCCTCCCCAGATGGTAGGATTTTTTTTAGATTTAAGGTCAGAATACAATCTCAATATGTACGTTAAACAAATATTTAATCCCCTTGATCAAAAATGTGTCAGCTGTAGGAAAACATTTTTATTTCGTCTCTTAAAAACCGACTTGGTTGAACTGAAAAGAAAACCTCCTTTTTACTGAGAGAACTGAATCAAAACCTCAACACTTCGTAAAGAAAGTCTTCAAACAAAAGACATGAACTTATTTTTTGAGGCTACAGTGTCTTTCTCTATAAACAGCTGCATGCAGCAAAAAATGAATTATCATCGAAAATGGAAGCATGTTTCAATTTCAAACAACAGCACAGTTTTCTAATTTAATAAATGAAGTTGGGAAATATGCAGAATAAGTTAGAAAAAGGGGAGAATAATTTGGCATGGTGGGTAACAATGTGGTATGGCGAGGGTAGAGGGGGATCAGGGATAAACAAACAAACCTTGACAAGGGCAGCGGTGGAGAATCAGCCTGGGGAGCAGGGAGGTCTGCGGTCGGGTGCAGACAGCCCTGTTCGAGAGGGGGGCTTGCCAAGTACCGACCCTGAACTGCGGCACTCTGGTGCTGCCTGGCTGCACTAAGCAGTGGCTGCCAGCACACGCTGATTTATCAGGGGGGCAACGCCAGCCGCCACCTCGCTCTCCCTCGTGCCCTCCCTTTATAAAGAGCCTCCCTGACGGCTCTGATAGTGCAATCAGGGCTACGGCAGAGCCAAGGCAATTTCTCCTTCACTCTTTGATAACCCTGTGCCTTATTGAAAGCCAATAGCAATGGCAGCAACAACAACTCAATTGGAAAGAGTTGCTGAATTTTGAAGGGGGAAAAGGTTACGCCTTGACAAAATGAAGGGGGTGTGCGGGGATGTCTGTCTCACTTTATGTGAAAGACTCATTGTCCTCCAACAGGTGGCGCGATTCCTCAGTGGCCCCTGTCCCTCAGCTAGCCATGGGGACTGCCACATGTTTTTTTCTTCCATCACTGAAATTCTGACAGAATGGCCGGAGTTCAAATATGACTTTTTGTCCACGCTGAGCGATAAATAACAGAGACTCTGAAGCCATGCTACTGGATTTCAGGGGTTGCATGTGGGGACAGTGACTCTTTGAGCTACATGGCAATGGCAGCAACAAGATCAAAATACAAACATGCTAATGTTAACCAGGTGCATGATGTTTCAAGTATTTACCTTACTAGGGTACCATGTTAGGACGATGATTATTTCAAATCATAGACTGTAAATAAAGATGGATGACATGTCGCCACCTTCGTCCCACTATTCAAAAGTTAAGCCAAACTATCTAATATCCCAGATACCAATGCAGCCATTTTTCCCATTGGAGCCAGATGCTGTGGCGCTCAGGGAACGGAGTCAGGGCAGCAACAACCTGCAAATATATACACTCAAGCAATTGAGAGTCAACGTCAGCTGTCAATCAGATTGTTTCACCCTGTTTTCATAATATCAAAAAACGTATCAAAACCAAACCGACAGAACAGTTAAATCAGTGTTATAAGATCTACCTCAAATTACAGACATTAAACATGGAGACACTCAAGGAGCACTTCCCCTACTGGTCAAGTGCATATTGCATCTGAGGACGTTCTCAACCGACGCTCCAACTGGACGCAGGATACACAAGGCAGCCATCAATCGTGTAGTTAACAGCAAGAACTGTATATCTCCGGCCTTAGAGGAACGTGAACATCTGAACAATAGTCATAGCAGTTGTTATTGAGAGATATATATATTTTTTGTTATATTATTTATTATTATTCCTTGTTTAGTTCCCTCAAAATGTTGAGTTTGAAAAGTCAAGTGGGACTTGGTCGACGGCTATTCACAAGCTTCAGATAAAGAGATGTGTCTCTAGTAAAAAAAAGAAGCAAGTATGTATAAAAGAAGCACAAAGGTAGAATCCAGAGGACGTTATGTGGAGACATTACTTGAAAGGTATGTCTTTCAAATGTGTAACACTGAAATTACATTCTTTTAAGGTGTTTTACAGGTTGCGAAGTATAAAAGTAGCGCGGCTCCAATAGGTCAAAAAAGTCAGACAAGGTTTCAGAGTTTGAGGAGCTTTGAGAGGATGAGCTTTACAATAGGATTGACAAAAATGTGAGGCGTTAACAATTTGGCCTTTCTCTGAGGTGTCATGTTGTGTGTTATTTATTTTGTTGGCACTGCCTGATAGCCATTACTATATGTCACTTTTGGATGACAGATCAAGGCTCCTTTTGACATACAGGGGTAGTGTGGTGCACTGTACAGTAGCTTCACAAAACAATCTATCAAAGGCAGAAAATAAATGTATATTTGATGATAATAACCTATATAATCTTCAAGGACAAGAATCAAGGTGCTTTAAACAGCAAGGTTACTCCAAATGAAAAACATTCATCTATGAATGAAGTAATAGTCTGTTCTGTCCAGCCTGAACTTGCAGGACAAACGGCAGTCATGGTGTTTCCATCTACAGATTCTAAATGAGCCACTTAAGTAGTTAAGGCATGCAATTTAATATTCAATGCACGACTATAAAGAGCTCAATCGCCTTACAAAATATTCCTGTAAAATGAGTTATGCACAAAAATGTTTTCTTAACAAAGGCTAAAGTCATATTACATTGTTGTAATGATGATTGGGAGAATAACTGCTGCTTTACAAACAAACCTGATGTTGGACCATTCCACCAAACGCCCCAAATAACTGACAACTATGGAAAGGTAAAGGTTGGGTAAAGATTGCGGTTATGGAAATTTTCTGGTGGTGTTTAGTACATGTGTGGCTCAACCTTCAATACATTTTGTAAGTGATTGGACCATTCTGAATCACCACATTTGTCACTGACCAGAAGGGTAGGTGATGGCAGAGGAGACCACCACTCCGGTGATGAAGAGAACTGCGTCAGCTCATCTCTGATTTACCTTGCGTCACATCTGGTCATCAACCGATCCGCAAACCATCCTACATCAATGTAATTCAAAGGGATTATGAGTTTCTATGCCAGTCACACATCAGTCAGTCATTTTGTTTGTTGTAATTGGTTTTACTCTATACATTCAGAAGGAAGCATGACACCATACATACAGTACAATATCACAGAAAACATTTTATTTTATTCTTCATTTTTATATGTGACAGTGTAAGGTATGTTTTAACAAAATGGAGTCTTGGTATATGTGTAGTCCCAGTTCTGTTGTTTCAAACATTTCCAAGCATCTTAACAAACTGTTATTGAAGTGCTCTTTGTGTCGATAATCTCACAATCAAAATGTCCTTTTACCTCCCGGTATAAAAGTCACAGCTGCATGCTCAGATTCCACCAAGTCAATAATTGCCTCTTTTCCCCCAAGTGGATCTTCACATCTTACACTTTATGGTGCATCAGGATCTGATATGTGAGCCAGTGACAGAGGCCTTCCCTGGACATGGTAGAGTAACTACTGTAAGATTCAAACACACATGCTGAGAGGAAGAACACAAAGAATTCCATAAACCACCATACTGAACCAGCAGGAATCTGTTACTTTAAACCACCATTGCTAACCACTTACGAGGAAACGGTATTAAAATACAAAGATTTTCATAATTATTAAAACGTAAACACTTCATTTTAGAGGAGAGATATGGTTCCCACATTGCACAGTGGAACCTGTTATAGAGCCATGAGGGGAATTATTTTAACAGTTTTTGTTCTCCAGGTTCCTCAGTCTCAACAATGAGATATAAGTGAATTTCTGTGCATGAACTAACACTTAAACAACCTTAACACAAAAACAACTGCTACCAAGTGTCCAAGTACTTTGGAATCCAAAAATGTTGACACTTTGATATTAAAGGGCCACTCTGTGTGTCCTTAATGTAGCTGTCAACAACTATGAAGCATCTGTAACTGTTGTGTTAAATGCATGAATATGAACAAACACATGAACAAATCCTTACTTTGTGTCATGAAGGATTTTTCAAATTGTGCAGCTTTAAAAATTATTCAAAAATAGTTTTAGTACTGCTGCTAAAAGTGTTCAAAACTACTGAAGACAAGTTCAGCTTGATGCTTTTCGTTATTGATCTCTAGAAAAAGTTTAGCCCTCCCTAAATCTCACCCAGACCTTATGGCATTCATCAGCAGTTGTTTGGTCAGTTTTCATGGAGAATGGTGAAGCATTTATACATTTCTTTTAAATAAACATGGTTTAAAAAAAAAGTACTAAAAGGGTATAAATGTTGTTGTTTGTGTTTTTCTGACATGAACCATTCTAGTCTGTTGGTAGGACCTGCCTCACCAGGTCCCAGGCTAAGCACTGATCCTCAGTTATTCCACATCCCTCTGAACTTGGCTATCCTGTGGTGGAGCAGCCGTTCTGCTGCTTTGATCGACTTCAGGGGGCCTCAAGTTCGCAGCACAATGCAATTCTGAGGTGGAAATCCTAGGTCTTAGCAGCATGACCTTCAGGACTGCTGACTCTACTGATTCCACAACAATCCTCGGCGTCCTACACAGTGACACAGTGGTTTATTCTTTCGGAAACAACAGAAAATAAGATGACTTATGCAGCCTAGTCACCTCTGTTGCTTTGAATGTAGGCCTGTTGGATTGTATGTCAGCGCAGAATTTAGTTTCATCCGAAGTCTTTCAAAAAGAGCAAATTGTTTTCATTACGAAACTGATGATATCATTTCATGATCAGGATTATAACAAACTGGAAGACAACTTTTTTCAATATATTTTATGTTAAAATATAACATCTTACAGCTAAAATAATTCCCCTCATTTTGAAAGTTAATTATGACATTATCTCAAGCAGTAGGTGACCTTCTTTCTCAGCAGCAGCAATAGCGGCAGTGTCAGTAGTGACATTGGCAGCAGTCAAGGTCTGTTGTTTTGAAAAGACGAGTGCGGCTATGGTAACACACAGTATCCCTCTGTGAGGCAGCTCCTCCATCCATCAGCTGCTAGAGAGCTGCAGGGCCACTGCTCCACCTCGTTTTCTACCGTCTACGTGTAACTTTGTCGGAGAATAATGACAATAACTTGGAAGAGAGAAAACCAGGGGCTTCACTGTAAACCCATCATTTCTGACTACACTTTAGGAGCTTTACACAAATGTAAATACTTCTTGTATATATTATTATATTAGTAAATATATTTCAGAGGTCCAAACTACATTTACGCTGGCAGGTTAAGAAGACTCTGGCACCTCAACAAGTGGCTGGATAGATTAGTGATGTTGTCACCGGACATACGTATATTTGTAAAGGCTGGACAGTGCAGAAAAGTGTACTTATGTGTCATTTGGGAGCTAAAATTCAGACATATATTTTAGGTTTAGCTTCAAGGTAACATTGAAAAACAAGATAACCTGCTCTCCTATTTATATATATTAGAGCTGTGAAAAATAACGCGTTAACGCGTTATGATTAAACTACAGGATTAATTCGTTAATTTTTTTAACGTATTTAACGCATGCGCAGAAGGATCTTCCGATTTACCCACATTTCCGCCCACTCTGCACTAGTCACCGCTCTAATGCAGTCAGACGGCAGCTGCTACTCAAACAAACAAACACACATCACCTTCTGGGGAAGATCGTGCTCCAAAAAAACAAAGATGGAACATTCAATAAAACCAAGGTGATATGCACACTCTGCGGGAAGACGTTATTGTTTCACCGGAGCAAAGCCGCTTAAAGTTCCACCTCAACACGGAGCATGAGTTGGTCCGCGAGGGGCGTTCAAGGGGAATCCGCCAAACCAGCTTCACTCACAGGACACATTGTGCAAAAGAAGCGGTCAGCTTTACTGTCAGAGAATGTGAAGAAGTTAGTTTGCCTCACCAACTGGCTAAAGAGAGACTAGCTAAGAGGGCCTTTAGAGGCAGTAGATTGTGCCATGGTGTGGTGATTGGTTGTTTGACAAAAAATTGAAAAATGTTCAACCATACTATAAAAACAATGGCTAAGAAGCCCAAATAATTTCTGTTTGATTTAAAAAGAAAAGAAAAAAGTTTTATTAAACCATACAATGGCTAAGAATCCCAAATTTTGTTTAGGATGAATGTTCCATATGGAATAGCAAAGAGAACTGCAAAAGAACTGCTGA
Source organism: Pseudopleuronectes americanus (assembly GCA_038501795.1). Lineage (NCBI taxonomy): Eukaryota > Metazoa > Chordata > Actinopteri > Pleuronectiformes > Pleuronectidae > Pseudopleuronectes > Pseudopleuronectes americanus. Next base: position 4,226,654 of record CM076724.1, read on the forward strand.
GTTGCAGCACCATTGTTTTGTTTATTTATGAATAAAAAAAGAAACTATGTTAAATGTATATATCTGTCTGTTGTCATAAATCTTTTTTGTTCTCACAAAATATACCGAGAAAATTGGTAATGTGATTAATCCTGATTAATCCATAGAAACCTGTAATTAATTTGATTAACATTTTTAATCATTTCACAGCCCTAATATATATATATATATAATTGGAAAAAGTAAATTAATGAAAAGTAAAATTCGAGTAAATATTTGTCAATGATACATTCCATTAAACAAAAATGGTGGCAACTATCAAAATATATGCATGAGTTAGTTGAGTGCACATTGTTCAATGCAGGGCCATGTGTTGTATGCATGATTGCATTCATATTTTCAGTTTTAATCCAATATGGTGAATTGTTGCCCTGATAATGTGGTCCTGTTAATTTCTTTTCCACATGGGGCCTTTTTGTTAATATTAGAGACAACAATTCATTTGAGGATATGATCGTTCCAGTGTTATAATCTGAAATAAATGTGGCAGAGAGCAGGGCCTTCACTTATAAATCCACTTAATCAAACACATTTAAATGACAAATTATTTATTTAAATTTATATAGAAACGCTGTGTTTGAAAGAGTAGTTATGAATCATTGACTAACTAAAAGAGTAGCAGGTCACTTTCGAGTTGTATGTAAAATTTGTTGTGTAAACTTGTTGAGGATAAAAAACGATTAGCACATGTGTGAATATTATTAAGTATGCACATTGTCCCCGTCGCTGTTGAAGTTCTCTCCCGATTTCCAAAGAGCAAACCAATAATTGATGAGCCCCTTAAAAAGTAATTAGGCCATTCATGGCGTTTAGGTGTAGCAGTGGACAGGGCTTGATGGGCGCAGTGCAGTCCTAATCCAGGGCAGCGGCTGAGCTGTTGATTTGCAGACTGTGGGCCTTGCATTGTGAGGGCTTTATGGTCCCTTTATGGTACGCCAAGAGACACCTGCATGGGCGATATGTTGCCGGGGACATTTTTCTCTCTCCCACTCTGTGACTCCTTTGCTTTTGTATCATTAGCGGAGCAAGGGAGCCGTGAATCACTCGCCTCACCCCCTTGTCCCCCCCATCTTTTTCAAGCTCCTTCCACCAACCCCTCCCCTGACAGACCCCCCTTCTCTCCCCTCCCCTCTTCTAGGGTGCTAAACGGCTTGACAGAAGGGTGCCCAGACCGTTGGCAGTAGCCATCGACTGGAAGGGAGAAGCTGCCAGGAGTCCTTGATGGATAGGCTCATTTTCCAGCCGGCAGCAAGTCTCGGCGAAGCATCCGTGTCATTTGTAATGTCAGCCAACAAAATGTAATCAAACATTCCAGCGGTTTAATCACAGAGGGCTGCTCGAGAGATGATTGTAGTGTCAATATAATGCTATTTCATTATCTGTTTGTATTTTATATTGACAGTGTCAGATAAACAGTGTGGAAAATTAAGATTAAAAATATGGTAATTTCATTTCAATCACCCCGGCTACAGTTGCTGGCCCATTATGCGATTGATTACTTCTGAATTAAATTTGGGGCTGAATGTAAAGTTTAATCTTCTTTCTTCTCTGCAATTCAGCTCCCCAAAGGCCTCTTAGTAAGTAAGTACCCATTTCATTTGATCTTTAATGAAAAGTAATGGCCCAAATGAATTGTATAAATCAGCTGTCGTGATTACCTAGTTGACATTCTGTTTCTTTTTCGCCTGTCATTTTTAATCCACGTTTTACACATACAGTACCATGACCCAAAACTACAGGCCATACCCATTTAGAGCTATTTATTTTCTCAGTAAAGACTCAGACTATTTTAAACACTCTCATGCTATTATGATTGCAAGGATCCTCATCACACTAATGACAGATTTGGTCAACATATCATAAACATTTTTTTATTCTGTAAATTTAGAGTGGGTTTTATTTTTACGAAAATAAGGTCAAATATGAGAACTCCAAGTGAATGCTGGTTGCTTAGCCAAAAAATTAAGAGGAACATTTTAAAGCCGAGAGTGCCACTTTAAGGAGAAAATGCAACCTCTAAACCAGCCGAGGGGGTGATAGACATTTTAATTACATGGTAAATTTTGATATTTTCCTCTGTGCCTGGGCAGGACTCTTAAGCGCTGTCGTGTACTCCAGATTTGGCATCAAATTCCCCCCATTTCTGCGGCTATATATGAAGTGACACAACTGCTAACAAGAGCTCAGCAGAAAAGAAGGGGCTGAAAAAAGGAGCTCCTCTTTGTGAGTCCCATTCAGTGTGATTTGTCCCCCTTTGTAGTCCTAATTATGTGCCAAAGTAGGATAACAGAAGTTCTCAACTCGGCCATTATGCCAGCACAAAAAAAGAGACGCATACAAGAAGCTGATCACTTTGGAATTAGCAAACATGATACTATACGAGGAGAGAAAAAAAATCATTAATACCGTCAGGGATTAGAGGTTCTGATTAAAGGGTAGCTTCTACCGTATGCAAATTAGTGATAGGCATTTATCAGCGCCTGGGCAAGCTGTCTTAGCTGCAAAGCCACATATGTTTTTTAGCTGATTAAAAAACTGCTTGAAGTTGCAGGCTTTTTAATGGTGGGGAGAGGGAGAGAGTGAGAGGGAGACAGTGAAAGAGAGAGAGAGAGAGAGAGAGAGAGAGAGAGAGAGAGAGAGAGAGAGAGAGAGAGAGAGAGAGAGAGAGAGGTTGTGAGGCAACTCATTTCTTTTTGGCCATATTCCCGCAATCGCTCAGAGCATTTGCCTTAATTCCCTCCTTTATTAGCCACATTCTTTTGTATATAATTAAAACATTTTCTCAAGTGAGCATGTGTGTGCTTGTTTTATTTCCAAGCTATATTTTTCATTGGCAAACACATTGTATTGCACGCAGCCCCTTTGCAATGCATTACCTCAGCCTTGATGCTGCTCTCCCTGAAAGAGGCCGAGTTGAGAATGGTGGATATAAGGGCAGAATTAGGTGAGAATTTGTCAGCAGTTCGCCATTGTGCAAGGGTCTCTGTGTTATTATATTTCCTTTCACATGGCGGTGACCCCCTTTGTGTTAACAAAGAACACGAGGATGAAACTGAGCTCTGTGTGCTTCTCACCCGGCACTGATAATGCCGTGGTAACCCAGCACCCCCTCTTCTCCTAGAGGGAGCACTTTAATTTATGCTTTTTCATCTCCCTGGGCGCAGGACTTTTAACCTGTTCTGTGCACTACTGATTCAGGGAAGGGAAACCTCTTATGTACACCAGACTGCTGTGTCAAGTCTCCTCTCTCACCCTGCCATTACAAACTTGGTTCTTGATGCCCGTCTAACTTTCCTGCCATAGGGGAAATTCAATTGAGGAATTACAAGATTTATGGGTGTTTTTGCACAAATAAAGAGGGCACATATATTTTTATTGCATGAACCATTTTGTCCCGCTCTTGAGGGGTGGCACTCACAACTTCCATCATCACATATTGAATCTAGTACTTATTTACCTTCATCAAAATAAGTGGGTTTATGTCCAGTGACTCACAAGTGATGTCACTTGTCCTTTTCTCCAGTGCAGTGACAAATCCCAAAAAAATTCGAAGTAATGTGACATCCAATCTGATGTCTAGAGCACCTGGTCCCAAAAAAAGATCTTTAACTATGGAATCTAGTATAAGGAAGTATAATTGTTCATGTAGCGTTAGGAGGTACTTATACATTTTCTTTTATGCTATTTCATACATCCTCTCTAAGACCTTCATGTGAAACACAAGAGTTATTCATGAAGTCAAGCAAAACGTATATATGCCCTAAAGGTTAAAGTGTCTAATGACATACAAATAGGTTATAATTTGTTACAGAACCAGCTAGATAAAAATTCCGCCTACAACCGGATTTCTCATTAACAATAAAAGTAAATGGTATATTAAATAAGACATTTATAATAATAATTTGCTGATATGTTGTACTTTTACCTAAAGATGTAATTCTTACAATTTAGCTAATTCAATGAAAACTAATATTTAACTTGTTGATTGTTTTCCGTGTGAAGCAGCAGCAATCCGTCATCATAGCTCTGATACAAGGAATGAACAGTGAACAATAAGACTAATACCACACTGTGGCTGCTCGACCCTGAACTATCGGTCCACGATATCTGGTTCAGAGAAAAATGTTGAAATGATATTTGGGTCCGATCACATTGGCTGGGCTTTACTTGTTCCTTTATGCTGAAAACGTCTTTCATGGTAATGTCCTCAGGTTGGGGTCAGGCTCGGTTAGCTTTCTCTACTGATCAGTCAGGTTCAGACAGAAAACTGTGGCCTATACATAAAACAGTAATGCTATATTACATGTATGATTTCCAGAAAGGGATTGTGTAAATTATGACACATATCAAAAAGACATATTTTTAGTTTAAGTGACCAAACAAAATACCAGGAGTTTTTATAAATGGTCAATAAACTTAAAATATAACGTTTCATTAACCGTTCATGGTAGACCTGGAGAGTACCTACAGAAAGAATCTGTGATTGGGCTAGTCTCCTGCCATGAGTGGTCCACGTACTATACAGACACATTAGCAGTGCCTTTTGTGGGCTACAAAACCATTACTGATACAGTGGTGCATTAATACTTGCACAGCGGTGATTCAATACATTAGTTTGTGGCAAAGAAGCCACGTAATTGAACTATCTAGATGAGGATAACAGTGACTCGAAATGATATGAAATGAAGACAAAAAAAATGCACGTTCCAAAGATAGTCTAGTCGTTGCCTTGAACAGTCTGGAAGGGAAAGGCCTAAATAGCAGTGCCATAGAAACATGATGAAAAGATCTATTGTTGCTTTTGAAGGCAACCCCTATCTCTCAAGGACATCTAATTAACAGACAACAGCTGAGTCCATTTTAAATGGTAATATTTTTTCTCTTAAATGCATCGTTTTCAGTGCTTTATGCTAACTTCAACAGACATTAGTAGATTTCGTTTTTCACAGAGGGTTTTAATGCTTTATTTACTAGAATATATATTGTTGGTACTTGTACTGGCATTTCTCTCTGACCTCTTCAATATACAATAATGAATTGGTAGTCAGGAAAAGGTAAGCATTTCAACAGGTTTTTTGGTTTTGGCTCGATACAGTACCTCAATTTTTTAGGGCTTAAGCAGTTTAATTAGAAGAAATCACGATACCCACAGAGAGGTGAGTTCATATAGAAAAGATCCATTAAACAAGAGGTTCTTTGTGTTTGAAGACAAATCACAGTGACACCTACACTCCGTGTATAAACCTTTATTAATAGTGCATGGCACAGCTTGAGTGTTCATGTCAATGATTTAATGTTATATTAAATAACTGACATATGTCATTCTACATAATAATACTTTAGATGAGTATATCTTTTGTTCTATATTTGAATTCTGAGCTTTTACCTGTGGTACAGTATTTTGAGTCCTTCTTAATGAAATTTGAAATTAATCAACAGCCATCAGTGATTGATGGCATTTTCTCTTAACAACATCCAACATCTAAAGAGACTTCCTTCTTCCAGCTGGAAAGTTGCTAATAGCCTCTGGTGCAGTGGTTCACAGGACACCAGGACCACACACAACATGGAATACAAAGCCATGAATACACAGATAAGTTACTTCCCAAATGAGACTCAGGAAATTCGAACAACCTCCTCCACCAGCTGTGTCACTGTGCGTGCTGCTGGTGGAATTAAACTCCGATTACAAAACATATTTTAGTGCCTACCCACAGTATCGCACAAATCCACTTACAGAGCCAACAGAGTCAATTCAAACCAAATATTCCAACATCCCACTGAATAATATCACAACACAAATAAGGCTTTAATTTCTTCACATTGTACAAGAGTCAAATATACAACAACAGAATATGTGCCTATCTTTAAAAAAGATCATTTTAATTTAATTTGACATTAAATACATGTTGTTGTCACGTCAAAGACATCAGGCCTCGACCCCTCTCAGGCAGAATAACGTCACAGTGGAGCAGCTCACATCACGCTGCTGTGTGAGCTTTCATTAGATATAAAGTCCAAGGTAATGTGTTGTGTTTGTGTGTGTACCTGATGCATTCAGCCTGTCCCCACACACACAGACAGAGACAGAGGTGCTAACTACTCACACTGTGCATCTGTCCTTTTTGTCTCTCCCATGGGTGAAATCTCAAATCAATAGCAGCTATGTTAAAGATGCAGCTTTTCATCTGAGCTGTCCTCCTCTCGTCTTCATCACAGGCTTTTTGGCTTTCTCTCCCGACGCCCTCCACTCCTCCCCTCCTCACCCCCCTAAATGATGTGGCCACACGCTCTTAACAAGGCAAATTGTTTAAGACAGTCGGCCTATATGTGAAGCCCCTGCCTCCTCAGGCTGACTGAGATTATGTGCGGAGGAAGAGGCGGTCAGGAACAACAAAAGCCCCGGTCGGGCCCCTTTGGTTTCCGAGGACGGGAATTGAGTACGGCTAACTGTCTTGGGAGTCGTTCGCCTCTTGATTTTGGAATCAATGAAGGGGGTGTAAAGGGAGGGAGGAAGGTTCCCGTAGCAGAAAATGGCATTAGAGTTAATGACCAAGTTTGTCCCAGAGGGGCAGTCCATATTAAAGCTATTTCAGCAGTGACAGCACTCACCACATGACCTGACTGATTAATAACAAAACGGTGCTCAAATAGGAATAACAATAAGTGTCAGTCAGGGTGAAAGGAAAACAATTATTCAGCTGCATGTGTGGTGTTGTTGTAGCTTTTTCAATGATTTTTATGACGTAAGCACAAGATTTTTGTAACTCTGATGTGAGAATTTGACCTCAGGATTCAGTTTTTGCATATTTTTCCAGTCCAGTTGATTCCAAATAGATACATAAAATGAGGGAGGGTTGCAATTAACTATTATTTTCAGTATTGATTAATCTGTTAATTTTGTTCAATGTAAGCTTTTGTCTGTAAATTATCACACAACTACGAAATAAAATGCCCAATCCTGTGGCCCATTCACATTGGTTTGTTTAGATGAACAGTCAAGAGACTAAAAAAAGGAAAATATAACAACTAAGAAAAGCAGTACATTTAAGAAGCTTTAACATGGTTATTAAAACTGTGAGTAATTGTCGGCTGAAAAAATAATATCAGCTCTTACATTCCGGCCATCTGATGGTTATAAAAGCATTATTAAGAGCAAATGTAAATACAGACAGAGAAACTGACTAAACATGGCAGTGGTAGACAGCAGAAGATGTTCTTAATAACAGCCGTAGCTTCAGAGGCATGTACACCAAGGCCATATCATCTGCAGTCCATTCACATGAGCAGCAATGGTAACTGAATAAATAGGCATATTGATGTGATATTCATGAGGGTTCGAAAACACGATCCCTTAAGGGCCCAGGAGGATTCTAGCACCTGTAATTTGCAGTAAGAAAATGTAAAAAAAGAACAGAAAATATATTCCTCTAACTGATAGGCCAGAGAAATAACTTTACCTCCCAAATGCATGTGTGACAGAAGTTCTCAAAGTGGACAAATTGCAGATTAATTAGATTTACATTTGAGTACCTACTGGGGATAAATACAAAAGTCTGATATTTTTTTTTATATTCAGTCACGTCTGTGTGTCAAAACGATCCATCAACCCACTTTTCAGGCTACAACCACCAGTTGAAAACCTCCCATTATGTTGGAGATTGTTCTGAAAGCTGATTGTATCGCCGCGGTGCGACGGCAGAGGCCCCCCATCATCTGATATTTAACACCGTGAGTCTGCTGGGGTGACAAGGGGGCAAGGCCAAGTCCCACGTGTCCGGCTGGAGAGCAGATTAAAGTGCTCAGAAAAGCCACACACTGCTGCCCGCAATGAGAAAAATAATAATGTGGACATGGCCTTCCCTTTATGACAGTAACAACACATTCTCCAGAGACCAATCTTTTTTTATCAATTCTAAAGAGTGACAAACAGCACACACCCAAAGCCAGGATTGTATGAGAGGATGTATGGAGTATTTATGATGCTTGTGTGTCCTGAAGGCGATGATGACAAAAGCAGTCAAACAAACTTATATTACTCTCGGCCATTTTTTATCCTAACAGGTACATCGTATCTTGTTATTTCTTTCAAAATGAATGAGGCACTAGCTGTACCCTACAGAAAATCCTTGAACAAATGTGACTGCAGAAAAAAAAAGAATGAATCAGATTGAATGAAAGTGGACAGGCACTATAAGATGAAATACTACGTCTGGAGTAGTGTGTTAGTTTTCTTCATGGCTTTGAAATGCAGATAAAAGTATTTGAATGGTCAAATATGATGAAGTAAAATTTCGGGGGTGGAGGGGGTTCAATTAGGTTGGGGGGCCTGGAGGCCCATTCTAATGGGTTTGGATTTTTCAAATTTTTGACTTTTTTTTTATATAGTGAGATTTTGAGATTTTAAGGTCAGATAGCTGCGACTTTAAGGTTATCGAAAATGATACTCACCATTTCAGTCACTCTTACTTGCATTACAAACTTTTCGATCAAAATTACAGAATAGCATAGACATTTTCCAAAGAACTTTTCTCAAGGCACTACAAGGTTCCTACAAACTATTGTTATATAAACCAAGCAACACTACAGCGACAGTTAAGATGTAGGATATTCAGATCAAGTTATTCGTGATAGGGGTTTAGGGTGGCTATGACGCCAGCACTCGTACCAAAGCAAATTAAAAACTTGCTACTTTTGTAGAGATTGGCCGTGAGATTACACAGATATTACTACCTCCACCAGACTCAAAGAACAAGGATGGTAAGATGCTAAAATATATTCTGAATCCCAATTGTAACTAAAGTTAATCGACTTATGTTTGGCACCTTGTGTAACACTCGCACTTATTTGTGAGTGTTACACAATAAGTGAGCACACATTAGACACAATAGAGCAATGGAGTGGTGAGAGTGCTTCCCACCAAGAATTCCATCATCACATCATCAACATTAGCACAGTATATAAAAGCTGTGACCACACCCACACACACAAATAACTGCGGAAAGAGAGAACCCGAGGTGGTGAAGAACTGAATCTGACTACATTTCCATGAGGGGAAAAGAAAATCACTACAAATCTCTTCTAAGGGAACATACCTCTTGCACTATCAACCTCCTGACTGAGGACAGGGCTGGAGGGTCTTTGTCATTTATGTAAAGACTTATGAGACTTTCCTCTGCACCTTGACCTGCAGATATCACATGAAATCAGGTAGTTTTTCTCTCTATAGCCTGTGATAATGGAGGTAAAAGCTTTAAGCTCACATCCGTAAGATTGACACAGCTCTCCTTTACCAATATTAAATAAGATGCTATGCCAATCCTATCAGAGGTCACGACTATAGCTAGCGAGCCAGAGGGCTAAACAACCAGATTCAGCAATGGCTGCTAACTTTGCCTGGTAGCCAACTATCTTGCAAAGCAAACTATGTCTATATTTCTCAAATGCAACTGTGTATAACTAATAGTGTTTCATTTTCACACATTTGAAAAAGGAAGTGATGCTCGACTGACCATTTCAGCAACACACTGTTAAACTGTGGCCTACATATCCTCCAGCAGTGAAGCGCAACACAGAGCGCTGTGTGCAAACATACCGGCTGTTACGAACCGATTTCATCCTGCAACTTTAGGAGGAAACCAACACCACAAGTAGAGGAGGGGTTTGTATAAATAGAGGAATACATTTGACTCATGACTATAAATACATATAACAAAAAAATGCTAATGATATCATAAAAACTCTAAAAATCCTGACATCAAAAATCTGGGTGGGCGAAAGAGAATGCTTTGAATCCTGTTGATCCCTGAAAATTCTGCCCTATATGTATATTAGCAACTGCTGTTATGTTTGCCCCATCAAGACACCAGAGAATGACATTACATATGCCTTTCAGTTCATATATGGAAACAGTGGCCACCTAATATATAAAATTAAATGCCCCACTATATATAAATACATAAACAACATTTTGATATTGCTGCTGTTGAGCTCTATAAAATAATATTTTTTCATAAAAATGTTCAGCAAAGTAAGCAGTGAGTAAAATTGTTAATTCAATGTAGTGGAAATACCAATGTTACCCTCCAAAAGTAGAATAAAGTTAAAAAAAAATCTAAAATAAAATAAAATGCAAGTAAATAAAATTATACAATACTCTCTGAAAGTTTCTACACCACACTCGAAGATTCCTTTCAAGTTCAAGTTTAGTCAATCACATGACACGTGATACTACAATGTGACTTAGGCTTCAGCAAAGGTGCAAAAACCTGAAAAGACACAAATATCATCTGTACACACAATCTGTGTGTGTATGTGTGTGTGTGTATGACCAGTTTGACTGTCCATTGTGTAAAATTAAGCTTGTTGGGAAGACCAGGCGTTAAGCGCACATGTTTTGCTGACTCTAGAGGGAGCTGAGAGAGAGCAGAGTGAACCTACTGTGGTTGTGTAAATAGAGGGAAAATTAGGTTGTATAGAAGAAAGTTAAAAGTGCACGGATTCAAGCATTTGAATACAATAATGGCGGATTCACAACAAAGGCTTTAAATCTCTGCGAGATCTCTGCACACTAAAAACAACAGCATTTGATCCTTTTCTTATATCTCGTATTATACAACAGTGCAAAGTAAATAGACGCCGCATTGAAGGAGTAAAAAAGAGGTATAAATAGATGTTGTTATTCTAAACCATCTAATGTGAAACAACATCATTTTCCTGACAATGCTTCCCGGCTTCTTTGAAACCAAACAGAGCACTTTAATACAATCTTTTGTCTTGCCTGTCTTTCTGTTCCACTGATACAAAGAATTGTTACTGCCGATCTACAGAGGAACTCACAAGCTCCAGATTAAACTGGTCACCATAATCAGGCGGCAGATTTTAATTGTAAGAGCTTCTGCTGGCACTGTTTTCTCTCTCTTTCTGTCCTCCTTGACAAAAATCTGACAGTAGCTTTGCATGGCAAACCTGTTTAATGAAGGACTAATCCAGGAAGAGCGCATTATGGCAAACTGTCACACACACATTGTACCAATATTAACTTGAATTTACATTATCATCCTCTGGTAATGCTGGAATATTTGGATTTCCATTAATGCATGGCCTTTCTGTATGAAAAGCAAACAGCAGAGAACTAAATCTGTTTTTCCCCCTCTTTTGATTGGATGTTGGTTTTAACGCCATACAGAGGAGCTTTCTTTATTGGGATGACAGCTCTGAGGCTTCCCCACTCCCCGCAATCAAGCTCACAAACAAAAGGCCCCGCTTGCATTACTCAAAACCTCTTCTCAAGCAGCAAAGCCAAACTCCTATTACACCATTGTACTGGTGCTGTAAATCAACAAGAACAATGAGAGGAGGCACAATCACACAGGCCGGCACCATCATCCGTATAAAACATGAAGCCAAAGAACAATGAATCAGACACTAGTGTGAAAAAATACTTTCCTCCTCCAGTTATTTATTGTGTTTATCTTCTAGCTCGCTCTCTCTCTGTTATATTTTTATTATCCGATTTCTGACACTTCAGACTTAAAGCCAAAATAAATCCAGAAGGCAGACATTTAGTTCCTCTGGGTGGGCACCCTACATGACCATAAGGTGTAAGAGTCTGCACTAAAGAGAGATCTGTAAAGGAAACACCAGACACCTCGTAAATACATTCATACATACCTAGTTCTGTCGGCTTTGAACTCGGTGACATTCTGAACTGCTGACTGCATTAACAACTGCAGTAATACGAGCCTGTTTGGGGGCCAAAGGTAATAAAGCCAATACATATTAGTATATTTGGCTGCTTTGCAGGAGACACACTACAAAAGAGTCGTTCATAATATTGTGGTATAATATATTATTATAAATATGCAGCTACCTGGCCAGTGCACTGATAGATACTGTAGGTCACTACATCAAGTGTTGATTTGCACATTGAATGCGATCAACCGATCAAAAAATTGTCTTTTTGTCTTTTGTTTCGACAATAGTCTAATGCTGTGAAATGAATGAAATGACATAAATGGTAAATGGTAAATGGATTTGCATTTATATAGCGCTTAAAGAAAACACTATGATCTGCTGTTTCCACTGTTCCATTGTAACTTGTTAAATTGAAGTTGCCATCACCACATATCATTGTGTATGACACTGCAAACTATGATCAGTGGAAGAGCTTTTAATATTAATAAGATCGGTGCTAGGTGGAGTTATCACCTTATCATGTATTAGTCACATCAACAACAAGCATTGAGACAGAGGCTGTGTTTAAATTCAGGGGTAACGAATACCTTTGTAGATTGAGTAGACTGTTATCGTCAAACTCATAAACTGTACCATTCCTTCCACTATCCATAAAGGAAGCCAAAATCTCCCGTATACGAATGTTCCAATCTTGTGGTGATAATCTAATTTGGAGCCAGACTCTGCATAGTAGAAATTGTGCTGTTGAGCCGTGTTATCTATGTCCTTGTTGGAACTTATGACCTACACTGCAGCCCACCACTAGGAGGCAATTGAGATGCTTTGGCTTCACTTTAGGGGAGGAATTCTTCTCGTCCATCTTTATGTACAGCCAATGGCCGAGCCAAGATGCGATGGTCCTGTCTACGGAGGATTTCCTATTTGCGTCAGCAGCTTGTCCAACCCATACGGCTTCACTCATTTCAGCTCGACCATGTGCATAGCTAAGTTGTTAGCTTTGAGACGATGACGCACAATCTAATCCTGGATAGGCTGGCCTGAGAAGGAGCAACTCTGTGGATCGTTTGTTGCTCTTGAATAGAAGCCATTTGTCGGCTGTTTGAAGGAGCCTTCGAAATGGCACTGCCTAGTCATACTGCTGAGGAGCCATCCGTCAGAGGGATGGGGTCCCTGAATTAGGACACAGCTAGAGAGTGGTTGTTTAAAGCAGCCATTGCTTAGATTTCCAGGCCAACAAACCACTTTTTGTGCTGTAAGACATTTAATTTGGATATTGTTTGAGCAGTGTCACACAGCAGCCTGCATTATGTAGACCACAGCATATGCATTTATTTGGTTTAGATTATAAACACAGCTCCAAAAAGAATATTAGTACACCCATTTTTGATTCTTTATATTCCTTAAAACAAAAGAGAAGCTCACTTTGAAACTTAAAGGCTTTGATTTTCATCAGATTGTTGTGAAACTTGGTCATTTCATCATTTGGGTTTCTGGAAACAAAATATTTATTACAAATCTACTAGCAACCATTCCACCTTTCAAAATACCTACTGCTACAGCCATAAAGTAATGTATAATTCAAAACATGCCATATACTATCCTCGTAAAACATTGTTTCACACACACTAGTTTCTTCTTTGCACCATATGAGTGACTGATCACCATAGCTTTACAGTTTTGTTCATCATTTCATGGTGTGCAGTCCAGTAGAGTCATTGTGCGTTAGGGCATCTATATATCATAGCTTTACATTACCCGGTGCTAGTTCCCTATATAAATATTTTCCCCATCAATCTGCACTACTTAGTTAATAATGCTTACACTTGGTTTAGTGTGGTGGCAGCTTTTCAACAGTCACACTTAAAGACGAAGAGCAGGTCTGGATAGGACATCCATAAGCCCAAGACAAGCAAAGTGGTGCCGGGGAGACGGAAGAGCAAAGCAGCAAGTTTTGAATATTACTGACCCAGCACTTGGAAAAAGGCAATGCACAACAAGACGAAAAATGAATGCCTTTTAGTCTGAAAATCCTTTCACCCTCTCACATTCAGCAGATCAGATTAAGAGAGAGGTTTAAGAAGATTTTGACACGCACAAAAAAACTTCTGAGCCATGGGAGGGGGTGAGTCGGGGAAGGTGGTAGGGAGCAGTTTGTAATTCAGTGGCTTCAGGCAATTCATCACAGAAATTGAGTTTCTAATGCAGCATCTTGTGAATCCCTTTTGCCCTGTCAACGTTTTAATACATTACATGGAGAATGTAAATCATGTTTGAAATTTGGCACAAGCTACACAGACCCTACCATACTCACTCTCACTATGTTGCACATACTAGTCATATGCAGTATGCACAGGGTAAGTTGCACACATGTATGCGTCATACAAAAATATATACTGTATACATTCTCAGTCAGAATATTTTATATAAATTGGGCTATGACTTTGCATATGACCTGATATTGTTGACTGAAATACAAGATAAAGGTTGTAATGATAATTCAAAAAAAAATTCTGGGAAAACTGAAATGCAAAGCAATGGGCAACAAAAGACAGTATAGTCAAAATGGAGAATCAGCAATGACACACTATGAATCTGCCACACATTGAAAAAGACAACAGCTGTGTTTTCTTTTAAGAAAAGTGATTAGACCAACATCACTGTCACTGCTACTAGATCACCGTAGAACAACTGTTCATACTCACAATAGATTTGAACAATTTGGTTGGTGCAATCATCTAATCTAACTGCAAAACTGTTGACATTCACATCAGTCTTAGGCTACATCAAAGACTGCATTTGAAGATGGACGACGTGTATGCTCGCCCAAAAGGAAAGCCAAAACGCATCAAACGCTCCCTGGCGGTTGGCTGCAGTACAGACCATGAACCTTGCCTCCTCCATGTTATTGATGGGACACGGCTAAAGGAAAATACAAATAATGATAAAATACACATCAAGTAAATGTATCCCTAAGATGGTTTCTGTCCTTTTGGGTAGTTATTATCAGACTGATATATGGTGTAGTGTAAATTTTTCATTTAAGTTGGTTAAAATGAATTACTTTATATACAGATTCTGCATATTCACAAGCAGAATATGTAGGGGAGGGAAGGTTAACAGTCTGCATAAAGAACAAGAGAGGTGGAAAACATTGACCAAAATGTATCAATGCATTATTGGCTTTATAATTGATCTGCATTCATATGCAGATAGCAGATAATATAGGTTAGCCAAAATTCCATCTGGACCTAAAACAACTACATAAAGTATAACTGTGCTTCAAATATAGCACTATCAACTTGAATGATAAAATAATCTAAAGACGAACAGTAAACACTGTACAGCAAACAGAAGACGGGTATCCGCTTTCTACACCTCAATAGCTGATGGACTCCAAGATTGTTTATCACCTTATATTAGCTTTTCACATCTGGTGATTGTATTTAGGCCTCACAAATCATAAAAGTAGTGTTCTATCAGTGCTCAGTGGTACGTTTATCTTGGTTAACTCTACTTTTTAAAGTGTTATAGGTTGGTCGCAGATTTTAATTTCTGCAAAGACCCAAGAGATAAAGGGAAAAATCCCAGCTTTTTGTCAAGGGAAACAGTGTGATGCTTAATTCCTGGTATTAAGTAGTTCTCTATTTACTACAAAATAACATATGTCAGGATTCTAACACACTTAGCCAAGATGAATGTGTAAACTTTATACCTGATAAACAGTAGTGACATGATGGTGTTAGTACTTACATTGAGGCATCGCTGTCCGTCAGGTAACCTTAGAGCCGCTGCTGTGGCCGTATACTCAAACACCACCTAATCTTTGCTAATACCTCGTGCATCGATTGTCCCTTGTTTTTGTTAGCCATCCATTTAAGATATTACTTGTTCCCCATGTAATCCTATGGTGTATCATATATTCTAAAGGTGATTCAATTAATAAAGCTTGTTGGCCAACTACAGCAAATGTTAGGGATTAGCCATGCATCTGCTGTGTGTATGCCACATGGTGCCCTTCAGAAATCTGGGTGTAGGGTTTAAGGAAAACAATGAATAGAGATATTGTTTAGAGACACAAGACCTGAACTTGATATTGTCTCATTAGTAATCTTTGACAATTTGTTGTCCTTAAATGAATAAAAACAAAAAGGTATATGTTTATTTAATGCCTCCTATTCTTCAACAGACAAGCGTGCAATTCATCCAACACAGTGAGACAGCATATTGAGGTCGGATCTTCACCACCAGCAGGGAGATGTTTACATTGCAGAGGCTGAATGTCAGGATCACTATCAGGGGCCCCACGGGATGAGACCTGAAGATGAGCACTGAGCTTGAAAAACATTGATTGTCTTCCATGTAGAAGCCTACTGTGTTCTTGTGTGCTTTATTGTTATGCAGCTAGTAAGTAGCTCAGAAATGTTCACCCTACAGAATGAAGTGACGTCCTTTTGAACGATTCACATCATCGCAATGTGGTAGTTTCTACTGGAGCAAAACTATTCTTGTTTCTTTGGTTACAGTGATAAAAAGAGGAAAGAGCCCAAAAAACGTCATGCTTCAATTTGTTCAGAGGTAACACACAATGCAATATGTGTGTAATGTTTTGACAGTAAAGATTCGGTGAGAGCACAGAATTCATACAAAAAAGTGGGTCACCTGAAGTTTATTCAATTCCTCTAGAACTGAAAGACCAGTGGTACAAAAGAAAATGTGCAGATATTCAATAAGTTTCCGAATCTTCCTGCTGTAGACAGCGGTGGAGCTCACCAATCAATGGTTACATTTAGACACATTGCTGCATCAGTGGTATTTCCTTTCATGAGCAGTAGTTCTGCCTCACACTTGTTTGCAGCTATACTGTAGCAGGGTGACAAGAATGTTTTACAAATGTTCATTTCCTTACTGCTATACGGTTATTATCATTTTGTCATGTTTTTCAGCACAACATAGTAAAGACCCAGCAACTGAATCATGTCACATTGTGAAATGAAAATACACAAAAGTCTATGAATTAAATGTGATTGATAAAGACCTCAAGAGCTATTGAGAGGTGGTTCACATCGAATTAAAGGATAATTAATTTTCTTTATCAGTTTTTCTTTCCTCTAGTTGCTTATGTATGGGAAGGTTCTGTAAAGTTCAATAGGCCGAATTGCAGCATAAAGGGAGCTTCTCTCCCCCACAGAAGATACTGCTCCTAAGGCTTGTGAAACACCTCTTCAGTAGTCTGGCCAATACTCCCTCATCAGTATGATGTCACGTGACAAAACAGGGGGCCACACAACTAGCATCTAGTCTATCACGCCCCCTAACAAAGCCAAAGTGAGCGAAGGCCAAAATTTCCTGGAAATTCAAGCTTTAAGTGCTTTAACAATCACAACAGAGCGGGCCACCAGTCTAATCAGAGCAGATAAGGGTTTATCGAGAGGGGGGCCTGAACGAGACAAAAGCTGAAACCTAGTGTTTCAGACAGAGGCTGCTGCAGCAATGTATGATGACAGTATGAGAATAGTGATGTTTTGTTTTCTGAACATTAAAGCATGTAAAATTATGAAGCCGCAGATGAGAATATTATGACTCCTTTTAACTCTTCTGAATTTTACATTCATGAGAGTGCATCTGGTTGAGAACAACTTAGAGAGAGCGAAACTAGTCCATACTACAGATCAGTTAGAGGATTCAATGAATGTAAACTCAAAAAAGTAAAGGCTTTTCAAAAGTCAATGCAGACAATGCTCATTGCTTTATTTGTGATTGGAAAATCTAAGTTTAGCAGGGCGACACAACAAGCCTGAGGAAACGCAGCTGGCTAATATTAACACGTCAGTACACCTGCAGAAAACAACAAATAAGTTTAGCTTATTATGTGAGGCATCAACAACTTCATCACCACCTTTTTTATTTAACCTGCTGGAAAACATTGTTGTTGGAGATGACTTGGATTTTGTCACTGACTTGATTGACATTAGCTTAGCAGTTTTACTATCATAACCCCACAATCAGTAGTTGGCTATATCCAAAATTCCTTACCACCATGCTATTCAATAAGCTATTGCACTAAAAACTGCCATAGAGACGACAGCAGTAACAACATAACAAAAAAAGTGTTACACCTACAGAAAAAGAAAAATACAGAGAAATTGTATATTTGGGTAATAGTACCGTATTATTTCAAATATGGACAGTACCCAACCTCAATTTACATACCTCAAAATAAAGTAAAAACATTTTGAAAGAATCCAACTAAACGTTACTCGGTCTTACTAAGCTAGCTAATAAACACAACGATATGCATCGAAATATGCTCCTATTTGCCCTACAGACTGTGGAAGGTTCATGAATAGAGAGGATCAAAACAAAGGTATTCTTGGTATTTTGAGGTTGAGAATATGCAAATTAATATATAATTTAAACAAAATCAAGAAGTAATCTGGATTTATGTGGATCCATGATTGGCTATTTAAGCCACATTTATCGCTCACCCACACTTTGGTCAGTACAGAGGGCCTCAGCTACATGAGAACACATTCACTGAATAAAGTTCAAATCTGCCCAAAAAGTCACGAAAGAATAGGGCTGGGGCGACGCATCAAAATCATTGGATACATGAATACGTTTCACCCTAAGAGGAAGCTAAAGTGGAAAAAAAAATCGAGATATTTGTTTGTATTAAAGAGAAGATGATAAATAAATATATATTACACAAGTTTTTCTAATTTGATATTTGATAAATTCAATATTATATTAAACTATTAATAAAAAGATGTGTCACATTAATCAAAAAATGTATTGATTAATATATGAATCAAAGAATAGTATTTGTTAGATTAATTGTTATAAACATAATTGATAGGTTCAACTCTGCTGAGGAGGTTTTGAAATTCCCCAATTCTAGCGAGAAAATCCCTTAGTTAGCAACTCTGTTTTCACAGAGTAGCTTGAGTTAAAGTGAGAGGTTTAGGAAAACGTGATGCTACTATAAGGAGACATTAAAGCAGAGGAGAGCATCACACATTCACATTTCCGCTCTAGTGATTCCAGTCCAAAGCCTGCTTTGCTAACCTTTAGGCTACTACAGCCCCAATTAAACTTAAGTCTGACAACAACTCCTCTACAGTGCATTTCTTAAGTCAGTCATTCTTCATAATGCTTTTTACTTTACCACCAATTGTTAAAATACAGCACTGCAAGCATGTCTTCCTTGGTGGAGTCTGCCACTCATGCTGCTCCACAAGGTAAAGTGCACAATGAGCACATTTGCTTCAAATACAGCACTATCAATTTCAGAGTGGGGGATCATAATATTCAAATCCGTATTTAACCTTTCAAGGCAGGAGGATTATGCAGCAAAGTCTCCATTCCAAGCGGTTTCCTCGCCCCCTACTCCCCTGCTATAATAATGATCATTATCATCATTGTGTGAGAAGAGGATTATCATATCGTTATATAAACCTAGGAACACCCCGACTATTATGAAGTAATTTCACTCTCATCGGTGGACCGGTACTGTGTATGACAGTCAGCTGAGCTGTCACAGGTGACCATGGCAGTCTTCCATCATTCTCTGAGCTGGCAGAGTCTGCGGTGAAGGATAGAGATGCAGTGTCTCATTTGAAGCTCAAAACGAAAAAGATTAGGAAGCGGAAATCTTTGTCTAAGACATGGCATCCAAAAGAACTTCTATAATTTTTTCAACTACTCCTCTTTTTGAGGACAGTAAATGTGAATTAGCTCCTTTAGTGAACTAAGTAGTCTCCATTATGTACAGTCAACCCGGTTGTATAGGTAATTTAGCACAGTTTTACTTTCACACCTAATAGACAACAAGAAAGTACAGGGACCCTGCTCCATCCCATTTGCTTTCAGAGCTGGGGTCCCCAGACCTGTGGTCCAAGGTTGACCCCTTTTAAATGTTCTGGCCCACATTGTAGCTTGATAGCAGTCAAACTCTCAACAGCATCAAGCTACAGCAGTGCAGCTAGCTACAGCATAGGGTTGGGCAATTAACCAAAAAGGTTTTAAACCTGACATTTATAACCTCTAACTAACTTAATCTTGCTCTTGCCGGTTAATTTTTCCCAACACATGCCTTAAAGAGCTTTGAGGTATCCGATACGTACTGTGCTGTATCCCCCCTGTCCTCACTCCTCACTCACCTGCTGACCTGTGTTTAACACCAACACTAGTCAGAAGTTACTAGGATCTGAACTAGGGTTGGGCGATGTCAACTTTATTCTTGTCCCTTAATCTTCTTGTATGGTATAAGAAGTAAAGTCATAGAGGGGAGATGCATTCCCTCCAAGTGGATGCGAGAAAGACTAGAAACCATCATGGCATCCCGTAAAAGTGTACAAAGCCCATGAGTGAGCAGGGCAGTCAGGACAACATAGCTGCCCAACATAACCATATCAGTTGATTGTCCTGCTGAGGGAGCGCAAAAGGAAAGAGACAAAGAATGAAGTGTACAGAATGTTACCAAGAAGACAGTGAGCTGGAGTTTTGAATTTAATATCTGTTTCAGTTTTGTTTACCTTCTATATACAAGAGTTATCCTATCAAAAGAAGTCTGAATGTACTGAATTAAAGTTGGAAAACAACGTTAGGCTGTCTAGGTTCCCTGCACCCACACCTCCACATCCAATGTGAAAGCTCCCGACATCACGATACCCTCACTAAGGACCTAAGGAGTCCAGCAGCATTTTGTTCTAAAAGAGATTAAAGTACGTCATAGGTATAAGTAATGTTATCTTAGCAGCTAATATGGAGATAAAGCTGCCAATGGTAACAATTTAAATATTATCTTCAACTTTAATTGTCAGATGTGATCTGCCAACCACCTGTAGTTGGTAATAATAACACATTTAAATGTTAAGACTGGAGAAATGAAAAGATACAAATTAGGTATCAAGGTGTTGTAGTTATAACAAGATGAGCTAAAGTGAATTAGTCTGAATCTCTAAATACAGATGAATTTTCCACTCACATATGCGGCTCTCATCAGGTGGGAAACTACAGTTTATTTACCAGCAAGGATAAAGCACTGGCCCCTAGAAATGTACTTAAAGACCAGTTCCCCCTTCCCAGACAACTCTGGATCAGACAACACAAGCGTAAACGTTCTGAGGGACAGCATTTGTTCTTTAATGCCAGTGTCTTTCCTTAAAGGGACACTAGCACCATATTGTGGATGAAGTCAGCACTACTGGACGTTGATTACAAAAAACGACCCAATGCTAGTGACAAACATACAGCCGCCTTATTCAAAGAGTTCTTTCCTTTCACCCTTACCATCTAATTATTTACACTGTGCCGCATGCTGTCATTTTGAAACTCAATAGCGAGGTCAGTTCTGTCACTCCCAGGAAGCTGAATGTTTCTTGCATCTCCGTCGAAACAGTCTTAAACATATGGACTCTTTTAATTAAATCATACCTCGACTCAGTCCTTCTCAGTCTTACTGACAGCAAGGTCATTAAACTATTAAAGGGAGTCGCAGGCAAAATTGTTGTGAGCAGATTGAGGCAGGAAAGGTTAATTAAATGGCCATTGCCTCTCCTTACCTCAAGCAAAGCAGCATTATTCTATCCCCACAGGCCAACGTGAGAGAATGTGGCCTTTTTCCTCTTGCTGAACAAGATGTTTTTTTCTTTGCGTAAAGGGGAAGAAATGGTTTATCTCTTTAAGAAAAAAAATCTATTTTTTCTCACAGTGCTGATACAAAACTGTGACCTCTTCCTGTGAACCCTGCAATACAGTGAAACTAAAGAAACAAAAGCGGTGAGATAGCACCTCTGTGTTCGGCGTGGCTAAGGACAAATCAAGTGTTTCAGAGATTATTTTTCTAAAAACATTCAGATACTGTACGTGTATGCCTTTCTCATTAGTTTGCATAAGAGGAAAAAGCTCACCTTCATAAAGCTTATTTAAAATAATTAGCTTTTAAATTCAATTGCTCTGTGCATATTAGGAAATTTGTTTTGTTTTCACTTCGGTTTGTCCTTCCCCAAAACATTGTTAAATATAAACATGGCTCTCCGGTATTAAGGTATGCAGCGAGCTAAAGAGCTTACAGCCTCCCATGTAAACTTCATCAGCTTTAGGACTGACAAGGTTTGTGTATTTCACAGTCGCACTGCATTTGTTAAAGATTTCCCTCTAAATATACTGCAATCAAATATAACTGTGAAACACAAAGATATGCATTTCTCTTCAAAGCAACAAATCACTGGAAAAAAATGTAATCTCAACATTCTTCTCCACCCTGCAACTTCACCTTCCTGGTACTGTTAAGATTTAGTGGTAGATTAGAAAGAAGATGGAATCTGTATTGTGGCTACAATCACGGTCCTCTATTATAACCACCTTTGCATCAGACAATACAGCATTTTAACTGTAGACAGCTCTGATGGATTTTACAACAGGTGGAAGTGATACTTTACAAACCTCTAGAATTTTATCTTCCCTCCTCCTGCTGCTGGAATCCAACAACTATCTCTCCATGTTTTGTCTGTGAGTTATCTTCAAAAGCTAATTTTAGGCTTTGTGATAATCGGCACACGCAGCATATATACTATGAATACCAATCTGATGAATTGTTAAACTAGACTTAAACTTAGCACACAGTGGCTGTATGATGTTTTTAAGGTCCGATAAAACAGAGTTCAAGCTGCCTAAAGGTGTAAGCAAATACATTGAGAGCTAAATTTTTTATTGTCCAGGTTGGTTAAAGTATTTTTTTCACTCTGTGCTTATATCATCACTTTGAACAGGTTCAAGCTAGAAGTTAATATCAGCATGCTAGCGTGCTTGCTATAATATTGCTAACATGCAGATTCTTAGCAAGTAGTATTTACCAATGTCGCCATTTTAGCTTTGTGAGTAATCATTCTAACGTTGGCTTAGTATTAATGCACACCATATACTGTATATTAAGTTGGAGGACCTGACAGCCCCTTAAAAGTAAACTCCAAACATTGTGAACGACACCCGGTAGCTAGTTTCAGTATAGGTCATATACAGCACTTCGCCATGTTTATTGATGTCACATGGACTAAACTAAAAGCCAAAGTACACTTCAAATAAATTTTCTATAAGAAGGGGGTGTAACATCATGATTGACACCTGAGACTGACCCTTGGTCTTGTTCGAGCTTGTGTAAAGACAGGACCTTTTTACATTGGCTCCATCCCTAGAGCACACAATCTGGGTCCAAATGGTCAAGTTGGCGGTGATCGTATCTGGCATATCTTAGCTTCATTTTTGTTATGTTAGAGGAAGGAGGAAGATATGCATTGTCCATCTTTATATGCAGTATATGCCACACACACAGTGCAGCTGAGGTTGATGGCGATGTCAGAGAATCAACAAAGTAGCTTATCCTGACGATGACATGAATACAATACATCTTAGGGGAATCTATACAATATGTGGAAAGACAGTCCACTTAAAATCCACCTTATTGAAGCACTAGAGGGAATGTTTGGAAACAATGATTGTTGGTTCAAACATTTGTGTCGATCCTGCAAGTCGATGTTGACATATTCTACTGAAGTGAGGTGAAACTGATTGCATCTTACCATTTCACTTTTGCAATCCCACAATCAGTTGAGCGATTTCCGTTTGGACCAAAGAGTTGACTTGACCGACCAGCCTATAGACGAAAAATGTGCTTCTCTGGTTCAAGCTATAAAACGAAATAGCGTGTTGGCATTGATCTTTAATGAAAGCATTCTGTCAACCATTGACCTGTAAATTGAAGATGCCGGTGTGAAAAAACTACACAAAAGTGCGACATTTATCTTTCATTCGCAATCATGTTGTTACACCAGTAGAATGAAGTTTGGTCCTAAAGTATGTCATGAAACTCTTGCGTGAACTGAATAAGTTAAAAGATGAATTGGTTTGAAAGGCTCATTTACTCACCAATAAATATCTTTGACACTTAACACCTCAACATAAAAGGTAAAGGCATGATAAAAAGGTAAAAGCCTGATTATATAATTTTGTGTTTTTTAACTTTTTTTCAGGGAGATTCTAAGGTTGGATTCTTTTTTTGCCATTAAATGTGTTTGCTTTTCTTTTCCTGCTCTGAGTATTTGTGTCGGTCAAACACAGCATCAGGTCAAAAACCATGCATTATATCTGGACACAAGGAGGGATATAACCCTGAGAGGCAACAACTCCATCTCTTTGTGATTGTGCTTCATCAGTTGCTGTTACGACCTTATTTAAGTTTTTTTTCATTTCAGTGGCGGCTGGTTAATATGAGGTGCTGCCCCCTCCAACATCCTGAGACAAATAAGCCTTGATAAAAAGATTACACATGTATTAATTATATAACAATATTTTACTCGTACAATGCGCCTGGTAGACCATAAACACCTTTGATCATTCAATATAAGTTGTTTTCAAATTGTATTTGGTTCATTTCTGTCTAAATACTTAATACTTCCTGGTGTGCCACGCCAGCCAAATGGATGTGAATGGGAGTCCTGAAACTTTTGGCAACCACTGGACCTGAGGCTGCTCTTTATTTGGTTGTGCCAGCTTTTCCACTGAACACAACTGTCTGTGCCCCCCAGCACTCCCACTTTAGTATATAGCCAATAGTTATTGATTTACAAATTTTTATCTAATGTGATTGATCGAGCTTCGACACCGTCTCATGTACATCCACACTCCGAGTGACTTCCGCTGCGAGCTGACCGGCTTCAGGGGCAAATCCAATGATTGTTGAATGTTTGCCAGATCTTCACTGATGCATTAACTCTAAATGTGGTTTTAGCTTTGTATTTTCTTATGCAGGTCACCTTCATTCTTAATACCTTAAATTTTACACTGGAAAGCAGGTTTACAGTTTGCTTTCGTTAGCATCTGAGAGAAGCTGTAAATTAAACAGTGGTTGATTTTTTTGAACCGCTGTGCAAAAAAATTAACCATATCCTGGATACGTGTGCGACCATTTTGAACTAGAGACGCCATTTGGTGGGTGGGGGTCCACCCACCATTGAGGCAGTGGGCTGTGTGACCTATACTGCAGCTGGCCACCAGCGGGTGATCCAGATGTTTTGGGGGAGTTTTCATATGGTCCTTCTTCATGTTCAGTCTATGTGGATGAGGGAAAAAAAGGAGAAACATTTTGCTGCATTTTTCTTCTAAAGCGGTGAAGCATAGTAATAAATCCTCATTTGTTTTAAATACACTCAATATAAGCTAAGCTATACTACTATGTTTATATAATTAAAGTATTGTAAATATAGTCTGTATAGTATCGGAGCTTTTGTGTAGAGTGTGATTTAGCCATTTAATAAAATAAGTTTTATCATCCTATTGGCAAAGTGAAGCTGTACAGCTACAGAAGAACAACAGCATAGCGAGAGAGTCCCAGGTGAGGCGTTAGCGCTGGTGCCTGTGTAATTATAAAGGATGAAAGTGCTGGACTCAATTATGAGATACAGTACATTGTTTAAGGCACAATGTGGTAGTCTACCATGGCTATGCTCAGACGATGAAGTTAGCATGGCCTCATCTTTTGTGTTCACATGGCATGCAAGCATGATCAATGAATTACTTCATCAGGTGGGGGTGCCAAGTGGGCAGAGAACTGGCACAGGTGGAGTCTCAGAGACAGAGGCTAAAATAAACATTTTGTTTTGAAGGAATAAGGTTCCAGAAGCAGAATAACTGACGGGATCAAATATTAATTGGTAGTGTTAAATTTAAAGCCACATAAAGATATAACATCCTTAGTGTGTGCATGTTTTCAAAGTACAGCTTGATTGCATTTCTAGTGTTATTTCTATCATAATGTGACCCAAACTACCACCAGCAGCTTTGTTTTACTCTTTGATATTCTGGTTATCAGAAATGTAGCTACTCCATCGCTTGTTTCTCATCTACTACTTGACATTGGAAATAATGCAATGATTGCACATCAGCTTTCTGTGGGCATCCTCTGTATTGTTAGATTGTGACTGAACCAATGGTGACGCAAGATACATTTTAATTATGACACAGCTAATCTGAGAAAATATGCTGTTAGAGAGCAGCGATAGAATTAATCATGATCCATTTGCACAGGGGCTCTTTATCTTATTCATACCAGGTGTGATCAGTCTCATTGTATGGTGGGAACCTGCAGCTATCAGTTCATCTTTTAAAACAAAAAGCATTGGCTATCACATAGAAGAACTGATAACTGCCATTTTCTTGTCTAAGGTCGATGTCACACCAAATGGGGCCTTGATTGACTGCAAAGTTGACTCAATAGACCTTGTATGGCTACGTGACCTCTGAGGATCTTGGCCTATTTTGGGGAATAGGGAGAAATGTCAAATAAATGGAATAAACCACTTCTGCTGCTGCTAAAAGTGTCAAAAGTTGAGAGTTTTTACCCTGAGAAAGAATTACTCAAAGAGAAGCTCAGAAGGTGTGAATTAGTTATATCTTTATATGTTAAAACTTCTGTCCAAACGAAAAAAAAATGCATGAATAGTCTGTCTCTATACTTTTAAAATAAGTTTTGTATATTTGTATTTAGTTGTCACTGCTTGATACTCATTTAAAATAAAAAATATGAAGTAATGGTTTGACTTCTAAGATGCGACAGCTGCAATTAGCTTAATGTCTTCCTCCAAAACTTCTCATTTCCCTTACTTTTAAGTGCATTATAATATTTTATGGATTTTCAGCAAATTGAGAAGACGGATGACGCACTCCAGAACATTCTGCATTCTCCAAGTCACAATCATCTTTTTACAAGTGTAAACTAGTGTAAACAACACAAATATTAAAGTTAAGTGATGATGCACAATCATCTTTTCCAAGATAGAAAGCAACTGCACCACCGAAGGATTTATACAGAAGATTTTAACATTCTTCTTAAGGGATCTCGAATCAAAATGTAATGATTAACGAAGGAAGGAATGACTGTGCATCCTGCGATGGGTGTTGGACATTGTGAATTGTATGATGGTCTTTTCATAAATAGTGTGTCCAACCCTGCAGTTCCTCAGGGTCATCGTAAGCCTGTTTCGTTTCATTTAAGTAGGTTGTGTTTTTAAATTCTTACATTGTTGTTAACATGTTAGCTCACAGCCTCCTGTGATACCAAGTAGGGCTGGGCGATTAATTGATTTTTAATTACGATTATAGCTTTCAATTATTATGAAAACAAAGTAATCGACATTAAAACTTCACCAGTTCCCCTTAAAACTGCCATAAAGTCAGCTTTAAGTTGTTCTGTTGTTCCCGTGTTAACATCTAGTTTAATAATGGTTTGACGCGTTGGTTCCTAAGAGCTGGTCTGGCAGACACAGCCTTTACAGATCACAAGCTCAATGTTCACACAAAGTAAAAGTTTTATCAGCTCTTTACTGCACTGCAGCAATAATAATTGGACATTTCCTCTCCTGTCAAGAATTTTAAAGATAAAAACAATGAGTTTTAAGAAGCCAACAAAGCTCTGGGTAAGTTGCCAGATAAAGTGTGAAGAAGGGGCAGCTCACGGTGCTTGAATCGCTTGTAATTACATACAACAAAACCTGCTATCCATCTTTCTTTGCCAGGGGACAGTGGTCAGTGTCAGGGAGTTGAGTTAAATGTGAGGAAGCAAAAATTGCCTTCATTGCTGCCCTGGCATTACCTATGCAGATCTTTATCAGGAAGTCCAGTGACTCTATTGTGACTATTTTGCTGGCCTTACAATGGCTTTCTGTGCACCCATGCTTCCAGGAGATTGGCTGAAATTATATTCTCTTCATGCTTGGCTAGGTTGCAGCTTAGAAACAAGCTGCTTATGGAAGCCAGGGGGAGATTGCTGATAATAGGAGCTTCACATCCAGTTGACCTTTTTCCTGCTCTTTTTTTCCTCCGTCGCAATAGCTCAATTGCAGTGACAGGAGAAAAGGAAACAATCTGTTTCGTAGAGGACACACAACCTGCACCATCTAAGCCAAGGCCTTGGCACTGAATGGCAAGGTCTTGGCTCCTTGCAACCAATACTATGATTTCCACTGGGCCTAACAGGGATTGCCCGGGCTTACTCATTATTTATGTCTGTCAATTTCCTCACCTCTTTGCATCTTGTTGCCTATACCTGGGAATCCAGACCATCAGGTCTCAGACCTGCAGTTTGCCACAGGCTCTTTGCCACAAGGCAGCAAATCATCCGAAAATCCTCAATTTTATCTGCCCTTTGTAGAACATATAAAAACAACTTTACAGGCAAAGTTACAAAAATATTGCAAAGACTCTGGAAAGCTGTACTTAAAGTTGGAGGCCTTCATGCCCTTATATTTCTATATTTCTGTTATATTCCAAATCTGTTTTGGGAAACACTTTTCACGTTGTTATTTTAACAATGTTGGCATGTGACACCAAAGAATGGTTCTGCCTGGGCCACGCAGGCCAGCATCATGTTTACGTAATGGTCTTGGTTTTTCATTTTGACGCGTCTCACAGCTCATCTAGATTCCCGGCCTTGCACCTATTTTTCATGCATGATATGCCCAGTTTCCAGGAGAAGTACACTGGGAAATAATCTGTTGGTAGCCAAACTAACACCATAAAACATTATATTAAACCAACTCATGTTCTATAGCTTTATTGTCTAAACTATATAAATATGAAAATGAAAAATATACTTTTTTGTTACTTTTTTAACAGAAAAAGTGAAGGCCAGATGTAGACTGTAGTCATAGCAGACACCCAGTGTTACCCCCAAATATATTATTTCAATACAGTTATTTAACAGGTGAAGGGCAGTTTTGTTTTCTGTGCGCTTGATTTCTCTCTCTGCTTTCTGCTTACAACTCCACTCTTAAGATGGCTTATCAATAATAGATGATTATTATTGATGGCCATTATCAGAGACTAACTCAATGTCAAAACATACGGATGGCAGTAGCGACACTGCAGCAGCAACACTGGTGGTGTGCTTACACAAACACATGTGTGAGCGGCAACAGTTCAGCGAGTTGGTCATCAGGCACATGAGACGCAGACAGTGTGGCCCAGGTGGTATGGTCTGATTTAAGTTTGTGACTGATAGTGAGTGACCTCTACTTTTTCAAAAGTAAATACTTTTAAACCATATCTTTGAAATATTCACCAACTCTTGAAGAAATTGGTGCTGAGCTACATGCACACATTCTGAATCTATTCACCTCCATTTTATTGGGGTCAAGGCCAAACAGATGAACTAAAAACCTTGACAAATAATAACTAAAACAAAACTGTCTGCATGACAAGATGCAATCAGAGTTAGTTGAAAGAAATATATCTTTTCTGTAATATGGCTGCTTCAAGGGAAGAAAAGGTTAATTGTGACGCACAGAAACCAGCCAGTGAGTGTCAAAGACAAATGTCCTCTGTGCCCATCCACCACTCAGCAGTCCCTCCTGTATCAACACCAAATACTCATACATTGGTACCAAACATTGCCACTGAACACAAACTGCAAACACAAACTCCACCGCATAAGAACATGTGTTCTGAGAAGTGCGCCTGAGTCTACATCCATGCTCCCAGATGTAAACTAGGCTCCTCTGACGCCAGCTGCCTCCCCATACCATGCAGGACCAAGCATCGGACCCGGGGTGACAGAGCCGTCTCAGAAGCTGACCCCTCCGTCTAGATCCCTCTCCTTAACACACCAACACATCCAAAATTCAAATTCCTACTCAAAACTCAACTCTTAAGAACTGATAACAATGAATGGTGTTGTTAAGTTTAGTGTCTTTCTTTTATAAAGTCTATTCAAAGTGTCTTTGAGCTCCTTGAAAGGCACTATACAAATAAAATGTATAAATATGGGACTATTCCAAATGTTCACATCACAAGCTAACATGCTCACAATAGCAACTTTAATGTCACATTTGCTAATTGTCTCTAAACACTAAGTACAGCTGGGTGGATAGATATGTCACGAGTTTACATTTTCTGAGAACCAGGAAGAGGTAATCTGCTGTAAATGTTTTGCTAATCCATGTACAGTTAAATTAAATCAACATTATGAAATGATTTCTCCCTAAAGTAGCAGCTTTTACATAGTTTTGATGGTACTGATGGTGGTCGGAAGTGGTTCCAGCAGGTTAAACAGTAATGATTGTTTGACTGCTGGTGTGACCCCATGATGAGCACATCATACGGCAGTGTGGGTGTCCCTGACCCCGGCAGTGGGGAAGCAAACAAATTGGAGCTGGAGTATTTTGTTGTACTGTGCAGATACTTGGTGTTAAATTATTGTCGTCAGGTTAGGTTTTATTTATTATCTGATTTTGTTATGTAAATTTGTAAAATACTTTTTCACTTATATATTTGTATGTTATTTAATTATACTACTACTTAATATTCTACCTATAGAAAAAAGGAAATGACTCACTTGACCACAAAACTATTTTGGCCATTATTGAATACATAATTTTCTCACAGCACGATGAAAAGGGGGTTTTGTCATGAGGGTTGTGTCCTTCCATCTTTTCACTTGACAGTGGCTCTCATACTATTTTACAGGTCAGCACATATACAGTAGCCACTACATCAGTAACACTCACTTTGGGAAGAGCTGTGAATTTATATAAAGCCTGCAGAGAAAATTACATATAAAATGAAGAGTCTGCAAACCTCCCTCTCTACCACTTACATTAAACCTAAACCTACAGCTACTAAGACATGATGGAATGTGTTTTTCTGGCCATGTGTATTTGTTTATTGGTTAATGGAGACTCTTAAGATTAATTTAGCTGAATATACAATATAACCCTCTACTCCATAGAAACACACTGTTGATTGTTATAAAAAGAACAGAAAAATGATTTGAGATGAATCTCCACTTTCAGATTCCTGTGTCTATTTTAACTTGGTTTGAACAGAATTACTAAATTTCCCTTCGATTTCCAGTTTGCTCTATCTTCCTCCATCTAACAGAATTTCATGCCAACTCTCAAAGAGTTAAACAGATGAAGCCTCCCATTTTCCATTCTGTCAGATAAAAAAACAAGAATAAAAATGATCCAAGAGATAGATCTGGCCCTCATGTGGGGGCTGGTGGTTGCAGGGGATATGTATATCTGCAGATAAAGCCTTCTGTTCCGAAACAGTATTTACCAGTCCTTTTTAGATACACATCAGCTGTGAAGCCATGGGTCCAGCCTTCATTATACTGTGTGAATCTTCCCTCATTTAGCTTGGATAGCATCTCTTTTCTTCCACCTCCAAATACCCCTATCCACATTTGCTCTGCGCAGCTAACAGGCAAGACATTGCCATTGATGGTGGCAATATAGCTGGAAACAAATGTCTTTGTTCACTCCTTCTCTGAGACCTCCCAGTCATTTTTGTCAAACCTCGAAAGAGCTGGGGATTCAAAGGTGCTCAAACAGAAGATGTGAACTCAGGTGGGAAGATGTGCAAAAGACCACCGGCTGATAAGGGGTTCAGATAAGGGAGACAGGTCTTCCAGAAGTTATCGGGGAGAAAAAAAGCAAGTTGCAAAACTGTCCCGCAGTGGATCTTTTAAAAACGGCGTTAATATTGAGCACACACACACACAAAGACACACAACAATGCAATCACTGATGTGCACTTGTGTAGTAGCATAAGTTGTCCAAATCTACAAATACAAAATTTGAAAAAAAATATATAGCATAATCAGCTGTGATGTTCAAATCTGCAAAACCAAACCTTTTACATACTGAAGAAATCTTCGTCGTGTCAAGAAATGTGTGACATTCCTGCTGATCACTTCTCTGGCAGCAGTAATTAGAGACGCTCTGTTCTGAGCTTACCGCCCTGCTGTCGTCCTGCCGCTTCACACAAGAGGTAATCCTTTATATGCACACATTCACGCACGTTAACAAGCCCGCAATGACCAAATTCTGCCCTTTGTGTGCATGGTTTACGTACTACAAAAAAATGTTATGTAGAGGATTGCACGTCTTTTATTTTAATCTTCAAACAAGAATGTCTAGGTTATGAGGTTATGACACACGCTGATATATTTGCTATTTGAGTCAGAAGACACCCTCTCATTGGCGAGATGCTCCCTGTGACACTCTATTGACATTTTTCCCTTGAGAACACAAGGCCCGGGAAGCATAAACATTGGCTTGCTAGGCGTGCACTTGCGCTGATGTCGAGATGGGACCATTCCCCTATCAGATTTCCGTCATATTTCTCCGGCTGACTAGACTAAGCACAAGTCAGAGGTATGAGCCGATAAAGGGTGTCTTTCACACAGCAACAACACGTACCAGTGTGCTTATCACCTCAGTGCCTAACATGCAATCACAAGGAGGACAGGGGGAAGATTGTTACATTTGGTGATTTGTTTTTTTTTCTTCTCTTTTTTTTTGCTTTTGGGGACTGATAAAGAATGTGGAATCTGAGCGGGAGAAGCCCATCTCTGTAGGCACGGCATGAACTGCTGCTGAGGCGGGCCTAGATCTGTTCCCCTATGTCTTAATGTAAATAAAATGCTTTGTTGGCTGGTAACTGAAATAAACAAAAACAAAAAAAGGTGCAATCCAGAGCAGATACGGCTCAAAGAAAAATAAGATTAAAAATATAATGCTTGCTTTTTAGTGTGTTGAATTTCCTGCTTCTAAACAGAAGAAAAAACTCATGGAAAAAGGGAAAAGAGAAGAAGGTAGAGAATACCCTGTGCATCCTTACTTATTACACAAGCTAGTGTATTAAAGAGCTTTAATTTCCATAAAAATGTTCTGTGAGCTTCTAGTCTGAACGCCACCGAGGCTCAGCCTTGCCTTTATTCCTTTAGCTGTAATGGCAGCAATTAAAAAAATGTAAGGTAAACTTTTAAACACCCTTTTCTCCAGCATGAAAAACACTGTGTAGCAAAATGGTAATAATATATTCATCCCTAGGTAAACATCCCTGGCATGTCTTTTATAAACAACGGCGGCGAACAAAATGAAAGTGATAATTTCTCTCCCTTTGAGAATTCTCTTCTTTAATTCTGACAGTAAACTAGTGGCTGTTACGGGGTGTTAAGTAGGATTTAAAACTTGTCAGACAAGACATGTTTGAAATTGCTTTAAATAAGTGCACTGTGTTGCTGTCAACCACAGGCTTAGAGGAAAATATCCCTACAATTGAAGCACTCATCTGGGCTCAGAGAGCTGTGCCCCAGCAACCGCGCCAAATTCTTCCTCCCGCTTGTTGATTCTAAGCCCTGTGAGCCAGCATCCCCTGCTGGACGAAGAAGGCACTGCCGGTGTCTGCATCGACTGTAATGTGTGATGCTCTTTTCATCTTCGTGGTTAACTTTGAATTCTAACTTCCCATTTTAAAACCCAGTATAAAATGATGAATGAAAAGTTTTTCCCACAGAGAACTGTATCTGGAGTTTTTCTTGGGTCGATTCTAGATTCAGTGTCTGGGCTCTTGTCGTGGACCTTGAACGACTCTGGGTCAAAATAACCCAGCCTCTGTCCTTTCTAATGCCACATTAGTGCCAACTCTATTTGAGCCTCTATTCATGTCTAAACATCAAGCACCAACAGTATATTTCAAAATGTCTATTTTGTCAATGATGTTGCATTACAATCATAATGCATTAATACTTATTGGACTCACCTAGAATTGTGATTTGTGAATTTTCAATAACAATTTCTCTTGTGTTCGTACAGTAATTACGGAATTGTACAGAATTGAGAGAACATTATTATCTGTATTTCCACACAGAGAAAGCGCAGCTGTGTTTTTAACCACGGGAAGTTTTCAGAATCCGCCTCGAGCCTCATGCTGCCTGCAGATTGATTCAAAAAAGAATTTCTTTCTGTTTGCAAGACAAACAAGAGTCTTTTTTTTTAAAAGGAAGAATTATTACAATATACAGCTTTTAATCACAGTGTGATAACTTCTCAGAGTCATTGCTGTGAGGACTTAATGCTGATTAGTCATTAACTCGCTGTGTGCACATTGTGACTTAGAAAGTACATTGGACCCCAATCCTAGATAGATATTATAACTAAGTTTTAATAAAAAAAGTAATTGCAGTACCTCTTATGTGTGTTCCTTTTTCCACAAGGGCTATAACCCATTCAATATGCAAGAAAGATCTTCTCATATTGTATAAAAGACATTTGACAGAATAACACAGATTTTAGTCAGTTTTAGAAATTGATTTTAATATTTAAGTGAAAACTGAATTATTTGGTTCATGCTTCTCCAATTTGAGAATATTCTTCTTTTCTCTATCATATATAATTGTAAACTGAATTTTGTTGGGTTTTGGACCGATATTCTTCTTATTTTCTGAACATTTACACATTTAACAATTCACTGGTTATTTGAGAAAATTATTTAACATCAACGTTAATGCAAATCCCTATTTCAAACCTATATTTGTCTTCAAAGATTTTCCAGTAATTCCCCAAAAGATATATTTAGCATTTACTGTGATTTCATCCACTCTGGGCTATGAAACGCTTGAAGGCCACAACAAGGTAGCATTGCCAGATTTTTGTGTACATAAACCAGATAGATAATACATAGATTTATACCACAGGAACGGGTTAAACCAGCTGTTGTCAAGAGCATCACACAACTTTGTGTATTAGCGCAACAACTTTGGCTGCTGGGTCTCATAATGCTGGTATTTTCCAGTGAAAAGGGGACTGAAAAAAAGAAAGAGTGGGGTTGTGATTTGAGGGACTAAACCTCTGCAGTACCTTGTCCTATGATCTGGCACACTCTCCTGCCAAGACGAGTCTTTATCATACAAAGGGATTAGATTGCCCAGTGTAAGTGCCTTCAAGTTATTAGCACCTTCTTATACAAAGTATAACAGCAAACCCAAAGACATTGATTGCAGGGAACAGTTCAAATATGATTTCCTTATAGCTATTAATATGTATGCCTTAAATAGAAGCACACCGCTAAGCAGCTTATGATATTATGAAAAGAATGTTCCCTCAGGGGCATAATATGCCAGCAGTGACAGTAAGGAGAGATTCGTATTTACCCAGATTGGCTGTACTTACGTCAAGCATTCTCAGAGCTTGTGGGAGGGAAGATGGGGCAGTGGCAACAGCTCGGTTTCGATAAGCACTTACCGTGAATAAAAGACAAGCATGAAAGTGAGGTTTAGCCTCTTTAAAGATTCCCGACCAAATGTAGAGGCAGATAGGGCAGGTGCCTTTGGTTCCGGACGTGATTAGCCGTCTGTGCAGCACTGTTCCCACAGAAATGAGACATAGCAGAGACATTGTCCAAGCTTGTCCAGGTGGGGGACCTGTCATCCCAAACCAGAGCTTAGCAGTGCAGTGCTTGGAGCGAAAGATTAGGACCCAGGAATACAGATTTCTTTTTTTTTCTTTTTCAATGAATGCTTAATTCAAACAGTTTTTTCCCCCCCTACATTTCCTCTGCTTGCTTCACATGAGCTTTCTTTCTATTTGATCCATCTTTACCTTCACATTATATTGAACATTCCCACCTTGTCTCTCACGTCTCATGATGACAGCTCTCCATGCTTCTGTGTCATGCAGGCAGTTTTAAGTAAATGTTCCTGACAGACTCCACCACTACACGTGCCGCAGTGGAAACATGAGCCTATGTGTGCTCATTCTCCTGCTTTGTTCAGGGAGGCAACATATTAGGAATTAACACTGATCTGTACAACTGTATTAATTCTTTCTCATGACCCAAGCTTAGATCATCTACAGAGGAAAATTATCCTTTGAGGTTAATCAAGCACAGATCCTGTGAACACTGACACATCTAATTAAGGGTTAGACCGGGGTTTTACTCCGACTATTTCATTGATTTGCTTTTGGAGTTGTGATTTGCGGGACTTGTCCCCACAAATCCGAGGGATGGAAAAAGTGGGGAAATTAGGGCAGGGAGGTTTGATAGAAAACAGCTAAGGTGGTGTTCTACTCAGATTCTGGCTGCTACATGTAGCTGGTGTGTAGTCAAGCATGAAGGGCAGATGGTAGGTGAAAGGTTGTGTGATGTGAACCAGGCCATGACTATAAATTACAGTTCTTTCTACAGACCATTTAGATCATAACTGTTTTGCGATGAATTCCTGAAATGCATCTAAATATTTGAAGAGTCAAAAGGGAATTATTGGTTTGAAAAATGTATTTCTTCAACACTTTCTCTCTGTGGGGCAATGAGTCAGATTTACAGCCCCAGAGCTCAGAATATATCTGAGATGGAATGGTGGGATTATTGATCGATGCCAATGACTCAATGTATACTTTGCAAAAAGGTTTGTGGTTTTCCAAATGGACTTTTCCAGGCCATACAGCTGGAAATGAAGATACTTCATGTGGCTTCCCCACTGTGAAGAGTATATATAAATATATTAAATTATATGAGCAAATTTTGTTTAAGTATGTTGTAGGTTTTTTATCAGTGCGTAGTAGATACGGTTTCTGATTCGAATCGTTACTGTGAATAAAATAACTCACGGTTTTGGTCATTGTTGCTATCAGAAGGATCAGAATATTTGATGATGTAGGCACATGTGAGGAAGTAGGTTTAATCAGTGTAGCTTACATTTTTTTCAGGTCATCAACAAATGATGATAAAAGTCACGATGACATTTTTAACATTTCTACATCTGTAGCACCAAGCAGCAGCCAGAAGTATCTATAATTACATTTAACCAATAAAAGCCGAATAAATACCAAAGTTTAAGTGTAATAGCATATTTTAAAGAGTCAAAACTAAAAGGATACAAACTATGAAGGCTTGTTTTATACAAAGAGTATTATGGGATTATTGTCCTATTGCTAAGTAAACTTTTATAGTACAGGTTGGGCTGATTTTAAATACTCTATATACTGCTCGGTTTAATTAGCAAAAAGACTTATCTTGTAAACACATTTTTATCAACAACTAAAGTTATTTAAATAAACAAGTTAAACAAAATTGTCCATCTACTTTAATTTCCTTTTTAATCAAAACCTGCTTGTTTCGTTTGTTGTGTCCGCAGTTTTAAACAGCAAAGGATAACACAGGTTTCTCTCCCAGAGGTATTGAAAATACAACTTGATTTTCAGAAGACTCTCCGGACGAGTGTGTGCTGTACTTTATGCAGGTGAGAAGTTTGTTTCTATATCTGGGAGGAGGGAGGGGGCCTGGAGAGAGTAACAGAAGTGTTGAGTTCTGAAAGGGTAATAAAAGATGAAGGAGGCAAAACTGGTCCTGAAAAGAAACAGCACTGGATGCATAGTCTGGAAGATGTTGAACAAACCCCCCAAAAAAATCGGTATTTTAAATTGACCTTTGAAGCACACATCACACTCTGTAAGATATGTCTACATTGATACATTCTTCTTTAGATTATTAGTTGATTTTACTGAATCTTCTGCCAGCAAGTTTGAATATTTTATTTTGAGGAGTAAGAGTACTTTAATGCATTTTTTTTTCCCCACTGGACTCCCTGGAATGTTTAAAAATGCTATTCTACTTGTTTTAGAGATGTATTGGATTAATGGAAATCACCTCACAACCCCTCCTCTATGTTTCGCAAGCATCCGGTGGGTCACAAACCCTAGCCTGGGAGCTAATGTGCTAATAAATGGTATTTTCATGTAATCAGAGAATTAACATGTAGAGTACATCATTTGTAGCCTGGTTGTTAGTGATTGAACATGTCACCCAACTTCAAATAATGAGCTTGAGTGTATGATGAAATGTGGCTGCTAGGATCATAGCTAAAAACAACAACACACATTTTCAATTGTAAATAGTAAAACACAGTGTAACTGTAGCAAATAGTCATGTTCCTTGGTGTAACTTTAGAAACACGCAAATTAAGATACAGCTATAGTCTCACTTTAAACATTACTACCCAAGAGATATCTTTTATAGTAACGCGTGCAGTTCTAAACCTGCCTGTTTGGAATTGGCTGTTCTCTTGTCCTGTGTCAATGCTGCGGACCTAAATCAGAATTATTCCTTGACATTAGTGAGTCCTCCTCAAACAGTTCTACAATAAACTGTCACTTTTTACACCTTTGTGTACTGGATGTTGTGTGCACAGCTTTATGTTAAAGTCTATGGTGCAGAGTCAAGTTATACAACGTTGAGTGCATCCTACCTGGTTTATCTCAATTAAGATTTATTTTTGTCAATGTTTTTCATAAAATGGTGATGCTGATTTGTATTTATACACTGCATATCAACTTCTTCAAAGTCTTTTAAGTTCATGAAAATCTATGGAATTCTGCTCAGTATAGGGCATTGCAGCAACAAAACTAGTGTTTTTATTTTACCTTGAAGACAACTTGCCATACAGGAAGTGATTCTGTGAATATTTTTTACATGCTGGTGATCAGCACCGGTCGTGGGTCATTTTGTCTGTCAGTACGATATGGTGTAATAAAAATAAAATTATCGAATTGATCATTATTTTTCTCTGCGGTTTTACCCAGTTACCGACCGCTCCTGTAGTTTACCCGAAGGACATCGGAGAGGACATGTTCAAATCAGTCCACAGGCTGACTGTTAGTACACTCCCCCACCCCCACCGACTGCCACAGAGCGCTGGTCGCCAGTTTATCAAAATTGTATTGATATTGAACGTATCCCATCTTAAAAATCGCATCAAACTCTGCACGGCACTTTCTGAGTCAATTAACAATCGACAAGCCAAGTGTGGAGCCATAAAGATGAACGGTTTGCGAGATCAGCCTTTCACATACAGACAGACGGACGCTTGTGGAATTAACAGGTAGATAAAACCAGCACAACCTGAATTTGGTATATCTTTAACTTATACAGTACACTGTAAAAAAGTAATTCTAGTTTTTACATATAGATTTAGAATATTGGAGCATAAACATTCTGGGAAGTGTCCACAAATTTGACACACATTAAAGTAGTTTGTTCACGGCACATAACACTGAAAGTCAGCATGGTAACATGATGATAACACACAACCATTCAATCAGCATGGGTTTCATGGAGATCGAATGGTTGGTGAACAGCAGGAGCTTGTAGCTGTGTTTTCATTTGGATTACAACCACATGCATTGATAAACTGAAGTAAGTGTAAACTCATCGGTTCATCAGAGGAACAATACACTCAAGGGTTCACGTCCACTGTTTAACCTATGATTTTATGGAACTGAGGTACAATAGTTCACTCTGTTACTCTGGACTTCCTATCTTTGCTGGTCTAACCAGCTGCTACGTGCTGGGGACCAAGAGCAACAGCTCGGAGCGTTTGGGCTGATGTGCATACTTGTAACCAATCACATCTGTCACAGTCGCAACATTCTCCGGGGTCAGATCAAGCCACATTGATATTTAATGTGGCCTATTTCAAGCGAGCATGTTGCAAATTATACAAATTTTCACATCACAAATGTAGTCTGTGGCAGAATTAGAGTGGCCATACTTCTTAAATTTTTCATCTCAGATATGAAAATAAATTGCACAGTGGTCGCTGGCTGCATTATAAGGTTGCAGCTCCGCACAGAAAATGCTCTAGCAGACAGGCAGTCGCAGTGTGACCCCAAATGTCCTGTTAACCATCCACACAATCACAGTTTTGCGATGTAGCCATCCCAGGTCAATTCTCACTTTTAAGGCAAATAACTAAAATATGTTAATATGCCCATTGATAGTGGACTAAGCACCTGCTGAACAAGCCCCGACAAAGATCTCACCCTGACCCTAATATTTATCGACTCAATTATCCTTCTATCTCCACATTTGGACTGTACACTTGGGACTACTTATTTGTCCTG
This sequence comes from Pseudopleuronectes americanus, assembly GCA_038501795.1. Lineage (NCBI taxonomy): Eukaryota > Metazoa > Chordata > Actinopteri > Pleuronectiformes > Pleuronectidae > Pseudopleuronectes > Pseudopleuronectes americanus. The sequence goes on from CM076724.1 coordinate 4,266,127, forward strand.
TGTAAAAAATAAAAAATAAAAGATGAAAGCAGCTGAAAAGTATGGCAAGGGGGAAAAATGAGGGATGAGGAGAGAGTCAAAGAAATTTCATTTATAAGAGGAGGGAGGTATTATGAGCACATTTATCCAAAATTGGAAAATAATGAAGAAAGATTAAAGCCCTCCCAGTATTTTAGGTGTTCCAAATGGACAACCAGTCCTGTAGTTGACAATGGGCCACAGAGAGTACCAGACACTATTATGTGCCACAAATGAGACAGCGACAATGTGAAAGCTCTTTGCAAGATAGAGGGAGAGAAACTTGAATAAGGTCTACTTGTGCACATCCCTTTTTATACATTTTGTGTTGGGGACAAGAGAAGAGATAAGTGTAAAGAGACTTTCACGTCATCCATTTTGGCTGTGATTACACTAAGAATTTTTCAAGTGCTCACACTCCAGCAAAGCCAGTCATGCTGACCCCCAATCCTCTGTTTCCCTGCATATGTGAAGCCAAAAAAAACAAACACGCATGTGGGCGCCGTGTATCCCATTAAGTGCCTAAACTGTGGCGGCCCAACACAGGTTCACTACAAACTGAAATATTTTTACATCAGTTTATCGCTAGCTTGTATTTAAGTTGGAAAAACTGAAAGATGTTCTTCATTACTTCTGTTTTTCACCGCACTGGCTGGAATGAATCGGTTCGCATGAGCTGTGGCTGCTGCTTCGGCTAAACCTGACAGGTTGAGCATTTTATTCAGCGGAGCCAGATGAGAACTACAGCCCCCATCACCTCCACCTAAGCTGGGAAAATACAGACAACCAGGTCACAAGAATTCTGTCACAAGCCATTGGGCACCTAAGAGTGTGGGAAATCCTATGGTGCAATATTATTCTCTGTAAATCTCAAACTGTGAATAACACAAGCCAAGCAATTTAAGCAGGAAGGTCATAGCAAAGTAAAGCAGGAAAATTGCAGAGGAAAAAAACCCGGGCTATCTGAGAGAGTGAAATAGATGAGAGATGAAGGGAGATGAAAAGTTGACGGGCTACCCAGGCAGGTCTACAAAAAGTAATGAATATCCCTTGGTGTGGAGCGATTTTGAGGAACTGTCATTCTGAATGAAGTGAGATAAAAATTATATTTCGCCCAGATAAAAAAAAACCAACCAATACAAAAGCAGAAAGGACATATGTCTGCCTGATGCTGCCCTTAATCCAAGACAAGGCCTGACAGCCCGCACCATCAAATGTCACAGCGACTGAAGCATCAAAACAGTTATGATTATACAACACATAAGGCCAAAATAAAAACAGCACAGCCCCTGCCAGAAATAAACACAACACCAGTAGAATATATGATTGTGAAGTTTAAATCTCAGCCAACTTTCAATTATCTTTTTGCCACTTTGGTTTAAATTAGATACATAACATACATTTTCATTCTGTGCTCAGGATGTTTTAAAACCATTTACTTTCAATTTCATCTTCTCATGTGGCTCAAAATGGACCCCAGAGATATCGGAAAATTGCATCACCACGGTAACCAGCCGAAAGTGGGGCCCATCTATGAATTCAGGGAAACTTTTTGTTTTCCTTCACCCTCTGCCTTTTATCTATTCACTTTCCTTTGTGGGAGCAAAATGAACTGAGCAGCCATAGATTTTGCCTTGTTTTGTGGAAAATAACGTGTCCTTCGCAAAAGAATAGTCGTGCCTCTCATTGCAAAGTCTTAATGCTTTTTTCCTTGAATAAATCATCCACATCTATTGAATCCTTTTCATTTCACAACACAAGCCCACCATTCAGCACCAGAAGAAAAGAGTCTGAATTACTTCAAGCTGGAGAGTTACCTTGCATAGAGAGGAATTAAGGACCATTTGCCAATATTGTGGATCAACTATGCAGAGAATAAAAGCAGCATTCTTGTGTTACCTGGCTGGGGAATATAGCCACAATGGACTTCAACAAGGACCAGTGCACAATCTGTGGATTGATTTTTTCTTGAGGGACCTTGGACTTTCCACAACAAACATTTTCTAGCAAAGACTAGCATAAAGGGAAGCATCTGAATGGTCGTTGTATTTCTCTCATGCCCTTTGTCAGGGAGAATGTAGACTGTTCATTGTATGTCAATGGATGACCTCAATCTCATAATTTATCGTTGTGGAAGTGGAAGGTAAAAAGCTTTCTTTGGGAGCTGTTGTTTTGCATTGTACATGAGCTATTTGGTATGGTTTATAACTTTTCGTGCATATTTGTATACTCTGCACCTTCGCGTGCCCTTGTCTGCTGTGCAATGTGTCACAAATACAATATGATCCAAAACAATGACGAGCATGGAATAAATGCTCTGTTGGAAGACAAAATTAAACTTTGAATGTTTTTTTCCATCCTCTGAAGGGCCACACAGGAGAGGCTGTTAAAGTTTCAGCTTCTCATTTTCCAATAAAATCTTCTGAGAACTAGTCAAAGTGATCGTGTGGGACTGATGTTTGTGCGTCTCATTGTCAGCACTGTAAGCCAGCTGACTGTCCCTGCTGCTCTTAAAGGTGCCCACACTCTCACCTGAGTGACACTCACTTGAGCTCTGCTCCAGTCTCTAGCCCCTCTAACAGCAAGATAAGACTCTTATCGCCTCCAAGAGTGAAGATTTGGCCTCAATCCAAGAGAACCAACGGAGCAGGAAAACCACTGTCTAGACACTTAAGGTGAACTAAAAGCAACAATGCTCTGTTTGACAGGAAATACTAAAGGGCTGTCGCTGAGGCATGGCACGCCGAGGAGGCTGTAGTTCAGACAATGTCATTGTGCGAAAGCGCCTCACCAAATCCCCTTTCCTGCAGTCATTTCTCATCCCAGGAATGGGAACTCCACAGGGTATCTTTCTTACCAAAGGTCCAAACCAGTGATTTTGCACGTTTACCCCGGATTTACTGCAAATTACATTATAATTATAATTTACAACACAACTAGCTGTTTTGCATTTTGCATTCTATGGTGGTTTAGAAATGTAAAAATTTACAATTACAGTATCCAATGTTTTCCATTAACTTCCTTACAATATATCAGCATACTTTTGAAACTCAATAAAATTGGTATGCATTACTCTTTTTAAAGTTAATTTTGTTCTGCTTTTCCAACTGACTACATTACCAGAAAGGCAAATTATACCATTACACAACTCAAACTATCAGAGACTAATATCACATGTTCATAGAGAACAGACACGGATGGGCACCAATTTCTGCTTTGAATTGTAGGAAAATTACATAAAAACAGTTCAAACTGGAAAGATACAAAGATAAAAAATTATCAGCTTAACGTCTAAGCTTTTTATTAAGGAACTGAAACGCTTTATGTTGCAACACTTATATTAATATCAATGTATATGTAACTTTGCAACAACTTAAAAAAAAGAAAAAAAAAGAAAACCACTTCAAAATATACTTAATAACATGTTAATGAGAAAAAAGACGTTTTAATCATGAGCCAGCGGTTCAACAACAAACAGTAATCTGCTGCACCATCAGTCTGTACAGTTAGTTTGTTGTGGTGAGGTTTGTTTTAGGAACCAGGGCGAGCAATGAGAGATGGCGGCGGAGGTAGCAGCTGCAGGCTGGAGCGTGCAGGAACATGAAGCTGCTTTCAACACCTTTTTAGGTAAAACCTCACATGAAGGTTTTATTTTTCTTTCAACAATTTTTTTGGGTGGATGATTAGCACCAGGATGTTTTCAGGATGTTCACATGATGTCTATGATGATATCCTGCACAGTAAAAAGTGACACGAAAAAGGTTTTATCATTAAACCCATCTTAAATAACTGAAATGCACTGAGGGTAATAATGCATTTTGTTTAGAATCATCCTTACAACCAAATGGATGACAATGTCCATAGGATGTTCACATGGGTTCACTATTAAGGGTCTATGATGATGTTCTGTACAGTAAAAAGGGACATGGAATATTAGGGGATATTACTGAGCTCAAATCTAAATAACAGACATGCATGGTGTGTAACAATACATATATTTTAGAATCATAATACTTAAAAGCAGAGTTATTGTAATTTCACACAGGCTACAATGGGTGACATCATTCTACATTTATATATGAAATTGCTGTAGATTTTTAATTTTGGTTAGAGAAAAAGGCAGATTAGACATTTTCTACACCACTTAAAGTTGCATGCATAGTCTGATTAAAGGGTTATGGTGAGGATGAATTGTTTCTTTAGTTTGGGTGTTTGACTTTTACAATGCAGAATAATGTGTTTGCAGTGTTTGATGCTCTGTGGTTTAAAACATGGAGGCCATATATTATAACATTAGATAAATTGCATAAACACAACAATAAAGAAAGCAGATGCTGAATTTTGTTGAAGTTTTTTGGTTATATTGAATGATGTATATTGGCTACAAGTCGACAGTGAATTCTCTGGCTGCCTGTGACCCCTACTGGTCACTATACTTGACTCCAAAGCATGTCTGTCTACTCTGTTCGCCTCTCTACTGTCTAACTATATGGAAGTGCTGACATAGTCAAATATACACTTGGACGTGTGGACGGACCATTCTCTCTCGTTAAAATCTCCGGATACGGTACTCATGTCCTGTCAACGGATTCAGAAATGCAGCGAACTGTGGTTGCTGATTTTCAACTTGACCGAGCCGAACCCAATGCAGGACAAATCAGAAGGCAAATTGGATGGTTTTTTTTTGAGGAGGAGTCTTTGAGTTCAACAAAAATTCATATAGCCAAGCCTTTCTAGGGTGTGTGTCAGGGAACACTGTATTCACTAACATGTGAATGTGTCGCCTCTCATCACTTGATTGAGCCCTGCCAGTCTCGATCGCAGGGGGGATTCTACAGTCTGCCTGTGCCATTTACTGGCTGGGCCCTGAAATCCAAATTGACCAAGGCAGACCCACAGATGTCTTTTTTTGGAGCAAATTAAATATGAAATGAAAATGAAAGATTCATGTCTGGAGACACTTCCGCAATTTCTCTTTTTTTCTGTGTCAAAACTGCAGAAAAGTTTAAGATGAATGCACCGGCCATAATATACGACTCCTCAAAGAAGATTTCTAACACACGGGATATAAGCCATCACCCTCATTACCACTGCATGATATTATTATACTACTCATTTGTTTGATAAATCTGTTTAAGGAGGAATGTAGAATGTAAAATACATCCCTTCAGCAGAAACTGTTTATCTATTCCAAGGGGATATTCTTTGTTTGCTAATAGATGCTACTTCAAAAGTATAAGGTTCAAACACGCAACACGCCTAAACTGAATTACCACTGATGCTGAAAATATATTCATTAAAACATTTTTGTTCATGCAATAAGGAAACAGCTTTGAATGAGAAATAAAAGAGAGAATTCTGAGACGTATTTCAGACTGTGAAAGGACCGTTCTTGTCTTTTCTAAGATACGAGTAAAACACAATTTCAAATACAACGAAGCTATAACATGAGGTGATCAATCAGGAGACAAAAAAAGGAAACTGGATTTAATATTTATACCTAATAATCGTCATCATGTTAATACATAAAATAATCCAGATTTTATTTAACAACTGACCAGTTTAATCACAGCTGTCAGTAACAGATGAGGGATATATACTTTAGGTTAATTTCCACTGGATATTTTAACATGTGCATGATGCATACATGAGGAGATGTGTACACACTGACAAAGCTGGTGTTGAGTGTGGAGGCGGATTCTGCCGGAGAGCACATCAACTTCAAGTCTATCAATGCCATCTAGTGGAGGGAAGAGTTTTAACTGGAGCTCATTCTGCCTTTTCATCCTCCATTACCCTCATAGTACTCTTGATTACAACATTGGTAATCAAAAAAACAACATAATATAAAAAATGTAGTTGAAGGATTATTCAACACTTGAGCTATCAATTAAATTTCAACTCACAATTTGTTGTTCTATAGATGACGCTGGGGCTGTCCATAAACTAAAAGAAGTACTGTTGTTGCGATAACTTTGATATTGAAGAGATATTTTTAATATATTTTGATGATACACTTTAGATAATATTGTGTAAGGCATTTACAGTATTTTCTGCCACAATGCAGCAACTTCACACTCCAACACAGTCAGTTTTAGTATTTTGTGGGGTTGGTTGACAATAGCAATTATGGCAATATCATTTTTATTAATAGCAGTATAACAAAAGTCCCACATATAGCGATATAATGCTTATGCGTCGTACAGCACAGTGAGGAGGTATAACACATAATTGGTCTATTTCAGATTCGGATATTTGTTTTGCTATTTAGATATATTGGTGTCACCATGTAAAGGATGTCACTCGATGAATGCCAAGAAAATGTAATATAGAAATATAAAACATATATATCTTAAACTGAGAAACATTCTGTAGTTCGTCCACAAGAGAAAAGAGGAATTTAATTTATGGCTGTAAGATCATGCCGGTAAATTTCTAGGTTCAAATTGTAAAGAAACTGGTTGTATAAAATACATTTTGGCAGATGGTGGTTTCTAACTTCTGTTTTATGCCTTTTTAAAGATTTTCTGCTTAAACACAGTAGATTGTTTTGACAACACATTAATTGTATTATCCACACTTTTCTAACAGTAAGGTGTCAACAAAAATTGACACCTCACTGTAAGGAAAGTGTGGATAATACAATTAATTACGGCTGAGTTCTATTTAGCTGCTTCAGTCTCAGGGTCACAGTATTGTGCATGATGCCACACTGCCATGTCTTATACTGGAACACTTGAACATAACCGAGCCATTTTAACATACTGTAGTTGTCTGATGGTTAAAAAAAACGGCCTGTTTGACTGCAAAGGTCTATTTGAGGTTTGCTTGGATTTCATGGACTTGGTTTTTGTCTGAACAGAACATTGACACCTTAACTGGTAAAACCATTAAAGCGCGATGGACTCATTTCCCATTGCCAGTAGAGGAGTTGGCCTTTCTCTTTGTTTCCCCGAGTGACTTTGAAACCCGTCTTGCGCTTTAAAGTTTCCATCACTATTAAACCAAGTGTCTACTGCAGCATTTGATCTATGAGTGAATGTTCGATTTTTACCTCAGTCATGTAAGTTATGTTTTCACGCATCTCAGATTTTTTTGTTAGTTTATTGCTTTTACTTGCTGGTAGGATTAATCAACAACTTCCAGGCCTATTTTCACTTAGCTTGGTGGAGGGATGGGACCTGGGCCTATGAAAAAAACCTTACATTTTAGCAATTTCTTATGTTATATGACAAATAAATAATTTATGTAATCAGACCACTTCCTTTTTTCTTTTTTATTTCTAATATAAGAACTACACTATCATGTGTAGGACTGTTCGGCCTTGGCGGAGGTTTTTCTGCTCTTGTGATTTTATTCTAGTTCATCATTGAAATCTTGAAAAATTCACTCAAAGATGGCTGCAAGAAACTGACTTATTTTGTTCAGATTTCCCCCCCACTAATGGTAATCTCATAGAGTACATGCTGAATGTTGAGTTTGTCATTGGGTGGCAAGTGAAAGACATTAAAAGGAGACAGAGCAAGAAAGTAAGGCAGAGATAACGGGGCCACTTGGCTCTTTAAAGTCACGAGATGCAGAAGCAGATGGCAGCGCAGGCAGGTAATAAGGCGACAAATGCCCAGAGACACAAACCCAGCATTTTCTTTCATTTTCAGAATCCAAACAGCACTACCTTGTGGGCAATCTCAACAGGCAAGGAGATACCTGAGGCCACCTGGATCCCACTCCAAAGAGTTAGCCAAGACAATTTCCCTCAAATCACCTGCTATCTTAATCTGACAGCCAGACTCGATTACAAGGCGTAAAAATTGCTTTTCTCGCCACCAGCACTCGTCGGGAAATTATCTTAATTGTGTCATGATTATGCCTCAAAGCTCTGGTGAGAGCTTTATGTTGAGCCTTTCAAACACACAGGAGCGTTTCATGAGTGCTGAGAGTGCGCCTCTATCAGCTCTCAGGAGGAGAGGGGATGAGGGGGAAATAAAATCACCTCCACTATTTTCTATCAGTTCAGGTATTTCACAAATGGCACACACATGTAACCCACATATGGGAGAGGAATTCTAGAATTCCTGCAATTGAAAGAGCTAACCGAGGGAAACAAATGAACACTGATTAAATTGCCTGTTCGGTAGTTTTAAGGAGTATAAAATGTAGCAAAATATTCAGTTTGAAGGACAAATTACTTTTGTCATTTCTCTCCATCTGAGAATACAACATAATGCTGTCTTAGAGAGTGGGTTAGTCATCAGGGGTCCGTTTAAGCGGACCATACTTGGGTCAGCTGTTGAAGGGGACAGTTCAATTAAATCTTAACTGTAATTTTTATCGGAATGTTGATTATTTTTCAACACATATTTTAACTTGCAGAAAAAAACAGGTTTAATTAATAGCACTATTATTGGCTGATCTATCCCAGGGCCCTGGTTTTTTGCATACTGGCTCAGTAGTGGCTGGTTTAGGGGTGGCACGGTGATGCAGTGGTTAGCACAGTTGCCTGACAGCCAGGTTTGATTCCCTGCTTGGCCTGGCCCTATCTGTGTGGAGATTGCATGTTCTCCCCATGTTTGCATGGGTTGTCTTCAGGTAGTCATACTTCCTCACACAGTCAAAAGACATGCAATCTGGGTTAGGTTAATTGGAGACCCTAACTCGACCAACGTTCTGAATGTGAGTGTGATCGATTGTTTGTCTCTTTATTTTGGCCCTGTGATAGTACCCTGCCTCTTGCCCAATGTCAGCTGAACCTGTAGGTCAGAGATTATTAATGGATGGATGGCTTGATTGATAGATGGGAAAGAAAAGGTCTGTATCAGCAAGTTTAGGTAGTTTCTTTGGGCGTCATCAGGCTTTCTAGCACAACAAAGTTGGCTAACTTTTAACCTGGGGTAACCATGGTAACCTATGCTATTTAGTGAATGTCAAAGGATCAGATCAAAATGTGGCTAGAGCCTAGCTACTGGTCAGTGAGACCTGTGGGCAAACTTAGTCACCATTGTATGGGATCGCAAAACAAATAGTTTCCAATAAAATGGAAAATAAACTTTATTAAATTGGGCAAAATGTAATCTAAAATTAATTTAGCTGTTTGTGGCTTTATATCTGTTACTAACAACGTGATAGTTTACAACAATACTTACCCAATAGCAACAATTATAGTTGCATTTTAATAGGAGCTGCTTTTACACTTTTCATACCATCCCCTAAACAAATTTGAGAACTGAAAAGAAAAACTGAACCCAAGCTTAAATATTCCCATTAATATGATATTACATCTATCATGATAAATATCATATAATTATTATAAATGCAAGATGTGAGTCAGATTGACCTTATCAATATCTACTTTCTCCTCCTCGCTTGTAGATTTGTTCTTCGCCAGACGAAAAAGAAAAAGCTATAACACACACACGCAAACAAACACACGCAAACACACACACGAGGGTATCTGACTCACCTGGGTGAATGTATACGTCAGTTTCTTTCTCTTTACGTCTCCGACACCGCCTCTCTACACTCCTGCTAGCATAAGCTGCTAATGTTAGCTAAATGTTTGCTAACTTTTAGCTAACTCTGCAGGTGTTGCTTTCATTCAAACATCTAATACTGATCATAGTTTATTGTTAGACTCTGAACCAGCTCATAGTTTCGTTTCCAACAGGTTTTGCATTTTTCACTACGACAGGAAAGTGACCAGGTGTGACTGCTACTCACAATGATGCCTACTTTACTTTCCTACGAGACAAGCTGACGTCTATGCGCAGTCACAACACAGGGGGCGCTGTTGCACTTCGTCTGAGACAATCCAATGGGAACTGGGAAATAAATAACTAAGAAAGTGTGTAAGGGGACGAAAAAATGTATCTTTAAAAAATATGTCCTGCATATTTAGGGATTAGAAAAGTATTGGCTTGCTAAGACATTTTAATAGGCTTCAGATATTCATGGTTCACAGAGGATGATCCCTGACTTAAGTGACCCCATAAGATTCCCTCCACAGCCTCTAAAAGGTTAAAGATTTGCTTTGTTCAACACGTCAGTTCATTACATGAAACTTAATCTGATTTACTTGTCTGTTATTGTTAGTATTTTTGCTGTTATTATTTTATCTAGGTCACATGGTTCAGTTTATTTATTAATTATTTAGTCAGATCAAAAATGACCATGGCCGTCAGTTGTCCATACACGCTCACCAAGTGATATATAATAATACAATAAACACAGTTATTTTCAATAAAACAACAAAATAATGTGCTGTTAATATGAATAACATTGTCTAGTGGTGGTCATTGTGTTATTTAACTACTTTTAAATAATACTATTGTATCTTCTGAGACATTGCATTTCCAGATTACATACAAAAAGTTACAAGTGAGTTGCTTCTAAACAGAATGGCCAATAATTACCAAGTTTTTCACATAGATTCAATAAATCCCTTACCCCCAAGATACTGGTCCTCTGTGCACATCACATGCACATCTGTCATCACAGATGTTACAGGTGATGACCTCTCTCCACTTTACATCACGATAGGAGCATTAAATTCCAAGTACATTACTACACAGACTTCAAAGTCTGGAAAGATCAGATTTTTTTTTATCTTGCTGATTCTAATCTTCTCTGTTCACTTCAAAGTTATCAAGGTCAAACTTTCCCTCTGACTTCAACACCTCTGATCTGCTGGTGCATCTCTTGTGATACAGTGAGTTCACACATGCTTTAAAATGCCCAGCATGATGCTGCTACTTTGAACAGGTCTCGACTTACCGACCGGATGCTCTGACAACTCAAGATATATCTTTGTCCAGTCAGCAGTAAAAACATGCTGACTCAGCTATCCCCATACAATGAAGGGACACAGGCTGGACAACTCTGTCTGGCTTGTTCTATCCAACCTGAAGTCGTCTCATGGCAAAAGCTACATACACAACCTTGTGCATTTCATGAAAAAGGGCCCGGTCACCATCTTTGTCTGATATATAAGTTTATATTAGGTCATTTCAAACATTTAGTAGAATTGTTGTAATAGTAAATAATACTTTGCCTAAACCACCTCAGTGGATTTGAAGTACAGACTTAAATTCAAGGGGTTTAACACACATTTTATAACTTTACTATTTAAGATTAGTTAATTCATAAATAGTCTTTCCATTTGCAGAGGCTCTAAAGTAAAAGGGATTTAAGTATAAGGAATATTTCAAATGCTTGGATGAAAATTATTTACGCCGACTACCTGAAGTCTGAAATATAGATATTAACAAATGTGCACCAAGTTGTTTTAGAAGACAGGTCTGAAACGTTTCCATTACCTACACACACACGTTCATGCACTTGTGTGTATATTTGTATACAGAACTGCCATACTAAGGTTAATTTAAGGTTGGTCAGTTCATTTTGTATACAGGATCAGGGGTGAGTCAAAATTAAATAACATTGATCTATGATTCATCATCTCATAATATATTAGATACAAATTTTGTATTTTATTGATTCAAATTAATATGATAGAAAGGTATAATCTACAGTAAATACTTTAACTGAAAACTCACCTGTCAATGCTGTCTTTCGGATTCTCTTGATTTTGGCTGATAGCTTGTATGTGGTAAAAAGGCAGGCCCTTTATTTATCTTGTCTACTAATCCTTTTGTCTATCCAATTGAAAGCCAAAAAAGTTTGGGATTGGCTCCATCTCCCTTCTTGTCCCTCAAAAGGATAAGATACTGGATAGATTGACTTCATAATACACAATACACGGCCAATACTTAATTGATGTCTCCTTCAAATGTGCTGCTCACAGACCCATTTGTGATTGTATTTAGGTGTGAGTTATATTCCAGGAGTAAGTAGTAGAATCATAACTTTCCTGTTCATAAAAGATAAAGGGACGCAAAACAGATTTTCAATTTTTATTGACTTTTTTGGACAATTTCTTTTCCAGTGTCATCCATAACCGTTCACTTCAATGGTATTTGCATAATCTTTCATTCAATACTAGGATGATATAAACCAAGATAGGCTGATGCGAGGTGTTGGGTTAGCAGCTAGCAAGCTAAATCTGCACTCAAGCAAAGTTCATGTAGTTACCACAACTAGGTGGGGGAGTTGTTCGAAGAACCTTCAGAGGAACAATAAACTTCCCCTTCAAGTTACTCAATAAAAAAACAAAACAAACAAAAAAATAGACACCTGCACATCATCCCTACTTGGTTTGTATCATTCTAGTTATAAGGCTGATAAAAAAGGGCCATTGCTATGTAACAGAACAATCTGCATAGCAACTGGAAGACAAAGGGACTGGACACTGACCCAATACAGAGGATGAGTTACACGAGACATCACTAAACAGATAGTTGGCACATGGTGGTCTGCTGTTTTGCACACAAACAGTTATTTTCTTTTGTAGTTCGTTCAACAGTAAAAGTGTGAGGTTTGATGCGTTGGAGCTCTAGACCTAGTGTTGTAAGAATTTTAGTTCTGGTACGATCTCCAAGCATCTGGCAGTTTGAGTTGGTGCCGTTCTGCAGTGGCTGATACCGCTCCCCCGCCCACCCCGTAGTAAAGTTAATCAATTCATAAGGCTACAAGGTACGTGCCACTACTTGACCATAATCACAGAAGCACAGTTAACAAGCAAATGGAGAGTTGTGACAGAAGACGACCATTACAGTGTGCTTGAGGGCTTAAGTTTCACTCAGCTACATGATTAAAGCAGGAGGGGGGGGGGTCGGTAGGTAGGTTACTGAATCATCTGGCCCCTTGTGGGTCAAGCATCATGTCACCAGCAGTTGTTCAATCCCTTTTTCCCCACCCTGCAAAGGCAACTAAGGGCAGCTCAACAAAATAAACTGATGTCTGGCCACCGTTGAATTTGGTATAATAGTTCAAACCACAATGAAATGTCAGGTCCAACCAACATTTAAATGTCAGTTTCTTACAAACTGTGGAGACTAAACCACACCATCTGTCACTTTGTGTTTTCTTTTAAGCATGATACAGATTTTTTTATGCAGATACAAAGCTACAGTACCTGAAAGCACTTTTAGACTGATGAATCTGCAAGGGCAGACCAGGATAAGTAGACAGAGAAGGATGACACTCTCACAACTGAAGACTTTCAGGGTCAGCAGTCAGTCCAGGTCAAGAGGGGGACAATGACGGGGAGGATTGTGTCCGGTTAAGTTCAGGCCCATTTGTAGCAGCGCGGCTTAGAAGCGCTTGGGTCCCCAGGGTGAAGTCTTGGCCGCCACTGGGGCTCCAAAGCTCGGGAAATCTTCAGAACTGGTCATATCGGGGGCCTAAACGCAGTGGGGAAAAACAGGGATTAAGAGGAGGGAGGTGTGACCAATTTTTATTTTCAAACAGTACCAGCCTTGTGGGGAAACACTCACCTTCTCGCTGTCAGTGGTCCAGGGAGCCTCCCTCACCACAAAGCCTTTGGATGGGCCACGATGGTCATCCATGGCAGAAGCGCTCCCCCCTGGAGGCCTCATGTAAGCCTGCTTCGACTCATTCTCCACAACATCCCCAATCTGAAAAAGGAGCCAGACAAAGTTTATGAGGGCAGCGAAAGACTAGGCTACAAACCAAATGTGACTGTGGATATAACATTTCAAAACTTGGAATGAGACGGCCGAGGAGCTCAGACATGCTGAAACCACAGTTTGAATCACTGCTTGAAACACACATATGAATACACACACACATTAATATTATAGAAAGATGCTATTTTTCCCAATTCTATCTTCCCTGATCTTTACTTTATTTTGGCTGTTTTATAATTTTACATATTTAGTTAAACTTGCGTTGTTATGTATTTTAGTGGTTTGTTTCATCATCACAACACTTTGTAACTCTGTTTTAGACAAGTTCTATATAAATAGAATCAATTATTATGGGGGAAAGGGCTTACAAATTCTTCTTCCAGGTTAAGGAGATGGTCGATGGCTTCATCCACAAGCTCAGGGCGACCTATGACTGTCACAAGGTTCGGGTCTGCAGCGCCACTCTGGGGAAACCTGAGATCAACCTAAAAAATAAGAAAAGAAGATTGATGCCAACCATGTCAAACACTTTTTCCAAAGCGACAAAACACAAAGAAATTGTTTCATATGAATAGAAATGATATAAACTCTGATGACTTAAAGATTATACCAAGTGGAGGGAAAATTATGCCTTTATTTTCCCCCCCCCCTATCTTTAAAACAAAAACAAAACCATTTTATGTTGCTGTCAGGTGCACAATCTGATCCATCAAAGTGAGCAATTAATAAAGTTGAACTAAATTAACAAGGGTCCCTTTATGTTGCTAAGTAGAGACCTTTAGTCCCAGATAAGAATGTGCTTACAAGACATTAGTAATGTCAAAGGTTCTGATGTTTTTGTTCAATTCTCTTAAAAAAAGTGATTGTGTTTTTCAGCCTCACCTTGAACTCATCCATGATCTTGCGGATACCTTTGCCACGGGCGCCAATAATGCGAGCATGGACCCTGCTGTCCAGGGTGATGTCTTCAGAGATCATCTCTTCCAGCTCGCCCACGATCGCCTTGATGGCTTCCCCTGCAGCTATGGCTTTCTGCTCATACCCTGTAATAGTAATCTGATCCTGTGGAGAAACAGCAGAGAACTAAACATTAACACCAAACCATGTAGGAAAACAAACAAATCTGAATTTACAGAAAGAAAACAAAAAAAATAACTTATTAGTTAACCAACTCTATGTAAAATAAGATACGATCGGGAAACAGTAAAAAAGCCCAACCAACTTATATTTAAAATGGAAATCAGTATTCACATGTAGTCTTGCCATGTAGAAAATGGTAATTTAGCACCACCTGCTGTGCTGGTGCAGTATGTAGCCTGAACTGTCTTATTGAATCATATTGGATTTGAAATTAAGGGAAAGTATCTGAGCAAAAACAGGAGAGACACTTTACCTGATTTTCATCATTCTTCTCTGGGAACTGGATGTTAACCTCGTGCTCAGTGCGGATGGTTGTAATAATGGCCCCCTTGCGGCCAATGATTTTGGGGTGATACTTGGGATCCACAGTGATGGTCAGCTTGAAGCTCCTGAGTGCCTGCAGAGGATTTGAGGGAAACAATGCTCTAGGTTAGAATTCTCTCAAGTTTGACATGTTAATAATTAAGCCAATACTTCCTTCTATGTTATCGTAAGAGTGCCCTTAAAATGTTTTTGAGACAATAGCCTCACGTCAGCATGTGAATCGTCAACACTGCACCACAGACACTTCATAGTACTTCACACAACACTCACCCGATCCTCTTGCTCGCCCTGCAGCTCTTTGACGCGATCCAAGAGGCCCTCTTTGGCGCGATCAAGGTGATTGGCTAAGCCGGTGATGGCGATTTTATCAGACTGCTGCTCAGGAGCAGGCACTTGAATATTAACCTGGAGGGAGACAGTGAGGTCAGTCCACATTACAATCCTATCAAAATCTGGTGCATCCAGGTATGGACAGAAACTCAACAAGACTCACCTCAAATTCATCCATCATCTTACGAATTCCACTTCCTTTCTGTCCTATGATGTATCGATGAAGCTCAAAAGGCACTTCCACCTCAATGGTGACAGGAACCAAGGCCTGATGGAAGAAGACAAGTTTAATAAACAATTCAGAGTTAAGAGAAATCCACCCATTAAGACCAGATGCAACACATGTGTATAAACCTTTAAAACTGGATGCGACATTTGCGTGCTTCTCCTGTAAGAGCTGGAGGAGACGTTTGATGTCATCGTTTAAGACATGCAACTGATGAAATACACTGAGTCGCTGAACTATGGAATAGGAAATGTGAAAATTCATTATGGAAAATGTAGTTTTTTTGTTAGTGCCATAAGTCTGCAAAAAAGTGGCGTCTTGGACAATGGCTGATGATCTAAGTGAGGCGTGCGAGATTGAAGCAGATAAAACAATGTTGAAAATTAAAATGAAGATTCAGACCCGGGCGACCACCTCATCAGCTTTATTAGTTGTTTTCAAAAATAATGCTCACAAAGTTTAGAGCAAAGTTAATAACTACATTGGAAGCCAAAGCTGAGAGTCTGACAAATTACAGTTTTTCTGTCAGCTCTTCTTGACATCCTCCCCTTTTTTTCCGTGGTTGATTTCAAATAACCCTCAAGATAATAAAGTGCAGTGTTAATCGGCACCATAGCACTTAATGGGTCGAACAAAAATCAAGTCATGAACACTGACCTTCAGTGCTTCCACGGCAGCCTCGCACCGCTCTTTGCGGCCAGAAATCACAATCACGTCACACTTTTTGGGTGCGTTTGGATCGACAGGCTCCTTCACTTCTCCGTTAGCTTCTCCGTTCTCCTGAATAGGAGCCTCTGCAGGAGGAGCAGCTAGAAAAAGAAACAAAAAAAAACAACACAAAGTTTGATATTTAAAAAAAGGGACTCAAGGATATTTTATACCGGAGAGCTGACACTGATCGTGCTTTTACCTTGTGGGTCTTCACGGTCTGGGAACTTGATCTGTACATTGTGATCTCTGGTAATCTGCTGGATCCGTGAGCCCTTGGGACCCATGATGGAGCGGTGGAACTTCTGAGTTATCACACACTCAATCGTCACTTGAGCATCCTATAAATCAAAAAGAGAATCAGATGCATTCCGAAACGAAGAATAATTTTTTTTAAACACCATCTTAGAAAAACAATGGTATCTACTAACCAAGTCCTCAACAATCTCCTGCATGCGCTTCTTGGCTGCCTCCACACATTCCTGGGCTCCTTTGAGGGTGACCGTTTC
This sequence comes from Pseudopleuronectes americanus, assembly GCA_038501795.1. NCBI lineage: Eukaryota > Metazoa > Chordata > Actinopteri > Pleuronectiformes > Pleuronectidae > Pseudopleuronectes > Pseudopleuronectes americanus. Next base: position 4,282,926 of record CM076724.1, read on the forward strand.
ACTCTGAGCGCCCGTGCGAGGGAAGCTCACCATCACACCACCATACTCGTCAGCAAGGTCCCTAAGGACTTGCCCACGACGAGCCACAAAGTAGCGATGGTGCTTGGGGTCAACGATCATCGTGTCCTCAACGACGTTGTCCTGTAAGAGATTAATAAATATTTTTTTATTCTGACATTTTAAGAAAAATAAGCCTTGTTTTAGCTTGTGCTGGTTTGTTTGCAGTCATACCAAACTCTTGATGAGTTCCTCCAGCTCTCTCTGGGCATCCCGCACCGCTTCTTCAGTGCCAATCACAGTGATGAGCTCCTGGTCTTTGTCCTCTGCGGTGGGGAATATGATCCTGGCCCCGGTGCTGTCGCGAACCTTACGGATGTTTGCACCACCTTTCCCGATGAGGAACTTGTGGTATTCCGGCTTCGCACGCAACTCAGCTGTGTGGCTCTTTGTTTGCTGAAGAAAAACATTTACAAACTTAACTCTACAAAACATTTACTACAAGTTATCCTCAAAATCATACAAGTCAACACTTAAGACTCTCTTATTAGCTCCGATAAACTCACACACCCATAACAATAAGATAATTTAAGCCAAACAGTATGACCCATCTTAATTTTTATTACTACCGTTGGTCTTCTTTCCCCTCTATTTTTATTAAGTCGTTTCATATGACGTTGGTATGGCTGTGTCTAGCTGCGTCTTGTGCCATATCTTTGTGTTGGTAAGTTATATATTCAATTCCCACCTCATAACTCAAAGTTTTAATGAGACAAAACATGATTTAATCATCAGTCAGAAAATTACAGCAGTCAAAATACATTTTCCACCTCTTATTTCTGGCAGTAGCTGTGCACAAACTGTGTTTTTGTTCTGACAGCTGAAAGAACACTGAAGAGGCTCACAGCATGTGGTAATGTACGACCAATAAGGCACAGCACAGAGGCGATTCTTTTCGCCGCTCCCCCATCCCTCCCTCTAATGGCTGCCAGTTTAGTGAGGTCAAGAGTAGTTCAGCTTTTTATTAAACATTCATACTAACCTTCTCCTCTGCCAAGCCAAGCAATTGCTGCTTGGCTTTCTCCACCTCCTCCACAGGGCCTCGGATGGTGACCTTATCAATCCCAGAGCCCTCAGTGGGGAAGTGGATGTGAACACCACCACACTCCTCCATGATAGAGCGCACCAAACGGCCCTTCGACCCGATCAAAGAGTTGTGCAGCTTGGAGGGGATGGACACTTCGATCTCCGAAATGTTCGCCTGAAAACATTGACAGATTAAATAAGGCACCTGTACTTGATTTAAATCGATCTGCCAAAGCATCAGAGACACTTAGGTCCACGTGTGGGTTTTCTGCTCACCAGCTCCTTCTGAATGGCCAATATGCGGATCCGTGCAGCCTCACAGTTGGCCTTCTTCCCAGTGATGACGATCATCTCAGAGTTGCTGTTCTCAGCAGGCAGGTCAATTCTTGTGTTGGTTTCCTCACGAATCTAGAAAGGAGGAGAAAATCATTACCAATCCAAACTTTGACAGATGGACTCAGCAACATAAACACTTTATATTACTTATATAAATTACCTTCTTGATGTTTGATCCTCCTTTTCCAATGATGTTTCTGTGGAACTGCTTGAAGATGGGGACTGAAACAGAAAAACCGTTCTCCACCTGAAGAAAGGAATTGCAGATGGTCAACACAGTACAGTTTGATATGGTGTCCATAGTAAGTCCATTCAAATCTCTACATGGCATGGAAATGCAAACACAAATACTAATTACCATTTCAGCCACTATCTTCTGCATGAACTTGGAGCATTTCTCCACTTCATTTCGTGGGCCTCTAAGCTGAACGATGTCACTTTTCTGCGCTGGGTCGGGGAAATTGATGATGACCTGGGACACAGACGAGTTCAGAGTTATAAAAGTACAAACCAACAGCATACATCAAGAAAACAACAACAGTTTCTGACTCACTTCAGGGAATTTGTCGCGCACTTCTTTGATCTTCTCCCCTTTTTGGCCGATGATGGCTCTGTGAAAACGCTGTTCTATGATCAGGTCCTTTGTACGCTCGTTCTCCTGCAAGAGACCGTGTCTTTAGCAAAACCAGCGGTAGATCCGATTATCACCATCTTGACTGTGAAGCTTGTACCAACCATGCGTGACGCAAGCTCCAGCAGCTCCTTCTTGGCTTCTTGTACACCCTGGGGATCCCCCTCAATACGGATCAGGTTGCTCTTCTCATTGTCAGGGGGAATGCGGACAGTCACCTTGTGCAGCTCTTTGATGCGGTTGACTGTAAACAAGTCAGTAAATAGGTAGTTTAATAAGAATGTTGATACAGTTATTAGAGCAGTCTTTTGGCAGTAACTCTGTACTTACTGTTAACACCTCCCTTTCCAATGAGGTGTCTGTGAAATTTGGTATCCACACTAATCTCTGTGTAGTCCATGCGGTTCACCTGTTATAAGAAATTATCAAAATGTCAATTTAAGTCATCCTTTAAAACTGTATAGCACATAACCCTGACATTAGAAGTGCTTTTGACAAAGAAATTCGATTTTCACTCTCAGTCCAAGACATTAATACTCACCAAATCTGTTACAATGACTTCAATCTGACTCTGCACCATCTGCACGTCTTTGGTGGGACCCTCCAGGGTGATCTTATCTTCTCCCTCAGTGAACTCAATGTGCACCTTTATGCAAAACACAGGGTGAAAAAGTTAAATTGAAGTAGAAAACGTATTTCCTAAATCTCTATAATTACAGAATCAATCGTTCAACAGACCTTGGGCATTTGTTGGGTAATCTTGGCCAAGTTTTGACCCTTCTTGCCAATAATGAAACGATGAAGCCAAGAAGGAGCTGAAACCGAGGAAATAGTGTAGCTGTTTGCCTGTGAAGGGAAATGTACGCTTTTAGTGACTTTAAACCAACAATAAACTAAGAATTCCCTTTGTCTTTGGTCATCAGAAACTATTTTTACCTTGGCATAAACTTCAGTGAGAGCCTGACCTAGACGGTCTGGCTCTCCACGAAGGATGACAGTTTCGGAGCTGCTGTCAGAAGGTGGGATTTCAACTGACACACCAGTTTTTTCCAGGATGTCCTGGAGGGTGTTTCCCTTGGGGCCAATCACGTACTTATGCTGAGACTTCTTCACTTCCACTGCAATAGTGGTGGTGTTCCTCTTCTGCAATTAGAAAGAAGAGTTGACCAGTGACGTAACAACCCAAAACCTTTCCTAATATTAATGTCCCAAAATGTTAGCACACCTTTTCTTCATAAACCCTCTTGATCAGAGTCACAGCAAGGGCCACCTGCTCCTTTTCCCCAGTGATGACAATCTCCGTCTTGTTCACACTTGGAGGGGGAACATTGATGCGGGCGCCGGTCTCCTGCATCATCTCGCCTACAACTTTATTGAAGGCCCCGGTGAGGAATGGGTGGTACACCTTGTCAATGTTCACCCTCTCAACAGCACGCTTATCCTGAAGAGGTAAAGAGGAGGTAAAGAGGGGGCAAAAATATTTGAAAATACAGACAGAGGAAAAGAGTAAATAGAAATTGAGTGCATGCATGTTTGAAAGGCTGTTTTACCTGCTCAGCAGAGATCAGCAGGATCTCATGCTTCGCTTTCTCAAGGCCCTCCTTGGTACCAGAGATCTTGATCTGGTTGCTGGGGTCGTCAGGTCGTGGGATCTGAATTTTGGTGGCGGTCTTGAGTTCTAGCTCCTGAAGCTTCTCCCCATTTTTACCGATGACAAAACGATGGTGCTCCCTCGGGATAGCAACAGTAGCTGAAGCCTGTTTGGGTAATAATGTACAATTGGTACTCCTGTCTTTTCACTTTTAATAAAACCTTTGTCTCATGGATTATTTTTAAATCAACAAATAAACTGTAGTGTTCCTGACCTGAGTCTGCAGTCGAGACACAATCTCCTTACGGGCCTTCATCACGGCATCCAGCTTTCCAGAAACCATGATGGAGAGACCCTGATCTTTTGCCAAGGAGAGTTCCAGGTGGGCTCCGGTCTTGTGCATGATGTCTACACAGACCTTCGCTTGGTCTCCTTCTCCAAACTGGTTAATGTCCTTGTACTTGCGCTCCTCTAGCGGCACATGGAAGACCTAGTTCACATAGAAAAACATTTTTGTTGTGAACTGGTGCGCAAAGGAAATTTTAAAATAAGCAAGAGTTAGTGAAACTGTGTAGTCTGGTTGCAACAAACTCTGAACTACTTAAAAGGAGTATGTGTAATATGTGTACAAAGGCCAGATTTGAGTGAACGAGTTCCCCAACGTACATATTTTAATCATACAATGCTCCTTGTAGACCTTAAGCACCCGTGATCATTCAATTCAAGTTGTTTCTGGTTAATTTCTGGTTAACTTGGTATGCATCGTCTTGTTTTTTGCCTAGGGTTTCCCTGCTTCACTCATAAATAGAGTATTGAGATTAAATACTTCAGACTGATGTACTTCATAAATCAGTCTCCGGGAAAAAAAATGTATCCCCTCAACATGCAAAATTTCCCGTCAGAATCTTTTCCTGTCAAAAAGGGTTTCATTTGTTGAAAAGCTTTAACTGATCAGTTCTGTTCAGTGGATAGTTTTAGATTTGCTGACTTAGGAAAATTCAACACTCGAGCTGAGGCTCAACAGAGGCAGGTTCATATTAACGCTCATCTTAGAGTTTTATTTTCATGAATAAATATATCCATGCATTTTGATCTCACATAATTCCTAATATGGCCTTGTCCTACTGAACGGAGGTTTGATGAGCCAGGGTAACTGAACGCATATGTGTGGCTATGCAGGTCATCAAGTTCCCCTGAAACTCCTAAAGGGAGAAATCATTTATCCATCAGCAAGACAATGCTTTTCACCTACAGGGCAGAGCGTTGGTTTTGAAAGGTTTGTACTTTTGTAATGCATGTTCTGAGACAAAGTGAAAGGCTTTGTGGGAAAGGAAGGAAATCAAGAGGGGGGACATGAGAGTTTGCTGAAAAAGTAATAAATAATACAGAATACTAACAGGAAACCTAAAACTACGACACACAATGACCAGCAACCTTTTCGATCATATGTAATTTAAACTTTTTTATAAAAAAAATAAAATTAACCTGGGTGATAATAGAGGACTTAAGAGGACGAATCTTGGAAGTCCATGCGTTGGAAGTTTCCTGGGTCCCCTCAGGTGAGGCCGCCTTCTCTGGCAGAGGTGGGAAGGCATCCTTGTAGGTAGGAAGATCCTCCTCAGCATTGGCTCCTGCCCCACCAGCTGAACACAGAAACAACAAAGACAATAGGAATGGATCTACTGACGACTCTTCCGTTTGTCTGCGGAGCAGCAAAAACACTTACCCTGCTCTGCTAAGAGCCCACTGCGGTGCTCATTGAAGCTTTCCTGCGTAAGTACAGCGACTGAGCTCATCTTCAAATCCCACGTTAACACGGAGTCCGAGTGTGCCACTAGAAGAAAAGATTACAGCATTCCAGAGATTAGCCAAGAGAGCATAAGATTTTTACAAAAGCCATTATAACGCTTATTTGTATTATGGTGTTTTATATCAATATTTTAAGATAATTTATTGGATTTAACCAGTTAAATTTTGTCTTGTATCAGCACTGCCAGGGTTCATGGACATATAATTGAAGCTTTATTGACTAAAGCTGAATTTCCCTCACAGAAACCTTTCCATTAAACCTGTGGAGTTTCAACAGAATTGAAGCCTACCCCCTTAATAAGTCCCTGCCCAGGGGGTAGCACATCAACCTTTGGGGGCTGGCAGCACTGAGGATGCCGGTTGATCTAGTCTTCTTCAGTATTTGAGCTGGTCAATATCCCCAAAAAACTTTATAAATTTCAGTTTCTTAACTTAAAGTTTGGCAGTCTATTTTGTTGAGTGTCTCCCCTAATCTTTAAACCGAGGTGAAACGCTTGTGAATAATGTTTTAATGCTTTTGCCCCAGTTTATAAAATCAGCATTAAAATGCATCTTGGGTGATCCGACCAGAAATAGACATGTTTATCAGTCAATGCTTGGCATTAGAATGTCTCAACATTTGTTTTGAGTGATCACTGGTGATCAGATCCACTCCCCCATTGTGTATACACCAAAACACACAGGTTACACCATTGTTGTTTTAGGCCAGTCTGATTACGTCGGACAGGTACCTTGTTAGTATGTTAATGTGAGAGATATGAAGGTGGGCAAGGAGGAGCTAAACAAATCAATGCACTTGACATAGTTCAACAATGAAACAAGAATATTGTTATTACAAATAGTAAAAACTTGACAGTCTACAACAAAAACAAATCTGAGAATGGGAAACACTGAGAAGTGTACAAATATTTGGGCTTGTGAGTAACCTGTAACAGGTCAGGGGCCGTCAATCGAGTAGGAAAACCTTCATTCCATACCAGAGCCGCTTCAAACACAGATTTTAATGCCTGCTCTGTGTGTCTTGGGTCTGATCAGATCACCTGAGGCGGATGTTAATACCAGTAATGAACAGTTAAAATTACATAAAGGAGGTCCTAGTTTGAGAGCCAATAGTCTTCTGAAGTGTCACATGTTTCGCATGGCACACAAGCTTATCACACGTGGACTTTGGGGTTTTCACCATTATCTAATCAACTATTATCACAAGATGCCTTTTGTCTCACAGAATAATTTACTTCTTCTTAATCCCCAATTTATTTATATATGCTGAGACTGTCTGTGGTCAGTAAAGAGATCATGCCTTTGCGCCCCAAAGAAAATAAAGGCGGGGGCAGGGCTACAGTACATGCCGTCTGCAAGAAACCGGTTTGACTTCTGTTCAACCCTCTGTGCTATTCTAAGAATTGAAGCCAGGTGAGTAGGCTTCAGTGTTAAGAGGATTTTACCTCACTGACCCCTCTCCATGTCCACACTGTATAAGATTAAAGCAAAAAAAATATATCAGCCGACAGAAAACTCAATGACCTGTGTGGGATCTTCAAACCATATAATATACTTCCAAGAAAGACACCACAAAGCTAATCCTCTTTTCCATGACATGTATAAAAAGAGACTGTACAGTTATTTGATTGCTGAATTATATCAAATCTGGAATGGTGGATTGAGATCCATGAACAATATTTTCACTCTGCAAAGGAGAATATAAAATAATTAGACCTGCATTCCACTTTGCTACCGACGATCAAACTCAATATATCATCAGGAGTCATTGCTCCGTTTCCTGGCCAATAACAGAAGATAAATATGAATTGTTTCATGGTGGATTTTGCCCCGAGGCATACCAGGATTTATCTTAAAACACAGGGAGACAACTCCCAGATGTCACAGAAAACTAATTGATATTTTGCTTTTTTCCCAATAGAGTAAGCTCTTGAAGTAAATCCCCTAAAAAGCTTCAACAGGACAATTGCCAGTTTAGCCTGCCACCCACCATGCACATTTCAGGAAACTTACAGTGGCCTCTTACTTGTCAGGTTTCATAAACATAAGGCCGGTCTGCCCAGTGCTCATTACCATTTGCAGTCCTTTGCTGCTTTAAGACCTACACTGAAGTTCGGACATTTTCCTGAATTGTATTTAAAGGGGCTACATGAGAACACAAATGCCTGAGTCCGTTCCAATGGACATTTTCAAGAACTTCTCCTGCCAGCCCCCAAGTGAAATGTCCAGAAAATGTCCAAGCGAGCCCATGTTAGAATAAAGCAGGAAGAATTTACAACAAGTGGGCTTGTACATGACATTTCTAACTGGACACGACAACTGGAAAAAAAGAAAAATCTCAGGATGAAAGAGATGCCATATACGTAGCAAACCGAATCGGAAAACATTCAAATCCTTGTAGTATAATTATCAACGCAAAAATAAAGATTAAGACTGAGTGGATAGCTTTTCTCCCACCATCTTCAATGTGCTGTAAACAAAAAACACTGCTTTCCAAAGCACAAAATTGTACACCATGTCATGCCTCGTATATGCTCCACCCAGGTGTCGCGCCTCGACTGAATGCTGTGGACTTTTTTTGTTTAAGTGAATGACTCCAATCTGGACAATCTACTCCTGATGTGAAAGGCAAATTCCAGAAAATGTCCAGAGCCAAAAGTCTGGATACTTTCCTGATTTGGCTGAAAAAAGGCACTCGGTTATAGTGGCTTGATTTAAATAATTAATTGACACATTGCATTCAATAGGTCACTTTAAGTCAAAGAAAAGGTTTTGCAACATTGTCTGATGAACGAGGATTATTATAAGTGAGAGTATTTTCCTTCTAAATAGACCAGGTGTATAATGAGACTGAACAGTCAGGGCTTAACACAATGACCTTTCCTTTTGCTTGCTTTAGCTTGGATAAACAGCTACAACGTTAGAGGAAAGTGTAGTACGATGGAAACTTGACAGTTTCCTGAACAGATTGCTTACTTAAAGAAAATCCTTAAAAGAAAACATCAGAAAATGGGTTTAAAATACAATAGTGATTTTTTTCAAGTTCAATAGTTGGAAGACACAGTGGGACACACTGGGAAGCTTTGTCCGCGCAAGAGATATTATTTTTCAACTTGCTTTAGAGTTCTGTTGGCCAAAGTTCAAATGCTATAAGGGTAGAGGTCAACCGATTGGTCAGTTAATCAGCACTGATAAGGTTTTATTAGCATTTAAATACCTCCACTAGAACAGTATGTTCGAATCTACATTTGTTTGTTTGTTTTTTACTAGCAGCATTATACAAAAGCCACTGGATGGATTACCACAAACTAGTGAGGTCATGGAAGAATCCACTAAATCTGGTGCGGGGTCAGGAATTGTGTTCACTTATCATATTGCATTTTTGACGCTTTCAGAAACTTCCCACGGAATAGATTGATTTACAATGGAAAAGTCAGGCATATTAATATCTATGAAGGTATACAATTAGGTGCTGCTTGATTGAATGGGACTGATCGGCACTGTGGAGGTAGTCGCTCTACGAGATCCAATAATTATTATCTGGGAAATCAGTAAATATCCGTTTCATAAACATGCCTGTTTTTTGTTGCCACAATTCAAATTAAGTATTTTTTCAAACAGACTTTATTCATGTAAATATCGAAGGATTGTTGGTTAAAATTTAAAATATAGCCGATAGGTTTCAAATTTAAAAAATGACAGCGTAAAGCGATATTTCTTATAAAAAAAAATTGAAACTTGGTGTGGTTTGGATGGGCTGAATCTCACTTGACAAAATACTTGAAATTTGATTTGTTCCGTTGCTTAGGGTAGATGTTAAAACTTACCAGCAAAATGGTCAGTTACCAGTTAATCCGTCCTGTAAAGTTGCAAGTTCCCGTCAGCCTGCCAGCTTTTGCCTGAAGACAGAAGAAAAAAGATAATTTAATTAGTCTGTTTCTAAGAAAAAAAACAAAAGCGTAGTTAAGGGACTAACTTCTAAAACTTGTGGATTTTATTCATCAAGGTTAAATGTGCCCAATGATCAAAAAATTTTATTCTCAAAATTATCCTGATATTATTCTATCTGGAAAAAATTGTACAATCGCGTTAATGGTTAATGACTTGCCAATACAAGGATTTCTTTATAAGTATATAACACTTAACAAAATGGAAAGCTGAGATATTAGACTTCAAAACTAAGTCAAACTTCAATCTGAATGAGGCTGTTGTTGAGGCCTAACTTGTATATTTTTGACAGTCAAGTTCTTGGCGAGATCAATAGAGGAGTGGTGCCAAATTACTGCCACCTCTAACAGCCGAAAAACCATCTGGAAAATTAGGTGTTCATATAAAGTTGATGCCAAGAAGCACTTTACTTATGTCCAGTCGTCTGGAAGAGCCACCGAAGCCTCTTTCTCCTTGATAAGTATCTGGCTTCTATAATTGGTAACTGCCTTGTCATACAACAGCGCAAGTTTGACTACACCAGTAAAATGGGCTATTCCATAATTAATTTTTTGTTTTTAATATCATTATTATTAAAAGGGGTGGTGGGTCATTAAAAGCCTGTGTAGTAGGATACGGCGTGAAGGTTTATACAAGTGGTGAGAACATCTGGATTAATTTGACCAGTTTGGCAAATGGCATCACCAATTTCTGCCAAAAAGGCTCATGTGGGTCAAGGTTTCCACTGACACGTGTATTAAGTAATTATTTTAAAAATGCCCAACCTATTTGATAAAATCACATAATCTGTTTGGCATTAATTAGCCTATCCAGTCAGAAAATCCCAATTGTAGTTTGAGGTAAAGTGGTGAGCATAGTAAACATAGATCTATGATTCTATTAACAATATCAGCAGCTTGGGACCGATTATCTGTACAGCAGCCAGGTATTAAAGAGGGAGTCTATGGCTTAAGATGAGACGTGTCATCTCCAATACCCTGATGCCCAGTTGATTTGCGTTTACTACCATGTCATGTTGCAATTACGTCTTTGACCTGGTGATGAAAAACTACATTAGCCACAAGCTCCACAACCAAAACACAACAACAACACAGTCGTCAACAAACATAACGAGATTTTAAAACAGTGTCATAATATCAATCCTTGAAGACCAGTCACGTTAAAGAGCTGCTCATCGCTAACGCTGACGAGCTCGTCGAGCTAGTAGAAGTTGTTCATTAACGCTAGCGGCAGCATGTCAGCCCCATAGCACATGTAAGGTTATACCCAAATCCCAGATTACGGAGTTAAGTCTCTGGTTAGTGTGAGTGCTCGCTAACACGATATCAAGTTAACTAGCTGACAGTTGCCAACGACACATTTCATTAGAGCCAATGCTAGCTGCCGTCCTGTTAGCTAGCGCCGAGCCACCATTAAATTCCACTGAGATCGAGGCGAACTAAGGTTTTTCTGCACTGACAGATCGTGATATAACGCAGCGTGTTTATCGTACACGCGTGTCCCTTTGCAAAAGTGGGATATTCAGTTGTGTAAACCCCCGTAGAGTGGATCACTAGCTCCACACCTCTAGCTAGCTAGCAAACTTGCTAAAAACTTTGACTGTGCGACTGTGACACGTAGCTCCCCGGCTAATGGGTAGCTTGGCTCAGTCGAACAGAGCCTGCACACAACTTTCAGCTGCACCTTTAGCCAGCTAGTGGCGTTAAGCTAGCAGTGGGTCGAAACGTAAAACCGTGGAATAAGCTCCGCCACACATGAGAGTCTGCGGCCATTTGGTGGGTGCATTAGCCCCACACTAGCACGCCAGCAGCGAAAAGTACAAGTTGAACCGGAGCCCTAGCTAGCGAGCTAACGCTAGCATGCATTACAGTTGGTTCTTACTAGCTCGCTAAGTCCACGTAGGCATACAGCTGAGCAGGGGAGAAATGACACGGCGTCAGGGCCAGAACACACCGAGCGGTTCCCCGACCAACCGAGTCCACAACAAGTCCCCACACTGCCCGGCACAGGAAATGCAGAAGTCGCCGGGATAAAATAGAGTCGCGTTGCGTAGGAAACTGTAAAGTACTCACTTATTTTATGTTCTCGTCTGCCCTGGAGGTGCAGGAGCTGAGATTAAATTCCACTGGCGAGAAGGTGGGATTGAAGGCTGACGGATATATACCAGAGCCGCCCACCAATCACATCCTCCGACGTCACGTCACAGAGTCCGGTTACAAATAACTTCTTTTCTTCACCAACACTGACACACACTTGTGTAACTTCTCAACTTCCACCAGTCCTTACCCATGAAAGTCACGGAGCAGAAAAATCTAATAACATATAAACCAGAATTGGTAAAGTCGGACTAAGGTTAGAAAGAGTCAGAAAGCTGAATTTAACTCAAAAAAATGTCGTGATTTTTAGAACCAAAAAGGATCAGACGCTACATTTCCCATCATTCCTCTTTGCATACCAAGTGTTAAACGTAGTGACCAAAATAAAAGCATGAGGGATTATATGATGATGACGACGAGCAGTGCTGGGAACTGTATGCAAATGTTCTCCGTGTGAACATGATGTGTGAAAATAGTACAGTTCAGAGACCACTCCATTTTAGACAGCTCACTTGTGGTGCAGTTGTACTCATGCAAAACTGAAAAAGCTTCAGATCCAAGATGGACAAATGCAAGCCACATATTTTTGACAAGCAATCTCCCCAAATTTCAAGATCTACTGGGATTTTATTTGCATACGTTTATGTTGAGATTAACTGACTCAAAAAAACCTGATTATAATGAGTGAGACAAGGTAATCTTGTTATTAGAATCACACAAACCAATATCTGTATGTGTTGTAATCCCTATGTACTTGTAATGGGTGATTATCTATTGTGCTGTAGTATATATTAATTTTTATACTGATATGGACCCACAGGGCTGAGGTAAACATTACCTAACAAAATAACAATCTTTATATCCCAAAAAACAAGGAGGTGGCAAAATTCAGTTTTCTGCAGACTTAAGCGAGCTAATAAAGGAAGACCCCAAGCCAGTTCTCCTCAACTGCAATTCAATTCAATCCATGCACATGATTTGTTATGAATCAACAGAAACGACACACATGACGAAAGAGTATTTCAGATTTGTTTGAGGATAAAAACAAGTTTGTGCAGAAATCCTTTCTCTCCAAAACAACAGGAGAGGCTACACGTTCTCAGGTTCTGTCCATTCCTCTGCTGGTTGTTACATCACCAGGTAGCAGAGGCCACAGTTTACTGTAGATGGACTGCTGTCAAACAATGAAGAGTCAATGTTGACAAAGTATTTTGTCAATGAATTTATGATTCAGCAGTTCAGCCATCTGCAGGGCCACTGCTGAGTCATTTGTGCATGAAATGTATCAATGATAAAAGCCCTGTCACAGCCCTGTCAAGTTGATTTATATTGATCCAATTTTCTATTTGTTTTCCTGAAGCAGGAGGCGCGTTGCGGGGGGAGCCTTGCTCAGGATGCAAATACAACCCCACTCATGAGGCAGCTGTGTCTACAAGCAAATAAGATGCACAGATCCCACTTTTGTGTTGATTCTATTGATATTTTGATCTGATAACAGATGTGTAACTTCTCTTAGAATTAAAAGCTGTTAACTGTGCAAAACGGATTGTTTTAGTATATGTAACACAAAAGAGGGCTGTAACAAATACATTACTTCTTAATAAGAAAAGGAGATGTTCATACACCAACATTATTAAGACTCCTGCAAACTATTTATATTACTACAAAATGTAATGAAGTTATGAAAAGTCAATTCCCACTTGATATGTTTTCCCCTCCCAAGCTGGCCTCAAATTGTTACACTTTGGTAACAACCCAAGTGTAACAATTTTCTTTTGTCTACATTTCAGGAATCAAACGTTTTATGAGGTCAGTGTTTAACAAAGTATATTGAAACATTGTGGATTGGTCACTTCTATTTATTACTCTGAAGTTCAGCATATGTAATTCCCTTCCTATACAAATAGACTATCTTGTCTGTGGCTTACATTCATAAGATTTTCATTTATTGTGCTGGAAAAAAAAGCAAAGAAATTGGGCAGGCAAAGTCAATTTTAGTGAAATATATTAAATTTCTCTTGAATCTAGCAGAGTTTCTGTTACCTATTAGAAAACACCTCAAATAGTTTAACATGCATTTCTAATCTCCTTCACAGCCGAGACAGCATGTGACCATTCTTTGAATCATGGTGACCAGTAAGAGAGAGCCCAGCAAAGGCAATTCAAAAAAAATGATAAAGGCTATAGGGGGGCAACAATACAGTGACACTGGAGAGAAGAGGGTGAACAAAATCCTCAACAGCAAATATATTCCACTAAAATACTCTACCATATCGCACTCAAAAAACTAGTTGAGAAAGGTAGTCATTATTACTATTCATTGTTATAGTAGTCATTAATCATATGGTTATTATGATACATTTCAAACAGCACAAGATACACACCTCAAAGACCAATTATAATCTCACACAGTTTAAGGAAAGAAAACACCCTCCTAGGGCAAAAGTGTTACTGTTATTGTGTCTACACCCATAACATCATGATCACATGAGGAATACATAAATGTCAACTAGTGTCTTCAGCTCTGAGCACTGTTAGAAGTTCCAGGCCTCACTGCTGATGATGTACACAAATAAAAAGACCATGCATGAACACAGAACTCTGAATCCAGACTTCATGGTTCCTCTGTATATTTTACAGTTATGAGGCTATTTCATTATACAGGCTTTACAACAAAACAACAACAGCGTATATAATATATTCGTGTTATAACCTTACCTCAACATATCATAGACAAGAATATTATTAATTTTCAAATATTTTGCAGAACAAATTACCTGAAATTATTATATATTATCCTTGAGGCAGAATCATAATTTTTGTATTGTAACACACATCTTTTGCATGACTTATAGTCAAATTGTCATAATACTTTATAGCTCGTATGACAGCTGCATATTTTCTTATGGCGAAAATACCACATTATTTTTCAAAATATATTCAAACTAAGCAAGAATCAGAAATACATATATAAACATTAAGCTGTATGTTTTATGTGCAAAAAAATAATACAGATTTTTGCTTCATGTTAGTACATGTCAGGTAGTTTCATTATTGATGACAAAAATTATGAAAATAAATCGATTGAATTTCTTATTTGGAATCAATCTGAACCTTCCAGCAGCATGGCAGCCTTGTTCCCTGGTATATCAACACCAGTAGGGGGCACTCCACCACAATAAGATATCTCATCTGGAGCTCAGATCTGTTTGACACTCGTCATTGAAATGCTGCAGCTTAAAAATGGACCCCTGGGAAATGCATCATGACTGATTTAATTCAGCTCTGATGCAATGACAGAGTGTGTATTAGGGGGCATGCATGTTCATTGAAATCACTCGTTTGTATTATTTGAAAATGTTGCAGTGAGAATTACATGTTAAATATTATCTACGGATCCACCTTTGGGCCAAACTCGAATAAAGTCTGCTTCATTTAAAAGTTTGAAGCAAGATCACGCCAAACTAATGATATAAAAGAAGCGATGTATTTCCTCTGAGTGTCCCGCAGACTGTAAACAATTCTCCAGCCCCTCTCCACGGGGCCCAGCTGAAGCGCCACGACGCTCCTCTCGGTTTACTCCTCATCCTTCAGAGCTATTTAAAGTAAAGGAGGTAAATCTTCGCTCCCGCAGCCGACAATCCTCGCAAACATGTCAACCAATGGCAGGACGCAGGGTACTGCCGCAGCCAATCAAGGAGCAGCGCGAGCGCACTCCTGTTAACGACGCTCGACGACCGACGACCATGGCTGGAGGAGCCGAGTCCTTTTCTGTGGTACTAACTTTTAGCTTTTAGTTTCCACGCGGGCAAAACGGTGAGTCGAATAATCGTTCGAGTGCATTGTATCATATTCACTATCTCTGCTAGCTCGCGGGGTTTCCAACGGAAACAAATCTCGGTTCTATGTATTAGTCTCGTTAGTATACGCTCGCCTCTCGTCGGTAAACTCGTATCCACACCTCGCCATAAACTTCATGCGAGTTCTGCGCAGTTGTCGAGTGTCGCTGAATGTGTTTTTCTTGCGTTACATGTTGGTGGGTGCAACAAGTCCGCTGACCCACTTAGGCCCGCATGCAACGTATCAACGCCTTTTTTATTGTGTGTGTTAAATGTCGTCTTGGTGGTTTAAAGTTCGCAACTGTACTCTATTTTAGCTCCGGTGAATTTATTCTCTTGCTCCCAGATGTGTCGACTTTGTGTTTAATGACTGCGCCTCACATGTCCACAAACAACCCCACACAGTTGGGACCACTTTATTCTGGGAAGAAAACTGTTAAAACACCTGAAGTCACCCTGCAACACCCAGGACTCATGACCAAACATGAGTTTATTTGAATCATTCTAGCCACAAATGTTCCATCACGTTGGTCCTACTTGTTTTCATGGTGTTTTTGTGCATGTGTTTGCAGGAATGAAGTGGGGTGAGCTGCTGTGAGCTGTGATGGGGGACATAGAAGGTTCATACCGGGCCCTGCAGACCCCTGGCACAAGGCTGGGGGCCCAGTTCAACGCTGGTATCAGCACCTTGGAGCCGGGCCAAAGCCTCAGTGCCAACATGGTCGCTGGGAGCAAAAGCCATGGGCAAGGACTACAGATCCGTGTGCAGGCCCTGGACGAGTCTCAGGACTTCTTTGATGTAGATGTAAGTGTCTCAAAGTGCTGCACAGTCTCATTGTGTTCTCCCCTGAAATCCTCTTTGATTAACTCTGCTGATAAGACAGAAGTTTGATACACAGCAGGCGATATCTTACCTTGCAGTCCTTAGCTACCCTGCTCGCGTGTGGCTTGGATTGGTGACAGCTGCCACATGGCTTTGGTGCTAAAATCCCTTCCTCCTTAAGTCTTCTTATTCTGCCAACTGAGTGTAACTCACCAGGGCACTTTTGAAATATATCGTGGCTTAGATTTTTGCTCAACGCCCACGTATTCTTTCCTGTGTCCTAATGGTAATATAAGACCATCCAGGCCTTAAGACTCGAATATGTTCACATTAACCATTTGGTCAACCAGTTGTTGTGTACGTTTGTGTCCTTGTGCATTGTTTTTAGTTTGAATTATTAAGCTTTGAATTCCAAGGTGCATTGTTTTCAATTGAACATGCAAACATGGACAAATAACAGTGGGCTGAGGTTTGCTTTGATGGATGTTGCATCTTAATAATCAGCACCAGGAATTACAATTTCCATGGATGTGACTTTTTTGGCAGGTAGTACACATTTGACAATATTTAGAATCATTAGAGAAACAAAAGCAAGCAACGGCACAGTATTAATTCTGGTGTCCTATATTGGAAATTGGCTGTTAGAAAATGAAATATGTATCGTATCAGAGAGGGTAACTTTCTGTGTTAAATGGGTACCTTGAAATGTGGAAATCGTGAGCTACAAATGAACATGAGTGAGTTTGCAGCCAAGAATTGTACCAGTTGTAACTATGATGACACTAAGCAGAGTGAAACCTCCGCCAAAGCCCAACTGTCCCCCTTATGAAAAATTCACTAGATCTATCATATCTGCTCCCTACATTTCATCATCAATATCCATCATTTATTCAATAAGAAATCAAGAACATTTTGAAAACTGCCCTATCTCACAATGTGTAAGCCATTCAAATTCCTGGATCTTGATGAGCAAATCCATTTTATGGGTTCTTCATTGGGTCATGACCCACCCACAATATTTCACGGAAATAGGTTTAGCAGTTTTTGTGTAATCCTGCTAACTAGCAAACAAACACAGATGAAAACATAACCTCAGAGGTAGATGTAATTACTTCATAGAGAAGTTAATCTCTTTTAAGGTTTAGCAGTTGGTTTGATCAAATCTTGAGATCTCCACTGTGTAAGTGCTTCCCCATGTTTACTTGCTGCAGGAGTTATCGAGAAGGCAAATGGGAAGCAATAAGGAAGCCACTATCAGAGCAGGTTTCCTTCCTTGCTGTGGAGGGAATACATATCAAAGTGATCAAAGTAGCGTCTCCACAGTGACCAAACAACCACGCCACTCAGCAGTTAAAGGAGGGTTTGCAAAGTTTAAATCGGCAGTGTAATCTAACTGAAGCTGGCAGCTATTAAAGGTGTCAGAATAGGTTAATGTTTGCTATTACTCCGTACTAAATCTGTGTGGAGCCACAACAATAACGGTACAGGCAGATGCAGTGTGGGGGCACTGCTGAGACAGACATTTCATAATCTTATGCACCATATGTTGTCTGCTAGTCTTAAGCTAATAGAATGAGACAAACACATGTTTTAATTTGTTCAGAAGTGGGTCTGTGCACTGCTCCGTCTGGAGGCAAAGAAACTTTTAAACCTTTTTTATTTTGCCAGTTTTCGGATGATTTTGGATTCTGTGCATTGAGAGTTGAAACTAAGCTCTGAACGTGGTGCTGATAGGAGATGGCAGATGGAAATACATGGCTGCAAAACTGGAATGGCAATCCTGTTGTCAAGCAGACTGCAGTTTGCCAAGAACAAGATGTCCTCTCAGAGGCTCCGTTGTTCACCGCTGCCCAGCCATTGCTTAATATTTCTGTTCATTCAGTCTGAGGAGTCGTGGGCTTGGGGCTGGGGGTGGGGGGGTGGGTATTTATGCCTGTATAAAGAATGGCTACAGAGTTTTACATCCGCTCCACTATGTCATATTTTTTACTTCAAAAAGAACTGCCAGTGTGCTGTATCATTCTCAGTTTTGTGTCTAATTCACCACAAACACAGAATTAATGAGACAGTGTAACCTTTCGTTATCTGGGTTGGTTGTTTTCCCCTCTTGCATACTGTATGCAAAAATAGATAAAAAAATTGCAGTGTTGAATTTTTGAAATGTGTGTCCATGTGGCCGTCAAGCAACTGTCGCCCCTCATTGTGGCCCATTTGGTTGCTCAGCTGCCCAAATATCTTATAGGTTTGTGTACAGTTCTCCTCACCTGCTATTTCCTACCACTCTTACTGCAGTTTGGTTAGTGAACCATAAATATTGACGTGTTAAAAGAGATTTTTAAAATGCTTTTCTCTCCTAAACACTTTATCAATCTGTGAAGCAGTATAGATCTAATTTCTTGTCAAACATATTGTGTTATTGAATAAATGGATTCATGGCCCTTATAATGTCTTTAGCCTGGATTTAATACAGAGAAATCAGATGTAGGCGCCGCACATTTGCTTTGATGTGTTGGCCTCCATCTGCTGCAGGTACCCGGCATGGTCATCATCAGCAGACATTTGCTTGCATGGCTCTTATCCATAGGCCCCTCCCACCAGTCAGCACAGGAGAAAGCTCAGCCTTGTGGGTTCTGGACGGGGAGGCTGGGCCTGGACAGCAGGAAAACACAAGCTTCTTTTATCCAGCACAGCCAACCCCTTTAGCTGGCCGTAACTTAGAGCTCGAAAACTCACAAAAAAAGGGCTGAGTGTGGGAAGTGGAACCTAGCTGTGTGAAAATGCAGTATAGTCCGGGGTAGTGGTGGGAGGGAATCTGGGCAGGCTTTGCTGTTAGTGTTAGCAAATAAGCACATAAATAGCAAGGTTGACAAGCAACTGGGTTTGGGGGAGACAGAGGGGGCAGCCTCTGGTGTTAAAGGAGCAGTTCAGAGGGAGCCATCATGGCAGTGCAATGTTTGAGCAAGGGTGGTGGGGGGAAGGGACACGCTCAGGAGTGAAGCCCTGTTAAAAGTTTGGTCCAGGAATTTCAACCAGTGGCCTGCTGCAGAAATCACATTTTACTCTGTTAGAGTAAGATGATAAAACTTGTGTATTTCATACCTTTCGTTCTGCTCCTGCTTTTGTCTTCTGCCATCTCTTACAGGGATGAACATTTATGAGATGTAAACGGTACAAAAGAACAAATTACAGCAATTAGTTAAAAAGTATTTTTGAACTAAAGTGATAGACTGTATTTTGAAACAGTAGAGAAATGTGATTATCTGTGTGGTGGATGCAGTAGAACAGGGCATGTGTTTCAAGTGCGTGCTCAAACATGGAGCACTCTTTGACTCTTTAGTATAACCACTACAGCTGAGCACTCCGCTCTCATCTGTACAAAGCACTCACACTATCCCACTGTGCTCTGAAGTAGCTCAACAGTCTAATGGCTGTGCTGAGAATGAGCTGTTTAACATCTCAAATAATCCCTTGTTCTGCACAATATGTATCTCTTCTGTTGCTCCTGGAATAATGAGCACTATCCACATTTCAATATTTAATTTCTAAAAAACGATCCATTTGCAATCTTTCACCTGCCATCCACTTCAGACTTTTTTAGCGCCTTAAACAGAAGTTTGGAAACTCTTCTGGTTCTCTTTTAGTTTGAAAACTCCAGGGCTGCTTTGTAGTCTGGGTGGGCAAAACAATGCACTTGTTTGGATACCTTGACAAAGTAACCAGCATTTGCTTCCTGATTGGGTGTTATCTGTTACGACTTGACAAACAGTGGTAAATCGAAGCATGCCAAGAGCTAGTAGCTGGGTCTAAATTCAGGGGCCTATGCTTCCTGGTCACACTGGCACTGCCAAATGAATGTGAATGGTCACGTTAAAAGCGCTCTGGTTGGCTGTGGCTCAGGACGTAAAGCGGGTCGTTCTCCAACCAGAAGGTTTTTGCTTCCCTATTCCATATGCCAAAGTGTCCTTGGGCAAGATACTGAACCCCACAGCCCTTCTCATATGGGCAGACTGCCCATAGATGCACTATATGAATGTGAGTGTAAAAGTTAAACTGTACTGTTAAGCACTTTAAGTTGTCATTAAGACTAGAAAAGTTCTATATAAGTACAGATTATATATAATTTGTGTGCTTTAGTTTTTAAATGAAAAAGTAATCGTTTGGATGAAGCTTAGGCACCCCACCTATCTCAAGTTTTCTGTTTTGAAAGCCAAGCTGAGGCTGTAAAGTATCTGGGTTACACAGGTGACTTTTGCAGAAGGCACAGTAAAACACCTGATCCTGATTACCACTATCTAGTGTTTATCTACCAACAAAGGTCCCGCCCAACTGCCATTAGGTGTGTCCTAAAGCCAGCGAGTGAAAAGAGAAACCAGCACCAGCCAAAGATTGAAAGTCGACATTTAGATAATAAAGTCATCAGAGAACCTGTTGAACTTTGAATTGTCTTCTCACAAACTTGTGACATTGGCCAACGATGTGCCAAGATTTAACATGTATGGTAAATGCAGGAAATCTCCTGGTGTTAAGCCCAAACAATGCATGTCCCACTGTGCCAAATACAAGCCCCAACACACCCCTGCTGTCAGTAGGAGGTTCTGCTAGAGCTCACCGCCATTCACTGGAGGTTGGGAAGTATCAACTGCTGGTTGATATACCGTGTTTAACCTGTCATGCAAGATACACCCACCCAAGCATTGAATCTGAACTGGGCTGGATGATATTTGGGTTACACAAGTGTTTTTGTCTGTTTCATTCTCTGTTAATGAGAAAGGCGGTCCTCCCACAGAGGGGGCTGCTTTTCAAGCTCAGTAGTCACACACACATGCGCGCGCGCGCGCACACACACACACACACACAGGAAGATTTTCCTCCCAGAGAAACATCTGTTTGTTATAATCCCTGCTGCTTTCGTAGCTTGATTGGGTGACCCACTGACCTGCCTTAACATCTGAGCTCAGAGATGAGACCATGGTTCATACCACAAGTTGGGTGTGAACAAATGCGATCTCACTGTCACATTCCAAGCATTTGGGCTGATTTGTGACACTTATTTGTCTGCATGGCAAAATAAACTTAGTCTTGATGGCAGACAGGCTCGTGACCAAATATCTAGTTATAGGCTACATTCATACTACTAAGTTTAACTCGATAATGTATATGTCTGTTGTCCACACTACTCCGTATTTTTATTGCCATTAAAACAGAGAAGTTTGGAAATATTGCTTGCCCCGTTTTAGTTTCAAAGGTCTGGGGCTGCTTTAAGTTTAGATGGTAGAAACAGCAATGTTTGAAAACAATGCCGTAGACACTCAAAACCACTTACTCATTGGTAAATGAGTAAGTGGTCTTTTCAATCAAATCTTCGCAATTGCTGATTGATCAAGCTTTGATCACATGACCCACTTCCAGAAGTGATCACTTTATATCTGTTTTTAGGTGTCTTAGTAAGGTTGGGGATTAATACTGTTATGGATTCGAAATGCTCATGTGTACAGGGATCATTTTAGTTTGAAAACGCTTATTTTCAAAGGAACAAGGTAGTGGGGATGTAGTCTTAATTTCTCATTATTTTTTGGAATGCTTTGTGGTTTTATAGGATATTCACACTCCCAATAATTCAGATTTGATTGTGAGTGAAAGGAATTGTGATCTGATGACTAAGCTGGATGAATTCAAAGGCAAACTTTAAGGAAAAGGCGTTTCTTCTCTATACAGAAAATACTTTGACATATGTCACAATGTTGTTATGATGGATATTATTTTCCTGGATCTCTGATCACCACAGTGAGTGCTTAGCAGATCGTCTCATTTAGTTGTTCTAAATTCAAGTTTGGCTCTCCATTTGTCACATGTTTCTGCTCTTGAACTCAAAGATGCCACGCATTTTACAAGGGTGATAACCCTGCAGTGCTCTAATAACTGTGCACCCACAGTGTGTCTACAGTAACTGATCGGACACACAGATAACCCAGCAGTCGGCAGTGAAAGGAGTTTGTTCACTGTACTTTTTTGTGTGTTTTCATGCGAGGGTGATCTTCAGTCGTGTGCCGTGTCCTGTAAGTTAGCTTTCAGGGAGAAATTAGATCTCCATCATCCCTCTTTCTCAGATTGTGGACGATAAAAGCTAAATATCCCAGTGGAGATTTATACTCTCCCTCGAGACGACAGCGCTCTAAATACAGTTTAACATTCCTGCACTGGGTTAATGAGTAACACAAAGGAGGGGCCACTGAAAGCCAGTCAACACAGAGACATTTGCTCATGACATTTATCTAACAGTTTATTCTATTCTTGTCGCACTTAATTCGTAATTCTGAGTTATAGTTTTGGTAGAGTATATATATACATAATATAAATCCTAAGGCTTAGCGGTGATCAACCTTCTTTCTATAATGCAGTTCTAGGATCTTGAGTGCTGCTTATAATTAATTTACACTGAATTACACCTTAAGAATGTGAACATTACATACTTTTAAGTGGAAACAGCAGAAATTTAGGTTTTTGTATGGACATGTTGCCTTTACTCAAAGAGAAGATTTAGTTTCACTCAAATTACTTTGTTTACCAAGGCCATCGGACATTGGTATCCGTCAGCTTTGAGATAAGTATACGATTACATTGACTCCTAGTTGAATTGCCTTTCACTGAACGAGTCCAACAGCGACAGAATCCTTCAAAATGTGCCTTACATTTGGTCTCAGATACTTACTGATACTTTTTGAGTAGTATGTTTGGCCTCCGCTTAAAGACGACCTAGACAAATTTTTGTAACACATGGGCTTTTGTTCCCAGCCTGAGATCAGCTGAAATCAGACACTGTAAATGCACGGAAAAGGGCATTTTACAGCAGATTCCTACATTTATGGATGGTGTGTCAGTAGGTTTCACCTGCAATTTATAGATTTTTGTGATGCAGAACATGTGATTGTATCAAAGGAATGAAAAGACTAACTACAGTAAATCTCCTGGTGCTCTTTTGAGCTGCAGTGTTCGACTTTAGCCGATGCAAAGCAGTTCTTTTTATAAGGCTTTTAAAAATACTATTTTACATTACAACCAGATGTCACAGGCTATAATTTTCTCAAAAAGTCACAGGATGGGATTCCAAACCTCAATTGCAGTGTGTTCTTAGTACATAGTAATTAGTTGTTCATTTAGTGAAAACAAACCCCAGAGCGCTGAGAGGGTAAACATCGTTAGAGTTCCTGTGTGTGACTTTGCTGCTCTCAGAGGAAGATATCACGAAATGTACAGTAGGATGCGTTATCGCTGTCTATTCGTCCCTCAAAGTCTAAGAAACTATTTGAATCGATAGATGAAAGGTATCTGGCCATAAAACGCGTAATGAAGTGGATCATTTACAGACGCCAAATATATTCTGCATCTGGACTCCAGAGGTCCTCTGCAGTTTTCCAGAGGAGGTGAAGGTGTGAACACAAATTTCCTAGTGAGAGCCGCCGGTTGTTTTCTTCCTGAATTGGGTCAGATGCTTGGATCCCGAAGAATCGAAGAGGGCTATGTCGTGACATAAAAGACCTTACCAGAAAGCGGTTGTGAATGTCTACATCATCTCTGTTTCAACCCGTCCATACTTGGAATTTGCAAAACTACAGCAGGGCCGTTGCGCTTCAAAACGTCACTGTTTTTAGCGGCTCAAAAACTTTGAGTACTGTGGACGGTGGTCCTGGCAGGGTTGATACGATTTCAAACAAACGCAATAATGTGGATGTAGCCACAATATTAAAGATTTTTTTTTCTGTGACTCGCCAATGTTTTTTGTCAGCTGCCTTGTTCTGTTAAAAGGAAGCTATTTCCATATTCATGATGTATCATCATTGGTCATATGAAATCCTAATGCTGATGTAGTGATGAAAATAATGATTCCATCTATCAATCAATCAAATTTTATTTGTATAGCCCATATTCACAAATTACATTCATCTCATAGGGCTTTAACAGGGTGTGGCATCCTCTGTCCTTAACCCTCAGCACGAGTGAGGAAAAACTACTAAAAAACCCTTTTAACAGGGTAAAAATAAGTAGAAACCTCAGAGAGAGCCACATGTGAGGGATCCCTCTCCCAGGGTTGGTAATGAATAATCGATATTCGAATATTCGTTAATTTAAGAATTATTCGAATAAAAATCCAAGCCTAATGAATATCGTTCTAGTCCCGCACATTATGAGAACAACATCTTCCGGTAAATTGTGGAGCTCGACTTCCTACAGCAGTTGAGTGTAACGGGTGCTAAATCCCCGTCAGATATCTAAACGGACTATTAGTTCAGGTCAGTGATGTGTACATCTAAAGAAAATATGTATTCACTCTAACCGCCCCATCCTTTCCCATAAACTCACAGACCAGGGTTCCTAAATTGAAAAATGCCTTAGCGAATAATTGATTAATTGTTCAATAAAGTTATGAATATTCGAACATGAAAACTCCTGTAATGTCCCATCCCTAATTCCATCTCTTCTGTTGTTCTTGTTTTTTTTCCTCCAGCCCAAAGCTCTTGGACAGTCGCTTCTCTCTGAGGTTTTCCACAGAGGCAACCTCATCGAGAGTGATTACTTTGGCCTTGAGTATCAGAACATGCAGATGAACTGGGTATGTACGCCAGGAAGCGTGTCTTCAGTTTCCTGTTTGAAACGGACACATTTGAAAATCCAGACCTGACATGAAAACTGATTACATGTGTCAGTTTAGTATTGACAAGCAAATGTAGGAAACATTTTAAAGGTAAACGGTCACAGAGTGCTGACAGAGTGACCCAAGTTAGGGAACAGGACCAACTTCTGAGTCATTCCTCAGCTTCTAGCTAACTGGCTTCCTGCAGCACACACTGAGGTTGTGTTGTTTTCACTGGACCTGAGCAGTATATAATCTAAGCATATTTTTAACTCGTCTGACAGATGTGCCTATATGTCAGACTTTCCATTATGTTATTCTTCCAGAAACATAAGTGGTATTCAAGACCACCTTCAACTTTTGGTAAAGCAATGGAGAAGAGATATGAAAGTCATTCTTCAAAAAGACCATTGCAGGATGTTTGGATGAGGGATAGTCAGAGTGATTTCTTAGTTATTCTGATATCCGGTATTCATTTAAGATATAATATGTAACAATTCTTTATTAAAAAGTATAAAAATGACCAGATCCATATTATATATTTTGTTGACTTGTTTACTTGAATTATCCAAAATATTTCAACAAATGTCCAAACTCAGAACCACCTAATTTTGTTAAGGGAAATTGGACGTTTCATTTTGGTCGTATTTTAATTGTGTCAATACAGCTTTAACGGTAGCTTTGCTCGTCTTTGCTATAACTTCCAAGGCAAACAATCTTTGTCAAAGGAAAAACACACTGGTAGCCAATTAGCTAGTTGGCTGTTTTATTGTTCTTTCTGTCAGTATTTGTCACTCGTAATGTATCATGATTTTTCAAAAACAAACTTATGTGCAAATAATAAACAATAGAACATAAAGATTCACACATTACATCGGTCAAAGCACTGCTTTGAACACAGTTAAACTGTCTTAATCAGACCAATAGGCCATAACTATTTAACTTAAATTTCCTTAAACCTTCTAAAGAACAAAACTGGCTAAGCATTGATTAAGCTGTATAGTGTGCATCATTCACATTTCCTGTGTAGAAAACCATTTAAATAAATCGGAAACAATGAAAAACATTTCTCATCTATAAACAGATCAAAGCCAACATATTGGTTTTGTATTGCATAATCAACAGATGGACAAGTATATGTATACTTTTCTTCCCATGTGATGCATATGTGTAACTATGAGCTGATAGAAGAATTGAGGTAAATATCAGCTGATACCAATTTCTCAATATATCATTCTGGATTAGGGACATTCCTCCCTCAATCAGGCCCAGATGTAATAAGACAGGCATTGAGGGTTTGTAGCCAGCGTTTACCCACAGGATTCTGGCAAAACATTGCCGCATATCTCTGCTATCATCTAGATGTTGACACAATATACAAAGTGTGTTGTGAAAGAGCAATTTAAGATAAAGATTCAAGATTCAAGCTGTCACCACCTGTCAGATTTTGTAAAAACATCTCATAATATTGGATGATTTATTTCCTCTAGGTTTGGCTGGAACCCACAAAACCTGTTTTTAAACAAGTCAAAAGTAAGTGAGATCAATTATTAGCTCACGTTCCCTCTTACAGAAATGCGCATGTGTGTTGATGATATGTTTTCATGTTTATTTTTCAGGACCAGCAAATACCCTGTTTAGACTGGCAGTGAAATTCTTTCCTCCAGACCCTGGTCAGCTGCAGGAGGAGTACACAAGGTCAGTGACTGTAATTTCCTACTGGATATTACATTTATCTCTTGCATGTGCAGAAGAGCTTTTTTTTACGCGTCAGAAGCTCACGATTTTGGCTTCAGGGCATTCTAATATATATATATATTTTTTTTTAAATTCCTTTTATGTTTAGCTGCACCCAGTGAGAAGCCAATGCATGTGTCAATTTGTGTATTTATTTTGCTTTAACAAAAAAACCTCAAGTTATCACAAAAATTTTGACGCAGCATTCACATTTGTTAAATTTTACCTTGAGTAACATCTGACTTGTGTGTTATATTTTGGTTCGAGTACAGGGATTTAAGTTATCAGTTACATTGACAGAATTATTGTGTGAGTCTGGTGGCTGTATATCTCCATACATAACAACCTTTTAGAAGCAACTTTACAATGGGGAAAAGCGGTTGCTCTGAAAAGGCAGCACAGCTTTCTTTTTTTTAAATTTAAAGTAAAACCGGATCTGGATCTGTACGCACAGTATTGTAGTTGGGCATACCCAAGGTGAAGTGACCTTATGTGCTCTACTACAGAAGTTGCATCTGTCCCCTCAAATTACACAAGGGTCCCTTCTTCCCTTGTGGCAAATCAGATATAAGTATTAACAACTTCAGTGACAGAATGGAGAATAAGAAACTAGTCTACTGGTGAGAGAAAAAAGAATCCTGATGAGAGAATTGTGGGAACAAATTGCTCCTCTCTAAGTGTGATGTCAGAAAATGAGTCATGCTAATTTTATAAGCATCTCTCTCTGTATATGTGCATGATGCCTGTTTTTAAGATAATGATGATTTATTTTGTTACAAGTCTGGATAAAATGATTGGCAATGGATTGATATTGGCTACTGGATAAATCAAGATGCAAGTGCTATGCCCATTCCTAATATGCTTATTTACGGCCTGTTCTGTTAGCTTTGCCTGTGTTAATGCGCACGCAGCAGCTACCTCCAAAATATTCCTTGTAGTTCAGAAGTCTGTTAAGCAATCGACACATCCTTTTTAAATTCTATCCAGTTCACAACTTTTCAAATTAAAGCACTGTATTTCAGCTTGATATAAAGCATTACTGCAATATAACAAATGTTGTGGTTTTTTCTAAAAGGGAGTGATTCTATGAATGTTGTTGCCATGATAGAAATCAGCACCGATGCCTTTTCCTTTGTCCGATCATAGTGCATAATGACTCACTCCACCTTTAACAAATCTAAATTTGTGTTTTAGCAAGTTATTTTAAAGAGTTGTTACATGATTTGACCCACTGCATGATTTCTTTTAAGTTCCCCATGAACAAAAAGGCTTGAAATCTGTATTTTTCTTTGTAGGTATTTATTCTCCCTGCAGATGAAGAGAGATTTGATGGAGGGCAGGTTGATCTGCACAGAGAATACTGCAGCCCTGTTGGCATCTCACCTCGTCCAGTGTATGTTTAAGCTTTTATTGTAACTACAATGTTAAGAATTTGGGTTTGTTACTTTGCATATATATTATGGCAGATGAAAAAGAGTCTCTTAATGTAATGACGGCACATGAAAATGTATCTGTTTACAACAGCTGCAATAACGTAAAAATGGTTTGGACGAGAACAATTTAAGTAAAAGGCTTAAAATTCCATTTTAAGTGTCTTTTAGTGAGAAATATTCAACCCTAACATTGAAGGGTCCATTCTGCTCTATTACATAAATAACATTCTAATGTCATTGAATTGTTTTAATGAATTGCCCATCAAATTCAATGTGTACACATTTTGAATCAATAGACTTTTCTGAATATATCCTTACATCGATGTTTCTTACCTCTTCTGCACAGCGGAGATTGGCGACTATGACGACATAGCAGATGGAGACTACCTGAGGTGCAACAAGATGCTGCCTTACCAGGAGAAGGTGCAAGAGAGGATCATGGAGCTCCACCGCAGACATCTGTAAGTTGTGCTGCCTTGTCTATAAGACGCCTTGTTTCCATGTTGCATTCTCAGTGCTGCTCATTTACCTGAATGACTGTTTTGTTGTTGACACATTCTTAAGTCCCTTTTCCAATGGTCAAAAAACTCATTAACATCTGGAATTTGTCTGCAATGGTAATGTATTCTATTGGCATTCACTCCCGGGTCAAAAGACTCTGCAGCTCCGGCTCTGGTAAATTTTATGGAAACAAAACACCAGGGTGAACACATTAATTTGGCAACACATTGAGGTGAGAGAGCGGCTCAGTCATTGGTGCGAACATGACGGACCTAGGCGAAAGAGGCAGAAAGACAAACACCTACTGTCAATGGAAGATAAGTAATTTTTTTTTGTTAGTGGGTTTACTCGCATTTAAATTACCTGCAAATTTTGAAAGTCTGCTCCTCTTCCAGCTCCTTCAAACAAAATATTTATCCTATTAAGTTTACATTTACTGATGCAGAGTCTCATACCAACCACAGAAAACCCCAGCTGAGTACCAGGCTGCAATAGCTTTCTGTCTCAGCTGCTGACTTCACACTTATGCTCAACTTGGTTGTGCACATTTCATAATATTCTTTATTTTTCTATAATCTTGCTATGCCTCTTTAATTATAGTTAAGTACAACACTTAAAATTATAGCTACTTACTTTAAAGTTAAGTATATAAACAATATATACAAGGTGTAGTAAAACAACCCTTTAGCTTGAGTAACAAGAGTAACAGTCTAACTGTGATTGATTCCTAACTCCTGACACCGTGTTAAGCCAGTTTACTGTGACGTCGTCACGGCTTGGCTAAGGACAGGGCTGTCACGGTCTGGCCTCAGACCTGAGCACAGTTGTGGTTCAGTGCAGTTAACCTCCTGCCGTGATGTGTTGGGGATACAAATGATCAGTGTAATCACAGTAAAGCCAAGGAAACAACATTATCGAGAAGCAAAATCAGTTTTTGTGAAAGGTGTAAAATAATATACTGTTTCTCAGATTACATGTGAAAATGTTGTTTTCATGGTGTCATTTGCTTTTGTAAAATGCATACATACCTCTTCACTCTCACTGGATGTCATGCCTATGCCGTACTGGAATGCGTTTGCAGCACTTGACTACTGCTATATGAGGTTTCTGGTATGACTGATGTCCTTGAATAGAGTAGGTCTATGAATTTGACTAAATACCAGGATTCTACAGCAGGAAGCAGTGTATCTTTGGGTCTTGCAATTACAATTAAAAGCAATTTAAAAATAAATTAATGGATTCAGTCAATAGAAATGATAGTGCTTTTACCTTGAAATGGGTACATGAAGTGTTTCAAATATTTATGTTTGTAACATTTGACAGACAAGGAAATTTAAACTGTGGTGAAAGATCATTTTCACTGTCTATTTAGTTGTGAAGTGAACATGGTATGCAGAGAATTTGGAAATGGTCATTGCTGAGAAAGCAAAAAGCTGCTGGGTGCTCATTCAGTCTTCATATGTGGTTTGGAGTAAAGGGTGTGCGATATTGACAAACAAATAATGCCATGATATCTTCTGGGATTTTGTCTATGATAATAAGTAGATCATATTTAACATCCCTACAGTGTTTGCAAAAGACATCCTAGTCTGTGCTTTTTAACGTGATATTAATTGGTGGTTGGTACACCAAAATTTGGAGACATGAATCATACAATTTAGGCAGAACTAAGTGGTGGAAACATTTTCAGTCAGCCAGTCTTTTTCTCGGGTCAGAAGTATTCAGAAGTTGTTTGTAACCATCTCCCCCGCTGTGTAATTGGTTATTACATATGTCATGTTTTGCCATCTGTTGCTTTTCATCTCATAATGCACTTTTTGTGGAGAACGATTCTGCTAAACCTCACTTGTGTTTATTCTTCATATTCTTTTGTTGGTTATTTTGCAGAGAGTCAAACAATGGCGAGTGATTTCTGATGGACATAGTAAGAAGATTGGTGTCTTTAAGTAAATATAGTCATTGAGGATGATCCACTTTAAACAATTAATCTAACAAGGAGCATTATGAGGCTAAAGGTGTCTGTGTTTTGCCTTCTGTTGGTCTTTGTTCAGTCATTTTTAACTTCACTCAGGCTTTGTTAGGCAGATTATCCCAGCTCAACTTGTGGCGCGGTGGCACTCTGCGCAAACTCTGTCATCTATGCTACATGACACATGGAACTCTGAGAGCCTTAAATTCAAAATTATACCACACAATTTGTTTGCCATTTGGAAGCAGTAATACACTGCACTTGCCTCGTCCCTGTGGCTTCAAACACAAATGTTAAGTGGTAACTATGATTAGTTCATTGAAAAGAGACAATATTCCTGCTGAAAAACTATAATAGGGGGTTTGTCCCATTCCAGAATTGAGAGCCTGACAAAACCCCTCTCTGCACTTTTCCCACCACCAGCCTGCTTGTTATCACAGTACTATCCTGTGGCCAACGGGGGCTCTTTTCAACCCAGTGTATCAGGCAGCTCTAAAGACCTTTGCTAATCTCTTCCCTCAGTTGCCAGGGTGGAAGCACAAGCAGCAAGTTCCCTGGCCTAATCCCCTGCTCTGGCTGGTCTATTAGCCATAAGGCCAGTGGGGCAGGGGAGGGCCCTAAGGAGATTTCACTGCTTAACGGATGAACAAAATTAGAATGTGTTGATGATTGGATGGATATGTCTTCCTAACATGCGGTTTGGTTGTAATCACATAGTTTTAGATAACGTTTCTCAAATCCTCATAGTTGTAAGGGATTTCAGGTAACACTTTTTGGCATATGATACAATCTTACTTTCTTCAGATTGTGTGCAGTAAATCAAAAGGAAAATTGCATAATATCCACTAGGTTACATACCATTGGCTCCACAATCCTCATTCATTGCAATGTTCATCATTAAAATATGCTGTGTGTGTATATATATATACACACACACACACCAACACATTTGAACATTTTTATACCTGTAAAGCCTCAGCCTGTTGAGTGTTAATTCAACTCAAGCTGTTGACCTGGTCTTCATAATGTATGGTTTAAAAAAAAATCTGGTTTTATTCAAGGATCATATGGCAAATGACAGATGTACTGATGTTGGTTATAAAGTATACATGGTATATGCTAATAGCTTAAAATGTGATGATCGTGAAGGGATCTTTAAGAACTAGGAAAGGGTAACGTATTTATTATTTATGGAGCACATTTCATAAACAACAATTCAAACTGTGCTACATAATATATCAATTACTTCAAATACGTATTGTTCTGCATTAAAACCAAACATATTTTCAAAAATATTTAAATATTAGGTAATAATGTTGTTTTCTATCTACAACTTTTATTGTTATTGACTTGATGTCGTTGCAAGTTATTCAGTGTATGATTAATCAAAATATTTTTGACTTGATTTTTGTGCGGTTGAGAAGATGATTTTCAGTTTTTCCTTTTACTGAACATTGAGGCTCCACCACTCATTGATTTAGTGCACTTACCCCAAAAATCTAAAGCAGTAAAGTCATCTAGTGACAAACCTAAATGGATTTGGATGTAAACTTCAAAACTATAATGGGTAGTTTCATTGTTTTTTATCATTCAGCCTAGTGAAACTACAAAAAGGTTAATTGTTAATAAAAAAGCAGCTCGTGTTTTTTTTAAACTGGTCTTGAACCAATGCTGCGCCGTGTCTAGTCTTAGAATCTGTATTATCTTGTGAGCCATGTCAACTGTAAACTGGACCAATAACCCAAGACTGAGATTTTACATGACCAGAGGATCACATTCAAACCAGTACATTAGCTGTTTGTGTACTATAAGACCAGCTAAAGTGTTTATGGGATTTTTATTTTGTCTTCTCCAGGAGCCAGACTCCAGCTGAATCTGATTTCCAAATCCTGGAGATAGCACGTAAACTGGAGATGTACGGTGTCCGTTTTCACCCAGCAGCTGATCGAGAAGGCACCAAGATCAATCTGGCTGTTGCTCACATGGGTCTTCAGGTTTTTCAGGTAATTGTTTGTCATTACAGCTTTCTTTTGTGAATGTGACTTTAAGTCCCTAACCTTGTTTCTAAAGTTTATTTCTCTCTTTAACATATTGTTTGCTCCCAGGGCAACACAAAGATAAATACCTTCAATTGGTCCAAGATTCGTAAACTGAGCTTCAAAAGAAAACGGTTCCTTATCAAGCTTCACCCAGAAGTCCACGTACGTATTAATGAAAAGATTTGTGTCCTTGTTTACAAATTGACTGTGTTGGATCACTTGTTTATTTATGACTCAGAGTCTCTGCTAGGTAGACCAGCATGCTGTGTGATTGCATTCAATTTGTTTTTGATCTTTGTTCGTAGGGGCCTCATCAGGACACTTTGGAGTTCATGATGGCCAGTCGAGACAATTGTAAAATCTTTTGGAAGATTTGTGTGGAATATCACTCATTCTTCCGCATGTTTGACCAACCCCTTCCCAAATCCAAAGCTATTCTCTTCACCAGAGGCTCATCCTTTAGATACAGGTATTAAATGCTGACATGATAACAAAGTCATAAGTCATATTCTATGCTTGTTTATAGCGACTATGGTGGCTTTTGTACAATGAAACATAAAAAAGTTTGAGTGGTTTCATTATTATTATTATTATTATTATTTTTAATTAAGAACTCTTTCTCGACAGTGGAAGGACCCAGATGCAACTTGTGGACTACGTCCGGGAAAACGGAGTAAAGCGAACTCCGTACCAGAGGTGGGTGTTCCCTTATATGCAGTACATACACTGTTCATCTGAAAGACAGGTTGTTTGTCTTTCTATTCTTCCAAAGCATGTACTAGGGAATGTTTCCACATTGTGATCATAATTCTTCCTATTTTCTTCTTCAGGAGGAACAGTAAAATACGAATGTCTGCTCGTTCCCTAGCAACAGATGTGCCAAAACAGGTCAGTGGTGCTACAAAGATGATGCATTTCTGTAAAACCTTCTAAATATTGTACTTGATGAATAAAGTAAAATAACCCTCCTCTTCTTAACACTTTCCATTTTGCTTTCTCTCCATTTCCCCCTTGTCCTGTCTGTGTTGCGTTGTTTCAGAGCTTGTCATTCAATGACACTCTCAGGACCCCAGGCTCCCCTTCCTCCGCTACAGTGTCTTTCCACTCAGGGCACATCCAAAGTGTCCTCCCACGGACAGAACTCCAACCTCTGCCGCAGCCTTTTCCCACGCTGAGCCATTCTCCATCGCCTTCCCAGCAGCATCAGCACCAGCAACAACAGAAGCAGCCACACCCACAGCAGCTTCAGTCCCCTCTGCAAGCCACCAGACCCCCCAGCCCACCGAAGGAAGAACCTGTCAAGGCCGCTTCCCCATCCCACTACGCTTTTCAAGGTGCCCCTAGCAATCCGGCAGCAGTACACTGCAGCCCCTCGTTTTTGTGTGTAGAGAGTGGTACTTCCCAATCAAAGGCCTCCAAATATTGCAATGAGGATAATGAGCTTGGTGGAAGAAGGGGTCCCGGGTGCTCGTTGGGAGGAGGCGGAGGGAAGAGGGGGAAGGGGGTTCTTACACCTGAAGCTTTCGAGGCAGAGCTTTTGCGTACGAAACAGAATCCCATGTTTTCAATGTCTGGCTCACCTCTACATGTTACTGAGGAGTTCATAGATGATGATCCTACTGAAATCTCCTTTTACGGTGGGGGGGCCGAGGCCTACTCTTTTGGTCTTGCTGATAAAGTACATCAGTTTCATGTTGTGGAAGAATCTGACCTCAGCAAAAATAGGATCTTTAGTGTTGGCATTGAGGATCTGAATGGTAGCACCAATCCCTTCCCTGATAGCATTGTTGGTCTCTCTGAGACCAGCTCCTTAGTGAATAACCGCTCAGAGTGCAGTTCCCTGGACAACCTGGGGCTCAGCTCTGCAGGTGAGTCCATGTCAGCTGGTTATGGAGGCCAAGATTCCTCCTCGCTCCGCCTGCCAGGCTCTGACATCCAGTCAGAGGCCAGCTCAATGGTCAACTTCCCAGCGTACTCCATACGCTCTGAGAGCAGCTCTGCCTTGCAGTTCACTGACCTGGTGGAGCAGCTCGAGCAGCTCAGCTACCCGCCCACAACCACTGAGGGCTCTGGGAATGGCAGCTCCGATTCAGACTCTGACTGGGGCTCTGACAGCATCCTCCCCCCTGAGCAAAACCTGTTTTACAGTAATCCCCTGACAGGGAGCAGCGGTATAGAGGGTTTCCTCCTTCAGTGCCACAACCTGCAGGCCCTGGGCCTCGCAGACACCTCTGCATCCTCTCATATTAAAATGTAACATGCCTACACCACTTTTAAGGCCACAGTCAAGGGCTGTACAATTATAGAAAAAAATTATATTCTGGGTAGGGGAGGAAAACACATGTTCCCTGTGTTAGTTTTCTGTAGCAGCCCTTGTTTTTTCCTATCAGTGATTTGACCTGGGGTCTATGCTACACATGCTGTGATACTTTTTTTCATAATCATTCATGTCTTCTCATGAAACTCATCTTTTCTTGAGATGAAAAATAACATGTATTTCTTATCTACAGCACTCCTATTCAGAATTTTTTTTGGTAAGGGGGTTATTTGGGGTGTATCTTTTAAGTGCAGAATATTTGTGCTTCTACTTTGGAAAATGTTTTATGTTTTCCATCATTTAAAACGACCTGTCATCAGAATATCTTAGATTTGCTTTCGGAATACATATCAGTGTAAAAAATTTAGATATTTGATCATATTCTGACCAATAAACAGGCTGTCATTTTTAAGAGCTTAATTTACAGTAAACAAATTCTGAACTATTATCAGGCTTTGAAATCTCTTATCGCAGAAGGTACTTGTTGTGCATCATTATTCTGTCTCTAATCTAATATCTAATCTCAGGGGTAAAAATGAAACCAATAGTTTTCCAGGTTCAGTGGTCCTCACAGCCCTTCTGTATTAAAAACAAGACATTACATGGGGCCTGATGTTCCATTTGCACTTGTGTGCCTCACTGACATCTACTGGCTGAAATAGATGGAGCAGTTTCACATCAGACTAATCCTCAGTCAGTAGTAGCTGAAGGATAAATAACACATTTCAGTAATTAACATTTAGCTTCATGTTTTGTTAAGTAGAAGAATGTAGTCAATGTACTCATGAGCCATTAAGTAGACTGTAAACACCACCTTTTACAAAACGAATGTATCATCTTAAACAAATGTAAGGCCTGGTAAACATAAATGAACAATGTACGATAGTGTTTGATACACTAGTGATTGCTAATTATTAAGAATGTGTGATATCAGAGTTTGTGACTTCCTGGAGACCCTTTTAAGAATAGCAGGTATTGTTGGCTTTTATTGGGGTAAAGGTTATCGGTGCTTCGCCTGATCTGGCGTGCGGCCGTCGCCACGTTTCAGGGTTTTAGCGTTCGCCATCATCAGGATTTGCCAACGTGGTGTTTTGTTTATTGGAAGGAAATGGGGGATCTTTTGCACATTAGCTTTGATTTATTTTCTAACGTTTTTCTATATTGGGCGTTTTAAGCATTGATAAAGGAACAGTAGTTTTCGGTCATGTGATATCATGCCATCATTAATATAATTGCATGCACAAAAGCTTTTTATTAAGTGTTATCCACCCTCCAGGCTTCAGAGATCTGGGGTGTCTGGTCTTGTCAAGTCTGACTTGAAATGATTTTACTGGACCATAGAACACAGAAGTCTTATATGCTTGCAGTGTTTTGTTTCTTCACGGATATCATTTCCTCTGAGCCGATGCTTAATTTCCTTTTCTTTGAGCCTACTTTAATCTGCTCAAAGGTAGATTTCACTTGAGTTTCTGCAAACTTAGCTCTTTCGTTTCCATGTGACAGTGTCTTGTTTAGTCAGCAGCACTTGCACCGCAGTGCCTTGAAGCACTTACCTTTGCTCTTTTCATGCAGTATGCCTTTATCTCAGGTGCCTGTTTACTTTAGAAATAGGTTCAGGACTTTCCTGTCAACCACCTCTGTGGTATAGGAGCTGTGTTAACGAATAGCTTTCCTCTTTCATAAGTCAGAAGACTGTTGATAAATACTCACCTGTTCTCATTGTCATTTTGAAGGATGGCGAGAAGCCATTTTTATTTTTGCTCTTGAAAATAGAGAAATGTATTTTCAGAAGTATTATTTTGAAATCCCTCTACATCACAAGTGTGGACAGTTGTCTCTGTATGGAGCACCACTTTTTCACACACGGCATCAGTTACAGTATAACAAGTGGAGTTCTGATGAAGGGTTTGTCTTGGTTTTTTTACTTTTTACATTTTGCCTTGGTTCCTTGTCTGCCATGTCATACTTCCCAAATCACAACATTTACGATTTAATCCATGACGGGCTGACATTTATAACCAGCTATGCTAACTGCACTTATGCATCAAATAATCATCACTTAATCCTGAACTTGTATATTTACTAATTATACACTAATTGTACTTCATGTTTGTATGTTTTACTCTCAAGAATAAAGTAATCACTTTTGGGTACCATGAATGTCAGATTCTTTTTGAGATTCAAACTGAAATCATTCAAGCATTGCTCATGTAATTCTATCGACCCCTGTGGTGGGACACATTCTTTCAATGGCTAAATTAAAGATTCTTATAATCCAGAACTAACTACTCATAAGACTTATAAAGCACTCTTATAGAATCCGTCAGGTTTGTGGGGATATAAAAAATAACCAGATTGAAAATATTGTGTATAGGTGAATTGTTTTTAAATGCAGGGGTGACATGTAGTAGCAACGTGCTCTGAATTGTTTGTCAAGTTTTATTGCTCCACACTTGAGCCACTACGTTTTCATTTTCTGAACAATTGCATCACAAGTCCCTCTGGAGAATTTGAACTTAACCATGTTAGTCTGGTGTTCTCGGCAGTGTAAAGGAATTAGAAGCCAGTATTGTCTTGCAGCAAGTCGGTAAACACAGTCGTTTTCCTTTAATATTTGAGGCTACAGTCTCTTATTCTGTTGGGGGTTGGGTCATACTCGTACACAAGATTCTTCAACCTAATTCCAGCTGTGTGTGAGTGTACGCGCTCACTATTTAGACTGGCTATGTGCCAAGTCATTCCACAGCAAAACCCCCGTCCTCCCGCAGTGGAGCCTGACGTCTGCCCTCTCCTCCTCTCATGTCGTTCCCCTGTGGGGCTCTTCAGATAAACTATAAACAAACTTTTTGCCCTCCAGACGAGCCACATTCTTGATAAGTCTTTTGCGTGAGCAATTATTTCCGGGTCGAGCTCTGACTTTTTTCTTTTTTTTTCCTCTCGGCCTTCCCCATTCCTTTTTTCCTCTCTCCCTTTTTTCCCTCTAATAAAATTAGAAGAACAGCTGTGGTGACCTGTGACTCAGTAAAGACGACAGCCCAGCGTTTCATCTACTTGTTTTGTCTCCTCGTTTGTTGTGTAGTGAAGCTCTCAGGCAGAACAAAAGCAGCAGGGCCTGTTCTCTCAACTGGAACTGTGCTCGTATAAGTTGGTGATGAATCATTTGTCCCTCTGGTAGACGGCTCTGAAAACAATGGCAGAAGGGGGAAAATGTGGGAACCATTACTTGGCTTTGGTCGACTCGGCTGTCTCCTCTTTCATTTGTGGCCAATGTGTGTGATGAACCATTCCACTTGTTTTGTTGAAATGTGCAGGGTTATTTCTCAGAGGGGAAATTAGATAATTAAGGAGAAACGGGTTAGAAGTAGATAAAGCTCCAACATATAACGTTGTTACACATTTTCTATTGTACTAGTTTAACTTAGTTTTGAAAAGCATCATTGTTGACCTAAACTCGTCCCATTACAAAAGTTCATGTTTGGCCTTTTTGGTTAGACTCATTCAACCCTTGTGATTCTTTTTTGTTGTTTTCACTTAGCCAGCCTTTATGCTGTAATTTGATTTCAGCTGTTTTTCCCTCTTCCATAGAATCCGTTGTGGACAGCCCACAGCTCTCGCCCTTCAACTCCAAGGATCCCCTCTGCCTGTCGCCCTCCTTCCAGATGTCCACCCTCAGCCTGCCGGGCCAGGCCCCGTCGCCTCTGCAAAGCCCCATCATGAGCGAGGTGGGCAGCAATGCCAGGCTAGAGGAGGAGGAGGAGGGCAGGAGGAAGGTACACAGCTGACATGCCACCTTTCCACCCCCTGCCTCACAATCCATATTTAAAAGAGCAGATATCACAGACTTGACCTTCCTTGTTATGTTTCATGGGATGAAATGTTCAGTTTTCTCATGAGAGTTCTTCATCACTCAATTTGATCACTTCTGTCTCTATTAGCGTTATCCTACCGACAAGGCCTACTTCATTGCCAAAGAGATTCTGACCACAGAGCGGACGTACCTCAAAGACCTCGAGGTCATCACTGTGGTGAGTTGATCATTTTTTAACTAGTGCAGTGTTTGTGGACGTTGTATGCAGAGCTTTTTATAAACAGTCTATGGTGCAGAGTGAGGTTAGAAAACTTTGTGTTCATCCTACCTGGTTTATCTGCAATTATCTGCATGTCGGCTTTTCCAGAGGTTTGTTAAGTAATTGAGACAATGTTTGAACCAAGGTCTCTAGTTAAAAAAAAATAAAAAGTTGTGTTTTCGCTCAATATAAAATATTGCAACAACAAAATAAATGTTAGGCTTTTACTTTGTCGAAAAATTGCCAAGCGGGAACTGAAATAAATAAACAGATATCAAAACGATCTGGCAGACCAGATATTATTGCTGATCTGCTAGTTTTGCAGGCCGTCATTTACCTATTGGTATATTATCCAAGGTCGTAAAAGATGTCTTCAGACTGCTTGCTAAGCCCCTCCCCCACATTCTTCAAGACACTGTTTGCCGGATTATTCAAATGTTATTAATATTGAACATATTTTATATCTAAATCGCACGTAATTCAGCCGTGCACTTCCCTGGGCCATTAACAATACAAATGCCAAGTATGAAGTTGATAAGATGAATGGTTCTCGAGTTCTTAAGGCAAACAGATTACTTATTTGGATTTATACTTGAAAATAGAATTAATTAAACCATTATGCATCAAAGATATATTACAAAGGATATATTGTTCCTGCTCCCAGTGGTTCCGCAGCGCTGTGGTCAAGGAAAACGCCATGCCCGAAGGCCTGATGACCCTCCTCTTCTCCAACATCGACCCCATCTATGAGTTCCACAGAGGCTTCCTCAAGGAGTTAGACCAGAGGCTGGCTCTCTGGTAGGTGGTCCTTCACTGTTTTATGTGTGGTAAGATCTATTCAGACTCCTCACGTTATAGACACAAATATATAATCGCCATTCCTGTGTTTCACCAGGGAGGGACGATCGAATGCTCACGTCAAAGGCGACTACCAGCGGATTGGTGATGTGATGCTGAGGAACATGTGTGCTCTGAAGGTGATTTCTTAGCTCTTGAATTAACATCAACACCTACACTCCTGCTTGACTGGCGAACAGTATCTCACATATTTTATGCTCATCATCCTCAGGAGTTTACCAGCTACCTGCAGAAGCACGATGAGGTTTTGACAGAGTTGGAGAAGGCCAGCAAGAGACTGAAGAAGCTGGAAACGGTCTACAAGGAGTTTGAGCTGCAGAAGGTGTGCTACCTGCCCCTCAACACGTTCCTACTCAAGCCAATCCAGCGCCTCATGCACTACAAACTCATCCTGGAGAGACTATGCAAACACTACTCCCCTGAACAAGGAGATCACGACGACTGCAAGGGTGAGTTCTCTTAGATCCTGTTCAGACCAGCCATTAACATCCATCCTGAGTGATTTTATCTAAAGTGAATAGCGTAAAGTTCGCCTGTTCACACCTGGTATTAAAATCCATATTTTCTGGGATAGTATATTACTTCCCTGCTCTATATGCTAAGTTTACAGATGCGTCTGACGTGACAGTGTCTATGTGTCAGCAAGAGCAAGGGAGAGAGAGGAAGTAGGATGGGCTGAATCTTGTGCATCTGACCAGTGAAAATTTGACCTATTTAAAAAAAGTATCAATCATGGCCACAAACAAATCCTCATATGGACGATGAGAAGCGTACAAATATGATATAACTGTATTGAGAAATGCAAGTGGAGTAGGCGGTCCTTCATATGAGGCCCAGGACACGTGTTCACAGTGTCACAGACCACCTTTGAATGTGGTTTGAGTGATCAGATCACTCAGGATGAATGTTAATACCAGGTTATAGTTCCAAGTCCTTTCATCTATGAGAAATATTACATAAATTTAATTTCCTCTTAAATATCCAGTGAAATTTGGTCGATTACATAAGAACACACTGTATTATTCCACCTGACAGCTCACCACCCTCATGTTTACAAAAAGTATTTAGTGTCTCTAAGGTCCAGTGTTTAATGGGAGTGATGTGTAATTGTTGATGTGAATCTATTATTATGTTGAAATTGTTTTTAAAAATGTCAAATTTGATGGAATGAGTTATGGAAAACTACATATATAGATTATAGTCAGATGATAATGAGGCAGATATGTTACTATTTTGGATTCTGATCATTTGTCTTTCTATGCAGAGGCTCTGAAGGAAGTAGCAGAGATAGCCACTCAACTCCAGAGTAGTCTCATCCGGCTGGAGAATTTCCAGAAGCTGACAGAGCTGCAGAGAGACCTGATTGGTATAGAGAACTTGACAGCTCCAGGGAGGGTGAGTGCAGTGACACAGAGGAGATGGTAGGGGGCGCTGTGAAACTGGTTGAAAACTGGACATGACATCTAACAAGCTTCTCCTGTCTGCAGGAGTTCATACGAGAAGGATGTCTGTACAAGCTCACCAAGAAAGGGCTGCAGCAAAGAATGTTTTTCCTGGTTTGTACAAAACTCCAACCACTGTAACTCTAATTTAACATTCTGCAATGTTTGCGTACTTGAAACATCTTGTGACGTGTCTGTCCTCTTTTCAGTTCTCAGACATGCTCCTCTACACAAGTAAAGGTGTGACTGCAACCAATCAGTTCAAAGTGCACGGCCAGCTGCCCCTTCATGGCATGATAGTGAGTATTCAAGCTTTAAATATATCCTGAATCCTGAATGATACTTGCAGGTGAGGGTGTCAGCACCCAGGATTTTCAGTATGAGCTGATCAGTGTGGCAGTGTGTTGAGAAGGAAGGAGCTGGGTCTCCTAACTGTGCATGTCTCTGCTTTACTCCTGGATGCAGCTCATAGTGCTGGATGCACCGGTAAGTCCTCTGAGCTCTGCCAGATCGGACGCAAAAACCCGACCCTTCCCATCCCCATGCTTGTGTAGGCAGATCACCAAAAAATACACTTAACACATGACCCCAGACTCAACTGTCATCTCAGTCCTCACAACTATCTATTGTAGTCATATAACCAATTATGTTAAGTTTCCCTCTCCAGAATTGATCCAGTATGGACAGTGAATGAAAGGCTGAATGAAAGGACGGACCTGGTTTGACTCCATATCTATGTAGCTGCTCCAGTAGAGGCTGTTTGGCAGATCTCTCTGACTTGAGACTTTCTGACTCAGTTCCCCCTGTTGTCAGTTCCTAATCTCAAACCACTGTAAACACACAAAGCTGTTCAGATCTCCATCAGAACACAGCAACTCCTTCCTCCATCAGACTCAATTTCTCTGATTGTCTCTTTTGTGTGTAGGTGGAGGAGAGTGAGAATGAGTGGTCTGTCCCCCACTGCTTCACCATCTACTCTGCTCAGAGAACCATCGTGGTGGCTGCCAGGTGAGTTTTCTCTCAGATGTGACTGTCAGGAAATGTAGTCAGACATTTTCCAGAGTTTGTCACATTCACATCTACAGAACTCAGTAGGAGATTGTCTGGGTCAGACTTTTTACACAACAACAGGAAAATGTGCAGCCCATTCAGGGGAGGGTAGACGCCTGACTAGAGCATGCAGGAGCCAGGACATCACTGGCTCGGACATTTGCATTCTCACATGGTATTTCGTGAGAAAATTTCAGGAAAATGTCTGGAGTTCAGTGTATGTCTGAAATCAGCTTTAGACTTTAACATATATACAGAAATCTGTTGTGTTTTGTGTAAATATTGAGACAGCACTGCTAATGTCTATTGTTAATGACATAGTAATAGAAAATAGCAAAAAAAAGCTCAATCTAGTAGAGCTTTGACGTATGGGCATTTAAGTTTGCTGATATACACTAATATGAAAACTTTTATTTGACAGAATAAACAATGTGTTCGGTTGAATTTGTTGTATTTTCTTATGGTTAAATTGTAAAATATGAAGCCTCAATTATATATATAATACTTTGTCATAAGGGGTTGGGCTGATTTATCACTATTTTTATTTTAATCCCTTATATCCGTATCAGTCATGTGCTCAAAATAATGAAGTGGTTAAAATAATCTGGTTTATCTGATCATGTGACTGCAGAAATTATGGACAAACGCTCAAAAATAAAACCCAGCTGTTGATGAACTGGTTTTATCCTTTGATAGTAGCCAAGCAGATTATATTATGCTATGCAGAACAAAACATTTAAATCCGAATTTAAAAGAAATGCTCTTTGATCCAGCTCCCCCTAGTGTCTGGATGAATAACTTCCTACCAACATGTGTAATTCACTGTCGTTTCTGTCATGTTTCTATTTTCAGTTCTAAAGTGGAGATGGGAAAGTGGATTGACGATCTGAACCTGGCTATCGACATGGCCAAGAAGTCGCATGAAAAATCCAACATCTTCTTCGATCCTGGACTCAGCGATCGCTCCAACCGTAAGATTGACCTCAATATTGTGTGTACATTTTTTGTTACACTTGTGAAAATATGTTTTCCCCCTTGGGACATACCAACCATCCGGATGTACAGTTAATCCCTTCCCTCGGCACAACTTCCTATTCTCCCTCCTCCTGTCCCTCTTCCCCAACGGGCTCCTCCTCCCTCAGGGTCGTCGGACGAGGTTTCTCTGGAGCAGGAGTCAGAGGATGACATGAACTCCTCCCGGACCTCGCTGGACAAGCAGACGCATCACCGTGCCAACACAACCATGCATGTGTGCTGGCACCGCAACACCAGTGTGTCTATGTCCGATCACAGCCTGGCTGTGGAGGTACTCCTCCTCCGCCCACATTGAGACACATGCACAAACATCTTCACACCCAAATACTCACAGACCATCACTGGTATTACTCACACATTCATGACATCATCAACAGTCTCATCAGCGGCTTCAATCCAATCGGCCGTGGTCGCTCTGGTTCCCATCTTGGACATTTTACCTTCTCTTCTTAACCCTTAACATTCCTCCAATGTCCCTCTTTCCCCTGGTCACTGTTAATTTCCTGTGTTTGAGTTGTCTCTGTTGTTTATTGAAGTCTGCTCCTTATGCAAATTATTTTCATAATGTGCATCCACGAGAGGTTCTGTTATTTTTCCCCCTGACACTAATATTTTCACTTCACAGACCTGGAGGATTTCCTAACTGGTTTCTGTTCATCCCTTCTCTTCTTCCTCTCAAAGCTAACATGCTAACACTTGTCTCTGCACCCTCTTTTCTCTGCCTCTTCACCCTCTCAGTCTACGGCTCTCCAGCTGTTTCCCCAGAGCTCCCTCCACGCTATCTCCTGGGCCAAGGCCAAAGACCAAACACCATCACACACGTTTGCTGGTACCGAAACCAGAACCTGTCTCTTACTGATTACCTGCGCATGAATCAGGTACTAGAGTCACAGGCCACTGCAGAAAATAATAGACCACAGGGTTGATGGCAGTTAGTTGAGTATTTAAGCTCGTACTTAGTGAGGTTTTTTTTTGACATCATTCATTATATTTATGGACTGATCATATTTCATCCTACACATATCAAGAGATACAAGCTCAAAACAGACTGCAGGACTTCCACACAAATCAGAAATAATCTTTTGTAGCCTAGGGAATCGGTTTTTATCTGTAATGAGAAAAAATATAGATCACAGGTTTGGGCAAGAAACATGAGCACTCAAATATTCAGGCTAGAAACATTTAACTATCAATTTCTTAATAATACTTCATTTAACAAGAAAACCACAAGTGTGCAGCAAAACTAAGTTGAACATTGACCTTTAAACTGTGAAAGATGTTTACAACAGTCGTTTGGGGCTCCAACTTTACTTTGACCTATATTTATAACAAATGTGTTTGATC
This sequence comes from Pseudopleuronectes americanus, assembly GCA_038501795.1. NCBI lineage: Eukaryota > Metazoa > Chordata > Actinopteri > Pleuronectiformes > Pleuronectidae > Pseudopleuronectes > Pseudopleuronectes americanus. The sequence goes on from CM076724.1 coordinate 4,327,503, forward strand.
ACTCGTCTTTGTTGCCTTTTATTGACCTATTTTAGCATTGATTACTTTAGTCAGTGCAATGTTATCTTCACTGATATAATCAATAGCAGGAGAATATAACCTGAGTTGAATTAGTGTATATTTACATATTAACATCAGGACAAACCTAAACACCAGAACGTGGTCAATAAATAACTCCCTCTCTGTGGCGATTCCTTACATTCATTATACAGGTCAGTACAAGCAATCTTTTTGGTTGTACATGTGAAATAATCTTAACTATAAGTGAGACATTTTATGATTTAACTTTAAAGGTTCCTTCATTTATAGTAGCCAATATAGTACTAGTATAGTATGTAAAAGGAATGAAAAGCTACATTTGAAAAGGCCACGGTCTCCATTAAAGGGAGTTCCTCTCCCCTACACAAACAGTGAATCTCCTGAAACACCTCGTCAGTCACCTGGCTGAGTCTGTTGGGGTCAGGATGCCCCACAATTGCATAATGTTACTGGAAGGGGGGGCTTTAAAGAGACAGGAGCTAAAACCAAGGGCTTCACAAAGAGGCTGGAAACAGGAGCTGCAGTGAAGGACAGTATGAGGACAGTGATGTGGTTTGTGAACATCAGGGCATGTAAACCATTTAAAGTAATAACACTAATTAAAATGATCAACCTCACTATCAGCATAATGTCTGCTGAAAGGCATGATCAATGGATAACACACTTATTAATAGGTTAACAAATCACAACCAGTCACTCGCACACAAGCATAAATCACTGACTGTTGTTTGGAATGTATGAACCTTTATTCCAGTTATTCCAGTTATTCAGTCACTTCTGTCTCACCCATGTTTGTTCTGTTCTGTCCACATGTATAGAACCAGCTGTCAGGTTACCTTCTGAGGAAGTTCAAGAATAGTAACGGCTGGCAGAAACTCTGGGTCGTTTTCACCAACTTCTGCTTGTTCTTCTACAAGACTCACCAGGTCAGCCCTCAAATCTTTGCACATATTGTTTCTGCCGACCCAGTAAAAACATTTGAACTGAGGTGAGAGGGACTGTTGTTGTTTTACAGGACGACTTCCCGCTGGCCAGTCTGCCCCTGCTCGGCTACACAGTCAGCACCCCAGAAGAGGCTGATAGCATTCACAAGGAGTATGTCTTCAAGCTGCAGTTCAAGTCCCATGTTTACTTCTTCCGAGCGGAAAGCGAGTACACCTTCGAAAGGTACGAGGACGTTCCTCATTTCACCATTTACTCCATGACTTGTAGTCAGTGTCGTACACTTCGCAGGGTAATTAAATAACACTGTTTTTAATGGAAGCCATTTTCAGACATGAACACAGAAGAATGACCACACAAATTGAAACCTGCCTTTCTCCAGAGTTTGCTCACACTCGAACAACACTGGACGCTTAGACGCATTCACATAATGCAGTATTATTTTTCTTTATTTCACATTTTTGTGTCTGTTGCTCATGGGGAATCATCCAGAGGATCTCCTAGTGTGGTCTCATTAGGGCTCGTTTGCACATTATCCAGAGTTTTTACTAGGAGGCTGGTTGGAGAACCACCCCCGGTGATTCTCCAAAGTTTAGTTCTTGTCTGAAAGCAGCTGACGCTACATTCCATTCTTCTTCACAGATGGATGGAGGTGATCAAGAGTGCTGCCAGCACCACGGGACGGATGAACCTGCTCATACCTAAAGGAGGTCCCATGGAGATGAACGGAAAATGAATCAAACACCATGTGTCCGGAGGCTGGGCCTCTACGATTCAAAAAGACTCAACTCAGACTCACTTTCAATTAACAAAGAACTGAACATTTTGACATTAACAAGATGAGACTGAAAGTTGCTGCCAGTTTTAAAGTGTTAACATTTCTCTGCTTAACTTCTCTAAAGGGCTGAGTATTTTTTTGGTCTTGATAAATGGTGTAAATGATAAAAGTTGTCTCAGTATACAGGATATAATGAAAGGGAGACTTGTACATTATGATCAAGGTTTTTTTTGTTTGTTTGTTTTTTGCTTGTGTGATGCTCTTTTGGGCTGTTCATATTGACTGATACAACAGGAAATACAGATTTATGGGACCAAATCCAACACAAAGGGCTTAAGTTTCAGCTTTTTGAGGGACTTTTTTTCCACCTGAAGCTTTGTCTAGTTTCGACACTGAGCGAAAGGAAACATGTTATACAGTATGTGGAAAAATGAAGGAACAGGATGGTATGTGCGCTCTACTTCGGAAAAGCCAGAGGTGTGTGTGTGTGTGTGTGTGTGTGAAAGAGAGAGAGAGATGGAGGTGAGGAGAAAGTTAATGAAATGTTAAAACAGGTTTGAGACGAGAAGCCGTTCAATTCTGGGAGATTTTCTGTGGGAACTTATTCAATAATTCAATCTGCTGTTGGTCAGAGACGCTTCAGACAGAGTGAACTTTTCGCAGGATTTGAGCATCTGCCTGTATAGAGTGTCAAACTTGTCTGTTCGTGGAAGGATGCAGCTTTTGTTTTAAATCAATTGAAATGGGAGCTGTTCTGCTTAATACTCCTGATTAGTCAGGCAGAATTATGCCTGTGTGGTGGTACATTAATCTCAAATATAATCTATTGTCCTGTTGTCAATTTTTTGCGTAGGGATAACAACTCAAGGAAATGCTGTGCAGTGGCAGATTTTTCCCTCTGAAAGCAGAAGAACATATTTTTAAGTAACTGTTCTTAGTGTTTGGGTCTTTGTGTTTCTCAAATGGTATAGGGGGACGCCAAGGACACTTCCAGTTATTTAGTGTGCTAAATGCAATCACGGTACTATTCGGTAAAACATTTTTTTATGGAGACCGGAACCTTTACTCTCCATTTGTGTGCATGTGTTGTGTGCATGTGGCTGAGTGTGTGTGTGTTTGCATGTGTCCGTGCAGAAATGCCAACCGTGTAGTCCCACCTACACCCGCCTCCGGAACCTGTGACGGACAGTGATAATGGAGGTCATCGACGTCCTAACATTTTGTGTGTGTAAGAGACTGACTCTGTTGCACAGTTAACATTGAGTATGTTACTCCTATTTATTGTTTAGCATGTCATCAGGGCCGTGCTCCTGAGTGCCCTCGTGTAGTCGTCATGTTATACCGGTAAAAAACCTAACGAATAAAAGATAATTTCAGTCAGAGTTTGCTTCTTTTGTTTGCCGGCAGTTCTAAGCAATTTCTTCACTTTGTGTGTTGCTGAGTTACCAGAAAACATCTTGTCTGCAGATGTCAAGCAAATATCTGGTGGTAGACTTGTATATCTGAGGTGTTTACCTTATGGGACTTTACACTGCGACAGTACAAGAAGATTTTTACTGGCCGCAAAAAAAAGATGTTGCACTTTTTAGCCTCTAGTTAGCATCATCTTTTAAAAATGACCCCAAATATATTAATGAAAAAACTGTTTAAATATAACTATTTGCAAAGATCAGAAAAAAGACCAATTAAAGCAGAATCTGAGAGCCGCTCATTTCTTGTGAGAAGGTGGCCTCCTGTCCCAATAAAAATTTGGTTTTAACTTATTTAACGGGAAAGGGGCAACAGGCTTGGCTTTTAATTGCACATATTGGGTTATTTTCAAAGGCTTATTGATTTGCTCCTAGTTTTTGTTTTTGTACAATGCATGGCTGGTAAAACAAAAAGAGTTATCAGTGTAGAACATATTCACTTGCCAAGGCCCTGTGGGCCCCTTGGATTCAATTGTTCACTTATTTAATCATTGTTAAAGTCTCCCTGACCCATACTACATCTCCCCCCCCTAACCCCGGGGAATGAATTCAGTTTGTAAAATGTCAAATGATGCCGTCAGTGTCATCAGACCAGAATCTGCAAGGGTCATTTCCTTAAGATCACATTGTAAACACAGCAACAGGTACAGAAGCCAGTTTTTAATACAGTGTTGACAAGAAAACATTGCTTGTGCTCCTTGAATATGCTGCTCTAGTTTGTATTATGACACTGCAGTCATAACAAAAAAATATCATTTAAATAATTACATCACTTGTATACTAAAAATATAATTCTGTAATGATTTCATCATTAAACTAAACCCTAAACCACAAATCACAGTCCTGTAACAGATACTCTATACATTGCATCATTTTTAATCAGACAGAAAGAGTTGTTGTTCCTTTCTCAAGTACTGGGACATTGTGTTAGCCTGGATGCCGGACGAACTTAGCCCCGCCCACAACATTTGAGGTCGGGAAGTTCTGACTAGAATTGTGAGTATGACAACATCAGGCTAACGTTGTGTTGCAATGCGGCCCAACTGGATTATGTTAAAATCTATTAAGTTTGGCAGATGTGCTGCACAAATTCAGGGATTTGTGCAGCAACAAAAAAACACTAAAACAAGAGTTTACATCAGGTGGTACTTGTGATTCACTGTTTTGTACTGCAGATGAAATGTCAGCATTCTAAGGAAAAAACGTACACACGGAACCTCTATAAAAAAACTGAGTTGCAGCAACAGTGAAAATTGGTTTTCTATTGTTACCCAGGTTAAAAGGCTGGAAAGTAAAAGAAAATGAGTCCAGATAACAGAATCTCTCATTGAGCCTTTCTCTGAGATTAAGTTGTCAGCTGGATTTTGTTAGGGTTCTGCAGAAGTGTTTAGCAGTCCCACACAAAGTAGGGCATTCCTCAGGCAAGTCCAAACAACGAGAGCACTGGGTGGGGTGGCTTCCCCAGAACTGCCAATATCACACGGCTGCCAGGGAACTCTGCTCAAACACTTTTCTGTCAGGGAGTGGAGAAGGTGTGTTCTCTCTTTACTGTCTGCTGCTGTGATGTTTGGCTTTCAAAAACAACTGCTGCACACAACATTGACTCCTTTCCCTTCATGTAATGGAAAAGTGAAAAGAGCTACTGCATGATCTGCTTATGAAATGGGTTGCATTCAGAACTGAGACACTTGGTTTCCTTACAACAGCTCAATCTGATCCCGACTGGAGGGAACACATAATGGCTGACCTTTCTCAACGGAAATACAAGATGATGAGTCTGCAGGCGTCTTATGACTGTGTGTTTTCTCCTGTTAGAGGTACAACAGCAGGGCCGCACACAAACACTGAATCCTGAGGCCCACAGCCCGAACCCACCTCAAACTGGACACACAGCCACAGATAATGCTTTAATTGTTTGAAGCTAATAATTCAGAGAAATTATGAAGCCATAATCTTGTTACCTCTTGTTCCCACAGTTAAATCTAAAGCTAAATCCCGGCAGCCTAGCTTAGCATCGAGAGTGGAAACAGAACTAGCTAGCAGGGCTCCCTGACTACATACACTACTACAACAGACACTCATCAATGTGTCTCATCTGTTTAACTGCGCTAGCTGTTTCCGTGTCTCTTGTCCTTATGCTTAGTCGAGCTAACTGGCTGCTAGTGTTTTAACACCTGTTATATGGGTTTTACCGTGCCACTAAATTTACATTTGCTGCCAAAATAGTGAACATTTTAAGTCCTATTTTGAACGGTGGATGTATAATAGAATGAGCAGCAGGCTTCACATGTATCTCAAAATACTTTACACAGCCCAGAGCTTTGCAGACATTATAAAACCATTCACTGACTCACAGCCATTTATCCGTCACTCTCTCTGAGCTTTTGTCTGCCTGAGAGAATAACCCTAATGAACTCACAGTGATGTCAGCAGACTCATGTCACACCCACTGCAAATCACTAGTCAAGGAGAGACCAATTAACAGATGTTATTTCAAGTGTGGGTTAAGCTCATGTATGTATGTTCAAGCTGAGTTTCCAGTGAATTTCATAGACAGGAGGTGGAGTGACACATGTGCTAAGGAGAAACTTCACACTGTTTTCATTGTGGGAAAACATCCAGGCAGGAAACCGTTTCGGAAATGAAACCGGGACACTGGTTTCTCTGAGGATTCCCTGGAATCACACTTTAATACACAGGTTTTCCAGTGAAAATCCCACAACGGATTTCTGAATGACGTCACGTTCGGCTTTTTGGTCTGATGAGTCCTAGCAACCCCCTACCATCCAAAATAAACATTTAAATCCATAAAGCATATATATAGAAATGTGAACATTTGGTAAAAAACGTGATTCAATTTAGAATATTTCTAGATATTATTGATATAATTTAGCTAACAAAGTTTTTATCTCATTATCGAGTATGCAAATGTTGTGTCCTTGGTATATCTCTTGGGACATGGGGGCCTAAAGAGAATTTATTATTTTATAACTTTTAACATATATATATATATATATATATATATATATATATATATATATATATATATATATATATATATATACACTTAGACATGCAGATATACATCTGCATGCCGAAATGTCCTTGGGCAAGATGTTAACCCCGAATTGCCCCTCATAGAACAAGAAAGTGCTGATAAAAGTTGCACTGTATGAATGTGTGTGTGAATGGGTGAATGTAAAACTGTACCTATAAAGAGCTTTGAGTTGTCATCAAGACTAGAAAAGTGCTATTAAATACAAAGCCATTTAATTAGCTTGTTATGAAACGTGAGTGACACACTTATCACTTATACTAAAGAGAACCTCTAAAGTTGATGGCGTTTCGCATTTTCTTATTTTCTCTTTTCAAGCATTTTATCATGTTTTGTTCATTCAGGAACCATCAGAAGATTTGTACTGGGTGTGTGTATGATTTCCCATTTGTTGAACATTTCACATCCACAGAATCTTAAGTTGTCTGCCTTTACAGGCCTACTCAGCATGAATTAGACAGATCCATGTGAGCTGAGCATCGGTGGCTGTGTTGTGCATTCACACCTTTATCAAACGTAATAAACCAGTTACTGGAATGTGTTTGTTGCTGTGATGGGAGCGGGGGGGCGGGGTTTGCCTGCTTATCTCCGCCTGTGGGCTCCACAATAAGTGCCCTTAGAAGGAAAGCCTGTCACACTATAAACTGGAGAGCTTTTTTTTGTCCTGCTCCTGGAGAAGCAGTAAATCGTCAGATCAGTAAAGGCAGCGATCAAATCCACTTTTCTCTCCCAGTGACAGCAGGTCAACACGGAGCCAGTGTAGGATGCTGGTGGAGTCACAGGGCTTCTTATAGCCACTACTCTCCACTTTCTGGTAAGTTGTATTATCCTTAGACGTTTATCATAAGAGAGAACATACGCACTATGGGTTAACATGTAACTTTGGCCTGGTGTTGAACTTTCTACCTCTGCAGCTTGTGCTTTACGTAACCCGCAGCTCCCTCCGGGCGATCTGACAATGCCCATGAACTAATCCGCCTTTTTGTTCTGCAGGATCATCTCTTCATATCCTCCAGAGGAGCAGTTGGCGGTCGAGCGCCTCTTGGAGCCGTGGCCGCGTTGTGAGGCGGTGGATCCGGGGAGGTGAACAGCTGCTCCGCGGCGGAGGAGCCCGCCATGGAGATGTTGCGCCGCTCCTCTGTGTTCGCTGCGGAGGTGTTCGACCGCACGCCCACCACCGACAAGGAGCTGGTGTCCCAGGCCAAAGCGCTGTGCAGGGACTACATCCACTCCAGGCTGAACCGTGTCGGCATAGGCTGGTCCAACCCGGATCACGGGCTGGCTGCCTCAGGCGGGACGCTGGGGGAGACGTCGTCGGTCCTTCTGTGGCTGGGTGAGTCTGTCATCACATAGTTCGAACTTCTTCATAAAGTATATTCCTATAGTAACCGAGTCAAAGGCTCAAATATATATGTAAAGGCAAAATATGTCCGTATACACGAAGTCTATATCACACTATTGAGGGATGCAAAGGTTATGTCCTTGGTATTTCCTTTGGGACATGGGGGCCTTAAGTTAATTTATCATTTTATAACTTTTAACATTTTTACATGATGCCAATATAGTTTGGTCTGTTGACCACCTACAAGTCAGGAAAATGAAAATAATACATGAGTAACTTAAATCTGATGGAATAGACCTTATAGATATGGATGGGTAGGTTGATCCAAAACAAACTCCTGTTACTGCAGCAAGGTATTCGGCTCAAAACACAACAAACTAAAAGCTAAATTATATCAAATATTATCAAAACTTTTTCTAAATATAAACCCTCATGTAGAGTATCCCTTGGACATGAGGATATAGACATGGACAAATATCAGCATTGCATCAAAATGTTCACATTTCTTTATATTTGCCTTATTGATTTAAATGTTTCTTTTGGATGGAAGGGGGTTGCTCGGGCACATCGGACCAAAAACGTGTCGTCATTCAGAAATGTGTTGTGGGATTACCTTTCATTTTTAATGGAAAACTTTCAAGTGTCCCAGTTTCATTTCAGAAACGGCTTCCTGCCTGGATGTTTGCCCACAATGAAAACAATGTGAGGTTTCTCCTTAGCATGTGTGTCACCCCACCTCCAGTTTATGAAATTCACTGGAAACTCAGTTTGAACAGAGCGGTTTTCTTTTAATGGAAACCCATCTGGACAGAGAACTTTTGTCTGAAACAAGAGGGTTGGCAAACCCCTCAGCATAAGATCAATAGCAGGTAGTGAATCAACTACTTTAGTACTTTGTTCCCATTAAAGTCTACTGAGTCACAAAATAAGGATTCACAGCTTATAAATTAAGATTGAATGTGATATGTGAGCTCTTGTTCCCTTTCTTGCCGACCATGAGAATAAAAGATGGATATCGCTCTCATGTCTGCACAGTAAATCTGTAGCTGGAGCCACTTAGCTTAGCACAAAGATCGGCAAAAGCCAAGTTAACTTGACTCTGTCCAAACAGACTAAATCCACCATCCAGATCCTTTAAAGTTCACTAATAAACAAATCACAACATGAGTTTTTAGTGTTTTATTACTGTTTAATATCGCTTAAAATTTCTTGACCAGGATACAGCGCAGTTATTGTTCTCTCTAAACAGAGCCAAGCTGATTCTAGTCTTTGTACTGAGCTAAGCTAAATGGCTCCAACTAATATTACCAACAAACATGAGAGACCGTTTTCTCATTTCACTCAAAGCAAAAGTTTAATCAAAATGCATTTTTTTCAACATTGTTAAAGGTTCAGTGTGTAGTATTCCGTGACATCTAGTGGTGAACTTGCATTTGTTTATCTTCCAAAACCAACATCATTGGTTTTAGAAAATATTACTTTTGAGAAAAGCCCTCGACATTTAAAGTGAGGTGATGTATGGAGCATTTGTTTATGCTAAAAATGACAACTATGGTCTTGTGCCTATTTATAAACGAACTTATACTTATACTAACCTGCTAACCTACTGTGATAGTAGCACAAGTGAAGAAAAGTAATGTCTGTTGTACTGGACTATTTAGCTATGTTTGCGAACATTAGCTGAAATTAGCAAACATTAGCTAGTGGTCATACCAATCAAATTAAGGCTGTTAGCAAATGTCGCCAATGTATAATATTGAGCTACAGCTCATTATATTGTTATTGAATTCAAATTTATTATAGTAAAATTCATGTTTTTACTTTCAATTTACAATTTTTTGAAAATGTATTTATTGAAATCTAACTTCAATTCAACTCCCTATGTTCTGGCCAGGTGACGAGTTGGAATACCTTCGACCCAACGTTTATCGTAATGTAGCGCGACAGCTGAACATCACAGTGGCTTCGGAGAACGCGGTGTCGGACGCATTCCTTGCTGTGGCTGCAGACATTTTCTCTACAGGTACGAATCTATTTCTTTTGCAATTCAACCCGTTTATGGAGAAACATCTTCCTGCAGAGCTGGAGAGCCCCCACTGTGATGTTTACAGGTGTTCACTATTAGGCCACCAGTGTATTTTTTTGTCTCTCATAGATGCAGGAATATATTTTCAGCCTAGATGATGGTTATACCAAGACTAGATGTTCAGTTTCCTTTTCTTAGTGGGACAGGAACTTGCGCATTTTGGTAGCTTGCGTGGCTTGTGCTCGAGTATCACAGTGTCTCTGGCTCATGCATGCGTGGGCCTAAACCGGTGGGGGGGCAGGGTCTCTGGGTTTGCAGGTTGATGATATTGCATGGAAGCCTGCATGATAGTGCTTTGTTATCAGGTTCAACTCTGACCCTCACACACTTGAAAGTAAGGGAAGATTTATCCTTTTAGGGAAGTTTATTGGGAAGGAAGATCTGGAGAGCAAATACAATAAAGATGTTGAATGTTCGGAGTCCTTATGCTACTCCCCTGTTAAATGCTTTTTCATTGAATTAACTTTAATCTCTCTCACCTAAAATAAACTTGTTTCACGTTAGTTTTCCATGTAAACACTTCTAAAGTAGGCTGACCACAGAATCCTTAGTCAGACACAGTGTGGTGCTGGCATTATCCCCTCCAGGAAAGGAAACCAAGGAAAACATTCAGTCCATATTAGGTTAAGATGATTGTTTCAGACAGTTTGGACCCCACCCTGGGAGTTCAGTCATGAATCTCTGCCAGTTTAATCATCGGGGAATGCAACAGAGCAATCTGCTGCTCAGGTGATAAAGAATTAACTGCAAAGATCTGGTTTGTCCTTAGTGTGAGCTTAGGCATTTACATCACACATATAGATCAGGGTACCTTAATCCATACACACTCTTGTGGTCATAATTATGACTGGGCTGTTTATTTAGGGATTAACGTTGGATCGAATTTTGGGTTAGGTTTCAATTTAGAGGTTAATAAAGCAGCCTTCCATTATAACAGTTTAAATATGCACAGACAGTAAAGCTGAGGGCTGACACTATTCACTTTGAAGAGGAAGTCATGGGCAGCAGTAGATTATGACCACAAACGTATGTGTATGAGCTTAGTCACAGATGTAAGGCTGCTTTCCACAATGTACTGATAAACTACAGCTAAAACACCATGTGTGTTACGAGATGAGATGTCCCCTTTGAAACCTTTATCTTTAAAGATATTTTTATATTCAAAGTGGATTATTTATCTATTTATAATCAATCCATTCTTTCTTTCTTACTTTCTTACTTTCTTACTTTCTTACTTTCTTACTTTCTTACTTTCTTACTTTCTTACTTTCTTACTTTCTTACTTTCTTACTTTCTTACTTGTTATTTTATTTTATTTATGTCTAAGTTAACCACTAACAGTGAGATTTAGCAGAAAATTTAATATCAGATATTATTTTTTAAAGTTTGTATCTCACTAACCTCCCAAATGAGGAAAGTTTTAATTCAATTGAGGTCACCAAAAACTGAAATAAATCTGGCCTTCTTCAGGGAATGAAGTAAATTGGTTTACTTCCTGCTCATCTGCAGTAATTAAAATGAACAAATTATGGACATTTAATACAAACAATTCCTGCATTATTGACTACTTACAAACCCTGTGTCTGTTCAAGTGCACTGTTGGAAGAGACTGTGTTACTAAGCGCTCTGATGCTTTATCAGGACAATAGTTTACTGCAGGAAGTAGTTCTTAATATTGTCTCCAGAATGGTGAGAAAGAGGAACGTAGCAAGGAAGACAGACTGGTTGATCTGAGGTTCACTCTGAGAAACCGAATGACTTGAACATTAGATGAAAAAAGAAGCATCACATGATGAAGAGCAGCACTGTCTCCCGACTAAAACATCATGGACAGACGTGAAGTAGACAGACAAAGCAAACTACAAGTGCAACAAATTTGTGGAAACCTTTGGAGCAGTGTGGGGACGAAAAGTGTTTGATTTACAACCGTCGTCTGCTGCAGAAAAATATCCTTTCATACTTGTGTGTTGATGCTTTGTCTTCTACTGCCTTGCTGATAATGATCGCGTAGCTTTAACTCACCAAATAATTGAGACCCACAGCACACAGTGTACCATCCTCACAAGATTAGACCATTAAAGAGAAACATGAGATTGTGGATGAGATTCTAGGAATTAATCAGACGGCACTTACAGAAGATGGATGGTGCTCAGGCTCACTCTGTATGTACAGGACATATAAACAGTGCAGAAACAGTCTGGAGCCTTGACTGTAAATGGTGCGGTGGCAGAAAGCTTTACCTGACATGTGGACCACGTTGGAAAAATGATCTGCTCACTTATCAAGAGGCCAGACTGCCAGACTGCCGCTCTGAGGCCTGTGTTTGGTTTTTCTTCTTTGGTGGTGCAGACAGGCACGCAGGCCTAATGCCTGGCTGCTGCTGCTGCTGCAGTTCTTGAGTATCTTCATCCATCTTTGAAGAGAGCTGCTGACACAGACGTTTGCTGCCCTGTAACCTACCCCATGTATACTCAGAAAAGAGCACACATTCCACTTCATAGCAGGAAATTAGCATTCATAAATACTGATGTAACATGTTTTTTCTATGACTTATGTGTCTTTGTCAGGTATTACTTGGGGAAAGGTGGTTTCTTTGTACGCCGTAGCAGGGGCCCTGGCAGTTGATTGTGTTCGCCACGGTCATCCGGACATGGTCGATACCATCGTGGACTGCATGGGAGAGTTTGTCCGCAAGCATCTGACCTCCTGGTTAAAAAGGAAAGGGGGCTGGGTAAGGGATCTTTTTTTCACCTAACTACTTTTTCTCTAGCTGTTTGAGTGAACATTATGTGAATTTTGCTGACGATGCAACTCTAAGGCCTTTTCATTTTATGTTGGTAAACTGGCAGTGTGTGTGTTCCTGTTATTGCTTGCATACCCTGCTGTGGTTGTTGTGGCCACATCTTAAAGGTCCAGTGTGTAAGATTTGGTAGAAAGGGATCTATTGGGAGAAATTGAATATAAAATAATCCTAGTGATGTTTTCATTAGTGTGTTTCATCTAAATTGTACAAACTGTTGTTTTCTTTACCCTAGAATGGCCCTTATAGTTAAATATATTAAATATACATCAGGAGCAGGTTCTCTCTATTGGGGCCGCTATGTTTTTTACAGTAGCCCAGACTGGACAAACTAAACACCTTTTGAGTTTTTTGACAACTAAAGGCTACATGTTCTTTCATGTTTGGAAGGGGAGGGTGAAGTGAGGGGTATTTAGCTGCAACATGCAACTTCACCACTAGATGTTACTAAATTCTACACACTGAACCTTTAAATCATAAACCCACAAAAGTTTTCCAAGTCCCAACTTGGGTAGTCCAGGAATATTATACTGGGTATGGTAGGCAACGCTGAGATTATTTAAATATCTGAAAACTACTGCATCTAACATTTATTTTTATTATAAATAAATCTGCTGATTGTGATATTATTAATTTGAGTATAATTATAGATTATAATTCAGCATTAGGTTCTGTATAAATACTGTGAAAGTATCAAAGAGTTCAGGCTATGTGAAAATGCACACAGCCAGTATTCAGAAACTGAATTTTAAAGATATAGTATGTAACAATTCTTCATTATAATGTTCATGATCGACTAGACCTATGTGATACTTGTTGTTGTTGACTTGTGTACTTACATTATCAAAAATGTTTGCAACAATGTTCAAAGGATTCCCCAATCTCATTCAAGGTAACCGGATGTTTCATTTTGTTCGCCATTTAATTGCATCCAAGATGGTTATGGGACAAGAAATGTGTCCCATGCTTTTTCACAACAATCAAATTAGGTCTTTAGTTATTGTTTTGATTGAGAGACCCCTGGTGGTAGAAGTTACATATTGTACATTTTAAATGAGATGCCGGATCTGTTATTCTGTGATGTCATAACCGCCGTGCCCTCAGCACGGTCCACCGATACCCACTGTCCAAACTTGTAGGGTTCTTTGAGCGTTAACCTGAAATCTGCCTTATTTTATTCAATCTTATTTAGGATTTAATTTGTGTTTTATTTGGCTTCTCCAATTTAGACTCATCATAGTAAGGAAAGACACATCTACAACAGCTGGTATGAATTGAGTAGTTAAAAAAATGACACAGATACACATAAACTGGAGCCTCTGCATAAGAGATACAAATCTTACAGAAACAAATGAGTGAAACTCAGCCACAAGAAGTAACAAGGCCTGGCAACGTGCCTCTGCCTGGGCTCTGCTCTGCTCGCTGGAAAGAGCAGGACAACTGAACAAATGAACGCCCTTGTACCCAGAATCATGGCAGCCCAGTCCGCTGCGTGTTGAGAATAAGTGGAGTGTGACAAAATGAAGAGTAATGCATTGTATAACTGACCTCATAAGCACAAATGAGGGAGCTGTTTCTCACAGCTGCACTCCAAGCTCCAACTGTCCGATTTCTACGCTGGGAGATGACGTCAGCATTTAGGAAAACTTCCTAACATTTAGTGATGGATGTGAAAAGTGTTTATTGTCAGGATGACAAACTACATTATCTGGTGTTTAATTATCTCTATATGTGTTATGGTTACAATACATACAGGGAGTATTGAGACCCCTTCACTTTCTTCACATTTTGGAATGATGCAGCCTCGTGCTTGTAATATCCTTTACAGGATGAAGACCCTTTACCCAGTGCTAAGTTGAAGTACCTTTGGCAGCGATATCAGCCTCCAGTCTTCTTTTGCATGATGTGACATTGCACACCTAGATTTGGGGATTGTCTATCATTCTTCAGTTTGGATGGATGACTGTCAGACTTCCTCTGGTCTCTCCAGAGATGTTTGATTGTGTTCAAGTCAGGGCTCTGGCTTGGCCACAGGATGTGCACGGACTTGTCCATCCTGTGTTGTCTTTGTCGTGTGCTTATGGTCATTGTCTTGATGAAAGATTATCCTTTTGACGCAGTCTGAGACTCTGGACTCCAGTCACTGTGTAGACACATCTCAAAGATGATGAAGAGAAATTAGAGGAAACTGAATACAGATGTCATAGAAGAGTGTGAATAATGAAGTTAATTTGATAATGATTTTTTTCCTTTTTAACACATTCGTACGTGATATCTGAAGATCGTCCGGAGGGAAGTTGTTCAAATTTGGTACAAATATTCACCTGGACGGGAAAGGATTCGGTTTTGGTTCTCAAAGTTCATGGTGAACTCATATGAGTCTAGAAAGAAAAAAAGTGTGTAGACTGAGATTGCAGTAGTTGCCGGGGGCGTACAAAGGCAGGGTGGTAATTCTATTTCACAATTGGTTATTGATTGTAGACTGATAAGGAACAAATTCATAAAAAAGACTGGGACATGAAAGTATCTGTGTAAGCTGTTACTCTCATGATCTGAGGGAGACGACCTGTGTTTGCTTATAAACTATTTCTATGTGGAGGTTGCCTGCATAATGTCATAGGTGTACAATGGGCTGTTTGACTTTATATATTATCAACATTCCTAACTGATGCAGCCAAGTTTGCTTTGAACGTTGTAGCCTTGATATTAAGGGATGATTGTACGTAGCACTTGTTCTACAACAGTGTGTTGTGATAGTAATTAACTTCATTAGTGCAGAATTTATTTTAACTGACACTTCTGTCTCTTCTGTTTGCGTGTTGGTTTTGTGTACATTTGTTTTCTGTTAAAACACAATCCAAAAGTGAATTATAAAAGAAAAAGCTGCAACCTAACTTGATAGAAGTGAAGGGGTCTAATGTTTTCCTGAATGTATATCAGCAGATTGTTGTAGTGAGCATCACATCGTGTCAAATCAACAACATATGTTGATTCTAAACTGCTGTAAAAACTAACTTTAACAGATTTCCTTCTGATGCCGTTGTACTGTGTTGTTTAATGTAAGAGTGAGACTCTGTAGGTCATTACTCAGTGTCCTCTCTGCTATTACAGGTGGATGTCACGAAATGCGTGGTGAACACTGACGCCAGCTTCCGCTCTCATTGGCTGGTGACTGCTGCCTGCACCTTTGGACACTATATGAAAGCCATTGTCTTGTACCTCCTCAGGGACAA
Organism: Pseudopleuronectes americanus; assembly: GCA_038501795.1. Taxonomy (NCBI): domain Eukaryota; kingdom Metazoa; phylum Chordata; class Actinopteri; order Pleuronectiformes; family Pleuronectidae; genus Pseudopleuronectes; species Pseudopleuronectes americanus. The sequence continues at coordinate 4,343,247 of CM076724.1, forward strand.
GTGAAAGACTGACCAGCACTGCGCACCACCAGCACCACTCCACTGAAGCATCCACTGCTTTGGAATATGTTTACACTCGTTTGCACTGAGCCTACATTGATGAACACTTGTCCCCTCACAGACAATGGACTCTCCCAGCTTCTTCCGCTTCCTTGTGTCTATTTATTATTATATACAGTTACATAGTATATCGGCACACATTTTATGTGAATGTATAAAATCACCCACTCTTAATGTCTGTAACTTTAAATTTATCCTCAAACAGCAGAACTGGCTTTTTGGGGGTTTTGACTGCCCCCAGTGGTGAAAATGTTAACTACTTATTTGATTACCATCAACGATCCTGTTTCTATTTCAGGGTTTTATTTGTCTCATCACAATAGCTAGTATCTAGCGGGAGCAACAAATCAGCCTGGAGTCAACTATGTTTAGAAGTATCCCTTGTCTTGACCAAGTTGTTCCTTTACTTCATTTTTTATCACAACTGAAAAGAAGATTGTGTCTAATTATAGAACATATATTGTGCAGAATAATATCTAGCTATATAGTTACTTAAGTTAAACAACACATTTTGACTGGGCGCTGATTAGCTTATGAATGTTTAATTGAAATAAAACTTTAATTATGCTTTTTCAAAACTTCCAGTAAGAGATGTAGCCCCCCTCTCCAGTCCCAGATTAGTCAAATGAATTTATACTAAAACTTCTACACAATGCATTTCAAACAGTACTGCACATCCAATGCAATAATTCCTCCCTCTGTTCCTTTGTTCACTGTGAGGCAGTGTGTTATATTGCTGTACTGTGATAGTAAAGTTATGTGTGTGTTTTCTCTGAGTTAGAGCACTTTGATAACATTTCAGTGTGTTAGTAGAATTTATTCCATGAATAATTTCACTTTTATATGGCATGTACGACTATTTTATGTAGAATATAAGTGAGTAATTTACAACTGTAAATATTAACGTTAATAGATAAATTGTTTTTACAAATGTCTGTCAGGTCTGAGTTGTGAATGTCAGAGATTAAACAGATATTGAGTACATACTACTTTTTTGTTTCTCCTCGATGCATGCTTTTCAGTGCAGGCATTCATTATTGTTGAGCATTGAGTTTTGTATTTCTAAACTGCAGCAAATGCAAAAAACAGTGGTGCATGTCCAGCTAAGTGGTTCACTCTGAACCACTAAGTAAACACAGATTCATCTTTATAGTTAAATGAATTAAGACATTGTTGATGGTGTAAGTCAAGATTGAAAGACCTCTATTGTCGTGATACACAGGTGCAATGAAATTATAAGTCTTCTGTCTCTAAGATATATATATATATACACACACACACAGCAATAATAGCAATAGTACCAACATCTGCAAATAACTATATACAAAAGACTGAATAATATATATATATATATATATATATATATATATATATATATATATATATAGATCTATACATTGGTCTATATATATATATATATATATATATATATATATATTAAATGCATTCATACAGAGGGCCATGCACTTTCACCTTTATATTTGTCCAAATTGGAGCTGGGGCTGGCTTTTTCTTTTAAACAATTCTGAATGAAAATGACACCATTTCTTTAATTAAACACATATACTGGCATGTGAAATATCATAATAATAATATGTTCTAATGATTTATTATGGTCAGATATCCACCAGCATGTGTATTCGAACGCACCACCAACTGTTAACTCCACTGATTGGTCCGGGTGAAGTAAACCCTCCCTCCACTTCTTATTGGGTGTCTTTGGGACACCCCGCCTCATTCTGACTTCCTCAGCCGTACTCTCGTCCCATTGGTCCAGCGAGTCGAAGAGCAGAAAACAACAAACAAGTTAGGGTGAAGACCGTCGGGATGGATGCAGGTAAGAGTCTACAGCCAAATAACATTGTTTTTCTCTCCGTTAGCAACTCAGTAGAGCCCCAAAACAACCAACTCATCGTTATTTCACACCTGGGAACTCATCTCCTGCCTTGTCATGGCGGCATTACCGTCTCCAGCCGCCAGTCCAACACAGAGGCCAGTTTCTTTGTAGCCTCGGTGACGTTAGCGTGCTAAAGTGATGACTAAAGCTAACTGCTAACTATCGTTAGCCCGCTGCTGAGGCTAAATGTGTTGGTTTCCCCGTTGTGACAGCGCACTCTAGAGGCGCGTGACTTCCTGTCCGGTCCCAACATTCACCGAGTGTTGGTGTCACGTCTCGCTCCTTCTGATCTGTCTCCTGTCTTCGGTCCGTCTGTATGCTAACGTCATGATACGCCCAAGACGAACATCCGATGCGCTGTCACCATCACACACAGACTTCTACTTTACTGTTAGCAGCAATGTTAGCCACGAGAGGGAATCTGTGTTTGTGTTACGAAACAGGACTAATGGAGGTTCATGGTGGAACTCAAAGTGAACAGACTTCATATAATATTTGCTTCTTAAATCACCGTAAACATCTATGATCTGTATCTGATGATCTGACAGGTGGTGAGCTAGCGTGTCAACTTCTCCTGTCCATTTATTTTGTAGTTGACATTATGGTGGACACATATATGTCTTTAAATAAACCACAAAAACACACACAAGAGTGTTATAAAAAGCATTAGAGCGTGTTTGTCTTTCTTTAGATGAGCAAGTAATGAAACAGTGTGAACATTTCACATCAATGTTATTATTATTATTATTATTATTATTATTATTATTATTATTATTATTATTATTATTATTATAATCATTACTGTTATCAGTTGTTGTTGTTGTTGTTACTTATTATTCACACAGACATATTGATCTACATCACTTGTGTATATCACAGAGGTTAGCTGGAGACGTACTCTAACCATAATCTAAACATAACCTTAACCACTGTGCCCAAACCTGTCTGTTTCACACTGATTTTATCCCCAGTGAGACAATCTGACCCAGCTTCACTAGTCATTAGTCTGAAATTTAGCTCCCAAAATAGCCTATGATATACAAAGTAGAGAGAGCTCTATAATGGTTCTCCTGCTGGAACACTTTTGCGATCAATTGACGACTGTCCGGTTTTAAATATATATTGGTGAATAAACTATGTAATGTGTTATCATGTGCAAGGGACAATTAGTGCCTACAGACACTAGAGATGGACGTAGCTACAGACAACGTGTTGTGCTTTTACAAGAGTAGGAAACAGAAAGCGTCATGGCAGTCTACAATCTAAAATAAAATGTGTATGTCAGATCAATGAACCATGACATTTACCCCCATTTCTGTGTCCCCACATGACCAGATGACCTAGATCCTCGGGGGTATATAGTAGGGGGCTGTTGTGTTTGTTGTACTTATTAGTTATGCATCCTTTGTTATTAAGGGGAATCCAACTGATTTTACACATCACGTTCTGTTAACTTGACTCATGACTATTCAGCCTGTGCTTACTTCTTTAAAATGTCTTAGTTGTTTTCTGAGTTGTAGGAAATTGATGATCTGAGAGTGATGTTATCTGGGATATCTCTGTGATCTGACTAAGGTTTTACTGAGAGTCTGAATTACATAATGAGTCAGCATTTTTACCTCCGTGTCAGGGAGTAGAAGTCAGAATGACTAGTCCTCTGCTGCAACAAATTTGACTTTTCTTTTAAAACTAGTTTCTCTCAAGTCCTGTGAAGTAATAGTCGTACAATATTTCATTTCAGGAGTAACGTTTTTTTAGTACAATTGCTGAGCTTGTTTAGAAGTTTTGTTTATTTCCCTATGAAATGCATTAGGCAGGAAATTGAAACCGGAGACTTTGTTTTATCCGACAGGATAAGATTCCTCCTTTCGATTGCTCTCATGCATATAAAGTGAGACCCTGGTTAATCTAAAGTAGCATGGCTAGATACTGTTTAGACAGATATATATATAACATCCTTCCTGGAATTTTTCTCTAGCTACTAATGGATACTCCATCTTTACAACCTGACAGATAGCTTCACTTATATCAGCTGCTTAGTTGTTGCTATGTTGTAAGTGATCAACAATATGAGCACCAGCAGTTTCTCCATTGTTATTTTTCACAGACTTACAGTTGACATACAGTCTTTTTCTTTTGCAGCAACCTTGACATATGACACACTTCGCTTTGGAGAGTTTGAAGATTTTCCTGAGACCTCAGAGCCTGTGTGGATCTTGGGCAAAGAATACAATGCACTCACAGGTAGGACTATAGGATTTTGAGTGTACGTGAAGGGTTTTAGGTTGTATTATTAGATGGTGATTTTTGTTTCTCCTGCAGAGAAAGATGACATTTTATCAGATGTCACTTCACGACTGTGGTTCACATACAGAAAAAACTTCCCGCCGATTGGTGAGTGGAAAACAAGGAGTGTGTGTTTGAGTTGAGCTCCCGCACTGGAGATTTGACTATTTTTCATGGAGGGTCCTTAAATGTGTTACAGGTGGGACAGGACCAACGTCAGATACAGGATGGGGGTGTATGTTACGATGCGGCCAGATGATCCTCGGCGAGGCCTTGTTGTGCCGACATTTAGGCAGAAGTAAGACAACTCTTAAAATACACAAGCAAAGATATAGATGTACGTCTATAGATAGAGTATATATTGTCCCTGTTTGAGACTAACAGCTCTTCTATAGATTCTAAACCGGAATCTAGAGCAACAGAGAGCCAGTTTTAAACAGGCTTGATAACTGTTGATTATTTGTATTGTCAGACTGGAGATGGAACAGAGACGAGAAACAAAGAGAAGAGTACATCAGTATTCTCAACGCCTTCATTGACAAAAAAGACAGCTATTATTCCATCCATCAAATTGGTCAGTAGTGACTGTTTATTCCTTTCAGTTAAAATGAAAGAGTTCAGTCCTGAAACTGTTTTTGCATTAAGTTGTTGTTGTTTTGTTCTGCTGCAGCCCAAATGGGGGTTGGAGAGGGGAAGCCAATAGGCCAGTGGTATGGACCAAACACAGTCGCCCAGGTTCTAAAGTAAGTGCTGTAAAACAAATTAAATAAAAAACTGAAGTCTGTTTTATCATCAAAACTGCCATATTTGTTTTTTGCAGAAATGTACTTGTCATAAGCTGCTCTGCTTTAGCCATTTCCAAAATCCAGAGATGGTCAATTTGCAGTGATATAAAAAAGACAATTCTTCATGTTTCCATATCTGTGCATTGTTGGTAATTTGGTTGAAGCTGCTCTTATAAGACTTAAGTTAAACAAATACAATTAATGTTACCTAGTTATGTTTAACTTTTATTGTCATTCATCCACATACTAAGTTGACAGCTTTACAAAATGTTGTTTCTCATGGGAAACGTAACATGACTACAAAGTTGGGTATTTTAGGTAACTCCTGATAATGAAGGTGCTGGGTGCACACCCAGATGTTTAGTGCCTGACCGATATGGATTTTTGGAGGTCAATGTCAATACTGAGAGCAAAGAATGTCTGATACTAATATATTGGCTATCAATTGGCAATGATTCCTAAAATGTTATTATTAAATCCTTATGAAAGAAGTGTTACAGAGGCTTGACATTTTGCAGTTTAACAATAAACTTCATTAAACTGAAAACACAAATTATATCAGATATGTAGAACTTAAATTTATAAAAAAAAGTAAACACAAAGCAAACAATCTTTTCTTCATTGTTAATTATGTGAAATAAGTTAGTATTCGTTGCATTTCCTTCCACTCAAAATATTTGCATAGCAAACTTATTTTTCCACTGTTGTGTTTTAGTAATTGCAACCATGAGCATTTGTGACCCTATCATTCAGTTTATGTGTTAGCTGTCACAACTGCCTGTTTAGCCTGAGTAGTAATCACATGAGCTCCTTGTTAAAAGACATTGTTTTCTATAGGCTCTATAGGCTGTTGGTAGACTGAGCCCAAACGCCATTTATGTGATTTTGTCAGAAACCAGCCTGGCACAGTGTGACTAGGTCCATAATCAATCCTCTATTTCCAACTACCACCTGTCAATGAGCTTCATAGTGTGAATCTGGCAGCAGGATTGTGTTTTGTGTTTCTTGCCTGTGCATTTCAAATTATTTAAACCAAAGGTATGATTCTTTACTCTGATTAGGTTAAAAACTAAAATAATAAAAGTGTCCCTTTTAACCAAATTGTGACTGTCTCTGCTGTTTTGCTCTCAGGAAACTGGCAGTGTTTGATACGTGGAGCAGATTAGTTGTACACGTGGCAATGGACAACACTGTGGTCATCGAGGAGATCAGTGAGTGCTGCTGTTGTGTTCCCACTTTGTGTTTGAGATTTTTCCCCTGTTATCATCCATTAGAATAGGCTGTTCAAATATCTCTCAAATAATCGACACCAGGTTAAACTATGGATTGTATTTTACTCCAAAGCACATCTGTCTCCACCCTCTCTGTCTTGGGTTTACTGCATGACCAAATGTGTATCTGCGTCAGTGCAGTTTTCTTAAGACAAACAGGAAAGTACAAAAGTACGATTTCAATAATTCTGTGGTTCAGTGACATTTGTTTTCTTCATGCAGAGCGGCTCTGTATGCCCTGGCTGGATGCAGCAGAGTCCTGTGGAGATGCCGAGGTAGGGGGGGATCTGAATGGCTGCCTCGAGGGTGCGTGTGCGATGGCTGAGGAGGAAACAGCTCTTTGGAGACCCCTGGTCCTGCTCATCCCCCTCAGGCTGGGCCTGAGTGATATCAACGAGGCCTATATTGAAACCCTCAAGGTGAGAAACGGCAGTATGTATATCAACTACTCATTAAAACTTAAAGAAATGTGGAAAGTGAGGTCACCCAGTGTAATTAGTCCATGTGTGTTATTACACAACAATAACATACTTTGGACTTAACGCTTGGGACATATCTAATTATGTAACTGTGGTTGGTACACAGACACAGGGCATGCACTCCAAGTTAAAAACAAAAGTGGACTGCTACAAGTTCTCGTTCGTGATTAGCTCCAATTATTGTTTTGTCTGGAGAAACCAATCAAGATATTTGTTCACCTGTTACTGAAAGATAATTAAATTGTTTTGAGAATAATTGTAAAAGCCGACAAACCAAAACCTTTCACCTTTCACAAATCAGAGACTGCACTGACCTGTCCAGCTTCAAAACATGACTCAAAACCCCCCTCTTCACAACTGCTTTAAATGTGTGATAGATGATGTGTATTTTAAGGGTCTTTGAAAATTGTTAAAAGAGCTATATAAACAAATTGTAATTGGTGTTATTTATAATAAAAGCGAAATATAAAATAATAGGTTTGTAGACTAGTAACCATTAACTGGTTTTACGACGACCTTACACATGATTTCTTTATGTGATTTGTCTACAGTCCAAAATCAGTGTCTAAAGAAACTTTGATTAATATTGTATATAAACAGTGGGTCACATGGCTTCTTGTATGTATACGGGTAAATTAGAATTCTGAATCTCATGGAAAATTGTTACCTGATCTCTGTTTGTAAAGTCAGCATTTAGTAGCAAAAGATCCAGATATATTTCTGTTGGTCAGATGTAATGTTAGGTCTTAGACGTTAGCTTACACTGCGGTAAATCCAGCCTAAGCTGTGGTGAGATAAAACCCTCTTGTCTTTTTCCACAGCAATGCTTCATGCTGCCTCAGTCCTTGGGTGTTATTGGGGGGAAACCCAACAGTGCCCATTACTTCATTGGTTATGTCGGTATGTCTGGTCTCATTGTTTGTGAAATAAACACCTAGCTCATGCTCACCATAATAATTTGACTTTGTACGGTCTAATCTGTTTCTGAGCATGTTTTTCTTTCTTGTTTTTCTCATCAGGAGAAGAACTCATCTACTTAGACCCACACACCACACAGCCTGCAGTGGACCCGTGTGAAGACAGCCAGGTCCCAGATGAGACGTACCATTGTCAGCACCCACCCTGCCGCATGCACATCTGTGAACTGGACCCATCCATCGCAGCGGTAGGAATGGCAGGGAGGGTTTTTATGGGGCAGAGCTTTTGTATCTCAAACTAAAGACCATTGTTAATCGTGAATGTGAGCAGGCAGAAAACCTCTCAGTTATTCAGATGTTCCATAGCCGATTGTTTTTTCTGGTGTCTGCCAGGGTTTCTTCTGCAGAACAGAGGACGAGTTTGATGACTGGTGTATGCGCATAAGAAGGGTATGTGTCTCAGCATGAACACTGCTCCTTTGACTCATCTAAAGCAGTTCAATAAAGTACCATGATCCTTGTGATGAAGGATAAATGATGATGAAATGTCCCTTTTCCAGCTGTCCTGCAGAAGAGGGGGCCTGCCCATGTTTGAACTCGTAGACAGCCAGCCCTGTCACATGGTCAGCGTGGATGCTCTGAACCTCACTCCTGGTAAGTACCCAACATGTGTTCCATGGCAGTCTTAATTCAAGAGCATGGTGTTTCAGTTTGAGAGCAGGGTTTCACGTTCATATTTGCTCTGGGATATCATCTTGCTCTTAGATTCTGTTAAAAATGTCCAACTACTAAAATGTCAGATGTAGTGATGATGAATGAAATTGCCCCGTCCTCATTGTGGGTGTGTTAGCTTTACAGTGTTCTGTAAGGGCGAGTGGTTTAAACCGGGTTCATGCACTTCCTGCCTCCACGTCATTTATGCCGGCTTCCTGTTGCTGTGCTTGAAGAAAAGATGACAACACCTTCATGGAGCAGGAGTGCTGCAAAACTCTACTTAACGTGGAGCAGTATAATCATGGATACCAAGCTTTTACGTTCGGGGAATGATAACAAGATGGATGCTACCATGCTGGTTTCTTTTCCTCCTGTATTTAATTGCAACAGCTCAAACAGCAAAAGTAGCCAAAATGAGGGCGGGGCAATTAAACTCTTCATTACTATACCTGGTTTTCTGTTGGTTGGGGAATTGTAATGGACCTGTTGCACAAAATCCAAGAGCAGAAATAAAGATCTGAGAGCAGACATTTCGGGTGCGCACAGAGGTAATGTGAGAGCAAGGAGAATTTGATCACAGGAAATGAAATGAATGAAAGATTTCAACAAGTCTTGTTCTCAAACTGAAGGACCACATTCTTGAATAATAACAAACAATAATATTCTAAGAAATATGGTTTATAAATGAATTTTAATGATTGTTGGTTTTGTTTTGTGTTGACGCTCTCTTCACAGATTTCTCAGACTCTGACAGGCTGGAGCGGTTCTTTGACTCAGAAGATGAAGAGTTTGAGATCCTTTCCCTGTGAGGAACACTCGAACTATGATTAACTGTTCTTGACAGTAGGCGAGAGATTCCCTCTTCTCTGTATCAGAAGGAAAAGCCTGAGGGGAGGAACATTAATTGGAGAACTCTTGAGCCAGTCCAGCTCCAATTGTGTAGTCAGTGTGTGTCACACAGTGTTCTCCAACCTCTGATTACGCTCTGTATCCAACATCGAGACTGCCTAATGGAAGCAGTAGCAGGAGCTCAGGACAAATTCTGTATGCACATCTTCACATACATGTGTTTGCATTGAGTCTTAACACTTTAAATGTTTATTCTGAAGTGACATTGTGCCTTTCCCTGACTCCATAAGAAAAAATTGCCATAACAGTTTTATGTTGTATAGAACACAATGGTTCATCGTGCCCATTGCTTCCGTGGTATGTCACTATAAACTGAAATCTGTAACGAAACCAAATTCAGTCCAGACAAGTTGTAATAATTTAATTAATCATGCGAAGTATCCTTGCCAAGTCAGATCATGTACACAAGTTAATTTGCAGATTATTTATTTAATCAACACAATATATAGACAGGTGAAATAACAATAGAGATGTAAGAGGATTAAAAAACAAAATAAAATCACTATTGGATATTTGACAGCACAAATGTTTCTCTCTTTGATGTAAAATGATATTTGAATCACAGCTGAGGCAGTTCCCCTCTTCTTACAGTCAAGCAATGTCAGGTAAAAGATTGAACTAATTAGAAGTGGAATGAGCAAAAGAGTGAGTCAGCTTAAATACAAAAATATCTAAATCTTGCATATTACAGACTTGTCTTGGTCCTGAAACAGCAGCTGGAGCCAGGTCACTTCCACAGCTCTCCAAGGGGCAGGTTGTGAGCTGTGTTGATGGTATTAAGGCTGTGGGTGGTGATGTCCTTGTGCACTTCGTCGACACTCTTAGAAGCATCGATTACCTACAACAGACCATTTACATCACATGTTAAATGTGATCCATTAAATCATAATAACCCAGCCCAACACATCCCACCAATCATTGCGCTTCAGTGACTCAACTGAAAAGCTATGAGTACAAATGTAAAAAATAATAATTTAAAAAAAAATTATTCGGGGCAATCTGCCATAATACCCATATGCAGCAGGATGCGCATGCCTCCCAGTTTACAACACATACATGCCCAGTATATGTGGTCATGCAAGTTTTCATGTTTATTATTGTGGACAGGGAATTAAAACGCTTGTGCGAACAAAGATTGTTTCAACTAAAACATAGAGAGCTGGATGTAGCCTCACAGATCAAACTCATACCTGCCAGTTTATTGAGGGATCTTTCATCAGATGTTCAAACTTCTGTTGCACTGCTCTTTGGAAGCTGCTGGTCTCGTATCGCTCCTCTCCAAACTGACCTCTGAGAGCAGCCTCCCCTGGGCTGAGCTGCAGGAACATCACCAGGTCTGGCTTTGGCAGTCCCACATCCGGTTTCATGCACCAGTCCAGACAGAACCCCTGGAGACGACAGGACGTGGCAATAACCCACACAACGATACTGTCTGATAGGTGCACAGATCGAATATGCTGAGACTCACCGGCTTGGCACCGGTGAAAGCAACTCCGGAGAATGCGTACCGATCTACAACCAGAGTGATGCCTTGCTCCAGCTTCTTCTTTATCAAAGGTCTGTGGGTTAGAATCATTCAAATATGCAGCATAAGAAAATTCAAGCAATGAGCACAGGGAATGTTTCAGCAGTGGGTCAACACAGTTGGTGCTTTAGTAAATATTAAAAGGGCAACACATTGGTATATTGGGGATTGACTAAAAATAAAAAGTTCTCAGTAAATTGAATTTGTTTACATAGCAAGCAATATCCTGACTATTCTGAGTAAGACAGCATCAGATTACAATGCTTATGAGTGGGTAAAATATTTCATATTCCGGTTTACAAATTCCAGAGTAAAGTCGGAATATGATAACATATTATAAATAGTTGTGTTAGGCAGAGTAAGTGGAGTCAGATTTTCTCCACACCCTGGTCCTCCCCCTCGTGGAATCCTGATTGACAAGTCAAGAGGTAAGGTATGGAGATGAATGATTTCACTACCACCACAGCCCTAATGTTAAAAGGTTAAGAGGGGGAGTTTATGTAGATATATAGTCTATACTTTAGGCCTTTTAATAGCTGCCATTTTGAAATGATATAGCAGGTGAACACAGGTGTTGCTGATCACCTGCTGTCTCAAGTCAAGATGGCTGCCAAGAAGAAGCGCCATGGGGAGTCTATTTGACACACGTTTGCCCAGCTGACATCCTCAGTCGTCAGTACAGGAAGTGGTCAGGTGATGGTGCCACCGTTCTAAAGCTGCCGTGGTGATACTTTCATTGACCTACACGTCCGTTATCAACACTGTTGAAAGCACACAGGGAGCGCACGGAGTTAGTCTGAGTCTTACACCATCTCCCAGCGGTTGGCAGAGAACAGCAGGTGAACCGTGTGGTCCTCCAGGTCGCTCTTCTTCTGCAGGTAGGCGCTGATCAGCTGTCCGATCGTGGTGCTCCTGTCTGCGCCATGTAATCATGTACACACCAAGTTAGCGTATGAATGAAACGTCCTGCTGCACAATGAATGTTAAAGTGAAGCCCGACAGAGTGAGCACCGCCTTACCGGGGAACCGCATCATCTCCACCGGCCTCCCGCTTTGTTGCAGCGCCTGTAGCAGCTTCTGGCACTGGGTGGTCTTCCCGGCCTTGTCCACCCCCTCCAGCACGATGAGCGCCCCTCTCTTACACGCCATGACACCTCCCTGTGTCTGTGAGCTGGACAGAGGAGACGGAGACCGACAGAGCGCTCTGTGAAGATCAGTTACACCACAGACCGAGCCTCACATTTACCCGCGGTTTTACCGAAGCCTACTGACAACAAGGAAGCGCTCTGACGCACTTCCGTTTTAGATTGTTATTGTTTTTTTCCAAAAAACTTTATTGAAATGTGCAAGACAGACACACGGTGGTCAGGCACGACCTAGATATAACTAATACATTCTAATCCAACATTCAATGATAGTCAGACAAATAGTTTTATATTTACATCGTAAAAGACCTTTACTACAAGATCTGCCTTTATTTGTATTATGCTTTCCATTGTTTCCTTATCCACACTATGTAACATTTGAAATATGATAAATTGATAAATTCATGTTTCTAGATGAGTAAATGTCTGTAATGCATAGTCATGCAAGTGCTGTATTTAGAAAAAGGAGCAGCCTATATTCTCTTTCAATGTAAAAGGAAAGCTAGTTGAGTACTATTACTTCACCTGTCAACATTTTGTCTTAACAAATATTTAAAGGGCAAAAATTCAACACTATCTCAATGTGTATTGTAAATCATCAGTGTGACATACACACTATAATGTAGCAATGTTACACGTTTCCTGTTGATCTGGTACCTAAATGGAAAATGTTTGAGGTTATCTGTAAGATGAAAGAACCCATAAACACATCTAGCATAGAAATGCACCTAGCTAGGATACATGTGAACTCTCTCATTTAGATAATAAACCATTTAGATAAGAATTTTTTCAAAGGTTTGTAAATTTAAGTTCATATTAGACTGCTGTAATAGGTAAAGATCACAGAGTTACTAAAAAGGGATTACAGCTCTATGGAGAACAGCCAGATGTTCCCATTCACGTAATGACTGATCTGCACAAGGCAACTTCTGAGGGTAATGATTTATTTGTTATGCACAGTCTCTAGTTCATTAGCAACAGTGATTCAGGGTCATTTCTGCTTCAATCAAGCAGGAAAGCATCACAATTTGTTCTCATGACAGTGTTTCAGAGCATCATTCAGTGCTGCCAGCACCATGTCAACATTGGCCTTGCTGCTGTTACATCCCATCAGTCCCACACGTAACACCTGAAAAGACCCCACAAAATCAGAGATTCAGGCTAAGCACAAATGTTAAGCAACTTCTCAGTCTGCAAACAAAACGAGTAGTGAGTAAACAGACAAATAATCATTTACCAATCCAACCGATGGTCCAAGCCCTCCGGAAATTTCTATATTATGTGTTTTCATGATGTAGCTTGTGATGTCTTTCCAGTCATATCCAGTAGGAGCAACAATGGTGGTGACAGTCGGCAGCCTCGCTTTCTGTAACAACCATTAAATCCCGACATGGTGATGTTTTTTTCTTATTATAACTTTGACTTGAATGAGCGTGTAAAATCCACCAACAACAAATAAGTGGTTGTTTTGAAACTTAAGACTCACTTTTTCTTTGACAAATAGGTGGAGCCCCATGCTTTCTAGGCTAGTGTGGAAGTATTCCGCCACTTCTTTGTGTCTTTCCCAGGACTTCTCCAGACCCTTAGATCAACAAAACATTTCATTTGAACAAACAATATACAACAACATAACCATTTACCTGTACCATATTTACATTGACTTTATGCTAATTTCCAGTGTACTGATCAGGGTTTCTTTGACATCATACATACACAACTTACTTGTTCATAAGTTCCATACCAAAGCAAGAGGTAAAGTAGGTAATTCATATTTTTACCTTATGTTTAGAAAAGTATTGTTGGAACAGAGGTATACTCTTATAATACTCAATTGCTGCAGAACTGTTGCAGCTCAAAGCAAAATCAAACCATTCCTATGAAGCACATGTCCCACCTCTTCAACAAGCACAGCCAGGCTCTCCCTCAGAGAGTAAAAGGCAGTGACAGGGCCTGTGTGGTGATATCTATAGAGAGGAAATGAGGCAGAGAGAGCAATAACCAGAAATTGTGCAAGTACGGCTAAAAATGAAACCGCTTTTTGAAATGTGATCAGATCCAGGCAGCAGGAAACACAAATGTCTCACACTCTTGACGGCTTGCCATCACATCCCCAATAGTTAGAGAGCCATTTCAAATCCAGGAAGAATGACACTGGCTTTGTCCTCCGGTTGAATATTTTCTGGCTGTGGACAAATTCAGCATGAAACATACTTTATAATGTGATGTTAATCTATTACTGGCAGGCTTGTAGGTATACACAGGTCTCACCATGCTCTCTCACTGAAGGAGATAGGTGCTGTGCCCGGTGGAGCATTTAGCACCTTCTGAGAGCCTGTGTAGAGGATGTCTATCCCTGTCGATATGGACATTTAAAAAAAAATTCAGATGAAGCACAATACAAATGTGCCACTGGAAAACACTCTGCAGGATTACACTAACCTTGCTGGTCCATGTGCAGAGGGGCTCCTCCCATTGAAGCCACAGAGTCTACGAGAAACAGGCAGTTATACCTGAGGACACAAGTCAGAACACATCTGTTATCATCTCCTTATCATTTGATACAGATGTGATGGAGACAGATGTGCCAATGTTGTTTCTCACTTGTGGCACAGCTGTCCGATTCCATCTAAAGGATGCAGGACTCCTGTGGAAGATTCCCCATGTGCAAGGAAGAAAAGGGCGGGCCTGTGCTTTGCTAAGGCCTGTGATGAGATAACAGTGTGACCACTCTGAACGCAGCTTTAATGGAAATTAATTAATTCATTAATTGATGTTTTGATTGTGCTGAAATGACTGTGAAAACTAATTTCCACCAGGGGTCAGTGAAGTCTAAAGTCTAATACCCGCTCAATTTCTTCGTTGGGGAGGAAGCCTCCAGGAGGCGCCACAATGGTATTCACTCTGGCACCTGTTGGATTAAAACACATGATTTTTATTTATTTGTGAGAATTTGAATTCCATCATTTGATAAATATATTAAAGTACCTATCCTCTCTGCCATGTCTGCTGCTCGCTCTCCCCATATTCCATTCACTGCCGACAGCACCCCCTCCCCGGGCTCCACTGCGTTGAAGATGGCACACTCCATGGCAGTGTGGCCGGTGCCGCTCACAGCTAAAGTCACACGGTTCTGAGTCTGAAACAGGTACTGGATTCCACTTTTGATGTCATTCATTATCTGTAACGTGAAATTAAAAATCTTTTATGAGGAAAGTTATAAATAGAAATGTATTATCTGTACTATTCCACTCTGTAGTCTGTAAGCAGCAGATTGTGTAGTTCTAACCCTGGCTTGCTTTAACCTTTCTAAATCTGTATAATCAAGTTAAGCACATGATCAGAAACTCATCAGCAGCAGGTCTTTTTTTAGAAAGGAACTGGAAAAACTGGTTCTCTAGCCTCTCCAATGTTACTAATTACTGGTTTTGTCATGATAACTAACTAGAACAACATTCAATAATTTGTTCATAGTTTTTAAAATTTCATTTATAGAACTTGTTCAATAACAAAATGACCAAACAATAATGAAAAAACAAGTCTATTCAACAAACATTGGCATTCCATTTGGAGCAGTATTTTAATGCTGCAGCTGGATGAGGTGGAGGAAATGTTTTACGAATTTACTAGGACTTTTAACAGGTTTTGTAATTAAATTTATAGAAATGCATCATATCTTACTAGTTAATTATATGTTTTGACAGAATAGACAAAGTATTTCCCATTGAAATATATTACAATAGGAGCAAAATTGCATGAAACAGAAGTATTTGCATCAGAAGCTGAACGAAATTTGTAAGAGTAAACATTTGCTTTCTATCTGATGTACTTCCTAGTAGTGCATTTTACTGTACCTCAAGATGGAGGCCTGTCTTTGAAACAGGGTTATTGCTTTTCTATGAGATCTGCATAGTTTTGTGACAAATACAGTATATTTAAAAAAACAAGTCTTTCTCCTCCTGGCAAGTCGTCATTCATCAATCATTCATGTTAAACACACACTTACCTCAAATATCTCCGGATGCATGTGTCCAATGACAGGATTGGCCCCGGCCTGCAGGATACGAGGGGGGACGTTGGAAGGACCCGGTCCAAACATGTGGCGGAAAGGAACCACCAGCGGTTTCAGTAGGCACTTTGGTGGAGGTACCGGGATGGACGACATGTTTCCAGCAGTGTGACAAGAGCAGCAAAACCCCAACAAGCCGTGGAGACAGGCAGAGTAAGCCTTGGCTGAACACCCCGTTTGGCTAGTTAGGGCTTGAGGTCACAAGTCTGTCACAACATGTTCCTCTTCTGTCAACACTCGCTGCTTTCTGAGCTCGGTTACCTTGATGCCTCCCAACCTTTACAGATAAGGAAGTTAAAATGTCCTCAAATGTTAAATATTGACTACAAACTCTCAAGGTTTAACTATTACACTGTTCTTGATGGATTCCAGGCGGACCATGGTGAAAATCCAGTCGGTAGCTGACATGTTAAATGAATTCATAGCCTCTAAGATTTGAATTTACAATATTCATGCAGTCGATTTAAATTTAGTATCTGTATAAAATGTAACATTGATGGACATTTTGGAAAAGCCTGGTAAAGTGAGCAGTTTTAAGGATATGAGTTGTATCACATTGGTGCACCAGTAATTCAAGATTTCACCTTAGTGTGCGTGTGCGTGTGTGTGTGTGTACGTGCGTGTGTGTGTGTGCGTGTGCACACTTGTGTGTACGTGCGTGTGTGCGTGTACACTTGTGTGTACGTGCGTGTGTGTGCAGAAAAATAATATGGAACAGCTCCATAAAGGAGACAGTCTAAGCTTCTATTGGTCAGAAGATCAATACAATGAGATAAGAAATTGTATCATTCAAAGTTCAAAAATACACTCTTCCTGCACTTCCAGCACTACATTCACGACTTAATGCTCATATATGTTGAAATCAATTTATGCCTATATATAAGGATAATGGCGGCACTATGAAGTAAGACATGTCATATAGTGTGTAGTATTGCACTAACTTTTTCAACCGATTGTTGTCATATAAATTAAGCAATAAAGTAATTATGTAATCCTAATATCGAATCGCAATACCCACAGAATCGCAATACATATCGTATCGCCACCTACGTATCGTGATTGTATTGTATCGGGAGGCCCCTAACAAATAACAGATTAAAAAGAGAGAAAGTAAAGGCTCCAGACCCAATTTTACAATGTTAAAATGTCATGCATTAAAACAAACACAGCACACTTTAAGAAACACTGCAAGCGATTTAATACAACAAAATGACAGAAGAGGGCCTCTAGTTTATGGAGCCAATAACCGACCACTATTCAAGTCATTAAACCCGGATTGCACATTACCAATCAACCATATTGCACATTGCCAGAGAACTAAATAAAATAAAATAAAACAAAGAAACTAATAACCAAACCAATTAATCAAAAAGAAACTAAATCTAAATCTAGATGTGGGAAAAACAGTGACCGTAAATATTCTGCCTGAAGGCAGCCCTATAAAACAAACATGTCCCACTGTTCCCACACTCTGTGAGGTAGTTGATGTGCTTTGTGTAAAAACATGTGTAATTCCGATTTTATATTGTTCCTGCTTGTGTGAAATCAAGCAATGAGATGTGGTTTTGTATTGAAAATATTTATACCAGCAATAAAAGGTTCTTGACTACACTTTCTTTCTGTCTTTCTTCAACCAAACCGAGACCTCAGAGTGTCCCCTTGTTGTTTTCCACAAGCTTCAGACTCGTCAGGGTTCAACACAGACAGTGTTTCTTTTTTATTCCAACTGGTGCATGTGAGGACTTCCCTGTGAGAGGAGCCTCCGCACTTTCTGCAGAGTCACTGAGAGAATGGAAACAAAGGAAGGACCCGTTCTAAAGGAAAACACTTTGTTTTTATTCATTAAAAACACAAAACCAAACCAGAGACTGTACAAAGAAAAGCTCAGTCATAATGAGACGAGGAAAGTGTGGCTCACAAGGAAAGTAACAACAGCTTCACACATCTCAGCCATGGAGGAAAAGCATCAAATCAAAGAACATTAACGTTTTGTACGATTTCAAAAAGATCCATCCAGATTCTTCTTCTAAATATGTACATTTTGCTGTTTGTGGTCTGATGAGGGTTTGATCTCCTGGTCTCTCTTTCAGAAGACCAGTTAGAAAAAATCCCAGAAGGTCAAAGTCTTCCTGTCAAGTCCTTCAGGTCCCTCTGTGAGCTCAGGACTTCAGCGGCGGGAAACAGCAGCGGCCCCAGAGTGACGCCTCTCTCTCATGATGACGCCTCCTGCTGGTCTCCTTTCGGTTCTCCCTTCGTATTTCTGCTCCACCTCTTTGGCAAGGACAGTGTTTTGCGTATCTAAAATGAAGCAGCAGGCATCATATTTAAGACCTAACCTGATTAAAAAATGACATTTGAGACTTTTAAAACAACTTGTTGACTCCTTGAATATAAACAACACAACTTCTGTGACTAACATCGACGTGTAAATCATTTAAAACAATTCCCTGTTATCAAATGAAGTTTCATGGATGAAGAGAATCATAACTTTTCTCGTATGGTGTGAGTTTGTAGTTCAGGAAACTAAGCACGAACCTTTCTTGAAGTCCCTTTAAACCACTTGGCCATCCTGTTCCCTGTTGCCCTGCATTTGAACAGAAACATTGTGTTTTAAAACCATCATCATCAATCCATTTGATGTTATCATTTTCAAGACATGTGACTGATTGTGTACATACATTGTGATACACTGAAATACTTGCAGGAAAGGTGAAATGCATGATGGGAAAAGTAGTTTGTTTCTAAGTGTTCCTCTAACCTACTAGAATTGATTTATCCAGTGGTTAAATTCCTCCTCAGGCAGGACACTGAAGCCCAAATGACCATGAGAATAGGATGTATGAGTGATCGTGGTCGAGGAGACAGAGAAAATCTCTAAGTAACACAGTGTGTTTTGTATTTTTACATGAGGTTAAAGGTCTTCGGAGCAGCCTTGCTGTTGGGCGTAGCCGTCTCTGGTTGGGTGGGGCTCTCCGCCCTCGGCGCTGGCTGGGGAGTCTCGGACTGTCCGTCTGCAGGACCAGACACCAGAGGCCCTGACAGTGTGTGAAGGCAAACAAGCTTTTACAGATTAGACTGAGAGTGTTGGATATACATGGTCAAAACCAATTACACTTTATCAAAATAAAACTAATATTTAATTACAAATCAGTCATAAAAGGCCATGAGTGGAGATAGAAAGGCCAGTGTGGTGTTGTTTAAATTGGTCTGTTAGCAGAATACGAATTAAAAGAGGATTTCTGATGACAGAGTCTGAGGAAGCACCTTGGACCGAGTGTCCGGATCCAGACTGAGTCTCTGGAGGATCTTCTGTCATCGTTATCTCGCTCATCCTATCGTCCGCGCGGCGGGCGATCACCTCCTGACATTGCCAGTATCCAGTCATCCCCTTTGAAACATGGTCCCGCTCTGAATGCACTTTGGCCAGGATGGAAGTGTACTCCGTGTTATTAACTCCACTTTGATTCTGAGAAGAAGCAGAAGGAAGGAGGTCTAGAGAAAGAGTTCGCAGAATCGCTGACACGAAAACAAATCTGTGTGGAGAGAGGAGGCGTTAATAGTGAGAACATACAGGCTTGACCCCCAGGTCCTCCAGGCTATTTGTGGTGACCTGCTCGAGCTCTCGCCCAATCTCCTTTTCCGTGCTGGGGTTCCTCTTCAGAGCATTGGCCCTCAAGCTCGGACTCTGTTCCGGCTCAGAGGTGCTGCTCGAGCCTGTAACAGAAACCTCACTTGGTCAGTCATGTGTTAACAATCACACATGTTGGGCGTCATACAGTAAATTCTTAAACAAAATAAAATAAAATGAGCATGCAATTTCTGTTTTACCTGTCTCCTCTTCTGACGGCTCCTCGATAGGCTCCACGTTAAGAGTCGTGGGCTCTGGTGCTGGTGCGCTGGCCACCACTGGAAAACACAATGAGATGAATGCATTAGGATCATATGAGCAGTTTCTGTTCTGAAGAAGACATGTGAGATGGATCAATACCTGCTTCATCCACTTCTTTGGTTGGTGCTTTTGATGAAATATTTATTAGCTGCAAGTGGAACAAATCATCACAAGTTATACCTCATGATCATGCATGAAAAAGATAAACAATCTTTGATATTTTCATGAAATTAAACAAGAGCGTTTGGTGAAATTCTCTTAAAAGTTGCACTGACAGCAAGAGACTTGGCCGTTTACGTCTCAGCAGAATTCAATACAATACAGGAAATCCTGAACAAGGCCTGAATCTCCACCTCACTTCCTCTCCTGACATAATTGCACTGGGCGGTGATGACTGAGAGTGAGAGTGAGTGTTATTAACCTCCTCCCTCTGAGCCTCAATGGTTTTCTGCATCTCCAGCATCCTCTGTTCCATCTCCTGCTGCAGCTGCTGGCGTCGCTCCTTCTCTCCGGACACAGACGACTGAATTGTCCTCAGCTCCTTCAGCAGCTGGAGAACATAAAGAGGATGTGTTTTACAACAGGGCCGTTCTTAGACTGCTTGTTTAATATTTCACATGCGCCAACTCTGACAGGAACTCACCTTATTCTTTGCAGACTTGTGGTTTTCATCCTTTTGTTGAAGCATGGATGCCCACATTTCATCCTGGAGAGAAATATTTCGAGCATTTTGTGTTATCACATCACTTCACTCATTTCTAGGTTGTAAATATCATCTCCCTGCGCCACTGACCTGCTTCTTAAGCTGCTGCCCCATTTTTAGGAAGAGTTGTTCCTTCGAGGCAGCAGAGTCAGCTAGGACTCTTTCTAAGCGAGCCATCACTTCAGCTCTATAATGGTCCCGCTCGCTCTCAAGGTGCTTCTCCTGGAATTACACAAAAAAACGGTGAAATCACAAGTGCCTGTTATAAGAGTGGAAGCTTCAACAGGTTTACAGAGAAAACTATTTCCCCAAATCAGTTTTCAAAATATGATCAACCTCACTTCAAATGAGTTGGAAACCATATCTCTGTACATTTTTGCCAGGAGTCGACAAGCAGCTTCAACTAACATGCAAAATAATTTAACTTAATTTGAATAACGGCAGAAAGCGTTCAAATGAATTGTGCTTGAAAATTTAAAATCAGAGAAAGTTAATGAATGCATCAAGTTTTCCTTAATCGCTCGTTACTACCACGTAACAACAAATATGTTCTTACAAGGTTCTCCGATGTTCTGCTTTTCTTACCTGAGCTGTTTTGATGTCCAGGTTCTGCTGAAGCTGAACATTCTGCTCCCTCAAGCTGCTGATCTCCAACTTGAGCATTTTAATTTGGGCTTCCTTCTCATTATCCGACAGCAGCCCTGGAGGAAAGAATAAGAGTCGTATCCCTTTTTTTTCAAACTGACGTTTTGATTTTCTACCTCCTCATTTTGAGGAGACGCAACGTTACGTGTATCTGACTTTACTTATGTTCCTCTCTCTCTCTCTCTCTCTTTGTGTCAGGTGGACTTACGGCTCTCGTGGTCTTCAGGGTGACGTCGTTCCATGTGATTCTGGAGGAATTGTGGCGTAATGAAGCCTTTCTTACAGACTCCACACTAAAAGAAAGAAAGAAAGAAAGAGAAAACATGATTGATTACATTGTATAACTCCCATTACTGAGGAAACAGGTCAGTGTAGAACAGGCTTTGGTCTGAATCTGATCAATGTCTTGGGTTTGTGTGGGTTTATTACAGTTTGCCTTGTAAAAACTGGCGAGTTGTGAGTGTAACACAATTACACGTCTGCTTTGGTGCAACAGAGAAGTTGAAGAAAGCAGCGTGAGTTTGCCTTGTAGACGTGTGGACGAGCAAAGCCGAACACTAACCCTCTCTAACAGTTAGCTGAGCTTGTAGCGCTCACTAAGCATCCACAAGTTGTCATGACACACTATATCTGTTGCCCTGGCAACCGCTTGGCCAGGTCAGCGTCAAGCCGTACACTCAAAGAACTGCAGGAGCTGTGAATAAATCTTGGGAACAATGAAGGAGCGGGGGTCCCTGAGGAGGAGGAGTGAGGGGAGGTGCGGGGGTGATGGAGATGCATGTGTGAAATGCCAGTGGTGACCAATATCGCTGTGTCAGCAGTACCTTGTGGCTACAGAGGAGCAGCTGGGACTCCAGGTCCCTCACCACCTTCCCCTTCAGAACGAGCTCTTCTTTCTGAGCCTTCACCTTCTTCTCCTCCTCGCTCTTCTGCTCCAGCAGCAGCTTCTGCTCCTTGAGCGCCGCCTCCAGCTTCTCCTCCTCCAAACGCTGGTTGAGGCTGAAGACATCCTGGCAGTGGAGCAGCCACTCCACGGAGAGCTGCGCCAGCTGCAGGAGCTTGAGCAGATCCGGGTCTGCAGGGCTCTGGCACTTCTGGCACCGCTCCCCATCCAGGCTGCAGAACGTCACTTCGGTGATGTGTTCCTGGAGAGTGTCGATATCCACCTGGCTTTTCACAAGGTTTATGTCCACCTTGTTGAGCCGCCGCCAGTCCACCGTCTCACCGCGACGGCGGAATTTGAAGGGGGGGACGGTGGAGGTGTAACCGGAAGGATTCATCCTCGCTGCGGGTACAAAGTAGTGGCTGAGCGGGCAGTTTAGGAGGGATTGGATCCACGCTGATCAGTGGGTCCCGTGGGTGTCACCTGTGTAGGGGTAGTAGGTGCCGTAGTGAAATGGCTGCAACGAAGAGAGAGATGATAACATGTCATCTATTTCATTAAAGGAGCCTTTGATGACTTAGAAGATGATTAAAGGCATGGACTGGCAGGAAGTGAATACGGGTCCAATGTTGCGCTTTAGAAGGGAAGTGGAACAAAGATGAAAGTAACAAAGGAAACATTTAAATAAGATGTTCAAAAACAAGTGAATTGCTGAATACCTGAAATAGTGAATGAGGAAATTCATTCACTGCAAACAGTGCCGCTGCTAGCCATTTTGGTGCCCTAAGCATAATTCCATAACAGCCAAAACATACATGCACACAAGTATTGGGATGTGCACAATCTTCGTAGAAATTAAATAGACATCCATAAATACAAACTTAAAAGCAGAAGTATACAAGTTAGCAATCTTCTTCAATAAAGCAAAGATTTAGAAGCAGAAAATTCACACAATTTTACTTTACTTTGTAAACACACTATGTAGAACAGCTAAAACACACATTCAAGTATTGAGAAAATCTTCACATCTTTGCTGACTTTGTAAACATATTATGTAGAATAGCCAACACACACTATACATTTGAAAGTGCAAGCTTTTCTTCAGTAAACAGAATTGTATCAAAATAAACCAGATATGTTTTCCCCAAATTCAATGGTACTTTAAATAAATTTCATTAAATAATCATCAATATGTCAAAACAAGAATAGTCAATCTTTCTTAAATAAAACAAAGCTGATGATGGACTCTCAATGACAGGACTTGTGCTTTCAGAGGTGGTGGTTCTCTGCGGATCTGTCCATAAACTGCTGCGAGGGTTGTTGATCATCAGGGCTTGGTATTGTGGAATCTACAGACCTGCAAGACGGTTGCTCCTCGTCTGCATCTTCGTCTTGGTCACGTGCTTCTCCTTGTTCATATCTCAGAATAGACTCTGCATTAATTCAGAAATACGACGAAAATGGATCAGTATAGAAAGAGACAAAATATTATAAATATTTAAAACTGAGAGCATGCAGCCCAGGTGCTCTCCACTTTCATTTATCAACTATTTGATCAATCTAATGTAAAATAAAAGCATAATAGAATGTAAAGTAAGTAAATCTCAATTTAGCTTGCACCTAAGTTATATGATATCTAAGTGTGCCAACATTAGCAATAACGTCAGCTAGTTCGAGGTGTATGCATAGGCTAACCATTAAATTAGCAGCACATTTCCCGTATTTAACAATGATTAAACATGGACTTACTTGAAAGTGATGCACGGGCATCATCTCGCAGTTTCTTTCTCTGTCTTTTTTCTGCCCCTGACCCCTGTTGTTTTTTTGAGGCCATTTTCGAAAAGTAGACCTAGCCTACTGTCAAAGTTTGTAAACGGGTGTGCTGCATAGGGTGTGTAGTCCCGAGCGTGTGACCTGCTCTCGTGTCCTGTGTCAGCTGAGGCCGGAGCTATGATACAACCAAACGCTCGGCTACATAATTATTATAACTATGATGATGATTTTTCAGTTTTATAGAAAAGAACAAGATAGAATAGGATAGTTTAGAGCATTATAGAATATAAAAAGATAGAAGATAGTGGACTAGGGAGCAAAATAAAATGCAAACATGTGAAAACAATACATTGCATTTCACAATTACACTTTAATACAATATTACTACAAGAAAACTTATAACTGCTTCATGTCAAAAGGCTTCAATTTAATTAATTTTTACTCTGTTGGAAGAATTACAGAGATTTAAGTACTTTTGGTCAATAATTTCTCAGGTGCTGTTGTTTCAACTGGCAGAAATAATGAATGAATGATTATCAAAAATAATCCAAACCATTACCTGAAACATACATTATTTGTTTATTGACCAATTATGAATCTTTGGGACCAAACAGCAACCTTTAATGAAAGCCCTGGTACAAGTACCTCAAAGTAAAAATGTCGAATATGGCCAAAATGGCCGCTAAATGCACAATAGCAGGCTTCCTGTTGCGTTTTTCCAATTGCACCCAGAGACTTTTTTGTTTGTCTGGTCGTAAGAGAAGACAAAAATGATAGATTGATGGATGCATTTTTTCCTCAGCTCTATTATGTTTAAGTCAGTTTGATCCACGTGCCCTAAAAAATACACTCTGAGGACATGAATAACACAATAAGACAAACATGTTGAAATGAAGAGTTCAGTCAAAATAGTATTTCTTTGAATTTACTGATGTTTCAGTAACTTTGTTCAGATGGAAAATTGCTGACATTTTAATATACAGTCTGACTCTGACAGTATTACACACGTTGCAACCATGTCTTCAACAATCCATCAAACAAGTAGGTGTCCCAGGTTCTTTTTCAAATGAAAATCTGTGAGTAATGTTTCATTCTCGTGTCAGTCATTTAATTGCTTCAGAGCTGGGTTTGAGTTTCCTTCTGTGGGATGAGGAGGTGTTTGCCCAGAGGCTCGGGGCAGAAGGAGCCTTCTTTGTACACCAGCCGTCCTCTGAGGATAGTCGCACACACCACTCCATGCAGTGTGGTGCCAAGGTAAGGAGTTGTCTGCACAAACACCATCAACCCATTAACAGTCTGCGCTCGCTCCATCCTATTGTTCATTAAATGCGTCCTTGTGTTTCCACTCACCTTGTTTTTATGGTGAATACCTGCTTCTTGAACCTGTGAAGTACAACAGACGATGAAACAAAGCTGATTCACAATGAGGGGATTGTTGAAGATAAGGACTCATTCTGACCTCAAATTCTCTCTCTGGGTCCCATATAACCAAGTCGGCATCATAGCCGGGGCTCAGGCTGCCTTTCTGGCTGTCAAGACTACACAGCTGGGCTGTTCTGTGGCTGAGAAGCCTCGCCACATCACACAGCTGGAAGCCTCTCTTTCTGGCTGAACTCCAGAACAGAGGCAAACCTGGTAAACGTGTTGACAGTGATGATTAATCCAATAAATACTTGTGTTAACAACAGTCCAATAGGAAAAGCTTCAAGTAGTTCTCACGTAATGTTTTTCACCCCTGCCTTTATTAACCCTTACAAGTACATTCATGCCAGGTACAGTCATTATTCTGATCTGCATTTCACTGTTTAAGTGTTACTCATGTCCACTCCATGTCCACTCACTGTGTCAGAACAGTAAATGACCTTTGCCCTCTACACCGGCACACAGCTATTGTTTACCCCCCCTGCACACGTAATCCCTCCTAAAATGTGCATATATTATTCCTGTAATACTTCACAGAGCTGTCCTGTTTTGTGGGTGTTTGCTTGTGTCGCCTTGAGCTGAGCAGCAGAGAGGATTTGTCAAGTGGAGACAAATCCTGGATGTGCTCCACAGACAGTGATTGTCATGGCTGTCTTAGCTCTGTGACAGCATCCGTGCAGACCTCGCATTGATGCCAGAGCATTTTTAGATTTGCAGCCTAAAACAGGAGATCGGTACAGTAAAACCTGCCCTAATGGTGTAAATTTGTAAACATAACCTAGTAAGCAGTATCACCTTACATGTGTCATGACACTCTCCTTAGGAGTGAAAAACATAAAGAAGTATTCAGAAAACATGGGACACTTTTATGCTCCAAAGATGCTGAGGTAGGGCAGGTCGTCTAATAACCAGGAGTCGGTGATTCGATCCCTGGCAACTCTAGTCTGCACTTCAAAGTGTCCTTGGGATAAATATGCATGTGAATGGGTGAATCTAACTCATACTGTAAAGCTCTTTGAGTGCTCCATTAAACTGAAAATGTGAACAGCGGCGGCCCCAGAGTGACGCCTCTCTCTCATGATGACGCCTCCTGAGGATGTGTTTTACAACAGGGCCGTTCTAAGACTGCTTGTTTAATATTTCACATGCGCCAACTCTGACAGAAACTCACCTTATTTAGTAGGGTCAGGAACCTCAATTCCGTGACCATTCTCTCGCAAATATGTTTTGACGACTGATTTGACTTCTTTACACCTTTTATAACAAATTTAGCCCCCATGTCCCTCGCAAAAATGACAGCATTTTTCACTAGAAGGCCGAATCCAAAATGGCAGCCGCACTATCTTGTAAAAGTTACTTTTTTACCAGAGCACCTAGAATAATGTATGAATACACTTTTTGTGGTAAAATGATCATAAGGATTATGATTCTGACATCATTTTGCCATTTAGACATCATCTTGACCCCGAAATCCAACATTGCCACCATCTGCTAGCCTGACGTTGTAATACTCACAATTCTAGTCAGAATGTGAGTCTGAGACCGCTCCATTGGGCTGTGATTATGGGGCGTGTTTCAACCGAACCAGAAAAAAAAAGCCTCTTGTCTCAATTGGATAGACCTACAACCAATTTAAGCGACTCATTGTGAGTTATTTACTAACGCCGGGTTCACACCTGACGCTGAAGCGCAGCGCCAAGCCTTAAATAACAGCTGGCTCCCATCCACTCCCATGTTAAACCTTTGTGCGGGTCACACCGGAGGCTGAAGCGTCGCTCTGCCCCAAAGCTGCCTCGCGCCGTGCAGCGATCGTTTCGGCGTCGAGTCTATTTTTTGCGCTTGACGCGAGCGTATCGCGACAGGAAACACACTGAAAAATGATTTTAAATACTTTGAAGTCCCCTTCTGTTTTCCTGGAGTTTTAATTTTACCAATGACATTAAATGTCCCCCTCTGCCCATCCACTACAGCCACACAAGCAGTGATAAAGATAAAAAGAGAGAGGGGGGGGGCTACGTATTATCCACATAGGCTTGAGTGGAGAATACGTAATTTACCCTCCACACCCGACATTTAACGGAGCAAACAGCGGAGAAGTTCTTCAACATGGATGACATTAAATTAATAATTGAAGTGGAGAAGTGCAGTGAGTTGTATGATCCTCGGAACATGTTGTATCAAGACAACACCAAGAAAGACAAATGTTGGGACGCTGTTGCTTAATGTTGGAGCAACAAGTAAGTATATGCTTGAATACTACTGGATCAACGGGTGATCTTATTAGCGCTGGCCGGCGGTTCAGTGTCGCTTCAGCGTCCGGTGTTTAACAGCCAAGCACCGGCGCGATAGGGATTAGCGCGGCGCTCTGGCGTCGCCTCCGCGTTCTCTGTTCCTCTTTCAAAATGAATGCGCTGTCGATGTCTCCTCAAACAGACTCAAATGCAGCATCTACACATCTCCACTCTCCAGCGGCAGGCATTCACTCCAAGCGTACTTTGATGACGTGGTTGATTACGTTACCGTTGATCAGCTGTCCATCATCGTATAAAGCCCGCCCTGACAATCTGATTGGATCGGACTTTTTGGAGTCTGGCATAATTTCTCCCCAATGGAGCGACTCCAGACCGAACTGCCCGAACTCAAATGTTGTGGGCGGGGCTAAGTTCGTCTGGCATCCAGGCTAACCATCTGGTAGAGCGACAACGAAATTTTTGATACACAAAATTAACTTTTTAACCAGAACACCTAGAATAATGTATGAGGACACTTTTTGTGGTACATTGACCATAAAGATTGTAATTCTGACATAATTTGTACATGTAGACATCATCTTGACCCCGAAATATATAGACTAAAACAATATTTAAAAGGGGAGAGCCAACCGAGGGCTAGGAGATTTTACGTGCTCCCAAAAATTCGCAAGGATGCAGACAAATGGACCGTACCACTAGAAGTTCCTCCAGGAAGGCCAATTGTATCTGACTGTGGAAGTGAAAGTGTACCAAACAGCAGAATTTATTGATTATTATGTCAATCCATTGTCAATGCCATGAGTGGAGTAATTAACAACAAACCGTAGAACAATTTTCAAACAATGATACAAGATCAAGGATTCCAAGTAATTTATAATGCATCACAAGAAAAACAATATGTTATTACAAGTGTTTTGTAAACTTAAATTCGTAAGAGACACTCACACACACACCAATGTGGAAAACAGTTTGTAGGAGAAACAAAAATGCCATAGCCACAAGAATGGTACAACACAGGTATAAATTAATACACAACAAATCACAAATACTCCTCTATTCAAACACTTCATTTTTCATGGAAAACAATCGCTTGTCTTGGACTGATATAAACGAAAGAAAATGGAGAGAAGATGGAAGAACCAATTGGCCTGCACGTTCAAATAAATTCAACAATTTTGTGAATATTTCATGTTAATACAAACTGTTATCTACATTATTTGAAATGAATATGGTTTAATATTCTGAGATGGACAATCTGTGTAATCATCACTTTATGGAAGCAGCTCAGCTGCCTTGGTCATGTATGTCCCTGTAAAGACAATGAGGGAATAAGTAATCAATTAAATTGTAAAGATAATTCACATGCTTAAGAAAAACAAAGATTAGCTGTACCACATTTGATGATGATTTGTACCACAAAAAGTGTCCTCATACATTAATCTAGGTGCTCTGGTTAAAAAGTTAATTTTGTGTATCAAAAATTTCGTTGTCGCTCTACCAGATGGTGGCAATCTTGGATTTCGGGGTCAAGATGATGTCTAAATGGCAAAATGACGTCAGAATCACAATCCTTCTGATCATTTTACCACAAAAAGTGTATTCATACATTATTCTAGGTGCTCTGGTAAAAAAGTAACTTTTACAAGATAGTGCGGCTGCCATTTTGGATTCAGCCTTCTAGTGAAAAATGCCGACATTTTTGCGAGGGACATGGGGGCTAAATTTGTTATAAAAGGTGTAAAGAAGTCAAATCAGTCGTCAAAACATATTTGCCAGAGAATGGTCACGGAATTGAGGTTCCTGACCCTACTATATTCTTTGCAGACTTGTGGTTTTCATCCTTTTGTTGAAGCATGGATGCCCACATTTCATCCTGGTTAGAAATATTTCGAGCATTTTGTGTTATCACATCACTTCACTCATTTCTAGGTTGTAAATATCATCTCCCTGCGCCACTGACCTGCTTCTTAAGCTGCTGCCCCATTTTTAGGAAGAGTTGTTCCTTCGAGGCAGCAGAGTCAGCTAGGACTCTTTCTAAGCGAGCCATCACTTCAGCTCTATAATGGTCCCGCTCGCTCTCAAGGTGCTTCTCCTGGAATTACACAAAAAAACGGTGAAATCACAAGGGCCTGTTATAAGAGTGGAAGCTTCAACAGGTTTACAGAGAAAACTATTTCCCCAAATCAGTTTTCAAAATATGATCAACCTCACTTCAAATGAGTTGGAAACCATATCTCTGTACATTTTTGCCAGGAGTCGACAAGCAGCTTCAACTAACATGCAAAATAATTTAACTTAATTTGAATAACAGCAGAAAGTTTTCAAATGAATTGTGCTTGAAAATTTAAAATCAGAGAAAGTTAATGAATGCATCAAGTTTTCCTTAATCGCTCGTTACTACCACGTAACAACAAATATGTTCTTACAAGGTTCTCCGATGTTCTGCTTTTCTTACCTGAGCTGTTTTGATGTCCAGGTTCTGCTGAAGCTGAACATTCTGCTCCCTCAAGCTGCTGATCTCCAACTTGAGCATTTTAATTTGGGCTTCCTTCTCATTATCCGACAGCAGCCCTGGAGGAAAGAATAAGAGTCGTATCCCTTTTTTTTCAAACTGACGTTTTGATTTTCTACCTCCTCATTTTGAGGAGACGCAACGTTACGTGTATCTGACTTTACTTATGTTCCTCTCTCTCTCTCTCTTTGTGTCAGGTGGACTTACGGCTCTCGTGGTCTTCAGGGTGACGTCGTTCCATGTGATTCTGGAGGAATTGTGGCGTAATGAAGCCTTTCTTACAGACTCCACACTAAAAGAAAGAAAGAAAGAAAGAGAAAACATGATTGATTACATTGTATAACTCCCATTACTGAGGAAACAGGTCAGTGTAGAACAGGCTTTGGTCTGAATCTGATCAATGTCTTGGGTTTGTGTGGGTTTATTACAGTTTGCCTTGTAAAAACTGGCGAGTTGTGAGTGTAACACAATTACACGTCTGCTTTGGTGCAACAGAGAAGTTGAAGAAAGCAGCGTGAGTTTGCCTTGTAGACGTGTGGACGAGCAAAGCCGAACACTAACCCTCTCTAACAGTTAGCTGAGCTTGTAGCGCTCACCTAGCATCCACAAGTTGTCATGACACACTATATCTGTTGCCCTGGCAACCGCTTGGCCAGGTCAGCGTCAAGTGAGGGGAGGTGCGGGGGTGATGGAGATGTATGTGTGAAATGCCAGTGGTGACCAATATCGCTGTGTCAGCAGTACCTTGTGGCTACAGAGGAGCAGCTGGGACTCCAGGTCCCTCACCACCTTCCCCTTCAGAACGAGCTCTTCTTTCTGAGCCTTCACCTTCTTCTCCTCCTCGCTCTTCTGCTCCAGCAGCAGTTTCTGCTCCTTGAGCGCCGCCTCCAGCTTCTCCTCCTCCAAACGCTGGTTGAGGCTGAAGACATCCTGGCAGTGGAGCAGCCACTCCACGGAGAGCTGCGCCAGCTGCAGGAGCTTGAGCAGATCCGGGTCTGCAGGGCTCTGGCACTTCTGGCACCGCTCCCCATCCAGGCTGCAGAACGTCACTTCGGTGATGTGTTCCTGGAGAGTGTCGATATCCACCTGGCTTTTCACAAGGTTTATGTCCACCTTGTTGAGCCGCCGCCAGTCCACCGTCTCACCGCGACGGCGGAATTTGAAGGGGGGGACGGTGGAGGTGTAACCGGAAGGATTCATCCTCGCTGCGGGTGCAGAGTAGTGGCTGAGCGGGCAGTTTAGGAGGGATTGGATCCACGCTGATCAGTGGGTCCCGTGGGTGTCACCTGTGTAGGGGTAGTAGGGATGAGCGAGTACAGCATTATCTGTATCTGTATCTGTTAACCATATGAATTATCTGTATCCGTATCCGTACTCGGAGTGGGCGGGGCCTAACCCGGAAGTGGGTGTGATTTAACCTGGACGTGGGCTGGATTTAACTTGGAAGTAGGCCGGGTTGTCTTGAAACGGCCGGGGCTTTAACCAGTATGTTATTTTAAGCATGCAATTGATATGGGTTAATCAGAAATTGTTGGTTAGGGTTAGGGTTAGGGTTGTTAATAGGGTTAATATTTATTGCTGATTAGAAAACTATTACAGGACAGCATCAGCATTGAGCTTCAGATCAATGATTTTGATCACAATAGCAAACAAACTATTTACAGAACAAGTTTTGCAACAATGAATACAACACATGCTGTTGCAATTATGAAGTGAAATGTAATGACAAGTATTTTCATACTCAACATAACTTTCTTTTTTAACTTCACACACCAGGTGTGGGCGATGAATGTGATGTGATGATGTGCGCTGAAGGATAATGTGCGCCCTCGATGATGTGCCCCGCACGGTGATGTGCGCCCCTCGATGATGTGTGCCGCAGGCTGATCTGCGCCACAGGGTGATGTGCGGCGCAGGCTGATGTGCGCCACACGGAGTTGTGAGGCGCAGGCTGATGTGCGCCACGCGGGGATGTGCGCCGCAGGCTGATGTGCGCCACAGGGTGAAGTGCGCCACACGGTGATGTGCGCCGCAGGCTGATGTGCGCCACACGGAGTTGTGAGGCGCAGGCTGATGTGCGCCACGCGGGGATGTGCGCCGCAGGCTGATGTGCGCCACAGGGTGAAGTGCGCCACGCGGGGATGTGCGCCGCAGGCTGATGTGCGCCACAGGGTGATGTGCGCCACACGGGGATGTGCGCCGCAGGCTGATGTGCGCCACACGGGGATGTGCGCCACAGATTGATGTGATTATGTGGGCGATGAATGTGATGTGATGATGTGACCTGAAGGATAATGTGCGCCCCTTGATGATGTGCGCTGCACGGTGATGTGCGCCCATTGATGTAATATTTTTTATACCACTACTACCTAGAAAGTGTCAGACACTTAGTGCGTGAAGTAAAATAAAATTGGTTAGAGCCAATTGACGGTTTTAAAAAAAACAAAAAACTCCAACGACCGGCAGAGAGAGGGAGAGAGAGAGAGAGAGAGAGAGAGATTAGCCAGACGCTAGAGAGTAGTCAGACACTCAATGCGTGAAGTAAAAAAAAACTCCGACAGGCAGAGTCGCAACGCGAGTCGCTTTCTACCAGCACCACGTCTGAACGAACCCACGTTTAACAGAACTCTACTGGTTAATAAGTGGTTAAAAAAGTAAGTACAAACTGAAATAAAAACAAACTTCAAGCTGAATAAACCCTAAACGTTAACGGAAAAGACCCGCGAACCTGAGTGACTGAGAGACAGAGAGCTGTTCCGTGAGTGAGTGAGCAGAGCGGTGTGTGAAGGGGAGGAGCGCTGTGACGCTGTGTGAGGATTTTCATTCAGGCCGAGCACAGATATTGACTCGTATTACTCGTATAATACTCGTGCTCGGTAAAAGTGCTTTATCCGTACCGGATACTCGTTTCAGGCTCATCTCTAAGGGGTAGTAGGTGCCGTAGTGAAATGGCTGCAAAGAAGACAGAGATGATAACATGTCATCTTATGTAGAATAGCCAACACACACTATACATTTGAAAGTGCAAACTTTTCTTCAGTAAACAGAATTGTATCAAAATAAACCAGATATGTTTTCCCCAAATTCAATGTTACTTTAAATAAATGTCATTAAATAATCATCAATAAGTAAAAACAAGAATAGTCAATCTTTCTTAAATAAAACAAAGCTGCTGATGGACTCTCAATGACAGGACTTGTGCTTTCAGAGGTGGTGGTTCTCTGCGGATCTGTCCATAAACTGCTGCGAGGGTTGTTGATCATCAGGGCTTGGTATTGTGGAGTCTACAGACCTGCAAGACGGTTGCTCCTCGTCTGCATCTTCGTCTTGGTCACGTGCTTCTCATTACATTACATTACATTTCATTTAGCTGACGCTTTTATCCAAAGCGACTTACAATAAGTGCATTCAACCCCAAGGGTACAGACCCGGGACAACAAGAATCAAGAAAGTACAATTTCTTCAAAATAAAGCAAAACTACAAAGTGCTATAAGTAAGTGCCATTTAAGTGCTACTAAAGTGTTAGTTTCCAAAAGTTTGTTAGTATTTTTTTTTATTCAAGGTATAGTCGGAAGAGGTGTGTTTTTAGTTTTCGGCGGAAGATGTGTGAACTTTCTGATGTCCGGATGTCAATGGGGAGCTCTTTCCACCATCTAGGCGCCAGGACAGAAAACAGTCGGGATTTTGATGAGTGTTTAGCTCGCAGTGAGGGAGCAACAAGCTGATTGGCCGAAGCAGAGCGGAGTGAACGTGCTGGGCTGTAACGTTTGACGATGTCCTGGATGTAGACTGGACCTGATCCGTTCACAGCATGGTAGGAAAGTACAAGTGTTTTGAACCGGATGCGAGCAGCCACTGGTAGCCAGTGGAGGGAGCGGAGAAGCGGAGTAGTGTGAGTGAATTTCGGTTGGTTAAAAACCAGTCGTGCTGCTGCATTCTGGATGAGCTGCAAAGGTCGGATGGCAGTAGCAGGTAGACCTGCCAGGACTACCTGCTACTTGTTCATATCTCAGAATAGAGTCTTCATATATCTCAGAATAGACTCTTCATTAATTCAGAAATACGACGAAAATGGATCAGTATAGAAAGAGACAAAATATTATAAATATTTAAAACTGAGAGCATGCAGCCCAGGTGCTCTCCACTTTCATTTATCAACTATTTGATCAATCTAATGTAAAATAAAAGCGTAATAGAATGTAAAGTAAGTAAATCTCAATTTAGCTTGCACCTAAGTTATATGATATCTAAGTGTGCCAACATTAGCAATAACGTCAGCTAGTTCGAGGTGTATGCATAGGCTAACCATTAAATTAGCAGCACATTTCCCGCATTTAACAATGATTAAACATGGACTTACTTGAAAGTGATGCACGGGCATCATCTCACAGTTTCTTTCTCTTTCTTTTTTCTGCCCCTGACCCCTGTTGTCTTTTTGAGGCCATTTTCGAAAAGTAGACCTAGCCTACTTTCAGAGTTTGTAAACGGGTGTGCTGCATAGGGTGTGTAGTCCCGAGCGTGTGACCTGCTCTCGTGTCCTGTGTCAGCTGAGGCCGGAGCTATGATACAACCAAACGCTTGGCTACATAATTATTATAACTATGATGATGATTATTCAGTATTATAGAAAAGAACAAGATAGAATAGGATAGTTTAGAGCATTATAGAATATAAAAAGATAGAAGATAGTGGACTGGGGAGCAAAATAAAATGTGAAAACAAGACATTGCATTTCACAATTACACTTTAATACAATATTACTACAATAAAACTTATAACTGCTTCATGTCAAAAGGCTTCAATTTAATTAATTTTTACTCTGTTGGAAGAATTACAGAGATTTAAGTACTTTTGGTCAATAATTTCTCAGGTGCTGTTGTTTCAACTGGCAGAAATAATAATAAAAAATCATTGAATGATTATCAAAAATAATCCAAACCATTACCTGAAACATACATTATTTGTTTATTGACCAATTATGAATTTTTGGGACCAAACAGCAACCTTTAATGAAAGCCCTGGTACAAGTACCTCAAAGTAAAAATGTCGAATATGGCCAAAATGGCCGCTAAATCAGTGGTGTACAAAGTACTTGAAAGCCATACTTGAGTAAAAGTACAGATATCTTACCTGAAAGTGACTTCGGTAAAAGTAAAAGTCACCAGTCAGAAAATGACTTGAGTAAAAGTCTTAAAGTAGCTCATATTAAATGTACTTAAGTATCAAAAGTATCTGGTGTTGAAATGTACTTAAGTATCAAAAGTAAAAGTACAAGTATCAAATAAAAAATTTAAAGTGCTTTTTATAGTAGGCCTACACAGAAACAAAACAACCGAAACTGTTCTATTCAGACTTTATTTCAACTGATTTCAATTATTACGCGTGGCGTTAATCCCCAGAGCGCTGGCGCTTGGTTGTTCACATCGGACTCGCATTTCCCCACGCCGGTCATCCTGCCGATTCTGCTCCGTGATCACACATATAGCCCAGTCTCTCTTTTTACCTATATGACATGTGTGGCCAGTGGCGGACTCAGACTGTTTGAAGGGCAGGGGCGAAAAAATTAAAAGGGCACATTCTGCCCAACACGGGCCCCCACCAGCGTGCAAAAGCTATGATGCATCATGTATGATGAAATAGTCCTCATCCTTGATTAAGATAAGCATTAAATTATAAGGAGATCTAGATAAAAGTAATAAATGATGTGGTACTGACAATTACAATTATAACTACACCTCTATGATAAAACCACACAGGAAACTATAAAACATTTACAATATTTATTCAACAAACACAGCAAAACACAGAGGGAACTATAAACATGTATTTCACAAACACATGTGATAATGACAATGAAAGCTATGATTTGGGAGCTTAGTTGTCAGGGGACGGAGATGGTGGGTGGTGGAGTCATAGGAGAATTCTTCTTTTGGCCATGTGTTTGTAGATGTCAATGACCTCATTATAGTCAATTGGAATATCCCTTTCGATGGAAAGCAGCAGAAGATCCGAGAGCCTACTTTCCCCACATCGGTTTCTGAGCTGGGTTTTTATTAGCTTCAGTTTAGAGAATGATCGCTCTACTGAAGCAGTTGTCACCGGGATTGTTGCATATGTTTTTAGTAGCAAAGTCAGACCAGGGAAAACTGATTGCACATCATTGTCTTTCAGGCACTTTAACACAGCTTTCACGTTGCTGGGGGGAAGAGCATATGATGAGTGGAACACCTTGAGCTCGGTGACAACATTTTCTTCCTCCACATCATAAAACCTGCATACATCTTTGACAGATCGAACAACTCTGTCATTTGTCATGCCTTTCCAGTGACTTGGGATGGTAAGGCAGTGAAGGCCTGAAAGAATTAACCCAGTTGGTGTCTCATCCTTCCCCTTGAACCTCCGGTGTAGCTCATGGGAGAGTGTATCAAGGAAGGTAAAGAAAACCTTTCCCCGGTAGTGCTCCTCCAGGTGTTGGGCTTGGTAGTCCTCCGTAGCAGATTTGGTGCTGTATTTGTACTTTTGGGGTACCTTTCTGCGTCTCGCTTGTCCAGGAATTTCATCTGGAACCTCAATTCCTGCTGCCTCTGAGTTCCCTTTTGCCTTTGAAAAAAGGACCTTGAACTCCTCATCCTTCCTCATTGCTTTTACTGTCTGTATAACTCCCTCCACAATGGTGTATGATGTTGTCAAGTCAAGGTCTTTCTTCTGCAGTGAAGCAGATGCGATGGCAGTCTCATTGAAAATGGGTGTGGTAATCTCCATGCATAGAATGAACTCAAAATCTATGCTACGCAGGAGCATCCGGGCATCACCTGCTGCAGCGTCTGGTGGATCACTGTCAGCCATGTTCCGAAGCAGCTTAACGACGGCAGAAAGAACCTTCTTCAGGGACCTCAGAGCGTCTTCTCTGCATGCCCACCTTGTGTCAGACAGCCTTTTCAATTCACAGACCCTTTGGTCAGGGTACATGGACTGTTGCATTTTAACAAGCGCAGCATGGCGTTTTGTAGATCCGGCAAAAAATGTGTATAGACTTTCCACTAAGTTGAAAAACCTAACAAAATGCTGGTTTGATTTGGCACTCTCAACCAAGACCAGGTTCAGACAGTGGGCATGGCAGTGCACGTATAAAGCTTTGTCATTATGGCTCTGAATTCGCGACTGCAGACCCTTGTAGCTTCCACTCATATTTGCAGCTCCATCGTAGCCTTGGCCCCTGACATCTTCCAACTTCAGTCCATTCTCCTCAAGGAGTGTCATTACAACATTCTCCAATTCCTTTCCTGTTGTTCCCGTCACATCGCAAACTTGTAAGAATCTCTCCTTGATTTCCATCTGATGGACAAAGCGAACAACGAATGACACTTGTTCGACATGGGAAACATCAGTGGTCTCATCCAAGAGAATGGAGAATAACTTTGACTCATTGTTACGGCTCCAGGATGTTAGCTTGCTACGTCTAGGGGGGGAGTAGGGGAACCCTAACACATGTTACTGTTAGGCTGACTCGGAGAACAACAAAACAGGGCACAACAGCAAACTGGATGCGTAAGTGTGTTTTATTTAGCTAGCGATCCGCCAAGGGGAATAGGGAACTATAAGCGGAGCCAAATCAAAGAAAACAAGATAAAGTGACAACTAACTAGTGCACACATACAACCTAGCTAATACATACAGAGGGTGGCCCCGCTCCTAACCTGATGTGATAACAGAATATGGTCTACGTGATGGCAGTGTAAACCCAAGGGTGTCTTACCTGTTCACCTAAACCCCTGTGGCATCTCACAAACAAAAGGCAACAGCCCCACACAGCCCACACACAGGCAGACAATGGCCTTCCTCATGGAGACAAAACAGGTGCAAGTTATCAAGGCCTGACGACACTGATTGGCCGACAGACAGCTCCCAGATTGGACAGGGGGTTGGACGATGAGGGAGGAACAGCCAATGGTGTGAGACCTACAGAGAATGAGAGGGGAGACACAGGAAAACAACCACACACGTAACACCCCCACCCATAAGAGCAAACATCACACACGAGAAAGGGCATCCGCACACATATTCTCGGAGCCCTTCTTGTGACGAATCACCAGGTTGTACCCCTGCACAATCAGCGCCCACCGCATGAGGCGCTGGTTCTGATTATACATCCGGTGGAGAAAAACCAGCGGATTGTGATCCGTGTAGACCACAATTGGCCTAGAACTCGATCCCAAATAAACTGAGTGCCATCAGTAAAGCCAGAGCTTCCTGCTCAATAGTAGAGTACCGTGTCTGGCACTCATTGAACTTCCGTGAGAAGTAGCAGACCGGATGGTCCAGCCCGTTGGAATCCTCCTGGATAAGAACGGCACCGGCACCTACATTGCATGCGTCTAGCTTCTCAAAGTCAGGAGCCACCAGAACAGGGGTACTACATAGCAGAGTCTTAACAGAAACAAAAGCGTGTTGGCAATCTGGAGACCACGCAAACGGGACCAAGGGGCTCAGCAGACTAGTCAGAGGGGCGACAACAGAGGAAAAATTCCTACAGAACCCACGATAATACCCAGCCATACCCAAGAAGCGGCGCAGCTCACGCCGGGTGGTGGGCACTGGGAAGGCAGTGATAGCAGTCACCTTAGCCTCCACGGGGCGCACCTCACCACCCCCAACCTGTTTACCAAGGTAAGTAACGGTAGCCCTACCAAACTCACATTTTGCCAAATTCAGCGTCAAGGAAGCCCTCGCCAAACGCTGGAACACTGTTGTCAAGGTATCTACATGAGCAGCCCAATCAGACGAATACACAACCACATCATCGAGGTAAGCAGCACAGTGTGGGACGTCAGCTAAAACAATATTCACTAAGCGCTGGAAAGTGGCAGGTGCATTCCGCATCCCAAACGCCATCACTGAGTACTGCTGAAACTTGTCTGGAGTGACAAATGCGGAGATCTCCGAAGCACGAGCAGTAAGTGGGACTTGCCAATATCCCTTTAACAGATCCAGCTTTGTCACATACCGGGCAGACCCAATGGTGTCCACACAATC
Organism: Pseudopleuronectes americanus; assembly: GCA_038501795.1. Taxonomy (NCBI): domain Eukaryota; kingdom Metazoa; phylum Chordata; class Actinopteri; order Pleuronectiformes; family Pleuronectidae; genus Pseudopleuronectes; species Pseudopleuronectes americanus. The sequence goes on from CM076724.1 coordinate 4,382,414, forward strand.
ATCAATACGCGGCAACGGGTACGAGTCAGGAACCGTGACTGCGTTCACCTTCCTATAATCCGTACAGAAACGGAACGTGCCATCAGGCTTGGGTACCAAGAGGCATGGTGAACTCCAAGGACTAGAGCTCGAAGACGCCAGACTATTCTCTACTAAATAAGACACCTCCTGCGACATGATCAACCTTTTCGTAGCGTTAACGCGGTATGGATGCTGCTTGATAGGTGCTGCACCTCCCACATCTATATCATGCTTCAAAACGTTGGTCAGGGAAGGAACATCACCGAACAGACAAGGGAACCCACGTATCAGGGCTACCATGTCAGCCCTACGTTCCTCATCCAGATAGGCCAGATGCGAGTCAAGAGATGACAGCATCCGAGAGTTCAACAACCGAGGGGTCTGTTGAGGAGCACTCCGCAACTCCAATCCATCCTCGTCACCCTCAGGAACCTGGTAGGAGCCTGGAACCAATGCAGCTGGAATGGCAGACTTGACTGTGGGACCCGTAGACCCTTCTACGGAGTCCTCAGGAGGAGTAACTTTTGCATGATACAACTTAAGCATGTTAACATGGCAAACTCTTGTCTTGCGCCTCCGATCTGGGGTCTGTATAACATAATCTGTGTCACTCAACTTCCGTCCCACACAATAAGGACCGGAGAAACGGGCAGAGAGGGAGGATCCGGGAATGGGAAGCAGAACTAGAACCTGGTCACCCGTCTGCAGTGAACGTGGGACAGCCTTCTCATCAAAGTGACGCTTCATCCGCTTCTGTGAGGCGGACAGAGCTTCCCTAGCGAGGGCACAGGCACTGTGCAACCGTTCACGGAACCGGCTCACATAAGTTAACACATTTTGAGAAGAAGCACTACCCGAGATAAGCTGGTCTTTCAGAACTCTGAGAGGGCCGCGTACCGTATGTCCAAAAACAAGGTCAGCCGGACTAAACCCTAAGGACTCCTGAACGATCTCACGAACCACAAACAAGGCAAAAGGAACACCCTCATCCCAGTCTCTCCCGGTCTCGAGACAGTACTTTCGCAGTATGGATTTAAGCGTTTGGTGCCAACGTTCGAGGGCACCCTGAGACTCAGGGTGGTAGGCACTGGAAACTGTGTGTAATAGACAAAGATGTCAGCACCTGCTCAAAAAGGTTAGAAAGGAAATTACTTCCTTGATCAGTTTGCACAACTTTCGGGAGCCCAAACGTCGAGAAAAACTTAACCAAAGCCTTGACCACTGCCTGAGCAGTGATTTTCCGAAGGGGAATAGCCTCAGGATAACGTGTAGCAACACACATAATCGTCAATAAAAACTGGTTACCAGTCTTAGACTTAGGCAATGGGCCAACACAATCAACTAACACGTGCTCAAAAGGCTCACCTAACGCGGGTATCGGACAGAGAGGAGCGGGTGGAATAACCTGGTTTGCTTTTCCTGTGACCTGACAGGTATGACAAGTACGACAGAATGCAGCTACATCACGTTTCAGTCCAGGCCAAAAGAAGTGCCTTAGAATCCTGTCATAGGTTTTCGTGATACCCAAATGACCAGACCATACGTGACTATGAGCAAGTGATAGAATATCCTGTCGATATGCAACAGGCACTACAATCTGATAGATCACACTCCAGTCACGTTCTGAATCAAGAGATGAAGTCCACTTACGCATGAGAAGAGCATTATCTAGGAAGTAACCCACCTTACCGTCGATATCCCCACCCGGAGTAACAGCCTTCCCATAACACTGCTCCAGTGTAGAATCTATCTTTTGCATAGCAACCAGCTTATCACGAGTTATCGGTAGAGGCAATGGGTCGAGACTAAGGCCAGCACTCTCAACGGCACTGTTCTCATCAGGCTGTGGAGGGGGCACAGAGGTAGAACCAGTAACCTCATTTACGTCCCCCACTGGGACAAGAAAGGAGCCAGACAGGTCAACCACATTACTCAATGGTCGGGACTGCGCCCGTGTAACAGCCCCCACCGGAAAAATCCCAGGGAATCTCTCGGCTAACTCATCCTCAGCGTTAGCTTCGGGACAGTCCAATACCTCCAACATAGGCAGCACTCTGCCTCCAGCAATATCATTGCCCATGATAAACTGAACGCCTTTTACCGGCAGGTTATGACATACCCCGACTTTGAAAATTCCACTGACTAAATCACATTTTAAATGTATCAGGTGCAAGGGGACTGGCACAAACCCCATCTCTATGCCCTGAACCAAAACACTGGAACCACAGAATGAATCACCTGACACTGGCACTGCATCAGAGAGGATAAACGACTGGGCCGCCCCAGTGTCACGGAGAATCTGAACCTTTTGCTGTTCCTTTGGATCACCCGTCAGTGACACGAGACCACTCAAAATGAATGGTTTGTAGCTGGGGTCAGGAAGGTCAGAAATGCACACATTCGGCATAACTGCCACAGAGCGAGAAACTGTACTTATCAACCCAACCCCCTTTGGTTGTTGAACGGGCGGTGGATGATTTCTCATACGAAGCTGACAGTCAGCAATTAAATGGCCAAATTCATGACAATAATAACACTCCCGTTCCTCCCTAGAACGTAAAGGTAGCGAAACTGACCTGCGAAACTGAGTGGTTGGAGAGGTAGAGAACGAATGAGCAGGTGGGTGAGTACAAACTTGTCCGCTAATACAGCTGCCTGGGACAGTGACACCACTTTTTGCTCATTCAAGTATGTTACTATACGTTCTGATACACTATTCTTGAATTCCTCCAGCAGGACTAATTCTCGAAGAGAGGAAAAATCTTCTTCTCGAGCAAACTCCATGAAAGTACGATCAGGAGACTTTTTGCAACTCCTAAATTTTTGTCTATATGCCTCAGGTACTAACTCATACGCACGAAGAACAGTGGTTTTAACAATTTCGTAATCTAGACTGTCCGCCAACGAAATGGACGCCAACACCTCCTGAGCTTTACCAGTTAGTTTACACTGAAGCAAGAGGGGCCACACCTCTTTAGGCCACTGCATAGAAACTGCGATGCGTTCAAACACACCAAAATAAGAATCGATTTCCGATTCCCGGAACTGCGGAACCAACGCCATTTGTTTAGTCACATCCAATGTGCAAAATGAGCTAGCTAGTGGAGAAGAGAGGGTGGTTTGGGGTGAACGTGCTGCACTTGCAGCCTCCAATTCCAACCTCCGTAGTTTCACCTCCTTCTCTGCCTCAATCCGTCGGATCTCCAGATGGTGCTCACGCTCAGCTTGCCTCTCTCCACGCTCAGCTTGCCTCTCTCCACGCTCAGCCTCCATTTGCAAGCGGGCCAACCTTACTTTCAGACGGGCGTCCTGAGACGACATTAATAAAGTAGGTGACAACGGATTAAAGCGTGGCAAGGTAGCGGGTGGCTTAGCCTCTGCCCCAGCCTGCATGTCCTCCCTACCATCACTACAAGGAGAAGCCACATTCACACCAAGCACCTCCTTGCCCACCAGCATATCCACAACACACTCCTTAAGTCTCGCTTTGAGCAGGGTCCCCTGAACTGGAAACTCAAAATGAGCCGCTATGGCATATAAATCAGCCTTCCGGCATCTGTCAATTCGATCCATAGACGGATCAGCCAAAAAGACACCCAAATCAAAAGCCTCCATAACAAGCCCTACAAAAACAACTACTGCCTATCCTATACACACAAACCAGCTACACTATGTGCACACCTGCATCGAACACCTCACAGCCAGCCCGACGTGGAGTCCTACAATGAGGATCCCGGACGAGCCCCCAAATATGTTACGGCTCCAGGATGTTAGCTTGCTACGTCTAGGGGGGGGAGTAGGGGAACCCTAACACATGTTACTGTTAGGCTGACTCGGAGAACAACAAAACAGGGCACAACAGCAAACTGGATGCGTAAGTGTGTTTTATTTAGCTAGCGATCCGCCAAGGGGAATAGGGAACTATAAGCGGAGCCAAATCAAAGAAAACAAGATAAAGTGACAACTAACTAGTGCACACATACAACCTAGCTAATACATACAGAGGGTGGCCCCGCTCCTAACCTGATGTGATAACAGAATATGGTCTACGTGATGGCAGTGTAAACCCAAGGGTGTCTTACCTGTTCACCTAAACCCCTGTGGCATCTCACAAACAAAAGGCAACAGCCCCACACAGCCCACACACAGGCAGACAATGGCCTCCCTCATGGAGACAAAACAGGTGCAAGTTATCAAGGCCTGACGACACTGATTGGCCAACAGACAGCTCCCAGATTGGACAGGGGGTTGGACGATGAGGGAGGAACAGCCAATGGTGTGAGACCTACAGAGAATGAGAGGGGAGACACAGGAAAACAACCACACACGTAACACTCATCTATTTCTTTGAGAATGACTCTTCTGACATAGGTGGCAAGGGCCTTGATAATGTCATTCTGTGTCTTATAGGACAACAGCGACATCTGTGGTTTTTTCTGTTGAGACTGGATATGGTTTATGTCATCAAGGTGCCTTTTGAGGGTGGAATCATATTTTGCAAGTAGCTGAACAAGTTCAAGGAAATGTCCTTTGTTCAAAGATGTTCTACTTTCATCATGACCCCTGAACGCCCCATCTTGCCGTGCAAGATACAGTGTGATGTCTACCAGCCTTGTCATTAATTCCCTGTTTCGTTGTCGCTCCTGTTCTTTTTTGGCTTTTTCTTCTATGTCTGCCCTCCTGAAAGCTTCTTCCAGTGGTCTTTGTCTGAAGTTGCTCCACCTTACCATGCTTACCATATGTGCTTCTGTTTGTTTATGTTCCTTTATTTTTTCTGTTCCTTTTTTCCAATTGTTAACTCCTACAGTTCTCCAGTTTGTTTTATTCTCATACTTTTCCTCTTTCAAGAAAAGGCGGCAACTAAAACAAAACATATAATCATTTTCCACAGAATATTCTAGCCAGGGATTATCTTGATACCGCTCCCTGTGGAATGAACGGCCATCTGTCTTTGGGTAATTTACAGCTGGTTGACAAGGTCCAATAGAGCAACAGAACTCAACAAATCTCCCAGAGTGGTGGTCTATGCTGTGCTTTTGAACATGAGCTGGATCAGTGGGAAATTGTAAGGACAACAGAAAAGCAGTATTCATGTTATTTGATGCTGTGTCCATTGAATCATGTCCCTCCCTGTCATCATTTTCATCCTCGCTTGGCTTAACTTCATCATTTTCGTCGTCATCATCTCTCTCCCTGGTATCATCTTCATCATTTCCCTCTCTAATATCTTCATCTTTGTGATCCTCTATCTGCCTTGCATCTCCTGGCTCTCTGATATCTCTGTCTTCACTGCCTGTGCTGTCACCATCATCATCATCTTCTTCATTTCTCTCCCTAGCGTCACCTGCATCCTCTCTGTCCTTAATATCTTCATCATCATCATCTTCATAATCATCATCTTCATCATGTCTCTCTCTTATATCTTCATCTTCATTATCATCTATCTGCCTTGCATCTCCTGCCTCTCTGATATCTCTGTCTTCATTGTCGGTGCTTTCTTTATCTAACGTGGAGCAAATAACAATATTTGTATTATAATAATTGAATATAATTGAACTATATTGTAAAATAATTGTATAACAATAGAGTCAGCCTGCACTACCACTAGCCCTCTTGCCTTGATTGGAATTGACCCCCTCAGTGTCATGCAAAAACTCAATGGTTAGTAAATTTAAATGTTTAAGTCAAATGTTTTTTTGTGCAAAATTAGCGTTCTTGACAATGTTACAGATTATCTTAAATATGCAACAGACTCAGTTATAATCCAACATATGGCTCTGTGTGACAAACCTTTACATGCATTGTCTTCTTAAAGTTGTGAGACCCCTTCACTTCAGACTCGATTGAAACATTTATTAAATTCATGTTTTAAAAAGGTCTCTGATTTGCATATTTATATGCAAATCAGAGACCTTTTCACCAATTCATTTATAAATGAATTGGTGCTGAATTGGTAGTGACATGCTAATATGTAGTGTGTAATTGATCCTTTGCTAATCTGAGAAATATAAATTCCAAAATGATTCAACTTGGTATAAATGCCTGTTTTTTTTAATCCAGATTAATTGTGACTTTATTTAACCGTAGGGAGAGCATCACAACACAATTTTAAAAAGAGTGGGGGGCTTAATATTTTCAAAAAGTATAGTTATGGGCAAATCTAGTGTTGAATTGAGTCCATACAAAAACGGAATGCACTATAGCTAGCAATGAGATGACTTGGCATACCTTTCTCCTTATCTCCTCCCTGGCAGTTGCAGCTCTGGATCCATCCCTTCAAAGAAGAGCTACCTCTTGCAGCATTTTTCAACTCCTTCTTTATGTCTTTCAGCTTTCTTTCTCTCCTTGGCATTCTGTAATAATAGGGGTAGCCCAATGCTAACCCCACTCTTAAATTAGCTTTAGTTAGCTAGTTCCTTTGCTAGGAATCCAGGCAATGTGTACAGCTATCCTATAAAAGCACTTGCAGTGTACATTAGTATTTAGTGATGAATCATTGGTGTATATCAATCTTTACAACTTTAAAGAAAACTTGCTGTATCACCTGCCTCACACACTGTAGGATGCCAGAGAGTAGCAACTCTGTCTGTATTCAGCATAGATATTAAGCCCCCTCTGAGACCTGAACATTCTAAATGGGGTGTGGCTAAAACTGAAAAGGTAAATGAAGGGAATAGATTGTTTTTAACAATGGAAATTAGTATTTTATTGTACTTTATTGTGTCATTGTTGGCAACCATTTGCGTTGTCGTTTACTAACGTAACATAATCTAGCCAAAAGGGTGCATTGGAAAAACAGGCAGTGCAGATGAGATTACTTTATCGTGTTTCAAACTTGGCATCTAATTGCGCTTTTCCACTATGGGCCATGGTACGGGCATACTCTTAATATTATTATTATAATTTTTTTTTAAAGATTTTTTTTGGCATTTTTATGCTTTATTGATAGTGTAGAGACAGAGTTGAAATGGGGCAGAGAGGGGAGTGACATGCAGAGAACGACCGCGGGCTGGAATCGAACCCGGGGTCCGCTGCTGGCCGAGGCTTCGTTATCCAATGCAGATTTCAGGACCACTCGATGTTACAGTTCGTTATAGCGACGCACGCCACATGAAAGCAACGCCTCTTTCTCATTCCCCTTTCGTCAGCTACCAAAGAGTGGAACGTCTGCACCTCATTATCTTACCACAACATGTTTTTTCGTTTTGCCATATTCTTGCTCTAGAGGGCACATCATCATAATTAATTGTATGAAGGGGCACCATAGAGGGCACCCAATACTTTTTGTCCTATGTAAAGGGCAGCCAATAAGGCACTTTCTCTCGTATTCACCACTCTAGAGGGCATTTTTACAACCATGTAGGCACTATAAGGACATTAGAAGGGCACTCATTGAGCACGTTATCGGAGTTTCTTGTTCTAGATCGGATTTTCTTGCTCTAGAGGGCACATCATCATAATTCATTGTATGAAGGGTTACCATAGAGGGCACTCAATAATTGTTTTCCTATGTAAAGGGCAGCCAATAAGGCACTTTCTCTCATATTCACCACTCTAGAGAGCAATTTTTCAACCATGTAGGCACTGTAAGGGCATTAGAAGGGCACTCATTGAGCACGTTATCGGATTTTCTCTCGTAATTCGCCACTCTTTACGGCACTTTAGCGCGCTTTTTCAACCAAGGAGGCACGAGGGGGGGCGGTCCCCTGCCCCCCCCCCTGAGTCCGCCACTGTGTGTGGCTGTAGTGGATGGGCAGAGGGGGACATTTAATAATGTGGTTGGTAAAAGTGGTAAAATTAAAACGCCAAGACAACAGAAGGTGAATACAAAGTATGGGATGCATATTTGATCATTTATATCATGTCAAATATTTCATCTATATTGTTTAAAATCATTTTTCAGTGTGTTTCCTGTGGCGATACGCTCGCGTCAAGCGGAAAAAATAGACTCGACGCCGAAACGATCGCTTCACGGCGCTAGACCGCCGCGGCGCAACGCTACGCTTCAGCGTCCGGTGTGTTCAGCACAACCATTTAACATGGGAGTGGATGGGAGCCAGTGGATGGGAGCCAGCGGCTTGACGCTGCGCTTACGCCACGCTTTGGCGTCGCTTCCGCGTCCGGTGTGTTCCCGGCGTTACGGCTTATCTCCCGTGCCGCCCTCAGGTTATCCTCGCGAGACACCGTCGGTTCTCGCGCAAACACGCACAGTCCGGATAATCCAATCGCGATGAGAGACAATTATAATTATATTCAGATTTTAATTTGTAACGAGTAACGAGGTGTTCAATGAAAATGTAACGGAGTAAAAGTATATATTTTTTCTTTTAAATGTAGTGGAGTAAAAGTAGAAGTCCTGATGAATATAAATACTCAAGGAAAGTATAGATCCTCAAAAAAACTACTTAAGTACTGTAACGAAGTACTTCTACTCCGTTACTTTACACCACTGCGCTAAATGCACAATAGCAGGCTTCCTGTTGCGTTTTTCCAATTGCACCCAGAGACTTTTTTGTTTGTCTGGTCGTAAGAGAAGACAAAAATGATAGATTGATGGATGCATTTTTTCCTCAGCTCTATTATGTTTAAGTCAGTTTGATCCACGTGCCCTAAAAAATACACTCTGAGGACATGAATAACACAATAAGACAAACATGTTGAAATGAAGAGTTCAGTCAAAATAGTCTTTCTTTGAATTTACTGATGTTTCAGTAACTTTGTTCAGATTGAAAATTGCTGACATTTTAATATACAGTCTGACTCTGACAGTATTACACACGTTGCAACCATGTCTTCAACAATCCATCAAACAAGTAGGTGTTCCCAGGTTCTTTTTCAAATGAAAATCTGTGAGTAATGTTTCATTCTCGTGTCAGTCATTTAATTGCTTCAGAGCTGGGTTTGAGTTTCCTTCTGTGGGATGAGGAGGTGTTTGCCCAGAGGCTCGGGGCAGAAGGAGCCTTCTTTGTACACCAGCCGTCCTCTGAGGATAGTCGCACACACCACTCCATGCAGTGTGGTGCCAAGGTAAGGAGTTGTCTGCACAAACACCATCAACCCATTAACAGTCTGCGCTCGCTCCATCCTATTGTTCATTAAATGCGTCCTTGTGTTTCCACTCACCTTGTTTTTATGGTGAATACCTGCTTCTTGAACCTGTGAAGTACAACAGACGATGAAACAAAGCTGATTCACAATGAGGGGATTGTTGAAGATAAGGACTCATTCTGACCTCAAATTCTCTCTCTGGGTCCCATATAACCAAGTCGGCATCATAGCCGGGGCTCAGGCTGCCTTTCTGGCTGTCAAGACTGCACAGCTGGGCTGTTCTGTGGCTGAGAAGCCTCGCCACATCACACAGCTGGAAGCCTCTCTTTCTGGCTGAACTCCAGAACAGAGGCAAACCTGGTAAACGTGTTGACAGTGATGATTAATCCAATAAATACTTGTGTTAACAACAGTCCAATAGGAAAAGCTTCAAGTAGTTCTCACGTAATGTTTTTCACCCCTGCCTTTATTAACCCTTACAAGTACATTCATGCCAGGTACCGTCATTATTCTGATCTGCATTTCACTGTTTAAGTGTTACTCATGTCCACTCCATGTCCACTCACTGTGTTAGAACAGTAAATGACCGTTGCCCTCTACACCGGCACACAGCTATTGTTTACACCCCCTGCACACGTAATCCCCTCCTAAAATGTGCATATATTATTCCTGTAATACTTCACAGAGCTGTCCTGTTTTGTGGCTGTTTGCTTGTGTCGCCTTGAGCTGAGCAGCAGAGAGGATTTGTCAAGTGGAGACAAATCCTGGATGTGCTCCACAGACAGTGATTGTCATGGCTGTCTTGGCTCTGTGACAGCATCCGTGCAGACCTCGCATTGATGCCAGAGCATTTTTAGATTTGCAGCCTAAAACAGGAGATCGGTACAGTAAAACCTGCCCTAATGGTGTACATTTTTAAACATAACCTAAGCAGTATCACCTTACATGTGTCATGACACTCTCCTTAGGAGTGAAAAACTTAAGCATTATTCAGAAAACATGGGACACTTTTATGCTCCAAAGATGCTGAGGTAGGGCAGGTCGTCTAATAACCAGGAGTCGGTGATTCGATCCCTGGCAACTCTAGTCTGCACTCCAAAGTGTCCTTGGGATAAATATGCATGTGAATGGGTGAATCTAACTCATACTGTAAAGCTCTTTGAGTGCTCCATTAAACTGAAAATGTGCAATAATGATGTTGCATCAAACATGGGCTAGTTAAAAGTTGTGTTAATAAGTTCAATTTAAAAACAAATTTCACACTATATTTGATTTAGTGGTGCCGATCAGCATGCGTCAGTCACTTTATGGCCTGCACCCGGTGTCTATGTGACGACCCGCCTCTTTTTCTGCTGTGCTGTTTGCTCGTCTTTATGCTGCAGTGCACACTGAGACCTTCAGGGAGCTGAATGTCTAATACGCTGAACACATTGAAGTTGGGCACACACCAGATTTGGTCGAGATTTAGGGTAATAGGTGCGATAACAAGTCAATGAAATATATGTAAATCTAATGTTATGTTGCATTGAGTTTTAAATGTTACCGTCGTATTAGAACTGCAACTTTGCAACTGCACCCTCAGGGAATGAATTATTAAATGTTTTTGTCACTAGCTTCTAGTTAGCTCCACCGAGGAGGTGATGTTTTCACCTGTGTCCATTTGTTGGCTGGTTTGTATGTTTCTTGGCAGGACAACACAACTAAAGGCTGGGTTATGAACCCTGGTGGAAGGATGTAGTATGGATCAGGGAGGAACCCACTAAATGTTTGGTGAGGATCTGGATCAGGGCGCAGATCCAGGAATCTTTTCATTTTCTTTAACATTGACAGACAAAGGTTTTTACATTTTCACCGTTATCAAAAAAAAACAGGCACATTAAGGGTACTGATATCTATGAGTATGTTCAATTTGGTGCAGCTTGATTGACTTTAATGGGACTGTTGGGCCTTGACATTGCAATGAGTGTCATTCTAGTTACCAAACTGCAGTGAAGAAATTCCTCCCCAGGCCTGAGTGAAGTCTCCACTATCCAGCTTCTTCAGATCCGGGGTACAGGGAGAATGATCAGACACCACCATGTCAATCTGCCCAGCTTTCAGTGCTGACCATAACTGCTCCTGAAGGGGCACAGTCGATCTATCAGTCGATCGATCGGGGGAAATCCAGAAGTAGTTTTGTCATCTACTCTGCATCCTGTTCCATTTACCTGGTTCTCTGCTCCTCTGATGGGAGGACAGCACTTGAACTGTGTGGCCCCTGCAGGTATGTTCTCAGCACACAGGGTGAGGTAGTGGTGGGTCGTCTCCACCGTCAGCGGGGCCCCGGCATGCCGCGCCGCCTGGATCAGTTTCAGACACTTGGCAGAGGACAAATGAACAATATGGCACCGCACCCTGGAGCAGAGAAAGGCAGTTGAAGGACGCAACCAAATCCTATCCCGAGTGAGCTGCTATTGTGTTGTGGATATTTATCAATTTATTGCTGGTGTTCTTACTGGTACTTCAGGCACAGTTCTGTGACAGTGCGAATGGCCTCTATCTCCATGACATCTGGCCTGGACTGGAGAAAAGTGGAGTACTGACAAGGGTCTAATATGGAAAAAGGTTTGGATATGGTGAGTAATTGTGAGTGACCAGAGCGTGGCAGTATACTAGTGGAGTATCAGTACGGTGGTACTGTATTATAAACCTTAATGAAAGATAAAGATAGTCCAATTTTCTGACTATTCTTTTTTATGTTTTGTAGATTTTGTTTTAAAGGGTCAGTTTCACCAAAAAAACATTTGCAATTTCCCCCTATCTAACCATGTGGATGGTTTAACACCTCCTCGTCAAAAGTGAAAACTACCACCAGATTTTATTATGAAATCATTTCCTCCAATATTGTGGGAAATGAACCAATAAATAATGGAAACAAATCAGTTATAAATGTTGTAATTAAAAATGTTTCTTTGATTTGTCACGGTGACAATATCAACCTTTGATTAAAAGTAACCCACACTTAACTGTTGTGTTCTCAGTTGTGATGTATATAACCCTCTTTGACAAGGAGGGTAATCCGGTTAACATTTTTAAATATAATGTAAATTTGTTTGGAAAATATTTTGATGTCGACTAAATGACATTGAATGAGAAGGGTTAAATGAAATTACAAAAGAGATCTGTTTCTATCAAGAAAATCATGTTGCTGCGTAGTATTGCAACAGTCTTTTTACAAGGTTATTATTATTATACATTCAAAATAACCATTAGATAATACAAATATATATTGAACACTGCATTTGACCATCATAAGTATGGTTTGTTTAGTCTGAATTTCAATGAAAGAATGTTTCGATAGAATAAAATATGGTTGAGCTTTCCATCATTGTTCATGTTGCAATATGGCAACAATTTATCAGCAACCCCCTTTAATTTGTACTTAAGCACGTTTAAATAATAAAAACACATCACAAGATTTAGCAAGCAATAATTCATGCAAAAATAAGTAGGATACGTGAAATAATTCTTACCAGCTGTCTCCTCTGTTGTTTGCTCAACATCTAACTCTGCATGAAACTGGAGGAGGAGACAAAGCAAAATATATTTCAATTAAAACATTGTACCTTTTATTTTTTATATTTTTCATCAAGTATAGTCGATGTACTGGAGGTTACCAGCAGGACACTTCCTGTGCCTTGCAGCTGCTTCATGGCCGTGTGTAGATCCGAGTCGGTCACGTGGGGGAACTCCTCCACACCACTATGGATGAGGAAACATTTGAAGCCAGCCACTCCAGCTTGGATCATGGGCCGCAGTTCAAGCTGTAAGGAGACATCTGCTGTTTGTCTTTGGTTCTAATTCAGCACAGTCTGGCTGACAATGTGTTCATCTTTGTTCAAACCGTTCCCATGCATATGGCCGACCTGATTATTAGGAATTACACCTCCCCAGAAGGCCATGTCCACAAAACACTTCCCTGTCGCCTCCCGCAGCTTCTCGTGAAAATTATCCAGAGTGGTGGTTGGAGGGACGCTATTTCTGTGTGAGGTTTAAAAACAGAAAAGAAATTAAATGTTTAAAACTGAAATTATATTCAATTTCACTCTAAGAATATCTCCGTTGATGCTTCACTGACTATTTCCTTAGATTTACAGATGAATAAATAATGTTGTCTTCAGAAGTTATTCCCCAGCAGTTTGTTTTTCTGAAATCTCTCATATAAATATGTATTTATAGCTAATCAAAATTTAACTGCTTATATATTGTTCTAAAAATCTAAACTTTGTTTTGCGTATCTTCCAAGAGACACTTTAGCTAAAAGCTAAAGAGCAACAACAAATACTGTGAAACCAGTCGATGCATTAAATACTTTTATTAATAAAAATAGTAATAATAAATGAATACAATTAAAAAAGATATATACTTTGCTTAGTATTCATATTCTTTTTAAATATATATAAAGAAGGATAATACTTTTAGAAATTTGACTCTTAGATTCACATTATACTGTCACCTGTAAAAACAGGTTTTACCGCCTGAAGAACCTGTATTTCACATTCTGTTTACTCTGCTGCCTTCAACTTCAAACATAACCTTCCCTTGGTCAAACAGTGGGTTCCTGTGAGGATTGTCAGTCACCTATGTCATAATCATCCAAGAAAAAATGACTGAAAGGCAATTAGACATTTCACCCTTCATCAAAATAACTGATGAAGCCTCTGCGATGAAAGGGGAGAGTCCAGTTGCCCTGGAGTCAACAGTTCTTGGATGGGCTCTGATTGATGTTATGGGACAGTGGAGGGAGTCTCCAACTTACAAGGGCATGTCTACAATTGTGGTCACCCCTCCAGCTGCAGCAGCCCTGGTGGCTGTCCAGAAACCCTCCCAGGAGGTGCGTCCTGGTTCATTCACGTGGACATGGCTGTCCACAATGCCGGGCATCACCACACTGTCACCGACGTCGAGAACCTGCAATCCCAAGTGAGAACAGATAGCATCTCTTTTAACCTCCAACATGGGTTAGGAAGGAAGAGGAGCATGCTGCACTGAGATCAGTGTGAGTCAGCTTACCTCACATCCAACATCTGCAGAGGAGTTGACGTCAGTGAGGATTTGATGGATTCTTCCATCCTCTATGAGGACAACAGCAGGACAGACATGGTCTCCTATCAGGACCCTCTGGCTCCTCACAGCAGTCACAGTAGACCCCAGCTCCATGTCTGCTTCTACTGACTGGTAAGGAAAGTCTCTGTCTCTAAACTGGGAACCTCCCTTAGCAGATGAGTGGCCTTCAGCTCCCCCCACCCCTCAGTGTCAGGTTCAAAGTTTGAAGCCTCTGTTGACTTTTCTTCTCTCTCTGTCTCTCTTTGTCTCTCTCTGTCTCTCTTTGTATCTCTCTCTCTCTCTCTCTCTCTCTCTCTCTCTCTCTCCTCTCTCCTCTCTCCCCTCTCTCTCTCGCCCTCCCCCTTTGTGTGTGTGTGTGTGTGTGTGTGTGTGTGTGTGTGTGTGTCTCCTTGCTCACCATGTGGCATGTGGTGGGCCGGCTCTGCCGTGAACTCAAACAGGGTGGAGCCGTGTGTGTGTGTGTGTGTGTGTGTGTGTGCCTGAATGCATCAGCTTTAATCCACGTCCTTTATAACACACCTGAAAATGCATTTCACACTCACTCAGGCAGTTGACATAATTACACACTGTAACAGCAAACAATTGTTCAAGGTATTTAAATTACCTTGAACAATTGGCGTTCCCTCAGGTACAGGAATGCCAGTACAACCCGACCGCCCACACTTGAAAAACCTGTGCAGGATGAACTCACCTGTACCCATACGGCTGGATCTCCATCCCCAGCTCGACTTGGGACACAATCAGGGTGCAGCCAAAATCAATCAGCTTCACCCTGAGTGGCTGATCCTGCATGTTGACGAACATAACGTTGTCCTGTTTGATGTCCGCGTGCAGGGAGCCAAGACCCTTCAGGGCGTCCAAGGCCATCAAGAGCTGCAGGGACAGAAAGAATAGAAAACATTGGATTTTTGCTTCTGCTGTAGTGCAGGTGTTATGAGCCCGGTGTAATGCTCAGAGTTGAGCAAACGGATGTTCTGAGGTAAGAAATTCCTCCTCATCCACTCAGTGTTGGTTCGCAGGCAGCTGAGCATCCGGCCTGAGGGCAGCAGGGGAAAGAGTGTGTTTCCAGGGTGGTCAGGCTG
This sequence comes from Pseudopleuronectes americanus, assembly GCA_038501795.1. Lineage (NCBI taxonomy): Eukaryota > Metazoa > Chordata > Actinopteri > Pleuronectiformes > Pleuronectidae > Pseudopleuronectes > Pseudopleuronectes americanus. The sequence goes on from CM076724.1 coordinate 4,397,671, forward strand.
TCTGAGGATCTTCTCAGCCCTCTGTTCTAAATCTCTTGCAGGTCGGAGAGGGTCGTTCTGCATGTTAGTTCCTCTCTTTCTAGCGGACTTCCCTTTTCTGGGCCTAGAAGTCCAGCTTAGTGCAGCTTCCCATCCAGGTGGAGATGCTCCCACTCAAGATGCTCTCGATGGCGTAGGTGTCAAAGTTCCTGAGCATCTTGAGGGGGAGCTGAAAGTCTCTCAGGTGTCCGAGGCGGAATGTACTTTAATGTGCTTTACTTAAGTAGATTTATTTTCTGGCGTTTCGTACTTTTACTCAACTGCATAAATCAGCAGATAACTGTACTTTCTTCTCCACTATGCATCTTGTTACATGTTCACACTGTTATTATATATTTATATATATATCAGAGCAGGAAGTTTTAGATTAGACCCCGCCTCCTGCAGCGGCATCATATATTATGAACAGTTGATAATGTACTATTTTTATTACTCTATCTTAAGTATATTTTAAAGCAAGCACTCAAACAATTAAAGTAAAACCTGTGAGTTAACTTCCTCCATTTAGGTTAAAGGCTGATGTGTTACACTGTATAACACCGTAACTTTTCCAGTTCTAAAAGGTCCCCTGTCTTTTCTGCTGTACACTTTATTGTCTACCATACAGTTTCACAGCCAGTCAAACATTTGACTAATTAATAGATCTTTGATGGAGTTCTGTCTGTTTGCATGAACACACAAAACTCGATTGAATAGAAAATATTAATCTCAAATATCTCATACATGTTAACATGTTAATACATCCACCAGACGGGCTAACATGTCTTAAATAAAGATGTTTTCAAGTATCATGATGATTTCAATCAAGATAATTTTAACTGTGCATACACTAAAAGTAGAGCATGCCCGGCAGCTCCATCTCTCTCCTCACCTGTGTCTGTCCCCGGTGTGGCTGCAGGCTGCTCCAGCTGTGCGTCTATGGCTGTAGCCTGTGGTTTAGGATGGGTGAGGCTGTGAGGAGGAGGAGGAGGAGGAGGAGGAGGAGGAGGAGGAGGAGGAGGAGGAGGAAAAGGAGGAGGAGGATGGGAGGGGTGAGCTTGACGGATGGAGGCTCACAGGATGCAGCTTCGCCTCAGCGGGCTTCTCCTCCCTCCGTCCTGCCGGCACGATGCGCTGTGCGTTATGACGCCAGGCCGTTCGTAGAGCGCATTACGTAGGGCAGCTGGAGCAGACTGGATGCTCGCTCTGTGTTATGTAATGTAATGCATCGGATGCTGCAAAGGGACGGACGGCCGATCTACTAACGACCGACGGTGTGGTGGTTCGTGAGTGACCTCAGCAAGAAGCGAACAATGCTGATAGTGCGTCGGTGTTGCAGAGTGATAGAGCCCGTGCGGACACCGCCAGCCTCTCCCTGAGGCGCACAGACGGCTGGAATCTGCAGAAGCTGCATTTTTAATTCTCCGGCCGAACCCGAGGCGCGTCCCTGTTTCAATCCGTGTTCTCTGTGTGTGGAAATAAACCAATGCGGGTTGGTTTCGGAGACGCATCCAGATCACATTTATTTCTCCATCGCAGTGGAGTGATCGGTGGTATAAACAATGGCGGGTCCCGAGCAGCAGCAGCAGCAGCAGGTGGAGGAGAAGGCAGAGCACATAGATGATGCTGAGATGGCTCTGCAAGGAATCAACATGCTGCTCAACAACGGATTCAAGGAGAGCGACGAGCTCTTCAGGAGATACAGGTGAGATCATCTTGGATTTCTTGTCAGACTATATGTTAAACGCATTGATCTGTAATTGCACAAGGACTAATAATCTCCCAGAAAAATGCTGCAAGTGTCTAAAACATTGGATGTAGCTCAGGGTACTGCATGTACTGACTGAACCAATGGCTTCAAACATATATCATCATAACAATGTAATAAAATGAATGATTGGGTTTTGCTGTGAGGCTAGTCATCAGTGAGTGAGGGTCTATGCCCCCCCTGTGTCTTTCCTACCTGGGATTCCCTGAAGCTTCCCCCTGACACAGACCACCTCCAACTGAGCATCTGGCATTTTCATTCTCATAAGGTCACAGGACTCTAAGATAGATTGATTTGTATTTATTATTCAGGCATTGTCACACATTGTATAAGTATAAGTATAATCAATATAGACATTTTAAACATTCATTACATTATATTGACTCAAAAGACTAAGGCAAAAGCAAATGATATACATATATATATATATATATGCCTGTCTATATTCTTATTAAACTAAGCCCCTCTCCATTATTCATCAACAGCAACAATAAAACGGTGCACATCTAGGCTTGAGCATCTGACCAGCATGTGGATTATTTTATCTCTATCTATAAGCCACTTGTTTTTAAGAAATGTCTCTCCTCCACATTTACAGAAATTCATTGACATTGGTCATGAAGTGTTTGCTCTGTTCCCGAGAAGGACAAGTTATGTGTTGCTCCCTTAAGTTCCCCTCAAGATACTGGGCCAGAAATGACTCTGACCCATTCAATACATGAAGACACGAATGGGAACAAAACACTGAAGGGTTAAAGGAAAATGGATTGTATCAGTGAGATGTTTCGTAGAACAAAGTTTACATATTGCTTATGCAGCATTTTTGGAGGTCAAGAATTTCAAACCAATTGATCCCAGTCCCTGATCAGACTGGTCTGCCCGACACAAATAACTTAACAAGCATTGTGTATTTGAGAATGGAATTTTCCAACCTTGCTGGCGCCAGGAAGGCACCTACACCAGAGACAAGAGGATCTGTATCTGTACACTTATTATGAATACGTGTTGTAAAATGATAACCAAAGTCTCAAACACATTTTAAAGGTACAATTCATACTCCTGAGCCAGAGCGTTGTGAAGACTTCTGTATTGCACTACCACGTGTTATTGCGATTATAATTTTACCAATTGTTTGTGTCTTCTTTGATTTGTGGTTGTTTCCTCTCTTTCTAGGGGCCAGAGCCCACTGATGAGCTTCGGGGCCAGTTTCGTCAGTTTCCTGGTGAGCTTCCTCTCACATGGTGATAAATGATCAAATAGATAAAACCTCCGTTGAGTGTTAAGAAACGGTAAAACAGTTATTAATATCACTGATTCAGCAGCAGAGCCCATAGGGTCAAGACAAAATGTTTTACCCTCCATGAAAAACCACGTTCGGTGGCATCAAGGCCTGAAATGACCCAACGTGTCAAACTGACTGCATCCTTGTCACCACTGGCATCCTCTCCTCTGCTTTTTCCATCCATTACCATAATGGATGCATCTTCCTCTGAAGATCAGTACTGCTCTTGCAGGGAAGCACATTACTTTAATGCTGTGCCCATCACTGATGCGCGAGGGAGAGTTTTAACACACACACACACACCACACACACACACACACACCACACACACACACACACACACACACACACACACACATACACACACACACACACACATAGCTGTCGTTGGCCCTCGTGTCGACACTACAAACCATATGCAGGCAAAGATGATGTCATCCACATGCTAAATAGCCCTGAAGGCAGTGGGGGTGGGGACTTCTGACCATCATGGCAGCCCTTCATATGTGCACAGTCATAATTAAATGGAGAACAGCTAATATTGTGCATGGGTGAAACCATAGGGGCCCATTCCTAATATTGACTAAAATAAACAATATATTATAAAATATTTCCTGCTACCTTCATGTGTGATTTTTTTATCACATCAAAGAATTTTTTATTCTGCCCCAAACACTCAGCTGTATAGATGTCACCGTGTTTCTCCATTCATTGTTTCACAGAAAGAGTCTTTTGTCCTCGCCTGCTTGTTAAGACTCTTGCATAACACTCCCTCACTCGTAGATTTATTCTGTGAAATGAGACAATCCAATATCAGACTAACAAGACATTAAAATGTTTCTATCCACCATGTAAGACGGTGTGTAAGTGTTTCATGCTGCGTTTCACTACAGAATGCCATGATGACATTTGAGGAGGAGAAGATGCAGACGGCCTGTGATGACCTGAGGACGACTGAGAAGCTGTGTGAGAGCGACAGCGCCGGAGTGATAGAGACAATCAGAAACAAGATAAAGAAGAGCGTGAGTGCAAAACTGTGCATGAACCACATAGAATACAATTTCACTAAAGCTGCTCTCAGACATGCACTGAACTCCCAATGATTGTTATGTAAGCTGAAAGTGGCTGTATGTGTGTTCTCAAATGTCCAAGTTGGAGCCTCCAGACTTTAGTCCCCTGGTAAAGACTGAATGTCCGAATGAGCAGATGCACATGAGGAGATCCTCTGTCGCGTTCACCACAAGCGAGCGGGTGTTGATAAGGTTTCTAACACGTGACAGATGGAACATTTAAAAAAGATAACAAATATCTACACATGTAGAAAGCACCGACAAAGATGTCAAGAGAGTTTTTGGCATAAGGGTCAATGCCCGTGTTGATGTGCGGCAAACAAACAACCACGTGATCTCTGCAGCAGAATCAATAAGTTACATCCTGCCTCCTCCTGCTGCTCCCCCCCTCACCTGAACACTGGAGATATCTGTGTTGCGGAGAATACGTCTGAGCAGAGAGTCTCCTACTGTGTTCATCATAGGTTAAAGGTAAACTCCGGACCAAGTCCAGACACAATTGTATTCTCAGAAGTTCATTTCTTAAGTTTCTGTGACCAAACTAGTTTCAATTGCTGCAGACATCTGCTAACATCCGAGCCAGAGCAGGCTACAGTACAGATAACAATGTTTACGTGGGGGGGCATCTACTCACAGATTGAATTAGTACATCTGTGAAATGTAATCAACAAACTGAATGAGCAGCGGGGGGGGGGAGGAACTTCCTGTTCCTCTGGAGCGCAGCCAGCGGGGAAACAAGTTCCAGGGTGCATAAAGATTAATGAATCTGTGTGTGTCTGTGTGTGTGTGTGTGTGTGTGTGTGTGTGTGTGCGTGTGTTACAGATGGACTCTCAAAGGTCAGGTGTTGTTGTCGTGGACCGCCTTCAGCGACAGATCATCGTTGCTGACTGTCAGGTGTACCTCGCAGTGCTCTCCTTTGTCAAACAGGAACTCTCTGGTAATTCAAAAGAACCGACAAAATGTGTGTCTCTCATGATAATCAGTATTTGGAGCGCTGTGTCACCATGGTGATGTCTGTATGCATGTACTCACACCTGAAGAGCACTATGACAACTGATATAGAAAGTGGAGAGCAGATTATATAATTGGGAGGATCTCTACAAATGTAAATAAGGAATAACTTTAATCTCGTGAAATTACTATACCTCTGTTATGAATTCTTATTTTTACTTTGCATTTGGTATTTGCAAATACTTCAAATATAAGAAGGACACTCAAGTGATTTATAATTGCATTATTATAAAGGATTTACAGGAGACATATTCAAAAGAGAAATGGTCCAAATGGAAGAAAAAGAGGCCCGAAATATTCACTTTAAACACTTTATTCTTACATTTGATGTCCTTCGATCTAAAATCCCCATAATGCAACCAATAGCAGGTTTCGCTAGACCCTCAACTATGTCATCACTGGGGTTTTTCTCAGATATAAGTAGGCCTTCTCAAACGCCACCAAAGACCAAATATAGGAGTTTTCCCAGTCTGAGTCAAAGTCCCTGTTATGATTTAAGTTATCTGGAGTTGTAAAACTGGAAAATGTATTCAATGAACTTCGGAAACTATTGCCTAGTTAGTGAACAAATTGAAATGACAGAATTCATTATTTTAATTATTAACCAGTCATGTTTTCAGTTGTGTCTAATTGTAATTTGAATATTTTTAGTTTGATCTAGTGTTCAGATGCATCATGCAAATATAAGTATTGCTAATAATCATTTGTTGCTGAATTATTGTAAATTATGGATTTTTCTTGAATTTTATCTAGTTGCTTTTTTCCATTAACAGCCTATATCAAAGGAGGCTGGATTCTCCGTAAGGCTTGGAAAATGTACAACAAGTGCCACAGTGACATCAGCCAGCTGCAGGAGACCTGTGAGCGCAGGTCCTCTGTCACCCAGGACTCCCTCTCAGCGGACAACGCCAACCACAACGCCCCAGTGGAGAACGGCGTGACGCCCGAGGCCCTGGACCGACTCAAGGGCTCCGTCAGCTTCGGCTACGGCCTTTTCCATCTGTGCATCTCAATGGTGCCGCCTCACCTGCTCAAGATTATCAACCTTCTGGGTTTTCCCGGCGACAGACTCCAGGGCCTGTCCTCCCTGATGTATGCGAGTGAGAGCAAGGACATGAAGGCGCCGCTGGCTACGTGAGTGGGCTCAACCAATATCATTTCATAGCATTGTCATTTGCATATATTTCTTCTCGTCTGTGTAGTATTTCAGCTGACAGAAAACACACACGGTTACTGTCCTAGAGTGTTCAATCATATGAGTTCATCTTCATCAGCAGATGGTCGTTCTTTTTCGATGTTGGAAGGGAAAGTCGATCAAGTACCTGTGCATCAGTTGTATGTGAACCAACATGTCAGTGTCCTTTTCATCTGTCGGCTCATGAGCATGTTTTCTTTACCTACATGTTCAGGTTAACACCCAATAATGTTGAGATTCAAGTTTAGTCTAAGAAGACTCTGCTGTTGTGTTGCTCAGGTTGGCCCTCCTGTGGTACCACACGGTAGTGCTTCCTTTCTTCGCTCTGGATGGCTCTGACACACATGCAGGGCTAATGGAGGCCAAGGCTATTCTGCAGAGAAAGTCGCTGGTTTACCCCAACTCATCGCTCTTCATGTTCTTTAAAGGACGGGTTCAGAGGCTAGAGGTATGAACCCTAGACTCAGGGCGGATAATATTAATATTAGCCTTATTATCAATGATGACTGTAACCTTTGACAGAGTTCAGGCTTTGATAGTCTAGTCTGTGATGCTGAGTAAAGACATAAGTTGGCAAGTATAAATATCATAATAATATCTATTTTTATTTATTATATATATATGGCATGCAAGACAAATATTTCCAAAGAAAAATCTAAAAGAATCAGCATCAATAAGTTAACCAACTCCTGTTCAAACATATATAACTAATATGCATGACAGATGGTTCGTCACTCATCAACATTTGATCAACCAGCTACCTATCTAGATGCGTGTCTAACTGTTACCTGTCTGTGTTCTCTCCCGTGTCCCCAGTGCCAAATCAACAGCGCTTTGGCCTGTTTCCATGATGCTTTAGAGCTCGCATCAGACCAAAGAGAGATCCAGCATGTGTGTCTCTATGAGATTGGTACGTGTTTCCTCACCAGGTTAGCTGTGATACACGGGTACGAGGTGTACAGTGCAGCAAATGATTTGTTTTGCTCTGTGTGCTTGTCCTCGTTTCAGGATGGTGTAGCATGATAGAGATGAATTTTGAAGATGCGTACAGGTCCTTTGAGAGGCTGAAGAATGAGTCGCGCTGGTCACAGTGCTACTACGCGTACTTAACCGGCGGTGAGCCTCACACACACAAGTGGATGCCTGCACTGTTGGAATGCTTCCAATCTGTGTCCTACAAAGTCCCTTTTGTCATTTTGCAGTGTGCCAGGGTGCGTCTGGCGACCTGGATGGAGCGAGTGGAGTTTTCAAAGATGTGCAGAAGCTCTTTAAGAGGAAAAACAACCAGATAGAGCAGTTTGCTGTCAAAAGGGTGGGTCTCCGTGCAAGTTTTTCTTTCTCTTTCACAAGCCAATATAAAATTGTCCTTCTCTGTCTGATTTCTGCAGGCTGAGAGATTGAGAAAGATATCTCCCACCAGAGAGCTATGCATCCTCGGTGTAATCGAAGTGCTATATCTGTGGAAAGCTCTTCAAAACTGCTCCTCATCTAAATTGCAGATAATGAATCAGGGTGAGTGTGACCTGCATGACTCACACCAGCGTAACCACGTTAGCTGCTGTCAGATTTCGACAAATTTGATTTAATTTCTGTGTGTTATAACATCCTCTTGTGTCTGCTCAGTGTTACAGAGTCTAGATGATGCTTCGTGCAGAGGCTTGAAAAACCTCCTTCTCGGTGCCATTCACAAATGTCATGGGAATATGAGAGACGCTGTTCAGGTATCAGCCCACACGAGTACTGAATCAGCACATATGATCTAAACTGGTGATGTTACTCATCGTGCTTTTTGTATCCATTCTCTGTGGGATCCAGTCACTCCAGTTGGCTGCTAGAGACGAGTATGGACGGCAGATCAACTCATATGTTCAACCATATGCTGTCTATGAACTGGGATGTATACTCCTTGCACAAGCTGAGGTCAGTCAGTTGCACATTGTGTTGGTGTATCTGTAATCAGCTCAGTCCTCGTTCTAAACCAGAGTGAAGTTATAAAACGTTGTGTTCATCCTACCTGGTTTATCTGCAGTAAAGATTTCATAGTCAATGTTTTTCATTCGTGAACTGAGATCAGCCAGCCTGTCATTATTAGCTGTCCCTAGATCAAGGAAGGTTATTCAGGATGACCAGACTTTCTCCATCAGGGCCCCGAGGCTCTAGAACTTCCTGCCTGATGAGATTATACTCGCCAACTCATTACCTATATTTAAATTACTGCTGAAAATATAGTTCTATATGAAAGCCTTTCTTACATCCGATTTGTAATTCAGACACTACTGTATTATTTTAACTCCTTTATTCCTTATATCTCACTTTTATTGCAGCCACAATTTATGTAGTTCTTAAATATGACAGCTTCTGGCTCTGCTGCCTATGAGAGTAGGTATTTAATTTAGTTAAAAAAAGGCATAGAGATAATGGTGCCTGACCTACTGAGCGGGCCACATGACTTTCATAGCACTGCAGTACAAGCACGAAGCCAGTCAGATTTACCTTCAGCCTCAGCCTCCCCTCAGGTTCGGCTTTTAATGTTATTGCGAATAAAAGGCTGAAACGCTTGATGATGCCAAGGTAGAGCTAAAGATGATCATTGTCATTATAACAAGCAATCTGACAGAGCTCAAAAGGGATGTTCATGAAGCACTTTGTAAACTTGTTTAGACAAGCGCTATACTTATAAATATACTATACTTATTCGGGGGGGTTGTAAATTGCTAGGTCGATTCATTATTGAATTCTAATGATGCTCTGTTATAACCCACTCTTCTTTTTATTTACTTTTTGCAATCCAGACAGTGGGAAAGGGAAGGTCATTGCTACTTCAAGCAAAGGTAAAATATTCACCTAGTAATCATCTCCATTGAAATTTATTTTTTACGTTGTTCCACATACAGTATATTGAATGTCCACAAAATCTCTCTGTCACATTTTTAGGAGGATTTTACCGGCTACGACTTTGAGAACAGGCTTCATGTCCGCATCCACTCGGCCCTGGCCTCGTTGAGGGAGGTAGTGCCGCAGTGACTCCAGGAAGAAGCCGTGACAACTCAAGCTGCTCTCGCGGCTTTTTGAAGACACGTTTTTAAGCCATTCAAACCAACTCTTTGACATCCCCCTTGAACTGGCTCCTGTGTTTGTCATTCTTATACAGATGCAGAGAAATACACTTGTTTGTTGTTTTCCTCGTTTAACAGGCTGATATGAGGTTTCATTTTTGTGCAGACATGCCAAACTGTGCTCTATATATAGGCCTATATCTATTATGCTTAACTATACTGTAACTTATCTTGTTGTTGACCAGCAAGCTAATAACCAATTACATCTTTAAACATGGTTTGGGACACCCAATAGTTAAGTTATGGCCCCAATAAGATGATGTTTAGTTTAAATTTAACGTTAGGCTCATTGTTTCCTCTTCCACTTCCTGTCTGTATGCTAAGCCAGACTAAACATGTCCCTGGGCTCCGTCTGATCTGGACGCACAGAGATGAAACTGTTAGGAATTCTCGACCTGGAGAAAGAGAACAAACAAGTATATTTCCTCGTCTCTGTGACTGTTCCTTTATGTGTTTTCTGCACCCTAATGTTTAAGCTAGCTAGTTAACAATTTTCCTCTTGAACTTGTGTGTTTGGAGGATTTCAATTCCACCCGTTCAGTGAGCAATTCAGCACGTAAAAGTAACATTCTAAAGAGATCGTACCGTTCCTCCCTTCATAGTAACTTTATAAAGTGATAAAAGATTCAGATAAAAGTGTTTTCTACATTCTGTTAAAACATGCAGAGGACTTTTTAGAACATCTTCTCCAAATAGTTCAATATAATTAATTCCTTCACCATATTACATATCATGAAAACGGTTAGAGAATTTAATTTAAATTCAATACTTGATTTTATACGTTCTTTACAAAGGACCAGCAGTTATTCAATACATAGTGTCCTGCTCATAAAAATGGCCAAATCTGCTTGTCAAATTGCAAAAGGACGTGGACACATATCACACAGGGGCCACTTGTATTCACAACGGACTTTAAACAATAAACATTGTAGTCTTATTAGAAACTGTTCACCTAAAATCACACATACTCTCGTGACAAAAAGGCCGATGTGTCTCACTCAAGTAGTTGATACGTATAGTAAATGAGAAATCACAACACTTCACAATGATGTTTTATGAAATCAAACGTTGATCTGTGCACTATGCATCGTATGGCAGGGGAACAGCGGCTTTATTCAAGTCAAATGTTCCTGTTTGTCCATCTGTGCCAATACATCAAGGTATTGTGCTACATGCAGTACTGTAATGTTACCACTGACTGGTGCTGCTACATGTCAGCCTAATAAACATATATTACTAATGACTTATTTTGATAGTGTTTTAGTGATACAAGCTTTTTAATTCGTCCATAACAGTGAAGAGTTAATTTATTACATAGCCGAACGTTGTACTTTTACAAGCATCATTTACATCATGCTATTTTAATGAGTCTTGCACCTGCAAATTCTGTCAGGTTGCAATGGTAGTGTGAGTCAAGCTGGTTCAAAAATGTGATCTTGAATTCCATGCTGAATGAACATCTCAACAGAGTTTCACACTGTACATATGAATTATTCTGTGCAGGGTATCGCCCGCTTAGTAATGGGTCATCTGAGCAATATAATCAAGAGGAGAACATCTTCATTTACAAAGTCTCTCAACAACAACTCTCTGTGTTTATCTTCAAATGCTTAAGAAAATGGATGGATTTGTTTTTGCTCACAGTAAGCTGGTCAGTCTGAGCCAGTCATCCCCCTGTGGCTGTGGTGGATGTAAAGTGTGGTAAATGTTAAGAGGAGCACTGTGTGAGTGGTTGGTGCCATGCAAGTGATGTGGTGAACAGTGAAATGTCAGTAAGATGTCACTTACCTGCTGTACCAAATACTTCTGTCACTTTTTCCTTTCGTCATGAGATTTTGTTGAACTTGAGGCAACGTGAGGATGACGGTGTTCCAATGTGTCACTGAAGTCTACAATAAACTGTTCTCCAATAATCTGACAACCTTTGTGCTTGTTATTATTAAATGTGACTTATTTTTGGTGAAACTGTACTGCTATTTATATCAGATGGTGGCAGACATCTGTTCTTTGCCTGTACCATATAGGTTCTTCATAAGCCTGGTCAAGGGAATCACTCTGATTCTCAGGAAACGAGGAAGTTGCACAAGTGAGCATCTGGCATATAGAACCACTGGGAGACACCACAAACACTCGGTAGTTTTACAAGTTTATACCCCTCTTTTAATGTAACAGTCACAAATGAATTTTGTTTAATGTCCATGTTTAATCACTTTGAAATGTCTTATTTCCATGGCTGGTCGTTCCCCTGGGTGCCTGCATAGCATTTGGCAGCGTAACAATCAAATAACCCCATTATGTTATAGTATCAAGTATAATGAACATAGTAAAGTAAGAAAATGACGGCATGCATAGCTCAGAAAATTCATTTTCTCAAGGTGTCTCTACAAGACATGATCCAAAGCTTCTATCGATCTAAATAATTTATGACCATTTACTGGGAATTATGTCATCATGACATCACTATAAAGTCAGAAAATTACGTCATGTAGTGCAGTAATACGTTTAGAAAAATGACCTACAGCTAATTTAGATTAATCACTGATTCATCATCATAAAGAATTCATGATATCATTAAGTGGAATTATTATTACCATGATTAAATTACTATGATTACCATATAAAGTTATCCCTGCCTGTCGGATGCTTTTTTATCACAAATGACCTTTTATCTGCTGCATATATGTTTGCTCCAGCAGAGGGAGCTTATCTCACAGACGAATGTGGGATGTGCTGTATTTTCCCTTATCTTGATATTGAGTCATAACGTCATGATGTCAGAAGAGAATTCTCACTGGTAATCAAGTATTGTACTTTTAGTCCCCAACAAATTATTTTACAGATTTAGTAACACGTAGAAGCAGATTATTAATGCAAATAATAAAATGAACAAATAAAAAACAACAAACAAATTGTGATGTATCAAAATACATAAAGATTCAATGAACCATTATTCAGTTATTACTGATTGTGTCATTTCCTGCGGATTTGTGTGTTTTTTTGTTACCTCTTTACGACCAATTTCAAGTATAAGCACTGACCTTGTCACAACCAGTAGACTTCATGGGGACCAAAGTCCAGAAGTTTGGTAAAGCTAAACGTAATTTCTGTGGTCCTGGTAAAGGTTGATGGTATGATGCATATGCAATGCAAAAGTGGGTCAATTTTGGTTAGTCTGTCCACAATGAATGAATATAAATTATCCTAAAAATGATAGCTGCACAGACTGTGTGTGTGTGTGTGTGTGTTTACATGTTTCAAAGGGCTGTTTAATAGTGAAGACTTGCTTAGGGTTAGACATTGAGTTGTGATAATTAAGGTTAGCTTAAGGTGCTATAGGGAATGCATAATGTTGTTGAGTGTCCTCACTAAAATAGAACAACAAGGTTTGTGCGTGTGTGTTTAATTTTAGATTTCTTCAAAAAACAGTCATAAAATAGATTTCCTTTTCATTATTTATTGTCATAATAATCTTATAAATTTATTTAACTGATCATGAGATGAGTTGCAATATGACTTAATTGAATCATCCTACATTTATGATTCCCCTCATGATATTTTTGCCCCTGTTGTTTCCATGTTGGATGTGAGCAGTGTGAGCTCTACATGCTCAGCTAGAGACCCAGCGAGAGCCTCTCCTCTCTTTAAGGAAACTTGTCTGTCACACTCCGCTCACTCAAACAATAAATTATTCAGGCCTCTGCGCGACTGAATTTAGACACAGCAGAGCAGAGCTGGAAGGCTGAGCGGAGACAATACCAGGGACTCCTCCTCCATCTTCCTGTAGTGGACGCTGGTCCTCCTAAATAATCAAAAGACATTTCCTTTATCGCTCACTTCTAAAACAGAGCAGTCAACCTGGCCTATATCATTTTAACACAGAAACAACAGAGTGTGCTTGAGGATACTTGAACCAGTGACGTCGGGGATTCAGGGGAGTGACATCATCCTTCTGATTCACACACACTTCTTATCTTTGTTCTGCTGCCTTGATACATTGGGTTACACTTCAACCAGCGGGTTGTTTTAAGTGTATGGATTACACCTTGAAATCTTAATGGGGATTATTTGATAAAGCAGTCAGGAAGAAATGGGGGAGACAGAGAGGCCCCAAGAGGGACGTTACACATCAATCACATTTGGCTGTGTGTGTGTGTGTGTACGTGTATGTGTGTGTGTGAGAGAGAGAGAGAGAGAGAGAGAGTGAGAGAGAGAGAGAGAGAGAGAGAGATAGAGAGAGAGAGAGAGAGAGAGAGTGGGGGGGGTAAGATCAGTAGTAATGGTAGGACTGTCTAAAGAGCCTGGTCACAATTGAATTGTGTTTCACTCAGCCTGAAACCTGAGATGCCGAAGTATCCTACCACAAGACAGAGAGTCCCTTTTGTCCCACCTTTGTCTTTTATCTTAATACAAGCTTGGTAAAGTACTCTCATAAAATCCATCTAAAGTTCATTTCAAGATGTAAACATGAAGACATTTAAAAACATAGAGGCATCTGATTGGCATATAGTATCCTTAGGATCTGGAGATGTACAACAAGTCAAAAGCTGCTGGTTTGATTCTGGGCCTTGGTGGAGGTAAGTGCTCTACGAGTGCCATTCTACTTTTAAATATGCATTTATTCCTCTATCTCCAGATGGACGACAGTGAAAAGACCATTAACTGATCTGGTAGCGACAACCTTTGTAGCCGCTTAATTAATATGCTCATTATTCCAATAGCGTGGGTCAGGTCACCTGTCCAAGGACACGTTCACCCTCTTAGGTCTGGTCCTCTCATCCGTCCAATCAGCTGAATGACTGTCGAGCTTCTCGTTGAGAAAACCTCAGGCGCTGCACTTCAGCTTGTGTGCTCAATCTAAAAGTTATTTTAGGCCCAGCATTTACAGGGGCTGTGACCAGGAGACGCTAAAATCGTTGATTAGATGCGGTAAAATTACATATATTTTAATTATTTTTCTATTTCTGTATTTTAACTTTTTTAATTGATTTGCTGGTCTTAAGGATTACAATTTGAAATAAATTTAGCCTAAAACAAATTTGTTAAAATGTTAGTGTTACGATTGTAAATGTGGATGTAAACTTCTCTCTAGGTGCATAAAATCCCCAAGTTCGGCGAAAAATAGACTTTCTTACAGCAGATATATTGACTTGATATTGTAGGAAAAGCACACATATATCTGAAAAAATGTGTGATTCCTTCAGCATGAAAGTGTCACATCATCCAAAAAGAATTAACATGTAATATATGCTCCAGAAACCCCTGAACACCAGTAAATTCATCACAGTTGTATATACAGAGTTAGAAGTTCTCTGACCCGGTTTGTACATTTTGTACCTTGAAAGCAACTGGTGGCCAACACTCTCAGTAAAACCTCAGGGGTTGTGGATCGTGATCGTGGTGGCAGCTAATTGTTGATTATGATTAACAACTATACAAATAGACAATAAGCCTACTCACATAAAGTGCTATTACTGGCAATTCCTCTATCAATAAAATTGTCATCGCTGCTCCCTTTATCTCTGTCAGACATTTTTGTTTGTATAAATACTTTGTGTAAACATTAGTATATCTCTTCATTTATATTAGTCACTGTCTTTTCTCATGAATGTTTTAAATATTGTATAATTGTCATTTTGTTGATCTACTTCACGCAGCATCGATTGCCCATCTGTCCATCCTGGGTGAGGGGTGTGACCCTCTGTGAGGTTTCTATGGTTTTTACTGCACTTTGTTAAGCCCACTGAGGCAACTTGTGATTTGTGTATATGGGCTATAAATTGATAAATTGATTTTGCAGTGATGTTCTGTAGGGGTCAGTTAGGTGATCTATGGTTTCAGGGTCCTGGTATTGAGCATACAGGCTCGCTGGGGGGCATTTGTTTGAACTCAGCCATCTATATAAAAGTAAACAGCTGTGACGAAATACTACTAAGACAACCACCTCTAAATGCGCAAATGCCATCTTTATATGTGGGCCGGCAGTGGAATGTGTTGGCTGTTAGATGTTGAATGTGGGCCAAATCTGGGCCAAAAAATGTTGCAATGTGGGTGAACAGCAGAACCTGTCACTAATAGCACCTGCAATATATTGTGCTCTGACAAATGAAATGCTGTGAGAAAGGTCCACATGTATCTTATGTTTATCATTGAAGAGGTAGAATACGGAGTATACACAGGATATGGGACACCGCTGAATACAAGAGCTGTAACGCAAACTGCACACAGACACCTCGTAACACTTAAGATAGAGGGGCACCACAGAGCATTAACATTTTAATCCTGTTTCTGTGTGCCGACTCTTTCTCCTGTCTCAGCTTGATGCCCTGGGCCTGACCTACTAAACTTCAGTCACTACATTCTCATGCTTCTATTAGGCACCGCATTATACACTCTTCTATGTTGGGACCCCCCTCCTGCACACACACACACACACACACACACACACACACACACACTTTTCATCCAGTTGCGTGCAACATCCTTTTGTCTGCTTTTCCCAAATTAATCATTTTATTATTGAATTATTATTTTTACTTTAGATAGCTCAAGGATGTGTTAAATTAACACATTATATCATATCATATTATATTATACTGCATTACATTGCATATTGCAATCGGACACTGTTTACTGTTTTGTATTTTGCATTTCACTTTTTACTTCACTTTTTATATCTTTTATCTTTTATATATTTTTATTCAGAAATGTTAATGTCAAAATAAATGTTACTTTGTATAAATATTGGAAAAAAGTGAGTAAATAAGAAGTAAACAGTGAGTAAATATATACTGGTTTTCTATTTTGTATTGCCTTTGTATGTTGTATTTATTGCGTTTTTATGTTATTGCGTTTTTATGTCTCTATGTTCATTGTATGCACCAATTACCAGAGCAAATTCCTTGTAGGTGTAAACCTACTTGGCAATAAAATACTTCTGATTCTGATTCAGATTTTGATTATTTTATACATACACTCGTGCAGCTCTTATATGAGGTGTTTCAGAGCGGTACTGACCTTCCTTCCTCCTCCTCCCTCCTCCTCCTCCCTCCTCCCCTCTCGTCCCACTACTGCATTGATGCTGTTACCTCCCTCGCTGGTGATGTCACCGGCTCAGTGGAGCTGGAGAGCATCCTTTTCAGAGACAGGGAGGGAGACAACAGAGCCATTTTGACCGCCCCGGAGCGAGGAGCGAGAGGAGAAAACAAAACCGGCCGACCAGCGACCTTCCTCACCGGGCAGGGCAGGGCAGAGGAGGGCGGGCTGGGCTGCACAGGACGAACCTCGGCCCCTCATGGACAGCAGCGGCTGTTAGCGGCGGCGGCAGCAGCGGGCGGAGGAGAGAACCTGGAGGAGACCGGTGGAGGTGGAGGCAGCTGCGGGGCTGGAGACTGAGAACAGACGGCGGCACCACAGACGCGCTGCGGGTTCACGGTAGCGGAGGTAGGTTGTTTGCTTTTCCCCCGCGTCCCCCCCGGTAATGGCAGCTTTAATGACACTGTCTTTATTTACCCAGTGTGAGAGCCCCCGGGAGGACACGGGCACTGGGTGCGGCCATTGAAGAGGCTGTCATTGTTGGAGGGACACTGGCATTAAAGCTGCACTGTCACACACCCTGCGCACTGACATTTTGTCTGTTTATCATGTGAAATGTCTTATAAGTGTGTGGGCGGCCGCGGAATGAACAAATCCTGTAGCAATGGACGCGAGCTGGATACGGACCTTTAGTGAAGACATGACGTATCAAACGCTGTAAAAATGACGTAATAAGTAATTGTTAAGAAATGACAGCTGTGAATCATCACATGTAGCCGGACACACACACAGGCCTCCAGCTGGTGCTCCTCCTCGTCATGCTAAAAGAACCAGCAGCTCTACATATATATTACATGTATACATATGGCTGTATATTTTTACGGGCAATATGATAACACTATATCGACCTGTCCTCCAGTGCACAGCAGCATGCTTTATTACATTACAGCCTGGCTTTGTCACCAGGAAGATGGTGGCCGCCCATCCGGGCTGCATCATCAGCTGATTGGTCTGTGCCAGTGCAGATTATGACCATGCACGCAAGTAGACGACAAATACATAAATACGTGGATAAAATCACATTAGATCGGAAATGGAAGAATTGTTCGCATGTGGGTGGGGATGCAACAAAAGACAAGACAGGCTGGGGGGAGTTCATCGTCGTCACCTGTCGAAAACAAACGTGATACTGGATTTTTCCATTTTCCAATTCTTATTTTCATATTTTAATTCTTCAGTCTGTTGTTTTTTTTTCTGATCGTGCTGTGGTTTATAGCACAGCTGCTCTTTTTCTATTGGATCAGTGTCAACCTGCATACGTCTCACAGATGAGTGCGCTGAGGTGCCAGCTGCGGAGGTTAAACCAGGAAGCAGGGTGACACAGCATATGATGAGGAGGATGAGGATGATTGGACAGCTGAGTCACAAGCCGCTGGAACATTAATACTGATATAACAGTCAACCATCTGCATCATAAATTAAGTCACAAAAAAGATATCCACTCTCGTTCGTGTGCTTTTAATGATGATCTTTTTATTCGGTAATATTTGCAGTTTGACCTGAGGCGTGCAGTGAAAGCTAATTGTATCATATTTCTCACTGTTAAAGTGAGTTATTGATGAAAACATTAAACCATTGTAATTGGATCGCCTCAGATGATGAGTCATGGTAGCTCCAGCACACGCTAAAATCACACAGTGATTTAATGTTCACATGCAGTCTTTTAGGAGACAGGGACGACTTACGGGTTGTAAGTGAAAGCGAGCTGAACGAAGCCGGGCCCTGGATTTGTGGCTGGTTTCATTGCCATTGTCATCCTGGGAAATAACCTGACATTTAGCTGTTGCTGCACTTCTTTTGTTGCAGCTAGCTTTATCATCTGTTTCCCTTGGCTGTAGCTGACCATGCATGGTCTTTTCACGTTACAGCCGCACAGGGCTGCTGTCCTCCATTGTGCTGATCACGGCAACTGAAAGGTGTTACTCTCATACCTTACATTTTTTAGAGCAAACGTATTTAAAAGATATAAGTCATAACATAACATAACATGTTAAACTGTAAGAAATACATTAATGAGGTTTCACTCTCTGCTCCCCTCTACAGACCTGCAGGCCTGACACCAGGGCTCTAAAGAAGGCACCCCGTGGGTGCTAGGAAGACAGCACCATGTCAGGGGCCTCTGTGAAGGTGGCGGTGCGTGTCCGCCCTTTCAATTCAAGGGAGATCGGAAAGGAAAGCAAATGCATCATTCAGATGACTGGAAACACCACCAGTAAGTTCTCTTACCATAAGCTCTTAGCTGAAATGTGTTACCCCATGTACTGTCTGTTTTACTGACTGGTGTTACAAACATGTAGAAACTGTTTGGCACCTTGTCAGATGTAAGCCTGAGCAGGGGGACACTTCTCCAACCAGAAGGCACGGGCTCAATCTTTTCCAGCGAGAAGGATTATTGAAAAGATAAATTTCCTCTGCGTAGGACCCGGGGTGACTGTGCAAATCTCTGGTAAACCAGCAAGGCCTACTACAAGACACGTGATATGAGCTGAACATTTACTGAGAGTCTTTAATTTCAGATGAAGGCTTTTGAGATCAGAGCTAATTTTCTTGTGCTGAAGAACTTCTCTGCAGGACTGACAACTGTGTAGGGTCCATGTTTTCAGTCACTAAATAGAGTAATCGAGGAGAAATCAAATTGAAATCACCTGCATTGTAAATCTCTTGAACATCACAGTGCAGGCAACATAATCTCCCTGCAAATTTGACCTGATATTTATGTAGGACAAGCCCCCCTTTTATTTATTCATGCATCAGATTAAGACAGATTTAAAAATGGCTCCCTCTTCAACATTTTGTAATTACACTTTCTATTCCAATCTGCCACATATGAAAATTATACAATAAGTACAACAATGGTGGAGAAGATTTGGAAGAAGGTTGATTATTACTTTATAAAATCCTCATTAGTAACTGACAGTGTCAGTTTTCTGCAGAATCTACAGTATTTGTTTTCTAGTTTTCACGTAGTTCGGAGCAGGCCACATTTCTCAGGTTATAGAGTGCGCAGAGTGAGGACTGGTTGAGAGAAGACTGGAAAGACACTCGATAGTCTGCTTTGCAAGGTAAAGCCATTCATCAATAATGGATGAGGCTTCCTGAAATATTTACTGTTTGGCCTAATTTAGCCATCTCACCCCTCCTTCCTCATGTCATGGGTGACTAGACGACAAACTGGGTGGCTTTTTTGGGCCTTCATATTTCAACTGTGTGATTTGCTGTATTTTGTGATTTGGTTCCCCATCAAACTAATTCTCGAAACACTATATAAGCTTAGACATCTTAAATAGTTTGGTCTGTTAAAGTGATGTTACATTACTCAGAATGATTGACTCTACAGCAGCATCATTGTATAAGCTTAGATCAGAGGCTCTGTTTTTCACAGTGTGGATTTCTGTGGAGACACGCTTTCTTAATTAACATTCTTTATTCAATTTTGGCTTATGTTTAACTTCTTGCTACGTGGGCCAGTTATTTCTTTTATGCTGTAATATTCAACACCTTAATGTCAAAAAGGCGTTTATTTTTAGACGTCCTGAGAGGATCCAACTCAGTTTTGGAGGAGAGATTGTCCCTTGGGTCATCAAACAGTATACAATTTCAAAGCTGTTAAAGCCGTCAAAGCACTATAGCATGTGTATGACATATTCCACAGATTACACTTTCATTAAAATATAAGGCACCAAAGACTGACTTTTCATTTATCAGTTAGCTTTAATAAAATCCAATAAAAATACTTGCTATAATTCTCTTTAGTATACATTTAATCTGGCTCCTGGGCCTGATTCCTCACAAACTTAATTTTCGACTTGCTACTAAACTGCAGTAAACACTTCAGAGAAGAGAACATTTTTAAATACAGCGATCACTTCCCATCTTGTATGATCAGATAATACTCAGTCATGATTCTTTTTTTTTAGTCTCCAGAAATTTAAGTTTTTACTAAATCAGAACTGAGCCACTTTCAGTGGACGGCCGGTCTTTCAGCAGAGAAAACAACCTAGTCAGTGGCTCTGGATTTGAGGTGGAGGATGTGAGTAGACTGATGTCACGAAAAAGCCCTTGGTTGCAGTATCTGGAGGGGCCACTGAGGCAGGGTATAAATGCCCCTTTGTCTGTCTCTAGTCTGGGCTGAGGAAAGGACGAAGAAGAAAGAGTTCTTGGTTTTTTTGTGTTTGTCTCACTCTCTGCTTTGTGCTGTCTGACACTCATGTGTGGGTCAATAGCCCGGTTCCCACAAAGCAGGAGAATGTCAGTAATCTTGCTGTTTGAGAGATCTTCTATCCCACGCTGACCTTAATTAAGATGCAGGGGACTGAGCTGGAGGAGTTATGGGCCTCCCTCTAGAGGGCTACTGGGTGCAAACAGTTGGTAGAAGTTTCAACATTCATTTTGCAGCAGAAAACTTTGCTTGTCTGGTTTACAAAAAAAAGGATTATGCAAAAGCTACTGGACAAATTACTATGAAACTTGGTGGAATGATCCCGGAAATTTTGGTCACTTTCTTAAACAGTTGTGTGATAGTGTTTTTTCAAGCTTTTCACTGATTTCCCTGGGAATGTATTTGGAAATTAATATCTATATAATGTGCAATGTGATGCAGCTTGATAACTTTAAGGGGACTGTCGGGCCTTGGTGGAAATATGCGCTCTGCTGAGTACCATTCTAGTTTAATGAGTTATGCATGTCTGTAATGCAGCTTTTATTTGGGAGGATTGACTCGATTCATGCAACTTCGTTTAATTTCAAAACTCATGGACACAATGTTTACTGCTCTGACATGTGGATTTTGGGAAGACATAGACATCTGCAGTCCCTCCTGTGAAGATTTGTGTTTTCTACACTCAAACCAACCTATAGCAGCAGACAACATACCACGGGAAGCTAGTGCTGCCTCTGCTGCTGAATATAGCATGTATAGTGTGAATGTGGCTCTCCTGCAGCCTCTGTCAGTAGGTTCACATCCCTCCGGTCCGACTTGCTGACACAGCCACATTTTCTCTCCTATTGACTGGGGCAGGTCACCCGTAACAGTCTGACCAGCACCACTCAGTCACAGTTATGAAGACCCAGCAACTATGACACAGACAAACATGGACTGTGCCATAATAGGATGATGAAAATATGATGGAGTAACGGCTAAAATCAAAGCAGAGCAGATAATCACCAAAACCATAAGGATAGATAATGTGAGATCCAGGCATCATGAACGTGATAATGATGAGCAGAGATGAAGTTTGAGAAAAAATCTGGGCCAACCTGGGACATATTTTTAGTTAGATATACATCAAATTAAATCCTTAAACTTTGAATATATTAATTATTGGATATTATATGATATGAGTCTGATATTAAGTGCACAGTAAACATAAGTTAACATAAGTTTTTCGTGAAGGATGCTTTCCATAAATACCCCTTTACAGTAGATCTTTTAAATAATCCTCAATTATCCTTTTGAAATAAGTCATGTAATTGTAATTTATAACTATTCAACTTGAAAAACTACGGTAATTAAAATCTGAAAATGTGAAATTACAGAAAAATGTATTAAATGATGGGAAAAAAAGTAAATGTCAGGGTAAAGGACACACTGTTCCATTAACCGGTATATTGGTAATCATCAAGTAATTGTAAACAAAAATTCAAAACATATTCACTGGTCCAAGCTTCTTAAATGTGAATAATCCCTAATTTCTCAGGTCATGATGACTTTATACAGCACAAATCACAAGTCTCCGATTTTCCTAATGGGCCCTTAAAAAATCTATCGATGGTACCACACCCTCTGTCCTTAGACCCATTAACTGACTTCATAAAGAAAAAAACATTATCTCTGATAGAAAAAAATCGTAGTTTGAGGTTTTTGAACCATGAGCTTGAAATTTTACATTTAAAATCAGGTCAGAGCCACAAACCTTTGAAGAGAATCTAATGACTCTTCATCGATCTGTTTCTCCAATATGTCTGATTCATTTGCTGTGAAGATAAGTCAGGCCTTTACAATTAAATTCACCAGCAGAAGCCAGTAAATGTAACATCATGATACGATTGTGGATAAAGCAGATATGTGCACACACTCCTTCCCACACCTGGTGATGCGGTATCAGAGGACAGTGGGGCTGTTGTATCTTTTCCAATTATATTTGGCATTCGTGACGTGCGTGGTGTCCAGACTTGACGTCATCAAAAAAACTCATCACCTAGCTATTGACAAGTGTTTCCATCATAAAAAGAGAAGACAGATCTTAAAAAGGAGTATGATGAAGATGCTCTTCGTGCTTAAGGCTCAGCTGAAACTGACCTCAGGTGGAAATGACACTGTGACACAAGCTGTGAACCACTGAGAACATCACCCTTGCTACTGAGTGCAATTAAAAAAAACGCTACTACCATGGTAACCCTCTGCCAATAACTGCCACTCCTCAGTAATTACCTTATCTGAGAGCAAGGCACTTTTCTTTCCGGATGAGGGGTGGGGGCTCTTCTTGTATGAATCATAGCTCAGTCAAAGATGAGTAAGCGATGAGAGGATGCTGCTCTGTTTTACTGTCCCACTGAGGTTCTTCTTTCAGGGTTTAGGTTTGATAAAGTAGTAAACATCCTCTTTTAAAATTGGTTTATTTTATGGTTTTAATCTATGTACTGGATTTAATTCAGATTTCATTGAACTCGTTCAGTTTTATTTACCAGGAAAGCTAACCATACCCTTGGATGTTTCACCACATGGTAGATAAAACCTTGAGAGATTATATCAAGATTTATTAAGGTTCTCTTATATGCGCAATGCTATATAGAGGCAAAACATGTTGTAGAAACAGTCTATTGTTTGGAAATTGATCAGGTACACCAGGTGCTGAGTGTCTGTTATGTAAAGTTTCAACAACAGAGTTCAAAGGAAACAGTCACAAGGTTGAATGCCATCAGCAATACACAAATGTGACGAGCTAAGTCAAAGCTAATAACCATTTCTTGGTTGCTGATAGATTCTAAATCAATATTTAGGTCTAACTAGAATTCCTTATAATGTGTGATGTCATGACACATTCATTTAGAAGACCATTTGTGGCTGAAGACAGCAGGGGTAGTGATCAGTGTGGAAAACATCTTAACTGATTAGTGAAATTGATTTTGTAGCTGCAGTGGTTAGCAGCAAACGTCATGTATTTAAGTGCTGGATACAGGACTAAGACACAGATCACAGAGCACAGTGTGAAAGCTGCGGAGCATCTATACGTTCATATTCCTGGACATGTCCAGTAAACCGGGCCTGGAGGAATGGATGAGGAATGGGCCTGAAACTGGAAACCTGACTCAACCTTGCTGGCCTACATTTCATAGCTGGACAGAGGAAATAAGCATTTGTACACTCAGGCGTGTACTTAGCCCTTGGTCTTTTCCTCTGTTATCGATCGAAGTTGCATTAGCAGAGAAAGTAGTGTCTGGAGCTCTGGGAGCCTGGAGGAAGCATTTTCATAGCATCACCAGATTTCACCAGATATATTGTTCTTGGGTGTGTTCACCAAGTGCTTTAGTGTTCATATAACAAGTCTTGGATTTCAGTACTTAAGTATAATAGAGGCATTAGAAAAAAAGAAGAGTTATTTGCATTTATGTATTTGATTACTTATCTTTAACTATATAGTGTAAACTATATTTTTTTAAATGTCCCTGCAGATGAGACTGAAAACAGAGAGCCCTCACATCTCATTACACAAGCTTTTTATTTCTGGTTGGACGCTTCTACGACTATTAGGGACACTCAAAAGGAAAACAGTATCTGAGAATTTATAGAATTAAGTCATAATGTTACAATAATATTAGTATTAGTACTTTTTGTGCAAGTAACTGAGTCTGTTCTCACAATTGTGTGATATTCAAAGGGATTTTGTAGTTTCTCAAGAAACAAGGAGATTGGTTCAAGATTTTGGATCCAGAGGGAGTGAAACTCTAGCGAGCACAGGTTCTCCTAGCTGCTTACCTTCTAATACGTTTCTGCTCTTTCTGTATCAAGGATATAATATGTGTGGCTCAAATGTCTATTGTTGGAATACAATAGACAATTGCGTTGAAAATTGAATGGAATATATTATAAAATAAATTGTTTGAGTTATCACTGTTCATCCTGGGTATCTAAGTCTACCAGACCACACACTGTCATAGTTTAGGCTTTGATTCTGTGTGACTGAAAGTTTAACTATTTAATGGGAAAAGTCTTTATTTGTGTGAGTAGCTTTGACTCATTTTGACACATTTGATTGACAGTACAGGTGATGAACACAGGACACCCAGAGATTAAAAAAGAATATTAAAAGATTACACACAGGTTTTTTATTTTTCATAGAGCTAACAGAGAATAACTGAGCTTGAGTACGTGCAGCTGAAAGCTGGTGGATGTTTCCACTGTTGTAAGATGAGTCTGACAAGCTGAGTCGGATCTATCCTAAAATGGCCACTGTGCTACATTGTCCTGGGTGGCAACAACATGGCTTTTTTCACAATGCACCACCATTAGGCTAAACTTTACAATTGATAGCTGGAAGTAAGGATGGATTTTTAACCAACAATTTATTTTTCTGTGAGTGCTACAGCCTCACACTGCCATCTGCATCTCAGCTGAACATGTATTTGCAAGTTTAGATGTTGAGAGTCAGATTCACAATTTAAGTCCAAAAGATGAAAGGAAAAGATGTCAGTGTTTGTATTTCCTTGAAGGTTGAGGTTTGAGATAGTTTGAGCTAGTTAAATAGAATGTTTTTAATGTGTAAACAGATTCAGAATTATTGATTTTCTATTTCACACGAAAATAAAATGAATGGATTCTATGCTACTGCACTCAGTGAAGAAAAAAAATTTCTTGGCTTTCTTGTATTAAGAAGATAAGATAGAATTGGCTTAAAGATTATTTGTCCCACAAAGGGAGAAACGTGCCATGTCAATAGTGAAATAAGAAGTATAAGTATAACAGTAAGTAAACATGTAATATAAACCAATACTGAAAGATATATAATAGCCATAATATTCTTCTCCAGAACTGTCTGCAGTCCTAGATGCTAAAGACGAGTATTTTTTACAGAAGGAAGAGGAGACAATGGCCTTTTCAGCTCTTTTAGCACAACATGACACCGACCCAGCTGAGCTACATTTTCACGTGTTGGGCTGTCACCCTCCCACTGACCCCATGTTCCTTGTCCTGTCTTTCAGCCATCGCCAACCCCAAGCAGGCCAAAGACAACAAGAGCTTCAACTTTGATTACTCCTACTGGTCCCACACCGGGGTAACTATTCCTACACCCACACACACACGCCTCCACAAAAACACCCACATTTGTTTTACTGTGGATCACTTGGTGTCTGGTTTACAATGGAATTCCAAGATTTACAATGCTGATTATCGATCTCTGTCCACAGCCCGAGGACGTCAATTATGCCTCTCAGGTGCAAGTGTACAGAGACATTGGGGAGGAAATGTTGCTACACGCCTTCGAGGGTTACAACGTCTGCATCTTTGCATACGGTCAGACGGGTTCTGGCAAGTCCTACACCATGATGGGGAAACAGGATGTCCAGGATCAGCAAGGAATAATTCCTTTGGTAGAGTTTTGTAATCACATGACCAGCATTGATAATGAGTCGAATGAAAGATATTTCAGAATTTTCCTCAGATTATACAGTTTTGGAAATAATATTATGTTCTCTCTTCCAGCTGTGTGAAGATCTTTTCAATAAGATCAATTACAATACAGACAACAGCATGTCTTACTCTGTGGAGGTAAGGACAGGTGTCACCTCTTTCCCCTGTATCTATAGTAAACCTGAAGTCGTCACATGTCATACTTCCAGGTTAACATTATGTATCTGTTCAGGTGAGCTACATGGAAATCTACTGTGAGCGTGTGCGAGACCTGCTGAACCCCAAAAACAAAGGGCACCTGCGTGTAAGAGAGCATCCTCTGATGGGACCCTATGTGGAGGACCTGTCCAAGCTGGCTGTCACCTCCTACAATGACATCCAGGACCTGATGGACTCTGGCAACAAAGCCAGGTGATGGAGCTCACTCTGTTTTTTATCAGCAAACAGACCATATTTAGTTATTGCCTGTCAAGCTACATTCCTTACCTGAACCTACGGTCCGTACCAGCCTGAAAACCTATGGTGGTAGCCCCCACCATCTGGAACTCTCTCCCGGCATCTGCAATGTCCCAACCGACCTGTTCACAAAGACTTTTGACCACTAGTGTAACTGGCCCCAGCTAACGTTTATACGATTAATAATAATAATAATATCTGTATTTATAGAGCACTTTTCATCGCAAATTACAAAGTGCAACACTATAAGAAGAGAAATGGTTAAAACTCAGCAGAAAGTACATTAAAGAGCGTGTTTCCTTTTATTATATTACAGCATATAAATCCAAATTATTATTATTATTAGCAAATTAATCAATTACATTTCTGGCGAAGGGGAAGAAGTAATTGGTGCGCAGAATTTCTGGTTTTGAAATACACTGATTCAGCTATTTTCAATATTGCAACTCAACCTTATTCACTTTTAATAGTATTTTAATTTTGTTTTATATTAATCAATGTATATTCTGTACTAATATATTAAAGACTGGTCATGTTGCACATACATGACAAGATCCGCCTTGTTGGGTAAATATGAGGCAAATAAACAGCATGTCACACTAACTGATAAAAATGTGTTCACTGTACAGGACTGTGGCAGCCACCAACATGAACGAGACAAGCAGCCGCTCTCACGCCGTCTTTAACATCATCTTCACTCAGAAACGCCTCGATGCTGATACGGACAACACCACTGAGAAGGTAGAGAAGATTAATCACATCCTTTGTGAAACCGTTTAACATCGCTCTGTTGCCACTGCTTATCTATAAGCCGATTGATTGCAATTAATTAAATCTTGTCGCAAATTGGAAATCAATGATCGCTTGAAGGTCATCATGATAAAGAAACAATGTAAAGCTCTTTTTTTAATGAGACATGCCTTTGCAATTAATATGAACAGCTTAGCATTTTTCATTGTCAGTTATTGTGTTGCATTCTTATAAATTTGGGCTTTGGGATTTCTGTTGTAGGTCAGCAAAATAAGTTTGGTGGATTTGGCCGGCAGTGAGAGAGCAGATTCTACTGGAGCCAAAGGGACGAGGCTGAAGGTGAAAATAGTTTCTCCTCTGCATTTTACACACTCAAAACCTCTCACATTTACTTTCCTATATGGAAAACAGATATAATTAAATCCTGAAAGGTTTTTTGTTACATCTTAAATGTAAATATCATTCTCTTTTTCTTTTGCTCAATCACAGGAAGGAGCAAATATCAACAAATCCCTCACTACACTAGGAAAAGTAATCTCTGCTTTGGCAGAAGTGGTATGTATGCTATCTATGTATTAGACATTGTAAGATAAAGCAGATATCATATAGGATAAATAGTTAACTTTATTTCTATTTCTACTTCATTTAAGGACTCTGGGGGAAATAAGGTAATTGTTTGATTATGTTGAATGCAGTTGTTTCCCTTTGAATGTGTTGATTCACAAATAGATTTAGATTTTAATATGTTTTGATTTCATTTACAGAATAAAAAGAAGAAAAAAGTCGAAAACCACATCCCCTACAGAGATTCAGTTTTAACCTGGCTGCTGAGAGAAAACTTAGGTAAGAACACAACATAGAAAGAAAACTCCCTCCCTGTGGGCCACATAGACCTCAGAGGCAGAATCAAAACGAGTTGCTCAGGTTTATAGAGGATTTCCATGATTTGCATCACCAGCTCGTCCCGCCCTCATTGCTGTTGCCTAGCAACAGAGCGGAAGTTGGGAAGTTATAATGCAACTTCGTTTTTTTAACATGCGTACCGTAAACTTTTTTAGTTGAGTTGAAGCCTGATACTCAATGGATTTGTTGGCACCTTTGCCTCTTCGAATAAAGTTAGTAAGGATCCATCCCTTAGAGTCTTCATGTCTTGCTGAGGGAAAGGAAACATTTGAAGGAACTTTAAAAATGTCTAGTTGCACTGCGGGGAAGTAATTGGTCTTCAAATCCAGCCTCAGAAAGATGCAGCTCCTTAATTGAGACGGCTATAATCTGTCTGTGGCATGCTAATATTTTGATGATTCTGTGTTGTGTCAGGGGGTAATTCTCGAACTGCGATGGTTGCTGCTCTGAGTCCAGCTGACATCAACTACGACGAGACACTCAGCACACTCAGGTAGGACACAGACACCAAACATCTCCTCTGCTGCATCTGCTCCCTCCCACACAGCTGATGAATGTAGCTTTGAAGGGCAAAATGTTACATAATACACGTTTTCTACTGCAGCTTGCATGTTTTCACACGTCAAACTCCTTTCACCAGATGCAGCTGCAGTGTGAATGTGCACTATGTTGCTCAGTGATGCCTCTCTCATACACACAGGTACGCAGATCGGGCCAAGCAGATTCGCTGCAACGCCGTCATCAATGAGGATCCCAGCAACAGATTGGTGCGCGAGCTGAAGGAGGAGGTGTCCCGTCTGAAAGATCTCCTCCTTTCCCAGGGCCTGGGTGACATCATTGATAGTAAGGAATCGTTTACTGGAATCATCACGTGGTTACTGGTGTTGTCTCAAGATGAATTTCATACTGATTGCAGTGGTTCCAAACCTCTTTTCTAAGCGGGCACATTCCTCTCAATGATACAACCTCAAATCAATCTGAACACTTCCCATCACAGCCTGCACATTTATTGTCCCTGTGCTCACAAACAATGTGTAGGTTCTCAGATGTGCTCAGATAGAACATGAAACAAAATAAGAACCAGTGCCAAAATACATCACAGGGAAGACAAACATGGAGACGAGCAGATTAGAATCTGCTAGAAATTGTTTACTCGGTTTCTGGAGCAGGTAAGACAAGCTAACAGATTTTAGTGTTAAAATGGCTGAAAACAAAACACATATCTTCAGGCTCTACTTCTGTGCATTCAGCCATTTAATAGCTCCACCTGCTCTGACATATGCTTTAGATTTAGATATACTGAAACAACGATACTTCAAATGGACGGAACATCCCACTCCCTTTCATTCTGTGACATCAACAGGATGGGTCACAGGTCAAACTAGAACGGCACTAAGAAGGATCCATTTTGTTTCATGTTGTAACGGGACATAGCTGTAACGTTTACACAACAATTCGAGAAGAGATCGCAAAATGAAAATGTGTTATATGTACTGAGAGCCTTGAAGCCGAATAGATATTTATTTATACTGACTGCACAGCTCTGGTCTTCATCAAATATAAGTGAATGTTTAAATAAATTATAATTTTCATCTAAAGGTGTGGCTCTTTCTCTCTCTCTCTCTCTCTCTCGCTCTCTCTCTCTCTCTCTCTCTCTCTCTCTCTCTCTCTCTCTCTCTCTCTCTCTCTCTCTCTCTCTCTCTCTCTCTCTCTCTCTCTCTTTCTCTCTCTCTCCCAATCTCCCTTCTCTTCCCTTCTCTTCTCTTCTCTTCTCCAGCATATCGAGGGTCTGGTCCTGAGATTGAGGGTTTGAAATGTATGTTTTCTGGCTCTGGCTCTGGCTCTTGCTTTTGCTTGTGCAGCAGCTTAGCATCATCAGTGCTTACTGTGACACCATAATAGGAGTTTTTCTATGTTCTCTGCAGTGCCACACTATCAGGAAGGAATAGAGCAGAATGTTTTAGGTCATTCGCAATGAAAAACAATCAGTAGAACAGTGTATATTACATCATACTGGTCTAAGGTTGATAAGCAGACTTTATAATTTTGCTCTAATCTTAAGGTCCTTGATGTCTTGTCACTGTGCTATAGAGATTTGTGCATGGCCTCCAGAGTGATGGGACAGAGCTTAACTCTTTATAAAGTAATAAAATAGAACACAATATGGAAGGTTGTGTACAGTATAACGAGAAACGTTCCATCCCCTTCATCTTTAATTTCCCTGATGTAGAGACTGCAGCCTCCTGTTCCCCTGGCAGGCTCTGTCTGGCTCTGTCGCCTCCTGTTGGCAGCCATAAAGGGGCTGCGAGTCTCAGTAACGTGATGATAATGCAGTCTTCAGGCACAGACAGAGCATCATCACTTGCATAATGTTGGATCTGCGAGGTCGTCATGTCATGTTAAGCCTTACATATTTACTGTCTTTCTATAGCACACAACTTCATTAACTGCACAGCGAAGGCGATATTGTGTGATCCATCTTGGCGGGCAGCAGCCTGTCCAGATGGATGGGTGTGATACAGTTTCCCAATCTATTGCTCTGCGTTGCCATAGCAGCTGCAGCAGGGTTGATATTTTGTAGAATCTATCGCAGGCCTTTGAGATGCCGCAACAAGGCAACGATCAGACAGTGAACATAAAACAGGGAACATTATGTAACACATACTAACGATGATTAGTAAATGTGACAAACTCATCACTGTGTGTGGTTCACTGGCAGGGAAATGGATTTGTGTCTTCAGTAATTTGTCTGATGTGGCTGATTTTAGAGACGCACACTGAGCATCAAGTGCATCTCGCTGCTTTGAGATAATAATCTTAATTGGGAGTTCTGGCTTCCCAATGTTCTCTGCAGGAAACACAACCCTATTACGAATGAGTCATTGTGTCCCTGCATATGAGCTTGCGTACTTTATTTTCCATACCGATGACTCATTTTATTTAAGATGCTTGATTGGGAATGAGGAAGTGAATCTTGGTCTCATATTCGATTTAGTTTTTTTATCTCAAATGGCAGATGAACAGTATTTATATACATATATGACCTTTTTGCTTCTTCTTGTTTTTGAATGATCCTGCATTTGATGCTCTGCTTGATGTTGTCGGACAATAGCTGCATTTTCTTTGGTCATGGCTGGATGGCCTCCTTGTTGCATCTTTTAAGTTGGTCGTCTTTGCGTTTGGCTTTCCACTGGCGCTGCCCTTGCTTGTACGCTAGCAGTTACACTTTCTCTCTGTGAATTAGATTTGTTTTAAGCCACATATCTTCTTTCCTTTTTGTCTTTCTTCTGCTGTCCCTTCTTTTTTCTTCCTTACCGTCTGCCTCTCTCCCTCTCTTTATCCCCTTAATATCGTTTATCCCCAACCCCACTTCCTGTACACACCTCAGTCCCGCCGACAGACCTATCAGATCACAAGAACAATAACAATAAAGGCCCTGCTGTGAATCAAAGGGATGATCTTTCCACAGTGACCAATGCCATGACGGGGATGAGTCCCTCTCCGTCTCTCTCAGCCTTGTCCAGCCGTGCTGCATCCATTGCCAGTCTGCACGACCGCATCATGTTCAGCCCAGGCAGCGAGGAGGCCATCGAGAGGCTGAAGGTGAACACTAGATAACACACTCAAACACACTCTGCTCTGAAAGGATGTGGTTGATCTCCATTGACCTATTGGGCATTTCAAGTGTTTTGTTTGTTACATATTGTCTGTTCCAGTGTCATTCACCAAGCTTTTGTAACTGCAATGGTCTCAGTAGCAAGTTCATAGTCAGCATCATAAACCCCAAACTCAGAAGCGTGTCATTATTGAAAAAAGCTTTAAAAAAAACGATTCAATTAGTTTAGGCATATTTTAACCACAGATTTGGTGTTTCACTGAGTTTTTAAAGCAGGAGGACAGTTAATGTGGGACTTACTCAATATAAACTACAGTGCGTGTATTCATGCCAGTGAAAGATTGGTGTGGCTCTCTGAAGATTTTAGGAGTTTTACATTGCTGCACAGGGATAAATGGACTTGCTTGAGTTGTCTACATCCAACTACGTACAACTCCTGAAAATATCTTGACCTTGATCACTGGGAATCTTCACACACTTTGCTCACTGAATTGTTGTTAATATTGAAGCTAAATCCATCATTACAAACAATGCTTGCTCCCATAATTGTCTCTGGGCTTCCCATGGAATTTTTGGACCAAGAAATGTACAACACCCCTTTTACTTGAAACGACTTTGTTTACCACTGTCTTTTGAAACATCAGGAAACCGAGAAAATCATTGCTGAACTCAATGAAACTTGGGAAGAGAAACTTCGCCGAACTGAGGCCATCAGAATGGAAAGGTTAATTCTTTATTTTATTAGCAAATTCACTGTTGATAATGTGTTACTCTCTTAGAAAAGATAATTCATGAAAACAGAGCGACAACAGGAAAAAATGATCTCGTAATGTGAAAAACAAGGACATGTCCAGTCCGTGTGTCCGATAACTGGAGAATCTTGAAGGAAATATAATAAAATTCAATATTAATTTGATAAAATGTATAAAACATTTATCCTTCATCCACAGAGAAGCCTTGTTGGCAGAAATGGGTGTGGCAATGCGAGAAGATGGCGGAACGGTCGGTGTGTTCTCACCTAAGAAGGTAAGACTCACTTCCAAAACTCCTTTATGTTTTTTTATTACTATTTAAGTGATTGACTAAAAACATTGTTTATTTACCCCAAAGCCGTCCAATAGCCCTAGAATGCCCCAGCCTGTATTTATCGACACAGTGGGGCTGTTTTCCCCCAACGAGGTTTGTAGCTGTGATGTGTTCAAAGCTTCTCCTCTGAGTGCTCTCACTTCAATAGGAGCCCCGCCGAGACAGATGAGACAAGGGCTTCTACTTTTCATTAAGCATTAAATCTACTTAATTTCTCACTTCAACCACTCCCTACCTGCACTGAAGGCAGCAATGGGTGTAAACATGGGGGAAAAGATAATGGCAGTCCCCCCTTTTCTGTGATTTATTGCTGTTTGCCTTCAGCCCTATAACATCTGGCTGAGACTCCATTAAACACCCATGCTGTGAAGCTGTAGGGAGTGACTCTGACTGCATGGTTTTAACTGATATTGATCTCCTTCTGTAGAGATGGTTTTTCTGCCCTCTTTCTGCACAGTGTACATATGTTACATTGTAAATAACATACGGATTATAAATTATTTAAATACTGAATGTTATTTACCATTTCTACATTGAGTAAATTATTTCTTGTTCTGTGTCAGACGCCTCATTTGGTGAACCTCAATGAGGATCCGCTGATGTCTGAGTGCCTGCTTTACTACATCAAAGACGGGATCACCAGGTTTGTACTTTACTGTGTTTTACTATGGTAACTAGTGCAGTGCCTGCTCTTAACCTGCCTGTTTGAAATGGGCTGTTCTCTTGACCTGTGTTAAAGCTCTGGAGCTACTACAAAATGATTCCTTGTCATCACAAAAAATCAACTTCGTGCTTTTACTTTGAAGACAAAACACTGAAGAGGAAGTGACTCTGTGACATAACGGAGATCAGCACCTGCAGCTGTCGGTCTCAGTCCGATGTGGTTTAATGAAAATAATATAATCATCAAAATGATGGCGACCCCCTGTTTGACCCAGTTGCCGACCATCTCTGCAGTTTATCTGAGAACTTGGAAGAAGAGATGTTCAACTCAGTCCAAAGACTGTGAGGATGCTTCCAACTTCACACCGACTGTTAGTCTGTCAGTCTTTTGGTCGCTTGTTAATCAATTTTGAACGTTTTGCATCTTCAAATTTAACCAAACTTGGCACTCCACTTTCTGGAGCAATTAACAATATGCATGCCAAGTGCAAAGCTGGTAAGATGAATGGTTCACGAGATATGCGTCCACATACAGGCCGACAGATGTTTGTGGAATTAGAAGGTTGATACCTAAATAACGGGTTATCAGTTAAAAAGCATAAATGACTTGCTTTCATATCCTTACTTTTGTCTTTTTAGGGTTGGGCGATTAGACGCCAGCAGTCGTCAGGATATCGTCCTCAGTGGCCACTTCATCAAGGACGAGCACTGCACCTTCACCAGTTCTGCTGGTCCAACGGGAGAAAGTGAGGGTTCTTTGTCCTGCTCCACAGGATTTCATTTGTGTACATGAGAGATTAATACTGACAGACAGGACACCTCACATTCTCCTCCCTGTTACTAAACAGTGGTTGTCCTCGAGCCCTGCGAAGGAGCTGAGACTTATGTCAATGGAAAGAGAGTGACCGAGCCGACTGTCCTCATATCAGGTCAGTAAGCTTCCCTCAGTTTGAACAGTCTTGCTGCACCGTTCTCAGCCCTATGCTTTTGTAGTGCATCGCAGTGCATATTCATGTTTTAATATTTCCCCTTTGTGATTTTTTATTTGCTGACAGGAAATCGCGTCATCCTCGGGAAGAGCCATGTGTTCCGGTTCAACCATCCAGTGCATGCTCGGGCTGAGAGGGAGAGGACCCCTTGTGCTGAGACACCTGCTGAGCCTGTGGACTGGGCCTTTGCCCAAAGGGAGCTGCTGGACAAACAGGGCATTGACATGAAACAGGAGATGGAACAGAGGTACTTTGGGAGAAAGTGTAGGCAGCTGTGTAGCTAGAAAGTAGGGTGTCACCACCATCTTGTAGAGCCCTATCCTACCTATTTCAGCAGGTAGGATAGGAGGTAAAGAAAAGTAATACTATGGTAAATCGAAGTCTTTATATCCACCACATGATGTATTATCTTTCTCGGTCCTCATTGGTGTTTATATGTTCAGGCTGCAGGAGTTGGAGGACCAGTATCGTAAAGAAAGAGAGGAGACCAACAACCTTCTGGAACAGCAAAGACTGGTACAGTAAATTAGATACTTTGCAAATAGTTGGCATGAATCAGTGAATCTACAAGAAAATATATCTCACCAAGATATCATTGATAGTTTCAGAAGAACTGAGTTAAGATATCAAACATTTGTAAAAACTAGATATTTTTCCATGTTTACATACAATAGATGAATAGTGTGTGAGTGTTTGTCCCTTTTAAATGGTTTTACCAACCTGATAGTTCAGTTATTCAACAGACCTCTCTTTCTAAATGGCTTGTTTATGTGATACAGCCGTAGATTGTATATAAAGGTGGACAATGCATCCACTTCCTCCCATTGTATAAATATTAATGTAAATATCTTGCATTTTTGACACCATTTGGAGCCAGAGTCTGTGCAGCAATGATTATGGTGTGGAGCTGCGGTATCGAGGTCCCGCTGTAAAATGTCCTTGACCAATAGTGAGTCAGTCTCATGTGTCAAACATAATTTTGCACTGTCATTATATAGCATCAAATAACTTATTAAAACCAAACTTAGCAGACAAATGTACACTAAGGTAGTTCTCATCAGTTTGAAAATAACTACCTAAAATTGTGACCTTTGATGAAAATGGAATTGACGTGTAATTCAACTTTTTTATTTGGCCCATGTCCCATCTATTTATACGGAGGAGGAAGGATTTATGATCCATACTGCAGCCAGTGAAGATGATTTGGTGTCGCTTTTAGGGAGCTGTCATGTCATAATCATTTTATATACGTTGCATTATATATACATTTACATACATATTCACTGTTTAGGATTATGAGAGCAAGTTGGAAGCTCTTCAGAAGCAAGTGGACCTTTATTACCCTGAAGCTACTGCAGAAGAGGAGGAACAGCTAGAGGAAGAAGGTAGTGCAAATAATCAGACTCACACACCTGAGCGTGTCATTGTTTTTGATAAGAAAATCTAAAGTTGATCTTGTGCTCTTGTGGCTCACAGTGCAATGGACGGAGAGGGAGAGAGAGAGAGCTGTGTGGAGCTTTCGTAAGTGGAGGTGCTACCAGTTCACCTCCCTTCGTGACCTGTTATGGGGAAATGCTATCTTCCTTAAGGAGGCCAACGCCATCAGTGTGGAACTCAAGAAGAAGGTCCAACATGTTTCTGTTATTTAGACTCCCTTTAATGACTTCATGCTATAACAGGAATTCTAGACCGTACTGATGCTCTGTGTGTCCCTGCAGGTCCAGTTCCAGTTTGTGCTGTTGACAGACACTCTCTACTCCCCCCTGCCTCCTGACCTGTTGTCCCCAGAGGCAACTAAATTAAGAGAGAAGCAACAATTCCCACGCACCATTGTGGCCGTGGAGGTGCAGGATCAGAAGAATGGAGCCACCCACTATTGGACGTTAGAAAAACTAAGGTACAGTGGCTAGGATTTAGGCGCAGAGTATTTAAACCCTTCACTGCAATTTGGAATACCTCACCAAAATATTTTTTTTTAATCTATGAATAAATGTTGAATTAATTTGTCAATATCAAAAAATATGTTTTTACTTTGTCAATATTCAGTTTAGCTTGAAGGGCACATGTGGAAACTTGATCAATTTACAATTAAACCTAAAACATAGTTCTGTGCACAGAAAGTGAAGGCATCTGAATACATGAATAACTCCATGTGTTAATCGCTGTCGATCCTCACAGGCAGAGGCTCGATCTCATGAGAGAGATGTACGACCGTGCTGCTGATGTGCCCAACACCACAGAGGACTGTGAAAATGTGATGACTGGAGGCGACCCCTTTTATGACCGCTTCCCCTGGTTCCGTCTGGTCGGCAGGTAAATGATGAACTCCACTGGCCTCATACAGTGCATGAATAGGACAGGCTGCCATTCATTTGCTTAAATAAAGCACAGAGGTTGACAGCAGTGAGAAGACAGAAGCCCAGTGTTTGTCAAACTTGACTGTTCAGCATAATATGCAGCTTTTGGCCGTATGCCTCATATGGTGCGTGTGGTCAAGTGATGGACCATAATGATGGCGAGAACAACAACATTAATTATAAATGAATGTCCTGTTTCTTTTCATTACTTAAGTCATTTTTTTATTCTGTGTGTTTTTCAAGTGAATCAAGCTTCTTCCTTACATTTCTTTTTTCAAATGTCACTGTGGATTTGCTGTGTTTCTACTGGACACAAGCTTTGCAGCTTTATCACAGACCACAAAGGATGGATTGACAGTCGGTGCCTGTTGTTGTCCTACCATCTTAAAGCTTTTAAATGGGAAATATCTGCCGTGAAGCATTGGAGAACAATATATCTTTGGTTCTCCTACCCAGAGGCTGCAGTTTCATTCTTTCCCACTCTGTCATGCATCCTCCCACCTCTCTGCCAAGCTCTCCCTATCTCTCTCACACACTCTCTCACACTCTCTCTTGCAGATGGGTCCTACATATAGTCACATGCTCCTGTTACATAATATTTACTATTTCGAGCCTTTAATGTCATTAAGCTCCTGCAAGACAAGCAAAAAATATCAGGCTGCAATATGAACATTTTCCCATTGGAATACATAGTTTGTCACATCTTTTCTAATAAGAGATTAATAGAGGTATACGTGTAGCTAAATGCAACACATCCAATGCAATGTATTTGTACAGAGGTTTTCAGTTAAAATGTTAGGCTTCAGTACTCACATAATGGGGGGGGCTTTTGATTTGATTTTACAATCCAATCAATCAGAAGTCAGCTTCAGTGATGTGGTTTTTTATAATTTATAAACACGTATCTATGAATAAATTAACCAACTAAACGGTGAAGTAATATAACCGCCACTCGTTTCCTATCAGTGAAAGTACTGGCATCTGAAGGGTTTTGAATTAACATGATACCCAACCTAATGACTAAGCAACGCTGGATGAATTAGCGACACATGTGCATTGCGGAGCATTATACTTTTTTTTGGTGCCCATGTTATCAGGTTAGAGCAGCCAGTTTCTATTGACTCAATCAATTCATCTATTTTAACAAGGTTTTTATTGTTATTGCAGGACAGGAATATGCACAGTTTTATATCCTAGAGTTCAGGCATTAAGTTGAGTACAGAGATAATTCTATTCGAGGAAATACAGTAGTCATACCAGATACCTCACGTAGCAGCTCTGCAGCAGAAGCTCCCTGTGTGAGAAGCTGCAGATCAGTGACACAGTCGTCACTCGCTGCACATGCACCCAGCGCCGGGCCGCTTGTCTGTTTAACTGACTCCTGTGATACCTGGAAATGACTCTGGAAATTAAACTGTGAGCTACAAGGTGCCTTTACCTGTCCATGTGGCCATTCTTCAGCCTCATGGTCGTGCACAGTGAAGTATATGCTTGCTTGTTTTGCACACATAAACACAGCATAAATAGATTTTGGTCCCAAACGATGAAGGTTTCCTGCAGTGGGCCGCTCCATACATTGCTCTACCACCCTTCTTGTTTGAGTGTGTGCTCTCTATCTAACTTTACTAACCTAGTTCCCATGTCTCTGGCCGCACCAGAAACCCTATTTTCAAGACGTGCATGAGCAAGCGCATGAGTGACCCCACCCCATCCCCGACCCTCTCCACCTCTGAAATTACTGAGCTGGCTGACTCGCAGCGGGAGGGTCGAGGGGAGGAGGAGTTGGAGGAGTTGGAAGACCTGGACGATGATATCTTTTTGGACGACCCGTGCTTGGAGCTTGGGGGAGAGGATGATGATGATGATGATGGTGATGAGGATGATGATGATGATGATGATGATGAGGCAGAGCTCTGCCGAGGCTCCAGCGAAGGCCAGGATCCCTTTTACGACCGCTCACCATTATTCAGTGTAGTGGGAAGGTTGGTGAGGTTTCAGGAGCATGCTGGTGGAGGAAACTAGCTCTTTCACGCTGAGACGCAGGGTCTGTTTCCCTTGATAGACATCAGCACAACCTAATATACAATACAGATACAGTACAGCTGAATGCTCTCACAAAGTCCTCACTCTGTTCTGGATTGTGTGTGCATGAATACATCAAATCTGAATCAGGTTTTTCTTCAGCACATGTTTTTCTTAGGTGTCAAACACAGATATTCTGTCCAAATTCTGGTATTTTTCAAGCTAGGCCCTATGTTTATAAATGTTTGTGTGCAAATGAATGGCATTTGCAACAGTTTGGGATTTTTCACGAGGATTATTTTCACGGGCGGCCCCGACATGGTGGCAATGACTACGAGTTAATCTTATGGGGCAACTGCGACGGTCCATGAAATATCCAGTAAAAGTGGTTATTTTCACCAATAAGAAGCTAAAATGAAAACATAAATGACTCAGTTTGTCAATTTCAGCCATTTAATTGGTGAAAGAAAATACTTTTAGAGGACATTTCATGGACTGAGGCA
Source organism: Pseudopleuronectes americanus (assembly GCA_038501795.1). Classification (NCBI taxonomy): domain Eukaryota; kingdom Metazoa; phylum Chordata; class Actinopteri; order Pleuronectiformes; family Pleuronectidae; genus Pseudopleuronectes; species Pseudopleuronectes americanus. The sequence continues at coordinate 4,437,197 of CM076724.1, forward strand.
GTTGCCCCATACGGTTACATTGTAGCCTCTGCTTTTACACAAACACATTAACATAGAGCCCAGCTTGAAAAATATCAGAATTCCCCTTTAACCCTTTTGGCTTTTGGTTTAGTTTCCATTGTTCTGTCCAATTGGGACATGTAATGGAATTGTAATATATCATGTTGAAATGTGGAGCTTTTCTACAATTTATATATACTTAAATGAAGGATTGCCATTCATTTAATCTTAAAAATTTGATGCCTGCTTAGCAGGCAAAGTCAAACTTTTACCACTTATTTTCTGTTGTCTCTCAGTTGTCATAGCCACTGTGTCTCAGATATCTGAAACACAACCGACTCTATATTAGTGTCTTTACCATGTTACTGAGTGGACACTGGAGTAGACATTTCTGGGCTTCAAGGTTTATCTTTTGCTTTCTTTGTTTAATCTCCAATCAGATGCTTGTTTATGTTTATTTCTATGCTGTTTTTATTTGACACACAAACTCAAGACTAAATGCTTTTCACTCATATCACATTTCTACTCAGCCAGGGCTTGGTCAGTACATATCACTTGTTTCCATTAAAGGTCAAGCAATGTTGATGCTCAACGGCTGCTTGAGATGTGTGTCTCACGATTGTGTGTTTAAATGTACAGTCGTGGCTTTTCAAAGAGGACTCACAGAAGCCCTGACATGTCTCATGGAGTATACCCAGGTCTGATTTGCGTTAACACAGGACTCAAATAGCGAAATGTTCCCACCATGCTGTGAAACCGGTATAAGCATGAGACTGAAATTTATTAACTTCAAATAGCAACGTGCAGTTCAAGAAAGACTCAAAGTCTCAAGATGAAAGAGCTGGTTTCTACTGCAGCTGTCTCTTTTAGGCATGCCAGAGCACAAGTCTTTTCATTTTGGCCTTTTTTTGTGTCAGTTTTTTCTACTTGAATACGTCTGATGATGACCAAGTGCCCCTGTTTTTCACAAATTAGCACGGGGCAAGGTGCTTTTTGATTTCTGATGTCATCCATTTTTTTTTGTGTAGCATACAATATGTCAAGCTGTTGGCAGTTTTTATTCAAGCTGAGCCATGTTCGGTATGATGATTTCTGTTCCATTTGCTTTTGATTCCTTTGAGTCTGTAGGTTGGAAGCAATTTTGTTCACCTTTTTTGTCCTGAGCATGCCTTGTTCGCACCTCACCAATCTTGTCATAAGCCTGTCACTTTTTTACAGTCACCCCCTAAATGTCTACCCCTATCCGCTCGTGGGAAATGTGGTCTTTGACGGCAAGGTCATGTATTGTAGCTTAAAACTAGACACTAAATAAAGAAGGGAAAACATAGTTAAATTATATTCTGAAGAAAAATGTAGTCTTTTGTCACTACTAGCCTCATTCAAATCTAATCCTTATCAAAATCTGAATCCTCTAGTGTTTATGATTGGCTCTAAACATTCCATATTTAGTGTAGTATTTTCATATAGAGGCACATTCAAGCTGTACATGCTAGTGCAGTAGAGAACAATAATTTAGCAAGAAACATTATTTCAGTCTAAGTGAAACATTTGCTCTCCAGCTTAGTATTGATCTAGTTTCCAATATTTGTGTTAATAAAAAATAACTATTACTACTTATATGGTCCTTAGCCTCACCAAGCTTTCATTAGTATAGTACAACATTTAAGGAGTACTGCATGTGACCCATAATAGTGTAATTATTTGTAGATAATAGGAGTAGATAGGTAAATCCCTAACAAGTGATAGTAAAGGGCACCCATGGCCATCGCAAGAGCAGTCCCAGCTTCTGTTTGGTTGCTTTGCAGCTCTGTGTTCTGTTGTCCAGTCCAGTGAATGTTATCAAGTGTAACTCATTTTGTGAACTTGCCTATTTTTAATCTTTTTATTATTTCTCTCTCTCTCTCTCTTTCTTATCCCAATGCAGGGCGTTTGTCTATCTGAGTAACCTGCTGTACCCGGTTCCACTCGTGCACCGCGTGGCCATCGTTAGTGAGAAGGGAGAGGTGAAGGGCTTCCTCCGGGTGGCAGTGCAGGCCATATCAGGTAAGGCTCGGATCCTCAGCCTCACTCTTGTTGAGACAAAGGACAGACTGCGTGTGACTTCTTGAGGGAGTGAAGTGAAGGTGCTTTGTGTTTCCCTCCAGCGGATGAGGAAGCTCCCGATTACGGCTCCGGAGTGAGGCAGTCAGGCACTGCTAAAATCTCATTCGAGGATCAGCAATATGAAAAGGTAGAGATAGAACTCTCTATGAAGGTTGTTTGGGTAAATTGTACAAACTAACTAGTCTATTTTTAAACATGCTTTACAGTTCCAGTCAGAATCTTGCTCTGTCGGACTATCCCATTCTGGGATTTCACAGGAGGAGCTCCGTATTGTGGAGGGTGAGGGACAGAGCTCAGAAATGGGACCTTCAGCTGATGAGGTCAACAATAACACATGTGAGGGTAATTGTATTTTTCGAGCGAATGGACATGCGTTTTTTGTGTGTGTGTTTGTGTGTGTAGAAATACATTTCTTACACTGCTCTAAAGCAGAGATAATCCTACCCAGATTATTCCAAGTCACATCTGAGTTTACTGACTTCTGATGGCTGGCTATCTGGAATACAAGCTTGAATCTATATAAGAGTTCTTCACAGGTCCAGAAATTCGTGCCCAAACCCAACTAACCTTGATTCACAGGGTGTCAAAACCAATCTTTGTGTCTTACCTAATTTAACGACAGCAGCCTTCTCCCCTGTCTTCCAGGAAAGTTTGTAAAATACATTCATGTTCTCTGTTATCTTAAGTCAAGTCCATTTATTGCTTTGGTGATGGACAGACACACACACTCACAAACGCACACACACACACACACACACATGACTTGCTGTCTGACACGTCGAAGTCCAGGTCTTCTCAAAACCACTCAGTTATTACATTAATGTTAAACAGACCTGTGATCTGTGGTGATAGAATGGGACCTGGACCCAGCTGGCTGTATAAAACGTTGATCTGAACCCGCACAGCTTTGGGTTTGGGTGAACCTCAGAAGACCTCTAATCTCTATCAAATTTTTGTTCTTCGTTCCTCTCAGCTGGAGGAGAGGAGCTGGAGAATCCTCTGAAGGCCACTGTGGATGGGCCACTAGATGCTCTGGAGCATCTCAGGATTGGTGACATCTTTACCTTCAGGGTGACCGTTCTACAGGCGTCTAGCATCTCTGCAGAATATGCTGACATCTTCTGCCAGTTCAAGTAAGTTCTCATCAAAATATTTTCATAATTAGTTTCATGATTCTTAGAATTTATCACATTTCTTTTACAGTTTCATATGTAAATTGTGACATTTCGATAATGTGATTTCAGTTTCATCCACCGCCACGATGAGGCCTTCTCTACTGAACCCCTAAAGAACACAGGCCGCGGCCCTCCTCTGGGCTTCTACCATGTGCAGAATGTAAGGCACAACCACACAGCTCCTGCATAATGATGTTTATAGTTCAGGAAGTTAAACATCTCTTGTTTTGTTTTTGTAGATTGCTGTTGAAGTTACTAAATCATTTGTTGACTACATCAAAACTCAGCCAATTGTGTTTGAGGTGTTTGGACACTACCAGAAACAGCCTTTCCTTCCTCTCTGTAAAGACGTCATCAGGTACTATGACGATGTACTCTGCACAAAGACATAATCTATATTGATGTGTTTTTCATAATGACAAGCAATTGTGTGTTGTTCTTTCCACAACCAGTCCATTACGTCCCTGCAGAAGACAGTTTCCACGAGTGATGCCTCTGTCCAAACCAGGTAAAGAGTTCCTCTACTTTAATTGTACAATTTATGTATTGTGTTGCCTCGTCTTTGTACTGGTCTGCCTGTAAGTTAGTCATCTTAGCTTCATGTTGTTGGGTGTGAGCAGTGGACTCTGACGTCTCACCGGACCGGGAGAAATCGCTGGATCTCATCCGCTACCTGGTGCCGGATGTGCTCAATGGTGCGCTGGTGGACTCGCTGTCTGGCCATGCTCTGTCTGCCGCTGGCTTGGCAGCTTCCTTCATACTGGAAGCAAACGAGCGCGCTCAGTTGCCAGCACCACCACTCTCGATCTGTTCAGTTATTAAAGCTCAAAAGCCGGGTTGGTTACTGATGTCAAATCCAAGAGAATTCTGCTACTGAAAACCTTTTTTACATCAAGTGTTTGTCACAGTGAAAACAAAAGGCAAGGGTCTGTCATGCCACATTGCATTTCATTGATTATCAGTATTTCAAAGAACACACCATGTTACTTTTATGTAGAGATACAAGCTGATGTGACAATAAGCATCACTTCTACTTAAGTATTGATCTAATATAACTCTGATATCTTTCCGGGTCCTGGTTGGATGTTGTGTATCTGAGCCTGTGACCCTCCTGTTCAGGGGCAGACAAAGACCCCATTCAGTCCTGGTATCAACATCCGTCCTAAATTATCTGATCACAAGTGGTCAGCACTAAATTCTGGTCTGAATGCACCTAAACATGTCCTGAACTCGCCCTGTGATTCGAGCACAATAAAACCACTTTGAGAGGTGGTCTGGGACGCATGTGGCCAGACTGTGTGAACGCAAATCAGCCTCTATCCCTCTCTCCAGCTCACACTGACACACACACACCCATTGTCATTAGACACGTCGTTAAACTCAGATTAGGTAAAAACAACATCATTTGGTCTTTTGGGAACAGAAATGACGTACGTGATTATTTGCATATAGAGTGGGGAAGTGAAATCTGTTGTATCTCACATTAACAACTTATCAGATCAGATCTCTCAGGACGGATGTTAATACCAGATCACACGGCCTGAACCAGGCCCAGCAAGAACCAGCAAACAGCATATTCTAAATCTTTTTACTGCAGTTTCTACAGGTCATATACTAAGCTAGTTTGAAGAATGGCATGATTTGATATAAAAAAGGGGCATTTCTTGTGGCAGCATTCGGTTGGATTGACTCTCTAGTGTACTGTGTGTTTACTGTTGACCTGCGTGGTGGATTCTCCTTGCAGTTCCTTCTCTGAGCTCCTCTTGAACTGAATCACAGTAGCTTCAATCAATAATGATAATAATTTATATTTCATATTGTACATTATTTTGTACATTTATACATAGGCCATTCTGTATACATTCGTGCTGTATGACAATGTCTCTGCAAATTAATATATTACACATTACATTACATACCAAGATACTATAGGTTAAAGGGTTAGGGTTAAAAATGAGAAACATAGATACTTTTAAATGAGAATACTGTTCAAAGACTTTGTACATATAGTGTGCACAGAATGGTTTAATGTATATTGGTGTATTTAAAGGATTTGAGAAAACTGAGAGCCCACAGAACCAGAGATTGTGAAGCTCAAACTGCAGGAAAAAAAGATTTAGTGGTATTCTCCTTTAAGAGAAGACTGCAGAGTTGATAAAAATCTGCTGAAGGAGAGGATGTCCTTCTCCAGGACTTAGGGGTTCTTGTCCTTCCCTGCATCACTGATTTCCATTTTTCTTCCCTTTCTCTTTCCTTTGTTAGGCTAGAGCCATTCTCTCCCTGTTCACTTCCTTTATAACCTCTTATAATCTCCTTTTTCACCATAGTACCTGCAACCAAACTGACAACCATGACCCGCCCTCAGGCAGGACCCTGCCACTCTAAATATGATCTCATGGTTTTCTTCGAGATCTGTGAGCTGGAAGCCAATGGAGAGTGAGTGGTCTATATGTCTACTGTCATTAAAGCAGAGCTTTCAATGAAATTCAAGGCATAGAGATACTTTTGATAATTACTGGAATCAGTATTACATAAATCTCTCTTGTACTACAAATTGAGTAAGGCTTGTTTTCCTCTCCTTCCTTCCAGCTACATCCCTGCAGTGGTCGACCACAGAGGAGGAATGCCTTGCCATGGCACCTTCCTACTGCACCAGGTACGTCAGTCACACTGTTAGCAAACATAATATTTTGAATATTTTAAATACCCCGGATTTAGGCACATTTTTTCTCTTTTTCTTTCTGTCTGTCTCTTCTTCACCTATGTAGGGGCCTCCAGAGGAGAATCACTGTTACTATTGTACATGAATCAGGAGGTGACATGGATTGGAGAGACATCCGTGAGCTTGTTGTGGGTGAGTTTGGGTTCCAGGCTTTCTTACCTTGATTAGCAAACATGTACACATGTGTATGGGTTGTTGTTACTGAGGCGTGTGTGCTTTTACCAGGACGTCTCCGCAGCACCCCTGAAGCTGATGAGACCATCATTGACCCCAATATTCTCTCACTCAACATCTTGTCTACGGGCTATGTCAGACCCATGCATGACGACAGGTACGTTTTTGTCGAGACATTTAATGACAACTTTGCAACTGCACGATCTTGGAAAAATAAGCTCAACTCTGCATCATTGCATCTTTTATATGTCTCATAACCTGGTGAATTCAAAATGTGGAATTTCTGGTAGCCACAGATAAATGTATTTGACAGTTGTGGCAGCTTGGCTGAATTGGGAATACTCTGCAACAGCCTGATCTGAGGACCTTGCTTTGTTAATGCTGCGGCAGCTCATGCTCTGGAAAACAACACACTGGCAAATGCATGGCAAAGTGAATCAGCTGCACTCGGCTGTGAGAAAGAAAGCATGGCAGAAGACGCACAACTTGAATGATATAGGAAATCCCAGCGAGTTCCTTTTTGTTATGTTAGTAATGTTTCTGCATGAATATGGATTCCTGTTTCCAACTGCAGGAGGTCACACGTAAAAAAAATCCAGAGTAACCACTCACAAAATAAATCTCCCTCTGTGAATTTAACAAAAGCGTTGTTTAAAACTAAATTTGTTATGAATTAACTTGGCCATACTGGCTGTGCGACCCTCCTTGATGTTAATCTGTGCTTTCGTTGTGTAATTGTCGTCACCGCGTTTACATGTTGCATCTCACCTTGTCGGTCACCTCACATCTAACCACTCTCATCTCTCAACTATGTTAAATCTGCTTACCCTTGAAATGACCAGTGAATGAACCTTAAGAGCCTCTACATCTGCACTATACCTACCTCACTTCTGTATAAACAGATCAGATCAGTCAATTATTACTGTGATACGCCACAACATGAATGGTCAAGTGCATGTCTTTACCACGTTATTCAGCAGCATTGGTCACTAACAGTATTGTATACTCACTAACACACCTTAAACTACCTTTATTTGGACTCAATATGATGTCATGCATTGGATATTTAACACTTCATCTTCACTTAATTCAATCCATTGGTTAACTTTAAATATATAAAAATCACAACTGTACTAATAAGCAAAATTTCTGTAAATCTATACAATGTCTAGTTTGAAACCCTTATAACGTTGATGGTAGGTGTGTTGTTCGATTGCAGAAGACATCATAGACTAAAAGGGAGAAGATGGGCCTGAACGATTTGTAATGTTGAGAGGCAACAGTCCCACAGATCTGTGTCGTTGCTAATATCATACTGATATTTAGTTGCCCTTGACTGTCTTTTCTGTTGTCAACCTGTAGAGGGCAGTATGTTTCTGTAACGATTAAGGCCCAACAATGTGAACTCGTGTTAGTATGGAACTTTTTTTTTACTGTGTTGAAGAAAGACAGTAATTGTTGGAACAAAGACAATGAACACCTCATTGAGTTGTGTTTTAACATAAAGGTGTGCAGTAACTGCTGAGTAGTACTATATAACATTTGTAATGTCTTCACTGTATATTTGGTTGTTATATTGACAAATATCAGTGTAGGTTTTCGATGATTATCCCTGGGCCTTTATCTCAGTATCATCAAGTAAAACACAAGAAAAGTGCTATTTACCAATTATAATTATTTTACCCTCTGTTTTAGTGCTTCGCTTCATAATCGACTCTCTCTCCCAAAAGCCTTAAAGAAACTGGTCCATCTCTCTCTTTGACTGGGGGGGCCGTCCCTGTGCTTCTCGATACAACTTAATTATTGTCCTGTTAAGGCCTCAATAGCCATCAGTTATATCAAAGAGTACAGCACCAGGCTGCGGCCTCGTGTGGTCTCTGCTCCATCTGGAACTTACTAACATCAAGGTGTAAATGGATCTCAACATTTTTCTCCCTGCACTAACAGAATGTTGTTTTTTTGCTTTTGCAGACAGTTTCTTGATTCGGACATGCCTAGGTATATTATTTCGCCTTTCTTCTCGTGCGTTACAACAACACCTTCATCTTTCTTATTTCCTCTACACCCACTTTCATTCCAAGTTAGCCTTCCGTGATCCTTCTCTCCTACTCTGCCATCGCTGTCAGCAATTCATCTGTGCCTCCTTGTTTCCCCCCTCTCATGTGAAGTGAGGGAACCTTCCCTGCATGTCCCTGGTTCTGTTGCTGTGCTGGGTTATGTGTTTGAGCTGTTATCAGTCTAATGGACGGGGTCTGCATGGCTCGCTGTGCTTCATGTGGACTGTCCTTGGCCCTGTCTCTGCTGGAGGTGTCGTGGGGCCAGTATCACACTTGTTTCCAACTTAACAGTTGCTGCAGGAACTTTTGAGGGCTCATTTCAGAAAGTAAGCTACCGATATTTGGTCTCCCAGACTCTTATTTATTTAATTTAAAAGACAGCAACATCAACACTCTGACTCTGTATTGACACTGCATAGGCTTGCTTTCAGACAGGAACTCCGCAGAATGTCCACACGTTTTTTGCCAGCTCTTATCTGTTGACTTCTTTGTTGTGGAACATTAAGGTTGCATTACAAGTAAGCTGTATAAGTCATGCTTGCCAGCAGAGGGTGGTAGGGATCCATTAATACAACAGTTCATTTGAATTAACAAAAGCAACGAGACGCATCCTGCACTTTGCAGTGAAGCAATAATTTGAATCCTTGGATTTTCTTAGTTACCTCAAATACCGAGTGGCAAACAGTGCTTTCCATCACAGCCGGGAGCAGTAACAGGAACACTAGTCACACGCTATTAATTAAGTGCTGTAATATGGATCACATCATTTACATCACCCACTCTGGCACAATATTCAAATGCAGCTATTAAAAAGTAATCCAGTGAGCCATTACCTCACCAGTAGCACTTTGCCCCAAATTACTGCAATGTTATGAATATTTTTAAATCCCGCTCGTACCTCGGTGAAACTGTGCCAAAGAGCAGAAACGGTTCCTCACATGTTCCGCCAGCAGCATGACTTCAATCCTGGCTCCTGCATTTTTTAGGAGGTAGTAAAATGTAGAGAAGCACATGTTGGGGTAGTGTGAAGAGGAAATTGCTCACTTGTAGTTTAAGCAAACAGGTTTCTACTACTGGGAAAAATGTGTGTGTGTGTGTGTGTTTTAATGCACTTGTTGCTTAAAAAAATAGACTATTTCTACAATCCCCACCACTCTCACATAGAAGCAGTCAGCGCTCTGCAGTCACACTGTCCACTTTCCCACAAGTTCACCTCAGTCCGTATAGCCTTTTGGGCCCAACATCTGAAGCTCATGAAGAGTACATTCAACCCGTAAATATGGCTTACAGAAACATTAGTTTCCTTTTACAATTCTTCCCTGGATTATCTTTTTCAGATTTAAGGCTCTACCGGGCGGCAGGCCAGAGGAATAACTGGTTTCAGTGTGTGATTACAGAATCTCCCCTGAGGGGAAATAGGAAAAATCCTGTACATTAACGTATGGAGCAAATCAGAGGCATAACAGAAAGCGGTATTGTGTTTGCTTGAAGAATGGCCGTGCTGTTATTTGACCTTTTTTCAATGGAAGGTCAGGATGAGAGATTGCATCAAGTCGATCAACACCTTCCAAAAGGAGTTTTCTCATGTGGTCTCTTATGGGTGAAGTGTACCATTCACTGCATAACGAGATAACAGTGTGAACAAAGACAAACACCAACCCAGCAACACAAGCGCATAACCTCAACATACTTCCTGACTCTCACTTTCTATTCTTTTGCTGATTTCTTCTTTCTCACAGCATTTCCCTGGGAGTTGACCATAGGTATTTCACTGCCCTGTCCCTCATTTCCTCTGGCTGTCTTTCATCCCCCCTTTTCTCTGTACTTTTAGTCATCTCAGCTCTCTTTGCTTTTCTATGGTGTTGTGCACAATGTCTTAGCTCAGTTAGCCTGTTGCATGCAAAAAAGATTAAATTAGCACTTTTCTGTAAAGAGATTTTGAGGAATACAAATTTTATGTTAAAATAATGCACATTGCTAACAGTAAATTTACTTAAATTAAATGTTTTGTATTGATTATTTGATAATGGAATTGTTTTTTATGATTTAAAGTTAACATCTTTCTTGTTTAGCTTTGACTGCTTATCTACTGCTTGAATTCTTAAAGACCGCTGAGTAATTCTTCTTTGGTTTCTTGCCCAACGAACCACCTCAGGACCTTCTATCGCTTCGAAGCAGCTTGGGATAGCTCCATGCACAACTCTCTGCTGCTAAACAGAGTCACTCCATATGGGGAGAAGATCTACATGACCCTCTCAGCCTATCTGGAGGTACTCTACACTGCACTCATGAGTGGAAATAGGTCCCACAGTAATGGGGGTCATGTGTAAATTACTCTAAAGGAACAATGTTGGCTAATCCTCCACTTTTATCAACTGCAGATGGAGAACTGCACCCAGCCCGCAGTCATAACCAAAGATATCTGCATGGTGTTTTACTCCAGAGACACAAAGCTCTCAGCCTCTCGCTCCATCCGCAATCTTTTCGGTACTGGAAGCCTGAGAGCGGCTGATGGGTGAGTTTAAAATTCCAAACGATAAAAACATTGTGTAGTTTCCACCCAGCTGATTATTGTATTATTTTCCTTTATTAGAAACCGAGTTACGGGAGTGTACGAGGTTAGCCTATGTAACCTAGCAGATGCAGGAAGCCCAGGTAAGAGTCAAGCCACGGTTAGAGTTTGGAATTACCCTGAGTTACCTGTGTTACCTTTAACCCTGCACCCGTTTCAACCCAGGTATGCAGAGGAGACGCAGGCGGGTGCTGGACACCTCAGTGGCCTACGTCCGTGGGGAGGAGAACTTGGCTGGGTGGAGGCCTCGCAGTGACAGCCTCATTCTGGACCACCAGTGGGAGCTGGAGAAACTCAGCCTCCTTCAAGATGTGAGGAGTTTATATTGCTTTTCATTTAGAGCATTTTATAGAAGTTACTTTTATAAGCATCTGAAGAAACATCCCACTGGCTTTCGGTATTTGAAACAGACTAGTTAAAAAACAGGTGTCTCTAAATCATCTACTTAAGCAAAACCCTCTTAAGACATCCACTTAATGGAGATCATTAGTCATTGGTCTCCATCCTTTTTGTCAGATTCAGCCCCAAATTTACATTTGTAGTTTACTATGCACATGAAATTTACTGCTTTATACAGATGTGGTGTGTTAACAGCATGGCCTTGCAGCAAAATCGGTGTACCTGGGATTATGGTCTGTTTCCCACAATTCACCATGTGTCCTAGTATACTATTAAGAAAGCTGTTGCTTCTTCAAAGTTTTAAGTATAGAAGTATTTATGAGGATTACCTACTATAAATGGAGTGTGCACTCTACTTAAGATAGAGGCAGTGGTAGATCCAAGATTTTGCACATCAATGCACAATTCGTAATTCCGTAAGATGCACACAAATCATTCTTTATAGCTTTGAGCAAAGCTATAAAGATATATTTTGACAAACCTATTGGGCTTAGAAACTAAATCGCCTCAGCTAATTGCCGTATTTATCGCTAGTATTGGTCGTGAGTGACTAGTTTATTAAATAAGAAAAGAAGACTACTGACACGACAGGGGCCAATCAGATTATAGCATGGGCGAGGGCCCCCTGGATCTGCCCCTGGTTAGAAGCCTGGGAAGTTGAGTAAGACACAAATTCAGAGACACAAACGTTTTAGTTGTGATTTGACTGCAGAGAACAGGCACAGATGTCATCTACAAATCAATGATAAGAGAAAATGGTCAAACAAGAGGATGTTTTGGTTTGTATTTATATAGCGCTTTTCTAGTCTTGATGACCACTCGAAGTTATGGAAGATGTGATGGTTAATGAAAAATACAGCAGCTTCACACCACCAGATATCACAACCTACATCCTCTTAACTACATACTGAAATATTATGATTTTTGATACTTCTGTGTCTGATCCCTGTCAAATTAACACGTTCCCTCTGCTATTTCCAAAAGTAGCTAGCTTTCTCTAAATCTAAGGGACCTTGTCTCTCCTCAATGATTTTGATGTTTTCTTTCCTCCTTTCTCTCAGGTGGAGAAGACCAAACATTACCTGTTGTTGAGAGAGAAACTGGAGTCCACCATGCTCATGGGTCAGGAGTCCCTGCAGGCCTGTGTCACTGAGGAGCTGAGTGAGGTTCCTCCGACCCCCGAGGTGGATCCAGAGGTCAGCTACAGCTCTGACTTCGCCACTGAGAGGCAGAGGGAGCTCGCCGCCAAGGTCAGCCGCCATTTTTTGTGAAAGTGTCAATTTCAGGTTTGATGTGTGTAGCCATTAATGTATTATATTATATTGTATGATCTCTGTCATTACAAAAGGACAGTATCTACATTAATGGCAAAGATAAATATAGTCAGATCACAAGTATGATTTTCTTCATGAACAGACATTTAAGCTCTCTCCTTTTTACAGTGTTTGCGGCTGCTCACACACTCCTTCAACAGAGAGTACGGCCATGTGTGTGTCAGTGCCAGTGAAAGCAAGGTAAATGCTTTAAAATCTTCCATTTAAATATAGGTATACATTAGTTTATCTACATGAATGAATACAATTTGATTATTGATTGTTTCCTAACAATTGACCCTGTGTGTCTCTGTGTGGGTTTGTGTGTTCCAGATCTCAGAGATGTCCATCACAACACTCAGAGACTCCACTTCAATCTCTGCTCTCAACACACTCACACCTTCCTCAACGTGCCCTTCACTGGTGGAGGGTTGCTATGGCACCACTGAACTCAGGTCAGTGCTAAGCTTTGTTATCCTTGGTAGGCTTTATTATATGTTGTACATGGCAGTCCGGATTACGCTTTGTGTAGTGTATAGATCGTGTTTTCTTTCTTTTGAATATAATGTTTGGTAGCTGGATGACATGAAGCACGGAGGATGGTATTTTTGCTGAGTTATTGTGAAGTGCATGAACTCTATAAGGTGTAGGTTTTAAGCCTCATCTTTTTGTACCACAGACCACCCATGCCTCGCTCTCGTGCCGTCAGCCCCGGTCCAGACAAACATGATCCAGAGGCCAAGAAGTCCAGCAATGGAGTCCCTGAAGCAAAGCCCCGCATCCGCAAATTTGTCCCTGACATCCAGGAGATTAGAGTCAGGTGAGTCAACTCAAAAAACTCTGATCACGTTGAGCTGTGACGACAACCCTTTGGTTTCACATGTGGTCATAACTGCCCTCTGGTTTTTCAGCCCCATCGTGTCAAAGAAGGGTTACATACATTTCTTGGAGCCACACACCAACGGATGGGTGAAGCGTTTTGTGGTGGTGCGGCGGCCCTACGTTTACATCTACAACACAGAGAGAGACGCGGTGGAGCGGGCTATTCTCAATCTCTCGTCTGCTCAGGTGGAGTACAGTGAGGACCAGCAGGCGATGCTGAAGGTGGGTGGTTCAACAAAATCCCCTTGATTCTCTCTCTCTGCTCCTCTTGTGCCATTTTAACATTTGACTTTGCTTCCTTTCTTAACAGACTCCAAACACATTTGCTGTGTGCACAGAACATCGTGGAATATTACTTCAAGCGACAAATGACAAAGAGATGCATGACTGGCTGTACGCATTTAATCCTCTCCTTGCAGGAACTATCAGGTAAAAAATACAAAGTTGTCTTATTTAATTGATAAAGTGTGTATAAAATGTATGAGGTTAAGTGTAATTTTATGTGAATAAAGTGGTAATTAAACTAGACAAAAAATCATAATATTATAAATAATTAAGATTTATTATGAATACATTTTTGAATAAGGCCATAAGGCCACTGCTTGCCGGACTTCTGCTCCTTCTGGATCCAACATCTCAAATCAATCTCATGGTTTCTTGACAAACTACAGAATATCTTTGAATATCACGAAGATGTAACCAATGATAACCTCACAGTCGACCCATCCAAACATTTCCTGCTTCGCAAACGAGGCAATTTCTGAGTGGATTTTCAGAATAGACAGTTTATTACACAATCTTTTAAAGTCCTGATATGTAAGAGAATGTGGTGTTGATGTGTGTATTATGTTATTTGTGAAACTTATACTAAAGTATAACTTAACACAATGCTCCACATTCCACATTTTAACGCAGGTAACTTTATTCTCATAGTATTACATCTTTATTCTCTTAGATTATTCTTGTAATCTTATGACTATATTCTTGTAATATTATTTTGTATTCTCGTAATATTATGACTTCATTATTGTTATATTATTAATAAAAGTACACAATAAAGTAATAACTAATTATAATATTTTGTAATATCTCTATTATCTTGAAATTAGTTTACAACTTTTGTTCTCATAATATAATGAATCCTTTCCTTCTCCTGTTCTTAGTAAAGTTTCTATATTTGCCTCTTTTCATCTGCTTCTCAGGTCAAAGCTGTCGAGACGACGAGCCGGACCGATGAGGATGTGAAACAACACCCTGAACAAATATCATGAGAGAAGGTTGATCGCAAAGACTTACATGTAAATAGATCCGCGTCCTGATCGCCTCCCCCCTGTGCTGAGCCCCACCACCACCATCACCACCACAGACAACCATCTTCCCCCTGTGCGTTCCCAGTTCCTCACTAGTGTCCTCTGCACCTAAAGCGTCCATTTTTCGTGTCAGGCCTTTTGCCGCAGTGTGAGTCCTGTAGTCTGGAGAACCTCTTCAAGAAGCTGTCACTATACTGTACCGGAGTTTGTTCATAGAGGGATGAATGAAGAAAATGGAGGAAGTAGCAACAGGTTTCTTATCTCAGATTACATATATATGGTAACGTACTGTAGTTGTTGTCAGTGACACATCAAGCCTTATACATTTATTCCTTAAGAAAATGCAGTGACATTTATCTCATCTGCAGCCGCTGCGGCAGTGAGGATCACACTGCTACATTTGCATCAGTAAATAGGCAAACATGCAGATTCTTCTCTACTCTACTGCTATATATACAGTGTCTAAAACAGGTTTGCATACACCATACAGCAAGGAAATGCACAAAAAAAAAGAAAAAAATGACAGTTGAGTGCATCTCTTCTGAATATCTCTCTCTTCTTTCTGGTCTGTGAATCCTGACTTTGAGTCGTCTGCCTCGTGTCGCCGAAAACCGCATAGCAACTTTAGCACACACAGCCTGGCGGGGGAAACGTCACTTCATCATAAACTTCATGTTCGTGTGGCATTTTGATAAGTCTGTCATTTTAGCTACTTGTAGGAGCACTGTATCTACATTCACGTGTTAAGTAATCAGATATCATCTCATTAATCTTCCCGACTTAATCTCATTCTCTACCTGGATTTTTTATTTGTTTTTAAATGTGATATATTTAGATATTTAACAGCTTTACTATTTATTTCTGCATGTATTTATTGACAAAGACATTTATATTTCTAAAGTAGTAGTACCGTGCAATTTCTGCACACTGCACTTTTTAATATAAGTTCCTTCAATGTTTGAATAACTCAACCCTGTCCCCAATGCAATGAATAACAATTCAGTAACTTTATGATTGGCCAGTTTCTTTACCTGATTGAATAATGATAATATCCCCTCTAAGATTCAGATAGTCACACCAACTAACACACATCTGACCAGATCAATACATTAGGTAGAGGATACTAAAGTGGTCCATTCGATACTGCACAAAGCTACCTTGTTAAATGATCAAAAGTATAACGTGTTCCTCACAACAAAGATTAAGAAACAGTTTGAATGAAATGTACAGTATATTGATTAAATGTAGTGCCTCTCTTATCATCATACTGTATTGGCGTAATGCACCGTATGCCTCCGCAACAGTTGCTTTGAAACTACATCCTTCATGCTGCTATAATACTGTTCTGGAAGTGTCTGCAGATAATAACATCACATTTCTGCATCGTCATCATCGTCTCGTACATATTCAGACAAATCATCTCACGTACTGCAATGTTAGATCTCAAATATGGCAATCAGATGCTCTGTGATACAGAATGTTCCATAACACACAGTATACTTCATTCTAATCTATGCTATAACCTTATATGTATTGTTGAAGAACATATGCTGTCATTTGTCCAACAATCAATGCTGCATCGACCCTGTTTCCTTTGTCAACTCTGTCAGCTTATAATTTTATACGGTCTCAGTTTGAAGGGTGAGCATGCCTCAGGTCAGCCAGCCTAGAGAGCACGTTCCATAATGTACAGTATATAACGTGTCACTTACATATGCAGACAGCATCTCAAAGCAATTAACCGTGTTATTTCTCTGTATCTTATATCAAAGTACATTGAAGTGTGGCAGTAAGCTCTGAAACCACTCCCCCTCGTTTGTATCAGTGATTTCAATATAATAGTCTAATATACATTTCTTCGATTGGAAAGTATTCTGTGTGTTGTGGACATATTTTCAAGTTATCCAATCAAACCATATGACAACCCTACGTGTGTACTACTGTCAGTCCTGATAACTTAATCTAACAGTCTGTTCATATCTTTTTATTTGTTTCGGTGATCACACACGTTCTTGGCAGAGTGCAGTTCTAGTTTATCCATCTTTACTTGTCATCACAAATGCCTGCTGCACCGTGCATCATCACTGTCTCGTGCACTCGTCTCTGTCGTATTTCCTTTATAACCCAATCTGAAAATGTCAGCTCCACTCTGATCTTACTGTTGAGATTATTCCTCTCGTTTTCATTGCGCCTTTTTAATGTGTATCACATTCGAGCCAACCAAAGTTTTGTTGGCACAGTCACAAACAAAATCACACTGAATGTACGTCAATATCTAAAAACATAATGCTTATTTTGCTGCAGTGGTTGTGTTGACTTGTGATTCACAGTCTGGTTCCCTATTGATTGTAAGTGGGTGATTATCAGGGAACGAAACGGGGCATATCTGTCATATTTTATCCACTGATGTGTGGGAGGATGTAATTGGTCGATCATTGCCCTGTAGGGCCTCTTGTACAGAGTAATGCTGTAGGTTACCTTCCTGTCAGTCGTTCACTCTTCTACCATCACCGTCATGCTCCGACAGCCTTCACAACATCGACTTTTTCTAATCCCTCCCTTTTGAAGGAATATCATTTCAAATGTATGTGCTTCCACTTCTGATTTCGTTTTTCTCTCGCACTATCAAATGATTTTGCATTGTACATAAACATGATTGCTGTGAACATTGTATTATAAAGTTGCACCCATTTACAAAACCTTAAATGGGCAGTAGTTCAGTCAGTGTCTCTGAGTGTTGGAGTTTAGCGTCAAATGTTTGTGTACACTAAACACATTGTCATATATCAAATAAACATGGAAATTATGCAACACAAAGTCATGGACTTTTCTTTCTTCTTCTTTTTACTGTATTTGTTATTGAACATGGTGACCGGCACTTATTAAATTTGATACATTTATTTAAACTGGTCGTCTCATTGAGATCAGAAAGTATTTTTCAAGAAAGACCTGT
The DNA here is from genome assembly GCA_038501795.1 of Pseudopleuronectes americanus. Classification (NCBI taxonomy): domain Eukaryota; kingdom Metazoa; phylum Chordata; class Actinopteri; order Pleuronectiformes; family Pleuronectidae; genus Pseudopleuronectes; species Pseudopleuronectes americanus. Next base: position 4,454,857 of record CM076724.1, read on the forward strand.
GAATAATGTATGTGATTATAAAAAAACGTAACATCCTCAAGGGAAACAGGAGAGTGTCACTAAGTTAACTATGTTAAAATGCCTTTTGACCTGACATTGTACCTTGAGATCAGACAGTGTAAACATTACACTCCTTAATAAATCCTGACTGGTCGGCCTCTACTATGATGTCAGACATTTTTGAGATTCATTTTTAAATCTCTGAGATCACTATATTCAGCAAGGGGATAACCTGTGTAGACCTCCAGGTTTCAAATGTCAAGGTCTTATCATTGACAACTATGAATTAATACATACATACTTTATGTTCTGACCTAATATTCTATGTTTGGTTCAGTTCATACTCAGTACACCTTTGAATTTGTTGACTGAAATTTATTAGGCAACAACTGACTCAAAGGTCATCTATTTGAAAATGGGCAGGGCAATATAAAAAGGACAAATATTATCTCAGTATAATCTTTATCAATAGCAATATAAGTAAATGCAATATGTGAACTGAACTGTTTATGCATTGTGTTAGCACTGCAGTGAGGACGTATAACACATTTGTTCAACCTCATATTTGTTTAATGTTTTTGCTGTTCATCAAGTGTTTGTCGTTGCTCGTAAAGAAGAGTTTAAATCCACAACTTTCACTCAGGAGCAAATGCTTTCAACTGAAAAGTAATAACAATGTGACATATATTTAGGTAATTGTCGATACTGAACATATTTATCTTTATAATACACAGAGGTGTAAAGTAACGAATTACATTTACTCAAGTTACTGTAATTGAGTAGTTTTTATGTGTACTTTGTAATTTTTTGAGTAGTTTTTGAAATGGGTAATTTTACTTTTACTTAAGTAGATTTTGACTGGAGTATTGTACTTCGCTACATTGGAATTACACCCGTTACTGAGTAAAAAAAAATTAAAGTTCAATGCGCAAGGCAATTCTCACTGCCGTGGTAGATGCTTCATAGAGTGGATGACGTGCCCTCACGTGCACGTTCATTATATGAAAACTGATCGTAAAGTTCACTGTTCGCGAAAACTATGGGCGACATGTACAACACTGCACAGGGAGCCACCGCGGAGCGGCTGCAGAGCCGCGGGTTGTCAATACCTGGCTCCGGCGATAGAGCGATGTGTTTACTGCTCCGCCGTTAAAGAGATACGGATGTCAATACATTAGTTCGGCTATAATATTAGTTTCGCCTCGCATTTCTCCCTCCCGGTCACCACACAGTTTGAGAATCACTGCACTACACAGGGCCGGACCTAGCACATTTGGCGCTCTATGCAAGCTTCACTCCTGGCCCCCGAAAATTAAATATATATATATATTTTTTTTTAAACGATTTTCTACAAAAACGGAATTGCAACTGTCAGATGGTATTTTGCCCTGTAAGACTGCATTTCTTTTCAAACACAACTACGATCGCATGACATCGTGCAAGCATTTGATTTAGACAGCGTCTCTACTCAGGAGAAGGAAAACATTCAACAGATAATATGAACCTGTTCACGTTCAAATTCATTATTTGTCATTAAGTTGCGTTCAGTTCAACGTTCTCATAAAAATGAACGTGTTCAATGTCCACTGCCTGAAACTCAATAGCCTACTGGCCTACCTGCCTCGGCTGCCTGCGAGCGACTCTTCAGCTGTGCTGGATGCTGTTCACTGCAAAGCGAGCCCTGATGAGCTCTACTCACCATGAAAATCAGATGCTGCTCAAACTCAACAAGAAGTTAGTAGATAAATGCTCTAAAGGTGGACCAAAGTTTAACCAAAAGTTTAAATATACAGTGGGTCAGCTGTATTTAAACCAAAAGTTCTTAAATGTTGACATGTTAAATGTTTTTGTACTTATATTTGTAAAGATTCTCCTTTAATTAAAACGTACTGTTTTTGGATTGGATTTATGACCCCTTGTCCTTTTTTGCACTGTATAGGAGAGCCCCCATCAAGTTGTTGGAAGTAACTAAGTAACTTTTACTTAAAGTACATTTTAAATGAACTACTTTTTACTTTTACTTGAGTAGATTTTTAGATGGGTACTTTTACTTGTACTTAAGTAAAATGTCATCAAAGTAAAGGTACTTTTACACCTCTGATAATACATTTGAGCACACTTATAACATGATTGTGAACATGAAGTATTGCATGAACTACCTTGTTGTTACCATGGCAGCTGAATTCAGAGTTGCCATGACCACATACATTACTGATCCTCATAGACATTTAAACCAGTAGACTGGTGCAACTTCCTCTAAATGTATACCCTCAAACTCTGAATACTTCCTTTACTGGTGTAATAAATTAATAAAAGTAAACTCTAAGCCAGTATAGTTTGTATATATAACCAATCCCACGTATACATTTTAGGGGTATTTTTTTATAACCTCGTAAAATACAGCTTTCCCTTTAAGAACACACAGACACACACGCACACGTGCGCACACACTCACATACACACACGTACAGTGGTTAGCTGCTAGCTGATGATTGACACACAGAGACACTGATAAACCTTCTCAGGACAACTCCACATCACCTCACAAGGTCAGACACACACACACACACACACACACACACACACACACACACACACACACACACACACACACACACACACTTTGCGAGGAGAGACACAACACGACTCCTAAATAAGAAGATTCCCATCAGATAAATGCTAGCATGTAAGGGTTAGCCGTGCTAGCTAGTTGAAGCTCCAGTGCACAGATGTAACCTGCAGTGAGTTAGCATCAGGAGGCTAATCCTCAGCTCGGTTTGACAGATGGTTGTCACACATGTTTTATGGATGTTTCTAAATTCAACGTGAGCATCGTCAGAAGCGGATGTGAACACGCGTCCTCAGCTTGGATGTCGTGTTAGCTCAAAGTTAGCTTCTTACAGACCTCTGCAGACCCAGCTGACATCATAACACACACTACTCATCAGTAATCACAATAAGAGTCTGTTGCTGCTGTGGTTACACAACATGTCCTCTTCCCTTCCAGCTGCTGCTTGTTGTGCACTCACTCACTGATCCAGATACAGTCACTTCATCATTTAATAAGTGTTCAGGTCACTGTCATTGGAACTCACTGTCAGACAGATAAGAGAAACTCCTTTTAGCAAAAAGTCACAGATTGAATAAAAGTTTTGTCAGAAGAGTTTCATAATAAAAACCATAGGGAGGAAATGACTCCATGAAATAAGAGGAAGTTGCTTTTTTATTTAAGGAGCTCGTTCCATCTGTATGCAGAATAGTGTTTGGACGTAGCTGTCAAATGTTAAACTGATCTGACACATGTAACAAGAGCACGGTCAGTGTACACGCTACTGGTGAATCCGGATTAAATCTTACTGCTCCGGCTTTAATTGTTACTTCATTATTCAGATACCGGTATATGCTTATGTCTCTATAATCTCCATCTTTTGAATTTGGACGACGTGTGCAGATCCCATTTTTTCAAATTTTTGAGTTGCTCTCACTAACAACCATAAATAAATACATTCGTGAAAAACATTAAATATAGTCATAAATAAATACACAACAACATACTTTGGCCTGATATGTTATGCTTTACTTTGTACACAGTAAACAATTATTTTATTAACTATTAGGTAAAAAGCAACAAATTTTAACATAAAAAAAGTTCATGTATTACATTTACCTTCTGGTTGTTGTAGTGGCAGATGGATCCGTATATCCACATGTCAGCATACTGCAGGTGATTGTAATAAATGTCTGTTTATTGATATTTGGTTTTTAGTTGAATGATGTGTAATCTATGGATGATATTTTTGGTCCTAATTCAAATTGGACAATGAAAAGGTGAAATTTGAATATCAGGTATGAATATTTTTGGGGGTGTTTACTTTATGACTCCTTCCTACAGCCAGGAGCAGGAGTAGACTAGCACCTCATCCAGATTAGAAAAGTGTAGCTCTACAGATTTACTATTTATTTTACAATTTCTTCTCAGGAGAATGGCAAAGCAGACTGATGACATCATGCTGTTGAAAGGTCACACCTTCACTGAAAATACCTTTCATCATTTCTCAGAGATGGATCTAGACAGGTAGCTTGGATCCAGTCACATCGCATCAGTCTGTCCTGAGACCTTAATTCACTGAGAACAGAGTTATGATCAATGATTTGTTATGTGGTGACAAAGTTTTTCGCTGATGTACTCAATGAAACTTAGGATCTATATGGACTACAATGCTACTACTCCACTGGAACCAGAAGTGACCCAGGCCATTACTGAAGCCCTGCAGGAAGCCTGGGGAAACCCAAGCAGCAACTACATCGCAGGTTTAACAGACTTGCTCCGCACCTAATTAAAATATGTATATATTTAATTTACTATGCACGACATAACCCACATCGAAAAAACGAGACACCTACGGCTATATATTATATCTTTATATCTGATCAACTTAAATAGAATACGTTAATACTAAATGAAAATACCTGTCACATATATAACCATAATCACATCTCTCTCTTTGTTCCTTCATCAGCAGAACTTCAATCACAACAACATCCTCTGTTTTCTTTCCTAAAATACATTATAACATTATTGTCCACCTTCTCATGACAAAGATACAAAGCTGGAAGGAATGACAGAATGAAAAACAAAACCAACAACCTCAACACAAATTTAAATATAAACAACACTTTTCATGTATTCAATGCTTGTAATACTTCCTACCATATACTTTCTAAGTGCATTAAATGGTTGTTTTTAATGGGTATTATGTTTTCAATGTTCAGATAATAACTAATTTCTTTCTTCCAGTGCAGTAAATTAAAGGGGGTGTGAGTTTCCAAAGCTTAAGTATCAGTTTCTTTAGAGCTATTGATGACAAGAGAATAACCCAACTCCATGGATACCTCACAGTGTTCTGTAGCATAACCTCAAATATACAAATGCAAAGATTAAATCCAAATTAAATTGACATTTAACTCGTCACACTTTGAAATACAGACACATCTGTATAGTCAGACTGGCTAAAGATATTAGTGTGTATTTCCCTATAGAGCAGGGAAGTGAGATCCAATCACTGGTGGTCACAGGAGACGTTCTCAGGATGTGTTCTGATGCCGGCTGTGAACTGACGTACTTTGAGCTGCTCTCCTGTGATCGGATCGACAGCAGGTCTGAACCGAGAGTGGAAACAACATGTTCTTATAAAACTTCTTGTTGTGTGTAGGGGCCAAGGCGAAGGCGATCATTAATCAGTCCAGAGAGAATGTGGCAAGAATGGTCGGAGGGAGAGCAGAGGACATCCTTTTTACCTCAGGGGGAACAGAGGTATATTATATCTGTGTATTACAGTTTTTCAAATTGATAATTGTATCATTCATACACCCGTGGCTCATCACAGACTCCTCTTTCAGGCCAATAACCTGGTGCTACACACTGCTGTAGAGCACTTCAGGAGGAACCGCCGAGCTGCAGAGCAGAGTGAAGGCCTTCCACACATCATCACCTCCACTGTGGAACACGACTCGATCAAGCTAGTAGCCGAGCACCTGCAGAGAGAGGGCAAGGCAGGTGGGTGGACAGGAAGGGGTCACTTTGCATAGCAGGTAAACTAAATGGAACCTGCCCCAGTTAGGAATAAAACTGGTTTAACAAATGTAGGGTGGAGACTGTAAGTAAAGCATGTGAATGAGCTTGTACTGCATCATAGGCTAGTTAATGTTTAGTAATATCATACTATAAATATAAGGTAAAAAACAATAAATGGCTTATTATTAAAATCCTGACTTATTATCCTATTTACCCCAAATTAACTATGTCACTATGGATACAAAACACCTGAATACATTAAATACTGCACATAAATACAATTACCTTTCTGCCACCCAATAGCACAAACAAAAAAAGCCTGTTTGAAGACTTCTTTAAATTAAGCTACAATTGCAGCAGATCTCAGTTCATCTAATAAAGTTTAGTTTATTAAAGTAATCATGTCTTTATATTAACAACTGAAAGAGAAGCCGTCATACGTCTACTCCCCTTGTTGGCATGTCAGACTAATTGTGTTTCTGTCACAGATGTTACATTTGTTCCCGTGTCTAAGACGACGGCCCGTGTCGAGGTGGAGGACATCGTTGCGGCGGTGCGTCCCAATACATGTCTCATCTCCATCATGCTGGCCAACAATGAGACAGGAGTCATCATGGTGAGAGGAGACAGGCACTCAGGGACCTGACACCCTCGTCTATGTTCAACTGTGAATCTTTTTTACACTACAGATATTGGAGAAAATCTATTATTATCCTAAAAGATGTTTGAATACTACAATCTGCCTATTTCTTAAGGAGTACTTTGTGCTTATTTTGTGTATTGTATTCTAGTGTGACATTTTAAATGGCATTTTAATATAAAAACTAAACATTTTCCTTTTGTCAGCCAGTCCAAGAGATCTGCCAGAGAATCAAATCTCTCAACAAGCAGCACGAGCGTCTCAGGATACTGCTCCACACCGACGCTGCCCAGGCCCTGGGGAAAGTCGGAGTGGATGTCTGTGAACTGGGAGTGGATTACCTCACCATAGTGGGACACAAGGTCAGGAATCTGTTGCACGTAAATTATGTAAATCTGGCAAAACATGTTAAAGACAGGGTTTGTCACATTTCTAGTTCTATGCCCCTCGGATTGGTGCTTTGTATGTGAGCGGCCCTGGAACCAGGACGCCTTTGTACCCGATGCTGTTTGGAGGAGGACAGGAGAGAAACTTCCGACCAGGGTAACATAACACATTGTCTTTGTTGATTATGAAACAATAAAAAAAGTCAAAAGATCTAATTTCCTTCTTTCTGAATATTACAGCACTGAAAACACACCCATGATTGCTGGTCTGGGAAAGGTAACTTTACTGCTCCATGCATGTGTGGCTGTCATTTCGTTTTTAACAGGGGTTACTGTTCAGATTTTATTTTAGAATATTTATCTCTAAGCAATTATTATAAAAGTCATGCTGAGATAGTTTGGTAAATATTTCTGATTGGAGCGTTACAGTACAGCTGAAACTAATATCAGTGACCTGATGCCAAAGACAGACACCTGACTGTTACTCTCTAAGACAACATAAAATAAAACACGGTGAGATTATCTAATTCCTGTGTTACAGCAGCAGATAATCAAAACAAGGTAGATAACAAAGCAAGTAGAAAATAGAATAAAAACAGGCAATACAATTAAATATTGAAATACAGAGATATGTACATGAAATACAAATAATATACACTAACATTACATACTAAGCTAAAGTGAACTTGAATAATCTCACAACATTGAATACAAATGTTCTTCCCTGACTCACCCCATATCCTTCCACCAAGTTTCATACTAGATTCAAAAATTCAAACCATAACAGTAATTTATAGATTGTAGATAGTTATAGATCAGTTAAAGGCAATTCATACATTTTTTGTTGAGCAGTTGCACAATCTTGCACTGTGTTTTTTTCTCCCTTCTTGATTAATAAAACAGATTGCAATCATTTTTTTATTAGTTCCATTCATTTATTGCATGGTAAAACCACTAAATGCTTAATAAATTACTTTTGGTCAAGCTCTTTATAAACTATTACTACTGAATGTTTGCAGTACGTTGTGTGATCACAACAGATACGTTGCAATATTTGTATGTTTTTCTCTGTTATATAACAAAAATATTTATTATATTTCATATCCTACCTTGTAAAGACATTTATTTATGTGGCACTTATCCAAAATATGGTGCAAAATGCTCGCTAGAGTAATTAATATTGTTTAATACTGAACAAATTATATCATTCCTGTCAAGTCAACGTAGACTCTAACTCTAACATATTTTCCTGCCTGTGTCTGTTTAGGCTGCAGAGCTGGTGACCACTAATCTGTCAGATTATCAGCGTCATATGCTAAGTACCAAACTTTACCTGGAACAACGACTGCGGGTTAGTTTGATTTTATTTTGAATTTTATTTAGTTTTTGTTTACACCTCCTTTGTCAAATAAATGTCTATTTCTTATTTTTATAGATGGAGCAGGCATTTAAAAAAAAACCGCAACTTATAGAAATATTGTATTTAGCAAGAAACTTAAATTCTAGATCTCCAAAGATGAGTTTTGATAAGGTGTGGATGATACTTCTTAGTTTGTTAAATAGTAGAACTTTAGTCAAAAAAAAATGATAAACTTTGTTAACATTATTTTAAGGAGTTGACCATGTTGTCCTTCACAGGCCATATTTAAAGAGCGGCTCCACTTCAACAGCCATTACCCCGGCTCTGATATCCTCCCCAACACATGTAATGTGTCCATCCTGGGCCCAACATTACAAGGTGATGTCATGACTCGTCTGTCTCTGTCCTGCGTCTGTTGTGGCCTGCGAGTCCAACCAGTGTCCTCTAACCCTACACCAATGTTTGTGACAGGCAGTTCATGACCTGCACTGGCCTATTTGTAAACTACAAAGCCTCTGAATCATTAATCTCTCTCTGCCCTGCTTTAGGCTGGAGGGTATTGTCCAACTGTAGGAGGCTGCTGGCCAGTGTCGGAGCCGCCTGCCACTCGGACAGTGGGAACAGGTAAATGAGTCCCTCTGTCGCCTGCTCTGCCTTTTGTTCAGACACCAGAATGATCAGCATTACATAATTCTCCTGCGATACAGGCCTTCACACATCCTCCTGAGCTGCGGCGTCCCCTCAGAGGTGGCAGCCAATGCTTTGCGGTTGAGCGTGGGCAGGGGGACGACCAGGGAAGATGTGGACGCAGTCGTGGAGGATCTGAGGAAAACGGTGCAGCTGTTGGAAGAAATTAACTGATGGACTTCTTTTGCACAAAGTAAAGTAAACCTCGGAGGTCAAATAAGGATGTACAGGGTTAAACGCACACCACCTGTGCTTATTGTTACTTGTGAAATGGATGAAAAATTTAATATAAATAATAAAGGAGAACTTGAAGTGACCTGTGGGGTGATGTTATGAGGAGATGCATTTACTCGGCTTCCATCACGTCATTTGAGTAGTTAATCAGCTAATTGGACCCAGGGCAACATGTATGAGTATTATTGAAATTAAATATTAAAATACATTTGTAAAAAAAAACTCCTTTCACTGATCTCACCAGCCATGAAATGTTCCATCTAGATTACACTCCTGCAATTTTATCAGCCTTTTGCTTTAGAAATATATATTAAAAAAAATCCTCTCATTGTAATCCAGCATGCCTTGGCTCCGACTTCTCCCATTACTTAAGTTTCCGTGCTGCCTCAGCTCCCCCATCTCCAGTGAAGCGCGGGTGCGTGTGCCAGCATATGGTCACTGCCACACAAAGGAGAGCGGGGGGGCCACGAGTGCTGCTCCTCCACCCGTCTTTCATTACCTTTCTATCTCGCTGCCTCTGACCCCCTCCCCTCTCTCCTAACGGCCATGTTTGCCAGCTGGCTACCAATAGGGTGTCACTTTCCTGGCCCGGGAGGAGGCTTATGAGTGCATGAGTTTTTGGTTATTCTATGCAAGTTTGTGCATGTGAAAAGATGACGGTACCCTGCTGGGATCGAAACAGCTCCAGAGAGGTTCTTCTGTGTGCCACAGCCTTCTCATAGCAGCCAGAAATGGTGCTTCATCGGGCCATCCAGGCGGCACGAGCAGGGGATCTTGAAACCCTGAGGGAGCTGGAGTCTTCTGGTCACCTCTCACCAGCCATCACCGACACTCAGGGCGCCAGCCCGGTGCACCACGCGGCCAGGTGTGGACGCCTGGAGTGCCTGCAGCTCCTGGTGAGCGACATGGGTCTGGCAGCTGACCTCCGTGCCTTGAACAGGGCCACGCCAGCCCACGACGCAGCAGCCACCGGCCACATCCGGGAGTTGCGCTGGTTGGTGGACCAGGGAGGCTGCAAGGTGGAGGTAAGATGATCGACTGAGAGCAGTGGTAAACCAATGCCTTGGATAGATGCCACGTGTGTCCAGTTTTCTGCTTCCAGCTACTTGATTGCGTGCAAGTTGAAAATCAGGCGATGGCTTCAGATAGTCATCTAACTGATCCCAGAGTACAGTTACATCACTGCAGTTGTAAACTGTGCTGGGCAGTACCTTTTCACATGTATTACCAGCTGATTACATCATATGATGTTGCCTAACTGGGTACCCATTAGTATTGTGTAGCAAGTGTTGAGGGGAGCTTCCACTGAATGTGGCAACTTGTGAAATAGAGTCATTTCTATCTACTGTCTTCTATCTACTCTACATTCTCAACTCTGGACAAAAGCATCATGATTGAATTTGTAAAATCATCGACCTACTAATTCTTGTGGAAAGCGTATCTGGTGAATAGCTCATCTAGTTGGCTTCACATTTGGTGGGTTTATGTTAAATTGCCTGCAAAAGAACGTGTGATAAGTTCAATATTAATAAATTGAATTAACAGGCGATCAGTGCTCTGTAGCAGTCAGCTGGGCGAGGCAGGCTGCCTTCAGTCTGTGAACCAGGTTGAACATGTCTTTGACGTCCTCAGATATACTACAGCAGCAGTTGGCCACTGGCGATCCGCGGACAATAAAATTAATTACAATTTTACTATTTTTATTTCACCATATGGGATGACACAGACATACTCGACAGGTGCCGGTGCAAATCTCCGTTCAAAGAATCACTTCCTCTTTAGTAGGTTGTCCTCAAAGCAAAAGCACAACATATATTTTGTGGCTGAAATGCTTTATATCAAGCTTTTATTTTTAAAATTTGTGAATTCGCATTTGAAGATTGTGTCGGTAGCTTACAGACCTTTGAACTAGTCAACATTCAATGGAACTGTTGACGAGTTTGTTATGGAAATATAATGACCAGTTCAGTAAATAAATCAAACTTTTATATAAACCACACACGTGAACAGTCATAATGCAAATTCAATTAAATTTTTCATTTTATGAAGAATATTACAATAAAATCTTCAATGCAGTTAAACCAGGTAAGATGAACACAAAGTTTTCTAGCTTCACTCTGCACACAACATCCAGCACACAAACAATACAAAGTGACAGTATATTGTAGAACTGTTACAGGAGGACTCACTAATGACAAGGAGTAATTGGGAAGTATCTCCAGAAATGAAGCATGAAGTGTCTTGATAATCAGTAATGTGGTTGAGTTGAATTTGTTTCTTTGCTCCATCTAACTCTGAACTGTATGTATGTCTCCAGGACAGGGACGCAGCCGGTGCCACAGCCCTTCACCTCGCGGCTCGCTTCGGTTGCGTGGAGGTCATCATGTGGCTGCTGGCAGTGGGAGGACTGGCCGAGGTGGAGACTAACTGTGGAGCAGTTCCCGCTCACTACGCTGCAGCCAGAGGAGACCTCTGCTGTTTGAAGCTACTCATTCAGCAGGCGCCTGGGTGAGTTCAGAGCACTGGCTTTCTCTGGTGGCATCCCCCACACTGAAATGTCATGGCAACGGTTTGATGGATTGCTATGAAAAATTCAACACAGGCATTTGTGTTCCTCAGAGGATGAATCCTACTCACTGTGGTGAACCCATGGTTGCTCCTCTAGCACCCCCATGAGGCTGACCTCTGAGGAATATCTTGACATCTATTAGATGGACTGCCATGAAATTTACAACAGATATTCAAAGTCCTTAACAGCTTCGGTGCTCATCGGACTTCTTGTCTAGTGCTACCAGATGGTCAAAATGTGAACTCATTCTTTCATTTTTGTTCACAAGTAGCAGATTTTTTGTTTTCAGATTTCCACTGAGTGCACACAAAGTATTGAGCTGAGTTTGGTGAACTTGAACCTAACTCCACCGTGAGGATTCATTCTTAGCTGTTAATTGAAATACCTTGAAAAGGATCATTGGGACGTTAGGTTTACATATTGATTATCTCCTCAGTGAATTGTCATAATTTTTATGAGTCTTGCTTTTCAACTCGCACCATCATCAACTCAAATTTCATTGTGCCCAATTAATTTGTCCAATGGATTAATAAGGATAATCATTTATTTCTATTATGTTTATCTACACAAGTTTACTAAGTGCTTTACAACATTTTTGGGGATAAAATGACGCAGAGCAGTAACAAAACTAAAATAGGAAAGGTAACATAATAGAAAATATTCAAAACAAGTAACAACCATTAAAACTCCTGAAAATTAGGTATTAAAGATGTAAAAATAGCGTGGAGTTAGAATAACACTCTAACGCCTTGGATAATAATTAATTTAACAGAATTGTTATTTTAGGATTAAAAACTGTCATAGACAGTCTTAGCTTTTCCAATAGAAACTCCCTTCCATCCCTTCCATATGCTTAGCCTTCTGCCAATGTGATTCAAGTTACTATATCTCAACAACCAATTCATACATTAACACAGTAATAATGTGCAATTAACACATATGACTACACAATTCAAACAAGCTTATGTTGATTAGGAAATTAACTGAATCACTGGGCAGAGATAGGTTGTTAAAAATCTGAAAATGTCGGGGAACAGGAGACAGTCCACTATCACAGACCTGAGAGTGTGACACTGAGTGAGGAGGAGATCAGAGACATGTTGGCTCTCCTGCCTCATCTCCTTGTTACAGGAGAGTATGACTTTAATTTGCATGACGCATGGCGAGGTCAGACCACGTGAATAAAACATGTCGAGACGCTGTCACTCACAACTCAGCCCAGTGGTTGTTGAAGTACAGTATGTACGTCAATGTAAATGCAGCCCTGCTGTGTCCTAACAGGCTTTTTAGGCAGGAAGTCAAAGGTTTTTAGATCTCAGATTCTTCCAGAGAAAAAAAGAAAAGGAAACAATAATATGTTTTTGAAACACACAGTGTAAGTTGCAGCTTAGGAGCAAACAATAAAATGCGTATTTTCATTTTGTTATAGAATTGATCCCTTGAATCCATAACATTGACTTCAAATGAAAACCTTCCAGAACACCACTGACGTATTTTCGGTGGACCTCAAGTAGTGAATTTCACTTTTTTTAAATACTTCTCGTAAAAATCTGGTTTAAATATTCCCTAGTAAGGATCTTTAATTTCATGATGTGCATTGTTATCCATGGTTTTTATGCATCTACGCAGGCAACAGAGTGTTGTTAGTCTGTCCCACTCATTCTGGTGAACATGATATCTCTGGAACGCCTCTTGGGATTTTCTTTGAATTTGGCCCAAATGTTCATTGGGACTCAGGGAGGAGCTGGTAGATGTCAGTGGTCAAAGTCATGGGCGTATCTCAAGAATTTATATGCTACTTGTGTCACACTTTAGAAAATTTTTTTAACAGGATAAAAATTATAGTATTTCATATACAATATTTCAGCAAAAACACTTTTCTGGCCAAATTTTCAAACTGGAACATCCGATTAGAACATATTTACTGCATCTTGTTTCATACCGAACTGTTGTGTTGCCTCTAACATACAATTCGGACAATGGTCACATTTAAGGAGTTTATGGCTAATCTAACCTTGTGTGTCTATGTTGTTGTGTGTTGTCTATTGGAGTACAGGTGTGTGAACCACCAGACATGGATCGGTGCTACCCCGCTCTACCTGGCCTGTCAGGAGGGACACCTGCATGTTGTAGAGTATCTAGTCAAAGACTGCGGGGCTGACGTCCACCTGAGGGCTCATGATGGCATGACCTGCCTGCATGCTGCTTCTCATATGGGCCACCAAGCTGTGGTGGTCTGGCTGGTCAGTAACGAATCCACATTAATGCTGCATCATAATAAAGTTTCTCCTAAATCTGTTAAACCTTATTTTCTATTCGCCCCAAACAGGTGACCTTTACTGATGTCAGCATGTCCAGCCAGGACAGAGATGGAGCGACTGCTCTGCACTTTGCGGCCAGCAGGGGGCACTACTGCATCTTGGAGAGGCTGCTTCACTTGGGTTCAAAGGTCATCACAGATTACTGGGGAGGGACCCCACTTCATGATGCTTCAGAGAATGGAGAGATGGAGGTTTGGGAAAACTTTTCATTTGACCTCCTGCTGTTATTGTTATTGTTTCTTCTTGTGTAAATATAACAAGCTGAATATAACCTTCTTCTTCTTCTTCTTCTTCTTCTTCTTCTTCTTCTTCTTCTTCTTCTTCTTCTTCTTCTTCTTCTTCTTCTTCTTCTCCTCATTTTGTTGTTTTCCTTGTATCAGTGCTGTAGAATCCTTTTAGCCAATCAAGCGAACCCCTCAGATCCTGATATTGATGGGTTCACAGCAGCAGACTTGGCAGAGTACAACGGACACTGTGAATGTGCCACATATCTCCGTGCCATGGAGAAAGACGTAAGCTCTCTGTCTCTCTCTCACCTACAGTTTATTTAATGTTTCCTCATTTTCTCATCCTCTTGCTTTGTATGTGTGTGAGTGTTGCCCAGCTGTTTACCTTGGCATAAAAATCAAAGCTTCACGCAGCTCGGGGAGCACGGTCAACAGCAAACATCTGGAAGATCATGGAACGTCAGTGAATCATTCTCTTCATTTGTGACATGTATTTTGTTCAGGCCAAGCCTGTCCTCTTGCCCTCCCCCACTCAGCCTGATTGCTCCGCTCTCAGTTTAAGAGCTCTAAGAAAGTGGAGAATGAAAGCTTTTGTGTTGAATAAGGCATCACAAGCTATAGTGGCGTGAGTTCCGGAGGAGATTCTTTGTTCTCAGTGTCGCCACGGAGGACTCTCTGAGATTGGCCCTTTTGTTTTGTGCGGAAAGCGCGCGCTACTTAACGTGATTGATAAATATTTTAGTGTTTACACCTTGTTTGTGCTGGTGACGCCTGTTCAAGTCAGGTTTCAAACAGTACTAACTGGCCTGTGTGGTGTGAACAGCCTGCTAGGAAACATTATATCCTGAGTCATTTGTTTTCCTTTCACAAAGATGCATAATAAGTAGATTTAAAGTTGAAATTTGAGCGGGCTGAGTTGATTTAAAGTAGGAAAGCACTGTACAGTGGAGGAGCCCATGGGGAACACTCTCTCAGCACACTTGGTGAACCTTAAATCCTGACAGCTGTCCAGAGGCAGCCTCTCCGTGTTCCTCCCCATCACACTTCACTTGCTGCCCATGACGCAGACTGCACAGTGATGCACACAGAGCATCGAAAGGTGTTGGCCGGTAGAATCCATGAGTAGGTCAGTGGAGAAGAGCTGCACTCACACATGAAGAGGATGGTGACAGCGAGCCAGCGAGGCATGGCCGCCCAGATCCCCTTCAGAAATAATCCCCCCCTTCAACAATGGGGAGCTAATTAGCACAGGGGCCGCTGTGGCAGCGAACACAGGCCGAGCTGCCGCTGGCTCCGGGCCTATCAGTTACCCCTCTCCAGTGGCTCAGGTGGAGGGCCCAGGGGCTGAGCCCGTTATGAGATCCACAAGCTTAAGTTTCAGCGTTTTTACCATTCTGATGCCTGGAACCGGAAACTCAATCCCTCTGTGGATTTGGAGTGCAGGATGTCATTGGCTTCAAACACACGTTTGATTGTGTGTCATGTGCTCTTTTTCCAGAGACTTGTAAGTGCTATGGTTGTCACCTCTGGATACTGTGTAATGCTGGTAGCAGACAGAATGCTGTATTATGTTTCTTGGCCATGTAGGAGTTGCACACAAACTGAGGCTTGATGGGAACAAAGGGGTCATCTGATAGAGAACCTGGAAGACAAGTTAATTTATATAAATCCCGAGAATCCTTCGGGGAACAGTGTGTGATTCGTCGAGGCCTACTGTGCCTGAGATGAGTTGTTCAAGTAGACGTCCCTTAATTACAATTCTGGAGGCGTGTCACGTTTGTTAAGTGCTGCATAGATCAGAGGTTTCATTGGTTCTAAACTATCAGTCAGATAATCTCATTTCCGAGCAGCGACCTAAATGGATTGGGACGTTGACCGGGAGGGGTATTTGGCCTCTCTGCATGTTTGGATCGCTCGCAACAAGGTCAGACTTGTTCTGCACCGTCAACCTCTCCTCATCTCTCATCTCGGAAACAGCTGCAATCAAATAAACAGAGCGTGGCGTGAGGTTTACTTCACACACAAACGTTTGCTCTCCATTCAGGGCCATCTTGCCAAAGATACTGCTGTTTGAGGATGTGTATTTTTAGAATACTTGGACAGAGGAAACACGTGTCATCCATCTCCACGTTGTTTTTTGCAATATGACACAAAACACATGCTCTTATACCTTTATATACACTGGATTTTATGAATTGCAAAGTCTGGCTGCATTACACACACTATCTCAGCGATAAGTCAATGAATAGATTATTTAGAATGAATTCTTAACTATTTGTAACTGTTTATGTAAAGTATTTAACTTTTTTTTTAAAGTTAAATACGAAAGAAATATGGATAATTTGGGATTGTTGGACAGCATTTATTTTGTAATTGGTAAAACAATGTAATTTCCTCTCGGTTATCATTCCTCCTTTCGATTCTGGCCCTGAAATGATCCGTTCCTACTGTATTTTAATGTATATTTAGTATAACAGAATATGAATGTGACCAAAACAGACAGATAAAGCCTTATATTAACATTAAATATTGCATGGACTGTATTTTGCAATGGATTATGGATTTTTCCCCATCACATAAGGTTTCTAATGGGTCTCTTAATAACTTAATAGGTAGCTTTAAGCAGGAGGAATAATGTTAATATCAGCACTTTTCTATTATTTGAAGACATCTCAAGGATTTGATTTCTGCAGTAACACCTGAAAAACAGCTAAAGTTAGTCACAACAGGTTTGTTGTTTATACCTTATTAACAGACAAAGCCCTTCACTTAGTCTCATAGTGTCATATTGTATTTCCGCTGCCACCGCAAAGAAAAAAAGATGCTTGATGAATTAGCTGCCTCATTCAATTGTCCCAAGTGGAAAGATCACCTGAGCGCACACATGGATAAAATGTCTGTTTTCCAGCTGCTTTGACAAGTCTTCCGCTGACACATCCCTTCGTGCAACAACGCGGCCGTTGGTTTGTCCATGTATTAGTGACATTACCGGCCACCCTATCCTTCTCGCTTAATTATTAACAGCATTCTCCGATCAGAGTTTATTGTTTATTGCCTGGCGGCCCTCGGCCAGTGGCATAAGATGCCGGGGATGTTGTCAAACAAGTGGTCGGCGTTGTCGAGATAGCGGCACATCTTCAGCACACAGTGGCTGCCCCCGGTTACCTGACTGCACCTGCACGAGTCAGCGCCTCAGGAGCTTTGTTGTGCAGTGAAGTCGCACCAGTGTGCTGCTGCGGTGTACAAGGTCAAGGCTGGTGAGTTTTAAGTTGGTTTACTTATCACTTTCATTGGCTTTTGTATTCATGACAGTACTTGACAGTGTTTTCATCCCTTTTTTTGTCTTTTATTGCTTTTCTTTTGAGCATTTGTTTGTATGTAAGTATTGAGACAAGTTAAGTTATTATTATTAAAGTGAAAAATTGAGTTTAGTCATTTCTGTTCAAGAGGCTGTAGCTGGCAGATGTTTTGGCTGTGTTCTACCTATGTTCTGATCTGAAGTGGCCTCTTACGGTCAGGCATGACTAATACTCCAGGCTCATGACCTTACTTTGAGCCCATGTTGTCGTTGTTGATTTTCACAAATTGGACATGATTTTTTTTTCTTCCCCTTTTTATCGAATCTTGTTCTGCTTCTAAATCTACTTTCTGCAACAGGAGTCGTGACAAAAGTCTAGTATGAAGTAGTCAAATATTGTCGTAATAAATACACATATGTGTTGTTAAGCTACACTCGATGCAAAAAAGCTGTAAAAGTTGGCAAAAAGATTGCATCCGTCATTTATTAGCCTCACTGGCGTTTACCTCCGCACAGGAAACCTGAGAGTATTTCAACATGTGAGTGGACATGTATTTACACTGTAGTGCTCTGTGTATAATGTACACCCACTGTATACATTCCACGTTTCAATTTATCACAGAGAACATGAATATTTCACATGGAAGCAGGTTGTTTTAGTGATTGATTCCAGAGCGCAGAATCACAAGACATGTTTCTTAAATACACACGGTGTTCTGAAATACTTAAACTCTCTCATGGCTCTGCCCGTAAGGAGCGCAGATTACTGGAGCTGCATATCTGACAATGAGACAGCACTGAGTAGCTGTTTCTTAACTCTTGGCTCCTAATCTGTAGTGATCAGTTTGTGGTCTTTGATAGAAGGGAGAGTGGAGCCAGGCCAAAAACAGGGTTAGGCTTTCTATATCTGCGTGGCAATTATGATGGGGTGCTGATGAAAACCAAATGCTCTCTGGCCACTGGGTCTAATTAGACACACACACACACACACACACACACACACACACACACACACACACACACACACACGAGGGCCGGTTCTCCAAAGCTTTTAGGACATTGAACTGTTACGAGAGGGGTCACAAAGAAATCACGCTCCCTTGTTTATCTATTTATGGGTTGCACAACTTCGGGGAAGTTTATTCCTCCGCCTGAGCGGTGTCACAGCATATTTCGTGCTGTTCCACATCAAAGTGTGAGAGGAAATGGCGAGGACCACCTCGTGGACACAAAGCACCGCGGCACGGAGCAGCATATTAGGCTGCCTTTGAAGTTTTTGGTTCCTAATAATGTCCTTGGAGGGCTACAGTGGATATGCTTTCTGCATGGAGTGCATTAGGACAATGCAGGTTCATTAAAGGAGATCTAAATGTTTCCATACATCCGTCGGAGAGCAGTGTTAAATGCTGCCAATTATTCAAGGTTGCTTACTACGTTGTTTATGAACTGAATGTCCTCAGGCTTTAAGAGGTTTCGACGTGTTACTCTGCATTTAGGCGTTCTAATAATCTAATGATTTAGTGTAGTTTATGTGTATATTTGTTTTTTAGATATTATTGTTTTACCAGCATAATGTACAGCATGTTTTGATACTATACTATATAGCCTGTTAAAACAATGCAGCATTACTTCCACATTTAACCTAATACAGCATACTTACATTGGGGATAGATCTACCGCACACACTGTAATTAAGAGTGAATTAACACTAACATGATGTATTGAGAAATTCAATCAAACCTTGTTATTACTTCCAAATGCTACTTTTTTTCTGTCTGTGTGAAATCTACTGAAACCTGCAGTGTTTTTCTACCATATGCTCTCTGTCTCTGAACCAAATACATGTAACTGTTCTTATCTTTACATAAACCTCAAATGTGTTGAGGGAGTAATACTGTGTCTTTGAGGATATAAGCTTCCTCGGCTCAGTTTCTTCCACATCAAGCAGGGAAAATGTCACTCTTTGGTGGTGAGTTGGGACAGCGAGAGGCCAGACACTCAGCTTATTATTCTAAAAGTATTTTAGTAATGATTGGTCATTGCTCTCCAGTCCTTGAAAGTCAGATTTTATTTCTGAGTTGAGAAGTTGAAAATTTACCAACAGCAATCTCATCTCATCCAGTTTATATTCTTTTAAGATGCCAGTATGTCTTTTCTCTTTCGATCACATCACCTGCTTGAGAATGCTCTTTGCGGTTTTCCAGAGGGAAACCAGTTTTTGTGTCCCCTTCTCTTTAAACTGAAAACCCCCTTGTGATATTTCTGTAAGTTTCCTCATATTTGCCCTCTAATGTCTAAAATAATAATGCTGTGACTATGATATCTGCAGACGCTGCAGACAGACACACTCATTGAGGTAGTCCCTCCAGTGGGGGAAGAAGAGAAGGTAAAGTCGACTGTGTTGTTGCAGCGCAGCAGGGACGACTACTACGGCAGCCTGAGTGACACAGGCAGTGACACTCACAGCAGCAACACACCCATGGATAGTTTAAAGGTAAACCCTGAATTGATTGCTTCTATGCTTTTTTATGATTTCATATAATAACCTAAAGCGTATGCACTGTGTCTCTTTGTTTTCCTAATCTAGCAACCTGAGAGTGGGGAGCCCCCGCAGGCCAGATACCCTCAGCCCGCGTCTGCACCTCCTTTACCCTCCGCTTCATCCACACCTGCCCGGCCGGCGAAATCCACAGTCAATAGATTAGAGCAGGTTCATATTGCAACTTCTGGTGAGAGAAACATTATGAGTCATCTGAATGAGTCCCTCTTCAGTCACTTTAGTTAAGCAACAAACTGTGCTTTGGTATTGAATGGTTACTGTATTGCTTAATGGAAAAATGTGATTCGTTAAACTCATTGAATGACTAAGACATGACTGGTTATGATTTGTTTTGCAGTTATTAAAGGTTTCACTCAGCCCAATGCAGCTGGGAGGAAGATAACTCGCTCTGCTGATAAGACCATCATGCCTGATACAAGTCTCCTGGCTGGAAGAAATCTCCTCGGCGACATGAAGTCCATTAATTCTCTGAAGCAATCAGGATTATCAGGAGTCTTCACTGGCCATGCAGTAAGCAAATAATAAGCTTTTCCATTTTGTTCAGCCAATCAGCCACGGCATTAACAGGTATGCTGTGGATGATACGTGGACTTTGTTCTCCTTTCTCTAGTTAAGATGCTGAAACTAAAGTCTTTCTTCTCTGCAGAATAAAATGGTCGTCCTGCCCACTGAAGAGGCCAACCTGTCAGACATTGACTATC
The DNA here is from genome assembly GCA_038501795.1 of Pseudopleuronectes americanus. Taxonomy (NCBI): domain Eukaryota; kingdom Metazoa; phylum Chordata; class Actinopteri; order Pleuronectiformes; family Pleuronectidae; genus Pseudopleuronectes; species Pseudopleuronectes americanus. The sequence goes on from CM076724.1 coordinate 4,475,415, forward strand.
TGGTCCCCACACATGATGAGAGAGGCCGTTCCATTGCCGAGTGGAAGAGGCAAGTGATGGTGAGACAGCTGCAGGCCAGGCTGCTGGACGAGGAGGATCAGAGGAGGAAGGTAACTTTACATGTTCTATGGTTAGATTGTGAATGTCCCTAATCCACTGAGGTAAATGTACAGTTTCATGAAATCTTGAATCTTGAATTAAAGGTTGATCATAGGAAATGTATCCCTTATTTTATATAGAAATGCAAAAATTCAGAAAACTAAAATTCAAAAATTCAAAGTTAATACAAAAGGTAAAATAGAACACAGTTAGCAGCCCTGACACAGGTAGATAATGTGCATTACAAGAGATTCAAAGCAATTACAGATGATTTATAAAGTATAAAGTATACGTATAATAATATATGAAGGAGGATAAGGTAAAAGGTCTGATGCAGTCGGCAGGGAGGACCTGTATCACATCCTGACACTGCGAGGTGGAAATGAGGCTGTAGCTGAAGCCGCTCTTTGTTTTGTCCAGGGTTTTATAAAGGGGGTGTGTCCATGATTGTTTGTAGTTTTACAACTATTCTGTTGTCAGTAACTTCCTCGAGAGTGACGAGCTTGGACCAAACTACAGACCCGGCCTTTCTGATTTGTTTGTTTTGTTTATAACTTAACCATTTGAGTCTTTTGTTAGGAAAATGCTGAATAGTCTTTGGTTTTGTTTTCTAAAATATGAGAAATTCTTGCTTTTCTCAGCCTCATCCGATCAGTAAACTCTATCTTTTAGTTTTGGACTCGTTTTCGGTTAAAAAGTTGATGACAAAAGTGTTGTTCAGGCTACTTAAAATTTAAATCATCTGTCGAACAAATGCTTAATGAGGCGAAGCCGACCACAATGAGCAAAGTTAAAATCTTGGTCTGAGTTGATGCTGTTCTAAATCATCATCTGCACAAAACAAAATTTAGAAACCCTTTTACCCCCATTTACTTTTAATTACACGAAACAAATCACTGAACACATAACTAGTCAAGTCATATTTTTTAGGTTTGGATCACAGTTATACTGTATCATTACTCTTTTTCTTGTCACGCCTAGGCCATTTGAAATGGTAAAAAAGGAGTTTAAATATGACAAGCTACATTTTTATCTGCTCTCTCTCAGGAAAATGGGAACAGATATGCCAAAGTCAGCTGGAGGTACTCTCAAGCCCACAATGCCATCCTGGGGCCCTCTGGTGAGCTGCTGACTGAGGATGACCTCATCTATCTGGAGCAGCAGATTGCCAATGTCTCCATGCAGAGGAAAAGTGAATGCTATGAGCTGGAGCTGGCTCGACTCGCTGAGGAGCTGAGGCACATTCTGCCGGCACCCATAGTCAACATCACCGTCAACACGCAGTTCAGGAACTTCACCAGTCAAGTTCCTCTCCCCGTGTGGTGTGGTCGCATCTCAGGCATCGTGAAGAGCATGTCTCTGCTCATGACCAACCTGACAGACCAGCCCCACTGCAAGATGCCCAACACCGACCTGATCACAGTGTTCTCCCAGGCCCCAGAGAGACAGGACTCCACCAGAGGACGCAGGGAGAGGATCAAGGATGAGATCCACGAGTTTGGAGTGTCTGTGAGGACTCTGAAGTCGAACTTTGAGACACAGAAATCACCTTCGTCAGATGAGCCAGAGGAAGAAGAGGTTGTGTTAAGTTCCTCCCTACAGCTCGAGGCCACAGAGTCAGTCAAACAGCCTAAAGTCTTGATTCCCGCCAAAGAAACAGACCAGAACAGTGATTCCGGCATCGACTATGATGAAAATGTTGCAGATGTTCTGGAGACCACAAGCCTTAGAAAGGAGCGTATAGTCGTGCTGTTCTTAAGCCACTGGAAGAAATCTGCCTACACCGTGACACTGAAGAGCAAGGACGCAGCGGAGAGGAAGATGAGTGGCAGCAACAGGGGAGTGGGTGAAAAACCGGAGTCTGATCGTAGTGGCAGCTTGGAGAGTGCCCAGTCCAAGATGATGAACAGTTCTATGGGACATTTCTTCAAGCAGAGGAGTGCTGTCAACAAGATGCTGGGGAACTGGAGAAGCATGATCTCCAGTGTCCCTTCGAGACAGATACGCAGGTACGACTGCATAGCTTTTACAATTTGCTATTACCCCCCTTTCCAAAACTCACTAGGTCCTCACTAGGTACTCAAGAAGCACTACTCAAGAAATGCCAGTTTTATAAGACACCTGTTCAACAAAAGTCGATCATGTATTTGTTCACTAAGTCAAATCCCCCACTGATCAATATTTTTATTTTAACAATGGACTAACAACAACTGCGTAATGTGAAATGGTATCCTCATAATGACAAACCCACAGAAAATGAAGAGGTTCACTCTGCTCTATGGAGCTCTTAGTTCTTTTAGCTAATTCTTTTGGTTTTAGGACTCAGTCACGTTAAGCTCATTATCAGTAGCAGTCTTTAAAGGACCAGTGTGTAAAAGATGGTGTGACATCTAATGGAGAAGCTGCTGATTGCAACCAATAAAATACCCACCCCAGGCTCAACGGTAGAAGAGCTGCATGTAGATGCCGAGGGCTCATTTTAGCTCAACGTAAAACAATAAAAGTATTGCGATCCCTACATACCAATTATTTGCTACATGCTAACAAATGAACAGCAGAGTTGGCAACGAACCAGATGCTAAAGAAAGCTTTAGCCAGCTAATATCTAACTAGCTAAACAACCGGGCAAAAATTCTGAATATTTAGCTTCTCAAATGTGAGGATTTTCTTTCTTTTCTTTTTTCTCATAGTATATCCAATACAATATCTTTTTTCTGTGAACAATTTGTCAGAAAAACCAAGCACAGTTTGTATAATCATGCTGTGTTTTCCACAGGCTCCACAGGCAGCAGGCCCTCTTCTCCCCAGAGCAGTTCCTTCCTCGTCTGGACGGTGCGCTAGTGGAGTACGACTCCCTGACCCTGGATCTCTTCATGCTGGGCTACTTTCACATCCTGGAGTTGGAGCTGCCTGTGGACGAACGCAAAATGAGGCACCTTCTGTGTTTTGAGGTGTTCGACCATATCGGTAGCTTTCCCTGGGAAACGGTCAGGGACTTTCACAAGGCTGTCATACAGGACATCGAGGCTGGAAACCGCGAGTGGAAGGACGGCCTTGAGGACATTAAAGTAAAGTTCTTTGGAAATACTGTGAGCAAGCCTGAAACAGCTGTAGAAGTGGTGAAACATAGCCTCCCAGAGGTTAGACAGGTCCCTAAAGTCATTGTTCAGACACCTACACCGGATGAGGGTGTGCTCTACCGAGGAACGGACATTTCCAGTTTCAGTAATGAAGAGATCTGTAAATACATTGATCGTAGCTTTGCTTTTTGGAAAGAGAAAGAGGCAGAGATTTTTGATTTTGAGTAGCTTCTTGTGATTTTTGATATTTTTTGTATGATTTGTATGTAGACGAAGTTAGGGCTTTTTGACTTGTGAATTGAACTGTCTGTTGAAAGTTGGCACAGAACGCTCAGCCATCTTCTTGGCTTTGTTTACGTATTCTTTGGTCAGACATGGCATAATGCGATTGATCATTTTGTAAATTTTATACTGTATTTTATTGTGTTAAAGATTAAACATCAGTGAATTGAAGAAGTTTGGACCACGTTGTTAAAATTTTTTTAAAAACTTGTGGTTTTAATATTTTGATACTGGTTTTGAACTTCAGGTTTAAAAAAAGTAATGGCATCAAAACATTCCAGACCATACCCAGCCCTATTACAAAAGAGTGTGCTTAAAGTGTGTTTTGAGTGTAATTATTTTTGTCTTTGGTAAGAGACCCTACTATGCTAAATATTTTCAAGAAAACCAATGGTCATAGAGGAAGCACACCCATTTTAATAATCGGTCAAAATAAAACATCACACAGACATGTTGAATATTTGATTATTGGCATTTTCTGCAGACTATAAATTATTTCAGATCTTTTTTTCTTAGTTTTAAGTCACCTTAAATAAAACCTCTCATATAGTATCTCAACCCCACATGGACTAACACTACACACTTTGTCGTTCATGGCTTTATTGTTGTCCAATTGCAACATCCTGGTAGTATGCTATTTACCTCTTTTACTAGCTGCCAGGAAGATTTAGAAAATGCCAAGCATGTGCCTGTAACAGCAGCTGCGGGTCCCATGTATCTTGTTTGGCATCTGACATCAGCCCAGCGTCACTGTGGGTCCTAAAAATAACCCAGTGAAAGACAGGCAGTCCATCTCAATGTCTTGGGAAAAGACTTTCGCCATGCTGCCCATGCACTCCATGCACTCCAAGGACTCTATAGACTCCATGTTGATCTGACCCGCTGCTCGGCTACAAACAACTTTCTCACAGGGACGATGAGCCACTATTTCCTTTCTCTACTTTTGTGGTGAGTTTATTTGTTGGTTCTTTACCAGATTTTACCGTGTTTGTCCGCAGGATATGTAGTTTATGCTGATTGTGGAGGCGGTTCAAGATGCAGCTGATCACACGGCCAAAGCTACTTTGTCGTCCTTAAAACAACACAGTGGTGTCATACTTAGAGGACAAGGAACTTTTTTACAAGTCATGTTTTATGTTTTCACTGTATAATAAGGACCAAATTAGAATGAGAAGAAACTGTTTACCTTCCATCTACTCTATTTTTAGGCTGTTGTTGTTCAACCATACTAAAAATAACTCATTACAACACAACAACTCTGCTACTCCGCTCGACTTTTTTCTAAGTTACAGCATCTCTCAATCATACAGATAAATCAAAACTGTCTTTGAAATAAAATATTCTGCTACCAGGGCTGCTTGATAATACGAGTTTGTACCTAATGTTAAAGTTTTGAGGTTAATATCTATAAATATTGTTTTAAAATGTTTATCAGAATTATTTATTTTGCATATTTATACATTTTTCTACATTTGCAGATAAGCTCGGAGCCTGATTTTTGACCGTCCCGCTGAAAGGTTTGACCGACATTTTGATCTGTTGACGATGGTGCGTAATGTGGATGATCTGGACTACTGCCTGTCCTCTCATCCTCAAAGCATCCTTGAGGGCTTGCGCTCCTTACGCACTCAACCCAAACTGGTGGATGTGACGCTGAGCGCAGGCGGTCGGGACTTCCCCTGTCACCGTGGCGTGCTGGCTCTCTGCAGCAAGTACTTTCACTGCATGTTTTCAGGCGAATTTGTGGAGAGCATTGGCGCCCGCGTGGAGCTTCAAGATGTTGACCCTGACATCCTCAGCTACTTGCTGGACTTTGCCTACACGGGCAAACTAACCATCAACCAGAGCAACGTGGAGGGCTTGATCTGCACCGCCAGCCAGCTGCAGTTCCAGTCGGTGAGAACCGTATGCAGCCGATACCTCCAGCATCAGATCGATGGAAGCAACTGTCTGGGAATCCTGGAGTTTGGGGAGATCCACGGCTGCCCCGAGGTGGTCGCCAAAGCCTTGGCTTTCCTGTTAGAGAACTTTGAGGCAGTGCAACAAAGTGAGGAGTTTTTGCTGTTGGCAAAAGACAGACTGGTTTCCTGCCTGTCTGATGAAGGACTACAAATTCGGTCAGAACACACTCGTGTGGAGGCCATCCTGAAGTGGGTTAGTCACCACAAGGACTCTCGCCTCTGCCACCTCACCCAGCTCCTCAACTTGTCCCGCCTCGCTCTCCTCAGCCTGGACTACCTGGCTGACACGCTGCTGAAGGACAGCCTGGTTCAGGCCTCTCCCAGCTGCAGAGAGGCAGTAGAACAAATTCACAGAGAGGTTAGTGACATTCTTCTTTTCTCTCTTATCGTGGTTTGCCTAATGTGAGAAGGTTTCTAGAAAAAACAATCATCGCTTTTACTTTTCTAGAAAATGGATTTGTCATCAGAATATTTGGACAGTGTCATGTCTCAGAGTCCACAACCAAACCTGCAAGAGGTGCTGTTTGTAATGGGAGGTCGCTCACTGGAGGATGAAGACTCTGATGACTCAGATGAGGATGAAGACAGAGACCCAAGACTACGAAGACTGCTGCCGAGGAACTGTGCCTTCTACAACACAAAAACAAGTAAAAAGAAATATTTCCCCTACTAATTTTCTTTAAGTTCACAATCCATTTTCACAGATATTTGTTAGGAAATGTCTGCCTGATTCCTCATACACGTTTGGCAGATTTGTTTTCTGGTCATTAAATTTAATGCTGACAGAAAAGTGGTTCAGATATGACAAAACTGCATCATCTTCTCGGTTCCTAAAATGAGCGTTTCATTGAGCAGAGCTCGAAGAAGGCGTCTTCTTCTGTGTTTATTACATGGGAAGATTTCGGGCTTTAGGTTAAGGCAAAACATCTCTGGCCAAAATCTCTCAAGTTGGGCAAGAAAATTTGAATTTATTGACAGTAAGCAATAACTTTCTATAACTGACTTTTGACTTAAATGTTTCAAGAAGAAAATTAGTGTATTTTTACCTAATTTCCTTGGTGTGCATTTGGCTTTTCTCCTGAATGATGCACAAATGTTAACTCAGTTTTTTTCTTTCCCTGCAGAACAGTGGCATGAGCTCCCTAATTTCCCCAACCCCAACAAGTGGGGTTACTCCATGGTCTCCTTGAACAATGACGTGTATGTCACAGGTGGGTGAAGTGTGAGCAACACAGAAACTCTACTGGTGAACAACAAAGGAGTGACGATAAATGGATTCGAGCAGAACTCGACAGGTTTCTCGAGAATAATGCAAAACATGGTGGGACTTTTGACAAAGCGCTCTCTCGTCTCTCTGACAGGGGGCTCGCGAGGTTCGAATACCAACACCTGGTCGACCACAGAGACCTGGAAGTACATCACAAAGCAGGGGAGCTGGGTGACTGTGGCGCCCATGCTCCGGCCTCGGACTAACCACACATCGGCCGTGCTCAACGGGGAGATTTACGTCATCGGAGGTTAGAAAATAAATAGTGCCGCATGAGGAGCCTGAATCCTGCAGTACACTGAAAAACTCCAGACGCTCACTGACTTCTAAGTGTCTCACCTCTGCAGTGATACTTTTATTTGATTTATTTTAGTGGATGAATGGCTTTAAAAAACAGGGCAGCCCTTTTCATTGTGTGTTTGCTCTGCCACATCCTTTAAATTGTATCGTTTTTCTGAACATTTACAAACTGATGATGACTCTTTCTTCTCACATTTCCCTCCTTTAGGAACAACATCAGGCCAAGTGGAGGTCGAGCACTATGACCCTTACAGCGACACGTGGGCCACGACCTGCCCCGCGTTAAGATATGTGACTAACTTCACCGCCACAGCGTGTCATGGGAAGCTTTACGTGATTGGTTCATGTGCTGTGAAGTATAACGCTTTGACCATGCAGTGCTACAACCCTGTTATAGGTAAGGATGCTCCAATACCTGTATCACTACTGAAGGGATAAAATATTCATGCCTGTTACTAACTCAAATATTTATTAGCAGGTTTGTAACTTAAATATTAAAAAGCAAGAGAAAAAAAACAACATTTGAAGATACATTACAGTATAGGCAGAAGTCTTCAAGCCCTAATGGTGGATTCATTTGTAGCTTCTTGCTCAAGTTTTTTTGTAACACTTGTTATCTGAGATTTCCCAATAAATCTACATTAACTGATCTATACTCTCTCCAGCATATGCAAAGTCTGTATCTTTAGATCTAAGATGTGATGAAGAAACAATTACCTCTGTACCCTCAGTATACTATATGTGAATGTAGTTGTTTTTCTACGGGGACAATAATGTTGCAATATCTGTATCTCAATATTTGTGTGCATAATCAGTAAATGTGTGAAAAAATATGCACTGTGATTTGAGAACATTTACACAAATCTTCAATTGTGTATTTAGAATCAGAATTATCGAATCAAAACAATGTTGCAACAATAATGGCCCCATATAACAGTCAAAGGATAAAGTTAACAGTCTCATCTAGGTTATTGTTCCGTAAAAAAGTTGTTGATTAAATGGATATTTGTCTTTTCTTTATTTAAATGCTTTTTACAGATAATTGGATCAGCATATGTTCGCCCTTTATCCCCAAGTACTTGTCCTCTCCTCGCTCTGTTTGTGTTGATGGGATGGTGTATCTGGTCGCCGACAACACTAAGAAAGTCTACTGCTATGATCCAGAGGCGAACATGTGGCAGAAGGTGGGTTTAGGAATCACTGCTGAAAACATTGATATTAATATGATATATAATGAATTATTGCAGGAATATAGCAAATATAATCAGTTTACATTGAGCTTTTTGATTACTTCTCCACGTCTCATCAGGTCCAGCTTCTCCACATGCTTCATGAGAATGGCGGCCTGGTAACGCTGGATGGGATGTTATTTGTCACTGGGGGCCATTGGAAAGGTATGGAGGGCGACTACGGGGTGGAAGTGGAGTCTTACAACCGGGCGTCCGACACCTGGGAGGTGGAGGGCTTCCTGCCAAGACTTTGGTTCTACAGCGGGGTCTGCACCATCTTCCTCGACCCCACCCAGTGGCCGGAGCTCTTCCCCACAGATTTAACACAATGACCTTGTGACCCTGACCAGACCAAACTTGGGGTCAAAAGAGATCTCAGAGACGTGTTCCCATCATATGTGTTTGACATGTTTATCACTGGATGTCATTGTGTGTTACATGATCCTCAGGTATTGCTGACTGAGTTTAGGACCGGCTTGGCAGCTCAGCTGGAATTTAAATATACTTTGTATTATGTGTTTGATATGTGGATGACTTGTTGTGTTACTGAATGAAGCTTTTGAGTCATTAAATAATTGAAGAAACAGTTTGTGGGCTCCTGTGTTCTTCTTTATGAAATGTGTTTTCAGCCACACGTAAACCCACCTTCCATGTTGCCTTTGGCAGCTTGATCATTAACCCATCGGAATCCAGTGGCTTGTCTCGAGGCGTCTGTGCTGCCATGGAAACATCCAAGCCAGCTTTCTGTTTCCATGGCGAAGGCCCGGAAGCGCGTGGTAACCTTGGCAACGGAGCCTGGGACCTGTTAGCTTGTTGTCGCTCCAAAAGTTTCATGTTGAAAAAGTTCAGGCTGTGATTTTTGAACCTCTGCATTCTCAAGCGCTTTTCTTCGTGCGGCTTCCAGCTGTGTTGCATTTTGTCCGTAGTTCGAGTCGACATTTGACAACTTCCTGTCCTGATTTTGTATTAGCCATACATAGCACGCTACAGCTCGAGCTAACACTTTACTGTCAGAGCTGGGGCCGCTTTGCAATGAGTTGTCAACGGGAGCCAGGTGAACGCTCTCCTCGACTGGAGGCTGTGATTCAGGTCGGTAACACAACACCGACACACAAACGCTGTGCCAACTATTTATCAAGCATTTTCCACGGGGGATACTTTAAAATGTAAAAGATGCGTTTTTGACTAGTTAGTACCTGCAGGGTGGTATCCATAACAACATGTATGTATTCTTTGATACAAAATGTATCAATAATATCTGCATTGTAAGCAGTGCATACTTTCAAAATAAAAGTAAAAGAATTTGCCTCTAAAATCTACCGTAATATATAAATAAATAGAATGAAGTAGCATTATATAGATAGAAAGTATGAATACCACAAACCCACTCCAGTTTGTTACTTGAAGACATATAATTAGATCCTTACCTGAGACTCCATGTCCAATTAGATACACCAGCCTCATTATCTTCACACTGTACATGATCATACTAAGTAAGTACCCGAGCAGACAAGTTCCTATTTTGGTGCATTTCGTTAGTGGAAGTAAGCACAGCTTTGTGTATAAATACATTTTTAAGTACTTTATATACAATCTATGCTATCCTATACTTCTACATCTACATCTACAGATGGAACAGTTTCATATAAACAATATTATTTTTGGTGCTTTTTTTTTAAATGGAAAAGTCCCAAACACACTTGTCTAAGGGTTGCAATAAACAAACGTCCGTCATAATAAAGCAATCCCAACAATCCAACTATATTACATTTATAACATTTAAACCTCCACGGGCCGTTCTGTGAAATGAATATGAGTACTTTTGAATCAGTACACTGTTTATACTTATGTATTTGTACTTAGTGAGAGCCACTACTTTGTCATCCTCTGTTATTGGAACTCCTCTGAGTCAAACCGTAATAACTTTGGCCTTTTAATGCTCAGCTAAGTGATGTGTGGGGCTGATTGTTGTGATTGTAGAAGTTGGAGGAATCCCTGCTTTACTCTGATGACTGCTCAGGAGAGGGGACTCTGGCACTTCGAGGTGATGGGCAGGAGTCCAGTGTCTCGCCTACGCCTGTCTCCATGCGTATCCGCCAGATCATCACCCGCAACCTGGCTCAGCAGCCGGCCGGTAGGGACGAGAGCTTTAACTGAAAGGCACACATCCAGCAGAGAGAATAGAGCTGCCTTGCTAGATAGCAGTTATTATTTTACCTGAAGTGGCGAGATTGACACTTCAGGACGTATGATCTACTTCCCCATCTCAGGTGAGAGCTGTGAGGTCAGTGACCTGGAGGAGAGAAAGGCCCTGAGGGAGCAGCTGTCTCCGAGGCAGATGGACCGTGACCAGCCGCCAGGAAAACATGCCAGTCTCACAGACAGGGTAGGAGTGACACAGGGCAGCAACACACTCAGGTCAGGGTGTGGAGTATTGTTCACCTTTTTAACTCAAGGAGATTATGTTTTCATTTCTTTTGTTTTTCTATTATTTAGCAGCATTACACAAAAACAATTGGAAGGATTTCCACAAGACTCTGTGGTAGGATGTGGTATGTGGTCATTTTTAGGGTGGATCCGGATCGCTGGGCAGATATAGAAATTGTTTTCAACTTCTTTAACATTGTGACATAGGGAATTTTTTAAAGTGTGTGCAATTTGTTGCAGATCCAAATAATAATCTGAATTTAGTGAATATAAATGTGGCTTCAAAAGGGGAATGAAATCGAGTGCATCTTCATTGAATGTAAATGGACTGTTGGGCCTTGGCAGAGGTATGTACTCGACTAAGTACAAGTAACAAGGCCAGTACAGTTTGCTTTGTAACCGATGTCACCAAAAATGACCAAACCCACCAAATATATAAAAAAACTATATCCGTCTTCATCTCATTCTTATTTTGAATATGATATACAGGGCGTGTAGTCTTTTCATGAACATCATAATTATGATACTGTCAACATGTGACTTTATTGAACCCCAATAAAGCATATCTCAAAATTAAAGTCTTTCCCACACTAGCTCTAAATGAGGCCACATTGTTAAACGCTGTCAGATGTTAAAGCAGCTGTTAGAGTATGTAATACTGTTGATGGTAAATTTATGCAGTTTTGTTTGGAGATGAGATCAAGAGGGTGAGCCACACTGGAGCATTGACTGCAAAAAGCTCCATGCGTTTGAAATGGAATATGGTTACAGTAAACATCAGTGCAGCACGGCTCTTTCCAGCAGGGAAAGCCTTTCGGAGTTGAACAAACAAACACTGTGGGAAGCTTGAAACAGCTTTGCATGTACTGTAGTGAAAACTCATGGCAGAATTTACAGACTCCCAATTGAATTAATGTAACTTGGCACAAGCACATATTTTATGTCATACATTTTTCTTTAATTAGCGGATTTGGAACAACACACAGCGCACATTACACATGTGCGTGTACTTGCAGTTCCATCTTTGTGAGGACCAGTTTGAGTTACAGACCTTATGGAGTTTGGACTTTTTGGGAAAGTGAGGACATTTTACCATGTCCTCACAACTTGTTTGAAGGTTAATACTTTAAGTAACATTATTCTAACCAGACCTTAAGTTCAGGTTCAGGTCAGAATTAAGTTAAAATTTCGATTTGTGGCTAGGAAATGCATTATGTCAGCAAGGGTCTTCACAAGAAGTGTTTGCGTGTGTGTGTGTGCGTGTGTGCACATTAGAGCATCTGCATGCATGTGCTTTGGTGTATGTGTTTGTAAGAGTAAATAAGAGCGAGGAGGGTGGATTCATGAAGGCTTTCCTTGTGGTCTGTTCAGGTAGACTCAGACCCCCTGTGCTCACGAGAACCGGCGTCCCCCTTCATAACCCCCCATGGTTGCCCCCTTCATGCAGCGGCTGCTGTTTTGGGGGGGAAATTGTCAGGGTCACTGGCCCCCTCCCTCGAGACTGTCGAAGAAAAAGCTCATTTTTCACGGTGTACAAAGCAGGCATTTGTGATAACACTGCGCTCTTTCTGCTGCTTAAATCTAATGAACACCCGCTGTTTGCCTTACGTTTGGAACTTATTTTAAAGCCAAGGCTATAAATATAATTTAATTAGCTTGGCAGATATATATAGCATATTTATTTTGTTGATATTTTTAGATGTGTGAAAAGTCATGAAACAGAACAAGACTAGGTCAAAGCCTAGTATATGGCTGGGCCGTCTAGGTTAATGTGTGAAACTGAAAGATGCTGTGGGACCACAATAAACAACTTTTAATGGAAACTAGCTTAAATCCTTATTTGCCTATTCAAGATATCATTGTGTCAGATTTGAATTCTGGCCAGTTACAGTCCTTTGCTTCTCTCTGGCTCTCTCTGCTCATATTTAAAAAGGCGGAATTCTTAACAAAGTCCTTCTCATTTTAATGTGTGTCCGTGTCTGTTGACATGGAATGACAGAAACAATGGAACAACACAAGAACAACTTAAAATCAGTCCATGAAGAATGAATGTTAACCAGCAATCACTTCCAAGCCATTTCCATCCACTACGCTGCTTAGATACTGTTTTTAAAACTGTCTGACAAAATAGCTATACACAAAAGACAACGACTGTCCTGTACCGTTTATTAAATGTATATACTTACATACAGTATTGTATTGTGAGTGTGATGTAAGGTTTCTTCCAACTGTAGTTGCTCTTAGATAGTTGCAGCCATTGTATGTGATCAATACAGCGGGAAGAAAACTTCCCCAAACACTTTCAGCAACTGGGACAGCTGCCTCTAAACAGTGTAGCAACAAAGGCAGCTGCCTCTAAACAGTGTTATAACAAATGCAGGGGCCTCTAAACAGTGTTACATAAAAAAGCCTTTGATGTAACACTAGTTAGAGGCCCCACAGACTGGCTGCCTTTACAAATCAGTGGCAGTTTCTGTTGCCACAGGAAGTTCCTCTACAAGCTACCATTGCCCCGATTTGAGCTCGCCCTTACTGAGCTGGCAGCTGCAACTAAGAGAACTGAACTATTTTAAACTTTCTGTGGAGATCAAGACCTTCCCCAAACAACTGTTCATCAAAACATCAGACATCGGATTATTTTCGCGATGTCTGTGCCAAACAGCAAGGTTGCAGCCTCGGTGAAAAAGGTAAGCATCACCTTAGTTTAGTTTAGCTGGCTCTAACTAGTTAAACCTCAAGTTGTGACGCCACAAGTGAAAGCAGCACAATTATGTTATAAATCATTTTTGACTTAATGTTTGCATGAAGTTCTTTGTTTTGTATGAACTGATATTTATGTATCTGTTTATTTAACTGTAGCTGGTTATTATCTGTGTCAAGCAGTTATCTGTAATAATGTTAGTACACAAGGTGTAAATAAAGTTGGAAAAACGTGAAAGAAGCACACTTACTGTTGAGTAAGTATTATTGCTTCTTATTGCTTCATGTGATTGTCACTTTTAGCCGTACAGCTTTTCACAGTTTGTGTTTTCACAGGGCTCAACTGTTCAGAAGGTACCTGGAGTAAAGCCAACCAAAGTTGCTAAGAAGGGAAAGGATGATGAGGAACGTGTGGATAAGGGTGTTGGCTGGGATGAGTCTCATGGGAAACGACCCATTAAACCAGTCGATCAACTGGAGCTCACTGAGGCTGAGTTAAAAGAGGACATTACAAGGATCCTGAATGCCAACAACCCACATGCACCCCAAAATATTGTACGCTACAGCTTCAAGGATAACTCCTACAAGCCTGTTGTGGTGGAACAAGTGGCTGTTCACTTTGTGTTGGAGGGCGGCCTTATACATCGAGACTCTGATGAGGCCAAAAGAATGATAGCCGGAGAGGCTGTAACAGAGGAAACAGGAGCTGAACCTGATGAGGTGACAAATGAAACCCCGGCTACCCCTGTAGAAGATGAAGGGGAAGTGGAGGGAGTTGGAGAAGAAGACAGACCAAGTAGTGTTGCCTCCAAAACTGACAAGAAGCGTCCTAACCAGATCAACTTCAGTGAGAGGGCCAGCCAGACCCTCAATAACCCACTAAGGGAAAAAAGCGTCCAAACCGAACCTCCTAACCGCACCAACTTCTCTGCCAATGCTAATCAGTGGGAGAACTATGATGCACACGAGGAGGAGCTGCAAAAGCTAGAAAAAAATAAAGAGAAGCAGAAAGACACGGTACCGGAGAGGGTGATATTGCTGGAGAGCGACGACCTTGCTGAAGTAGGAAAAGCATCGAAGATCTTGGAAAGAATGATCCATCAAAACACATTTGATGACAAAGCGCAAAATTTCAAATACTTTGAAGATGCCTCTGATGAGTTCAATGACAAGGAGGGCACCCTTCTCCCTTTGTGGAAGTTCCAATATGACAAAGCTAAAACACTGTCTGTCACCGCCCTCTGCTGGAATTACAAATTTGATGACCTGTTTGCCGTGGGTATGGGATCGTACGACTTCAGGAACCAGGGAGGTGGCATGGTTGTCTTCTATTCGTTTAAGAACTCATCGTTTCCAGAGTACATTTACCCCACCAAGTCTGGCGTCCTGTGTCTCGACATCCTCCAGCAGTGTTCTAACTTGGTGGCGGTGGGCTTCCATGATGGCGCCGTTGCCGTCTACAATTTGAGCAACGAGGGAGTGGACCCTGTGCACAAAAGCACAGCTAAGACTGGCAAGCACACTCAGCCTGTCTGGCAGGTACGCTGGCAGAAGAATGACATGGACAACAACCATAATTTCTATTCTGTGTCGTCAGATGGCCGTGTCGTGTCTTGGACGCTTGTTAAGAATGAGCTGCTCTGCACAGATATTATCAGACTGTCACTGAATGGTGCTGTATCTGAAGGGACAGAAGATGCACAGCTGCCCATGTTCACTTGTGGTACAGCGTTTGACTTCCACAAACAGATCGACTCTCTCTTCCTAGTTGGCACAGAGAGAGGGAAAATACACAAGTGCTCCAAGACTTACTCAAGCTATTTACTGGAGACCTACAATGCCCACACAATGGCAGTGGATGCTGTGAAATGGAACTGCTTCCACCCAAACGTTTTCATCTCTAGCAGTTTGGACTGGACCGTCAAGATCTGGAACCATACAGTCAACACTCCATTGCTAACCTTTGACCTGAATGCTGCTGTCGGAGATGTTTCCTGGTCTCCTTCTTCCTCCACTGTATTTGGTGCCGTCACAGCAGATGGCAAAGTTCAAGTTTTTGACCTCAGTATCAACAAATATGAGCCTATCTGTCGGCAGTCTGTTGGGCCCAAAGGGACGAAGTTGACGCACCTGGAATTTAACCCCATCAATCCCACCGTCGCAGTGGGCGATGACAGAGGCTACGTCACCAGCTTCAAACTCTCCCCTAACCTTCGCATGAAACCCAAGGCTAAGAAAGGTCAGGAGCTGCCCGAAGGTCCAGAAGTGGAAATCGCCAAAATGGAGAAGCTGCTCAGTCTGCTGCAGGAAATGTAGCAACACCCAGTTTAATGTTTCACTCTCCAATACATAAACCTGATACAATCTTTTACTGTCTTTCATAGTCTTCCCATTTGTGTTTCTCAGTTTGTGCAACAGTAAAAGCTGTTTATCAATATTCATAAACAGTGTTGCCACAGTTACTTTGTAAAAGTAACTTAGTTAGATTACAAGTTACTTGATTATAAAAGTAACTTAGTTAGATTACAAGTTACTTTATTTTAAAAGTAACTAAGTTAGATTACAAGTTACTTTATTAGTTACAATCAGCAGCTGCCGACAACACCCCCGCCGCCTCAACATAAAATGAGAACCGGTTTTGCCAACACTCACTTTATTAGAAACCGCCGGAGGGGGCCCCCGCGCGAACGGAGGGTTCCCCCAGCGGGCGCCGTAACTGAGGTGATCCGCGAGAAGGGACAGACACGCGTCCAGAGTCGCTGCCGCCGCCGCCGTACCCGGTCCCCTCCGACCCGTCCCCGCCTTCTGCACCGGCGACGGACACCGACCCGCGGCCCAAGAGAAGGAAAGCCCCCGCACCAGCGACGCAGACGCCGCGGACGAGGACCCCCCGCGCCCTCCTCTCCGGCGGCGCGGAGAGGAGGGCGACTGCTCCCCCAGCCGCGGCACGTGCCCAGCGGTCAAATACCCAAATAGTAACACACAGTGACTTGGACAAGTAACTTTAATCTGATTACTGGTTTGGAAATAGTAACGCGTTAGATTACTCGTTACTGAAAAAAGTGGTCAAATTAGAGTAGCGCGTTACTAAGTAGCGCGTTACCGGCATCACTGTTCATAAACCAGGGTTCCTACGGTCATGAAAAACTTGGAGAAGTCATGGAAATTTGTTTGTTTGTTGGATAATGCAGTATGCCAGGGAAGTGTAGATTTAACCTTGCTTGGCTACAAAAGTACATGCCATGGGTTACAACAGACAAAGACCTCAATCAAACTGTATGCTTTGAAATTCTCATTGTTAGCTTAAATACTAAATTCTGTCACTTTTTTATATAAACACTGAGATCTCACAAAATGTTTGGTCATGGAAATTTGGTTTAAATTGATTTAAAAGTCATTGAAAAGTAATGGAAATCCATTGGTCAAAATGTTTATGAACCCTGATAAACTATTTATAATTCATGATTGATACTGCAGTAATTGATACATAGGCAATACTGGGAAAAAATGTTAGATCTGCGAGAGACCTTCTCTCACACTTTCCAAAGAATCTTCCTTCTCTCCAAGAAGTACCAATAGACAGTTTGTAGATAAAGGGCCAGCTAGCAGCTCATTGACTTTCATATATAATTCAGATGCCCAAACAGAGAGGCACTGACTCTTCTTTTGCATATTACATCAGTGGCCAAATGTACAGGTTAGGTTTGCGTGCATTCAGTTTTGGGATGGTTGTTGCAAGATGAGGGAGATAAATCGGGATGCTGTGGGAGACTTCTTCTGACTCAGGGGGCGAAAACTGCTCATGTTACTCTGTTAGCGTTTGCATATTGTTTCACCTTCTGGTCTACTTGATCCATCACGTCTACATTAAACTCTTCTGGATAAGACACCAGTTGCTGCCTGAGTTCTCCTTTCACCAGCTTCCAGAAAACGTACATAACAAATTGGCGTCACGAACAGGATCTTAACACATCAAAGATATCGTCATTTGCAGAATTAAAGTCATCCTTTGATTTACCCTTACCGTATCCGAGCTTGACGAGATCATAAAGAAAACTTCCATCACAGTGAGGCTTACCCCGCCTGTTGAGTTCCAGCCATAAAACATTAGTGTAGTTTGAATTTGATACTGACACCACTAAGTAGTGATTTGAAGAGTGGAGGGGACGGATTAGTACAAGGCCTTTGTTTTTCTACAGAATGATCAGAGATATCATAGCTGCTAATGTAGCTGAGAGTTTTCTTTGGTCTCATAAGTCAAGAGGTTCATTATGAGACTCCTGTTGTGACTCGTCTATTCCGTGAAAACTCCTGTCTCCTCCTAACTATTTTCTCCCTGAAGAACAGCATGATGGTTTGGCAGCTTTGCTGTTGTGTGATGTTAATGTGAAGTGCTAAGCAATGCCCTTGAGGCAAATGACTGTGGTGCCCGGTCGAAACTAACACATACGCCAGCAGTTGAACATGCATCTAGCTTTCTCCCCCAGCATTTACTGCCAAAGGATTCATAGCACTGAATATATTATATACATTATGACTATGTTAATCTGTCTGTTTAATTTCAGGCTTATATTGATATATCTAAGTTGGTCTTGAGGAAGCAGCCAGACACTACATATTCACTACTGTTCATTGGTTTTGGTAATAACATGCTATGAGGATTCCTTTTGTTAAAACTTAGGATGTAAAGCAAATTGTCAGTAAAGCTTTCAGTACATTTATAAGTTATAGGTTATTTTGTGTGAAAACTTTGGTCTGATGGTTTACAAAGCTGTGAAACACAGATTTTTGTAATTAACTCTTAAAAGAAAATGTGAGTATTTAACATTTTTATAAGATTATCTTCTGATTAATTAATTTCAGTCATGTTGCAGAATTTTCCTCATCATCTATTATGATTTTCAGGCTTGAAAAATAGTGACTTTTATTGAATGTCTTTGGTCCACAAGATCATGTGAGAAACCTTTTAAGTCAGCATTTCACCCAGCTGCCCTCAGCGTGAACTTACTCCCCTGTATATTTTACATGGAGTAATGTTATCGAAATTTGTCCTGATAGTTTGGACATTCACCCATAACTGTTTGTTTGTTTGTTTGTAAACAATACAACTAATTACACCCCCTTTGTACCTTTCGTCTATCTGCCAACCCTCACAGCCCACCTGCAGCCTTTTCCAGCTACTGAGCTCCACCCACAAGTTGACAGGATTGGTTTCTTATGTTTGTGACATCACAAACCCTGGCTGTCTGAGTAAATTTTTCCGGAACGGGCTTTTGTCTACTACAGTGTTAAATGGGAAATACTTAGCCATGGTGTTGCGGCTTATTCAACTCAAAATGTGTTATGGCACAAATGTTAACCTGATTAAAAACCTGATTTTCACCGGAGGAGGACTTTATTCATTTAAGGCACATTTTTCAGTTTGGAACAAGACTTCCCCTGTTTTTCTTGTATTATGGGTTCATATGATACATATGATGCCTAGCTACTGAAGATCTCTCCTGAAATCCCTTGAATGGTCCCTCTGTCACAATGTCAGCTGAAGTCCAGAAACATTCAGATCTTTAATTGCCATCTTGCCCAAGCTTTATTTGAGTCTCTGTGACCCGACGGAAGACCTTTAACGTAATACCGGTGAAGTCAGACCTGGACTCTGAAAGCCTTCCTCTGTGGCTCTGTTGAGTCACTCAATGTGATCTCTGGTGACCCTGCAAAATTGCGCCT
This sequence comes from Pseudopleuronectes americanus, assembly GCA_038501795.1. Taxonomy (NCBI): domain Eukaryota; kingdom Metazoa; phylum Chordata; class Actinopteri; order Pleuronectiformes; family Pleuronectidae; genus Pseudopleuronectes; species Pseudopleuronectes americanus. The sequence continues at coordinate 4,494,484 of CM076724.1, forward strand.
GAACCTGGATAAACCTTGACCTAGTTTTTTTTAGTTGGATGGCCTCAGGAGTTTGGAGAACATGTAGGGTTGAATTCTGAACCCTCTGTGTTGCTTTTGGAGCCCTGCCAGTGTGCCTTTTCTCAGACGTAGACCTTCATAGGCTGCTGCCTGAGCACTTAGCGGCTGCCTGCATAAAGCTGCAGTGTCGCAGTCAGTTGGATAAAGATAAACTCTTGGTGAATGATTTCTGACACCAACTGCCATTTTCCAGGGCACTCTGAAATCTTGATTCCCCTGGGTCTCTTCATAGGAGCCCTGTCAAACACTGTTGGACCTAAAGAAAAGTCTGTTTTTAGAGATTGTGTTGCTGTCCCCTTTTACTCCTCCACCCCTCCTCTGTTTCAAGTTTGTTTTTACTTCTGGCACAAAACCATTCATTAAGCCTGTAGGTTTGAGTGGAACACTGCCAAAAAGACTGACTCCCCCAACTATCATGAAATTGTCAAAATGAATTGCCTTCCCTAGAGAAAATATGCTTAAAAGCCCATCCCAGTGCAGAATATTTGATGAAAGTATTCCATTAAACCCTGTCAAAATTTGGCATTAGACAAATCATGCTACCTGACTTAAAGTCAAACATGAAACACACTTTTCAGTTCTTCTCTGCATGTCAAGAGTGTCTAATCAAATATGAAGCCTTAAACTGACGGAGCATGTGTGTGTGTGTGTGTGTGTGTGTGTGTGTGTGTGTGTGTGTGTGTGTGTGTGTGTGTGTGTGTGTGTGTGTGTGTGTGTGTGTGTGTGTGTGTGTGTGTGTGTGTGTGTGTGTGTGTGTGTGTGTGTGTGTGTGTGTGTGTGTGCAGGTTTTATACAGGCTTTGTCCTTGCCACGGGTATTTGTGTGCAAGGCCAGACACATGCTTATGAGTACACAGCAGGTATTATTAGTTTGGCCGTATTTACACAGATCACTTTTATCCCTGTGTGCCATCACAGCAGCTGTCCCTGTAACCAAAACGCACACTCCATGGTAACACATGCACTGCTGCTCCCAAGCCTCACTTCAGTTCTCCTTGTTTGTTATCCCACATTGTGTAATTATGGTCAGCGATGATACATAAACAGCTTTCACAATCAGCTGGGGCTCTTTCACAGAGTCAGCACTCAGGGGGTAACACGAGGGGAAGGGGGGAGCGGGTATGTTGTTGAAGTAGGATAGTACGTTTTTTGGGCAGCTTGGGGGCGATGGACATCCGCTCCAGCTGTGTTTAGGAATCTGACAGATAGTGCACTCCATTAATTCCCTTTATTAAGCCTCTGGGCCCAGGCCAAGCCAGGGAAAACGATTGCAGCTGTAACCCTTCACATGCTGGCTGGACCGCGCACTCGTGGCCAGATGTCGCCCTGGGTGAGTCAGAGATAGAGCGAGAGAGAGGACTGATGATATGGACTTGTTGCTCGATATGCCTGGAAATATTTTTCTTTGTAAATAAACAATAATGAATAAACAGAGCTGGTCTTATAGAGTAGAAAAAGAGACATTTTCATAGACATTTACAAAGCCCCAGCTGAAACACTAGATAAACTGGTGTTATCGGATCTCCAAATGTTGTGACATTCAGCCATTGAGAGAATATTGTAATCATAATTTGGTAAGTGAAATGGATTGGATTTTGATCTACCACATGAGCAAGGCAGCGACTTTTGGCCAAACACCAAAGCCTTCACAAGGGCCTTGAAAATGATTCTCTTGTTGCTTGTTGGCAGATGATTCAAAGCAAGATTATCCCTTGATGTTGTTTGAAATATTTATCAAAAGAGACAATGCAAGGAGTGGCACAAATCATAAATATCAAGAAATATAAAAAGCTAATTCAAAGCACATTTTAAGAGGCTGAACCGTCATTCGCTTTGGAAACATAAGTGGGGCTCAAGGAACAGATACTTGGGATAGAACGAAAATAAAAGGAGCCATAGCAACCATATGGAAGCATAAAACATACCATGACAAAAAGGCCGCTGTTGAACATGATTGCAAAATGGCATTATATTACTTCAAAGAGTTAGGCGAAATTGAGACTGGGTTCAGCTCACTTTACAGGATCGCAAAGGCTGCTCAAAAGAGATTGTACTCCGCGGATTGTAAATAGTAAAGGTGTTCACTATGCACACATTTGGGCCCCCAAGTTAGGGCCGATGAAGCAATGGAATTATACACTTCTCTCTCGTGCCTTTAGTTTTTACAGTCACCACTCGATTTGTTTATTGTGAATTACAATAAGTTCAAGCTCTCTCTGAGAAAAGAGAGATGATACAATAATGATGCAAGCAGGGCAAGTGAGTAGATGGCAGTGTCGGAGAGTTTAGTAAAGGTGGGGGTCTCTGCAGCCCACCGTTATGGCGTCCCCCCGGGAGCTTCTTGCACGAAGCATGGCTAATCCGGAGCAGCCCCCGGCCTCCTGCTTTACAGCTGACTGGGGAGAAACCCCCCAAAAAGCGCCGTCTCTTTAGTGTGAGGAGCAGGGGCGAGGCACTGGCAAGTAGCCCAAACACTGCTGCTACAGTATGTATGAAAAAGCACAAACAAGCCTCCTCATCGGGGCAGAGCAGGGACCATTAGGAGTTTCCAGAAGGACCTGGTCAATGAGTGCAAAGCAAGGAAGGACAGGCATACACATGTAGATGCAGCATCTGGGAAACCCTAAAGACAATGTGTTTCAAAATGTGTGGATCCTTTGAGTTCATTAATCAATAGCTTGTTTGCCCCGGGATATGTGCCATTAAAGGTGCTCACTAGAGGTGTGTTTACATCCTTAACAAATGCTATAGTGTCAGGGATTATTAAAGTCTAGAATTTTATTTTAGGGCCTAAAATATTGTTAAAAATTTGAACATATTATGCATTAGAACTTAAATACATCTAGGTTACTCGTAGTTATGTAACGGTTCATTTAATTATGCTTCTGTTGCACTTTAAAATGAGATTTTCAAGAGAAAGAGATTTTAAGTTGAAGGAAATGTTTTGATGGCATGCACAGTTGCCTCAGCAAGTTGAGGTCATATCCTACTGTAACAGCACCTTCAATCTACCTCTGTGTATGAAAAGTGCTTTATTAATCAAATTGCCTTCTCTGACCTTGGCTAATAAAACTACAAACTACCAACTGGAGCTGATAAGGGATCAGCTACAAACACTCGGGTCAGAATTAAGCTCAGAACATTTGGCTTTGATGTTGGAAAGACTATAGATACCGACTGTATCTGTCAGCAGTTTGAGAGATAACATGGTGTTTGAGGGTTATTCTCTACTTGTCTACTTCACCCTATATTAAATTCAGGATTCCATTTGGAATCTGATATTCATTCTTATATCTTTGTTTGTGTGCATGCATGCGTGTGTGTGTCTCCTTGAAGTCTTACAAACATGTTGCATGCTTATATTAAAATGTTTAATCCTGCATTGTTTATATCCTTGTTAAATAGCTACATCATGCACATTGCTATGCCTCTCTGTCTGTTGATGCCACAGCTGTTGCTCACAGTAACAGTGTGAAACCAGTAACAGGACTCTATGTCGCTCATACATGAGTATGTACACTCTTGTGCATGTGCAACATAAAATCAAAACAGGAGCCTACCCATACAAATATTGTTCGCTAGTGGTCAAAAACTCCACAACGTCAACTCACAGAAGGGCCTCAATTCAAATCCAGATTTGTATTATTAGATAATAAAATAATTATATTGTACACCTTCATCAAAAATGATTGTATTAAGCTCACCTAGTGCATTTTTTACAGATGGGCAAAGGATGGGTGTTCAGTTAGAACCATTGCCTTCCACATAGATCTTAGCATTTTGCGTTTAAGAGTGTCTTCATGTGTTAATGTTTCTTATATTCTTACGCAGTGCAGTATGGTCTCTGTTGTAATGTTGTTTATTTCCCCCTTAAGCTTTAACAGCATTACACCCCTCCTTAACTCCCCCAAATTTATATTGTGTTCACTCACTGTACCAAACTGTGTTTTAAGGCCATTTCTTCAAGGTGTATTTATACAGTGCATGCTTGTTAGTAAGTCAGTGTTATTGGTGTTTTTGTGCCAAAATATTTGAAAAGATGCATAATCACTAATGCTCCACACACAGCTGTTTCCAGGATTCCCTTTAAACACAGCTGCCGAAGTTCTGTGTGTTTCAACCACTCCGCCCATGTTGTTCCTCTCTTCTCAGTCTCTAAAGCTGTCACCTCAACAATGGGCAGTAAAAGAAGCTTTTGTGCTCCCCCCAGGTCCCAGAAAAACACCGAAACGCACAGAGCCAAGTGCATGATGGCCGTTCGTGCAGTTTATTGTATAAATTTCTGAAAGGGGCATTTGGAAATGTGTTAATAATGGTGGCAAAGTGGCCGGGACCAGTGTGGAACAGTGAGACTATTGTCTTGGCTCTCTTGGAGCCTGCTGGAGAGATTAAGCACCCAGAGAAGAGATGAGGTACAGAGGAGAGGAGGAAGGGAGTGGGTCTCGGGGTTGATTTGAAGTGCGTGGATGGTGGTTTGGAGTGTGTTGCAAGGGAGGGGGTTCTCCTCCTCTCTTTTTTAAATGAGAAGTCGGCAAGGGCAGTTGGAGGCACGCAGTGTGTTGTAGTGCTCTGGGGCCATGTGGTTTGTATTAGTGAGGACAGGGTGTCTGGCACCAGCACAGAGAGTGGGTGGTGCACAGGGAGTTTAGGTTGTGTGAGGTTGAGAGGTTACAGGACATTTGGATTCAGATAGGGGAGAGGATATGTGTCCACAATGAACCAAGCCAGTATATTTATATATCTTTGTTTTTTAGATGCATTTAGCTGGAGCATTGCACACACACATGCATTAAGACTAATGTGCAAACATACTGTACTCAGACACACTGTGGATTTTCATTAATATCCCAAAACTTCACTTCATCTTGAAGCCCAGCTACTGTTTGTCCAGCCCTAGTTTGGAAAAACTGTAGCTCCTTAAAATGTGTTTTGTCAATCCAAATTGTAAGGATTTTGTGGATTTAATGGAAGAGATGTAAATATAAGATTTTCTCTCTATTGATATCACTGAATCATGATGATGATAATTACCAACAGTTGTGGCGGAAGTACTCAAACTGTTAACTTTAGTAAAAGTACAAAAAAAAGAAGAAGAATTCCATATTGACTTTTCTGCTAAAGTAAGTAAGCACTTAGAGTATTCAAAGTAAAAGTACTTGCTGAGTGTGGCCTATTGCAGAATGTCATCATTATGGTTGAGTATCGCCTTTGTTTCTTCACCAGTGACAACTGCTGAATGACTCATCTGAAAGCAGATTTATCTTATCAAGTATTTATTGTTAACACATCCAGATGAAACAGATGAGATCGTCTAGTAGTTAAACTCACCCATGTTATGTAATACAATCCAGAAAATTCAGTGTGTGATAAATCCTTGTGAACGGTGGGATTTGATATTAACACTTTCCTGAAATAGCATATAATCATCTTTGTCAAAAAGGATTTAAAGCACGGCTGTTACATTAGACTATAAAAGGGTCTTTTTAACTACTAACTTAAATTGCTTGGGTACCATCTATTGAAATATGCATATTCCTGTCAGATTGTCCAGCTCGCTAAGCTCATTTGTTCCCTTTCCATCCATCCAGCTCGATCAGATGTTGATGCTGCAGGACTCGGACCAGGAGATTTCATCACCGAGATCCCTGCAACTGCAGAACCAGGAGAGGGCTTACAGTCAAAAACTGCAGCTCTACCAGGAGGCCCAGCAGAGACAAGCCCAACTTGTTCAGAAGCTGCAGGCCAAGGTCACAACAACAGAGGAAATTCAGAATGATCAAGATTATAAACACTTCCTTTAGCTCAACTTATCGGACTGTTTTTTTTAAAATGTTATTCCAGGTTCTTCAGTACAAAAGGAGAAGTGGGGAGCTGGAAGAGCAAGTGCTAGAGAAGACTTCAGAGTCCGAGAAGATGAGGTTGATGGTATGTTGAGATTGTAACATCATCTTCAAGCATCGAGAATATATATATTTAAACCCTTAAAACCTCCAATGGAATCCAGCCTGCTCCTTACCCCAAAACATTTGGATGTGACAGATTAACTCATATTGTCTTGGCAGTAAACTTTCATGAAATAGCTTCCATTTTCAGGTTTTTTAAATAGAATCTTTTTTTTGTTAGAGCATTTTCACAATGTCAGCATGTTACAGTGTACAAATACAAATTAATCAAAACAGTGTTAAATTATTTTACTCACATTTGTTCCAGGAAAGACAATGTTTCTGTTTATACTTATTGTAATTCATTTAGATGTGAGGACTGTGAACAATTATATCCCCAAGTAACAATTTTATTGCAATAGATTTACATCCCTTAGGCTCATTAGTTTGATTTGAATTGTTTTGCAAGCCTAATTGGAACAAGCACTAAATTAATCATGCATAAGTGAAAAGTAAAACATGGACTTTTCATGTTGGGAATAAGATTTTATTTGAATATACTTTATTCAGCCAAATATTATTCTTGGCTGAGTGGCTCCCGCAGAGAATTTGGCTTCGCAGAATTACACAGAAATTATGTCGCTTTAATAGGCAACTGCTAACTTGTGGCCACTATGATACATTGAAGTGTTATTGGGATGTGAGGAGTAGTTTATGTGTGTGTTTGTGTGCGTGTGTGTGTGTGTGTAGCTTCAGGCCCACCTGGACTCAGCCCAGCGTCACCAGCGGACAGAGCAGGATCTCACGACTGCGATCCAGAATAAATCTGCACAGCTGGAGGAGGAGCAGAAGAGGTGAGTGATGGGCACCATGCAGAGTAGCCTACCAAGCCAATAGGGAAAGTTGTGCAAGTATTGTTTTCATTAGTAAGTTACAGTGTGTTAGGAAGATTTTGAAAAAATTCACAAAGTTTGTCATTTCTATTTTTATACATCTGTGTTGGCCTTAACTGTAGACTGAGGTTTTCAGGTTTTCTTTCTGTACAACCATACCCCCACCCCATTCTCATGAACATGACGTCTCATGGAACGCCTCAGGGGAATTCCATTACATTTGGCACAAACGTCCACTTGGAATCAAGGATGAACTGATTAGATTTAGTTGGTCAAAGATCACTGTGACCTCATAAAACATGTTTTGGGTCATAACTCAATAATTTGTATGGTAATTATGACAAAGTTTCACACAAATGTCTTAAAGGATTGATGATACGATAACGTTGTGTATCCAAAAGGTAAAAGGTCAAGTTCACTGTGACATCATAACAATCTGCAAAAACTCCTAATAGATTTTAATAAATTCACTGTAAGTCTTCCTGACATATATAAATCTGGGCAGACAAGGAGGTAAAATAAATTGTATCCGGCTGCTAAGGTTCACAACTGTGAGGCAGCAATTGTTTTTGAGATAGAAATCGAGCTGAAATATATCTGTCAATATTTTTGCAGTAGAGATGTTCTCAGTAGTTGCTTGACCTCTCCTGCTGTTTCTCCCTGCCTGTGCAGAACCTGCCCTTGGCAGATAATCTCACCGTCCAATTTGTCAGAGAAAATTAGTGGGACTATGTTGGCTTCCTTCTCCATAGCATTTTAATGATGCTTCCCATTAACTGTGAACCTAGCTCTGCAGCTGAGGCCAGGGTTTAATGCTCTATAATTTATGCAATTGTGACATTTTATTTCAAATACCCATAGTGGAACATTTTCCAGGATCTGATCATTTTTACTGCCGCTTTACCAAGTTTTAACACTTTGTCATAAAAGTGTAATGTAGAGATAATTCTACAACCATTACATATATGTTTTTGCCAATAATTGGGCGTATTGAATCCCTCTTGCCCTACGCCCCAGTTCCCTTTCAACATTATACAGTACCATACAAGCAAACATGGGCTTGGCTCAATCTCAGAGGGATAAGATAACTTAGTAATATGGCACGCTTTACTGTAACAGCGTGTGTGTTCAGTCAGTGTGAGAATGATGTAAACATTTTTGTAAATGACTCTACTAGATCTGGTGGAAATTAAAACTAAGTTGACACAGATGCTATAAAACTGTCACGCATGTTCGCCCTGTAACTTGGGTTGGCGAGGGTGGATCTACAGGCTTCAGATGTAAGAGTGATATGCCGGCTACATAGGCTATAAAGTTTGGTTGCTGTGGTTGGGGTATGAGGAGGCTGTCGTGACAGGGAAAAAGAGCCCAATGGCCTCTCAGTGTCATGAGTCTTGCTCCTTCCAGGTGTGCCAGCCTCAGCCAAGTGAACTCTGTGCTGCGGGAACAACTGGAGCATGCAGGCGCTTCCATCCAGGGGCTGACAGAGAGCTTGTGGAAGGCCCGCGAAGATGCTGAGTTGCGCGATACTCGTCTGCGGAGGGAGCAAGAGGTGAGAAAAACCACAAAAATGAAGAGCTTGTGTCAGAAAATCAACAGGGGAAGCTCAAGTTCATCCCTTTCTGCACAGAGATTGTGCAATTAAACTCCAGTTGAGTTCACATGGGGTAGGAATTCCATTCATAGCCAGTTTTTGTCAATTCATTCTCATTCCCTGTTCATTTCATCGCTATGATTTTTGAGTTGTTGTTTCCTGTGAAAACATTCCAACTGCTGAGGGGGAGGAACATTTTGTGTAAACAATCTGGTGTTTGTGCTGTAAATGGGCTACATCTGTCGATTCAGGGAAATCCAATTATTTGTGTGTGTGCCAGTATGAATCCTGGAGTTCCAGTATTGCATCTGTTTGGTATCACAATAAAATGAGAGGTGCCATCATCCGCTGTACGCAACCCTTACCACCCACCCTCCAGTCTCCAGCTCCCCTGTTGTCTGCTCCTCTCTGCAGACATGTGCCTCCCGCTTGAGTCGTGAACAGGCTCGTGTCAGAGCGCTGTGGCGCCAGGCCTCCTCCCTGCAGAGCACTTTCACCCAGCTCAGGACCTCCACTGACAGGTGAGCGTGGCGTGCTGCCAGAAACCCCGCCAGCAACCCAGCATTCCACAAGAACCCCCACCTCCTTTGTGTCTAACACTCACGACAGCACCCACAGTGCATTTCTCTCAGGCAACGATCAAAGTGGAACAGGTCAATGGGTTCACCAGTCTCCCCTGCTCATTGTTTCATCACTGGGGAAAAGATGTCTTAAGGTGTTTCTGCTCACTGTTGAAATCATCCATCAGGACAAAGCTGGGGCTCTATGGGACATGGCCTCGATCATATTGAACCTCTGTGAGCAGTGCTGAAGAGTAATTTGCTTTAATAATGATTACTTCGGCTTATAGACAGCTGTGCTCACGTAACATCATGTACTGTAATTCAAACTGAAGACTCTTCAAAGTGAGTCTTGATACCGGAGCTTAATCACTACAGATATTCATCATTTTCAAATGCAAACAGACTGTTATGAATGAAAACAGCATGTTGTGTTTCCTTACTCTTTCAAACATATGATACATTCTGTAAACCTAAATGTAAATTACTCTATTCAACAGGACTCTGTCTGACATGCGTGGGGAGTGTGCCGCTGCCGGCCAGCAGTTGCATGTTGCCTGCTTGAACTTAGAGGCCAGAGTAACACAGGTGAACACCTCTGGGGGTGTGGAACTGTCAGGCCTGGAGAGGCAGCTGAAGGACAAGCTGAAAGAGGCCATGCAGCTCCAGGGACGATGGGATGCAGAGAAAGTCGATCTTAACTCCAGGTAATGTTGTCTCGTCTGTCTGGACCTGGTTGTCACAAGGCTTCCTGCATGTTCCTCTGAAAGCAGCTCGTATTATTATTACTTGAACCTGCATTTAGTTTATGGACCAGTACAAAATTGACAAACTCTGAACTTATTTCATAAAAGTCCAAACATTTTCATTACATTTAAATATATGTTCAGTAATTTTACTCATGACGTTTAAACCCAATGTCAGCCTGTTGTTCTATTCAGAACTTTTCAATTAAAATGTCTCACTTTCCCACTTATCCCAGTTGAAAATCAAAGTAGGAACTATTTATAGATAAACAACCGTCTGTTTTCTTATTAGTATAGTGAATTAAGAACCTGATAAATTAAGAACCATATGTCCCGTTAATACACAAAATCGTATAAATCTAAAACTGCTAGAAAACTGTGAATAAGGGTGTATAACACTTTCCGCATGGGCTTAAACTATAGAATCAAAGGACACAAAACATATCTTACAGCAGACTATGTGTTTGTGGTAACCCTAATTCAAGGTTTCACCTCATCATACAAATTGGACTGGTAGCACAAATCCAACATTTATATTTTCCCACAGTCTCCAGGCCGTCTAATTGACCAGGACTGTCAAAAAGAAAAAAAATAGACAGAGTGCTAGGTCATATTTAGGGCAACTTTCTCATCAGTTCTTCATATGACTGCAGAGAAAGTCCAATGTATTTCCCCAGCCGCCATGTCACACATATATCAGTGTATGGGCTTTGATCATAAGAATCATGCACATCAAACCATTTTCTGTGACCTCTGCTCGTGTGCTGATAAAGAAGATTCAAGTACCATCCCCTATATCAAGATACTGCAGGTATGTCAGTGTCTTTGTTTTCTGGATCTGAGCTGCTTTTTGATCTTATCGGAAGTCCTAGTTAATCCCATGGTTCTACTCAGACAACATGATAGCGTTGATGACTGGTGGAGAGGAGGAATTCATGTCAGTGACTGAGGGAACTGTGTGTCTGATTTCACTCTCTGTCTACGTCTCTGGTGTTTCTAGAGCCCTGGAGCTGTCCGACACTGTGAAGCACCTCCGGAGCCAGAACAGTGAGAAGGACGCCAGCCTCACGACCATGCAGAACAGTCTGGACAGGATGGTGGGACCCCGGCACTCAGAAGTGGGAGGTGGCAGATAGGCGGGTGGTTAGAGGGGGCTTAATTGGCTGTAGTCTGGACCTTGGGTTTGATAAACTCCACAACTTCCTTGTCTAGAGGGCTGCAGTCTGGCAAATGTCAATCTGGCTCTATGTGTGCTGATAATCTAACTTCTGTTGTTTCCTGCTCAGGAGACGAGGAGAACGGAGGATAAAGCAGAGATGGAGGCCCTCCGCACTGAGATCCAAGACCTCCAAAAGATATTATGTCATGTTCACCAGGTCAGAGGATAAACAAAGCATTAGGCTAAGCTGTGGCTTTTGATATTATACCAGAACATGACTAATTTTTCTCTTCTTTCTGTCACGAATGTGCAGTTGGTTGGCGGAGAAGGAGATGGCGGCTCTGAAAGTGTGTCCTCGCCTCTGCATGGCCGCTCTCCCCTGAGAAACACCACTATGATGGCCGTGCAGACTGCTCTCTCCAAGCACCAGAAACAAACACAGGTACGACAGCAGAGGCTTGTCCTCGCTACACCAACAATATCCTAAAAAATCCTTGTAAAAACATTGAGGGATGCTCTCACATACAAACCACAGGACCTGCATGGGTGTCTAGATGCTACCCTGGAGCAAGTGGACACTCTGCGTCATCACCTGCAGGAGAGGGAGATCGAGAGGAGAGAGATGGAGCAGAAGATCCAAGGAGTAGAGAGAGAAATGCAGGAGGCTAAAAAGGCCTCAGAGGAAAGCCTCAGGGAGAGCAACAGATATTGCCGCTCACTGGAGCTCATCTCAAGGTACGAACTCATCATGGAGTTATTGTCCATTTCCTATATTGTGTCAAAGAAGATGTTACTTTCAAAGCACTGTCGCCTCACAGCAAGAAAGTTCCTGGTTCAGTCTGGTTAGGGTCTCTCTCTGTGAGTTTGCATGTTCTCCCTGTGTCTTTGTGGGTTTTCTTTGGGTGCTTCAGCTTCATCCCACAGTTCAAAGTACATGTGCATTGAGGTTAGGTTAACTGGAGACTCTAAATTGACTGTAGTTGCGACTGTGCGTGTGAATGGTTGTTTGTTTCTATATGTTGGCCCCATGATTTGCTGGTGACCTGCCCAGGGTGCACCCCGCCTCTCGCCTAATGTTAACTGGGATTGGCTCCAGCTCCCCCATGAGCCTCAGAGGAAAAGCGTTATAGATAGATGGATGGATTGATATTCTGTTTTATACTTTATAGTCATTGTTATTTGTGAAAATGCCAGTGAATGTTGTCTATGGAAAAAAAACAATATGATGATGAAAAATATTGTACTTGGATTTATGTTTAATTAAACGTTGTTATCCAAGAACAACATGTATACAACACTGCAGAAGAGATGTTTGTTATGAGTGTTTGGTGGATGTTGGTTTTCAGAACATCAAGTGTGATGATAATGCTGATCATTGTGCAACACTTGTCCTCAACATACTCTCTCCCCCTGTCTTTTCCTCTGCCTCGCTCTACCTCTCAGTGAGAAGGCCAGCCTTGAGAAGCTGCTCGCAGGGCTGCAGCAGGAGGTGGACTCCCAGCGTGCTGAGCTGGAGGCACTTCGGGGAATGTCACTGGAGCTCCAGAGACAGCGGGACTCCCTGAGGCAGCAGAGGGAGGATCTGGAGATGCAGCTAACACGCCAGCGCACAGAGGCCCAGAGAGGGTACAGCCTGAGCACGGAGGAATGACCGTTACACAACCGCACATCCCGTCACCCGTGATTGTTTTCAAGCTCCGTTTATTTAGAGTTCAGATCAGTAACACATGTCATTACCCCGATGACATTTGGATGAAAATGTAAATGATTTACATTGCATTACTGCACTCATGCAAGAGGGAATTGTGTTCCCCTTGTTTGCTGGGTTTCTTGTACTGAAAAAAAAATGTGATTAGTTGAGAATTGGAGCAGGACATGCGATACAACAAAAGAGTAACTCCCTCAGTGTTGTGGCCTTTGGCACCGAATTTCAACATTTTTCAAAGTGGAGATGGATTACCATCAGGGGATTTTGTTTATACAAATAATCTGTGTGTGTGAGAGACAGAGAAACAGTGTGAGGGTCATGTATGTGATATATTTTGTGTTTCAGCAATAGGAGCCTCGAGGAGCTTGAAGGGAAACATTCTTATCTACGAAGGGAGCTTGTGACTGCGAAGGAGAGTCTGAATCAAATCACACTGCAGAAGGAGGTGTTGGAAGACGATAAGGCCAGCCTCACTCTGGCTCTCACCAAGGTAGGATATTCTGATGTGCACCAGGTAGCCTGATCTGGATTACTGGATTCTTCCTGAGGGCCCTGGTGGGTTATATCTTTCATACATGTCCATGATGCACTTCACAGATGGAGTCCCAGAGTGCTGCACAGGAGGCAGCCCTCACCAAACTGCAGAATCAAGAGGCTGCACTGAAAGATTCTCTGTCCAAAATGGCTGCCCTTAGTGAAGGCTTAGCCAAAGACAAGGTGGACCTCAATCGTATTCTGCTACAGGTAAGTAGGCATTCAGTTGTAATGTTGATTTAGACTTAAAAAAAAACAGGACATAAGCTAAATATTTTTTCCCTCTTCAGACAGAAGGTGAGAAGGCCAAGCTCGACGAGCGGAGGCGAGAAGCTGAAGCGGATCGCACAGCGGCCAGGGAGGAGACAGCACGGGTACAACAGGAGATAATGAATCTGCTCGCTGAGAAACAAGCCCTGGAGAGCTCCCATAGCCACTTGGAGAATCACTGCCAGAAGCTACAAGCAGAGCTGAGGCTGCTGCAGAGGGAGAAAGCTCAGGCCCTGGAGCAGCACTCCCAGGTCAGGGACCCCCAACCATTCACACACTCTGTCCTCATGGCTCCCACCACCTGGGAGAGCTGATGTTATTAATAGCTTTCAGCAGGTTCATGAAGCTTGTTGTCACGTGGAAAATGTGTTGGAGACATCTGCACATCTGCCATGTTTTTTTTTCATTCTAATGGGATGTGGAGAGAAGTTTTGTGTTTTATGAGTAACTTGGGACATAACAAGCGAGGGATCTTCATGAACAACTGTGAACTGGAAAAATAAATAGATAGGCAAAAAATGTCCTGTTGGGGTTTAGGGAAAGAGCCAATAAATTAACACCTAAAGTATTCCCATGCTTCCCTCAGCGGATCCAGATCGTTCCCTAAAGAATGAATAGAATCCTCTCCCTCTCTGTTTGTTGTTCTGAATGTGAAACTGGGTTATTCGTGTTGATCTCAGTTCGAAATAACAAACATAAACAATTTGACAAATTCAATCCCAACATTTTTAGATAACTTATCTGTAAAAACAAATAAGCCAGTAAAAAAAAAGAAGCTCTTAAGTGTCCTCCATTGCACCAAGCCCATATGTCATCCCCTTATTGGGCGCTGCTCACATCCATAACACTGGTAATTCATCCCCTTTAATATTTGCCTGAGGAGAGGCTTAAATATTTGGAAATGGCAGTTTATTAGGTTCAAAATTAAATCAATGTTATTGTTGCTCCTCATACAATCTATTGCAGTGAACCATTAGGACCTTACCACTGTGTGACGGTGTGACATTAACTGACCTTAAAATACAGTATGCGAGACATCAGGCCTTTTTCAGATCAAATACAGTAGGTTATAGTAAAAGTCTCTGCTATTATAGAACTGACCTCCAACATAGTTTGATTCAAACCAGAATAATAACCCTGTGACAGAACATTGGGACATCTTGGTATTCATTTCAAAGAAAAGAGCTTGGCTTAGCAGAAGGATAAGAAGCAGAAAGCCGAGAAATATCTGCTACGTTCCTACTCCGATATACTGTATCTCGTTTCTTTAAAGTGTGTGCATCATGTAAAAACTTGATGTAAGGCATTGAAAGTATTTCTTGGCCGGGTCAGTGAAGTGTTGTCGCACACGGAGCTTCAGGAAGTCACTGGTCAATCTTACATATAACCGCACCTTGTGGTTTAAACTCAATTTTGCGGGTTTTTTAAACAATAAATAATGCAATAGAGATCCCGATTGGCTGGCTTATATTTAGCCAGAGCACATCTGTGCCCTTTTCCTGTGCTTCCTGTCTTTGTGCCTCCAGTCTTTACGTTAAACTAAGTGCTTACACCCCAGAATCTAGCTCCATATTTAGCTCACATATGCTATATAAATTAATTTAGAATGAGCGCAAATATCTTCGGAAAATGTCAAACTTTGAATAAAACTGAAACCTGTTTCACACTGAAGCTTTTTTAGTTGTTTTCAAAACTTAGGATGCTTACATTCAGATACCTAAATAATATATACATGTTTAATGTTTTCATTCGGGTGCAGTTTCTACAGTGAACTCCCTGCTGCATTCATTGACTGTATAGAGGAGGAATCCCATGAGAATCCTCAGTCATGAATCTGGTCTTATAGTTGAATAAATGCTGAGGGAAACTTGTGTTGCTTCACATAGGTCCTGTTTTCTGTCATCATTATCGTGACAAAATGACAAATCATTTTTGTTTATCTTTGGGCAGCACATTTGTTATGTCCCTGCAGTTCCTGCACTGTCATAAATCACTTTACGTTTGAAGTGAGGGGTATTTAAAGTTCAGTATTAATGCACCAAATCATTCTCTGGCTCAATAATGTACATATTCTCAAAGTACTGTCGCTGTTACTGTCGAAAGCTGCTCCTGCTCCGACACAGATTTTCTTATGCTCTGTTATGAAGTATTATTTCGACAGTATTTTAATCGCACATAATGGTGTAGTATTTACTGCTTATTACTGGCTGCTCAAAGGCAAAAGCATAAATGAATTGCCTGATGACATTTTATGTATTTGTGTGTGTTGGTCTCCAGGTCAACAGGCAGATGCAGGCTGTGTCAGAGGAGCTGTGTGCGTGCAGGAAGGAGCTGGAGACGCAGACCACAGCCCTAAAGAGAGCTACCCATGACAGGGAGGAGCTGGCCAAGGATAAGGCTGCTCTGGATGTCAGGCTAAACACCGCTGACCGAAAGGCCTGTGGTCTCACGCAGGAACTGGTTGCACTTAGGTCTGAGTACATTTGTGTATTTGTTTGTGTGGTCTTTAGTCTTAAATCTTCAGGACAAATTTCAGGTTTTCTGCAGGGCCGGGCTTAGGCATGTATCAGTTGGGGTTATGGTTAGCGTGAGAGTGTATGGAATGAATGTAAATCAGCCCAGTGTCCCCAAAAGCATCATAAACAACCAAGTGTGTGTGTTTGTGTAAGTTGGACCAGCTGCCAATGTGTATTTAAGGTCATTTGGACTTTTTAAACAAATTTTACCCTCTCAAGCGCCGTCAGCCTCATGTAACAAGAGTCTTTAAGTAACATGGTTTTATTTGGAAACTATGCTCATGATGGATCATTGGATTTTATAACCTTCTACACCTAGTGGTTCAAAGGTCTTTTTTTTCTCAGTGCTCAAACCACTTTACCGCTGTGTTCCAGAGCTGAGAAGGAGTCCCTGGAGACGGCTCTGTTTGAGAGCCAGGAGCTTGCCTCGTCTCTGGAGGCTGAGTGCACCAGGACGGAGGGGGAGCGGCACGGTTTGCTCCTGGCTAACGAGGCCTTGACGCGTGAGTAGTCCCCTCCCTCAGAGGTCCCACTGTCCTCCATGCCAAGCCCCCTGGCCATGAAGCCTTTCCAACAGCCCACCAGAGATCCATATTTCAGCTGTGAGCTCTGCAACAGCTGTGAGCTCTGATCCTGGAGCTGCAGGATCACTGTAGCTGCTTTCTCAGCTGACAAGGGTCCCACCGCTCCGCACAAACACATGGATCATATAAGCAGTGTTAAGCTAATGTATTCCACATAAAGACATGCATTAGTATCCCCTATAAATAAAACTCCTAATAAAATCTTGCAGAGCCTTTATCATCTTCACATCCAACCAGTATGTGAGATTCTGGCTGTGGGTTTATTCGACTCTCCAGGTGATGCTGCTCGCATGCGTGTCGATGCTGAACACAATTTGGCACAAGCTGCACAAGAGCGCAGTAAGTCGGAGGAAAAGCTTGCTCAGGTGGAGAGGAATGCCCAGATGACCCTGAGCAATAAAGAACAAATCCACAGAGAGCAGCTTGAGGCTGAACGTCGGCAAAAGGTACAGCAAAACTTAAGCAGAGCCCTGACCAAACCAAACCAATAAGAACACTGGCTCTTTTCATGAACTAATCAAATCAATGTGGGTGCGTGTTTGGTGGTTGATAGGAGCAGCGGTGTGCAGAGCTGATGCTGCAGCGGGAGCAGGCTGAGGAGCAGCTGCGTCGACAGTGTGAGGAGCTGCGTGTGCACAACCAGCAGGAGCTACAGCAGGTGCAAGAGGAGCAGGCCAGGCTGCAGCAGGACTTCAACCAAAGCCTCCTGCAGGCTGAGAGTGAGAAGCAGCAGGTGTGTGGGGTGACAGGGTAGTTCTGTTTTTTTTTAAATAGTTTATGAACCAAAATGTTTTTGTATATAATGGTAGCTACTTGTTAAACCCTAGTTTTGTCGTCACAGTTGCCAATGTTTTCAAATACTATAACTGAGAAGATTCTCAGTCATCCAGGTCCTGGTATATTTGGTAGTTGTATAAGTATACATAGGTAACTGCACTTGCTCGTTGAAGACGTTCACATCTCATCCAAGAGACTTCTTCAGAGACTTTCTTCTTCCAACTGAGGTCAATGTTGAAAATCGTTATGTTTATCTGGCCGATCGCTGAATCCCCCACCAGCTAGTTAGGGCCCTCTTAGTCAAGGAAGCCTTTCTCCTCAAAAGCATGAAAGCTTCTCTACAGTATGTGTGAGGCCCGAATGGCCACACCAACTTCATTTCGTGACCTATTTAAAAATGGGTCTGACCTCATAGTCTGTTGTAAACAGGCTTTGTCCCAGAAGGAGGTAGAGAAGGCTGCCCTCATAGAGAAGCTTGCAACCCTGCAGCAGGACTTGGCCACAGCCGACATGGAGCTGGAGGACACGAAGAGGGAGGCACACAGCAAACATGAGCAGGATAAGGTAAACAACATGACAGGGTCAAATAAGCTCTTTCTTGTTCTGTCCGTGTAACTCAGCCAATCGATTTGTGTTCCAGAATGTGATGTCCGTCCTTCAGTCGGAGCTGAAGGACCTGCGGACTCAGTTTGAGGAGTCATTGAACTCCCATGAGAATGGAAAGAAGAGTCTCACTGAGCAGGTCAGAGAGCTGAACCAACAGAGCGAGCATGCACAGCAGGAGGTGAGAATGTTTATGTGTGTTGCTGACTCAAACAAGACAGATGTTGATCTTTAGTGAGTGCTAGGATCTTGATTTTAACATAGAAATATACAGCATAGGTAATTATAGGCTTGTTTGGATTGGCAAATGATGCAAGACCTCAGATCTGCTTCGAGTGTGAGAGGGAGTTTGCACCTATTTGTGCCAGGGGGAGGTAGAGTCATTAACCACAAGCCCCTGTTGATACAAGCTGCCGCCACAGAGCTTTACTTGCATCAGGCTGCCATCAGGTGCAGAGTCTGCGTTGCCAAATCCTACAAGGAAGGTTGCTGTCCACTCGTCAGACTCATACTCTGATCTTGCTCTCTGTGTCAAGTCCGCTGCCGGAAAATGTATCCACTGGCCTAATATAAACATAAAAGTGCAATTAGACTATAATTTTGGCCAAATGACACACCTCTCCGGGCCAAATGAGAGCCGTAAATCTCAACTCACGGGGTCGCTTGAGGTCAGGATTCCAGGCACAGGGTCGCCGGGCATTTTAGTGAAATAACAAGCTCACAGTCACCTCATTAAGATGTAACTGCTGAGCTGCAAGGGCCTCATCGTGCCTTGATTTAATAGCCTGGTTTTCCTGGAAAAGTGGACTGTTTATCTGTGTGGGACGTTTTGGTTTCAGTGAAAATGCAGAAATGAGGATCATCCTGTCTTCGCTCCGTCTCCTTAGTCTTGTCAAGCTACACTGAATGAGGTTGTGTGGAGCCAAAGCAGAGGAGTCTTGAGGTTTGGACAGCCCTCCCTATTGCCGTAGATCAAGTCAGGCTTCAGTGACACTGTCATATTTGGCTGCCACTCCTACTCATTTCCATGTTTGATTATTTTCTGTAATCCCATCTCGGGATTCTGATGTCAGACACTGACAAAGGGAGAACCAGTGAGCAGGGTTGGACTGGGAAAAAAATGGCGCCCTGGATTTGTCCGTTGGGCTCGGGTTGGTAAAGGTTGACATTTGGGGAACACAAGTTCCCATGCACGTCCTGAATGATAGGTACTTAGAAAGAGCTGGTAAAGAGACGGACAGGGCCAGGATAAACTTAATGGTTCTTTTGATGGCCACTGGCGCTCCGATGCAGGAGGATTTGGCCCAGATTGTCCAATGGCCAGTTCAACCATGCCAGAGGTGGGAGGATCCGGTCCCTGGTACCATAATGTGAAATTAAAGTTTGAGTTAACCCCTAGTGTAAATAAGCTAGTGGGAGAGTGTTTATTTTCTCCCTTGCAGCAGTGAGAGGCTGGCTCCACTGGGACTCCAGGTCCCCCTCTCCCATCCTAATAACACAACACTGCTGCCCTCATATTCTCGGCCCTTTTCCTCTGCTCCCACCCAAAAAAATCTGATAAAATAAAGTATAAACGCCAGATCAGCACTCGCTTGTTTTTTCTCACATTAGAGTTTATGAGAACGAACCATCTTGTGTGGCCTCTGAACATAACACTCCTCCTCATCCCGGTCCTCATCCTCCCTCCTCCACCCACTCTCCCCCTCGTTCCCCACCTCCTCAGGGGGGCTGCTGTTTATCATGTTGCACTCTGTGGATTTTTTACACTGCGAGCTGCAGCGAAGGAGATTGGAAGAGACAGCAACTGGCTACAGGCCCAAATGGCTCTTATCCATGCCCAGATAAGCTCTGTCCTCCCTATTTCTCCCGCTACACATATGCTGCCATAAAACAGAATATAGGTCATACTGTATCTTGAGACCTTGCACATAGCACTTAGAGTAAGAGATGCTGAGGTTTAGCTTTCAAACAAAGACGCTCTAATGCCTTATCTGATCCAAAATCAGTTTTGCAGTACGCTGAAAGATCTTTCTAATTTTGATTATTACACACATGTGTTTGAGTGTTTGATGTGGTGTACATAACAGCCTGATTGAAGTTTGATGAATTTTGAGGATAAAAATAATTTTGTCTGTTTTAAATGTTTTATTGAATTATATTGAAAACCGATCATGTATATATCCATTTGAAATGTATGATCAAATAAATTCTGGATTGAATTGACAATCCAAATTAAGAAACCCTGGAACATCAAGAAAAAAGTTACAATTTCTGTATTGGAGTGTAAGTCTTAACCTTATGTATTAATGATAATAAAATGTAAGATTATAATAATAATCTATGTGAAAGTTATTTATCAGTTTTCCCAATTTAGGCTCATTGATAAAACATCATTCCTTTCCTTCTACCTGAAGTTAGAAGGCCTTCGTCGGCAGCTGCAGGAAGCTGAGGACGGACTTATTAAAGGTCGAAAGGAGCTGATTGAGGCCCACAGAGGGCTCCAGGAGTGTGCACAGGAGCGGGACAAGCAACGAAAAGAAGTGCTGGACCTGAGAAGACTCCTGGGTGATGAGGCCAGAGAGAAAGAGGCCATCCAAGCCTCCAACCAGGAGCTCAGAGCTTTCATTAAGCGAGCGGAGAGTGACAACAACAGGTAAGGCGGTCTTTTACTGTTGTGCTCGTGGTGCATCAATTGATATTATAATTCTTTGCTAATTTTAAGTATCTTTTGAGAAGCTTGAGACGATCTGTGGAAGAAAGAGAGCAGAAGGTGTCTGTCTTAGAAGAATGTAGGAGCTCGATGGACCAAGAGGCAACCACTTTACGGAGCAGCATGAGGGAGCTGGAGAAGTCTCGCCTGCAGGCACGCAGAGAGCTGCAGGAGCTGCGCAGACAGGTGAAAGATTATCCAGGTCGCCGCTTTCCATCTGATTTATTATAAATAAAGGATTACTTTCAAATAGTTTGCGCTGTGTTGACACGAGCAGGTAAAGATCCTTGATGGTGAGAACAGCCGGCAGAAACAGGAGCTGCTGGAGCTGCAGGCCCGGGTATGTCAAGAGGAGCAGAAGGAGGAGGAGGCGCGTCACGAGGCTTTCAATCTTAAGCAGAGAGTTCTGGAGTGTGAGGCCGGCAGAGAGGCAGCGCTGAATGAGGTAGAAGACCACAGTGAAGTACATAGATACATGAAGAATGCCTGCAGAGACATGAGGATGTAAAAATAACACATAGTGTATTCCATTGTTACAGTGATGGGATAGCGTCAGTTTTATTATGAAAACTTGATGATAACTGTCTTTATTTAATTCTCAGAGCTATCAGAGAGAGAAAAATATGATCTGTTTTGATGCAAAGGGAAAAATAGGTTTTGTATTTCATGAAGTTTCTAACCTCTTCTGTCCCATAACTATATCTTTAGGGTCCCCAAGTTCTCATGACCCCAGCTGTTAAAGTGTGCTTGAGTTGTCAAGTTAATGTATGGCATGGTTAAATGGATAGCACTTCGTTATGATGTATATGAAGCCTGGTTAATGTATCCTTTTTTAAAGCTAAATCCAGTAAATATCAATACACCAGTCTTTGAAGTATTCTGTCTACATATCAAGAACACAACGCTGAGGTTGAGAGATTTCAGCATACCTTTCTGGAGTATGGCCTCATCCTATTAGAAATCCCTGGAGAATGCACAACTCTTTACAGAAACCATGTACACATTACTGTATTTACACAGGTACAAAAACATCAACAGACTTAACCAACAGCTTGTGTAATAAAAAACACTGTAAAAAACTAAAATGCCAAATGTGAAACGCTGCACAGATCAGCATCCCTGGAAGTATACAACCTGTGTTTTTTACTGGTCTAGTTACAGTTAAGTTGTTACATTTATAAACACTACAAAACTCTGTGGTTAAATAAAGACAGCTGGCAGAAAATGAATGGTATGAACCAACAACAGTGTCCATTAGTGTCTTCAATTTGTAAAAGATTAAAAATCCCTCAAACGTACTCAAAGCATCACAGTTATGACATAACTATCACGCATAAGGCAAAATCCACAGTATAAGATAAATATACCGGTATATGACTTACGGAGACAATTAGGTTTGTCTTGAAACCAGTCCTGTGTTTTTTTGCAGTTGTCAGGTCTGCAGCGTCGTTTGGTGGAAATGGAGACCGTAGAGCAGGAGAGCCGAGAGCTGCTGCAGGAAAAAGAGGCTCATCAGCAGCACAGTAACAAGCGGCACAAAAATACCTCTGCCCTGCTGGAAGAAGCGCTAGAGGACGCCAAGGTCCAGGTCCAGCAGCTCTGTGCTCAGCTCGGCCTTGCTGAAACTAAGGTTCAGGGCCTGGAAGAGCAGCTCCGGTTGGGTGATGCTAAACGCAAGGACCTGGAGCTCAGGCTGGCAGGGTTGTATTCTGCTTTACGCCGCACAGTTGGCATAAGCCACACTAGGCTTTCAAACACACCTGGGTCACGTAGACGGTCTCCCTCTCCTTGGAGACGCCACGTGCAAATAAAAGGTATGGTGATGCATTTCTATAATACGGTTTTGTGATGCCTTGTGTCATTGTAAGCCTATTCCTTAATAAGTGTGGTGTCTGGTTAGGTGGGGAGAGTGTGACAGATGGATCTGTGTTGTCTCGTGATGAAATTGAAGAACTGGACGTTGACATGGTGCACACAGCTCTAAAGGAAATCCATCAGGAACTCAGGGATGCACAAAGACACAGGGTATATTTTATCCTCCTACTGACTGAATATAGGTTCGCAGAAACAACCCACAAACTGAATGAGACGTTTACCTAGACTTGGTTTTGCTCGTCAGGAAACCAAATCAGTCATTTCAACAATCGTAATTCACTTATTTAATGTTTGGTGACTATTTGTCCCTTTCTAAACTCATGTATTCATGTTTCCTTTAGGATGAAGCCAAAGTTCAGGTAGTCAGTCTAAGTCAACAGGTGACACAGCTCATAGACAGCCAGGAAAAGTCAGCCACTCAGGTCCAACTACTACAGATGTCCCTGAAGCAATCAGAGCATGGTAAGCAAACCAGCGGGTCCTATAAACACACACTATATATCATTTAGTAATTCCATTGAGATCTACAGCCTAACATGTTTTTACAGGAAAAAGAGAGATGGGAGAACGATTGCACGAGGCGCATGTATCTCTTTCCTTGCAGGAGGAAGCAGCATGTCGCTCAGAGAGGGAGAAAAGAAGCTTTGAGGAGGAGGTAGCTCAACTCAGGGCCAGTGTGCAAGCTGCTGTGGCTGAGTCCAGGGCACTGCAAGTATGTAAAAGCCAAAGAGATAAAGATGACAGAGAGTGCAACCTCTTAAGAGAATACTATGAAATTGTTGAAATCCTGTACCAATCCCTCTACAGGATAAGTTGGAGCTCTTGCAGGGATCAGAAATGCTTGCAAAGGCAGAGCAACGGAAGCTGAAGGAGTCTATGGAAGCAGCAGAGAGCCGAGCCAGCCGCCTGGAGCTGTCTCAGCGAACACTCGAGGGAGAGCTCCAGCGGGCCCAGCTCCGGGCGGCTGAGCTGGAGGCGGAGGCTGGGTCGCTGCAGGAGAGGCTGACAGAGCTGAGGAGAAAGCTCGGCGAGAGCGAGGACCGGTGTGCGGCGCTGAGGGTGAATGAGGAGAGACTGACCACGTCACTGGCTCGAGCCGAACAGCACGAGAGCCATCTGAGAGAGCAGCTCCACAAACTGTCCGAGACTCTCAGTGACCACAGGAGCAACAGTGGAAACCTGCAGGAGCAGATGATGCAGCTGCAGAAGGCCCTGACTGCCAGTGAGCATGACCGGAAGCTGCTGCAGGTATCTATCTCCTAATGACACTCACTCCTAAAGTGAAAGATACAGAAACAAATTCTGAGCAGACATTAATTTGAGGATTTCTCCATTTCTGTGGAAACAACCTTGCACTTAAATGTTTCAAGACTTAATCCTCACTTTGATTTACAGTGCAGCTACGTAACCTTCTCAGCTCCAGACTGCACATTTTTTATTTACATTTGCTGCTGTGGTTTTTTTCCTGAAAGACCTCAAAGACTGAGCAATAAAATGCTCAGGCGAGCTCATTAATTCTCCCAGAGTTTCTCAGGAGAGCTTTCCGGTCTTAGTTTAGGAATGAACTTTAAAGATACTGAACAAACAAAAACACGACATTCTTATTATAAATCTCTTGATTTGCTCAAAAGCTGCCAGCTTGCTGCAGTGAAAAAGTCTTGTTTGCAATTTTGAGCAGTTTGTCAAATGTAAAGGAAGGTGAGAAGTGCAAGGTCAGTGGCTCATTGTGTAGTGTATGTCAACATAAGTGTGTGTTTGTGTGTGCGCGCCCATAGGAACGTCTGGATAAAACACGAGATACCCTTTCAGAGAGCAAGAGGCTCAACCACACACTAACTGAACGGACCCAAAACCAAGAAAGATCCCAAGAGGAACTGGAGCTTAAAAGTTCTGAGCTGGAGAAACATAACAGAACACTGAAGGAGGTGAGTTAAATTGAAGTAAAAGGAGGAAACGGTGTAAACAATAGTATTAAAGTTTGATTTATGGATAATTAACTGTGTCCCAGAGCATGAAGAAGCGGCAGAAGGCTGAACTTCAGGCCCAGGTTAGCGCCCAGCAGCTGCAGAGAGACAAGGAGGAACTTCTAGACAAGATCACCAATCTGCAGAGCTCTTTGCAAAAGCTGCAAAGTGAGAGAACAGCAACAGAGCGGGTGATGACACGACTCGGGAAAGACAAGTCATCTCTCAGAAAGTCACTGGAGAAGGTGAGCTGTCATATCAACTGCCCGACTTAAAAACCTCAAAATGCTCCTGATTTAGACGTCACATTGGAATGGTGATGGTCAAAGAGTTGGTAAATAAACTTAATTTACATAGCGCTTTAGTGGATCCTCATGACAATACAATACAATACAGCAAAATACCATTTTATTAATCCAGAGAGAAATTTGGTCTAAGGCAAGTAAATGAAGACAAAAACAAGATACAGACATGCACTGACATACATCTGCATAAACAATAACACAATAAAACTCTAAATTACTGAGCTAATCTTTAAAATTTCTCACGTTGACAATAAATAAATCTAATTCATGTGCGTTGATGGAGCACAGCATTGTCCTGTAATGACTTGTTTAGCAGTCTGAGGCCGTGCCTTAAGCATTTCAGGACTACAAAGTTATAGGACTTAAAAAAGACAAACAAGAGACAAAGCTGCAAGGGTTAAGATGATAATACTAATATGTTGTCTTTAAAACTTGCCATCACTAGAAAACCAATGTAGAGTGATGCTTTTTAAGAAGAGATGTTAAAATAATATTTCACTAAAAGTAAGACGTTTTAAAAAAAATACCATCTCTGGGAGTAAAAACAAACTAGGACCCCAGTACATTAGACCTATTAGACTTTTGTTCACTGGTTTAGAGTCTTGGTTGCTTAATATGAGGTAAAACATCAGAAATAAATGAGGCAGCCAAACCACAAACGGCTTTGAATGCAATTAGAATCAACTTAAAGTCAATTCTACAACTGCTGGAAGCCTTTGCACATAAAGAGGCCAGAGCTGAAGTAATGTGTTTAATGTTGGTCAGAGGCTTTTCTGCTACATTCTGGAACAAGTGAACACAACGAGTTACAACACATACATGGGCAGTTAATCCAGGGAGGATCATTTGAAGACTTTAATGTTTTTATTATTCTGTCTTTATTTAAAGTTATTATCTTAATTTTCTACACATTATCTTGCACACTGCACAAATGTGATGGAAACCAAGAGGCTTGGCTTCGGCTACACACATTTACAGGAAGGCACATGAGTGCAGAGCAATCATGGTGGAGTTGTTCACATTATGTCACCCTCATGCTGTTGGTCAGGTGGAGGTGGAGAAGCTGAGGAAGGAGGAGGAGGCAGCGGCAGCAGCCAGGGAGAAGGAGCACTTGGGGCAGACAGTCCGCAGCCTCAAGCAGGAGCTGGATCTAAAACTGGATGAACTGCAGACCCTGCAGGTGAGAGGATGTCAGATTAAAACCAGGGATTAGCAGGAGGTTAATCTGTGGGGGACAGGGCAAATGATTTTGAAGAGACCCCTACAGATATAACATGTTGATGGACAATTTATTTTTCCATTGAAATACTTGACAAAACAGAATAATCACCCAGACAAGCAGGCAGTTTATACAAACAGCTCCACATCTGATATATAGTAGACATGAGGAGATTTGAATATAAATCTGAATGTTACTACACTGTCACATTAGACTGTGACTTCCAGGTTATAGCAATAAACAAATCCCAGAGGATAACTAAATATATACATATATTTACATGCATGGTAAGTCTATGAATTAAATCAAAATCTTACTGCAGCTAATATAGTATTTTGATTTCGGAGCCCATCCACTAGATGCAATGTTTTCAGTTTTTTTTTATCACTTGAGTCGAACCTTTCCTCCTCAGAAAACACAAACAGTCATACTCTCTGAAGGTGTTTTAAGTCCAGATGACATTTTTGCTAAACTCTATTACACAAAATGAAGACAAATTGAAAAGCTGATGTATTTCTGTCCATTCGTTCCGCCTCTTTTGCTCTCCACATGTACTATTTACCTTCGGGCAACCAAAACCAGCTCAAACGTGAATGATCAAACTAGAAACAAAGACCTGAAGGCTCCGGCTATAAATCTTGTCCCTCACCTTTTCTGCATATTCACATGCAGAATCTGTTTATATAGATGAAGAGAATTTTGACTTTTCAGGGTCATAACTGCAGGATCATAATCTAGAATTTTGTCTCTCCTTTGCTCCATTTCAAAATATGCTCTATGAACTGTCTTTAGGCCCAGATCTCTCAGGTGGAGCACTCTCATGCACAGCGCCTCCTGGAGGTGACCGCACGCCATCACCAGGAGCTGGATTTGGATACAGACCGTCTGAGAGACAGTCAGTTCCAAGCAGAGCAAGCCTTGGAGTCAAGAGAGAAAGCTCATCGCCAGAGAGTCAGATGCCTGGAGGAGCAGGTATCACAGTGCTTTTGCCCCTAAATATTTGAAATCAATTGCTCTACATATTTACAATAAGCAAATCCAGTTTGTATTTTTGATTTGAAACAGTAAACATTTTGTGCCATGAGTTTGCGGTATCTCAATGTTTTTGTGTTCCTCTATCCTCCTATTCTTGTTTTCCATAGGTGCTAACGCTCAAAGAGCAGCTGGAACAGGAGACGAGGAGACGGCTTGCCTATTTCAGTCAGATGCTTCCGCCTGGTGTGTAGGCTGAGACCCTGTCATGAAGTATGTAGCACCTCTGGCCTCCTCATTCACTGCTTCTCTGGCAGCTTTCCCCAACAACGTTATGTTACAAGCTGCGTCCACATTTGGAAGCCCGCGCGCACACAAACACACTCCCAGGGCATTTTCCTCCCGCCCATGCACATGTTCACCGCGGATTACATTAATCTGCAGGAAAACTCAACAACAACAAACAATGAGTGTTTTGTTTATAAGTGGACTGGATGTGCCAAATTGTTTTAAGGATTTCCTCTGGCTTGCTGCAGTTGGCGTTTCTAAGTCTGTTTATGCTGTGTCATTTTTGTTAAGGAAACAATGTGATGAAAGATTTCCTTGGTTGGTGCTTTATTCTTCTGTAATAGTTCGTATACACATTTGTCAATCGTGATTTTGTACCAATTTTAAATGTCACAATCGTGTGTTTCCTAATGAGAATATATGTCTAAATATTTACAAAATCTCCTCGTAGATTTGAGCGGATTTTCCTGGTGCTGTGATTTGTAGTGTTTAGTGCTGTTGTAAAGATTCTATAGAGTCGGTCATTTGTCTTATGTATTGTGTTTTACTTTAACAATGTGTGGAACATTTTGGGCTGTTTGTAATAAAACTTGGTGCATCAAAACACAATTATAGTTTTCAAAAGCTCTTGAGATGTGCCTCCATGTGATCAGCAATGTTTATTCTGCTGGCCACACGACTTTGCTGTGGAAAGAAAGTTTTCTGGTGAGGGACAGCGCTGCCCTTTTCCTGGCATGTGTGAGCCCTCGCTTTGGGCTCGCACCATTAAATGGCTTTGTGGATTTAGTGTTGTGGGTGAGAGAATGACCTTCGCTCTCTGTTGACAGTGCTGTCCTCAGGGTTTTCTCTCAGAGATTGTTGCCGACTCAGAGTGTGTGTGTGTTTGTGATCAGCGTCACTCAATCCCTTTGTAATCCTCCACATCCCTTAAATCCTGAACTAATGTGAGCTCTTCTCTTCACTGATAAGAAACCACAAATATGTTTTCCATGCTGTGTGTTTTTATCCATGTGTGCGTCTGCTGTGTGTCTCTTTTCTCTCATTTATTTCAGTTTCTCCCTTCACCATACTTTCTGTACAGGGTCATTTTCACCACAGTGCACATGCATGTCCCCTTGCTTTCTAACCTCTCATGCCTTGGTAACTGCACATGGTAGGAGTTTCTCTGACCGGGGGGAAAATCTTGTCAGAATTTCTTTAAAACAGCCCTTTGATTATCATAGATCCGCCCAGTGGTTATCCAGTTACCGGCCTCTTCTCAGCCATTGGCTGGACGCAGCTAATTATGCAAGGTAGTGAATCCCTGTGGGGGAGGTGGGGCCAAAGCTGAAAGAACTCCTTTGGCAGTCAGAATAGAGCTTTTATTGAGGATATTTCTAAGCTGACCATCAGGGACCAAATCGCTGGATTGTAAGAAAACTTCTCAGCTGAATCACGCTGCTCCCCCTCTTTCATTTCTTCCCTCGCTTCATTTCAGTGAGACGGAGTGTAGCTCATGCAGTACCCAGCAGAAGCAAGCAGAATGCAAGGAATCCACAGTATTCCCCTGTCTCACAGCAGAAGCCCAGTTTACTACTAAAGGACAAGTGAGGAGAGGAAAGAGGCAGAGCCAGGGAGCAGTCAGGGGAGGATTCACACTGCAGTGGCTGAGAGCTGGAACGTACGGTCTTGTTCTGCTCCACTCTGCTCTGCTCTGCTCTCGTCCTGGTGCCTCAGGTGTGTGCTCCTCCCTCCCTCCTCTGTGGTGCCTGCTGTCAGCTCCATCCCTGGGTGGCTGAGGCCATGGTGTTGGTGCTGCGAGCCCTGCTGCCCTGCCTTTGCACCCTGCTCTCCCTGGACCTGCTGCCTGGGGTGGACCCCGCCGTGCCCCTGGAGGACTTCTACCCCTTTGGCCAGGACAAGGGGGACACCCAGACCATCGCTCAGGACGACGGAGGCTCCGGGCTGGTGGAGATCTCTGTGGCTTTCCCCTTCTTTGGAGACCGGCACACAGGACTCTATGTGAGTACAGAGCAGTGTGTGTGTCTGTGTGTTTATGTCTTTTTATGTCAGCATGTGTGTGTGTGTGCATGCACTTGGCAGTTGGCAATTGAGGCTGACATGGTGTGGATTGTATAAGAGCCTCAGGGAGATGATATGTGGCATGCAGCCAAGCACTACATTGCAGTGCCCTTTGAGAGCTTGTGTATGTTTGTGTGCGCTTACAAGCTCTGGTGTGTAACCTTGTTTGGAGAATATCGTGTTTTCTCCCCACGGGTGAATCCTCCATGACATTCTCTTCACTTTACATCTGCCCCACACTCTCTGAGGGGCTCTCAAGTGCACCAAGGGAGCGCGAGAGAGAATTATTAGCAGAACAGTGGTAAGCCCTGTTCTGCTAAGTCTACAAAGAGCTGTTAGAGGAAATGACAGTTTGTGTTCGTAGTTTTTGCCGCAGAGCATCTGTGAGCAGTTCTTCTTCAGAGAGAGAGGGCGGGGATATGCACGCTGCAGAGGGAGAGAAACAGCGCTCATGGGAGGAAGCCCAATGGTTTGACAAGGATTTTCACGCACCACAATGAAACGCACTTTGATCTGCCTTTGTCATGTATTGGGTTCAGTTCCAGCACATGGAGAGGCAGAACTCCCTTAAATCAACACCACCTGTTGTGGTTATGCATCCGCGTTTGCACTCCGAACCCCTCCCCTCCACCTCCTCCTGCTCCTGCTCCTACTCCTCCTCACTCCGAGCCCCGCCTGCCTCCTCCCTGATCAAAACCGTGGCCTGAAGAAGCATGGCAACAATGGGCGAGGCCAAAGGTCATAGTTCTAATCTGAGCATCTGAGGCAAGGGAGTGAGCTCAGTGTCCCGATGAAGACATTTTTAAAACTCTTCTGCATCCACACTCTCTCAGTGACAGCGTACATATATGATAAAGATGTCTGAGTGCCGTGTTTTTCCAAAGTTATGAACTCACTCACCTCGAGCTTCTGTGTATCACAATTGCTGGCATGTGGTGTTTCCTCCGAGTTTTCATTCCAGCACATCTCTCCTCCTGTTATCAGTCGGATACCCAATACTCAAATTAGACAAGATGAGACAAGTTACACGTCGCTTGGCTTGTGGAGAGATTGAATTATCATCTGACAGAGATACAAATCTGGGTAATGTGCTGTATAAGTTGTGATGTGATATCCTCTAGTTCCCTCTGCATCCCGCTCCACTGTGGTTCTTTAGTCACGCAAGGCCTAACAGATTGTGGCAGGCACTTGAAATTATAGTCACGCTCATTTAAATGCCTCACCTGAATCCATTAAACATCTGCTGTAAAGCACAAGGGCTGCATGGTGATCTCTGCCACCAGAGAGCTGCCTTGGACACGTAATATTTCAGGGAGCAGTAAGAGCTAAATTTGCAAGAATAGTTTCTCACAGAAGTTAGTTCCAAGGCCCTGTAGGACAGTTTGTGGGTTCTGTTGTACTTTGTTGTCATAACTGATTCTGTTTAGCCGGACACACGCCTTGAAACCCTTCACAGATCCCATTAAAGCCTCCAGTATCCACCTCTGCCCCTTCTTGAAGCAAGACATCTTATTTTTAGCAGCTGTGATGAACAAATACAGCAGTGGATTTAAGGACCGCCACGGCCATGTGACACTGGGTTACACTCATCTCTAGTGTCACTTAAAAATCCCTTTACAAACATGGAGCCCCCCCCTGTGACTTGGTCCTGCTCCAGTCCCACTTTTGCCTCCTGGTAACCAGGCTGTCCCTCTGTTATGGTTTGTGTCTGGGAGTTTTCACATGTTGCTGGGATCCTCTCCTCCTCCTCCTCCTCCTCCTCCTCCTCCTCCTCCTCCTCCTCCTCCTCCTCCTCCTCCTCCTCCTCCTCCTCCTCCTCTCACGCCTCAGATAACATGGCAGGGGTCTTCCCTCTGGAACTGTCCAGCTGCTTTATCTGAGAAATGACCAATCACTTTAACAGAACACAGATGTATCTACAAAGCGTTGAAGGGGCTTCCAAACAATGCGGTTCGCGGATTAACTGCTCTCGCGGATGGTCAGCGTTAGGAACATGGAGGAGGACATCCAAGGTTAGGGAGGAAAGTACACAAGTTTCAAAGCAGATGTGAGAATAGATGGTTGTGATCAAAGACAATTATCATAGATACGCACATCTCCTGGGTCAGAAGAGAGATTGAAGCTATATTTACATCTTGAAACACAAATGCATTTCCTTACCAGTAACTCGTAAACATAACATTGCCTTTGCAATTGCAAGTAAATTACTTGTAAACAAAATTCGAGTACATTTCAAAGGAATCCTGTAAAGAATGTGCCTCAGTGTATCTGCTCTCTCCACATCTGCTAATGCTCATCTCCTCTTCTGAAACCTTCACCACTTGGAGTTTGTGCACTTTTCATTCACTCACCACCACGTATGTCCCAAAGATGTGTGCATCAGGTTTTATTCTTTCTACTCTGCATGGGTGCTTATTGCATGTTAGTCTGTGATGAGAGATGTGACTGAGTGATGTTAGGAACAGTTCACCCACAGTGAGCTTAATGTATCCACACAAAGATACAGTCAGGTGATGGTCACTGGAGATTAGCAGAAAAGACTCAAAGATTATTTATGTCAAACAAGCAGGGGGTGCAGTGACCTCTTGCCTGATTACCTGTCAAGTTCAGAGTGACTCCAGGATGTCACTGCCAAAGTCAAGAAGTGTGTTGTTATAAAAAGCATTATTTTTCTAATTTTGTAAGTGCTCACAATCATACTTCGAGTCAGTCTCCAATTAACCTAACTCCAATCTCATTGTGTGAGGAAGCCGCAGTACCCAGAAAATAAACCCACACCCTCATGGGGATCACATGGAAACTCCACACAGAAAGACCCTGGCTGAGATTCCAAAACAAGAACCTTCTTGCTGTGAGGCGATAGTACTAGATGTACTTTGGAGGTGCAAATTGGCAGATTTTGGAATTTTACGCAGAACAACAAATAACTGTTTTTCCTGTTTCTAAGCTAAACTCCTGACCCTAGCTTCATATTTAACATAGAAAAATGACTTCAGCAAGAAAATGAATGTTTTTCACAAAAAAAACTATTCCCTGAAGATCATTTGAAATGTTTTGGTTCACCATGCAATGGTACATTTATTTGTGTGCCATGACCGTACAGTTATAATTAATCTACCATCCCAATTTTTTTATGAAGGAACGTTTTTCTTTCCAGATTCTTTGTCAGTATCATTAAACAAATAGTAAATTAGGTTGGAATTGTTTTATATTTTTAGTTTCAATGACATGGCAACAGGTCCAGCGAGATGTCCACTAACCAAGTGATCGCTGGTTTGATCTGTGGCTCCAGTCTCCACTGGGAAATAATTGAACCCCAAATTGCAGACAGTGTATGAATGATGTATGTATAAGTGCTGCACATAGAAGTGCTGTGTCATCTCATCTCTCATCTCATTTTCGTCCGCTTATCCGGGGTCGGGTCGCGGGGGGAGCAGCTCAAGCAGGGGGCCCCAGACTTCCCTTTCCCGGGCCACATTGACCAACTCTGACGGGGGGATCCCGAGGCGTTCCCAGGCCAGTGTTGAGATATAATCTCTCCACCTAGTCCTGGGTCTTCCCCGAGGTCTCCTCCCCACTGGACGTGCCTGAAACACCTCCCAAGGAAGGCGCCCAGTGGGCATCCTTACCAGATGCCCGAACCACCTCAGCTGACTCCTTTCTAAGTAAAGGAGCAGCGGCTCTAATCCGAGTTCCTCACGGATGGCTGAGCTTCTCACCCTATCCCTAAGGGAGACGCCAGCCACCCTTCTGAGAAAACTCATCTCGGCCGCTTGTAAGTGCTGTGTGAATAAGGGAATGTGACATGAACAGTAAAGCACCGTGAGTGGACGATGAAAGTTTATAAATCTGTATAGATACAGTCCATTTAATATTAATAATTACTAGATGACATTCCTCTCTAGCTCTGTTTAATTTGCACATTGAAATCTAAGTTCAATACATTTTACTACATTACACATCCTAGTTAAACTGTGCATCTTTTTACCAACATTGCAATAGATTTATTTATATGTGAGTCCTTCCACATTGTTACAGACAGGATTCATAGCCTCAGTCTAAACTCTGAAGACAGAGGTGAGCCAGGGCTAAGGAGTTCCAGGCCAAGTGTACAGACTGTCGGGCTGTAGTCACTTCCTCGGGTCTCTTCAAATAATTGGACAAGCTTGTAACTGTGAAACCTCTGTTTTTGACAAGGGAAACGAATGTTATCCTAAGTTGATCCACGGGCACCTTTTTCATTTAGGAGTTTGCTTTGGCTTGACTTAAGCCAGATGAGAGTTTATTTTAGTCCATAAATTGCTTGGCTCTAAAGAAAACCACCCAAGCAAAATCCTGGATATATCCGGCAAGGAATTCCCCAAAAAAACGACAACGGAGCTGTGGAGTGAAGTGGCACCATTGAGTGTGAGAGAAAGAAATATGGTGAGAGAGAGATACTTCTTACAAGGTTGACTGATCGCACCTTTTCCCCCTGTGATTCTGACCTTGGTCATGTTACAGCATGACACAAGGCATGCTCTGAACCCATTCACTCTCTCAGGTACGTGTGATGCAGAACCACCCCTTAGCCAGACGTCTGCAATAGTTATAGCCTGGTGGAAGTTCACGAGAAGAAGAAAGTATGC
This sequence comes from Pseudopleuronectes americanus, assembly GCA_038501795.1. Taxonomy (NCBI): domain Eukaryota; kingdom Metazoa; phylum Chordata; class Actinopteri; order Pleuronectiformes; family Pleuronectidae; genus Pseudopleuronectes; species Pseudopleuronectes americanus. Next base: position 4,528,391 of record CM076724.1, read on the forward strand.
AATATGATGAAGAGAAAAAGGTCCCAAGTTCAGTTTAAATTCCTCCAAGGCCATTTCCATGTCAAAACAGTCCCCTAAAAATCTTAACAAGGATGAAATACACTTGTTTAAACAGCTCCAGATGTGACTAGAGATTGGATTAGGCGATGAAACATATTCCAGTGTTGGAGCATAAACTCTATTCAGTGTCCACCATGATTTCCGACACTAATTTCGCTGTTTAATGGGTAACCTCCAGACCACTGCTTCCACAGGTCTCTCATTAGTGGGTATGTGGGTGTGGGAGGTTTTGCGATTCATGTACATCCTTGCATTCCTCCAGCCCAGTATCGTATCAGTTGGTGCTCTGGCTGACCTCTGAGCCCTGCCCCTGCAGTTGGTCCTCTGTTTCCCTCACACTGGCCACGTTCTCACCACATCACACTGGTGCAGAGGGGAAGAGTGTGGTCGGGCAATTAACTGAGCGCCCATGCTGTGCCAAAAAAAACTTCCTCTTCTGTTTTTACAGCAAAGTCCTTCAAATTATGGTTTTCATGCAAGCGGGGAACACTGGCGAGCCTTCTGACGTTGCTCTGTCAGTGTCACATGCCACTGGGCTTGAACGTAGAGAGGCAAAGTTGACGCCAGCGTTTTGGGGAAACAGGATAGGAGCCTTGCTGGGTAAAAGCTCCTCTCGCTGATGATATGCAGAAATAGTGAATGAATGAAGGCCTTTCATGGGGATTAACCTCTCCTCTTCACACTCAGGTTTAGCAGCTTGTTTCATAGGATATTAGTGCAGTGGCAGGTCAGACACTAGAAAGCTTTTATTCCACAAAGATTGCATACTCGCAGACTTAGAATCATCACTGAAAAGACCATTTACCAGATTGTTTTTGAGTGACTTTTACCCACAGTGACGGTGCCAAGTCATTTTCATGTCTTCATAATTCTTTGATTACATCCGTTCAAAGAGGTCATGTTTACACATGTGTTTGTGGGGTGGTGTGTTTGTTTGTCAACAAGATAACTGAACAGATTTTTTTCTAAGAGCACATTTAGGAACCTGATATTAATAAGTGTGTGAAAATTGATGTTTGAAATTGCTTGAGTGGACTGTTGGTGTTTGGCAGAGGTTTCACAAATTTTTCTGCACAATTTTCTCCCCTAAATAATCTCGACCCCTCCTCAAATCCTCTCTCACTTACTTCCTATATGATCATTCTACCAGATCATTCTCTTGTTTCTTTAATCTAGTTCTAAAGCACGAAACCCTTGAGCATCTGTGAGATGCTGTCGGAACTGTAACAGTTTGAAATCCTTATTGCAGTAATCATTTAAAGTTGCACTTATAATAACTTTTGGTTAACAATGGATCAAATGTTTGCATAATTAAAAGTGGTCACTTGTAGTGACAATTGGAAAAAATGTATCTACCATCAAATCAGTTGACTAATGGATTACTAAAATAATTCACGATCCACACCTATATGTTGGAAAGTTGATGTTCTGCTGTGCCACAGGATATAACTTCAGTGCTGAATGCGTAGGTCTCACAGAGGAGACATGTGGAAAAGCGGGAGATGGGCTCATTTATTTGGTTACTTTGCTGTTGGCACACGTCTGTGGATTTAGAGGCCATGAATGTCCGTCCTGGTGTGATGACTTTGCAGGTGCATGAGCGGAAGAAACCAGGTTTTCTCAGCTGCAGTGATTTCATGGAATAAATGTAGCGTCTGTTTGCTACTCGGGAAGTGCAAACATCCGTCATTGGAGCATTCACTGCCCCATGCCGCGGTTTGCCCCGTGAGGTAAGAAATACCTCTGTTTGTCCACCTTCGCCTCAGCACTTCCACTCTACAAGTTCCTGTGGTTAAATCTGACATGTTGAAGAAAATATATCATGATTTACTTAATTATTTTTCTCTTATTGTATCTCCTCCTCAGGTTAACAACAATGGCCTTGTATCTTTCCTGAGGGAGGTATCTCAATTCACACCAGTAGCTTTTCCAATCGCTGGGGACAGACGGGTAGTGGCACCGTTCTGGGCCGATGTGGACAACCGTCGGGCCGGGAGAGTCTTTTACAGAGAGAGCCTGGAGCCGTCCATCCTGAGTCGGGCATCTGGTGATGTCCGGATGTACTTTTCAGAGTTCTCCAGCTTCAAGGCCGTGTGGGTCCTCATCTCAACATGGCACCAAGTTACTTTCTTTGGAGGCAACTCCGCCACACCGGTATGAACCCACACGTATCACACAGATCTCCCACTATCATGTAGATACTGCTTAAACACTCTTAGAATCTCTTTGTAGGTCTTTGGGTTATTGTACACTAAGGGGCATGTCTGCAGTTGCCAAGACAAATATTCATAATAAATATGTCCATATATGTGTTTTTTGGTGTGTTTGATTGTTGAAATTGTAAGGTTAAGGCAATAAGATAAAAAGTAGAAAAATATTTAGCTGAAAGCAATGTGTATACACTTAGTTAAAAGTAATGGAAGCTTTATAATTAATGGAAGGTCCCTGGTTCTGCACCTACCAAATAATACCAGCTTGTAAAAAGGAAACCCTGACCCCTATTTTGAAATTAACAACGTCCACTTACTGCCCACTTTTCAATCAACTGAAATGAACACATTTGAAGTGTAACAGTTGGTATTATTGGAAATTATTGAAAAAATATAGGTGTTTCATAAAAAAAGAACATAGCCTCGTGTTTACCTATTAAATGTGGGATGTTAGAAATCACAGCTATTGGGTTTCATCCGAATGGTATCGGTGATTTCAATGTTATCTGACCCAACAACAGCAGGCCCAGAATAGTCTATCTTGTCTCCAGACTGACTGAGATTTGGGACTGTGTACCATTGCTATGAAGAGTCTGTCAGATATATGTGTTATTACTCAATTTCCTAGAAATCAGGAAATGGTTTAACCGAGCCTGTTCCTCTCTGTGCAGGTAAATACTTTCCAAGTGGTGCTCATTACAGACGGAGAGCTTTCCTTTACTATATTCCAGTACAATAATATCACTTGGACCACAGGCATGCATGCCAGCAGCGGAGGAAACCTGGCCGGGCTGGGAGGGATCGCAGCGCAGGTAAGATCACATTGGCTCGTGGTGACAGTCACATGTAGAATTGATCTACGGTCTGCTTCCTTTGAAGAAACGCTGTAGACATCTAATCCTTTTGTGATGTCTGCCTCCTTGTTAACTCTCTTCCCAGGCAGGTTTCAACGCTGGTGACGGCAAGCGCTATTTCAACATCCCCAGCTCCCGCACGGCTGACGTGGTGAACGTTGAGGGGACCACCAACGTGGGCTACCCAGGCAGATGGGTGTTCCGTATTGACAACGCACACGTGGAAGTGGGCGGCTGCAATAACTCTGGTGAGATCCCTGTGTAAGAGATGAGTTCCTCCCGTGACTCCTGGCTGTTTTAATACATCTTCATCGTGTACTCCTGTTCCATTGATCTCTTTCTGCAGCATCTGTGTGCCCACACCTGCGACCGTGCCTGAATGGAGGCCAGTGCATCGACGACTGCATCACAGGCAACCCCTCCTTCACCTGCTCCTGCTTGGCCGGCTTCACCGGTCGACGCTGCCAAATCGGTGAGTTATCGTTGCCACACAATTCACACCATGAATGAATATCTATCTACTTGAAATCAACCAGAAAACAAACATGTCAACTTTAATAAAAACAATACTTGAATTCACCTGCATTGCCAAAAGGACACCCGCATATTTCCTTAATTCCTGTATCAACTTCAGATCCTATTCTTCTGGGACATGATCTATCTATTCAACCTTTTACCTTTGAAACACAGATGTTTTGCTTTAATTAAAAAAAGTAATACTACCTCCTTTGTGTTTCTCCCTGGCTCTATAGATGTCGATGAATGTGCCTCATATCCTTGCCAGAATGGAGGGACTTGTAAAGACCAGATTAACAGTTTCCTCTGCCAGTGTCCTCCTGCATACACTGGGATTCTGTGTGAAACAGGTACAGCCGACCGTTTGCCTCAAAGCTGATATGTACTACTCCACTTACCATTACAATGAATAAGCTAGTTTAGTCAATGTTCTAACCCTGCCTGGTCTCTTGTCCTATGTTAATGATCAGCAGCTACTTTAGGGTAAGGGTTAGTCTTTTTTTTTATTTTTATAATCAGTCTATGTTGCAGATTAATGTTAGAAAACACAGTCTTCATAACTTTTCAAAATACAAGCTCTTTAATTCATATCAATAAGATACATTGCAGCAACAAACCAAACGTTGTGCTTTTACTTTGAAGACACATTACTGAAGAGGAAGGGATTTTTATGGATGTTGTTGCCATGACAGAGATTAGCACCTGTGCTCTGTGTCTGTCGCTCTGTCCGGTATTGTGGGGAAAAAATTATTTGATTCATCAAAAAGAGCTGGTGGTAGAGATATTACTGCTGACGCTCCAAACTTCTCCTCCAAGCTGAAAAACTGGAAAAACCCTGATTGAAGTATTTTGTGCTTCATTAAGTAGTTTCCACACAAAGAAGTATTTCGACTATTTTGGTGGAGCCTTTCTGGAGCTTCTGTGCCTTTTCCCATAGTCCAGCCTGTGGAGATGTATCAAACCTCTTCTAATACCTTTCACAGCCAGCAGCACATACTTGCAGAGTGAGGGGAGCAGTGTGGCGGATATATTAATCAGCTGAGTAAATATTCCACAAGCATGTCTCTCTCCGTCCGTGTGCAATGGCATGTTTGTGTGTGTGTGTGTGTTGCAGACATCGACGAGTGCAGGGACAGGCCGTGCCTCAACAACGCGTCGTGTGTACAAGGCGCCGGCACTTTCACCTGCGCATGTGAACCGGGCTACACTGGTGCACTGTGTGAGACAGGTGAGCTGGGGTTTTTCGACAGTCCCGGGGAAAAAAGTAGGCACATCCCTCCAGAAGGATATATTTTTCTGCTGCTTTCTACATCAAACTCAGTCATTTGGCAGATGTTTTTGTCCAAAGAGTTTCCCAGTCTACGTAGAAAAATGGTTCCAAGTTGAGGTTACGGTTGATTTGATTTGCAAACAACCTTTTTTTTTCTTGTCACACACTGTAGCAATGAACCGCAGTGAGAAGGGTCACTGAATTCAGGTGGGTTTCCATGAAGACATTTACTCGTCTGTCTTTCCTCGTGATTGATTATTGATGAAACTGGAACCCGGTGGAGAATTAAATGATCGGACCCTGCACGGTTCATGAATCCTTGTTTCTACATGAGGCCGGATTACTCTTAATACCAGACACTTGGTCAATGAAACTCTATGCCGTTGGAAGGGAAGTTCAGTGCTCCTAATCCAGCTCAGTGCCTTAGACGAGAAAATCTTGGATTTCCATGTGCCGACTGAAGAATCTCAACGTGAAACAGAATCAGCAGCAGATAAACGTTTGTCCTCTGATGACCTGAACTTTGTGTGTCCTCCAGACATAAATGAATGTGAGTCGCAGCCTTGTCTGAATGGAGGAGAATGCGTCGATCGGCTGGCCAACTTCAGCTGCGGTTGTCCCGCTACCTTCACCGGAGCGCTCTGTGAGACAGGTGACTTGAAATCAACTTTTTTAACCATAACAGCATGTTTGCAAATATGGTTATTTATAGAAAATGTTCACACCGTCTGGAAGTACTAGTTTCTCCTTTCAGTTTGGCTTCCAGTACTCCAGGATTTTTCCAACTGGAACAAACACAAAGGGAATCCTATCATACCTCTTTGAGAGCAAAATTAATGTTTATGGCCACAAATTTTATGTCAGTGAGTTGGGTCTGTTGTGGCTCGCCATTGCCAACATCATATTCTATCAAATTCTTTTACATGTTGCTTAAAGAAATGATGCCTGTACAGCTATTCAACACTTTCCTGACAACTGTTACAAAAAAAAATATACAAAACCCTTTTCCCTGTACAGAACTTAATAGCTAGATGATTGTTTAATTTTTAGTTATGTAGTTAAGGAGCGTCTGTGGCTAGGGAGACAGACCGGGTTGTCCATTAACCAGAAGGTCATTGGTTCAATTTGTTCAAGCTACGGCTCCTCCTGTCCCCTTACACAAAGTGTCTTCCTGCAAGATGCTGAAACGAATTGCCCCTGACTGCTGGTCCATTAGTGGTCCATTAGAAGAGAGAAAAACTATAGAAGCCATATAATGTGCGCTATCCATTTCCCATTTAAGACTGGTTCCAGATGTGTACAGGTTTCTAAAATCGAATTCTACGTTACAGCTTTCAAAATGTGTGACTCCATCTATATACTATGAAGGTCCCATGTTTGGTGACAGCTATCAAAATAAACTCTTTGTTGTTGATAAAACATAAATATCATATAATATGGTAGCTCTTTCTTACTTACCTCTAGTTAATAGCATGTGGTCATGCAGATCATTTTTGTTTCATTTGCATAAATATCCATCTGTGGGATTTCTGCTGTCACTCCAATAAACTAAAGATAAATTCACTTTTTCAGAGTCTGTTTCTTTAAAAAAAAAGTTGTTTTAAATTTTCTAAAATTCTAAAAGTATTCTAATGTGACTTAATTGTATTCACCTCCATTGTATTGTGGTGGCAGCACATATCTCAGCGATAGCTACCTGCATGGTTAGATATCACCAGAGTTAAGTTGGGAAAATAAAAATGTTTCATAGTTATTTCCATGAATCCACCCATCAAACCACTTTCCTATATTTCTTTCTCAGAACTGGTAGCACTTCAGATTAACTTAACTGAGGCAGAAAACCAAACAGGTAAAGGCAAGCACAGATACAGCAAAAACTTTTCCAGAATTTCACTTTTGTCCTCATACCACATCCTGCCATGTTTTGTTTTGTTTCACCTGCAGCTTTGTGCGGAGACCATGAATGCAACAAGCACCAGATTTGTGAACACACCAGCCAGGTCTACAACTGTACATGCGCTCTGGGCTTCTACGGGGACAAGTGTGAAGGTATTGTGCACTTGGCCGAAACTCACTGCAGGCAGCTGGGCAGGTAGACAGCAGACTGGGGTATTTGAAGAGGAGCTGTGCTATCCCACAGGAATTTGGAGCTGTGCCCTGGAAGAGGCTGCTGTGATGATGGATTATTGTAATTATCAAAACTGACACGGCCTCGCCCAATGTTTACTACAGGAACCAGTCGCTTGATGTTGTGAATAATTGTTTTATAGCACATTTTATTAGTTTACCAACAAGAGGAAGTGCTTTGTCTAGACTTAAAACAGCTTCTTTATGAGTCAAAGCTGCTCTTTGGTATTCAGGTCATTTCTTCAGACAGAGCTGTTGAAATATGCATGCTTCCACACCGCTACTTGTTTCTCTGGAAGTTGGCCACTGCACCACGCTATAGTTTCAGGCACAGCTGCTGCTTGCATAACCATAGGGCAATTTTAACACAAAATATGTAAAATGCTCCTCAGCTAATGTTTCATACCTTTCTTTTTGAATGCACATTAATAAGTCATCTTGTGTTATGTATAATCTCTGCATCACAATGTATTTCTTCTAGGAAATAACAAGTGTTCCCCTTAAAGCCAATTTGTGCTCCCATGGGAGTTTACTGTCACTTTGCGAAAACAGTTAGTGCCTGATTTTTTATTTTTTCACCAAAAAGCTCTTAAATAGTATTTGGGCTATTGCAAATGCATGCTACTTCTCACCCCTGAGCTGAAATAACTATCAGTGCTTATATAGGCTCTCTTAAATCTCCCAAATACTTTCCTGCCTGGCTCACTTGGAAGGCACAGTGGAAAAAGGAGCATGATACTCCGAGGAAGAGAAAGTGGCGGGACTCAGAAATGCCTAATCAGGGCTCCCAGATCAAAGGGCCCAGGCCGCACAGGTGGCCAATGAAAGTGGCTCTTGCTAATTAACAATCCATTAATTGCCCTCGGGGGCCATACGTTTTGGTCACAAAATATGCTCCATATCATCAGAAAAATAAAACCCTCCACCGAGCTCCCGCGACTTCAAAGAGGAGCCATTTAGCTGCGATATGGCCACTTCCTTTGATCCGCTGCTGCAATTAGGAAAGAGGGGAAAAATAAAAACATTCTCACAATTTGTACGGAGCGGATGTGCGGCATGCTGACTGGTAATCGTCTGTTCCTCTGAACTTTTGGGGGGGAAAAGATTAGGGAAAGGGAAATGACAGTAAATCAATATATTATTTACAGTACAACTGATGAAAGGCATTGGCTCAGCACATGTTAGACAATGTTTACCATTTCTAGCTTTTCCCTATGTTTACACTCCTGAAAACTTAATTGGAGTACTTTCTTTCAACTTTGAGCTTCTCTCTCATCCTCAAACACACCCTGAAACATGCTCTCTCTCCCTCTCTGTTTCTCTCTTTGTGTCTGCAGAGGAATGTCTTTGCGAGAATGGGGGTGTCTGTGTGGACATCAATGGGACATGTGAATGCCCTTCAGGCTACACAGGACTCTACTGTCAGTTCGGTGGGTATAATGTGTAATACTCCTATCAGGTGTCTGACAAGAGCTTTGATGAATATGGGAAAAAAACTGGATAAGCAAAACTTTGCGAGTGTCTCCAATGAGAAGTTGTTCATTTTCAAAAATATGTGAACCCACCTAACAATCCCTTCCACCCAGAAGTAACCCAAACGCCATGCAGTCATGGCAGGCTGTGCCCTGATGGAGGCCCTTGCTTGGAGTTCGGGGGGGCATACCTGTGCACGTGTCAGACCAGTGTAGCAGAGCTGGATCTCAAGGACTTCGATCCCTATGGTAAGACCCTCAGTCGACAACCCAACAACAGCAGCTATGTGTCATTGCATTAGCAGCTGGTTACTATAACAACAAACACAGTGTCATTTTTTCAACCAAAAATAAATGTTCATGTTGTTATTATGGTGAGATTTGTATTGCATTGAATCATAAATCAGGACTAATGTGTTTTTTAAAGGCTCAAGTAGAATTGAGGAGGTGAACCAATGGAACATAGTCAAGTCTCGGTATGTGTTTTTCAGTACAGCCCCGATCGGTCTGCGACTCCTCTCCATGTCTGAATGGGGGTTACTGCTATGAGCGGGACGGGGGCTACACCTGTGAATGCAAATACGGATACTGGGGGAAGCACTGTGAGAAAGGTAGTATTATAATAATAATAAAAACACTAGAAGACCACGCTCACATGAGCCTATGAAGCATCATGATCAAATCATCCCTCAGACATGTTGGTCATAACTCAAGCTCAAACCCAGCATGATACATGACATTACTAGTAATGCTGTTTATATAAAAAATATATATACTACAACTGCAATAGTAAACAGCTAAAAGGCTTATGATAACTTGCACTGATAACAGAGTTTTTTGCTTTTTTCCTGATATATTACCGTAACTGTTATTGAATTATTTTGTGTGATTAAAAGCTGAGTGTTCTCTGCTTCAAGGTTTCTCTTGTCTCTTTCCAGTTAGACTCAACACTTGTGCTTCTGGTCCCTGCCGCAACGGTGGCTCCTGTAAGGAAGAGGCAGGAAGCTACAGATGTGTGTGTCCTTACAGATTCACTGGGAAACACTGTGAAGTGGGTGAGTGCCAGCCTCGAGTCACATTCAAATAATTTTGTGCAAAAATCTACTGAATTTCTTGCGAAACTGTGTGAGATCTTTGCATTTCATGTGTCAGAATGCACAGTAACAACCCCAGTGAATGTTAAAGTTATGAATCTTTTTTTAACTCGTTGATCAGAAAACTGTGATTCTACTCGAGACTGTCTGCCCCAAGAAACCAGTCACATATGTATTATGGCAGTAGGGTGGGTATAGAAGAGAGGCCAATGGTTAAAAGTTTCCATTTTAAAGTAATTTAATCTATCATCGACATATATTACTTTATTCAGTAAAACCAATTTAGTTATTTGCAAATATATATATATAATGTTAAGGTTAAGGGTTTTGTAATTATTTTTCCATCTTAAAATGTAAATTGGATGCACTAGATACTCAATACCTGGCCAATAGAATATAAAAACCTTAAATTATTGTAAATTCAAAAAGAAACTAATAAGGGATGTTTGCCAAAGATTTTACTAAGAATAAATTGATGGAAAATATATATGTCTTTACAAATATTTGGTTGATCCACCTGGAATTTTTTGGACAGTTATTTCAATAATATTGTAAATAATTGTTATTGAACAAATGAGACTTGTTCAAAAACATTCTTCTGTACCCAAAATATGTATTAGATCTATATTGAAAATACTTTTTAAAAATACCTTATTAAAAGCTTTACGTGTTGCTTGGTTGTGAAGCAGTGGAACTCGTGTGTGAGTGTCAAATACATGGCATTTCAGGAATTCAAGCCCATGTTGTTTGGGAAGATGTTTCCACCCTGACTTGAATTGACCATTCAGGTCGCACTGTCGTCATCCTCCCTCATGAAATGAAGCCACGCTCTGGAAAGTAAATCCTTTCCATCATGACTCCCACTTGTTTCCACCAGCATGGAAGCCTCAGGTAGATGTTGTTGTTTTGCAGTGAGTCTGGAAAACATCCCAGCATGATGCAACGATGTGATAAGCTTGGATGCACATGATGTTGATGGTTTGGACAATTTAAAACTGGTATTCAAATCTTTATGGTTCCCATCCCTCTCTGGGAGAGGTTGTAGATGGATATTTCTCATAATATTATTCTTCATCTTAGGAGCATCACCAAAACTTGACAATTTTTACTGAATTCTCGATCTACAATTTTGAAATAAACACGGCATTACTCTGGCTACATGTATCTTTTAGAAAATGACCCCTAAGAAAAGTCCCTTTACTTGTTTATCAAGCCTGTTATGACCCAGCAGCTTCCAATATAAGTGACCACCTTTTCTTTTATTTTCAACATGATGTTACACTGCCTTCTGTTTGACAACTACTTGTTCTTAGAGTCCTGTTCCATGACCTTTAAACTGTGGACTACCCTCCCCTGGATCGTACAACAGCAAACTGTATTATGATAATAATTTTTTTTTCAATACATTTTTTTGGACTGCATCTCGACATGCTTTACACATGACGTTAATATTTTCTCTATTGTTATCATTAATTCTGAGTGTGTATGCTTTCTTTCAGGGAAGCCAGACCCCTGTGCCTCCACCCCCTGTCTAAATGGCGGGACGTGTTTTCACTACATTGGAAAGTATAAATGTGAATGCACTGAGGCCTTCAGTGGCAGACACTGTGACATAAACAGGAGCTCAGTGCAACCCTCTGCAGGTAAGGAGACTGTGTGTCACTGCACAATAATGTCCCAAGTCTCACTTTGATGCCAAACTTTGTACGACATTGACTTTTAATAGATTGGCACAAGCAGGGGATATCCTGAGCTGTGTGTAGAGATACTCGTTTTCCATCTGAAGATAATCTTAGCTGTGTTGCTGCACCGGAGGCCCCACATATACAGATATAGAATGGCTGCATAAACTATATAGAGCCAGACATGATTGGACCTGATGCTGCATGCTGGGGTGTAACTTTAGGAGGACAAAACCAGAGTGTGTGTATGTAAAACACCACTGTTACCAGTAGTATTTCCTGAATGAGCTCGTTTAAGCCCCACTGTTTGGGAGTAGGTAGTGTTACTGTGCAGCCGTGCCGACCTTAACGGCCTGTTTGGATTCATTTCAGAGCTGAGCTGTGGGCCGCCCCTGCAAGTCAAGCACGCCGAGGTCCAGTTCTCCTCGACAACACCGGGCTCCATGGCTGTGTATATTTGCCACTCAGGCTTTATGTCTGTGCCCAGAGCCACCCAGAGCATCTGTGGTATTCAGGGAGACTGGAGCCAGCCACCCGTTTGTGAGGGTTTGTACAGAAACAAACACACACTCCGGACAAACACCCTACACAACAAGATTCCTATTTTTTCCACAGTTTACACGCTTACACTATTTCCTATCATTGCAGAGATCAACGAGTGTCTACTACAGCCATGCTTTAATGGTGGTACGTGTCAAAACCAGGTTGGATCCTACCAGTGTGTGTGTAAGGATGGCTTCAGTGGAAACCGCTGTGAAACAGGTACAGCCTAATCAAACTCTGCTAATAATAACAATGAAATAATACATGCTATTTAGAAGAAACCGTACAGATATGAGGATGTCAATAAAACCATAATTGGATAATAATGGCAAAAACAAGAAGGCAATGTAACACAGAATAAGCAGCTCTAAAAGGTGGGGTTTTAGGTAGTATCTGTAAGTGGAAAAAGTATATATATATATATATATATATATATATATATATATATATATATACATATGCAAATATTTGTTGTCTAGGAGGTGCCTTCCATAGTATATTGGCTTATCTTGGTACCACACAATACAGAAATGGAGTCCATATGTGATATATACACAGATTTGACCTCTAAACCAATATGTAAAATACTCAATGGGTAGAGGTCAGATATAACCTAATGCCCTTCTGAGACGGGTCAATTAAGATTGTTGTTGTTCTTTCAAGGAAGTGAGTACAAGTTTAAAAATATAGTCAATGTCAAGGGACATACATGATTTTGACAGGAAGCCATTGTATAAAAAGGACAGGGCTGACCGGGCAGCTGCATTCTGGACCAATTGAGGAACTTCTAGTAATGTTGAAAAAGCTCAATGTATCTGCACACATATTGATTATAGTACCGGTGTATATGTGTGTTTCATCCCCTTTAAGAGACACACACATGCCTGTCAGAACCCTGTAAGCACGGGGGGACGTGCGAGGACCAGGCTGGATCCTACTTGTGCCACTGTCCAAAAGGTTTCCAAGGCCAGAACTGTGAAATAGGTACAGTGTTAACTTAACCTGCTACAGCTCCTATATTTTACCATACAGATTATAGAGGACAGCAATCATGTTCTACTGTAAATATGTGTGTGCAGAGCAGGATGCGTGTGAATCCAACCCCTGCCTTAATGGAGGAGTGTGTCGGGGCTACAGGCGGCATTATGTGTGCGTGTGCAAAGGAGGTTTCTTCGGGGACCAGTGTCAGATGTGTAAGTGGCCTTCAACTGCCTCACAAGTCTGTTTTGCTGATGTTAAAAGATCATTAACACAAACTTAAAGAGGTGCAAACAGTTGCGCATTGAAACGTATTGCAGCAACTGTCTATCTTTGTCACCCCCCAGTGGAAGATCCATGTGTACTGCAACTTTGTGGAAACCGTGGCGTCTGCAGGACTGACAGGAGAGGAAACTACTACTGTGTTTGCAAAACAGGATACACGGGCAAAGACTGTGAGAAAGGTCAGTCAAGAGTCACACCACACTGCATCAGTGTCCAGCTTGTCTGCTGTGTATTTCTAAGACAACTCTGTAATTATTTAATGTATGGATCAGACATGTAAGGTTGCCAATGTTCCCAGACCTGTTGCCTCCCTCTGGTCTTCATGTGCTGCGTGTGGAAGAGAGCGAGGTGGAGCTGCGCTGGGACGAGCCAGAGCCCTCGCACAGCCTGATCAGCGGATTCGCTGTCACCTACGCTCCACTGGGGCGTGGGGGGGACCCCAAAACAGATTACCTGGACAGGCATCAGTCCACCCACGTCATGCGGGGCCTGGTGCCCGGCCTGCTCTACAACATCTCCACCTTCTCCATCAAACGCAGCACCAACAGAAAAGACTCCAGTCAGCCTGCCACCGCACTGATACGCACCAGTGAGCATATCCCTAAATGCACCAGTAGCAACACATGTAACCAAATGTCCGTATAAGGTTGATTACATTTCCATGTGTGTTTCTGTGCAGGACCTCGGCGGGTGGAGGAGCTGCAGCTGGTGAACGTGTCCTCATCTCAGGTGTGGCTGCGTTGGCTGGTTCAGGCGGCTCGTCATGCAGCGGTCAGCAGGGTGCACGTGTCTCTGCTGCCCTCAGATGGAAGCGAGGCACGCACTGCAGTGCTCAACACCAGCACCACTGAGTACAGCTTCAGGTCAGCATCACAACTAATGCTTCAAAAGAACACAGGCCACTGTACAGCATTACTTGTCCACTAAGTGGGGATGTTGTGCACTTTGAAGGGCTTTGGATAATATACCTTTCAACCACCAGAGGACGCTGTTTAACCACTGCTGACCAAGGTGCCATGCTTGCTTGACTGTAGTGCATTTACCTTTGTGTGTTTCTCAGTTCACTACTTCCTGGTCAGATGTACACAGTGGACGTGTTGACTCAAAGTGGAATCAGACCAGATGAGTTTCCCTCCACCAGCCTCTCAGTTGGACCACTGCAGTTCTGGAGCAGTAGGTTACTTCACTACTTAGCTGTTAGTGCAACTATGTATTATGTCTAATTACATTGAAGGGATTTGAATGATACTAAAACAGATGCTGGCTGCTCAGTCATGTTCGTCGGATTTTTCTCTTTTACGACTTAAACTTTTTGGGAAAATAAGAACATTCGTCACACGACTGGCTTTATCTTTGTGTCTTTTTTTAGTTTAATCTCTTTTTCTTTGAGAATCAAATGTTCAAAACTTTGAAAAGGATTGAGTATTAAAAAAAACATTATTCCATATTCTTGTATGTACTTCAATTTCTTATTCAAGTTAAGCTTTTCCTGAAAAAGTCAACAACAATCCAGCCTGTTTGACACGACAGACTAATGTGGATTACTGTTAATGTTTACATACAAAGTGTTAAATCGAGCTCAGATTTTCTTCAAGACTATCAGCCGTGTATTAGACCATTGTATATTTAGTTTGTTAAATTGAAATCTGATATCCAGTTTCTGGGTTTTGATCCATAGCCATGATATCATATGTCTCCTGCTTTAACTTGCTTTTCTCTTTTCCTGTATTGTAATGTAAGTAATGTCTCGTAAGCTCATATGAGATAAGCTCCTTCTAGTGTATGACGCTTGAATAAAAGAATAAATGCATTTATTCATTCTTTAAGCACAGAGAATTGTATACATTTTTATAACCAGTTGTGACACGCATGTCGATTAGTTATGTGATTGGTTATCTTGTGAATTGGCAGCAGTTTACATATTGAGTTAACATCATTTTACACCACAGCAAACAAAATGACAACACAAACTGAAGTAACAATGGTATCCGTTTAACACTCTGACCATGTGTTCCCCTCAGGGCCTCTCCCCCCACAGAACCTCTCCCTGTCACATGTGACCACGAACTCCGCGCTGATCACCTGGAGCCGCCACCCGAGAAGTGTCCCAGATGGCTTTGTGGTCAACGTGACCCGAGGGTTGAATACCAGGAGTCGCTTCCTGCCCAACGGGAAGCTAGGGTCGTATACCCTCCGTGAGCTGACGCCAGGACAGCACTACAATCTGGCTCTCACATCCGTCAAAAGCACGGGGCAGCAGCAGATCCACAGCTTTCCTCAGCACTTAGCCTTCACTACCTGTGAGTGTCTGCAAGAGCTTCTCATCTCCTCCATCCATATACAATAAAATGTCCCACTAGTTAGATTCCTTTTTCTGCCCAAATCTAACATCTGCTTTTCATGAATCTGCCGTATGAATATAAGTGGTCGAATTCTGTGCTCATTTCCTGTGGGGCAGTGCCAATGGAGGGGAGATCACCAAGGAGAGAGAGACCAGCGGCGACTGGTCAGGGGACGCAGGTGGGACGCACACCTCCCCCATCTCAGCCTCAGGACCTGGGAGGTGCAGCAGTGACGGAGAACTCAGAGGAAATTCCCAGGTATGAGTGTGATGATAAACAAACAGCCATTAAAAACGTTATACTGTTATATTGCTGCTGATATGATTTGTTTCTGTGTTGCAGATACACAGAGCTCATTGACAGGAGAGGAAAGATAACGGCTAAGTTGACTCACTTACCTCGAAAAGCCATTCGACATCGTAATAGTAAGTACGAGTTCTAGGAGACGCGTGGTAAACATTAAGTCATGAGTCACCCCTCTACCAACGTTTGACAGCTTTTCCAAAACATTTAATGTGTTCTATACAGTTAATCACTCTTGTTTGACATAAGTAACTTATACAGGACTTAGGACTCTAGCCAGGAGGACACTTATTAAACCAACATGACACAAAATTAAATCTGTTCTAATGTGCTCAGGATGTACACACAATAAAGGAGTTTTCTTATTGGCTTATCTTAACTTAAGTCATACTGCATAAGCATATGTTCCTAACCAAGGCCTGTCTGGATGACATATGGGTGGTCCTCTAATGTAAACTGGTCTTTCTGCTGTCCCAGATTAATCTTGCACATGGTGTCCATTTTATCTTGCAGCTCTTGACAAAGACAGATAAGTCAGACACCAATGACTTTCAGGAATAATCTTCTTCTTTTAGTTCTTAAACTAGAAATGTTTTTCACTTGTTTAAGTTAGTGCACCACAGTGCAGAGGTTTATAGCCGATGGTCTAAACAGAAAACTGTTTTACAGATGTTATCCTGTGCTCCAGGGAGGATCGCTTCCTTTCTAGAAATGTTCTGCCCTTTTTTTTCCTCAGTGTTACACCCATGATGTCATAATATGATTTTGGTCATATTGTCAAATTGGCCACGTTGTGTTTCTGTGCTCCAGGCTGAGGAATGTACTCAACATATTTAAAGTGTCCCATTTGTTCGACTTCCCAGTGTAGCAGGAAGCAAACTGCAGTATGTCATTCATTTTGTCTTCTTTTTACATTGATTCATGACAGATCATTTTTTTGATTTTCAGAGCCTGAGCCTCCGATTAGATTAGAGAAGATGGAAGAAACAACAAACAAAATCAGCCTTGCACTAGAGATTCAAGAAGAAGGTTTAAGAAGGAAGCCTGGTAGGTGTTTTGCTGTTTGTTCCAGCGGATGTCACATCTGCCGCTGTAACTGATCCCAGCTGATGTGTCACACATGTGAGAGCAGTGTCCCTTTGAAAAGAGACAACTTATTTGTTTCTATGTTATTTATCAGTGACTATGTTTCCATGGACAGTGTATTCCAATATTAACCAGATAAGACAAAACAAATTTCTGATTACCTTAACCTGAATAATAGCATATTTAGAATAAACAGTGATTGAATTAAAGCTAGGGTTGGTAATCCTGCAAAAGCTATAGCTTAATAGCAAGAGCTAGCAATGCTTCGAGAAAAATCCCATCCCACCCCCCTCTATTGACCCTCTCGTCAAAATGCCTATATGAACGCACCCTGTCTGACAACTGCTTAAATCCAACTCGCGGTGTATGTCTCTTCGGCTGAAGACTCAGGCAGGGTGCGCACAGGTAGGCAGGTCTGTTAGCGACAGACACGTACTAGGATTTTGACCAATCATTTGATTAGGTCAAAGTGAAACGATTGGCCATGTTGTGCCATACACCCGCTTTTTTATATTTCTTTTCAGATAACTTTATCTGTTGATTGCTATTGGGACGAGAAGAGAATTTCAACAAAAGTATGTGTTACCTTTAAAACATGTGAAGTATCCTAAGTTAGGTTCCTTTATGTAGACACACGCTTAATCACATTATAATATATTTGTGACCTCCACATGTATGGCAGTTACCAGCTGCTTGGTATCACACTATTCTCTGTGATATTTAAACGGAAAATATGAATGGAATATTCTATTAGTAACTCATGTTAACATCATCATTGAATCTTATACTGATTAAAGTCAATAGTCTGAATATTGCTGTTATTGTAAACATAATGTTGTGTTTTCTAAGTACAGTGATTTTAAATGAATTGGCAGTGAGGAAACCTTGAAAGATAAAGAATGTACATTTCTAGTAGTAGATCAGTAAAAAGATGGTAAGGGGTGTTAGAGATAGAGACCATCAACATGCAGTGTCAGCTGTAGATAATGTGGAGTGGTGGGCCTGAAACCTGAGACCCTTTCCCTTTCTGTTGTGTGGATGTTAATGGCAGCTGTTGTCTTTTAGAGTCGCCCCAGGACTGTCGCAGTCTGCCCTGTCAGAATGGGGGTACATGTGCGAGCGGAGGAGACTCCTTCATCTGCGACTGTGCAGCGGGGTTCAAGGGCAAACAGTGTGAACTGTGTAAGTTTATGTACTTCCTCTTCAAACACACACACACACACACACACACACAGGCTGCTGCTTGGCAAGTGAGTGAGCATGGGTAGTCGCTCATCCTGTTGATGTTTTTAAGGACACTGAACAAGGGTTTTTTAACACTGATTTTTGTCCTGAACACTGGACCTTCAAGTTGATTAGTGAAGTCAGTAACAATTTTTCTTTGTGGTGTAGCAGGGGGCTTGAGCTTTGTCCATCTGGTGCTGGCTGAGACGCAGTTCATGCACATGTTTTTGAAATAATAGTCTTGTATGTCTTAACAAGACTCGGAAACCTCTGTCATGCTTTCAGTATGACTGTACAATACTTAGCCACAGTGCTATGAGTACTAACAGCAGCATGCTAACATGCTCCTCAGGGACAATGCTGATGTATAATGTTTATCCATCACCATCTTAGTTTAGCATGTGAGCACATTAACATCAGACTGATTACTGTGTTGTTAGTTTTGCAGGTATTTGGTCACAAACAATAATATTGGAAAAATGTACTTTTCATCTGATGGGGGTGCTACATGAAAAGTCATAGGATCACAAATATCTACATAAACTGTATTTGCCATCCATCCTGTAGTTTTCAAGGCATTTCAGTCAAACCCACAAATGTCAACCACTGGTGCCACATGTGTTCCTCTGACGCCAGAGGCTCAGACCATGATATTCACATATTTCAAATCATAATCCTCTGTGGACCATGAATGTGGGCATAAGATGTCATATCAGTCCATCAGACAGTCACTGGCATATTATTATTTAGACCAAAGCGGTAAACCAGCGAACAATGCCTCAATCTCAAGAGCCAAGCACGCTAGTGTGAGTAAAAGCTCCTTTCCAAATCAGTCTACTTAAAGCAGCTGTGGCTAAGGAGGTAGAGAGGGTAGCCCAGTATCCAAAAAGGTTGTTGGTTCAAACTCCTGAGATGTCCCTGAGCAAGATGCTGACCCCAAATTGTCTCTCACTAGATGCACTGTTGGACTGTGTATGAATGACCAAAACTGTACAGTAGGCTGCTTTGAATGGTCATCAAGACTCTAAAAGTGTTATATAAATTCAGACCATTTACCATTCATTTCCCATAGTGGCCCAGTCACAACAAAGAGACTCGGTGTCTTGATGTACTGTGGTTCAGGAGGCTCCGAAGTGTTTATGTGGAGTTTGCATGTTCTCCATGTGTGATTTTCCTCCCACAGTCCAAACAAATGTTTAGCTGAATTGGAAACTCGAGATACCATCGGTGCAAGGCCTCCGTTAGCCTGGACTGAATAAATGATGCGGAAAATTGATGGATAATTTAATGCTAGTTCACGTGAAAACAAGCCCACAGCTTAAAGCATTACATAAACTGGCAGCATTCATGCCACTGGGATAGGTGAACAAAAGAGGTTCTGGGGAAAGATGTCTGCCCCCCAGCTGTCCTGAGTGTCAGTGCAGGATTTACAGTCCCGTCTTTGTGTTCCCGAGGGTTGTGTTTCTGCTTCCTCTCAGTGTAAGTGGAGCATCTCGGGGTGTAAACTTTAAGTGTAATGTATGTTAGATTTGAATGTCATCGTGTTAACTGTCACAGAGCTCTGAGCTATGTATAGAGATCTTATATGCAGGAAACACACTCCACTGACGATTGACCCCTGTGACCTTTATCAATGGCTTGGTTAATGTTAAGGCTCAGGGACATGAATGTACAACATGAATACAGTGTCAGCAAAGGCACAAAGCACCATATTATCTGTGCTGTGCCACTTTCCTCCTTTCAAGGACCCAGTGTTATATTCATAACTCAGTGTTTCCTTTGAGTGGTTGGCACTTTGAATGAGGCAGCAGTATATTATCTGTGGACACTACCCCTCTCTGTTCTCAGGCCGCTTCATCTTTGGTATCTCTCTTCTGTCACAGGGAAATATTCCAATCTAAAAGACGTGTAGCAAGTAGCACATGTACAGATCATGCAGTCAAGATTCAAGATTCAAGATTTTTATTGTCAAATGCACAACAATAACATTAAGCAGTCGCTGGCAATGAAATGCTTGAGTCACAGGCTCTCTTCTAGCAATGCTCAAGTAATTACAACCTAAAAAATAAAATGGAAATAGTATAAAATAGAATAAAATAGAATATCAAAATTTAAAATAGAAAATAAAGTATATATATCTAAATATATATATAAGCCCTGCACTCAAGGGAGGCCATACCCCATACACTAGAAGCACTGTTATTCATTTTCCAGACACACAGTACAGCTGACACAAGTCACCAGCTTGTTTTCAATGTATCTATGACAGACTGTAAATGAGAAAATACCAGCTGCCTAACTAATGCTACTTTTCTATTTGGATGTACTGTACTGTACTAGTGCTACTAATGCTTTATGTTGAGGACAGTCATAAAGAAGGACTGCAGTATCTACAGTGTCCATGGCCATGTTTACATTATTTAAAATAATTGATTATAAGCCTCTTCTATAAATTCACAGACTATTTCTAAAGGGCATAAATAAAATGCAATGTGTTACTCAACATGACTGTATTAGATTATCATTTAGATCATTCGTTTCAACTACCATTACTGGTCTTATTTGTGGCGTAGTATTGATACTTCAAGGAATCCACATTTTAATGCAGGTACATATGTACAGTCCTTTTGAGAAACCAGCTCTACAGAAATATATTATTAAAGGGATATGGCACAAAACTGAAGAAGCAGATCTTGGAGAAAATGCTGCTCCTGTGTTATTGCTGCGTGAAACTTATTACGTTATTTCTGAATTACTTTGTGACATGGAAGCTCCTTTGTGTTTCTGGTGAGTTATAGTTAAATGGGAGTGAATAAGTGCTTGAGCCTTAAGTCTTGAGCATTAGGCTTTAATTCATGATGACGTGTAACTCTAAACTAAAGTATTGTATGACTAGAAGGGCACTCTGCAAGTGCATACCTCTGCCAATGCTGTTTGGCCACTTTATCACCATATTTATTATACAGATCTTTACCAAACTTTATTTATAGATAGCACTCTAAACATGAAATACATTTTTAATAAAGATCGCTGCATTCTTTGTTGAGAAATTCGGAAAAATCACAATGTTAAATAAACAAATCTTCGATCAACCCACTTATTTGAATCTGCTCCAAAAGTTAACAGGTTGTTCATTGAGCCAAGTTTTTTCAAGGTTGTCCTGCTAAAAGATAGACAGACAAAAAACAGCAATGAAAACAAAACCTCCTTGGTGAAAGTAGAAAGCTTTGACACAGTTGATCTGCAGTACTGAACATTTTAAAATATCAGTGGAGTTCAATTTGTATTTTTAAGTGGCTATGCTGCAAATACACTACATGGTTATGTTAAATACATGCATGAGAAGATGATATAGCTTTAAATAAGAAGGACCCTCTAGAGCACATACTGCCACCATAGATATGTGTAAGGCTGCTGACTTACAAGGACAGATGAAAACATTACCGCCTTGGAGGTTATAAGAAAATGCAAAGCAAATGTCTATAAATATGTAAATTCACCATTAGACATACCAATTGTCTTGATAGTGTAGAAGCTGACATTAAAGTTTCTTTAAAAACAAAGTTCTTCATGCCAACTAGAGAATCACAATGAAACACAATGAAAAACTGGGAAAATGTCAGCTCTTGATTCAATTCTGTGTTGATGAAACTGTGTTTGGAGGAGACCCTGGACATACCCTCGCCCCTCTTCAGTTTTTTTTCTTCAACTAAACATCCAGCGTCGGATTGTTTAAACATTCCTTTCCTAAAACCATCCATCAGCCACAGAGCAGGGCCCGGCTCCAGCCCACATGACTCCTAGACTATCCAGCAGAAGATTCCTCACTGACAGTACTTAAAACATTCATTCCCTTGTGTTTTGTGACTGACTTTTTTTTGTATTGCAGCGTGCCAGCGAGTGCCCCACCCATGTACCCGTATCTACTCTGAAACAAAGAGTGTGCCTGTCTGGGAGGGTGGAGTCTGCCACTACCTGTAAGTCCTATCAGGCGACAGATCTACAGTTCTGCTCCTTACATCTAAATCTACAGTACAAGCACATAGAAAAGCTGGAGTAGTACAGAGATTACATGTTATCCTGTGGGTGAAACAGATGTGCATGTTTTCTTCTCTGCAGATACAAAAGAACGTATAAAGTACAGCAGGACGTCTGTTATCGAGAGGTTTGTGAACCAGTGCTTCCGAAGAAAAGTCAGAGTAAGTTCAAAACGCTGTCTGAACAATGATGAGGTCATTTCCGCCAATAAAACTAACGCATTTCTTTTTTACACCTTGTTATCACTCCGCTCAGCAGCCAGAAGAACACACAGACAACAATAAAGGTGGGTTTCCTCCAACACAACATTCTCATCCTACCTTATGTTTTCACTGGTGCTGTATCACATCACAAGATGTTTGACAATTATCCTAAATATTTGTCTTTTCTCTCCTTTTTTTCCAGAGCACTTGGTTAACCGATGAAAGGACTGTTGTCACTGTCATGTGAAAACCTCCTTACTTCAATTTTGATGTTTATAATCTACTTGAACTGATTATGGTCATTTTTTTTTGTGCTGAACACCCGTGTCAGAGCCCACTGTAACATTTCAGACACACATTGTCATTCATCTGAAAATGAAGTCGCTTTCATTAACGTCCCGAGAGCTGCCGTCTGTTGCTCCGTGCTTTCGTGAAGAAGCTTCAGTCGACCCAGTGAAGATGGCCCCAAATCATTTATCATTTGTGATGTTTGATGACTCATATTTCATACAAACTCTTGTATGCAAATATCAATGGTAAGCAGTCCACTGCAGTGCATCAGATACCTTATATACCTCATTTCCATGTCCATGCTGACACATTAGGAGAGGTTATTTTTTATTGTATTATTTGTGATTCAGCTGCAGGTTTGTCCCTCAGGGAAATAACTGTAGAGTGTTCAGAGTCCCGGTCTTTTCCCTAATCCGGCCACATGAGCTCCTTATAATGATGATGGGAAAACTTTTTTTTCCCACACCCCATAAATTCATCTTGTCCTCTGACAATGGTGAACAGTGTTATTTGTGTATAAATATCTGTTTCTGTGTCTTTGCAGGCATCAGTGCCTCCTACTTTGTAAATAGTGTTTATAGGCCATTTTGTAGGTGAATATTTTATTAATAAAAATTTAAAATGTTTTTTGTTATTGGTGTCTTGTTGGGTTGATGTTTTCATCTTGAATTATATATTTAAAAAGTACAGTATCCATATTGACAGAGTTTATCATTGTAATTTAGTTTAGTTTATTTCACAACATAAATACAAAAATACTTGTGAGAAGCTAGTAAAGGTTTCTATTACCACACCCAAATAAAACAAAAAAGGTTATACCCACAAACTAAATCTTCATTTTATTTTATTTTACCCATAAATATCTGCTAAATAATTCCATTTAAGTAAATTCAATCTAAAAGACACAGTATCACGTCACAAAGACATGGTCAAATATGTCATTCAAGTATCTTTGAGGTCTTAGTACGATAACTTTACGTGATGTGGTTAACCAGTCATTTTATGTGATTTATTAAATGGTTCAGTCAGTTCAACAGAAGCCAAAGTGACCTGATTGATTGGAAGTATTTTAACAGCATTTCAACAACAAGAGGAGGCAAACATGACCAGTGTCAGTTGTGGTGCATGTAAAAGACCAAAAGATAATACTGTCCTTCAGACTAACAGTTACTATTGTCTGTGCCGAGATTCTAGATTATATCACTGGCTCAGTCTAGCACCCACTGGTGAACACTGACTTCCAAAACAAACTCAAACTCTTGCTTAGGCTTTAGCCATAGATGGAGACAAAATAGAAAATTGGCAGATCATCACACTTTTCCACCAAGTAACCAAAGGTTTGGTTAAACCCACTCCTGCAGTTGGCCCACAGACAGCAGCACAACCTGCCATCTGCAATGAAACATCTGTTACATCCCTCACCACAGACAACTGACCAATTAAAGGAGCTACACTGATTAATGAGAAACATTCTAATTATTATGCCTGTGTGCAGGCAGGAGGGTCCATCAATTGCTTCATCAGTATGAAAGCAATGAAATTCTCTGCTATTCCCCAGTTGGAAAATGTCAAGGCACTCGCCACACTCATCTTCAAAACATCGCACTCGGAAAATCTTGTGCTCCAGCAGAGTTCCACACACTCTGCCAAGCAGCGCTGAAACTGTTTTGGAGGCTTGTGGTCACCCAACACCTCACTAAGACACGTGTATGTTCTACATAATATGTGCATTGTGCCAAAACCACTGTAGACGAGTGTATATTGAATGCAAGTATTGTAACTCAACTTACAGTGTAGCTATAATAGTACAACTAAATTATTAATCACATTTACCTTTTGCATATTTTATTTCGGATCATTCCTTATGCAGGAGACTGGCTACAGCAACATGTGACGGTTCAAATGTTTTATTTCCTAATGTGAAAAGTATAAATTTACACCAAATGAATAAGTTCCAGTTGCCCAATACCTCCCACTGAGGACCTGTGATTGAAGACCAGTGACCTGACCCCTCAAACCATCACAAACTGAACGCACATTGCACTGAATTGTATACTTTAGTTTAAAATTGAATGTGTAATACCACTTGGTGGTCTCATTAAAAATATGCCTGCTCCACCTCCACCTCCTTGTTTTTTTTTGCGATGTTAGAGTTTTGGCGAGTTTAAAAAGATCTTCACTGCTTCTTCTCCAGATTGATAGAGGGCTTTTATGCTGCCTTCACTGAACCTCGGAATGTTCCTAACCAACCTCTGGAGCGCTTCTTGAATTCAATTTAAAGGCCAGTCAATTGGAATTATTATCTGGATTCAAAATAATTCTTGTAAATGAATGGACTTGACTGGTGGAATATTACTGACAGCTAAGAACACATTGGTACCCCATAACAAAAATGCAACACATGCATAGATCTAGATATATATTTTTGAAATGTGTTGTGTTGATGTTTTGAATATGTTTTAAAATTTCCATCAGTATTAGGGCCACTTAAAGTGGGGAAATATCTGAAAATTCAATTACAAGAACAGATGCAAATTTACGAGTTGTTTTTAGTTATTTTTTACAAAAATCAAGTCGTTTTTTTTGTTTAAAAATAAAAAATGATGAAAATTAAGTCCTTGTAAGAAAAATAAAAAATAATCGTAATATTCAGGAAAAAAAGTAAAAAATGTAGACTATTCATGAGAATAATTTGTATAGAAGTAGTTGACGTCTCTATCATTGATTATCTGTGTGATATTAAAAGGAATTTCCCATTTTTGAAAGTACCAGGCAGGGTGGTTGATTCAAGATTTTAGATCCAGAGGAAGTGAAGTTCCCTTCACTAATCATTTCATCATTTACATACTTTGTCATTCTCATAAATACACGACTTTTGTTTCCTAAATCACGACTTATTTCAGACGCTCACAGTTTTCTTCTGTCGCAAATTTTGGAGTTGGTCAGTGGCAATATTCCCGAATTCCCGACATCCCATGAAGGCGGCACCGCCACAGTTCGGAGCAGAGAGCCGCGCTGACCGCCCCCCCACTTCTTCCCCTCCTCCTATGAAAAGTGAGGAGAAAGCTTCGGCAGCGGAGACATGGAGGCTCAGAGCTGGACCTGTTAGCCTCTCTGAGACTTCACCTCTTTTCTCCTTCCACCGCCGTCCCCTCACCTCGAGGCGCCTCCGTGCGGCCTCAGCCGCGGCGGGAGTTTGTCTACGTGCTCGGGAAAACGTCGTAAATCTGCGGAGCGCTCACACATTCCATAGACGGTTAGCAGGCTAACTTAGCTCGGCTAGCAGCGGAGGACAAAAACAGGCGAGCGGAGTTTTGTGCCACAAGTGGCGCTGCGGCGTGAAGTGACTGGTAATGTCGCCCCCCGGGATTAACTTCACATGTGGATGAGAGAGAAGTTGGCGACCGGGGGAAACCGAGAGCTACTGCGAGCCAGGGGACCACCGCTATGTTGGGCTGGATCCGCGGCTCCGGCAGCCCGTCCGAGCCCCGAGCTTGGCCACACTCGGTGCCGTGGAGGCTGGGGGGCTTCTTCTTCCTGCTGCTGCTGGAGGGGGCCGGATGCCTCGCCAACCCCAGCAGCACCTCGGGCAACAACAACAACAACAACAACCAGCAGCCCAGTGTCAATATATACATGAGTGTGGAGGAGGTGAAGAAGCTTCTGGGTAAGAAGGCCTGTGCTCAATGGCAGCTGTCCTCAAACTTTGTTATATGTGTGTGTGTGTCTGTGTGTGCGTGTTGAGATGCAGCGGTGCCAGGTCCCCCCTCACATCTGTGTGTGTTCCTATAAAACTCTACTGGACTGTGGTGAAGCATTACAACTTTCTTCCTCTTATTGTTATTTAGTTTAAAGAGCAGCCATAGTGCCACATCCAGAATGAGAGAGCTTTGTACATATCATTTGTATTTTAAAAAACTCCCCCACCCTCAGTGGAGTATTCAACCTCGACCCACGACCATTCATACCATGGTTAGAGTTCATAGTAATACATACATGGGCTACTGACACATCAGATTCATCCTCTGTTGTGTTCAGTGTGGTAACTGTGTGGTGAGCTCATGCTGATAAACGATTAGCCTTGGGGATTCAAAGAGGACGAGATAATGTCTTTGTCCAAGTTTCTGTAAGACTTCCAAGACTCTGATCTGAAGAAGTCCTCCTCACTGGTGTAGATTACAGGTTTAGTCTTAGATGTTGTCTCTTAATGTCCTCAAAAGGCCTCCGTCCGTGGGTGTATCAGATTAACATTGGTCATGGTGTGTCCCCACGTCATCACAGAACTGATTTTAATGAGCTCTCTTGCAGATGATTGGTTGATCACATAGATCAGGGTGGGTTACTTGACAAAAACTCAACATATCATGAGTGGATCTTCATTTTAAACCAGTAACCCAGCTGTGCACAGCTTTTTTGCATTTGGCCCAACAATTGATATTATTCAATATTCCTCAAGCGAGTAAGCCAAAAGTAACATCATTAACAAAACAGGCCTGGAGCAGCTCTATGGTTGTGTTGTGTATTCAACCAGCTAATACATTTAAAAACTATAACTATTGACTGGGATACACACAGTTGCGTGTTGGTGTCAAGTTAAACGCAGTGATCTGTATTCAGACCTGCAAAATAGACAGAAAATGTGCTGGTCCTAAGTTGATAATTTCAGGTTTACCCAAGATGTGTTGAGGATGCAGTTTGAAACCCGTCATTTACTCTGTGTTGGCCACTGCGCGCTCTAATGAAGGGGTAGAAGTGCGAATACGTAATGTCTTTGTGATGGGAGGAAGGCTCAGCTCATCACTATGCGGATTTAAATGCATGAATCGTCTTGTAGGTTGTTGTTGTTTTTTTGCAAAGGCGTCAGCAAAATGTGAGTCTGTTGTCGCTGTGTCCAGGGTCCTAACAGGAAGTTGGCCCACCTCCTCATACTGTATATGTCAAGCTATACAGTGGCAGCCATCAGAGAGGCTGGTTTGCTTGTGATTATGTTTAGGATCTCTGATGTTTGAACCCAGTCATCAGCATCACATGTATGTAAATCTATGGCATCTTTCAAGTGCTGTGGAATGCCACATGCACTGTAAAACCAATTTACTATTTTGGTCTGTGATTTTTTTTTGAGAAAAGCATCAAAGTGTTTGCTCATCGTGCTGTTAAAAACATTTAATTCCTCATTTTCTCCTCTCTGTAATCGGACTGGTGTTGAACCGTAGGCGGACTCCTTCCCTCCTGCTTCCCCTTGTTCTCCATCATGCTACAGTTAATCTCCTGTTGCCTGACCAGGGCCTCTCTTGTGGTTTGCCTGAAACCTCATTTGGTCATATGGAGAAATCTCTTACTGTTTGACAATTATGCATGTGGAGCTAAAAGTATGTGTGGACAGAAACTTTCATGATGCAGTTGTAGGGGGAAAAAACATTGGAAGGAGATGAAGCTGGTTTCGACCTTACATGGCTGATAAGCTGCTGGGGAGTCATTCTGGAGTTTTATGAAACAACACAAGGTTAACGCACATTTCTTGATATAGCAGCTATTATGACTACACAATGAACCATTATATATACTCACTAAGTGTAAAATGGTTGAGCGTTGAATGAATTTGTTAAACTTAAAGTTTGATTCATTTGACATACATCACAGCACCACATGTTAAAGCCTTTGAAAGATTTCTTTGATTTGATTTGTTTGTGTTTGTGACCAAACAGGAGATTTTCAAAACCCGACTTCGCACATGGTCTAAACATATAGGCCTACAACTTCCTGTTGACTAAAAAAGGAATGTTATCCTCTGGAAATGTTTTCCAAACCACAAAGAGCTTGTGTCTGTTAACGTTTTCAGGGAGTTTTGTGGAGGTTCTTGTATTTACCATGTAGGAGTATCCAGAGAACCACACATGGCTCACTTGGATAATGACCATGGTAGTAGCCATGTTGTGTTTCGCCATATTTAGAGTTGCCCAGCTTGGCTGTTTTCAGACACGACCTGAGCGAGCGGGAGGTTCTGTGCACAGACTCATTCACAACAGCATCAGATCCTCTGCATTATTCAGGGGAGAGGTGGAGCAGCCGAGTGCAGCAGACAGAGGCAGGAAGTGATGTAATGACTCCAATGACAAGATCATATGACCATGTGTACAGCACCCTGAGACCGTCTTCGTTGGTGTCTTCTACGTGTATAATGCTGCTTTTTAACCGGTAGATATTTGTTTCCATTTTGTTTGTTTTACTTTTGCGTCTGTCACATTTTAAAAGGGTAATCAACTGGTTAACGGTGAATCCTGCTGTGTTAACACATCGACTTCTCGTGTTTTTTTTGTTTGTTTTTTATCAAGAGAGAAAATGCCACATTCTACCAGGGATTGATTGTAGTCTTGTCGCCCTTCCAGACTGATGCAGATGTTTTGCAAATTGAACTTGTTCCTCAGTGTTTGAGCCTTCGGTCCACACGCAAACAGTATTTGAAGTCACAAGAAACTGAGATTTTTATACATGCAATTCAAAGATGTCTGCCTTGCTCAATAATATTTGGACCACAGCGTCCTTCACTGGTATTTGATGGATCGTTGATGTAGACTTTAATGCTACAGACCTGGCATGTAAGTGTGATCGCCTCTAGTCGTTTTTTTTATGCTTTGTGTTCTCGGAGGTATTTTGTAAATCTGATGTTGTTTAGGTGAGATTCACTTGAGATGACTCTTAATGGGTGTCACTGTAAGCCAGGCCAGTGAGTCATCGTGCACACTACGTGTCATAGTAGGAAAAGCACAGTAGAAAATGATACAATCTCAGATGGCCTGTCGGGTTTAACTGCTTCAGTTTGAGGGTCCAGGTGTAGAGCCTTTTACCCAGCAGACATGCTGAGTTGTTCTGGCAAGAGATGCAAAGGTAAAGCTAATCATCATCAAATGTCCCAGAAAGCCGTGTCACTCAGCAGGCACGCACAACGTTATCAATTACACCTAAACTCCAGACCTGTGCTTTTCCTGGTATGACACGTTAAAGTGGCCACACTGGCTCATTGTCGCCCTGTCATGGCTTTGTGGGAAACTTGAATAGAACAGAGGCCTCATTCGTTTTATAAGTGAAACATCTACTCCGATGAGTAAAACAAAACATTCTGGCCTTTCTAATATACAATTAATCATGATTTTAAACTATGCTAATTGAAGAGATGGATTTTCACATCTCAATAGCCATGAATTAAATTTGCCATCTGCTTCTGTCACAGAAATTGGTTGCTAAGTAAATTCTTCATCAGTGTGATCACCTCACGTCGCAGCTCATTACTAGCTAACCTTGTTTAATAGATTTAAATGACTGACAGCTGGCACACAGTGAGCAGCCTCTGGAACCTTCCAGTGAAACCATGAAGCCATATTAAATCATTGTTTTAAGCTCATCACCTCAAAAGCACCCTGGGATCTAGAAACGTGACATGTTGCCAGTGTGCAGAGCTCTCAGCAGCATCGTCTCATCAGGGAACATTTAGGAAACAACAACAATCGGTTTACTGTCTATAAACACAAACATACATGTTTGATTTTAAAATTATACAGAAACAAATTTACTAGTTATGTTATGTATATACTGCCATATCCTGTGATTTAAATGTTACTCAGATGAGAAATGCATTCCTGGATGATGATTAGAGCAGTACAATAGTCGTATAATCCCACACATGCAGGTTAGTGGAGCTGAAGCCTGATATGTCAGTTTTGTGAATACCCATAAGAAATATTCCATAAACATTTTTAACCCTTACAACCATTTAAAATCCTCTCAAAGCTCAAATCCGACCATATTGAAGTTTCACTGCATCCATATCCTACAATGGACAGGATTTCTGTTGAATTCAATTTTTAACTATATTGTAATAAAATTGTATGAGCCTATAAAGCATAGAGACATTACAGGGATAGGAAAAACAGATCACCAAGAGATTTAGTGGTGCTGTGTGCTCAGTGGCAGATGGACATTCAGGTATCTTCAACATTCCTTCGTTTAATAACTTTACCAAACTACCTGACTCTCGAGGGGCTGGTGAGCAACAGGAAAACATCGTGCCTGAAGTGAGGCAGAGTTTTACATAAAGACATACGCAGCAATTCCTATATATAGCAGGGGTCCAATTGTTGTGGTTTGAACCAAGACCCAGAGAGAAAGACTGGCTGTGATGGGTCAGATCAAAGCACTTTGACTTTGTGAAGCAAACTCACTGACCCAAAGTCAGTTCAGTTATTTATATATTTATATATCTGGAATCAACCTTATTTCAGGTTAAAGCAAAGAGTTGCTAAATCAGATCTTCAAAGTTAAGAAGTACAATTTCAATGTTTTACCCGAGGATATTTTTCAGTAACAGTGAAGTAGTTTGTGCATCCATGGGAGTTCAACAACAGCCCCATGTTGATGTCCGTTGTTGGAACAATAGCTTAAATAGCTTATTACAGATTGTGTTATTCATTTTTCATCTTGACATGTGTTAACGTATGGGGAGCTCTTCACACCCTGGAGGCTCAGTTGACTGTCATGGGAAAAGTAAGACATTTCAACACAGAAAGTTACTTTGACTGATCTGAACATTCTAATATAATATAACTAACTACAGGAAAAAGCTGCATAGTTTTCTAAGTTTGTACCATTGGCATCCTGATCAGAATACAAAATAAAAGCTTTTTGATTTGTTTGTGCAAAATTTATGAAGGCAACATTAAAGAAATTAGTTTGCACCATTTTAAGCAACTCATTACTTTACAAAATGTATCTTTTGATTGCAGATCATTTTTGTTCTTGCTATATAATTTTAGGTTGTAAGCATCACACTTCATGATAAATCGTATAAAAGCTGTTTTTAATCTTTTTCCTAAGTGACAAACGATTCTTCCACATTTCATTAGGGTCATTAGCTGCATTAACGAAGCACTGGAAAATACATCCAGTACTGGAAAACAAGTCTGAGCGAGTTAGTGAGACAGACAGAATGAGAGAGAGGTTGTGTGACAAAATGAATCCAGAAGAAATGCCTGCTGATGGGGGCAAGAACAAGATGTATTGACATTTAGTGGTAAATAAGTATATTTCCTAGTGGTAAATAAGTATATTTAGCACTCGTTTCATCTTAAGCCCAGAAAAAATATTTTTCCAAGGTTGTTTATGTACACTGTAAAAAAAAATGAGTCGGCTATGCTTTAAAAAAAGTATGCAAACTCGTTGCCTCAAAACAATTGAGTGTGCAGTGCTTAAATTAATAAGTGCATCTAACAAACCTTTTAACGTTTATTTAAATTAATTGCCATGCCTAAATAGTAAAGCGAGTTTTGGACAAGGGAATACATGAAATCACATTAACCTTTATCCGTCTCACAATATTAAGTAGGTATGCACCTGTTACCTGTTGCTACCAGACTGTAAACCTATAGAGCCAACTCAGGATTCTGACTGGCAATTCTATTAAACTCAGCAAATACCTGAAAAGATGGAGAGGGGAAGCGGGAGGAAGGAGATCAGATACATTTAGTAGATTATAATTCAATACATAGCAGTTGCACAAATGGGTAAAATAGCTTAGCATATAAAGCCCAGGTGAATAATTCGACTACATTTATCATTATACTGGTTTTAAGTCGCAGTGTTCACTGAACACCAGGTCAGACGTCATAAGGCTCATGATTTACAGACCTCAATAGTTTTCTGTCCTTCCATGTTGTGATACCCTGACCAATCGGGATCATTTTAAAAGATGAGGGATAAAGTAAAAAAAAATTTTCTGTACATTTAATGCTTCTTTGCTGTCTCCTATAATAATGACCTTTTTAAGCCCAGTTTTCCATGGTGAAGTCACCAGTGGTCTTGATCTCCAACACTTGACTGAGGAATTTTTCTTGGTGGAAAATACACACAGAGAGTCTGTTTTGGGAGACATATTTTGTGCAGCTGGTGGCGGATTTTGATGACACAAATTCCGCCTTGGATTACAACTCCCTCACATGTTGACATCACCAGGAAAACTGACATTTTCGGTTTTGTTTTATTGTGATTCCTATTGGGGGGGGAAATCTAGCAACAGGGGTCCCCTTGGCCCCCCCGCTCAGTCATCAGAGTATGGCTTAATTCATCAGGAACAAGCTTGCCGCAATGAAAAAATAACCAGGTCTCATAAAAATGTGAAAATGTGTGTTGAAGCATCAGCGTATTGTGAAGAGCCAAGTGCATTTCGGATCGCTAGACTTCCTCCCCTCCTCCAAAGAGCTGAAAGGCGAAGCAGGGGCTTTGAAAAAGAGTGTGCGAACAGTGAGGAGTGATTGGCAGCACTATTCATTTCCTTCATGCCACTCTCCAAGGATCCTGTGTTTGAATAGGGGAGCCCCTGCTTTCACATCTTTTGTCCGAGCTGCTTCACTCAAAGGAGATTCTGTAAAGCAACAGCCCATTTTATAAGTTGTTTCCCTTCTGTTAAACTGGAATCATAAATATACCATCTTGTGTGCATTTGACAGTAAATGTCACAAGGTTTTGAGAATTTAATTTAGTTGTTACGTTATGGACATGAAGCAACAGATGCTAAAATCGACTGTTTTCCAAAACTTCCCCTTTCTTTAACATTTCTAAGATGGGAGCTATATAATGCTCGTACATACACATCCTTAACCTAAAAAAATAGATTTGACCATGTGCACACAGCACAGACTTTCAAACTGCTGCGATACTCAACGAGCTGCCGATGTAAAACAGCATCTCAAAATAGATAAGTAAAGTCGTGTGTGTGTCAGACCTCTTACACAACCCTTTGGTCGCCTTGAGATGAAAATTATTCTGCCGCTAACAGCTAATAATTTTGTCACGAAACCATTCGTTGAGTAAACGTCTGAGCAGCAAATAAGCATCAATGAGGTGCCTATAATCTGACGGCCTCGCTCAGATTCCTTTCCCTGCCTTCATCCTCGTCTGCCCTTGAGGCACTCCACAGAATAAAAGAGAGAAGCTGATGTATGGTTTCTTTGAAGCGATTCAAAGGAAACCACAGAGATTGTGTGTGTTTTTGCTCCAGTTGTAAGATACTTTTAAATGTGACTATTTTTACATGTCCTGCCACAGAACGATAAAAGCTTAGCTGATGTCTTTGGTCCGGATGTTCGATTGTGATTTTCAGAGAACATCCTCTCTTTGTACTCTACATCATCATATTGTGCATTACCTTTCATTGTACACTTTGATCATGTTTTTTTATTGATCGCTGGCAGTAATTAAAAAAGGTGTATTACAGCACTAAGGTGTTGAACTTTAGTTACGTGGGTCATCACCAGACAGGCCTGGCATGACAATAGCAGTTTAATCCCGATATGTGTAGCAGCCAGAAGGTTGCTGTTGATTTTCAGGAAGATAGAAGGATGAAAGACGCTTCAAACCATGACCTACTCAGTTTTTAGACCTGTAGTCCTGAGGAAAAAAGAAAAAAGACAAGCATCTCTGAAGTGCCCTCCTTCTCTGCCAGCTAACTGAGAGCTGGGATGACCTGTCAGGTGATTTCCTGATGAAATTGTTAACCCAATGCCTCGTGTTAGAGAGGATGTTTTTATAGCAAGGGCGGCTGTGAAAGGGTTCAGAGGCTAAAATAAATGTATTACTATGTTTTCACTCAAAAATGTACATTTCGAACACAAGCTGTAGTTCAGTTTGAAAACATCTTTTCATTAAAGATTAAATGTAATACTATAAAAGTGCTGTTGATCTACTATCAGCTGAAATGACAAGGGAAATCACAAGCTCTGAATTAGAGGCCACCTAGTGTTGCTATTCTGAATTTCAACACCAGTCATCATTTGTACAAAAGTTGTCATTTCAAAGTTTCATATTTGTTTATGTATTCAGTCATATATTTTGATTTAATCTCACTGCTGATGGAAATAATTTGTGTGTCTGAGTGTGTGGTAACTGCATTACGTTGTTAATATTTTTTAATATGAATTTTTTTTTGCTTCGGGTGAATTTTATTATCCTAATCCAGTTCATGTGAGCAACGTGACCAAGCTGCAAAACAAGTTTGAATGCCATTGCTCAACT
Organism: Pseudopleuronectes americanus; assembly: GCA_038501795.1. NCBI lineage: Eukaryota > Metazoa > Chordata > Actinopteri > Pleuronectiformes > Pleuronectidae > Pseudopleuronectes > Pseudopleuronectes americanus. The sequence continues at coordinate 4,563,029 of CM076724.1, forward strand.
GCTCTTAATCAGTTTCCATGTACCATCACACTGAGCTGTGCAAACTGCGTCCATAACAAAGTTTTGGTTTTCAACCCAGTGCAGGCTCTACATGTTCTGGACATGATGCTATGGCCGATAAATATATAAGATAATCATGTACTATGAGAGCCCTTCATCAGAGCGTTTGCTTCATTCTTACTGCATCAATTAATATTCAAATGTTATATTACACAAAGAATTTCTAAATCTTCCATACCATGAAAGAGCCTGCAAGGTGAAGACTGAAGCAATAGAAATCTCGTTTAATTCCCACCGTGGCTTCTTTTTACTTGTCAGCTGACAGACTGAAGTTCAGTCTGTATCAGTACACAGACATTTTGGCATGAAGCTGTTTTATGTGAACCCTCTTTCAAACACAGACCATAATCGAGTCTCCAGTTTGTTGGTTTTCCATTGTGTTTGACCTTGAGGTCCATCATACATTACCCCCCTCTCCTGCCTCATTCACGTCTGTGGATTTGTGTGGAGTTTCCAGTTGATAGAGTTTCACACAGGCCCTCATTTTCTCCTTCCTTGGTTAATGTGACCAGTATCTTCCCAATGAGAAGCTGGGGGTGGGGTTTTTTATCTCCTGAGCGCTCAGGGATGGAGGCTTTGGGAGGTAAAGTGTCGTCTGTGAATACAAGAGGGTCTTTGTTATGTCCATCCTGGACCTTGCCACCTGGCCACTACCACCTTTTGTTATCCTCTTTCAAAGTCTGCATAGTGATCCACAGCTTGAAAGAGTACTCGACTTAAAATGTTCTCGAGCCAAAAATGTAAAGACAAATTTATTATGTGCGATTTGTTTCTTTAATTATTGCTCTTATTTGTCTGTCTGTCTATCCCTCCCATTCTTGTCAGTAATATTTTTGGTAGCTGTGAGGGGATCTCGTCATATTTGGCACAAGTGAACTGATTGCATGTTTGTCAAGGTCAATGTCACTCTGACTTAAAAAAACATGTTTTTGGCGACTGCTCAAGAATTATTATTCTTATTAAAGAAAATGCATAATTATGAAGAGATGACATTTTATAACCAAAAGGTCAAAGATCATCTCCAGCCATGGTTTGTCACAAAATCTGAGGAGCAGGAGAGGAAACTCTATATTTCCCGAAACTTGACCTGTTGGTGGTGGCAACTTGTTTGTTGTTTTGAATTTTGTAGATGTAGAAAGTGGCCATGACTGACTGAGATTGTGCCCAAAATACCTCACTCATTCACTCCTCACTACTCATGTAGAATACTCTACAGTGAGCTTCTCTCAGGGTTTTTCCTGCATAGAGAATTGCTAGTAGGAAACCGTATACATCAATTTTTGTGCCACCTGCCTCAGTACAAAATTCTGGTACTTATTATCAGGGAAAACATGATCAATGTAGTACCATTACACACTCGTCTGGTCTGTCCCTCGTTCTTCTTTCAATCAGCTTGAGCGTAATGCATGATATGGCTTGTTGATAAAAACGATAGTTATTCTATTGAATAATTATTGAGTTGGGAAAGCAAGACAACCCTCCAAAAAGGGAATGTTTTTATCATGTGGTAGCCACATACAGTTGCTCTCTCTTATCCATCCTGACTGATTGTTCTCTAGTTTTGTGTTCTGCTAGTGTCTTTGTCACTACTGGAAGCATGAGTCTGTACCTTCAGCCCAATCAGGTTGCACAGGTAGTCCAGCTCTTCCCAGGATGGCACATCCATACATGTGGTCACAAGAAGGTTGCTGTCTCTCCCAGCATAGTCTGCTACTGGTGTGCATGTTACTGACCAAATCTGACCCATCAGAAACAGATTCCATGAGGGTGGCATGAGGGCTAAACGTCCTCCATTGGCGTTTGCCAGAGAATAGCAGACTTGGCAGGTCTGCCACTGGCGCCCCATTGTCTTTAGAGCAGGTTCGCACTGAGCAAATGTGATGGGCGTGAAAGAGTCTGGAAACGCTGTGGTGAATATCATGCTGCCTGTAACATCATCTAGCATTACCGGGTGGGTAACTGATGGTTTGGGGAGACATATCCTTTGTTGGTTGCACAGAGATCCATGTCATTGGCAGTGGTACCCTGACTGCTGTCAGGCACTGGGATGAATTCCTCAGAGCGATTGTCAGACGTTACGCTGGTGCAGTGGGCCCTGGGTTTCTCCTGGTGCTGGACAAGGCCAAGCCTTATGTGGCCAGAGTGTGTAGGCATTTCCTGGATGATGAAGGAGTTTTTGAACGTGATGAACGTGAGGGCCATTGACTGGCCCTCACGTTCCCCTGATCCAATTGGGCACCTATGGGACGTTATGTATCGTTGCATCTGACGCCACCAAGTAGCGCCAAAGACTTTCCAGGAGCTCACTGATGCCCTGATCCAGGTCTAGGAGGAGATCCATCAGGACACCATCTGCTGACTCATCAGGAGCATGGCTGCTCATTGTCTGGAGTGCAAACAGGAACACAAAGGCCATACACACTACTGAGTCACATTATGAGTTGCTGTGATGAACTTCACGCAAGTTGGATCAATCTGTGAGTTACATTTTTGGATTTCCGGTATGGTTGTGAATACAGCCTTCAATAGGTTGTTGATTTTGTTGTTTTATTGTTCTTTGTTTGGTCATTTTGTTCTCAAAATATTATACAATGTACATCAGTCAAGATTTTGATTTTGCAAAGCACTTTAATTAATGATTGATTTAATCATCAATAAATCTGCAAATTATTTACTTGATTACCCTCAATATGAATAGAGGAAAAGCAGAATCCTTACAGGTGAGAAACAATTTAAAGGAAATTAAAAATAGTTGCTCATTTGTCTGTTCTCATTACTACAATACTACATGAGTTATCAGTGGTTATTACTACGTAATGAGTTATTGGGGGGAACTCAGGCCCTATTTTTAGAACTTGCGTGTATTCCTACTATATTTATGTATAGTATAAATTTAATGCATGGAAAGCAACAGATGTTATTAGTTTGAAGTCCAAGAAAACGCCAACTATGTCCTGGGTAACATAAACTAGGACTTGTGACTGTCTCCAGTTTTAGGGACCTGGCTGTGATTTTGAATATGCGAGAGTGCAGCAGGGTCACATTGCTCGTGTTTGATGATGGATTTCACCATATTTTATATAAACAGTGTCACATCCTGTCACTGTACATGATAAACAAAATATAGCACTGATTTTAACAAATGGTTTTTACCTTCCAATGTTACTGTGATCCAAACTATGCACCAGTATGTAACCTACTTTAATCCAAACATAGTTATACATGTCAGTACGTGCTTAATGGCTGATGAGCTAAATTACCTTCTTATTTAGGCTAATATTTTTTTTATCTGAGGTAGAATACCATATAATATTTGGTTTAATAATGTTAAGCAGTTATATATATTGACATACACCACATACATAACACATACACTTATTGACATACACCGCATACATTCCTTATACCTTTTTATCACACTCTGTAGAACAGTCAACACTTTATATCACACATCCCAGCTCCCTTTTTCAATTCACACACAGATAATGAGCAGACCTTGGCCTAAAATCTCTCCCACACAACACACTAAGGCAGCTGCGCTGAGATAGGAACATTATGACCTCTGGTAACCCCGACAACGGCGGGCACGTACAGTATCCTCATCACGCAGGAGGAAGGCACTGCCCCGTGTAGATGCAGCAGCTTCTATCTAGTCTTGACCAATCCAAGAAAAACCCTCACCCCAGTATATCAAATATATAACCTATATTAGGGCTGAACGATTTGGGGAAATAATCTAATTGCGATTTTTTTCCCCCCAAATATTGCGATTGCGATTTAATAGGCGATTTTTTTTCATTTTACCCCAAAACAAATACCCCGTAATGGATGATTTAAATATGACCAACACAATATTAAATACATTTACTGTACAATAATATAATCTGTAACGTATTTCGTTACATTAACTAATCTGAGTAACGTATTCTGAATACTTGGATTACTTCCACATTGAATTGAATTTTATAAGTGTAGGAAAGCGGCGTTGTTATATTCAGCGGAGCAGCAGCAGTTTAAGCTCTGTGTCAGCGGATGCGGCGGGCCAGCTGGATAAAGGGCAGCTCGAGGATCAGCAGCTCCGTAGATTCCCGTTCATGTCTGTGTGGTCGTGCAGCGGTGATGGAGGCGCCGGGCCTCAGCAGGAACAGCCCCATGCTGAACACCTCCGTCTTGCAGATGTGCGTGTAGGTGACCGGGGGGCTCTGGAGCCCCGCCGCCCCGGAGCTCGGCTTGCTTTAGTGGGGAGCGATTTTCAGGTCCGCCTCCCGCCCCGCGGTCACCTTCGAGATGAGCTCGCTCTGTGTGTCCGCCCCGTCGGCCGAAGACTTTAGGACCCTGTAGGTGATACAGGCTTGCTTCGCTAACTTCTGGATCAGAGGAGTTTTGTGGTCCCGCGGCACTCTTACCGCGGGTGAGGACAGCAGCCCGGGTGCCCTACTCTCTTTCGCACATTTAAATCGCGCACGTTGCGATTAGAAAATCGCGTTTTATCAAATCGCAATTACATCGCAAATGCAATTAATCGTTCAGCCCTAACTTATATGCGCACTCTGTTTAAGCGCCTCTTTTCCTGTGCAGCCTGCTGCGCAGCATTAGATGCCCATGCATGTCCATTTGCTGAACACTGCGGTTTCCTGACCTGTGACCTCTGAATAAACTTGCTTAATTTTAACTTGAGAACAACGACTCCTCTCCTTTGATTTCCACCCGCAACATATACATATATAGAATGTATATAATTTAGGTGTGATTTTCCAACAGAATTTGATGTGATCTTTTTTGTATACGATAAACAGTTTGTTTATTTAAGATGTATTTTTAAAGATGGATGACGCAGTACATTTGCCATTTCGTTATTTCCTTGTGCTCAAGTGAGCTCGAGTGTTTCTGGTAATATAGTGCGTTCTGACCTGACTATTGTTAATCACTTGACACCAACAGAGAGGGATGGAAATGTCCAGCAGGAAATAATCCCTCAAAACAAAATATGCTGCCAAGTAAAGTTGGAATTCAGAATGAAGTTGTTTTCCATTTCCATTAAAGAAGTCTGTTTGCATTAGAAACATCTGTAGGCTCTTTACATGTTGTGACCACACACCAACTAAACGAGAGTTGTGTTTACAGGAGCACCTTCTAGTAACACCGTCGTCCCATTCCAGAGAGTGTGAGTCGGTGATAAAACTGCAGCGAATGGTTGGACTTCCTCGACTCCAGGAACCACTTATTCCCCGTAGTCAGTCTGTGTACACCGGCAGACTTCTGTTGCCATTCCTTCACATCCCTGTTTTGAAGTTGTTGTAGTTTGGGTGGGTGGTTGTGGCGCTGTGGGAGGATCAACTTTAAATTCACCGGTCTTATTTGGGCTGTGGTGAGACAAAGGAGTCATACAAAGTTGAAGATTGAGAAAGGTCATTATTACAGGACTACACTGAGATTGTATTCACACCTGTCTAAAGATGCTTTTCAGACAGTTCACGATTTAAAAAAAATAAAAGCTCTTTAATTCAGCTCAATATAAAGCATTGCAGCAACAAAACAAACACTGTGATTTATACATTGAAGACAAGCCCTAAACTGGAAATGATTCTTTACCCATCATGGGGCAGTCTGTCTGTGTCTATGTCTCAGTCCGATATGGTGAAATAAAATAATTAATTTATCGAAATGATCTCCAGCGATTTTGACCTCCGGTTTGACCCAGATGCCAACCACTTCTGTAATGTATCTGAAGACGTAGAAGAAGACAGACAGTCAGCATAATGCCCCGCCCACACTGACTGCTACAGAGTGCTGATCACCAGTTTATTCCATTTTAATAATATTGAATGTTTTGCATCAAATCACACTGACCCCGGCACTGCAAATTTGTGGACCATGTACAACAGACCAGCCAAGTGTGAAGTAGATAAGATGAACGTTTTTGAGAGATGTGCATTTTACATATGCACAGACATACACATATATATATAGACAGACTTTTGTGAAATTAGTCAGTAGATTTTGAACTTGAATATCTTTAAGATTTTTAATAAAATAAGACTTTCAAAATATCAAACCATTGAAACAAATTATTTTCCAGGGTTTTCTTAGTGTTTCTGAAGGTCTCTTGCTGAAGTGGCCTTGGGGCGTCTTTTTGAGCAAATCTTCTATGACAGCTGTAATTCAGTTTGACAGATTTTCTCCCTGATGACTAATTTCTGCTGTGAAGACTTCAGAAGGTGTCAAGCAGTAATTTTCACTGATCATTTATTTATTCCTCTGTGGTCGCTGAACATGTTGACACCAGCCTTCAGACACTCCTGTAGGTTAAACTGGGCTAACAAAACACTTTTAGGCTGATTAAGTCTGAAAGACTCAGTTTTGTCTGACATGAAAATACTTTTGATGTATTTAATGTAATAAGGCTACAAGTAACCTACAATGCAATACTTTGTAAAAGACTGTAATTACACTGTTAACTGCTTCATTCAAAAATTATTTCTGTTGTAATGACATTGTTTAATCCTGAGGTTAAAGCCCTGTGCAGTATCTTTTCCCAGAGCAGTACAGATCTCTTAGCTTTGTTTTCCTTTGCCAAAAAAATCCAAGATGCACCAAAGCTGTGCAATGATAAGGGGAACCCTGTTTGTGATTGTATGAGTAAACAATCAATTAATTGAGAAAGTGTCCGATTATCAAATAATTGCAGAAAATAATCCTTAGATGCATCTATATTTATACTTGTGTTACATTAAAATATATCAGTTTGACTGTGAATCTGGTTCATGGTTAATTTCTTTCTAGCTAGTTTTTCTCACAAACCTCATGTTCTTCAGCGAGTTGTCACCCGCTGGTAAGTTTTTTTCAGACATGAACTCTGTAGGATGTACACACATTTGGGTCTGGACTTTCCTTGGAATTTGCCTTTTCACATATGAACAACGCAGCCAGAGATTCTCCACTCACAAACATTCAAAACAAGGCAGAGGACCTACCATATTAATTTGGCTGTGGAGATCATGTGTTTTCATTCATCAAAAGCTCTATTGACTTCTTCGTCTGTCTTCTTTTTTGTTTTATTTATTATTCTGTTTTGCGTCTTGTCGTGTGTTAGAAATGGCATCAAGTCTCATAATGAGTTTTGTTTAACTTCTGATGACAAATAAGCAAACTCCTGGGGGCTGTCAGTTACACTTAAATATTGAAATAATATAAAATTCCAGTAAATTTGTCTCGAGATCAGTTTTCTTTGATCAAAATACTATATCTAACAGGGTTCCTATGGTCATGAAAAACCTGGAAAAGTCATGGAATTGAAAAAATGATTATTTCCAGGCCTGGAAAAGTGCTGGACAGTTTTGGAGAAGACATGGAAATTTGTTATTCATATTTTCATGTCGTTCATTTACGCTGAACTTTATTAATTCATATGCTTTTAAAAGAAATACCCTCAAAATATAAGCAGGTATACTATCTCATACTAACTGAAAAGTTCGGTGGGGAAGCAGGCAGGATAATGCTTTATGCCAGGCAAGTTTAGATTTAAACATGCTTGGCTACAAATGGAAAAGTAAATGTCTTTTAATCAAACTATTGTCTCTCATTCATTTGTGTAATTTAAGGTATACTCTATGCTTTGGAACTGTCATTTTTAGTTTAAATACTACATGTTGTCGCTTTTTCATGTATACACCGAGATTTCACAAATTGTGTGGTCATGGAAATTTGGTTTAGAGTTATTAAAAAGTCATGGAAATCCATTGGTCAAAATGTGTATGAACCCTGATCTAAGGTTCAGCAATCAAAATTGAATTCACATAGAGATTTCCAACAGATGTAGTGAAAAGGTAAAAGGACCACACTCCTAACTAATGTAAATGAAAGCCAGCAATCATACTCTTTGTACTTGGTTAAATACCAGTTTAAGAAACACCCCTTCTCTGTCTGAACTGGCAAATGGCTGCAAATGTTTTTAATTGAGCCAATATGAGAAAGGTCTAAGAGCGTGAGCTCTGAGACGGCCCGGGGGCATTGGGGGAGCCTGGGCACATTCTTCCCCTCTCTTTAAACTAGATACTCAGACTGATAGACAGACACCACTTTGCCACACAGACACTTTCAAGAACTGATCGCACGGCCCCAGGCCAGATTTGGGGATTTCACCAGGAAAACATTAGACTTCTGTGACTTGTTGATGAAGCAGGAGCCCCGGTGAAAAAAATAATTCAGACTTTTTGTTTTGGTGACTGATAAAGAAATACACACACTAAAGATCTGCCCAGCTTTCTGACATTCCAGCGCCTCATAGACTGAATGGTTGAGCAGTTTGTGGATGTCACATGTAAGGCCACATTTTTTTATCCAAGGCATTCCTGTCCCTTCCTCTATAACCTACCCCATGCCCAATTTTGTTTCCTGCAAAGAAAATTGCGGCCATATTTTGGATGTTGTCTCACTTGAACTTTTTGAAGTTTTGCACTTGGGCACTAAGAGTTCTCAAGTACTAACAGATGTGGTTAGTCCATCTCCCTTATTGAGGGGAAACCCGCCATTATCCAAGCTGGCAGCTAAAGTGGATGTTTTACCATTTTTCTCAGACTTTGTCTTTGTGCGCAGGTCTATTTGTTGTAAGTAAAGTCTTTCATGTCTAGTGACCTTAACACGTTCTCACCAGCTGCCCTTTTATGTCCTCACACAGGTTTAGATGCAGAGCTTTACTATGTGCGAGATGACGTGGTGAATCACTATGCACTCTCCTTCACTCTGCCTGTGCCCAGTGAGACCAACAGCCTTCACTTCACATGGCATTCCAAGACAAAAGTAAGTATCGCTAGTGTCAGGAATGATCTATTCTTCACTTCAGTACATTGACACACATTTAAGACAACTTACATGTGCTAACACAACTTTGGCTTGTCACTGTTTGATCGTAGGTCGACTACCGGCTTGGCTACCTCGTGGAGAACCCTGTTGCCATGAACCAACCAAGAAGCAACATCTCCATTCAGGGGGAGGTTCCCCACGTTCCCTCTGGTTGGTCACATGCTCTCATGAACTTGTAGTGCTCAATATGCTTCTAGTTTTTATACTTTTTTTGACTTTCTCAAATTATCTCATTAAATATGCAGTTTGTACTTGTGTTACTATGCAATTTAAAAAAAAAGACACTGATTAAGCAAGCTACAACAGTATACATGTTTATTAGTGAGCTTTGTTGGAACTATTCACTATAGAACATCACTGGTTAAACAAAAGAGCTCAACAGCCTGGTTCTGGAAATAAAAATCCTATTAATTTTCAGAATAGAGATTGTGATTATTAGTATTAATAATAATATTATTATTATTATCATCATTGTTGTGGTAAGCATCCAAGGTTCCTACAAGGTATGTAGGAAGTTGTGAAACAATTTAGCTCCTCTAGAAGCAACAAGTCTGTATGTCAAGGAGAAGTACTACACTACCCACAGTCCCCGGGTGTAACGGCAAGAGGCAGTGATTGGTGGAGCTCACTGTTGCAATGGAAATGTTTCTCATGCTGGCTATGATCAGATCGTTCAAAGTTACAGAGCAACCATTATTTCCCTCTCTAACATGATGCAGTTTTTAAATGAGGAGGGTTCAGAGGGGTGAAATCACAGCCAGTCAGCTCATGTATGTTAGGGCCAGCTTGTTGATTCGCAATGGTTTACTGGATGCCTAGTTTCTTCATTCCTGAAATCATTATGCAGACACACTTGTAACTTTACCTTTTTGTCCCGGTTCACCCATATTTTATTTGCTCCAAATCAAATGAATTACGGCAACGATTCATCTCGTAGCGTCGTCTTAAAACTCTTTTTAGGGATTTTCTGAAATGTCAATGGAGATAGTGAGTCCTCCCCTTTGTATGTTGTTTTCTCTCACTAGTTATTAGTCACTGCTGTTGATTAAGTTTCTCCAAATGATGATTGTTGTTTTTGTGCATGTTTTCTTTCCACAGTCTTTAGAGTGGACCTCTTTTGTTCCGGTGAGGTGGATGGAGAGGCTGTTATAACAGTGCAGCTCAATCTGACCATCTATGCCAACAACTACACAGTGCTCAACTTCAAGAGGAGGAAAATGTGCTATAAGAGTAAGTATCCAGACAAATGCAGTTTAGAAGTATGTATCAATTAAATGTATTCACCCGTAGACTTTACCATGGCAGAAATATGTACACAGCGAAGATGCAGTTTAGTGAATGATTAGTAGTAGAATCATTGTTAGTATTTTTTAGTTCCACCTGTAAGATCTGCTTTTAAAAGGACTTTAGTTAACCAACGAATAAACTCTTAAACACAAGCTTATATGTTGCTGAGACAAATCAATTTTTTCATATTATATTCTACATAGGCTGTGGATTGTGTTTGAAACTTGCAGTGGGAAATATACCTCTCTGTTTTCTGTATTCTGCTCTGTGCTATTTTCAAACTCTCTGAAGATAATAACATGTGGCCATGAGGCTTCTTGCAGTCTGCCCTGAGGGAAAGTTTTTATTTCCATCTTAATAAAAGCGTCACCAAGCAGGATGGAAGAGACTTTTCCAGTTTCACTGACGCAGTTCGCAAGCAGATCCATTTCCTCTGCAGGAAACTCTTCTCTCTTACCACCTGGCAAATGTGCCCTCCAATTCCTTCAAAACCTGGATTTTTAATGACAACTGGAGACAGCACTTTTATTGGTTTATTTCATGTTCCACACAAAACACAATCATGATTAATTCAGAGACCAGGTAGAACCTGTTTGAACCTTGTGCCTGGTTCAATGACCTGTTTTCGACCATTAAACTAGCAAATGTGGATTTCAACATGCCCTAAATGCACTTTAGACCATGCGTTCATATCATTAAAATAGAGCCCGTAGTCAATTTCAACGGCTGGAACTTTTCATGGAACCTATAAACTCAAAAGCTTAATTACAAAAAATATTTTGGGTTTTGCCTTTGGGCCTAGAACAAAGTCTGTTTGTGGGATAGTGCTCTGCCTTCAGCAGGAATCATCATATACTGGATATTACTGATTAGTTTACTTTGCTTTACAATACTGGGACTATGGAGTACTAACAGCTTGTATAATGTTATTGACCAGTGTTGGATATAAGTTGAGAATGTAGGGGTGAAATGAATACCGGTTTTACGATTAACCACGGTAAAATTCCAGACGGTTATCATTAAAACCACAGATGATTTCCACTTTGTAAAGCAGTGGTGTACAAAGTACTTGAAAGCCATACTTGAGTAAAAGTACAGATATCTTACCTGAAAGTGACTTCGGTAAAAGTAAAAGTCACCAGTCAGAAAATGACTTGAGTAAAAGTCTTAAAGTAGCTCATATTAAATGTACTTAAGTATCAAAAGTATCTGGTGTTGAAATGTACTTAAGTATCAAAAGTAAAAGTACAAGTATCAAATTAAAAATGTAAAGTGCTTTTTATAGTAGGCCTACACAGAAACAAAACAACCGAAATTGTTCTATTCAGACTTTATTTCAACTGATTTCAATTATTACGCGTGGCGTTAATCCCCAGAGCGCTGGCGCTTGGTTGTTCACATCGGACTCGCATTTCCCCACGCCGGTCATCCTGCCGATTCTGCTCCGTGATCACACATACAGCCCAGTCTCTCTTTTTACCTATATGACATGTGTGGCTGTAGTGGATGGGCAGAGGGGGACATTTAATAATCTGGTTGGTAAAAGTGGTAAAATTAAAACTCCTAGACAACAGAAGGTGAATACAAAGTATGGGATGCATATTTGATCATTTATATCATGTCAAATATTTCAACTATATCGTTTAAAATCATTTTTCAGTGTGTTTCCTGTGGCGATACGCTCGCATCAAGCGGAAAAAATAGACTCGACACCGAAACGATCGCTTCACGGCGCTAGACCGCCGCGGCGCAACGCTACGCTTCAGCGTCCGGTGTGTTCAGCACAACGATTTAACATGGGAGTGGATGGGAGCCAGCGGCTTGACGCTGCGCTTACGCCACGCTTTGGCATCGCTTCCACGTCCGGTGTGTTCCCGGCGTTACGGCTTATCTCCCGTGCCGCCCTCAGGTTATCCTCGCGAGACACCGTCGGTTCTCGCGCAAACACGCACAGTCCGGATAATCCAATCGCGATGAGAGACAATTATAATTATATTCAGATTTTAATTTGTAACGAGTAACGAGGTGTTCAATGAAAATGTAACGGAATAAAAGTATATATTTTTTCTTTTAAATGGAGTGGAGTAAAAGTAGAAGTCCTGATGAATATAAATACTCAAGGAAAGAATAGATCCTCAAAAAAACTACTTAAGTACTGTAACGAAGTACTTCTACTCCGTTACTTTACACCACTGTTAAAAACTGTCCAGCTTCAACCAAGTAAAGAAAAGGTATCCATCACTCAGGCATGCTGATGCAGCATGCGACGTGGGTTTGTTAGGTGCATGTGTAAGTTCACGTTGTGTTTCTTTGATTCTAGAGAGTAATGAGACATGTATTTAAAAAAATTGAAAAAAAAGTCTGGATTAATAACAAAATAGATCTGTTTGTGTGAAGAGCGACAGAGCCACACACACACACACACACACCTGTAGACAGGAGCAGATTATGACGCAATGCACTGTTGTAACTTTATTGTTGAAGAGGAGGCAAAGCCCTGTTTATCCAGGAACATACAAATTAAATCAGTAGGTTTTTGTAAAGATCAGTTCTATATTTGAGTGATTCGAAAAAAGCAGAAGAGCCGAGTCTCTTGTTGACCGGCACTGAGCAATGCACGCCCAATGCAGTGGTACTGCCAAGAGGTAAAGAAAGGCCAGCAGGGCAACTGGACACAGTAAAGGCTACAATCATTTTTTTTTGTTAGCACACAAGTCTTATTGCATCGATGTGGATACTAGGGTCAAAAAATGATGATAATTAAATTTAAGTAGATGCAGATGCATTTTATTTATCCCACACACATGCACAGACATGCAAACGCACACTCATGCAGGTAGGGAAATGTAACCTCTGCTTTTGACACATCTGTGTGCGGGACACACAGAGCAGTGAGCGACTATGTACAGCGCTCGGGGAGCAGATGTTGGGGGAGTAAGGTGCCTTGCTCAGGGGCACTAGACAGGGTCTAGAGAGACTCTTGGATTTTTGGGCAGATCAAACCAGGTTCGTCTTTTTGTTGTCTTTCCGTGGAATCGAACCAGAGACGAACCAGAGACCTTCTCTGCCCATAGTCCAAGTTTCTGCCACTAGACCATTATCATAATTGATTTAATTATTTTTCTTATAGAGGGCTAGAGTCTATCATAGGTTATTTTCTCTCAATCGGTGCACACGACCAATATTCACCTTTTAAGGGTAGATGCTCTGTGGCTGCTCACAGAGCCGCCAGTGCCCACTTAGTTCCTGTGGCGCTGCCAACTTTTAACAAAATTTGAAATGAGAAATTCATTAGGTTGAAAATGAATATTTGAACAAACACCATATGTCACAAAGTTTCATTAAAATAATTTCTTTTAAATCTAAATTTAACACACTTCACAGCATTACACTGTACTAAATCTCATAACTTCTTAGTAAATCCTGCCATTCGGATGAAGTTTGAATTCTGTCTGTCTGCCTCTCTTTCTGACTTTATCCCTTCTTTCTTTCCGTTCACAGGAATTGATTCTGACCTAAAGATTCCCAGTCCCAATCCCATCAGCAACCACACTGTTGAGAGGCCTGACTGTAAGTAGGACTGTAATGTTACTTTCACATCTTGCTCTGCTTCTCGCTCTCCACCAGCTCTATCTCTTGTCCTCACTGGTGTCATCAGCCTGATGAGACAGAGGCTGAATTAGTTTTAAGAAGTCTCTCTGTACAGCAACGATCGTTAGTCAGACTTTCCATAACCAGGGCATATGATTTCAGAGCCCAGACAGAAGGATGCATTCTGCTGTTGAAATGTGCTCCGTCAGCCCCCACCCGTTGGAGTGGGTGTCCTCTTCCAGTGGGATTTATTCTCTTTGAGCCCACTGCCCCAGTAACAAAGCACCATTAGTGGCTTGTCTCCCTTCTGCTTCGGTAAGCCCAAGGAACCTGGGGCCCTCCGAGGCTTTTAGAGAGGTGATGAGAAAAGCTCTCAGACACTGGATCCTGGGCACAGCCTCCACTATTCCAGGCCTCCATTAACCCTAAGTGGAGCCCTCAGTGCACTTATCATGTCTTTCCCCCTCCTTCTCACTCACTCATGTCTTTATCCCATTGCCTTACCTCCCTTTTGATGCTCTGTTTTTTTTCGTAACACAGTTGATGCTTTCGTAATGACAATGTTATTTTGTGTACTGCGATGTTATAGTCACCAACGTTTTCACTGAGATTGTTAACCTGTGGCTTGTTTTCATCAGTAGATGGTGCGGTCCCCCCCACCAGCTCCACGCAGGTGTTCTATATAAGCGTAAGCGTCTGCTGCATCGTCATCTTCCTCGTGGCCATCATCCTGGCCATCCTGCACCTGCACAGCATGAAGAGAGTGGAGATGGAGGACAGGTTTGTTTCTTTAGTTCGTCATGGTTCCAAAGAAATCACGGCCATTGTCATGGAAAGCACGCTCATTATAGTGAAGCTGAAGAAAACCAGCATTCAGCTGAGTGGATTCACAGCCTCCTATCTGTCACTAAAAAGTTATTTTAGGACAAAAATAGGCCAGATGGCTGCAGGCAGCTCTGCAGATATCGGTGTGAAATGAGATCAGCACTTTGGAGAGCTTAGCCATTGAGACAAAGGTGAATTTAAATAGCATAAAGATTGTTTTTTAATTTGTCATGGATATCTGTCTAATGTGACATTTACACTAAACTTTCCGTACTTTAGATAAAGTGGCTTCATATGATCACATTGCATGTTGGAATATTTAAAGAAATCAGTCTGTCCGTTTTACATCTTTAAGGTTAAAAAGCTCTCAGGTTTTTCATTTTGTATGAGGTCAAGATATTTTAGAGCTGATTACCTGACTGGCAGAAAATGTATTTGGAACAGTATGTTGTTTTTTCTTTCAAGCAAAAATGCTCCAAACTGACCGATTCAGGTTCTCTCATTCTTTCATGATAGTCACCTGTATATCATTGGGTTCTGTACTCTTGGTCAGACAAACAAAGGCATCTTATGACATTACCATGGTTGAAACTGTGCTACACTGTATGGAGAGGTCTTCCTCTTATTTCATCTACTAATGCAGTGCTCAGTCTAAACCTCCCTGTTTGGAATGGGCTGTTTGCTTGGCCTGTGGCATGCTGGTTGGAGCTTTCTTTGTGAAACTGTAAAGGGGCCTACTGTAATTGAGCCGCGGCAAGAAAAGACCGGCTGCTGGACTCAGTACCACCGCAGAACATGGAGCTGTTCCTTCTGTCTATTTAAAGTTCTGTGAAGTTTAACTCAGAATGCAGAAACCCAAACGGTAGAATCAGTTGTTGTGAACACACTGTTGTTGTGATCTACAACATCACTTACGTTGATGTGTCACAGCCGCTGCTGCTTCAGAGTGTTGGTCACCTGTTAATTTAAAGTTTATTAATATTGACCGTAGTAGTTTAATTGAACCAAACTCATCACAATCATCACTCTAAAATATTTGGACTGCATTGGTTTTAAATGTGTTCCTAAACAACTGACAACTGAGTGCATATTCAACTCAGTTTTTTTTTGTCATGCCAACATTTTCTCTAGTTCTGTATATTCTGATTAATTTCAGGTTTTACCATCAAGTTGTACCATTGAAACAATATAAGACTAGTTTGAAGTTTCTGCTCGATCCAGGAGCCTTCAGATAAGAACTTGTTTCTCTCTCTGTGTTTTTCAGCGTAAGTGACAGTGGGAGCTCGCAGGGTCTGTCTCAGCCATCCACCCAGACCACACAGTACCTGAGGGCAGACACTCCAAACAACGCAGCCCCTGTCACAAGTAAGACATCGTATCTTACTCCATCTGACCACTGAAAGAGCAACCACTTCAGTCAATGTTTGGATGCATCAGTTTATGTATATATATATGTATATTTTCTTTGGTGAATCGCTCACACAAAACTGGATCTCGACATGTTCAAACACATCTATAATGTCTGATTCACTCTTCCAGAGTTTGTTCCTATTCTCACACTGGCATCTCAAAATGTGCATGCTGCTCCAAATGCAATAATCGACTGTGAATGACCTTATTAGCTTAACTGCTGTCATAAGATCGTAATGAACAGCATAGTCCCTCTTTATTTTTGGTTGCTGTTAACCCTTATTAGTGTCAGAGCAGTGTGTAAATGTTCTCACTGTGTGCGCTGCGACAACTTGAAACAACAATTCAACAGTTAGAGAGGCACAAGCCGTCTTTGATTTGGAAGTGGCAGATACTGATCTACACTAATGACGTAAATTAAGAATATAGAAAACAAACTGGTGAATATTACTTGTACGGTTGAAGGTCTTCTGCACAAGTTAAGTTAGGGTTGGAAACAGACTCACAGGAACAACATCACAGTGAGTGTAAGTCTAAACAATATCTCACACCTGTATTAGAATTTACTCACTATAACCATTCATCTCTCAGTTTATCTCAGCCTGAGCACGTGGCCTCCAATGAGGGTCTTTGTTCATAGATGTTGTTGCAGTGTGATCATGTTCTCTTGGCTGGCGCTCAATGTAATTATGGGGTAAGTATTATTCTGTTGCTGTTTATCATGCGCAGTTGGACTTTTCATTACAGTGTAAGTACAGCAATAGGGCCATGAAATGAGTTTCAATTTTCTCATGTTAAAAGCATTACCGCGGCAGCTCTAGATTTTAAAGGAGATATTACAAGATTTTTTTTTAAATAGTACTTGTACTAAGTAAAAGGGGAAAAAACTACAACTTTCCATTTAACAGGGAGCTATTTGCAACTTTTGACACCAGAAACTTCCTCTAGTCTTCAGTGGTTGTTGGACAACTCTTACTGTACTGCAATATTCTTGGATCTCGACACCTTTAAAATTAATTTAGAAACATAAACAACATTTACTGCTATGGTAAATAAATAATAATAAACATAACATAAGGAACATTCCTCCTAGTGAAATGCACATTTACTTTTCACAAAAGGGAAATACTAGCTGCTCTCAGACATTCACTGACTGTCTCTGGAGTTTTTCCCCCCAGCCTCCTTGGATTCACTATGAGTGAGTTGGCGAGTTGATGAAGAGAACACGAATATCTGATGATGAAAAAGAGGTGTCATTCCCGTAGAAGACATAGACAAAGATGTCAATTTAGAAAGACAGAGATTGAAGAGCTTTCAGATATCAGGGCTGACACCGTTGTCGATATGCTGTAAATATATCTGTACAGCAGAACTGATGTATATATGATGAGGTGTTAATATCCTGCCTCCCAGGCACCACCCCTCACCTGAACACTTTGGAGATTGTCCTGTTGTTGTGAATGCATCTCACCCAGAGATTCTCCTGCTGTGTATTCATATGTAAAAGGTTAGTTTCCAGATCCAATTGTCTTGTCTTGTCATTGTCCGGAGTTAATGTCTGAAAAATTGCTTCTTTCACCTGGAAACAATATAAAAAGTCCTATATTTTGCCCGGGCATTCTTCTCATAACATAATACTATGAGCAGTTTCCATAGAATAGCATCCCATTCAAAATAACTCACAGTCCTTAGGCAGTACTTTGTCAGTGAGATTTAGGGGTTAGTTTATTCCTCTTGAAGCTGTTCTCAATGCAGTTGTTAATATTGCATACATTTTGTGATATATATCTGTAGAGTGAGACACTATCTTGTCTTTTTGTGTCCCATCCTTCCAAACAGTTTTCTGGAAGTATGTTCTGTATTTTTTGTTTAATCTTTAGCAGACCAAACAAGTAAACAAGGGGTGAAAACATAACCTCCATGGTGAAAGTAATATTGACTCTTTCTCAGCTCTCTACTACTTCATTTTGGGAACCAGAAACCAGGCACTCCAGGTTGTCATTGTCAATGTATGACCCATCACTGCCCTCTTGTGGTTACAACTCACATCTCACCTCCTGTGCAGTTTGTTTGACCTGCTTGCCTTCTCGTTTTGTCTTATGCTTTTCTGACTGTGATCATTTGCGCCACCATCCACCTAACTCCTGATGGGCAAGTTTACCCATATTGCATGCATGCCTGGTTTGATGGATGTTTCGCGTATGAGCTGGACATTTGCAGCTACGGGTCACATCCATTCATTCCCTCAGGTCATGTTGTAATTTGAGTGAGCTCTCCATTAAATCACCTCTCTCACTCTCTCCCACCCTGTGCCCCCTCCCCTCTTGTCATCAGACAATCACCCTGGTTCTGCACCCATACTTCAGCTTGCAGCCTCCTCCTTCCAAAACCCTGGTGCTCCCCCTCATGAAACCAAAAGTAAGTTCCATTGAAGCTCTGAGAGTCAACTCAACACTCCAAACCAGTTGATACTATTATGTTGTCATGTGCAGCGTAGTAATATTAACACCCGAAACCGTGTTATTCAATCATTTCATACATACTGCCAGTGGTTTGTTTACATATCCTCATGTCTTGCCTTCAGGGTATTAACAGGGTGAAAGCTCATACTTTCAGAAATAACTGGAAGGTTACACTAGCTGAACTGATCCAAAGAATCATGACCCATGCAACTCACCTGCTTCATACTACCCTGCTTCATTACTGTGTCAACTTGTTATGTTGTTTGTTTGAGATTAAGTATTTACTCTTTTAGATAGAGATTTACACTATTTAGCATTAGGTACTTATTTTAAAAATCATAGAATGGACTCTTGAACCAATTTTGAAACAAAAGCTGAATAATCAAATTTATTGAAATTAAAGTGCTGAACATTCTCTGGTTCAAGCTTCTCAAATGTGAGGATTTGATGCTTTTCTCTGTTATTATCATTGTAAACTGAAAATCTTTTTATCTTTTGTTTTGTCAAGGATACAATACAAGGATTTTTTATTTTATGATATTTCTTTGTTTCATAAGGGATGATTAAGATACTCGAAGCACTCCAATTAGCAATCACAATGTGTGTTTTAATATGGGTAATTTCACATGTCAATACATTTTATTGTTAAAGGGGCTATATGCAAGTATTTGACTTCAAACATTAAAAGTTTAAATTGAATTATCTAGAAGGCAACATTTTGTCAAAGAAGTCTATTTTTTGTTGTTGCAGAGCTATCTAGCAAAGTTAACATGCTAACCAGCTAACCCTGGCCTATTCTGTCTTGTAATATCCCTCTAACTCAAAAGGTGATAGTGAGTCCCTGTTGTGTGTAAATATGTCCAACATGAGATGATGAAACATCAGTAGCAGTAACTATGAGTAGACTCTAATAGGGTGTTTTAGCCACCCTCTATTAATGCTGCTTCCCTCCTTCACAATCCTCAACCACTCATGATGCATCCTCTACTTGTCTAAGCATTCCATCTTTCCCCTTTCTCTCTTACTGGGCGGAGTGAGTATGAAATCACAGAAACAAGCTACACGTTCACCAGTCCACGTAGGTGATTGGCCAGTTTGCCCAACCCCTGAATACACATGCAGGACATTTTCATGGACAGCTGGGTCAAGTTTACATTTGTGACTAATGAATCGCCAGGTCACTGACAAGACATCAATTTGCCTGTTGTATACATGTAAACAGCCCAAGCCTGTGTCCCAAATATAAAGCGCTTTGAGTGGTCATCAAGACTAGAAAAGCGCTATATAAATGCAAATCCATTTACCATATCAATAACATACAATATTCTCAATCTATGACGGTTTTGGTAAGTGTTCACACTTGAAAAGGGATAAGCTTAATTATAAATGTGTATTAAATATACTTCATTCAGCATAAATAGAGCACAACCTTTATGTCAAAATGGCTACCGTGAAAAGATGAATTGTTACTTCCAGTTCATATAAAATAATGTAAGATTATAGAAAATAGTCATTTGGATTTCTTGTGAACCTTCTGCAAAGAGGTTTTTTACGTTCCTTTGAAAATAAGTGGCGTTCTCCATTTGACCTGCAGAGGGCAGCATTGATCTGTTCTATGTTACTCCTTAGTTTACACTTCATGTGCAGCAGGAGAGATTTAAACGTCACATTTTTTTTAATTTGCAAAATAGCTAATGCAAAGTGTGAATCTTTGCACCGACAACACAGAAAAATATAAAACACTTGTGTAATGTTTTGAGGTTTATTTTGATATTAAAGACTTACTTTAATCTCAAATAATCTCTCAAATGTTCTCTACAAAGTATCAGCTGTATCTTATAAAAAAACTTAGGCACTTAATGTGACCTTCAATGTGCCTGGAGGTTTGTGTGCTGGGAAGCTTTCCACTATTTCTGTCTCATCTGTGGTTTACAAACTGTTCGTCTAAACTGCTGTTCCCAGCCTGTCAGATTGGTCTTACAAACACCTGAGGTCTGGTTATGCCTCACATAAGAAGTGTGTTGATATAAAGGGCTTGTGTATAAACAGTTTGTACATTTATGTGTAGATACTCAGATACTATAAGGAACGGCCCTTGTGTGTGTGTGTGTTTCATATCAAAACTGACCTACCTGACTCAACCAGCAGAGTACATAGGGAGTTTATGTAACGGTCCTGCTCTAATACAGGACTTTGCGTGTTGTTACTTTGATGAAACATGTTTACGGTACTGTACATCTCTTGCTGACCACGTTTCTCTTAATAGCTGGAATTCTTTGAATGCATGTGAGGGATTTGTGTGTTTTACAGCCAGTCTGTGTGTCAGTCATAAAGGGATCTCTTTCAAAAGTGATGCAAAGCAGATGTCCCCCGGCTTTTTTATCGCGTGGTAATCTGAGTTAAAAGACCTGTGACTCAGTTAGAAAGTGTTTTGGATTATGTGTATCTTTAATGAGACACTTTGTTTTTTCATCCTCTCAGGCTACCCATCTCTCCGCATAGAGAAGAATGACCTGAGGAGCGTATCACTATTGGAGGCTAAATCTAAAGTGAAAGACATCGCCATCTCAAGGGAGAGAGTCACACTACAAGATGTCTTGCATGAAGGTATTTGTCTCTCGTGCTCCTTCTTTCCTCATCTCTCTTTTCTCTTCGTGAACCCCCAATGACTTCCGAGGTCTTCCCAAGAGTATGAACATTATCTAGACACAAAGTGGAATTCAAATTGTGTCATAAGCACCTCTTTGAAAAGCCAAGAGAACAGATTGTGTTATGTGATGTAGTTACGAAGGTTTCCTCTTGCTTTGTTCATGAATGCTGCTGTGGATGTGAGATGTGGTTTTGAGTGGCAGGTTGGTGGAGAGGTCTTGATGGAGTGGCTTTAATTAGCATCTTATTTCATTAAATACACACACGCATGTGCACGAAAGTTGCCCTCGCACGTATTGGAGAGAACGAACCGCTGTGCCCCAGACGGGTACGTGCAAAACAGCAGCAGAGACTATGCGGTCCGACAGCATAAAACCGTTGCAGCAACTGAGCAAAACAACAAGTTAGAGATCTTACTTTATTATGAGAATGTACAAAATGTTTTTGATTTATTATAAAAAACTTTGGCAGGACAAATTAGAATATGGCAGGCCGCCCCAGTCGAGATAATTAATGGGAAACATTTGTATACTTCCACTAAGTTCTGAGAGTCACCCTAAAAAATCATCAAATAATTTTCATAAGAGAAACTTGCATCAACAAACCAGGTCATTGTGGTAATATTTTTGATTTATTTGCACTTAAAAACCATCCAACAATTTACAACAAATTAAGGGAAAACAAATTATTAAGAAAAAAATCACTCAAACATCTGGCCAAAGGACTACAGTTATATATTGGCCAGCTAGCTATCACTGACAAATTTACATATATGTTGATTATTGTGTGTTAATTAATATACACAAAGAAATTAAATTAAAATGAAACTACAAAAAAAAAGAGCTGCACACTATTGGAACAGAGTAATGCAATACTGACAGTGTTCAGATTATACTGAACGTTTGAAATATGGTTTAATGGGGTGACTAAAAATGACTGTAAAGAAAGCAGCAGTTGTAGTTTCCCACACATACACACACCTGAGAGTTATAAATGCCTTATTCTCAGAGAATGACTTATTTTCCGAACAAAGAGACAAAGGCTTCCTGACCGTCTGAGAAAATCGTTGTATTCTTACAACATTTAAGCGGTGCTGTCGAGGCACCACAAAGAATGACTTCACGTCATGTCAGTGCTTAGTCGGCTATAAAGATTAAACCTCCGCCTGCGCAACTGATGACTTCATTTTGTCGTGAATGTTCTCGAATGATATTCAGCAGGAGCCTATATGACTATAATGTCATAAAAGTTAATTTCATTTGTCCCCCAACCGTATAAGAAGCCATGACATAGAAGGAAGTGCAGTGAAAAGCCTGCAGCTGATAGCGGGGGTGTGACTGAATGAGGCATAAATTATAGATCATTGTAACCCTTCGTTGACAAGAACAGACATATAAGTTGTAGAATGTCAGCTTTAACGCTAGTCGTTAGATCTTTTTTTAAATGGAGATTTTAAAAGTGGGAAAGTTCTTTTGAATGCCCCTGTGAAAATCTAAATCTATAAAAAAGCAGCTGCTGCAAAATGTACGCTACCTAACACAATTCTGATTTATGAATGTTTATTGAGTAAGAAGTGCAGAATTACATTTTCAGGATTGTTTTTAATATGGGCCTCAGTTTTTACTGCATGGTGTTACAGCATACAGGGATGAATATACATTCAAAGCTCTGCTCCAAACCACCTCCCCCGATGAAACATTTGGCCACATTAACAACTAGAACTGGCCCTCAGAGAGCAAATACCTCCACCAAGGTCTAACAGTCCCCTTATGAAGCCATATTAAATTCACTAGATCCAGACTTTTATCTGGATCTGCACCAAATCTTTTACACACATACATAAATTTATATCCCATATATAAACAATATTTAAAACACTGTATCGCAGAATGTTTTCACAAGTGAAAAAAGATTCCTGGGTCTGGGAACCTGGATATGCACCAATATTACGTATGTTTTCTTCATAATCTTGCAAACTAAATAACAAACAAATGCAGATTAAAGACATAACCTGTTATTGGCTGTAACAAGGCTGTAAATGCTGTGTATTTATATCAATGTACATTTAAAAAGTTGCATCTAGAAAATCTTGTTTTTTTCCGTACATTGTAGAATGTCAAACCCGTAGCCATCAGATTACGAATCCGAACATGGGTGCAGGGAAAAGTCGAATAACATAATTTTTCTTCATTCTGAAAATCATACAATCCACAAATGAAGGTAATGTTAATTTAATAAATTAAATCATTTTAAATCGCGCTTTAAAATGTGCTTTGGGAAATTAGATGTAATTATTTAGAATTCCCCCCGGTAATGTTAGTTACATGTTGAATAAAAAATTATACTCAATTTGAAGCCTGCAGCATCTTGTTTTAAGAAAATGCTTAAATTGGGTATAAAAGTAATACAGTCGCATGGGAAGTGAGAAATTCTTAAATCTGCCATAAAAACAGCAAACACACACACACACAAACAAACACACACGCACTATATCTTCATATCCAGTTGGATATGAATAAATTAGGTTGTTGGGATTTACTGTAATTCTGGGACTTCATATACTTTTGTTGGCCAGCGTGTATGTGAAATAAGCCTTAAATTGAATATATAATGTTCTTGAAAAGTATAAATGTGGCTTGCTGGGATCTTCAGAAACCCCGAAAGCTCCGGTACAGTAGTGTGAGAGTATAAATTTGACTTTACTACATCTGTTTTTTAGTTTAATGTTTTTCATCTGCACAAAACTGACATGTGTTCTTTTTCCCTTTATTTTCTTTTCATGCTCTGAGGATGTTATGCAGAGACAGGTCACTGTACTGCACTGCTCTCGACGGTCATATAAGAGTCAGAGCTTAACTCCAAACATTATAAACTTTCCATAAACTTTAAATAGTTCCTCCTGAGGTATATAACATATTGACCGAAAGTCTAAAGCCCTGAAGATAAACATTCAGCTTCAGTTTGGCTCGATCAGTCTTCCTCTCTAGAGACTCTGGATGCTTTTGGATGGGATTCAGCCTTGTCATGGAGTGATGGTACTGAACAAGACCGTACTTCACTTTCTGGAGAATTGCCCACGCTGGGGTTTATTGTGGCTGTTGGAGTGATGTAAGAGTTACCCAAGGATGAATACAACAGTGTGGGTGTTCTGTTTTGAAATGCCACCTAAACGCCTTAAGGGGCTTACTGTCATTGTTTGTGAACATAGGTAGTAATCTCTTGCCAAATTACTTTCTTTAGTCTTCTATGTTTTTTGACTTTACTCTAGACACTGTAATTGAAAGAAACATTAAAATTATTGTTCTTATCTCTGGTTGCGCTGTGGCTGACAAGCTGTAAATTTAGAAATATCTCAACAACTCATAGATACTGTTTTGTGCAGACATTCATGGTTTATCAAGGATGAATTTACATATTCAGAATCAGCATATCACTGTCATCAACTATATATTGTATTTTGGGGTCAAGCACAACCTCTGCAATTCCTGTGTTGTGTTGTAACTTCAATTAGAAAATAATGACTATTTGGTTGACTATCTACTGCACAAGTTCTTACAATATCTGCTTTAAGACATGCACTGAACTCTGGATAATCTCCAGAAGGGCTGTATGTGTGCATGCAAAATTCCTCTGGACTTTCTCTGGAGTTTTTCCTGCCGGCCCTCTAGTAGGAGAATGTCAGAATGAGCCAATGTGCAGAAACACCAAAAGAACTTTCAGTGTCCTCAGTCAGCCCTGAGGTTTTTTAATGAAAAATGCCTAAAAACTTTTACTCTTACGCTTTACAACGGTCAAATGCATTACAAAACGTCAGCAAATTCAAAATAAACCTTGAAAACACACAAGAGATACAGAGGTGTAAAGTAACGAATAACATTTACTCAAGTTACTGTAATTGAGTAGTTTTTTTGTGTACTTTGTAATTTTTTGAGTAGTTTTTTAAATGGGTAATTTTACTTTTACTTAAGTAGATTTTGACTGGAGTATTGTACTTCGCTACATTGGAATTACATCCGTTACTGAGTAAAAAATAACACTTGAATGCGCAACGCAATTCTGACTGCCGTGATAGATGCTGCATAGAGTGGATGACGTTCCCTCACGTGCACGTTCATCATATGAAAACTGATCGTAAAGTTCACTGTTCGAGAAAAGTATGGGCGACATGTACAACACTGCACAGGGAGCCACCGCAGAGCGGCTGCAGAGCCGCGGGTTGCCAATCCCTGGCTCCGGCGAAAGAGCGATTTGTTTACTGCTCCGCCGTCAAAGAGATGCGGATGTCAAAACATGAGTTCGGCTATAATATTAGTTTCGCCTCGCATGTCTCCCTCCCGATCACGCGCCCCACATGTTATGCCTCCTCGCCCCATCGGTGGGGCGCACCGGGCGCACCACACAGTTTGAGAATCACTGCACTACACAGGGCCGGACCTAGCACATTTGGAGCTCTATGCAAGCTTCACTCCTGGCGAAAATTAAAATATATATTTCTTAAACGATTTTCTACGAAAAAATGGAATTGCAACTTTCAGACGGTATTTTGCCCTGTAAGACTGCATTTCTTTTCAAAGACAAAACAATGATCACAATGACATGGTGCAAGCATTTGATTTAGACAGCATCTCTCCTCAGGAGCTATACCTCAGATAATATGAACCTGTTCACTGTTCAAATTCATTATTTGTCATTAAGTTGCGTTCAGTTCAACGTTCTCATAATAATGAACATTTTCAATGAACGCGTTCTTTTGATTCTCCTTTAATTAAAACTTACTGTTTTTGGATTGGATTTATGACCCCTTGTCCTTTTTTGCACTGTATAGGAGCGCCCCCATCAAGTTGTTGGAAGTAACTAAGTAACTTTTACTTAAAGTACATTTTAAATGAACTACTTTTTACTTTTACTTGAGTAGATTTTTAGATGGGTACTTTTACTTGTACTTAAGTAAAATTTCATCAAAGTAAAGGTACTTTTACTTGAGTACAATATTTCAGTACTTTTTACACCTCTGAAGAGATAACACCTGAGGTATAAAAAAAATCGTAGAAATGCAGGCCACGTCTCGGAGGTGGTTGAACTCTGAGTGTTCTGTTCTTGGGAGCCGGCAGGTCCAGACAGGCTCGACAGAGAAGGCAGGAGCTGGAGGGAATCAGTCAAACACTCACCCTGTTGTTATGTTTGTCTGTGCTTGAAACACAAGGCGTAGTTAGCCCAGGGGTTCAGATGTTTTTTTTTAAAGTTTACGTTACTGGTGTACGTTGTGAAATGGTATATTACCTCAGCAAAGTCCTCGCAGCGAAGCGGTGACAGTTAAGACAACGTAGATGATGAACATGCTCACTTAGCCGTCTTACATTGTACAAAGTTGTGAATCATTGGAGGCAATGAAAGACCCTCTGCGCTCCACTGACTTGCTCTTGTTTTGGCCTCTGTCAGCGAGACAGGAGCCAAACCTGCCTAATCCCATTAAGAGACAAAGCGTTTTAAGCAGAAGCCTGTCCACTTCTGTCCACAGACCAGCCAGGCATGACGGCCAGCGACAGCGATGGCATTTCGATCCTTGAATGTGACGCCTCTGGCTTTGTTTCTCCTGCCCTTTTCCCAAGATAAAAACCTGTGGTTTGTGTTTGACAGGCACGTTTGGCCGCATCTTCCACGGCGTGCTGCTGGACGAGAAGGACCCCAGTAAGGAGAAGCAGGTCTTTGTGAAGACAGTGAAAGGTATGTGTTCCGTGCTGGCTGGGAAAACACTCAGTTGACTGCACAGTTGTCAAAGAAATGAAAATATTGTCAAGTGGAGTGTTGTAAGTTTTCCCATCTCTATTAATCTGCAACTTGCTGTGGGTTTTCTAAGAAGTGAGGTTTGGCAAAGTAAACACTGTCAAGCTCAGTGAGCATCAATAAACTGAAACATGATGTAATACCAAAGCAAAAAAGGGAATGACCAAGGTCAGTGGACGGAAACATAATATAGCCAACAGTTCAGTTGACACCGTGCGGTTTTGAACTTGATTTCAATGATTTTATTTTTTTGTAGGTTTGTATTTGTTCTTCCAAGCCAGTAACAGTTGTGGTTGAGAAGTGCTGTTTTAGGGTTGTCCGTCCATCTCATTCTCATTGGCGTGATACTTCAGGACCAAGTTTCGAACAGTTTCTTCAAATCTGGCACAAACACTCACTTGGATGCAAGGATGAACTGATTTAGATTTGGATGGTCAAGTGTGAAAGTCACTGTGACGTAACTCAGACATAATACACCTAACATATTTGGTTCAAAGTCCTGAAAAAAGTCTTTAGTGCATGTTCTGGGGGTGTCTTAATATAATTCTGCCCATCCCATTCTCACCTGGAGGGAATTTCCTCACATCTGGCACAAACATCCACTTGGCCTCCAGGATGAATTGATTAGAATTTAGTGGTCAAAGATCACTTACTTCATAAAACTGATTTTTCGGTCATAACTATAAAATATACCTAGTACCTTTTTATTCAATTTAAGCCTGGACGGACATGAATGTGAAGTCGACAGGTTGGAGGAGGTGTATGACCACTGGGTGATTATTGTAGTTTGTTTTGTTTTGTGGACCCTGGTGTTGAGCGCTTTAGGCTGTTAACCAAACATGGCCCATAAAAATAAGTGCTTCTCTAATGACTTCAGCAGATGTCCATACATTGTTTCAGTCCAGCACACTGATCTGACCGTAGATTAATTGCAAGTCTTACTCACGCTGCAGCTTTTGCACATTAGCGAAAGGCCTCCTCTATATGGGAGTGTCAGGTTGTTTGTTAGAGGCATGTGTCGGCTCTCTCTGCCAGTTGCCCCCTGACCTCTCCTTTCTCATGTTTACTCAGGGAGGGGTGGATACCTCCAGCGAACAATATCCTCGTGCCAGTCTTGGCTTTGTTAAACTCTTTACTTCCTTCTCAGGCTCCTTTTGGGAGTACCACACGATGGCAAAGGGGCTTTCACAGAATTTAAGAACTGGCAAACCCAGTTTCCCACTAAAAATAACTATGAGAACAGGGATCTGTGCTGGGAAACAAGTAAAATTCAAACACTACACAGAGTCACAGAGTAATGTAACCCTACCTTTTCATCTGCTACTGCAAACCAGCAGCTATAAGGGACTCATATCCAATTGTGTCTTCATAGATAATGCGTCTGAGGTGCAGGTGACCATGATATTGACGGAAAGTTGCAAACTTCGTGGACTCCATCACAGGTAAGTGGAAGCACTCACAGAACACAGGAGGTTATTTGTCGTTTTGGGGCAGTTTGCTCTTATATGATAAAAAAAAACTATATATATCATAAGAAATATAATAATCTAACAATTTAATTTGGCCATTATAGCTCCCAAACAGCAGTATTAACCTTTACCATGGTTATACTGTTGTCTACTTTTGGAACAGTTTGAATGTTGAAAGTAGTCCACAAGCTCTGGTTCAGTCCGAAGCCAACACTGTACCGTCAGAGCATTTCCTGTGGTCCTCTTCTAAATGGCTTTTTCTGAACATTGTTGAAAGACGACCACATTTTAGATATGAAGCAGATACTGTAACTGAAACTGTTTATTTCTCAAAAAGCTGCTATATTTTGATAGGGGGCTCATACCTTAACTGCTCTGCTTTCATGTGAAAAATACTATCCTGCTCCTTCCTCTTTTTTGAGGTCATTAATTTGTCAGTGAGTTAGCTTCCTCCTCAACAGGTTTGCAGTGGTTAACATGTACTTTTGAATTCCATGAACCTGTTTGACATGCATCAAACATCTACACGTGTACAAAAACACTATATCTCATCTGTCACACACAGTGCTCCTGTTCCTTAATTGCTCTCCCTCTCTGCCCTCAGAAATCTGTTACCCATAAGTCACGTGTGTACGGAGGATGGAGAGAAGCCAATGGTGCTGTTGCCTTTCATGGCCTGGGGGAACCTCAAGCTGTTCCTGCGGCAGTGCAAGCTAGCAGAGGCTAACAACCCACAGGTGAGGCTTTTAAATCAGAGTGCATTTTCTGGAGCTTAAAGGCACTTATTAAGCCATTAAGATAAATACCTCGATGCGAGCCATGTATGGCACAGACATTTATTGAGCTATTAAAATAAATCCCCCCCAAATTGGAAGAAAAGTCAGATTAAATCCAATGTCGAGCCTGAAAGAGTGTTTTGTGTGTTTGCGGCAATCCACAGCAAATACCATCTACCGGTTTACACTGTTATTAGAAGGACTGTTGAGATAATCATGAAGCTGGTGCTCAGGGCAGAGATTTTATTTGCTATGTAAAGACAATCAGTCTTTTGTACAGGTTCACCCCAGGGAGTCTTTGATGTGCTTGGCAAAGACACAGTGCAAATCCGATCCAAATCCAAAATACAGATGCAGCAAACATTTTGCAATCACAAGACGAAGCTTGCCATCCATTTGCATTAATCAAAACGTCTTTATGAAGTTTCAGTTAACACATCAGCACCTTCGCTCTCTGCAATCTCATTTTGTACTTTCTGGCACTTGTCAGGGAGAAAGACATAGTCATTAAGTTTCTGCGGGTGCAAGAAACGTGGAGCTATAAATCAGTGTTTCAGTATAGAGGAGATAAAACTCTGAGGAAAGCACAACACCTCAGTGTGGCATTTGTTCTGAAAGGGAACATCTGGTTTGGAAGGTAGAACTGTGGTGCTGAGGGGGGAGAACACGTGGTGAGTGACCTTTTCCACAGTTGTCAAGTTTTCACTGACAAACCAGTAACATCGTGCTCGACAGTCGAGCTCCAGCTACACGTGTCTCACTTTGCTCCAAGTTGTTGACTTTAAATGTTCTTATCTGTGTTCATTGGTTGCCAAGACGTTTTGTGTTGTGGGGATTAATTAATTTAGGCTGTATCACAGTGTCCACTCTCAGATAAGATTTAACAACCAAAACATTTCCACTTTGGGTACTTTAGCCAGGGTTCATGCAGCGGACTCCCTGTAGTAGATCAGATGTGTAGAAAACTATCTTTGGCCACACCAATGTTTACATGGCCTTGAGCAGCTACAAGCATTAAAAGCAAGTTTCTCTAATGACTGACACTCAAACCTCGACAGAGGAACCACGTCAGTCAGATCATTCTCCCTCAAAGCTGCTCAGAAATATTAATGCTATGGTTTAACATGTCAGTGCTGATGTCATCTGTTGCTCTTGTGCACTAGACCAAACAAAACAAGCCGACAGCCATGCAAGCGGCTCTGGGAGGCCGAGCTTTGGCAAAGAGGGGGTTTAGGCTAAACTTTTTTTTCTGTCAAGGACCATTTCAAATTTTATAACATCTTTTGTGGGCCCTACTAAATGATTGAACACATATATCACACCAACCTCTCTGATGCAATGGCTGGAACTGCTTCTTCTTGGCTCAGTGTTTGATGTGTTGAGTATGGGGGTCGTTTAAGGTATGATGATGCTACTCTGAGCCGGTTTAAGCCAAAACAACTTTTTCAAGCAAATCCTAACCTTTGGTAGAGCAGTTCCTCCCTCGTATCTAACCCAGCAGTGATCCCACAAATACCAAGTAGGTCAGTTCGTATCTTGTTCATTTGCAGACGAGAGAGATGATTGTCCGATATGATACAGAACACATTCAGTTGTGTTTC
Organism: Pseudopleuronectes americanus; assembly: GCA_038501795.1. Classification (NCBI taxonomy): domain Eukaryota; kingdom Metazoa; phylum Chordata; class Actinopteri; order Pleuronectiformes; family Pleuronectidae; genus Pseudopleuronectes; species Pseudopleuronectes americanus. The sequence continues at coordinate 4,593,805 of CM076724.1, forward strand.
GTTCCCCCTGACTGTGACCTTACAGACAGAAGGGACCGCAATGAAGTCTGTCTTTTCTGTGGATATTCATCCAATAACTGTTTAATTGTTTCACTTAAAAACTCAAATGTGAATCTCTTGGGGGCACTAGAGTCATAGGATCATCCACGTCAGTAGGATCCATAGTCACATGCTCCGACCCATGGTTACAATGAATATTTGTTACAAATGGTATGGCAATCCATTAAACGGTTGTCGTGATTACTCAATGTTACTCTAAGAACCAAACTTTCAACCTCCTGTTGGCTCTGACTGATATCACCCCTTCCTACAGCCTCCTACTTGTGACTAACATGGCTAAAAATAGAAGTGTGTTGTTGTTGTGTTTACGTAGATGACCTTTTTCTTTTATAATACATTATTTGTTGTGGACCAAATTTCCTCTAAAATGTTATTTTCCAGGGCACAAGTTTGTTCTGCTATTTCAATTGATTATCTTTTCACTTGTATGGGAACATTTAAATTGTTCTTGTATCTGTAACTCCCATCTCTGACACAAATTAGGCTGACAACTATTTAGAGATATTAGAACAGTTTAGCAGAGTAGACCCATTTTACTACAGTTAAGTCACGTCAGCTGCGGTTTCCTGAGCACCCCCCCCCCTCTTTTTTTGTGATTTTCCTGCCTCTGTTTCTCAACCGTACATCGTCTCTCCCTCCCTCCCTCGTTTCCTTTCAGGCAATCTCTCAACAAGACCTAGTGTACATGGCGATCCAGATTGCATGTGGAATGAGCTACCTGGCTCGCAGGGAGGTCATACACAAAGACCTCGCCGCCAGGAACTGCGTGTAAGTGTCCCTGACCCAGCTCAACACTGTCGTCATTTGTCCTTACGTCTTCCTGTAGCTTTAAGTTGATTTGGTTTGGAATTTAATTGAAAAAAAATAATACTTGTCTCTCCCACTCCCCCTGGCAGCATTGATGACAACATGCAGGTGAAGATTACAGACAATGCTCTTGCTCGGGACCTATTTCCCATGGATTACCACTGTCTAGGAGATAATGAGAACCGGCCCGTTCGCTGGATGGCCCTGGAAAGCTTGCTCAACAATGACTTCTCTAGTGCGAGTGATGTGGTAAGAGATAATGTACCAGATGCACACTGTACTTCTTGCAGCTAAAGGCCCACGATAAACTTGCTGTTTACTACGCATATGCAAGATTGCCGCCTTGTGGATCCTGCATGTGTTCGATGCGTAGGTTGGGCATGTCATCAGCAACAGAAATGTCATTGCTGAATTGGCAGAACAAGAAAAGTAATCTAGCCGTTTTCATAGCATTTCTGATTTACGGGTCTGAAGTACCACCTACTATTGCACGATCCACAACCGCATGCAGTTATGGAAGTGGCAGTAAGATCTGTCTGAGTCAAAGATTATAGAGCGGAGCACACTGCATTGTAGCCTGAGTTTTGTGGCGTGCCCTCAGCTAGAATCCTCCAGTAACACGCGCAGTACATTAGCAATTATGTGAAGAAATAAATGTTTACAATGCAGCTGTTTGCCTAAACATACAGGAGGTTAAACAGGAAGTATATTGCAGAGCTAAGGGTGCAGCGCTCTAATCTGTGGACAGTGTATTCACCAACAAAAAAATAACATTTCCTGTCCCTCAAGGTTTTTAATAGATAAATATTTCCAGGGGCCATAAAATAGAGAAGGTGATACAGGAAATGGCACCAATTGTGTTGAAGCCGTTCTCAGACGGTTAGTCAAGGTATCAGAGGGAAGGGAGTAGCGGTATTAAGCCCCACGAGTCTCTGGCTCTTCCCTCTTTCCTGTCTCAGGATAGCAGAGCACCGGAGACACTCCCTGCATTTCCTCCAAAGGTTCGTGTCACCCCATTAAAGGTTATGACACACTGACACAGCAGCAAGGAGCTCTCTTCAGGGATCCTTTGCTGTGGTGTGTTCATAAGTCACTGCCAGCACTGATTGTGACATAAATAGATTGATTCAATATAAGCATGACCCCTCACAACAAGTGTAAGGTCAACACCACCTCAAATCCCAAGTGAACTAAGATATATGTTCATGATGATGAAAGTAACACTTGTTCAGTAGACTGAGGAAATCCTATTTTCTTTGTCCCCTTATGGGAGGTCGGAGTGAAGGTCAGTACAGAGCGTACAGGGTGTGCTCTCTCTGACACGGGAGTTTGAACCAACAGTCTCTTGACACACAACTGCCACCCGACTGTTTACTTTCATCCTCTCTGCTAAGACTTGTACTGATTATAGTGCACATACATTTTTTCAACATAATTTCCTTGCATTGTTCCTGTGGAACATGTTGTATTTGAATGTGAACGGGCACCGGGCTCTGGATAGAAATGGTGATTATGTTTATCCTGTTGAATAATAACACATGAGAAACAACTGCTTCTGCAGATTATGTTTAGGAAATGCTGAAAATGAAAGTTAACGCTGGTATCAGTGCTAATCACATGTTGTGTTTCCGCAGTGGGCCTTCGGAGTGACCCTGTGGGAACTGATGACTCTGGGTCAGACCCCCTACGTCGACATCGACCCTTTTGAGATGTCGGCCTATCTGAAGGATGGGTACAGAATAGCACAACCAATCAACTGTCCAGATGAACTGTACGTCGTTCACACATTCTCACACACGATGTTAACATTTTTTATTTTCTGATTCATTGATTTCTGAGAAAAGAACGATTTTAAATTGTGACCATTAACTTTGTAAATTACTCTATTTGTTCAGTCCCAAATAATTTTCAAAACTTGCCCAAAAGATGTTTAATATTGCAGCAAAGTTAAAATACGTTTTTTGGGAAATGATGACTTTGAGGCCAGTGTAACTTCACACTGGAAACTCATTTCAGATTAACATTCCAAATTCCCCAAAGTGTCTACGTTTTCAGTTAATTAGGAACGCCTTCCTAAAACTAATGCAGTCTGATACAGCAGTCCTGTAATAAATCTTTCCTCTAATGTCAATGTACAGGCTTTGACGAAACAGTGTTATAGAGGTGCAGGTTGAACATTACATTACATTTCATTTAGCTGACACTTTTATCCAAAGCAACTTAAAATTAGTGCATTCAACCATGAGGGTACAAACCCAGAACAACAAGAATCAAGAAAGTACTATTTCTTCAAGAAAGCCAAACTACAAAGTGCTATCAGTAAGGGACATTTAAGTGCTACTAAATTGTTAGTTCAAACATTTATTCAAGGTATAGTCAATAGAGGTGTGTTAATAGATTGTGGTGGAAAATGTGTAGACTTTCAGTGTGATCGTCTTCGAGGATTTATTTTGTGGTGCATCTGAACTGTTTTATGTTGAAGTGTTCCTATTATGAGGTTAGCTACATATTCAAACTCTGGTTGTGAGAAATACTTTCAATAAGAACTAGGCTGCAACAATTTGCAGATTAATTTATTAATAGTTGGTCGGAACATAAGTGTGTTATAAATGTCATAATTTGTTGTAATTTTTCAATCAAACAAGCCTCTTCAAATTGTCAAGGATTAGCTGCCTTTCTTCATCTTACATTATTTTACATTAAATATAATCTAATAGTACTCTATATTAAACTATTATATTTAAATATACAATAGTTTTTCAAATATTGATCAGATAAAACAGTTAGATCAGGTTGAAGAAATGCTGGGTTTGTTTATATAGAACATTTCAAAGTGCTTTATATATAAGAAGCAACATGTCTATTTGTCCTCTGATTCAATGTGGAATGCAAACTGATCATTGGTTGCACTTGTAATCAACAAGTGTCTTACTGAGATCACAGGCAAGTCAGTCAATGAAGCATTATGAGGAACATGAACACAAATACACAATACATCTTTTCAAATTAATACATTTGTTAAAAGTCTTGAGAAATAAAAAGCATGCACTCGATCTTTCCCAATTATAACTGACTAGAATATGCTGACGGGTAGTTCTTCCATTATCGTTACTATTGTACCACATGTGCTTCTACGTGACAGTTAAAAGAAATGACAAGTCTGGGGTTATTTACAAGTCACAGCCCACAGACATATTTTATTTCTGCAGTGACTGCAACGTGTGCATGTTTCTCTGCAGTCCGCCTTGTTGTTGCAGACTTTGACCCAATGGGGTTTCAGTGACACGTTGTTATATAATACCAGCTTAATCAAACTGAAAATAATATGGAGCTTATCAACATCCTGCAACTATGGAGAAAGAGTGAGCGGTGTCCACACACTCTCTCTCACACACCACACACCACACTTTTCCTCTTCGACATTTTTATTTACAGAGACCTTCCGCGATATCGGGTTTACAGTGATGCTGTCAGCGGCTCACTGCTGCAGAGTCACAGGGGTTTTCCAGGCTCAGAGCTCGGCTGCACTGGGTTAACATTAACATGTTGTGCATGGCTGACTGAAGTCACTGCGAGATCAGTGACATAATTCATAAAGATGTTTTCTATAATACTGACATTCATAGACTTAGTTGTATAAGGAAATGAGAAATGATGGTCATAAATATTTTATCAGTATTTATTTTTTAGAAGTAGACTGAACTCTGAGGCACATGGTTGATAACGGTTTTATTGGATTTATGATCATTTCATTTTCTGTATATGCTCCTGTTTGTTCAGGTCAGTCTTTTCCTGCATTACGTTGTCGATGCACTGCTGAACCCAGTGGAAAACCGTGTAGTTTGAACCTCTGCTGCATCTCTGCTGTCTTCAATTATGTTGCGATAAAACATTCTTCAAACCCAACGATCTGCATACACAGCAACAGTCCTCGCTTCCTTTTTACAACTACACAAAACTTTCTGTGACAACCCCCTGTGTTGTTTATCTTTGAATTGCATGTTAGCAAGGTCATCCAATATAGAATTTTTTTTTCTCATGGAGTATTGCTAAAATCTGTTTGTTTATGAGTTACAGATATGCCAAATCTGTGATTCATGCTTTTATTTCCTCATGTTTAGATGACATTAATGGCCTCCTAACAAGGCGAGTTCAGAAAATGATTCACGTTCTCCTCCAGATTGTAACGAACGCTGACAAAAACAGAGAGAAGAGTTTTCTCCCCTGTTAATGTTTTTACATTGGCTGGCAGCTTAGTTCACTGCTGCTATTATAATACACTCGTGAAAAATGTTTATTGCGCACCTTTTGGATTTGACTTGTCCTGGAAAACGCTTCAATGGTTTTAAATCTACTCAAAGAACAAAGGGATTAATCACTTGAATTCTGTGAAATAGCTAAAGTTGATTTCCTCCTAAAACAAAAGGTGATGACATCCATTTCCAAAATATCCGAGGCTGCGAAATTCTTCATTTAAAGTCATGGATTGATTACATCTGACTCATTTATATCAGTGCTGCACAGGTGGCTCCTATTTCAGAAGAATACAACAACAACTGTGGGTGTAAATGTCACTCAGTTAAATTGTCACTCCCCCCACCCTCATCCTTAACTTGCTCATGGACAGACCTCTAACCCGACCCTTCTCCTTGTGTTGCAGGTTTGCAGTGATGGCGTGTTGCTGGGCCCTGGACCCAGAGGAGAGGCCTAAGTTCCAGCAGCTGGTTCAGTGTCTCACAGAGTTCCACGCAGCCTTGGGGGCTTACGTCTGAAAGGAGGCGGTTTTTTTCTTCCTCTTCCTCAAGACAACGAGCAACATTTAAGGCTGGAAGACACTGATCATGAGGAACACGCGGAGGAAATTGTGCCTTATCAGACGAACGAGCAGGCGTTCATCTTGTACAGTCGTGGAGTTTTTATATAGTTGAATTCCCTTTTTACAGCATAGCAAAGTAAAAGGATTCTTTGTTGAATATTGTTTTATATGCTTCGAAAGCGTCTAGGAACGGCAGTTACAGGGCCCCGCCCTCGCCAGGAGAAACGATGGAAAGATGTCGTCATCTATACTGAACATCAACACTTATGGACATTTTTGTGCCAATGGAACGATTTAAAAAAAAATACGTCAAAATCTTGACGAACGTGGTTTTAAAGACAGTATTTTCTACAGTTTTGTTACTAGTGTCAATTGCAGATGTGGTTTGAATGAGTGACTCTACAAAAGAACGATTTTAGGTACCAAAGTAGAGTTGAAGGGCTTCATTTGTGTATGTGACCGTGTTGTCGAGTGTGCAAGCTTGGTACGAGAGGCCCCCTCAACGGTACACTGTTTTCTGAGCACTGTGCCACAGATGAGTTGTTCTGTCTCCAGATGGAAGAGCCGACACTCAGAGACAACCCTGTATTTTACAGACGTGGACGCCACAGCTTCTACAATATCAGCGCCACAAAGCTACGTACACATATTTTTGTAGAACAACATCCTGAGTGAACTTTGGACACCGTTATTATTATTTGAATGCCACCATATTCTTCCTCTTTTGTACATTTTTATTTCCATCATCCGAACAAAATTATCCTGTTGTCTTTGTTTTATAAGCTTGATTTGTTCTGCGTCAGAACACAGCCCTTCACAGGACTATTCAAATGATTTTTGTGAGTAACTAGAAAACTAATAATCACTGTGAACACACACAAAACTGCCTACCAGCTTGGTCTAATCTTATTCTACCACCTTTAACATCTTTGTGATGTGTCTTTATGGTCACTGCATGTTGAATTAAGGTTGTAAAATGCTTCCCGAGTTCTTATCCAAAAATTAAATGGGATCTTTTAAATATAATAAGCCTACTTCATTTTTTCCCTTATCAAAAGCATACAGTGCATCAGTACCGTGCTCTTGCTGTGTAGTAAAAAGTTCCTCTCCTGGCATTGATTAAACCCATAAAAACCCCACCCCATCCATCCATTATCTATAGCGCTTATTATCTGAGGGTCATGGGGGAGCTGGAGCCGACCCCTGCTGACATTGGGGGAGAGGCAGGCTACATTCTGGACATGTTGTCTAGCGTTTCACACAGAATCCCATCTCTCATTCTGTAAAATACACATGTACAAAGACATCTGTCAAATGGCCCAAATATAACTTGCATCACTAAAAACACACTGCTCCCCTATAGATTTGACTCATTAAACACACAAATCTCAGCTGGTTCTCCGTTTTGAAGCTACTCGACTACTCGATGCTACACAATGCTACGTGCTGATATGGGAGTAACTAACAAGTCACTGTTTCTGAAGGGGAATGTATTTTATCTGTCGCTCTCGACAACAAACGTATCAATGAAAGTTACTACGAGGCTTCAGGATGATTGCGTCATCAAACGGCTAATAATGTGTTGCCAGATAAACTTTGGTCCTAATCACCAGGATCCTGAGAACTCTGGCTCATATTGCTAATGCAAAATATGGTACACTACTGCACAACGAGCCCCACCCAGGAAGTGGACAGGATTGGTTCAATGGGCTTGTGATGCATTAAAACCAGGCTTGTCCCGATCATATACTGTAAATAATGAAAGGCAACATCTTTTTTTATTCTCCCCCTGGTGGCTGACTGCAATATCAGTAAGTAAATCAAGCCTCCTCCATGTTATGAGATGGGAGATAGGGCAAACAAAAAAAGATCCGATGCATTTTTTCTGCTCACATTTGTCCATTTACTTTGTTTTCAATTTGTTATTTGATTGGCTGCAGATGAGACGTCATCATTGAGACTGACTCTCGATTGGTTGAGCATGTGTGTGTGGGTCACTTTGGTACTGCAGCTCCCCAAGCGGCATTTTTGTACAACAGGAGGACTCATCGTCCATCTTTACTTAGGGTCTATGATCTCAATGTGTTTGTTTGAAACTGCCATTGGTTCACTGCCATTCCCAGGTGCAAACACTCAATGGTGTTATGTGTTAGTCTGCATATATGTCTTTGTTTGTTAGTTAGCAGGATTATGCATAGTCTACTGAACAGATTTCACAAAACTTGATGGAATTTTTGGACTTTTTGTGAAAAAGCCGTTTTAGGACTTTTTAACCAGATTTCCAGGGAATAGTTTATGTATCTTAACGAAAAAAATGACACATGTTAAGTTTTTGGAATTCAAGGGGTCTGTTGGGCTTGGAGGTGATATGTGCTGAGTGCCATTCTATGTTGCGACCGCCATTCCAAGGTGGAACAACTCAGCCATGGTGTGGTGCACTGTTTATTTCACTCATATGATAAAACCACCATATGGACATGTTCAAAAGTTTCTTGAATTCCATTGGAGGGGGTCTTTTAAACAAACGCACGTGCTCGTTTTAGCCAGAATACTCGATAACACTTTGTTTACATAGCGCCACAAAAGCCACAGTGAAAGAAGGTGTTGTGGCACAAAAATATGTTTTTTCTATTTAGCCTGCAAAGCTTAAAACCACCATGATGCCTTCACTGTTCAGTGATGCCAACTGTTCACTTACTGGTAGTCAATTGAGTAAAGGAGCTGAGCTACAGCTCTGCTCACAGATCGTGTCGCCATGTGTATGTAATACAAGAACGCTGGATATGGACTCTTCGTTTTCTTACTTTCGTGTTTTACTTAAGTTGCTTTCATTTTGGCTCTTTCGCTTAAGGCTGAGTTGACTGTCACATGGATACTGCACTTCTTCACAATGTCGTAATGGAAAGTTGTGTAAAATCTAATTTGTGCCGAGTCCTTCCAGCGAAGTCTGATGCAGAACGTTTAAGGGAAATTTCACCTTGGGGAGAAAACATTTTTTTGGGGGTTTCTGTTTCCATTGGTACAGTGTTGTAATTTTGTTTGTTTGGATAACCTCCGAACTGTCAGTGGCGAGAGGTCACGTCAAGATATTTCCACACAGGTACGGCAGCCGCTGAAGATGACATCCTTTCAAAAACATCCGTCATCAGCCAGTTCCCCTCAGCACGGCTGAAGAGAGTACGTCAGTTCTGCACAACTCTACCATTTCCTCACAGGCAGCAATCACAATAGACCATAATGCAATGCAACCACAAGACGTGTTGAGTGGATTCCCATTACCAGACAGTCTGGCCTCGTGGCACGATATCCTCTGTTGTTTCAATTACATTGTTTTCTTTTCTAATGAATAGTCGTGATTCAGCTTTGGAACGGACACCTTCCGTGCTCACGATTGATGCTGAATCATAATTCCATTGTACTACAGCCGAACACACCCACTAGGGAATGTAAACATTACGCTGCCAAAGATCAATCCCAATAGCTGTGTTGCTTAGGAACCCGTTTGTTTGACCAAAGAGCAGCTCATGAGTTATATTGAAGGGTAACTAATTCAGGGGCTAAATTACACATTAAGAGCAATCCTTCAAGACACATTATGGTGTCTAATGATAGTAGCTACAAGGCAGAGTAAGTTATTTCGATAACTGAATCCATTTTGCACAGTGTTCGTCAGGCTCTCTTCTGTGACTGCAGCGAAAAGTGTGGTTTTGACTTGAGTTTGTCCTGATATTGCTCAGATATACTGAAGGCCTTTGTCCAAACCTTTCCAGCCCGTGTCAGCGACTCGGAGTGGAAACAGAAGCAGGGCCTTGAGTGATCTGAGCGGGAATGCTGGCCCGACCAGACCGGCCGACACGATCTCTGATCATCCTATACATGACATCAGAGGAGTAACGAGAAGCATGAGACCTCTGTGAATCGTGTTAACTGCTTCCTGTCTGCCTCTGGGCTCAGTATACATACGTCTCCAGCTCCACAGAGTTTATTTTATACATTTGATGCCACAAGTGTTTGGTTTTTAAACTCAATTGTGAAAAACCCTCTGAGCCACGGAAAGTCAGCACAGCCCACTTTATTTGAGCCAGACACTAGGCTGTCATGTAAACCACATCACTTTATACATTACGGGTGACATGTTTTAATTTCCATCCATCTGTCCATTATCTACACTGCGTATCCTTTGTAAGGATAGCGGCCGGGCTGGAGCCAATCCCAGCTGACATTGGGCGAGAGGCCAGTGAAACCTGGACAACACAATGTTTCTCCTCCAACAAGGACGTTGTGTTTTCATCTGTGTTTGTTTGTTCGTCTGCAGGAGAACACACAAACCGATACACTGTCTTCATTAGACATTTGTGGAGGGGTGAAGGATGAATTTTGGTTCAGATGCGGATCAGGGGGCTAATACAGGAAGTATTTTACACTTCCTTTCACATTGTGAGTTCAGTTGTTTTCAACATTTTCATTGATTTCTCAGAGAATAATTAATGGTTGTTGATGCAAGACGCTGATGGGTTTAGGGGACTGATGTTTAATTTGGGGAGTGCATAATTTGGGATTGTTTTGTACATAAAACATATCCTAACATTATACAATTTTAAAAACTCTAAATGAGAAATTATGATAAATATTCTATATCTATTTATCTATTGTTTATGAACAATACACTCCTTGATTTTGTTAAACACCCCAACAAAGATGAACTAAAAAGGCCCAACAGCCCAACAATCCCCACATGAAACCACAATTCAGTAGATCCGGGATTTTGTCTGGAGCCGAACTTCAAACACAAATATCGGCCCCCTCATGCCTGATTTTTCTCTGCAATAAAGGAAAATGTTCAACAAGGGTGGGAAAATAAATATCCTGGACGGACGGATAGATAGATAACTTTTGGCCAGTCTGCTGTCACATTAAACTGTTTAAAAAGAGTTTGCTTCTGTGTGTGTTGACATGTACATGAGATGAGCCGCAGTGTAAAGGACACATTCATCAGAGGGACCTCATCTCATTAGCTGGAGGCGGAAACGGCTCAAAATGCCACATTCCACGATTAATGAGGCGTTCAGTGTGTGTGAGGAGCTGCTGGAGGCTGACAGCTCCGACAACCTGACAACACACCATGCTGTTTGTGTTGATGTAAACCTGAGAGTAAACATGAGAGTAAACATGAGAGTAAACTTGAGAGTAAACCTGAGAGTAAACTTGAGAGTAAACCTGACAATTAACCTCTGAGTTAATCTGAGATACAAACATGAGAGTAAACCGGACATTGAAACTTGTGAGTAAAACTGATAGTAAACCTGAGCGTAAACATGGGGAACCTGAAACCAAACTTGAGAGTAAACCTGACAATAAACCTGTGAGTAAACCTGAGATATAAACCTGAATGTAAACACAGTAAACCTGAGATAAAAAACCTGTGAGTAAACCGGAGATATAAACCTGAATGTAAACACAGTAAACCTGAGATAAAAAACCTGTGAGTAAACCGGAGATATAAACCTGAATGTAAACACAGTAAACCTGACAATAAACCTCTGAGTTAATCTGAGATACAAACATGAGAGTAAACCTGAGAGTAAACTTGAGAGTTAACCTGAGAATAAACCTCTGATATAAACCTGTAAGTAAACCTGTGATTAAACCTGAAAGTAAACTTGAAAGTAAATCTGAGAATAAACCTGTGAGTAAATCTGAGATACAAACATGTGTAAACCTGATATATAAACCTGTAAGTAAACCTGAGAGTAAACCTGAGAGTAAACCTGAGATATTTACCTGAGAATAAACCTGTAAATAAACCTGTAAATAAACCAGATAATAAACCTGCAAGTAAAGCTGACATGTAAACCTGAGTGTAAACCAGAGATGTAAACCTGACATATAAACCTGTGAGTAAACCTGATAAGAAACCTGACAGGAAACCTGAAATGTTAACCTGAGAGTAAAGCCCGTGATAATAAACCTGAGAGTAAAGCCCGTGATAATAAACCTGAGAGTAAAGCCCGTGATAATAAACCTGAGAGTAAAGCCCGTGATAATAAACCCGACAGTAAACCTGACAGTAAACCTCTGAGTCACTTCCAACGTCACAACAGACACGTCCCGTCTCGCTCGCGCAGGTTATCTCTACAGCACAGGTCCGCGCGCGCGGCCGCCTCAGCCAATCAGCGCGCGGGCGGCGTGTTCCCAATTCACAATTTCCACTAAACATGCAGGCGCGTGCGGGGCCGTGTGGGCTGAGTCCCGTGCAGACTCAGGAGCGAGCGTCATTAAAAGAGCCGTGCACATCAGCAGGGGACACACACACGCACACACCTCCACACTCTGCTCAGCACCCGCGGACACCGGCGGACACCCAGCGGACACCAGCGGACACCCAGCGGACTCCCAGCGGACACCCGCCGACCTCATGGACATATTCTCCCCGAAGATCATGCAGCAGCCGCGGGCACGGCGCGGCAGCATTAAGGTAGCGCCGGTGCAGCAGGAGACTCACTCCACTCTTCACTTCTTCTGACCTGCTACTCTTTCCTACCTGCGATCATTCAGCTGGGTTCGTTCCATAACAAGACAGACAAGGGTTGTCTCCCGTGTAATGTCCTCCAGAGCTTCACTGTCTTTACCTTCACCTCTGGGACATGTCTTCTTCTAACCCGCAACACTTTTCTACCTTTGGTCACGCAACCCTGGTTTATTCTTAAATGAGTTGCAACTTTTCACTAATGATAACAGTGGAGTAAAAAAAAGACAAGTGTTTTCAGTCCTTTTTTCCCTCTTGAGACCAATGTTGTCCAGAGCGTCAGTGTGTTGTCTCTTCACTCCTGTCTATTTTTTAACCCACAACACTTTGTCTTCCATTGATCATGCAAACTGGTTTATTTTTAGATTGTTGAGATACTTTTGGCACAACTTTCCACTGATGAGAACAGCAGAGTGAGACAAAGACAAGTGTTCTCACCGTGGTCTCCTGTGTAATGTTGTCCAGAGCTTCCCTATCTTCCCTCTTCCCTCCTGGGACATGCCTTCTTTTAACCCAGGCCACTTTTTTTTCCACTGATCAACGAGATAACATTTCAGAGATGTTTTCACTGATGATAACAGCGGAGTAACAAAACAAGTGTTTTCAGTCCTTTTTCCATCTCGAGACGAAACCTGAAACTATTGTTGTATTGCTGTTCTATGTTGTCCAGAGCTTCACTAACTTTACTCTTTACTCCTGGGACATGTCTCTCTTAACCCTGCAACACTTTTCTACCATTGATCCTGCCATTATGGTTAATTTGTAGATTGTTGTTCCATAAATGTTTCCTCGTGGAGTGACACAAAGACAAATGATTTCAGTCCTGAGTGTATTGTCTGCCAGAGCTTTACCCTTTCCTCCTGGGACATGTCTTTTTTTACCTGCAACACTTTTTCTACCGTTGTTTATGCGACTAGATATAATTTTAGAAAGTTGTAACTATGGTTTATTCTAAAATGATTAGTTGCATAACTTCTCATTGAGGATAACAGCAGCGTGAGACAAAGACAAGTGTTTTTACTATTCACTCCTGTGTGATGTTTTCCAGAGCTTCACTTTTCACTCCCGTGACATGTCTCCTTTTAACCTGCTCCACCTTTCTACAATTTTTTATGCAAGTAGATTTAATTTTAGATTTTTGTAGCACAGCCTTCCACTAATGATAACTGTGGAGTGACACAAAGACAAGTGATTTCAGTCTGTGTTTTTCTTAACCCGCTCAGAGAACCTGAGGGTATTTCCTGCGGTGTAATGTTGTCCAGAGCGACACCTTCGACAAACAGCCTGTCAGGCAAGAAGTCGAGGTTGCAAGAGTTAAATCTGATTTAAAAGTAGTTTTAATTCACTTTAATTTCCATAAAGTTTCCATGAATTGTGGGTCACCAGTAGTTACTGTAAAACCAAGTTTTATCTTTGCCTTCATAATGAACTTTCAAATGTACATTTATGTTTAAATATCACCGTCACATTTCCAGGCCTTTGATTATAATTTTCACAATAAAAAATCTGATTATTTATTATTATGATTCAAAAACAGGGGGAAGAAAAATGAACCCATCAACAAGGTTGAAGCCAAGGAGACATTATAAATTGTTTTGTCAGACAAAAAGTAAAAAACTAATATTGCTACAGTAGTTTAAGAGAAATTAAATCGTTGCTGCTTTTTTGGTTAAAAAAATAACAAAATATAATAACAACATAATAATAAAAAATGTCATCAGAGTAGTTAATAAATGTCCTCCTGATCGCCTTATCGCTGCTGATGGAATTTTCTGCAGAATACTGGAAAACGAAGACAGTTTTGTTCTTCTATGATTAAATACTTAATTCAATTTAGGTTAACTTCCTGCTCTTCCCGTCCTCAAATGAGACGTCTCGCTGAGCAGAGGGAAAAGAGAAATGTGGCCGCGCTCTGTGCCAAGAGGAGCAGTTGTACCTCAGTGGCAATAATGCGAGAGAGAAACAGTTTGTTCCAGACGTGTGAGTAATAATGAGAAAAAAACTCCCCGATGCACGCAGGTTGGTTGCTTTCAAAACTCTGTGAGAAATGACTTGTTCTCTTCTTTGTGTGAATGAAGTGTGACTAATACACCTACGCTCTGCCAGTCCGTGGGAGGCCGTGAATGAAATAACATCTTAAGCAACTTCTACGTTTCCAGAGGTTCGAGGTTTATTTGAAAAATATTTAGTGTGTTTACCTTATGCGTTCCACGACTGTGGTGGGTCCGGCTACTGCATATCTTCTTGTGTTCATCGTTTAGAGTTTAAACACACACACACACACACACACACACACACACACACACACACACCTCTTTGCTGAAACCAAGATGTACAAATAAAGCTAGGTTGAAGGGCGGAGGACAGTGATACATTATGGCTCATCCCATAGGCATCATCACATCATTCACTTAGAGAACTCTGTGAACTTTAGCCCTACTCAGTTATGGTAAAGGGAGTAGTTCAGAATAAGCAGGCCGAGCAGCAGGTAATGTGTCACTGAGGTATTTCTGCAAGTGTTCCCTGCTGCAGCAGAGCTCCTGCCCCCGTGTCTCGCTGTTGCAACAAAAGAGGTACAAAATTTGCAGAGTTCCTCTTCACATAAAACCAAATCACTTTGCACTCATCAGAGCCCAGCTCCTCAACAATGGTTTCACAGGGAGAAATCCTATCCATCCATCTTTTCCTGACACCAGTACATGCTGTACAGCGCTTACCGCTATTTGCTCAGGTTCACCAGGACATTGGGTTTGTTTTTTTTCACAACTTTGAACTTATCTACTGTGGACTACACCTAGTCTGGCCTGCACCCGCTGTACCCCATCAAATTCTCTTTAAGGATATCTGTCAAGGTCTGAGCCAAGTTTCTGCTCAGGGGCACATACTATCCACATCCTGGACACTTCCCTCCACACCTCAGTGCCACTGGCCATGTGTCTCAGGACTGGGGCTGTCTTATCGAGTTAAGGGAGACATTATACTCATATTCTGGCTCATAAATGTAATTTGGGTCATTACTTGAGAAGGTTCACATACTCTAATGTTAAGATAATATTTCACTGTTCTCACACTGTCCATTGCTGCAGCTTTTCTTTTCAGCCCCTGTCTGAAACACTCGGCCTTAGCGACTGTCTCTTTAAGGCCCCCCCCACCGATATATCCCAGTCTGCTCTGCTGTTATTGGTCAACCGCTTCCAGGGCTAATTCACTTATTGGTCAAACGCTTCCAGGGCTAATTCACCTAGCCTCACCTTGGGCCTAGCCAAAACAACATTCACGAGATATATGCAGTTGGAAGACGATGAAATGTAAACTTTACCGTAATGTACAAAATAATTTATAATTATTAACTAGTTGTGTTGTAGTGCTAATTATGTAATAAACTATGATTTTGATTCACCTGCAACAGTGACACAGTGGTGGAGTATTACAATTCTCAAATTTTGTCACAATATGAGATCATGGAACATGTTTGTGTCGCAATTGCCATCATGGCTTCAGAAACGTGACACCCTAAATTTCTGCATGAAAGTGAATATGAACTTACTGTTGGTGAAAATCAACAGAAGCCCTCCTTTGTTCATGAGTCTATTGTGCAGAAAATCTGTTTAATGTCTGTTTCACAATGAAGGGAGACGATTCTGCAGCTTTTGTCTCTCTCAACCATCCTCCCAGACTTCATTCACATAGCTTTTCCTTTTAATTCACTTCTTTAACCAAATGGGTCAGACATTTTTAACAAAACAATAAAAGAAAAAAGAAAAATGTCCTCATTGAAGTCCGTGGATATGTAGCGCCATAGCCACAACACGTGCCCCTGAAATAAAAGCAGTTGAGAATCAACTGTGAACTTCCCTCCATTCTTCCTCTCTCAGCAGGGTTGAGGGCTTGGACAATAACTGCCAGACAGATGGAGCGATCAGTGTTCAGAAAGGATAAATATGTACATAAACCAGGAAGAGTCCAACAAGCACGTTTCCTGCTTTCGAACATCAAATAGGCATAAATCACGTGTATGAGCGCTGTGGATAAATCCTGTTTTCTCAGTGTGACACGGTGATGACACATCGCAGCATTCAGCACCATGTTTATCTCGGTCTCTTTTCTTACAGCTTGTAATAGTCTATAAATAATGATGGGCTGCAAGAAAAGTTTTTTTTATCTTTTCATAGGCTTACAGGTGAATGTTTAATGGCTGATGGATGATGTGTTGACTTTACAGAGTTGAAGGCAAATTGTCTGAAAGCCAAAGTTGTGTCTAAACCAAGGCCTTGTCAGCAATATAACTATCAATCCAACTTTGTTGACGCCTAACCTGGATTTTAACTTGACCCGAGATAAATTCCTTATAAAGGAGCAGTCAAGGCTGCTACCATTTAGTTTTAATCTATATAAATTACAAACAAAATATGCTTTTTGCTTGGCCAAGCAAAGAGCTCCTGACAAATCTTTCCGATAATTTAAGACTATTTGATAAAAGAATGAGGATAAAAGCGTCTTTTGTATTTGCTAACAAACCGTAAAGCCAAGCTTTAATAGGAGTATTAACTGTTCTGAGTTGAACTCATAGTTTATTCCCCCTCAGCGAACCTGTCAGGCAGTAAACAAACTGAAAGCTTGAATTTATCACTGTTTTCATAACAAATTCACTTCTAATCTTAACGCGTATCTTCAGCGTCACTTGCCATTCATGGCCCCCCAAGCGAATAGAGCCATGTACAGAGGAGTCATATGAGTGTCTGCGGAAGCCTCCTGACACAAAGACAGGCGAGTGGCTCTCTCGGATGACTGGGAGTTCATCCAGCGGGTGACTCCGATCTTTCCACATCTCCGTGTGTGAAGAGACGAGACCATGAGACCACATCGCACAGCCAGTCGGAGACACGTTACACTATCAGCTCAAACAGTAATTGGTTGTGATCGGTTGCAAAATAATCACTGAATTGCTTGTTTCATTACTGTTTTGGAGAAATCGCTCCTGAGACCATTCCATTTACTCAAGTATTCAACGTAAATACAACAACACAACATCTGTTGCTCTTCAATATTGAAGAAATGGTTTCCTTCTGAGAGTTAGATGAGAAGATTTATAATACCCACCCAAACATGAAGCCTTTATTCAAAGATGACAAATTATATTTTCATTACAAATCAAGGAAGTATTCAAATCCTATAGTAGAAGTACCAAACTGTAAAAGTTTTTAAGTAAAGTGTAAACATTAAATATTGTCATGAATGTAAACCCAAGATTGTTCTGTTGTTGGTTGACTTGGACCCCTTCTGATCATTTTCATGATTGATCAATCTGCTTTTTATTTTCTCGATTAAATTATTTTTTTCTTTCTGAAAAAGGTGACAAATACTGTCACACAGAGCTCTAAACCATTATCAAACTTAGTCGCCTATAAGATGTTGACTGCAGTTCACCTATTGGCCAGTGTGGTTAATAACAAAGGATTTCAAAGTGTACATTTTGAATGATAATGTGTGTGATGACTGTGAACTAAAGTTCTCAGCTGTGTTTCTGTCAAGGGAAGATGTTTTCAATGTCTTGAACATTCATGTACTACATTATCGTCTTGATTCTTGACTTTTAAATGGAGGAATGCTTCAGAGTCCTTGCCTGTTTGTTACAGCTGTTTGTTTTCTCCACTTTACAGACCTCACTGCATTTTACAGTGTAGAGAATGTTGCTTCTCTAATGTTAAGGTATCCGCTGGACTGGGTGAATTAAATGTCATCTGGATGTTTGCCAGGGTTTGTAAAGCACCGGCCCCATATGGGATGCTGGTGCGGCTTCTCTGAATTGATCGATGTGTCTTAAAACCATTTAAACCTCTTAGGAGGAATATGCCTTAGGTTATGTTTTAGTTTAGGTTTTATGTTTGAGTCGGTTGGGTTTCCAAGGGAGTCCAGCCAGATGTCTCCTGCAGCCGAAAAAAAAACATACACTTGACATTTATGACCATAACCTAGTTTAGCTCTTATTCCATCACTATTAGAGGGTTTAGTCAGAGCATGCAGGAGCATCTTTGTGGCCCTTACCATCTTTCATAGGGTTGTCTGTTATTAGACTTATTGACTGTATGCTTGACTACAAGAAGCCACTATCAGATTTCTGTTCTGTGTCTTTCCTAGCTGTTTGTCCTGTGCCACGGCCTCCTGCAATTCTCTCAGCTGCTGTACAGCTCGTACTTCAAGAGCACCATCACCACCATTGAGAGACGCTATGGCCTCAGCAGCTACTCCTCGGGAACCATTTCCTCTCTCAACGAGGTAGGAGCCAACAACAACATGCCCTCACACAGTTTGAGATCACGATTGCTTTATTTCAAGGATACCGATGACAAAGGAGGAATTGCAGAATAAGCGACATGTCAAAATTATGCTTTCCCACAATTCATGCAGGACACACCGAAGGAAGTATTTTGGAACATTTTTATTGCAGATACGGGGGTCAGGAGTAATGAAAGAATGTTCTGTACGTGCTTGTCGTAAAGCATTCGGAATTTTTGGTGCTCAAGTGAGATTTTAATGTTTTCCAGTTTTTTTTTAGGTTTCAAGTATCCATAGCCACAGGTCGCTAGTCACTACCTAAATCACTATGTTTACAGTTAGCCATTCATAGTTCCTTTGCAGCTCAGAACCTGCCAGGATTTGGCTGCACTCAGACTTTCTGGGTCATTCCTCAAATTTGAATGACTGATTGTATGATAATGCTTCAAAACTAGGACAAGGACTGTTCATTTCTGTTTTTACTCATTTACAATTAATATTTTAATATTGAAAAAGTATAAAACCAAGATTATACTATTAGTGACAAACCTTTCTAAATTCCTTGGAGCGTATTAGCATCTTTAATTTTTAGGTTTTATTGCTCACAACTAAGCTGTTTTCATTCACTCTTGCAACTCATCTCATGAGCATGGTTTCCAACCACAGCAGGCATCTGTTGTTGTTGCAAAGGTTTCAACAAGTTTGCTGGACCAACACTAAGAAGCAAACAGAGAAAGTTATCATAAGTGTTAAGATCCAAATACAATGACTTACATTTTATCTGAATTCCTGAAGTTTACCTGCCTGATTCATTTCATAAAATAAGTACAGCTGATTGTCATCAGTGTAACAATGGAAATATATGTGGTGCTTGTCTGATAATATTACCCAAAGTACGAAGTGATAGAAGATACATTATTGGTCCTAGTACAGAACCTTATGGAACTCCATGACTAACTTTTGTGAGCATGCAACAGTCATTGTCAACATTATCAGATTGGAATCTATCTGATTAGTACGACTTAACCCAGCCTAATATAATTTCTGTGAAAATATTTGCCAATCATATGCAATTATATCTAAATTAAATCCACTTATGCTCACAGGACAATATGGTAGTTATTTGCTTTTACAAATCAGTATGATAGAGTGCTGTTACCAGGTGAGATTCCCATTGCTCTTTGGCCCTGAGAGGTTCATCAGATCGACAAATCCTGTTGAGTTCAATGAGTTGTTGACTGGTCGGGGGGGCACGCTTCCTGTTATCCTTTCAGCTCCAGCTCAGTTCCTATCGCAGAAAATAGCTTTTCCTTTTGCTCTCCCCTGAGTCCAGCTTCATGGTAAAACTACCATTCAGTCAGATCTTCAGCTACAGCTCAAAAGCAGGATTAGTCAAGTCATATTTGACAAGAAACTCATCTCCATCTGCTCTGCTAACTACTTGCCAGCCAATGCTGCGTGTGCTTGGCAAGCTGGACGGAGATCAGTGCAGGCTGTGTTTTTACGATGATAATAGACATTTGATTGGTGAGAAGCCTCCTTTTTATGGATGATTGATCCTTCAGGTTCGAGCTCAGTCAAAACTGGCCTGCATCTGAACCATAACTGAAAAGCCAGGCGAAGATGTCTTAAATCCCTTTAAGCAGTAATGGCCTTTCAGCACATCATCATTTACCACACATTAAGGGCACATTGTGGTGCACCATGCACTCACTTCATCAGCTTAAGAAAAATTGAACAATGGAATGTTTTCATAAAAAAGGGAAATGGTAAAGCTCAGAGGGAAAAATACTGTTGGTTTTCTTCATGAGAATACATGTATGGGGGGGCTAGTATGGACTGGAGGGGAACAGCCACTGCACTGAGGTTGGATTACTGTGCAACTAGTCCTTTTCATATTTGGTGTGAAAGTTTATTCAAAGTGTGAATTTAGAAACCTGTGTGAAACCTGTGTCTGTCTCTTAGATCAGTAACAGTGTGCTGATCGTGTTTGTGAGCTACTTTGGAAATCGGGTTCACCGGCCTCGTGTCATCGGAGTCGGAGGATTACTGATGGCCGTCAGCGCCTTGATCCTGACCTTACCTCACTTCGTGTCCCAGAGCTACGAATACGACTCCGTTTTAAACAGTAAGACACAGCCCCCATGCAAACCCACAGTGCTTCTCTGTTTCCTCTGGCACTGCTATGACAGCTAATGTGACTCAGTCCAGAGCAGGGGACTCATAAATGTACAAATATGTCGGGGCAATTTATGAGACTTTACTTAAGGGTTTGTCTAGAACGCTGCAGCACTTCTCAGGAAAGTAGTCAGCAGGGGGCGGGAAAAGTTTCTGGCGTCTGGCCCCGCTGGTGTATTTAGAAATCATGCTGCTGGTCTGCAGCTGAACTTCAGCATAAATCTCAAGGAAATTCATAATCTCTACGCACCCGCTGCAAACTAAAGAGATTACTATTACCCCCGCATTTTCATTTGTAATAACAACCTCCCTCTTCCTTTATTCATTTTGCCCCCAGTACCTTGGCATCGCAGAATGTTTTACTGAGGAGTCAGAGAAGCTTCAGGAAATTAAAATAGCTGGACATCTGCATCTGCTGCTGTGTCACTAACTATCTCTGTGTTTTGTTTTCCCCCTGTCCCTGCGTGACCACCTGCCGGGATCCAGATCGCCACGACATTTGCAACCTGCAGCAGAATTCGAACCACACGGAATCTTGCGGCCGTGACGAGACCCGGCGTCTGACCGACACCAACAACCTGTGGCTGCTCATGGCCACGGCTCAGCTGCTGTTTGGTGTTGGCTCGGTGCCCATCCAGCCCTTTGGGATTTCTTACATCGATGATTTTGCAGGACCTGGCAACTCCCCTATTTACATAGGTGAATGGCCTGTAGTTGTTTTATATGATAATGACACAATCTGACGGCTGTTGTACTGGGGCATTCTGCAGGTTTATAAGCTCTTTAATCTGAAGTGTAAATATTTGTTATTTTAGACTATTAGAATTGTAAAGTTTTATTTGAAATCCAAAAGGTATTCTTTTATTGTGGGTTTTTCGTTTTCATATGCAATTTAGCAAAACTGATAGACAGTAAAGTCTTTTGTTTTGAAGTAGATGAAATTAAAATGTAAATAGACTTTTGAATGGGGGTATTTTTTGTTCTATCTTCTTATGCAAAAGAGGAAAAACATTTTTTAACAAAGGCTGAGAGACTGGGATTGCTGTTTGCTCAGTGGTCTGCCAGTAGAAATTGTAGAATCAAGTTTGAGAGAGAAAGACAAAATAATTAAAGTAATTTCAAGTATTTTTTATTCGATAACATAAAAGCCTTAATAAACCTTTACAAATTGTTAATAATTTGTCAAAGAATATTATCACGCAAATATCAAATTGACAATTCTAAGGTCAAGAATTGGTCAGAAAATCCCTCGGCAGTATTTAAGAAACTCACCGTCCTTCCTATCATTCACAGCCATCCTGTTTTCTGTATCTGTGTTTGGGCCGGCCCTTGGCTACCTGCTGGGCTCCATCATCCTGCGGATCTATGTGGATGTGGACACACTTGGTTTCGGTAATGATGCTGTCTTTAAAGGCCTAATGTTATTTGACAGGTTAAAGCTGCATAGATGCGTCACTGTTGTGTCTGGTGTCTCCTTCAGGGGCTGAACACGGGCTGACCCCGGGTGATCCTCGCTGGGTCGGGGCCTGGTGGATTGGCCTGCTCATCACCGCCGGCTGCCTCGTTCTCACATCCATCCCCTACTTCTTCTTCCCTCGTAGAATGCCTTCAGAGGACAATGTAAGTCATATAAAGGTCTTTAGTTCACTTCATGTAAAATTAAAAAAATTTAAAAGGATTAATCTTTGGTTTATATAAAGGTATTAGCCTTTCCTGCCACTATACAATGTAAAATTGTAAGATTCGGTGTGATAATACTCCATAGCTAAGACCCACATGTTTTACTGACACCTACTGGCTGAGCATCAGTATTGCATGTTGACTTTACCTCTATCTTTCTACACCATCTTGAAGATACAACATGTAACTCAGTATTGTAATAGTAGTAATAACATGTACAATTTAACTCTCAGAATTTATTTTTGTATTTATTTATTTATGACTAGTGAATTATTTCTGTGTGTATCGGGCCTTTCTAAAAAGAACATTAAGATAAGATAAGTCTGTTATCTTATCTGGTTAGAATGTGGTTTTATGTTTGGAACCACATTCCAGCCTGGTCCAGGACCTGACCTGGTAAAAATGTTTAAAAGATAAGAGTCTAATTTCCCCCGTTTAAGAAGTCTCATTATCAGCAAGTGAACATTATGACTTCATGAGCAAGAACACTCACCACACCTTCTATAGAACATACGATGTAAGTGATGGTGGGTTTGGAATATACATAAAACAGATTGTTGATTATAACAGCTGTAGAATAATCCACCCTGAATAAACACATATAAATATCATATTCATGTTATTATAACATTAGTTTTTCATAGAAATTGATAACACTTGATGGTTGACTAAACAAAATAGCTGAATGGTTCAATAGTTAACTAAAAATGAAGAGTTTAAATAATGAACTACCTAAAATGAAGGGATTAAAGGTAATTGGTACAGAAAGTTAGTTAAACAAACTTTAAATTGGTTTAAATGCATTTAAATTGATTTATCAACCTTAAATTAGATTAAGATGTAAGAAGGTTTGATAGATGCAACAAACGAATATATATAAAATAGTTAATGTTATGTATTGGCCAAAAAGCTAAAAGTAAAAATGTTCAGTTTCTGTCACTCTACCAGTAGTAGTATGGATGCCAATGTGAACAAATTACATTTCTAAAAGTAAAGCATCATGATACAGTCTTCTAACATTCACCCTAATTCTACTGAAGCTGTTTGGTGGCGTCAATCAAAGGCTACTTGAGGTCGCATGCATCTGATAAAACGTTTTTTTTGTAAAATGTAAATGTTTACCTTCCTTTCAAGCTTACATTGAAAGCCATTTAATAAAGGCGCCTGACTTTTCAGTATGATGAGCCACGAGAGAAATCTCCAGGGAGACGAAATCTCTGCAGAAATCTTTCATTATGTTTTGGATGATTTTGAAAGCCGTGACACCATGGGGCCTTTACTCAGAACTGTCAGTTCAGTCTATCAGTCCCATATTACATTAAGGCAGCAAAAAAGAGACAGAGGCCTATATTGTATGAGTATATGGCATGAAGGGAAAAAAGGTAGGGGAAATTAACAAGGACTGAAATGATTTGGTAATGTATCATACCCCATGTTCATTACATGCCAACTAAATGATGAACAATAAACACTTAATGTTGTGATTATGCACACGCACATGCTCCATGTAACAATTCCTGAATTTCATTTTCCAGGCGATTGGAAGTGAAAATGACATAAAGGGTGACTTCAAGAAGCCAGATGTGTCTTTATTTGATTTCCTGAAACGTAAGTTTATTATTATATTTGCAGAGGAAAAAGTTTCAAATTAGATTCATATGATAACTTAACATCATTTTCTTTTGTCAACGTGTTCTACAATAAATACACAAGCAGAGACCTTTTGCTGATCAGTGAGTCTGTGTGTGATTATGTCTCATCAGTGTTTCCCAGAATGTTCATCCACCTCCTGTTGAGTCCCCTCTTCCTGATGCTGGTCCTGGCCCAGTGCTGCTTCTCCTCAGTGATTGCGGGTCTCTCGACGTTCCTAAACAAATTTCTGGAGCGGCAGTACAGCACGTCGGCCTCTTACGGCAGCTTGCTCGTAGGTAGGTACTGAACGGTGGGGCTCCAGGAGCCAGGGCACAATAGATCACAATCGTCAGCTGGCTGCTAAATAATTCAAGTCATAATGTACGTCAGTGTTCATATTAAACCTTTCTTATGAACTGTCTGGAGGAGAAATGAAGCAGTCGGTTCAAATAATTTAATGGGGGCTCTGGAGTGTATCAGCCTACTTGCTCTATGGCTTCTTTCTAAAGAGTATATTAGGCTGTCATCTCCTCTAACGTTACATTTTTATTTGGATTTGTGTATTGCAGCCATTCATTTATTTCCAGGCTACTATTGTGTCATGTTTCAGCTTACATATGAAGTGAAATATCACATGATGGTTGCGAATCTCCTCTGGAACTCTTTAGTAGACAATAAACTCCTTGTTCTTTACTTGGAGATACTGTAACTCGGCTGTTCATGGTTCCCAGGTGCTGTGAATCTGCCAGCAGTAGCAGTGGGGATGCTGATTGGCGGACTCATCATGAAGAAGGCGGGTCTTTCTCTGAAGACGATCCCCCGCTTCTCTGTGGTCATGCTGACCACGTCCACCCTCATCTGTATCCCTCTGTTCTTCATGGGCTGTCCAACCCAGAACGTCTACGAGGTCAATCACCCTCAGAACGAACAGTCCCGGTGGGTGTGAACATTGTTTCTCAACGGTTTGGTCAATCTGTTTTGATTAAATTTTATTCTATGTTTCTGTTGAACTTACTATGAATGACAAACTAACTCGAATGCAATAAAAATCAAGATGCAATCTTGAAAAGCAGACAAAATAAACCTGCTCTGTTGCCGAATGGCAATAGTGAAAACTAGTGCAAAGATCAGCATGAAACTAAGTGGATGTCTGCAGTATGGGTCAGGGAAAAATACATTAACTTTTAACTTTCTGACTATTGCGAGGCGTTTTATGCCATTTAAAATTTTTGGACATCCAATTCATGGATGTTGATGAAAAATCTGGCATATTTTAAGGACTAATATTTATTAATTTTACAATTAGGTGCAGATAAAAATATATATGAATCTAATGAATTGAATATGGTTTCATAGAGCCTTGCAGGAGGTATGAATTCTACTGAGTGCCATTTTGGTTCGATATTTTACCCCAGAAGAGCCACTTTTCAAGTCCTAAAATGTAATCCCTGCTTGCTTGTGATGCTAGAAAGTCAATACAATTAACCGATGAGAGGATGTTTTTATTTTTTATTTTATTTGCACTGGTGGGACAGAAACAGGGAGTGTAATGTTCAGAAGACGAATCCTAATCTAAATAAGCAGACAATTCTTACATTGAACATTAATACATTTTATTGCCAACATGCAACTTGTGTCCTTGATGCAGAACAAACCTATTGAATATTAGAAAGTGAAAGTAGGATTCAATAGGTTTCACCAACATCCTCCACTGGACAACGCATAAAAAAGTTGTTTGTCCTCTGTAAGCAAACTGACTGAACTCAGTTTAATGTGTGTGTGTGTGTGTGTGTGAGTAAATTAAAAATTGATTAAAAATCAAAGCATTTAATCCTCTTGGATATTTATGTCAGCATGTCATGGTGATATATCTTTATTAACATGACATGTCTTTTTTGGCTCTACTCGACTAGCAAACAAAAAAATGGGGATGTGAAATACGTGGATAGATGGGGAATGTGCAGCACAATCAATATTAAGATTCAAACCTCAATACTTAATGGTCTATTTGAACTGGGGTTGACATTTGTATTGGCTGCAACAGATGATCTTCATTGTTTATTTGACAACTTGCCTGCCAGAGGACATTAAAGTTTTCTAAGTACTCGGTCGTTAGCTCTTAACGTCAGTCCCAAGTACCTGATTTATTTTGACAGTCTCTCTCTGCCCTCCTCAGGTCACTCCTCTCCGAGTGTTACTCCAACTGCTCCTGTCCTGCCAACGCGTTCAACCCTGTGTGTGGGACTGATGGTATCGAGTACATCTCTCCTTGTCACGCAGGCTGCACCAACTTCACAAAAGAGCCCGGCAACAGCCTCAGGGTTCAGGTCAGTGCCTCCTTTGAACACCTGCTCGTGGTTTTCTCCCTCAGTAAATACCTGCAGGTTAGGCTCTGGTACATTGACATATGGAACATCCGCACACAATGATCAGATGTTTGTGCTGTAAAAATAAAATTACGCCTTTAGTTTTAAACGTGGGAAAAAATGTGTAAAGCCCTTAAATGAGATCATACAACAGGCCAAATCATCTGTTAAATCATGTGACGCACAGAGTAATCATGTTAGATTGGAATGTTAGATAAAGTATGTTTATTCCAAGGAAAAAACTGGAGGAGAGAATTTGTTTTTACAGCAGGGTGCACACAACTCGTATAATTGACTTCTATAAACTTCCATAATTTTCTCAGTGTGTGATGAAGGCACAAGCATTTGGTTCCTGTCCCAGCACAGGATCTGTGAATTAGCCTGTAAGATTGTAATTAACCTTTAACTGTGTGCTGGTGCAGAGAGAGAACACATACTGCAAGTAAAATGCAGACAGACTCTTTGTTGGGATTTTCTGTTAAATCGCTCTTTTTCTAGTTTCAAGTTAATACTCGGAACAGGCCTTAGATAATCGATCACAGCAGCAGTGATATGAAGTTTGAGACCGTCATTGTGTGTTTCTTCAGCCAGTCGCTCCTGATGCTAACAGGAAGCCAGTGGCTCACGATCAATGTTTCATAAATGCTTTTAAGTGCCTTGAGTGTATAGGATGTGTTTTAAGAAGGATACGATGTCAGTATTTAAACATCACAGCTTGTGAGTAGTCTTCCCATGGGTGGATTTCTGTGACTGCTATTAGAAAATTAGTCAGTTTGACTGAGCATGTTATCCTCCATGTAACACACAAACACAGATAGTGATGACCACGGCTAGCTTAATGGATTCATTCCCAAAAATCATAGGATAATTATGTTCCCTTCCCTGTGGACTCGGATGCCCACACGTGGGAAACTGGCATGAAAGTTAATGGTAATGTATGAATGTTCGGGTTAGGTTTAAATGAAGGAAAAAAACGAAAATCTAACTTTTCGTCACTTTATTATCTCTATTTCGTCTTTACCCTAAAAGTGTCAGGTCTCATTTATTACAATTTAACATGGAAAACAGAAGAAAAAACGTTTTAGCTAAACTAATGAGTCATGACATAATATAATAAAGTTATAGCAGAGCTCCTCATAATAAACAAGGAAAAAAACATTTTATTATATTTTATAAATAATAAATACATGTAAAATTGAGAAGCCCAAATTTGTGCAGCTGCCCATAAAAGCGCCACCACGTCTTTTTTTTTCAAGTACTTAATTTTGTATGGTTGTAAACTTTAGACACCTTCTGTGGGGGGGAATATATATATATATAAAGTTTTAAAGTATATATAATTAGCATTCATTCATATTGTGGAGTAGCTGTTTTATGTAAGCTCCACATTAGAGAAAACCCATTAATTTAACAGTTTCAAATCAGGCAGATACACTTTATTCATTCCTAATGGGGGGGAAGAGTATTACAGTATATGTAATGCGTTTCCTTTGTACAGATCCGAAGATGAATATTGTCTTTGCTTTCTTTCGTGATGCAGCTGTACACCGACTGCAGGTGTATCTCTGGGAGCCAGGGTCACGCCCGTCCGGCTGCCTGCTCCAACAGCTGTCCTCATTTACTTCTCCCCGTCATCCTCGTCATCTCTCTGGCATCACTCGTCGCCTGCTTCACTCATAACCCCATGTACATGATGCTGCTTAGGTAAGAGACAGTTATTACACTTTCCTGTACACACATGAACATCTGGTAAATATATACGATATGTTCAATAATAAGTTTAAAGTTCCTAGTATTGATTTAACAGAGGTTTAAAATACAATCTCTCCTGTTCAGACTTTTACCAGTGATTTTATGGACTTCCCATTTCAATCTAGTTGTATGTGTCAACAAAGCTGTATTATCTTCTTTTGTTTTTAATCATCTTTCTGTTAAATTTATCCAAATCTGACCTCACATCTTTCTCCCCAGCCTTCGGTCATGTTTTATATTCAGATTCTTAAAAAGATTCGGAGAAACCATGAGCTGCTCTTTTCTGTCAGGCGACTCTAAAAAGTCAACAGCCAAAGTTAAATAGAACGACGCTCCTCTAAGGCCTTGCCGTTTTTGCATAAACAAACCGTCCAACAAACAAATACAATGGTTAAAGTAAATCAACATATTATAGGCCCTCAATGTAGAATAATTAAGAATGAATGGAAAACAAACAGACTGTCACACAAGCTGGGAAGATTAATTCCAGAAAAGTTTACAAAGTTGCTCCGACAGATTCTTTCTCTGATTTTAAACAAATTATGTGCAACAGTGGGTTTTTAATACAAGACTGATAGAAGTGCCCACACATCACTGCCATATATATCCAGTCAGTAGAAACTGTAGAAGATGCTGGTATTGACTTTTTCATTTATTTTTATGTTCATTTCAGATCTGTTCCCTTCTGAAGAGAAGTCATTTGCTATAGGAATCCAGTTTTTACTCATGAGGGTATTAGGTAAGTCAGGATGCCAGTATTCTATTTGATGAATCTATGAAATTAATATCTTATAGTTGTATTAAGGATATAAAGTATCCAATATAAAATATATATATTTTTAAACTATAAATAAATTGTATGAAATGTATTAATCAATACATTTTGCAATAATTTGCTAAATCTTTCAAACTCAACTCACTGTCATTTTATTTATTTGTTGTTTTTTATTTACTTTAAATATATATTTAGATTTATAAATATAAAATTAAATATTACATTATCAAAATTATCATAAAATAAGAAAAAAGACAAGTTTCAAAAATGTATTTCATTAAATATAAGTTAACTAATTTAATAAAACTAGGATTTATTCCGATAATAGTTCATAATAAAAAATTAAGTTTTGCTAACTTTCTAAATCATGTAACATATTATTAGATCATTTTTGGTAAACTTCTCTGGTCACTGGGATGTGTGGCTGTTGTTATGAAAGCTCTAACTTTGAATTGTATTATTCATCCATACTATGACATCCTAATTATATAATAATGTATATTAACAAAGATTCTTTTGATTGCCCTCTTGTAGGAGATTGAATATGTTTGCCCTCTCTTCCCTCCTCCCTCAGCCTGGCTGCCTGCCCCCGCTCTCTTCGGGATGGCCATTGATTCGTCCTGTATCTGGTGGAAGCATGTGTGCGGAAAGAAGTATAGCTGTGGTTACTATGACAACAACATCTTGAGGAACCGGTATGAAAGTTTATCACTTATGGTACATCACTCAGATATCACATATTCAGTAGAGGTGCATGACACTCACTTCCCTTTGTCTGACTCCTGCAGATACCTGGGCCTGCAGGTGGGTTATAAGGTGATGGGCATCATGCTGCTGATGATGCTGGGGTGGAAGGTGCATCGGACCCAGGAATACAGTCTGGAGAAGAGGCCTGATGGACTCCTGTGAGGCCGCTGAGCCTGCGTGTTGACGGAAGCCTCCCTGTTTCTTAAAGCTGTGGTGTTGAACGTGTTGGAGAACAGGGAGAAGTGCTGAGAAAAGCTGTGTCAGCGGGAGAAAGCCACATGCCAAGAGAGGCCTACACTTATCTCCATATCTGTAGGCCCACCTCACTACGTGGTGCGTCACTGTTTGAAGAAAATGTCAATTTTTTAAAAACAGGATCATTTTATGGATGTTTTAAAGCGTCTGATAGGAATTGCTTTGTCAATATGACCCACTCATTACACGAGAAGACAGAGGAACTCAATCGCCTCTCTTGTATGGTACCTCACAACA
This sequence comes from Pseudopleuronectes americanus, assembly GCA_038501795.1. Taxonomy (NCBI): domain Eukaryota; kingdom Metazoa; phylum Chordata; class Actinopteri; order Pleuronectiformes; family Pleuronectidae; genus Pseudopleuronectes; species Pseudopleuronectes americanus. The sequence goes on from CM076724.1 coordinate 4,623,912, forward strand.
TTTGACATGGATTTGGGACATGTAACAGTCTGACCAATGATAAAACAGCCGATAATCTTTGTATATTACTTGTTCCTATGAAGTCAGACTCCATGCAGGTTCCTCTTTGCGATGGGAACATACTCTGTAACTAATTACCTGTATAGCTTAATATTTAAGTTTATTTTTTAAGATGTTTGTCTCAAACTTAGAGACATCTGTGATAACTAATAGTCATTTCATGTAACCTCATATATAAAGCTAGATTTTAATCCAATACTAATGACATGATATTAATTAAATATGCTGTTACTCATAAAATTGAATTAACCATGCACATTACCTACTGGTGTAGTCATATGGATGTTATTACAGTGGAGTGCATAGAAGTGTAAGCATTGCTGCTAATAAAAACAATATTAACTATAATTAATCAGTTATGTGTGATTTTTTTATTTTCATCTTCTCGGCTGGAGAATGAACCCAGCAAAGTGAGCAACCCCAATTCACTCAGACTAACTGCTTTTCAGTTTGATTTAATGTTTTCATTTATTTCAAATGAATGAATTTGCTCCACTAATTACTGATATCAGTTCAACTGCTACCTGTTCTTTTATATTATATTGTGACTCTGGCTTGTAAAGTCATCCAGTGTCAAAGTCCTATTTTAAAATGTTTGTTCTCACTCTAATTCAAAAACTGTATTTAATCAAATGATCGTGGATGCATTTAATGCAGACTTGGAGCAGACAGGGCCTCACAACTTGACATTTTGTATAAATTTAAATTAAAAATCACTGTGCATCTGTATGGGAAGTGCAACTCTGCCCATGGATGTCTTCTGTGTCTTTAGAGGAGCTGCCTGAAGTCTAAGATATTAACCCCGGCATCAGGTGATCTCAGCTTGGGGCTGTGACGCAAACTGGCCACGTGGAGTTTGTAAAATGAGGACATGAACCTCATGGACAAGGTCAAACAAGTTACCATTCAGAATATGTCAGCCTCCTCTGCATCTTCTCTGCTGCAGCAATCAAGTAAAATGTCTGCCATAACAAACCTGGAACTGAAATTGCTGAAATAAATTCTGATAAGATAACATAAGTTACAAATCTATATGTTACTAAGGCTGGGCGATAAGGCCAAGAATTATATTGAGATTAAAATTATCATATTGGTCGATAATGATAATCATCACAATAAATCTGATTATATTATTATAAGGCTTATTTTAGGTTAAAAGAGCGATTACTGCTCCCCAGTGAAGGTTGTGGTTTTAAAGTCTTTTTCCCAACACTTTTACTGACCTGATGTTGATCAATTATGTGTTATACCCTTATACCTCACTGTGCTCACAGAATGCATAAGCAGTATTACCTAAGCCAAGGTAATACCTTGTTTGATTCTGAAAAGTTGTTTGTTTTATATTTTAACATTGTTATATGGATGTTCAGAGAATAATTCATGGATGTTGTGTGCATGCCTGGGGACTGACGAATGTGTGGATGTGAATGTGGTGTCATGAGGGGACTGTTGGGCCTTGGCCGATCCTAGTATCAAGTTTTCTAGTTTCACTTGTTATATTGCTGCTATTTGTTATCCCCCTGATATGTTACCTTATATGTTTTGACCACACACCTGTATGTTTTACTTCTATCTTTATAATTATTGTCGAACAAAAAGAGGAAGTACACCCCCCCAGGTGGCTCCAACACATATGACATCATTTTATATCACGACTGTCAGGTCAGTGGAGAACAAGGAGAGGCCGCGCATGCGCACAGAAACACCCGGAGCGTCACGGTCCAGAGCAGCAGCCGCGTGCACCCATCACGAAGAGAGAGAGAGAGAGAGATAGCTAGAGGGAGAGGAGGAGAGGGAGAGAGAGAGAGGAAAAGAGAGAGAGGGGGGGTGAGGGAGAGAGAGAGAGAGGAAGTGAGAGAGACAGAGAGAGGTAGAGAGAGATAGGAAGTGTGAGAGAGAGGAAGTGAGAGAGACAGAGAGAGGTAGAGCGAGATAGGAAGTGTGAGAGAGAGGAAATGAGAGAGAGAGAGAGGAAATGAGCGAGAGAGAGAGATAGAGCGAGAGAGAGAGAGAGAGAGAGAGAGAGAGAGAGAGGGGGAGGGAGGGAGGGGGTGAAAGTGAAGCAGCATCACCGCCTTTTTTCCATCCAGCATCTTCACCCGCCGGCAGCCAAGTCGAGTGGGAGCTCAGTCACAACTCGTCCTCCCTACGTCTAGAGTTCCCTTCTTCCTCCACCTACCTCCTCTTCCTCCTCCTCCTCCTCCTCTTCGCAATGTCCGTGTCCAGTGACTTCGGGAACCCGTTGAGAAAATTCAAGCTGGTCTTCCTGGGGGAGCAGAGCGGTGAGTGAGAGAAGACATGTTTGTTCCTCCTGGAGGAGAAGTTCTCGCGAGTCAAGTTGAACCCGCTGCACCTGCTGCTGCTCAGTCAGCAACTCCCACAACACGGAGTTAGCTTTAGCTGCTGCTACTGTCGGAGCTGCGCTGCTTCTCTCAGCTTTACAGCTTTAAAGTGAAGAGGAGAGCTGCTTCATCTCTGTTAGTGATAGTGAGGAGGAGGAGGAGGAGGAGGGTAGGGGGGTCCTTTAATCAAATTACCAGCGTAATGCTTCACACAATAGATTGGAGTGTGTGACATAAAACCTCCTTAAGTGTATCATTAATATAACAGAGGCTTTAGTAATGATGCTAATTATAACCTTGGAAAGCGTGTAATGAGGCTTTTATTTTGAAACGCCCTCTAATAATCAGTTGTGAACGAGCAGTGTTGTGTTAATGAAACTGAATGTGCAGCCTGATGCTGGGGATGACACAACTTGGTAAATATTCCTGTGTGTGTGTGTGATGGGACACACCCAAGTTGTCAGTGGCGATGAGATAAGTTGTTTGGCTGCGGTATTGTTCCAGTCAGTGTGTCCGCTGAGGAAAGGAGCATTCAAAAAGAAGAGCTCCTCTTTGTCCTGCCCTTCTCTCCCTAGACATAGCTGAGCTCGATTTAAGATCAAGGTTAGGTTTTTATTACAATCAGGTAAAACAAAAATAAAAAATCTATTTAAGCAAACAAGAAAGGGTGCACTCTAACAGCAAATGTTCAAAATAAACAAATCTTGTCCCCAAAGGACTAGGATGGAGTAAATTCTTTAGTCCGTTCCTTTTTTCATATTTCATCATGAACAGCAGCATTTGTGACGCATTAAGAGCTGATTAAAAAAAGCATCAAGCATTCATGCATCCTATCCCCTGTACTGTGCAATAACACCACTATGAGCAGATTAGTGAATTGTGACGTTTCTGTCTCCATCCATTTATCTTTGTCTCAAATAAGGAGTTTCTTAAAATTGAATTAATATCCAACAGAAAACTTGACTGGGGTTCAAATGAGCAGACACAATATTTGATCAAGTCCAAAAGATGATTCTAATGAACACAGCACAACCGGTAAGGATCATTTATCTTGTGCTCCTTAGTCCTCCAACGGAGGGTTTAAGAGAAAGAGATCAGAATTGAAAATGAAAATGAATGTCAAAGTAAAACCAATTGTGCACAACAACATGTTCCTCTGGATAGGATGACTTAATGTTATTTTTCATACATGAATTATTGTTTTTGTATGAAATGTCAACCTGAGAATCAGACATTACTTCCTCATTTCATGGAATATCAATTATCTGTTATTTTAATCTCCATCCCCAGCATCCCTCACTTAAACCCTTAGACAGTCTAAAGCTGCTCCTTCTCTGAGGTTTTCAGTGGCAACTAAATTGTCTTCCACAAGATCACACTAAGCTGAAGTGAGACCTGACGTGAATCTTTAGGTTTATGTTGTCTTTGTCAGGGCAGGTCTGTGGATGTGCTACTTCACAGGTCTTGAGCAGCCAAATGAACCACATTAGTCATGGTTCAGCCTTTCAGTAGGTCCCATTGATCATCCACTATAGTGGGCTCATGCATTACATGGTATATTGTTCAGTTTACCAGGGTGTGCCATACTCAATTATCTAAATAATAGTACAAAAATATGCACTCTTAGCTGTACAACCAAGCATTTGCTGAAGGTCTCGCAACCAACTCGGTTTACAATTACATACAACTGAGAAAAGCTGAGTTTTAGCACATTAGCATGAAGAATTACTTAGTTATCAATTATTATTTGTGTTTGTATAAAACAAACCTCAGGTCACTGTGCTTAGGTTTTACTCAGGCAATGTCATGATAGGAAGTGCCCAGCAACAATCCAAAGGATATTTGGCTGCACAAACATAATGTCATGCAGTGTATTCACCAGAGCACGGAGCTTGCTGAACGTTTGGATGTTACAAATTATAGTCCAGTTGTGAAGATAAAGACTCATGATTTCCTATTCAGTGAAAGATAAAGCATTAAAAATAATTTAGGTTTTAGAATTAAACAGCAAGAATGAAATTTCAGGCAGACAAGAATACATTTATTTTGTCGTTGCTCTTTGTGTGTGTGTATAAAGAAAAATAATACATTTATTTCCAGCTCGTGCAAACCTCCTTAATTTCAGTCATTGCTCATCTATATTGTCTTTTAGATACAGAGTCAGTATCTGATCTGCAGAAGCAGAGACAGCAGGTGGTTGACATACAGTAGGATGTGGATGTACGTAGAGTGACACAGGCTTTTGGAAACAGACAAAGCTCTGTGAGGCTGTTTAAGTCTGCTGCTGCTTCTTTCTCTTTTGCTCCTCTCTGTGAAAGTCTTTTGTGTTCAGCTTGTTTTACTCTGTAATGTGTAATACAGGTAATGTAGTGCAGTCTTAAATATGTTACAGTATCACAAATGTTTGTGTGTGACATGTGAACATAAACTGTCTGTTACGGACTGAACAGCTCAATTATTGATAAAGAATAATTAATCACCTCTAATGTGGCACAATTTCCTTTTGTCTTTGTTACACCTTGAACTCATTGTCATCAACATCTGGTCTTAAATGGTTCATTTGTGAGATGTGTTACTTCCCTGACAAATACAGACAGGAGGGCATCTATCAGTTTGTATATTTGTATCTGTCCTAATGGTGGAGTAAGACACAATCCGCTAAAATCGCAGACACAGATTCCTCCCCTGGAAGGCAGAATTTGCATTTCCTGTAATGACAGTATTTGTCACCACAGTATGTTAATTATAGTCACTGCTGTAAGGTTTTATCAGCAAGATAAACCTTTGGCCTGATAAAATCCTGGAGGTTTGTAAGAGTTTAAAAGGCGAGATGCTGTTGTTGACCTCATTCTGTGGTGTCTTTTATCAACTAGTCTGTGCTGCTGAACGCTAAATGTCTTCAGAGACTCCACAGGTCTGTAGTGAGGGTCCCAGCCAGTGAGGAGGAGTGCAGTCTGTTATCAGTGTGAGTGGACTTTATTTGTCAACTCACTGCTCAGCCAGACAGCGGCAGCTGCAGCGCCAGACCTCGTGTTTGATTGGGCCGTCTCCGGTGGAGCTGCTCTCTGACTTGTCTGTCTATAACTGCAGCTGGAGCGCAGGCCATTGTGAAGAGTCAGCCTTTACAGAGGCTGCAGTGAAAAAAGGCTACTTCTCCTCCTGGGTTGATGGTGCCTGTGTACAGTGAAGGCCCATGTTTGTGGGAGTAGTGTCTGAAACAATGTGCTATAAAAGGAAAGGTGGCATAATGTTCTGTTTTTCATAAAAGAACCAGCTAACGTCAGAGAGGTGGGGACTCCAGATTAAGTGGGTGGAAGCAGGCAGAATGTTAAATGAGCTGTCAGGAAGTCTCTCCTCCTTCATACTTCTGTTGTTTTCTACACCGCCGGTTCAGAAGAGGCTGACTGAAGATTTCCTTGACAAAGCTGAAGGCTGTAAGCAGACCACTCAGTTGTTACAGAGCCTGTGTACCCACTGTCCTGGTGAAGCAAGCATTTTGCCCTGCGATGTTCTATATTTATTGGGTCATAGTGGTTTTTGCCATAGGCAAGTTTTCAAAGGAGCAACACTGCATGGTACTTTTGTTAAAGCCAATTGTTTGGAGGTAATCCCCTTTGCATGCTTCATTTCACAGTAGACAAACAGATGGGAATATGTTTGGTAGATGCATCTGCATGGATGCCATGAGATTTTTGCTTGCTGGATCAACATGCCATCTTCCATCTCTGGCTGCAGATTGTAAAGCAAAAATACTGCTGAGTCACTGGACCAGTGTGCTTGAAAGTTCAGTTGGTTGCCTAATGCAGCAATCACCGTGTTTCCAGGAAACAGATTTGTCGGTAAATGAGAAATTAGCACATTTCTTCACTGGGGCTCTGAAACCACAGATGCAGATATAGATACAACATGTTTTCACAGACATGCAATAACAATAACATGCATAGAAAACTGTGCAATGATGAGTGAAGGATAAGTGCAAGCATTTTAAAATCAGTAGCCTCACAATTCCCTATGGATTTGTAACAAAAGTAAACACCATTGAGGACTATATGCCTTTTTAATCCTTTTTTGTTTCGTGTAAGTTGTTTGGAGACATAATCTTATAAGGATATCACACATTTCAGTTCATTAATATGTAAGGCTGTGGCTCATCAGAGGAAAGAACCTGTCAAGTTAAAAAAATGTTAAACTTCTGGGACTGGATGCATATAGATAATGTATGTGGAGCCTGTATGTGCACTTACCTCCTCACGGAAGCTGAAACAAACATTCAGTGATGGGAATATCTTGTAATCTATCTGTGTGAAACAAGAGGAGGTTGTTGATGAAATGTGTTGTGAACGCTGCTGTGATTTTGTGGGTTCGTGTGCTGTGATGGTTTTGTCTCAAATGCTCCTAATTAATTATTGCTACCTATATAATTCTAGCATAAAGATTGAAATAATAATCTACATTTAAATATATATCTGAAAATATAAAATATTAGTGCAAAACACCTCACTTAGTATGAAATATAAGACGTCACCTTCCATAAATGTTCTTGCCAAAGCTAAACATCTCTGCAATAGATGTCCATAAAATGTATGTGAAGTTGAATTTCAAGCAGTAGTTTACTTGAAATATGTAGGATACAGTATTTTATAGAATACTACTCTATGAATCTAGACAAAGTCCCAAGATATTACCTAGTTTCTACCATCTTTTTCATTTATGGACTTTTTGGGGGACATTTATTAGACCCCAACTGATTTAACATTCGGCTAATATGAACCTTTTGCAACTGTATCAGTGTCGGCTTTTATGTTTGACTATATGCGCCAATATAGACACTTATTTTACAGTATAAACAATGCGACAAGATTTTAAAGTATTTATGTTTACATATTCATCTAATATATATTAAGTTGCATTTTAGTTTTTTATCGTAAAGGTAATGATATCTTTATTTATTTTCAATCTATCAATATCATACATTTTTTAACTTTTTAAATTTTTTAACTTAATATTGGCATCAGCCCCGGAAAAACCATATCTGTCAAGCTCTAAACTGTATGCTTTTATAGTCTTTCTTGTGCCAGAGCATGACATGCTCTGCAGAGAGCCCCAGGTGTGTGAAGGGTGGAGGAGGTGAGTCCAGTTGACTGAGCTTTGCAGGTTGGAGCTAATCAAACGGCTGACCACTCATCTGTTGCTCTTTGAAACAGTCAAGCAATTAAAGGATTTTAGGTTTGAATCTTAACCTCACCTTCACAAGATCTTCTCTCTTGAAGGATCTGAGAACAGAGACTGGATGCTCAAGGGTAGCAGAGTCTAAGAGCTGTGGAGTAAATGGAGTTACCAGACCTTCCGTTTGTGAGATGTAGCTTGAGTGAGGGATTGAAGATCGGCTGTCGACCCTGACTTGACAGAATCCCGATGTTGCAGCAGGAAGATTGAAGTCTGTGGGCGTCCAGGCTACATTCCTGAGCGGCATCTCTGTTTGCTGGGACATTTGTTAATCTGGCTGTGTCTAAAGATAACTGATCATCACTTTCATTTCACATCTCATTGCGTCTTCCCAGCGTGTTCTTTGTCTGTGATGGATGGCGGGAAACAAGTCCCTGACAGCTTTGATCTGCTATTGATTGGCTCAGCTGCCTATTAGCGGGGGTAATTGATCAGAAGGCATCAATCCCGGTGACATGGAGTCCCTCTGTTCATTTATTTAGGGCAGGAACAAATGTCCTGAAGCGTGTGTGTTCTTTTCAACCTTGGCTTTAAACAAAGATCCACCTTACCTGTTGTTCTACTTCCAACTCCAGATTCTAAGAGAGAAATAAGGGCATTTTGATATAATGACTATGGCTGTATTGTTTGAAAACAAACTCACATTTTCTGACTTGCTGCAGGAGCTGGTCTGCAGCAAAGGTTTAACAAACAAATAACAAGTATATGCAGCTGAGTGGGTGTGTTCCCAAAGGCCCACGGGAAAGCACAGCCTCACTTCAAACTTTGCTAATAACAAAGTAGGATTGCAAATGTATCTGCTGGCAATGAAGTGATGTAGGGAAACTGTCTGATTCATTTCCGCTCTCCTATGTGCCAGTGAAAAGATTTTGGAAGCAATATCTGATGACACCGTTTTACAAAGAGCAGGAATAAAAATAGCGAGGGTTGGTGTCTCTTTTATTACAAATGTGAAGTCTTACCTTGTTATTCTAAAGAACAACTTTAATAAGGATCCAGGAACTTTTAAGTGCCACATCATTCAGCTGGAGAGACTGTGCACACCACTCTCTCTAAATTGTATGTCTTAGAAATAGATTGTGCTCTCGCTTAATGTGAGAATCTTTCGAAGCAGAGAGCGAGTGAGGGAGACCAAGAATCCCATTTAAACATAATCCCAGTTGCTCAACCAGAACAGCTCTGTGAATAAAACTCCCACTGTGGAGGAAGGCTGTCATTTACCCAGCATGGGATGTGACACTCCACTGAGTTCAGCAGGTCTCCATCGGTGTTTACCCTTTCACCAGCTCCCCAGATGAGCCCTCATCACCGGGATGCTTTAGCCTCAATGCGCCCTGTGACAGCCTTCACTTAACCTGCCTTGAAATTATTGTCTGTCATTTAAAAAAAATTATATTAGTTAAAGGTTCAGTGTGTAAGATTTAGGTAAAAGGGCTCAATTGGAAGGAATTTAATATTAAATATCCCTTGTGATGTTTTTACTAGTGTGTGATCAAACTAAACTTACGAAATTTAGTTTTCTTTACCCTTGAATGGGCCCTTTATATCTATTTACAGTAGCCCAGACTGAACCAACTAAACACCTTTTGAGATCTTATGACAACTAAAGGCTGCCACAGGTTTGGAAAAGGAGGGTAAGGTGAAGGGTATTCAGCTGCAACATTCAACTTCACCACTAGATGTCATTAAATTCTACACACTGAACCTTTAAAGTTAGGGTTGGTAATCCTGGAAAAGCTAGCTGGAGCTGGCTACACTTTGAAAATATGCAGCAGATACATCCCAATCCCTCCCATAGGCTGTCTCGTCGAAGTCATGTGCCCAGAAAGTCATGAACGTGCACTGCCTGACATGCAGGAAGCAGATTTTTCTGTGACTCGCTCGCTCACTTCTGTTTATCGTATTTGTTTGAGCACCATCTGGCTCTCTGGCTTGTGAAAACTCTGTTCATGTGCAGGGAAAACACTGGCAGGTTGCATGCAGGTTGGTTCGTGACAGACAGGTATGCCAGACACTGGCTATTTGTATTTTTATTATTGTTTCCCAGACACATTTATTTATTGATGCACGTGCACAAAGGTCACTCTCATGTTATACAGATTCCAAGTGACAGGTACACAGTAGGACTGTAACGGTTCATGAACCAAAAACGCTTCAGCGCTGTGCAGGGACCCGGAACTGGAGTGCTCCCTGCCGGCTTCAGTGCTGTGCGGGCGGGCAGGAACAGGAGCGGGCCCCGACTGGGCCAGGAGACACTCCAGCAGCGTTGTCCGCCTCTCTGCCTGCCTTTTGAGAGCCTCCAGCTGCTGTATGCCCTCGTGCCTGCTCCCGGTACATGGCCACGTACTCCCCCGCCATTCGAACCAGCACCATCTCGGCCTGCAGGTCAGCGTCTCTGGCTGTGTTGAGCCCCCCGTTGACCGGCATTTTGGCAATTGTCGATGGCCCTGGGTCTTCCAACAGCAGCCAGAGAAGAACCCCTCCCGCTTCATCACCTTTATTTCTTTAACACAGGCGCAGCATGCATCTTTCTTCCTAGTCTCTGTCTCTCTGTCATGTGTGTCTCTCCTTTTGTGGCATCTCTCCTGCTGTCTTTTAAACTTGAGGAGTAATCAGCAAACAGCCATCACCTTCACTGATTTCTCCCCTGGTACAGGTGGAGGCTCTCTCTGAGCCACCTTCAAGGTATACAATCACACTCCAATCCAATCACAACCTGAGACCACAACCCCACGTAATCTGAACCAACAGTGACTAATATTTTCAGATCAACAAGTGTGTGGGTCGGAGTGTATCGTTTCTTTACCTTTACAAAAGTGTTTTGTAGAGTCTGCGTGTTGTCGCCACTCGGGAGCTGACGCCTCGTCCCTACAGTCATAGTCAGGAGGAAATCATCTGGTGGATTGTTTATTCCCCTGTGGAGTTTCCCTGGAGCTGCCATAAGGCGTATGCCAGACTGACTGACTGACTTGACCATCAATGGTACCGTGAGCGCCCTGAACATATTGTACATATGAACGCTGTTGTTATTGAAGCGACACAGATGTCTCTCTTTCTGTTTACTTTCCTAAGTTGCTGGTTTATAAAGATCTGCAGTAAAACCGGGAACAGATTATTTTTGTTGAATCTGTTTTTCGTTGTTTGAACTGGAAAGAGCTGAACTGTGGACTATGTATATATGTATATGGATTGAACTCTAGCCGTTGAGACTGTGGGAGACACGCACATATCATGGCTGGCATTGCAGCAATAGTACAAAGACTAAAGAGTGAAAGAAGAATTCTCGCTTGAGAAAAATAACTGCATTGCATTCCTTAACTGCAGCTACAACCATGAGGTCTAACTATCTGCATGGAGGGTAAACATCTTATGGACCAACAAGCGCTAGCGGAACAGTGCGCTTGAGCATAGAGCGCCGCAGCCACCAAGTCAGAGAACACATATGGTGTTATCGGAAAAATCTTTGGGTTCATTGTGACATAACTGATGGGAAAAATTAGAATATGACAGGCTGTCACAGTCTTGATAAATAATTTTAAACTCTGATGACAATCAGGACATGAAGAGGAATTCAACAGTGTTTCAGAAAAAAACTACCTGCCCTTCAGGTTATGTTTTTTAATCATTGTGCTGTTCCAAACAGTAGACATGGCTGTGTAAATACAGTATAATGTCGTATTTAGATGACAGTGTAAGCACCATGCAGATGGTTGTGCAGGGTGATGAAGCATTCTATGTTAAACTCCAGTTTAACAGACGTAAGAAGATTCTGTGCCGTCACAGCAATGTAAAACAACTATAATGCTTCAAACGCTTCAACTCCCAATGTCAAAATATTCAGGAACAGCAGTATAAAAATGAAAACCCTTTTTAGACAGACGCAAAATATTTCTTTCTCCAGCCTTTTGTGACACTCATCCTGTCAGCATCCATTGATTGACAGGGAAGCATCTCCAGGCCTTGGTTTGTCCTTTTATTTATTTTTCTAGTTATCTGGAATCCAGATCACTCTTTAGAAAAGCTGATAAGTACTTTGTCCCACACATTGCGGGCTATGGGAGAGTTTAGCCTTGGAGCCAAAGCAAGCCTTGATCCCAAACACAATGGTAACAATGCATGTTTTGTTCCTGCTGCAGAACAAAGATCTAAAGGTAAACAAGCAAGGATTTTATAATGTGACATCAGCCCTGAGTCAGCATTTTTGCCTGTTCAATCCAAATGCTCATAACTATATTTTATTTACACAACTGGTTCTGATACCAATGAACAAATTAGTTGTAGCTTATCTTCAAAACTAGATTAGCACAAACTACATTCCTAAAGTCCCTATTTTTCAGCATTGTGTGTATTTTTCAACAAGTCATAATTAAAAACACAGGACTGTTGTTGAGTGAGTAAAGCAGATTAAGGTCTGTATTATTGGGTGGATCCATTTGTCAGCATGGAGCACAGACTGTACCTTTTAATGCAGTTCAGTACTTGTGATCTTGGTCTGTTGAGAGGACAGATCCTGTCGGACCAAGCGGCCCCTTCAATATGATAGTGTTTGTTTTTTCTTACTCATAATAATTATTTTACCCATGTGGTGCGTGTGAGCAACAGCAGATGCCAAGTCGGTCTGACCCAATGATTTCCCAGTGCACTTGAGAGAATCTTATTTATTGAGTCTGGCTGTTTGCCAGGGTCAAAAGAATGAGCTTGGAGTCTCCAGTATGCGGCCCATGTTGCTGTACTTTTTTCTGCCCCAGTTTAAAAACATGGCCTAATGCAACTTAGCTTAGTCAGTGGGTCTGTGACCAAGTACATTTACTCCTATGATGCATATGTATATTTGGTATGGCAATTTCAGATTCATCTGGCTGGAAAGTGTGTCATACAAACATCATTAAAAGCAGACTTACACAGGATTCCTACAAGAGGATCAAACGGCTTACTGTGCCACACACTGACTCATTATAACCATTTACTGGCACTGCCAGCACTGCTTTTAAACAAAGAAATTATTCCAGAGATAAATTGATTAGGCGGTTCTGAGTGTTGTGGAAATTTGTCATGTATGTTTGAGAGTTGCTTGTTCCCTGAATAATCCAAAAAGACTTGTGATGAATCATCTCTAATTTAATTCAAGCAGCGTGCAGAGATGGACTCAGATCTCCAGAACGTCTGCTTTAGGATAAATGGAAAACATAAGTAAGTTTAGGTTCAGCCGAACACTCTTCAGCTGTCATATGTTAACCCCTCACTGCCTGTGTGCCGGCATGTGACCAAAGATATCGCCCAATGAATATATCCCCTGGTATCGTTCCGGGCACTTTAACCAAGATGTCCTGTCTGTCCATGTCACATCATGTCTCGAGTTGTGTGTAGCAGGTGAATTGCGTGCGCGCTAAATGTTATTTTCGATTAGTGCTGGGGTTTATTGTAAATGTGTTAATTAAGCGCAGGTCAGCGGGGGAGAGAGCAGGGCGGATATGTGGCAAGGTAATACAGTACAGTACAATTATGCTGAACTTGTAATGTGTTTCTGCCCTGATCCTGAAGCAGCATGTCAGGTCCACCTCTGCAAATTGAAAGAACCAGTCAGCAAAAGCCGATAGTTTGTGAATGCACCCATTGGGGAAAGTATTTACCGAATTATTCAACATAAGCAACATTAAGTGGATGAGAGAGTATAAATGTCGATTTTTATACGTAATCCTACATAGTCACACCTACATATTTTATATTTGCTGTTTTAAAAACTGCTTCTGTGCTTGTTCTCTGAGGCTGGGGACAATGAGAGACTGGTGTAACCGTCTCTTCTGGACACTTCAAACACCTGTTTGTGATTCCAGTCATGAGATTATCTCATAGGCCGTGTGCATTTACAGTCAGTTTCACAAGATTTACTTTGTTAACTCCATAACTTTTAAGTGAAAACACAAGAACATGAGTAGATCTGATATTATCTGAAGTACTACAACATACCGTATGTCTGGAAGAAGAAATAAATGAAAGCGTGTGTCCTGTTTTCTTGTCTGAGAGGATGCTGTTTTCATTTCTCCAGCCTCCAGCTGCCCTTTGCCTTGAGAGAATGGAATCTAATTTAAACATTAAAACGTCAAGTTGGTCGCTCTCGAGCCCTCTGGCCTCAAACAGCAGACATATGACTTCTATCTCTTTTCCTAGGGCAATCACATACACCACAAGGGTCATACTGTGCATTTCAAAACTGGTGGCACACATTGGTGGGTGTCACTGTGCCCTTACTGTGTGTTTGTGTGGGTATGGCAGTTGCTTTTAGTAATGTCAAATGCCTCATTAGACTGCATGAGGGCTGAAATGGCTTCCTGAGTGCTTTGTGTGTGCACGGGAAACTGGGCCTTTGTCGAGTTTGAAAGCATGTTCATCCATTATTCAGAGGCATTGGTAAATGGACGCATCCTCGTAAGATTTCATTTCCCAATTTCTCAACCGTCCATGAGACTCATTGTTAAAATAGTCAATGGTAATGCTATCACAATAACTTGATGCAAATGTTAAATTTTTTCTATTTTTGTTGCTGATTCTGATGAGGCTACGTGGTAGTAACAGACAGAATCTGTCGCAATTAATGTAAAATACAGCTGAAGCTGATCCGAGGGTCATTAGTTTTGCAGGTATTGGGATAAATGGTTGTAAAGGAAAAGTCAGGGACCATCCCAAGTTATTACAATCCATTGGGAGCAACAGTTCTTGAGACATTTCACTGAAAACCATGAGCCATTTATAATGGTCCTAGTGGAAAAGTAACTAATGACCAGTCATTAGGAGTCATCTTCAGGGAACAATGAATCTACATTGTACATTACATGTACGTTTAAACCAAATCGTTGTGTAGATGCTGAGCTTTAAGTCAGGATTAGTGAAAGCTTTGCTGTTGAAACTGTAGGAAAAGTTAAAGGAATTACCAAAGTCACTAAGACTTATCCTCTGGTGATCCTGACTGCCAATGTCTTGGCAAATCAACTAGCAGTGACCTTCAACCTTGAAGAATCTATGTCTCGACATTTGCACAGCTAGCTTTCAATTAGTACATGGTCAGCTGCTATTAAATAAAGGTGATTTTATCTTGTCTTAGCTTAAATATACTGACATGTTATATGTCAGCACATATATTACTATCAGTCACAGAGATGTCTTCAAGTGTCTGAAAGAATCTCAGCTAAGGTTGAGGGTTAGGGTTAGAAATCATCTAAAATCACCACAACCTCTGCACTCACTAGTTATGTTCTAACAGGCGAAGGGAGATGTCAAGCAAGCCCAGTATACACCCACACAGTCCTGAGAGGTCCAATTAGATATGAAAACATGTGAAAAACCATTGTTGGAGGACTAGCCTGATCTTAATGAGGAGTAACTACCAATATTCTGCTTGACACATAACAAATATACTGTTTTAAAGTTGACCTTAGTGGCCAAATGTAACCTGGATTTACAGCACCATAATCTGCTGCTCTGCCAGTTAGTCCAGAAGAAATCAACATACAATACCAGCTTAACACAAACGGGAAACAATGCCTATCAGATGTCAAACTGTGACTTATCGAAGCAAATATTTATCTTAGGATTTCATTTGGTAGTTTTTGTCTTTTCTATGCTCTCTAACCACCATTTCACTTTTATCAATACTGTGCAAGATCAGCAGACTAAAAAGTTAAGCAGTGTTTTATCATGCAGAGCTTACTTTTTAAAGTATACTTAGCGTGGTGTAATTTACACACGGGAAGGAAACAGCTAGTCTTACTCGACTAAATTTTGTACTTCCATATATTTCCAAAGCTGTACAATTCCAGCAGCTTTCAATATCATGTAAATGTAGATAGTTTACCAAACACAAAGCAGGGTGTTATAATTTACTTACTAGAAAGAAAAACCTGGCTGGTTAGCTCTTTTTCTTTTGTTTATCTGAAATCAAGTCACAGGGGCAGCAGGCTAAGCAAGGTTTTCAAGGGCGTCCCTCTATCTCTATAATGCTTTTCAGCTCCTCTTTGGGGATTCTGAGGTGTTCTCCGGCCAGATGGGATGTCTCCCCCGAACAACCTCTTATGGCTCCTTTAGAGGTGAATTTGCATTGGCTCTATCCAGATCTCAAAGGCTAACCCCAGCCAATCCATGCAGGACGGTCATTGGCGTCTTGTATCTGTAATTTGTGAATACCCAGAGCTTATGTTCATTGGTGAGGGTTTGAAGGTTGATTGACTGGTAAATCAAAAGCTTTGCCTTCCGGCTCAGCTCCCTCTTGAACACAATGGTCTGGTACATTACTGCTGACGCTGCATTAATGTTCCTGTCTATATCCATCCTTATCTCACTTCTGAACTATACTCTTTGTACTCTTATAGAAGAAACACTCCATCCTGCTACACAACTGCTTTTTCAAATGAGAACTGTAACAAGGCATCTGATCATCAGAGTCTCCCGTTGCGTAGTGTCCACCATCAGAAGTTTGGGAGATTTACTTCATAGAATCTCTTTTTTAACACAATGTTTGTTAAATTCATAAAATATTCAGATTAGTCAATAATTGTGCAGCATCAGGAAACAATCATGAATGCAAACAATGAATCTAAGTAAGATTGATACAAGTTTTTATCATCTAAAAGTTTTTTCAGCGCTCTTTCTTTTGATTTTTTAATTCATGTAATTCGTTAACTTAGACTGAAAGAAAGATTCGAAGGCCATCTGCTGTTTGCCATTCTCCTGTTGTTTTCTTTATGCCAGCTGCTATGACTATGCACACAGAATCAAGAGTCGATATCTCTCCTACTGGTCTGTATCTCCTCTGATCTGCTCCAGATCTCTGTGCTCTTCTTCCTCTGCAAGGACAGACATAAATAACCACTTATTTTCCTCTGTTCCTCCATTCATTGATAAATATTAGATATCTGCTTCTCTCCAGCATGCTGAGCTCCCATCTGAGTGTCGTGCAAAGGCAAGGCATTAAACCCACAGTTTTATTTTTATCCATCTCTCTGTGAGTGGGAACCGGGCCTATGCAGAATGCACTGCAATGCTCTGATTGGCTGCCAAGTCCTCAAGGGTATTCCATGATGGCTGCCACCAAGTGACCAGCAGTGGATTTACCTGTGTCCTTCGTACACGTAGTCATCATCAGTCATAATTACGATTTATAAAGCTCATCAAGAAGTGGCACTTGGATGTTTGATGCACTATGTATAAGCATTTTCTTTATCCTCGCATATGCATTTCAGTCTCTGTAGTTTAACACACATTTCACCACATATACACAATATTAATATTCTGCCAATGTTGTGATAGACAATGATAGATTTTGTCATTAAATGAGTGGGAATATTTCTTATTTTAAGAGAATAGTTTCTGTCACATCCATTAAATACAGTCATCTTCAGTTCTTATGGTGTCTCATAGGTTTGTATTGTTTTCATTACAGCATTTTTGTGACGCATTTCGTATTGTCCTAACTGGCGTAGGTGTCGAGATGAGAGACTCCTTAACTAACTCATTTCATTGCTGCATACTTCGCAAATGGCAGGAGGGGCAAGAGCCTAATGTGAGCCCAGCTGTGTGGGACCTTTAATGTGCTGTAAAATTGTATTTTGAGCTCTTAAAGGATGCCTTGATGAGCTGTCTGCTCACTGTGCTCAGCGGAGTCCTGGTGGGGCAGGTTGTGCAGCAGCAGGTGCTCAGTTCTTTCCGTTAATTGGCTCCCCACGATGTTAACTCACTCCACAAAGTCTTTTGAAGCATCACATGCATGGAGTGGAGACTTCATTTAAACCAAGTCTGTAATTGGAGACCCACTAAGCAATAATCCTAGTTACTATTTATTGAGGTGTCCATAAGTTGGCTACATAATTGAGATGTTACTCAGTGTGGAAGTACATGATCAACCCTAGTCCTACTGGTAACTGCATATTTATTTCCAGCTCTGTAGATACAGTGTGGATACCTGACTCGATTTTGGCTTGGGTTCGGTCCTGTTGGTTAAGCTATCTACTTAATTTTTTACATAGCACATGCCTGCAATCGGGAAAACATCACCTTCGTTGGATGCAGACAAAAGCAGTGTAGTGAAGAATATAGTAAAGTAATGGAATCTTAGTTATGTGATAACCTGGAATCTATTTAGAATTTGACTTGAAACTTAGATTTTATTTATAAATATAATTTTAGTCATCTTTCAGAAAACTACTGAGTGTGTGAAAAAGTCATACCATCTTCTGTGGCTTTGGAAGAAACTGTGAAATCTGAGGATGTAATTCTGATGACATCGTCTGGGCTCCCTTGAATGGAGTGGTAACACCACAAAGGGACATTTGCTCATTGATGAAATGTGTGTGAAGCTCAAAGCTTCATAATATGACTATTCTTAAGGCTAGCTCAGTCCGTAATGGGTATAGTAACAATACGGTGTATTTAAAATATTTCTTTGTCAAATCTACGACTTATGTCAGTCACAAATTGCTCTTTTGTGGAGCAGTTTTTACTCCAATTGTCTACAATACTGCAGATATTATTTTAAACAGATTTTCCCCTTCCAAGTAAAAACAAATCTCCCACCACATGCCCTTTATTTTCACGAAAAATCTCCGTCCAGACAAGAACGGAAAAATGACTAAAAAAGCTCAAACAAGTCTACAAAGTCTATAATCTGTCCAATACCAGAGAGGAATACTGTGAGCATGCTCTGTGAGAGTATCGACCCTTCAAACAGGAAATACAGGTAGCCACCATTGTTTTTATTGTTTTTTTGGTGGAAACAACAAAGGACATGCGAGAAGAAGGCTTTGATGTCAACATTTCTGTTGTACATGTACACACCAATACACAGAAAACAGAAGTTGTACCGGCCTGTTTTGTATTAAACCTTAACTGAGTCTCCTCATACAGAACATATAGGTCATATCAAGGATATATCCAAACAATCTCATTAAATCATTTGTTTCTCATTACGTGATTCAAATTGTTGAAAGTTTTCTCTGTAAACCCAATGCTCTGTGAGAACACACCTGCGATAGGACTTGAAAGAAAATAGGTTATTGCTGTAACATCTCCAGCGCTGCCTTGGATTATGGTTTTATGTTTGACAAAAACTACTAATAATTTGAATCCCATCATAATCCCTAAAATAGCGCTGCATGTTAACGGCAAAGAGGATGAAAAGCTTATGAGGAGGAAATACTCAGAGATGCAGAGCTAATTCTGAAATGTAATCAAAAATCTGCCTTGTTAATCACTTCTTTTTAGCCTTACAGAAAATTCACTAAATTATTGCAGCCATGTAACTAAGCTTCCTGCATCCACCCCAATGATTAAATTCCCCAAAACAGACCTGAGTCATATCTGGGGATACGGACACAAATTTAATAACGCTCTCTGTTCAGTCATTTAAGATTTGGAGACTGAAGGATGGATAAGGACAGGTCACGTTTCCCTGTAGTGCTTTGGTATATCATTTCAATCATGTACTTAAATGCGGGTCATTATGCTGTTCTGAACATACATCCGAGCAAAACCAAAGTGGTCTGTGTACACCTTCCTTACCTTGCCCTTCTTACTGCACTCTCCGTAACACTACTGAGTTGGAGAACGAGAATAGGATGTGGTGTTTCCCCCAGAGTTTTGAAACTTAGAGCAGTGACAGAGCACAGAAGATGCTGTGTCATGTTTCATTTAGTGGTTGAGGACGATGAGTCAGCACTGAGGATGTTGGATCAGTCCCTACATCCTAATGTTCTGTTCTCCCATAACTACTGATGTGAAAGCCTTCTGAGTCTGACACACATTCAGGGTGAAAAACAGAAACTGCTTCTGAGACCATAGGTCAATATGTGTTTCAGTATGCATGGCTGCAGCTATTG
Organism: Pseudopleuronectes americanus; assembly: GCA_038501795.1. Classification (NCBI taxonomy): domain Eukaryota; kingdom Metazoa; phylum Chordata; class Actinopteri; order Pleuronectiformes; family Pleuronectidae; genus Pseudopleuronectes; species Pseudopleuronectes americanus. The sequence continues at coordinate 4,643,404 of CM076724.1, forward strand.
ATGGTTTTCATTGATTATTCTCTAAAAAATGTAAAAGATTTGTGAAAAAGAACATTATATTTAACAAGGCAAAGTCTTCGTATTTACAACAGTTCAAAATGTGGAGGTTTTCATAATCAACACAAATAGAACAGATAAAAGCTGCTCCGGCATCATCTTCACCACGCACATGGAAGTGTAGGACATTGCAAATCATATACCATTCGAAAACATCTAATTAAATCACTGTTTATGTTCTTAATTAATGATTTACCATTCATTTTTCTACTCCAGCCTTGCCAACTTGATTAATGGAGGTTTATGAGTCGATGTAACCTTACAGGGATAGTTCACTGAAAAATGAAAATGAACTTATCTACTCATACCTATGCCGATGGAGGGGTGGGTGAAGTGTTTAAGTCCATAAAACACTTTTGAAGTTTCAGGGGTAAACAGCATTGTAGCCAGATCTAATAAAGTTGAAGTAACTGGTGACGTCGTCTTCAAACGTAAAAAAAACAACAGAAAAAAAAACATAAAACGCCTTGATACTGTTTCTGTGATGACCCGACATTCTCTCTAGGCAGGAGGATAACAATGGAAAATTTGGAGAAAAACAATTTGGAGAAAAACAAATTGGGAAATAACGCGGTTATGAGGCTTATTTGAATATCGGACTTACAGACACCTGGATGACATCACAGAAACAGTATGTAGGCGTTTTATGTTTTTTTCCTGTTGTTTCTTTTACGTTTGAAGACGTGGTCACCAGTTACTCCAAATCTTTAACTTTAAAATAGGACAGTATCAGACATCCTTACTTCCCCAGGCAATTCCTTCCAGAACCTTGGGGCCCTGATTGCAAACGCTTTGCCCTCCACAGTTTTCAGTCTATCAGGAAGTGACAGCAGGCCATTGCCTGAAATCCACCTTCACTGTTTACATGCCCCGCCCTGTCTTATACACTAATTGAACCCTGTGTTTTCTTCTCGGTTGCTTGTCAGTTCTTCTTGTTAGTTTCCCACGTTGAATTCCAGTGTTGTTGTTGTGAGTTACTATTTAAGTTTTGTTTGTGGACCTCACTTTTTCTTTAGTGTTTTGTTGATTCTCGTCACTTGACGAAATGCATAACATGTGCCACGATTCGTAAGTTATATTAAGACAAAATCAAGCAGCTCCTCTTTGCTCAACTGCAGTTTGAGCCCTGGCGACATTGTTGGCTAATGACTCGCTCACTTTACATGCCTTAGAAGTGTGCCACTGTAGCTAAGAGATTATCCAGGCATGCTAATGTTATCAGTTTACACTAGAGCAGATAAACAGTTTTTAATCGATTTCTCACACCCAAGCGGCCCTGGATACATGAGCGGCATGTGTGTGCCACAGAACTTTTTGGTTTTTATTTCTGCAACCATGTTAGAGTGGCCTCACCCCGCTCTCTCTTGGGAGTCAGGGCTCCGCCTATTTTCTTTCCTGTGTGCAATTCACAGTAAAATTGACATTGAAAATTGTCTTTCGCCACAGTTTTAATGTCCATTTGTCAAAGATATAGCTTCCTGCACCTGTTTTAATCGTAAAAAAACACTATAGTGTTTCTAATGACTGAATCCATTCATTTGTTTTTCATTATTGTTCAAATTAGTTTATTACAGGACCAGAAGATGCACAACGTCATACCGTAAAGTCTTAGTAGCTACTTAAGTATAAAAATATGTATAATAAGTCATAAAGGAGTTTTGATTACAAATAGACAGTGAATAAATTAGTAAAACGTTGAATATACCAGTTATAAGTAGGGCACCTCTGGAGATAAGTATGCTAGATGATTTATTGATAAATTAGCATGAGGTTATTAGCATAATCAGTGCCTGTGTATGAGATCCTGCCTCGCAGATATAGAACCCAAGTGAGGGCACAGATACATGAAATTACTCTGCCTAATTAAAACTCTTCATGTAAACAATTTGAACTGTGTGCCCTTTGATGAACTGTGAATTTAAAACAGATTATATTTACAGTGCGAGTCTCGGATCTTTAGTGTTCTTACTATACTAAATTTCTTTCACATGAATAATGAAGTAAAATTTCACATATATGTAAAAAGAACAAACCTATAATGGCAGCAGCACAAACAGATCTGCACGTTGGACTGAGGTTTAGATCATTTAGATCTATTAGTCTTCCGTCAATAAAATCCAATGTGGCAGTCAGCAAAGTACGGAGTCTGTCCAGTGTCGACTGATTGGACTGTAGCACTTTGGATATGCTCCACTGCAGTTAGAGGGATATAAGAGACCAGCTCTCAGCCAAGCATCTGCACTGCTGCTAAATGGATATAATAGGGGATGTGATTGATTCTTACTGGCCTCCCCATTTGCTTTGCTTTAATCCCTCTCAATAATAAAATCGCTAGGCAAAAAAATAAATCTGAAAAACATCCACACCATCTATCAACCAAGTCAACCATGTCTAACCAGTCGTCTTCTCTATAAGTGATTAATTCTAGGATAATATGGCTCATCCTCCTAAAATGATGAATTGATTATTGAATGGATATGAAATTAGGTGGCTGTTTTCCAGTCGTTTGTCAGTCACATACCGTAACACGCCTCCATAATGATTCCTGGCATCTGAGTATAATTTTTTCCAAAGAGAAAAGCATCAGCTCTAATGGCTTAATACATTTACAGGATCTAACATTGTAGCTACCAGTTCAAAAGCAATGAATTATCTTAGCAAAAATAAAAGAACTAAAAACTACAATTGTTTCTTTTCTTCACGTTAATACTGAACATTTATAACTCATTAGTTGGTGCACACTTTTTCTGAAACTTTCATGTCCTTTTTTAGGTTTAGCTAATTAGCAAGCAAATTACTTTTTATCTTCTCATTAAGTATCCACTATAACAACATTGTTTGAGCAGTAACACATTTTCCAGTGTTTTTTTTAAAGAATAGGCATTGGTTATAGTAATCAATATTGTTGTGGCTAAACAATACTCAAAAGTGTTTCCTGGAAATGTGTCTATATAAGTATGGACTGTTGATTCATGTCACTAATTGTGCCAAGATGCAACTCTTTCAATATGATATAACATTACAATCATACAGGTGCCGTGTTTAGACCTTTGATTTGTATTATCTTGTACATAAAAAGACAAGCACAAGCAAAAAGCAATCCCCCTGAAAACCTGATTTCAAACCATACTACGTCACAATGTAAGATGTTCAAAACTAAAAGGTTAACATTTGTATAAATCAATATTAAACAGTTTAATCAAGAGTTTAGCACTCAAAAGAAACAAAAAATCACAAAAGCTGTGCAATTATTCATTTTAAAAAGTCAGTGTTTATTGACTGGATGCTATTGACGGCAGCATACTAATGTTGTGAGCACCCAGTTGGCTTTATTAGCTTCATAAGCCTTAACAAAGTAATGTTAGCATTTTTGAATGTTATGTGACGAGATCTGCTAGAATGGATAAACCAATCCCTAGTATTTCAGGACATTTAATTTGTTGTTGATCTTTGTGTCTTTGAGTTGCTTAGATATCTTTGAAGTGCCTCCTCCTTTTGTTCAAAATGCTCTGTGGTTCAATTTGCATGCTGGCTTTGGATTGCCTATCAATGGTGCCTAATAATCTGCAATCCTAAAAAACAAATTGCAGATGACCCGTTGCTCCATCTGCACTTAGCATCAACATTCAACATGTTGTTGTTAGTGTTTACTGTGCCTGCTTTCTTCTTCTTATTCTCTTTGAGTTTGACGTCAGACTGAAACACTAAGGTTTATTATACTGCCTAAATCAATCTTGTACCTTTGGCTCCCCTTTAGAAAATGGAATACTCTCAGGATTTTGGCATTGAGCTGGTACCCGAGTATCAGTTCACTTAACATTCCTACCAACAACAGTTAACACATTTTAGTTCTTTTAATAATCATTGCTCCACTGTGATAGGTTTACAGAAGTGGATGATGTCATTAAACAAAGAAATCCCTTGTGAATTAACCAAAACTGTTTATTTCCATGAAAGAACACATCACCACTAAAGTAAGAAGATGAGATATTTGGTTTTGTCGTCATTTAGTTAAACCTGATTAATCAGTCTATTGGCCTAGCGTTGTGTTTTGACAAAGGTAGGATGAACTATAAATGTCAGTAAGCCTGTTAACAACTCTAAGATGACAGTCCTTCAAATGTAGAGGTCGAGTTTTCCCTCACATTTTCAATTGTGCTGTTCTTTATATCTTAGCTCTGAATTTTCTACATATAATGTGTTAAATGGGACATGAAAGTGTTTTGGGAAAGGTAATGTTTACTCCAGTGGCAGCTCAGTAATTACATCTGAAGCTGATGCTACTGTTGACCCCTGGTCACCCCCATGCACACTAATGAGCTCCATGGGGAGCAGTGACAGCCGTTGCAGAAACTATAACCACCAATCCCGCTGGTGCGTCTATTGAGAGTCTGCATGCAGCAAGACAAGTCTCTCATTTGTTACATTCTGTCTTTTTTCCTGTCTTGCAGTTGGAAAGACGTCTCTGATCACGCGGTTCATGTATGACAGCTTTGACAACACATATCAGGTAAGTGCTACTGCAGGCCCATAGCGACGTTTCTAGTGATCAGTATGACACACTGCAGTGTACTGTATGCCTTTCTTTTTTTATACATAAAATAAATAAATCAACCAACACAAATAAGGCTCATAATAATAAAGGAGATAAATGCACAACAAATAAAATGTGTGCCAGTGTGCATGCCTGTGTGTGTGTGTGTGTGTGTGTGAAACAAGGCAGTTAAAGGCAACATGAAGATGAAAACAGACATATTTGAACTGAACCACATCAGGAGCACAGTTGGCCCTCAGGCGATCCCTGTTTCTAAGCCTGCACTCCAAAGCAGCTGAATCGCACTCGTCATCCTAAAAACAGAATATTGCTTATGCAGCTGCAGCAGTGCTGTTTGGAAGCATCTGCAGACACGCAAAGGACCCTGAAATATAACCTGTGGCATTATTGCTTTATAAGCAAAAGTTCTGTAGTTATAAAAATGATTTAAAAAAAAATCTCACAAGTCTATTCTACCCTCCTTCTCATATTGTGTAGAGTCTGCAAATGTGTGTCTTTTAGTTCAGCCGGGCCCTGTATCTAGGGAGTGTATATGCACAGTGGTATGAGCTTGTGTCATTTGGGAAAAAACCTAAGAAGATTATCTTTGGAAACACTGTAATCCCAACGGCATGTAACAAGAAGACGTGAACAAAACCTAACTTTTGTTTTGCTAGACTTCAGGTAAGAAGTACAAATTAAGTTGATACTGAGAATTCTTTATAATTCTGTGATACAATTTGCATCATATTCAATATATATACAAGATCTTTAATAGCGGAACATTCCTCAAGATTAGCTCAACATTAGCTGTGTCATTATAATCACACTCCATGATTACTGCAGTATCAAACATTTACAACCAAATATTTGAATAAAACAAAATACTTTTTTTTTAAGATTTTGCGATAACTTTTGCAATTAGAGTTTACCATCTATCCTCAGTTTAATGGGGCAATCTTAGTCAATCACAAGTCAACTATCTAGAAATTCTTTAAATACACAAAGTCCTTAACTGGATTTAAAAACAGCTGATAAAACAAATTCATTCTTTTAATATTTTAAAACAAATATCATGAATACTGCATCAACATTCATGTTTGCATTTAATAACCCTCAGTTTAAGTTTTCTTTTTAAGACCTTATTGAACTTGATGGACGTTGTTAGAAATATGATTCAGTTAGTTCTTATTATATTAACAGTGTTTCTACAAAGACCTATTTTCATTGGCCTCACTACATCCTGCCAACACGTCTCCTTTGTTCAGTGTTCACACAGTAAGTACTGGGCTGTGTTGTAATGAGATTTGGAAGGAACATTGTGTGTGGATTAAATCTTCTGTATTACCGCTGTGATGCAGTGCTTCATAGTTGCTGCTCCTTCATCTTATGTCCCTTTATTCATAAGTCATGTAAGACTACACAGTCAGACATCTCATATTGACTAATAGGACTTGAATCTCCATGATAAAAATTATGATTTTTCTAATTATCACCCTCACAAGTTGCTGTTGAACAGCTTCATATTTGGGCAGGGTCGGCTGTTCACTCATTATCTTGACCTATCAGAATCTGAATGGTGGATATGGAAATTCATGGACTCTTGTTTACTAAACGTTTGGCAGCCAATAGACTGAAGAGGTGTTGCATTTTTTTCAGGTTCAATTAAACAATTTCTGGAAACAAATTATAGAAATGAGAATTGTTTTGAATTCATTACTCTTCTTCAGAGGTTTTCCCCATGTAATTTGAGACTTCGCAGGGGGAATGGGAGAGTTGAAGGTGGGATGCAGAGTGGCGAGGCATGAGGCCAAGGTTATTGTAGTTTTGGTCAGCTTACTAACGGTCTCAGATACAGAATTGGCTGGGACCCACGCATCATGCAGGCAGTAAAGATGCTTAAAATACCAAAGTTTAGACATTTTCATAGAAAAGCATACACTCTTTCTTCAGGCTATGACTTAATCAATGCTAAACAGAGCTGTTACCATAATTCAGGTTCAATTTGACCCTTTCCTAGAATATCATTATTGACTAAATCCTTTGTGGATAAATGGTCATAAATCAGTGGATTCAACACTTTTTAAAAACATGCTCCTGATAACTTGATAATCCAGGGACAGTTGTCTCTATGTCCCCATGTATGTACATTGCAAACAGTTACTTTTATCTGAGGGGGCCCAAAGTGTCAGACAAAGCACTGCTGTATTTCAGTCCAGTCTTTGCGATATTTCTACATTTATAAATGAGACCTTAATGTGACATGATCATTTCCTGCATCATTTTCAGAAATTGCAAACTAGCAACTACCATTAGCTGGAGTGAACGTGGCCTTCTGCTGTTGCCTGTCTATCACGTTTGTCTCGCTGCAAAGCCACTGCTCTCACTCCTGTAAATTACAGCTGTGAAATCTAGCAGCCATCAAAGATAGCACTAAGTGCAGCCATTCTGAGGAGCATTTCGGGAACATGGTTTTCCACATATGCTGTTTAATGTCAGTCACTGCCCCACACTATTGTAATGGCCTGTACCTCAAATAATTTCAGTAGCCAGGGAGTAGAATTAAAATCAGATGGTTATTTTGTTTGTGAGTAAAACTAAAAATCCTTTAAAGCCTCAATTTAACTCCGGGTCCACAATATAGCCTCTTCCATCTGTACTTACAGTCACCTTGATTTTTTAGTGGATCATGAATTTTTGATAGGTGCCATATTCTCTACCTTCTTGCCAGAACTCAGTCTCTCGTTTGTGTGTATGTGTGTGTGTGTGTGTTAGTGTGTGTGTGTGTGTGTGTTTGTGTGTGTCTGCCCCTGCTGTGCCCATCTTCTCTGTGTCTTATCAGTGACAGTGTCAGGTAGGGCTGCAAATGACGTTGCAGTCTTTTCCTAGCTCGACTCCTGAGACCTTTGAGAATTAATTAAAATGCTGCGTGCATTAGCTCGGTCTGTGTGGTAATGCTGCTGCTCAGAGGGGGAGGCTGGATTTTCCCAGCGAGGGTGGAAGGATGTTTTGAATGTGAGTCTTCACGGGAGATGCGTCTTTGAAAGGATTTATGAAGTCGTTCAGGCTTACGTATCATATTGTTCTGTTTTCATCTGAGTCCAGCTTTCAGATCTGAGCAGTTCACTCCTCCGAAGACAAGCAGTCTATTTAGAAGCAGAGGTTCATCAGAAAGATGAAACGGAGCATGCTGGTTTTCATCTTTCTTTAGTCACTAAAGCCACCACTAAAGCAGCAGACTCCCATCAAGCAGCCACCCAGCCGAAGGAGACAGAGGCAGGCGGCCTCTCTGCCTGGCAGCACATGCTAAAGGGATCAGAGGCCTCCAGAGGCTGAGTGCTTCTGTCAGCTGTGGTGGGGCTGTCAGTCAGGCCTGGCCACCAGGCTGTGACTGCATCTGTCTGCTCTACCAGAAGACTCAGATATTTAGTTTAGTTACTGGTGAATGTGATTTACCAAAAATATGAAATATCACTCTGTGACAATTTGAAGCAAAGGATAACCCATTAAATGTGTAACACAATGCTCATTAGCATATTTTTGTACACATAATTTGATCTGATATTCATAACCATATTTGAGCAAACAGAGTAGAGCTGAAATGATTACTTCAATGGGAAATTATTTTGATTAACCATTAACCAAGTGTTTTATGTAGCTCAGATACTATTCAGTGGTTGTAGATGTTTGACTCTTTCTGTCAAGTAATTGAAAAGTAGTTTTTTTTGTATTGTTTTTGTTTAATAGGCAAAATGATTTATCAAAAATACTTAATTGTTTCAGTGACCCAATCTGCACAAGGGTTGGAAAATTTGTTTAATTGTGAATGATTGTTGTATTAGGGTAAATAAATCTGCCCATACTGCTTTCCGACACAAATAATTTGAGTTAAATAGACTAATTATGAATGCACTGACACTCCCTATTACATTGGTTATCCAGCGTTCTGTAACTGCCGGCTGTTTGAGGGAGGAGGCATGATCATACTCTGATCTATTTCTTGTTGCGCTGGCGATTGACTTCAAATTAATCAGATTTGGTGTGTTCACAAACTGTGAGCAAACGCCTGTATGCTCGCTGTGCCTCAAGGTCTGTTGGTTTAACGGTGTCCCTGCCAGATGGAGGACCTTGAAAGTCCTAGTGGGTAGCAGTGGTGGTGGAAGAAACATTCCTGCTCACTGCTTACATGAAAGCTGAAGTAACCCAATGGAAAATAGTCCAAAACATTACAAGAAGAAGACATGCGTTCATTATTTAAGTTACATTTGATATCAAGATAAACATTTTGTGTGTGCCAACGCTCCAAGAGTCATCCTACGTTATGTTTTATGATCTCTTCGAGTTGCCATTACTGAAATAGGAAATCTTGTGAGGTTGGTGACTTGAGTACAACAGTATTGTGCACTACTAGCACGTTGAAGATTAGCAGCTGTGAGCCTAGAAAGGCGGATTCATTTTTCTGACCCTTTTTCCTATAAGATTTCTCCATGAGCTACGCTAGCTTGATTGTAATTCATAGTTTGTTCTTTCGGACAAACGCATCTGCCAAAGGATCAAGACGTTGCTTGTGGCGACAAACCCACAGAGATTCATCACCCAGCCATCCCACTGTTATCATCCGTTTATACTGGAATAGCTCTAAGAAACCCAATACTAACTGACAGTTAGTCACTAGCTTGTGAACACAGTGGAGCATCAGCAGCTTAAACTTTTTTCTTAAATCATTCCTAACATCCTTTTGAATTGCCTGGTTAATGTAGTTTGTTTGGGCTCATGGGTTAAATATATTTAAAGTCTAAAGGTAAATAAACATGATTTAACTTCTGGGGCCTTATCTAGAGTTTTCCTCGACTCACTTACCATCTTTGTATGTATTTACACATACTGTACACATATACATACGGTTGTTACTGTTAAATTGATGTGTTCCCATATGAATGATCTAATAAATTAATTCCAGTTGATTGGTTGAAATGGGTGGTTGATAATACTAGTTTTGCTTATCTTACATTGTTCCCTTTGTAATGTACAGTTCAATTACCTTGAGTTGGTTATTGTGTTTTTTTTTCTGCATGTTTTCCTGATAGCTTCAGTGTAGTTTTGAGTGTAAAACTGATCTCTTCACACATTTGAAATTCAAAATCAACTTATTTAATGATGACTTTAAAGTGAATACTTACCTCATAACAGCCATATTCAAGTAAAAAATACATTTGAAATGTAAAATCAGTAAAAAAAAACTAAAATATGTCTCAAAGCTTTCTTTGCCCTTGTCACTGGAAGAATGAGAGTCACAGTCTGTCCTTTGACGATGTGTGCTAGTTAAAAATTCAAAAGAAACATTAATAATTTCTGCTGATCTAATTTGTTCGTGTATAGCTGTCTGTGTGGGATTCTAAATTTAAAACTGTGGCGAGAGAGAAAGAGAGTGAGAGCCCACAGCACGTCCGCCCCAAGCTTAGTCTCCTGCAACATATCTATGCTTTTAACGTCTTTCATGATTTTGTATCAATAATCCAACTGTAAATCAGCAGGTTTTAATGTTTTCTCAGCTGACACACATTTAATTAATGTTACCGTTATTTGATGGGCTGTTGTGTGTCAATTTTAAGCACAAAGTGGTTTTCGTTTTTCCCAGTAAAGTCAGCCAAGTTAAATACTTTTACAGCAAGCCAGAATAACTACTCTGATTTATTTTAGAACTTCACTTAATCTACCTGTCCGTTTTCAGGCTGATACAAGTGCAAAGTATATTTTTATTTCTAATCCTATAATCTCATGTGCAGCACTATAGTGTGATTTATTTGAGCATGTATTTACAGCTCCTCTGTGCTTGATATGACTGAGTGGAATGGAAGAGTATAAATTACATCCTGTCTTCATGCCAGACTTTCTATGTTAGTCCACTGTGCTAGCTGTCATCGCCAAGGAAACGAGTGCGTGATCAAGTTGCTGATGCCCAGCTCTGTGGGCAGCGGACACCCTGCTGGACTGCTTAATATAGACAAAAAAACACGAACACGATTTTGCAAAAAAAACAAAAACTGGTGCAAACATATAATATGTGTCTCGGTACAAGTCATTCTCTCAAAGGTCTTAGAATGAGTGGTAGTGGGAGGCCTGTAGTCTACAGACAGGTCGTAACCTGTCAGCCCGGCAGACCTATCAGTGTGGGATCCAGCTGGGTAGAGCTGGAGCCTGCAAGCAGGGGTCACATAGGTGTGACTGTGCAGCTGGGGAGTGGAGCACAGTTCCAGGTCACTCCTACACAAGCTGTGTCATCGTCCTCACACACACACACGCACACACACACACACACACACACACACACACACACACACACACACACACACACACACACACACACACACACACACACACACACAAACACAGACACACACACAGCCACACACCAAACATCTGAATATGCACCACATGACCACATGAAAGGGTCACAAACCACATCTGCCTTAGCCAGCTGTCATTGAAAGTCTCCCATTCTAACTTCTGCTGATATCATGGCAGTAAAAGCTGTGGGCTTGTCAGCAGAAAGTAAACATCCGTAAAAGAGGGAACACAGTGCTGTCTGCCTTGTGACACAATAAGGAAATGATCATATAATAAACAGATGTTTGGAAGAGTACAAGCCATGATTTTAAGCAAAGGATTTCAGTGTAATAACCAAACTAAACACACAAACTACATATTTAAACAATAAAGTTGCTCTAATAACTAAAAACAATATCACTGACACACTCCAACCCACTCCAGGTTATTGATAGCCTCAAAAATATTAGATGGATGGATATTTGGTCCAAGTATATTTCTGCATACAATAAATGCTGAAGGATGAAGACAAACCTATATACCAATATACAAAACATGAATTGTGTGTTTACAAGGCAGGTCTTTAGTCTTGTGTATTATTGTTCTTTGATATATTAGATCTTTCCATGATTGATGTGTATTTTCCAGTATTATTTGTGATCAAATAATACACCCACACACTCTTTCTGGTTCAACATATATAAGCACAGAGTTCAATCAACAGTTCACATTAGGCTTCACTAATGTCGTTGCGCTGGGCTCCATTCGTTTTATGATATTTATTACCCCTTGACATAAGAGTTGGCAATGAACTGTATCCTGATCTTACAGTAACCTGTCCTCTTAACTTTTCTATCATTACTTTCTAACATTTGTTTACCTTGTATAATCAATTGTTTGCCTCAGGTGGTGTTTACAGTGATACTGATCCATTATTATCTTCTCTTTCTAAACCAGGCCACAATTGGAATTGACTTCCTATCGAAAACCATGTACTTGGAAGATCGAACGGTAAGAACGTCAGCTGTACCACCTCATGACAAATAATGTGTGTGTGTCATCACTGCAATAACTCAAGCACATACTGTAGCATTGTCCATGTCCACAGTTATACAGTGTTTGCATTCAAACTGTACCCAGCAGTACTGATGACATCAGCATGACATCTTTATAGCCTCAGACATGTAGATGAACATGGTCACACCTGTCTCTTTATCTTGAAGAATATTTTCCTATAGCAGTGCGACCATGAATCGGTCACCATGAGGTGTCCACACTTGTATGAATAATGCATGTTTATATATCTTGTTCTGTGTATATGTGCTGTGTAAGTCTTTGTGTCTGTGTGGAGGGAGCCGACTGTTCCCAGGCTCTCTTGACTATCTGAATAATCTCAGCCTCCTCAGCTTTCTCTCTCTGAACCCCAGGTGAGGTTGCAGCTCTGGGACACAGCAGGACAAGAGCGCTTCAGGAGCCTCATTCCCAGTTATATACGGGACTCCACTGTGGCTGTGGTGGTCTACGACATCACAAGTCAGTGTCCCTCAAGAAGTCCGCTCAAGCTGCACACTCTGTTATACCTTTAAATAGTCTTATTTCATATTATATTATACTGCCTACTATATTATTATTACTAACATGGGTTGAAAGAGCTAATCTCTCGCTCACTGGAATTATTCTTTGGGGGAAAATAAAAACTTCACAGATAAGAATTGTGAAACAGAGTGACAGATGGAGTCCCCTGAGAGAAGGGTTCTGTGCTGAGATTTCACAAATATCAAATACTATTTTAATGTTTCCCAGATTACATCCACTGAGCAATGAGATGAGATACATTACATTAACCTCCCACCCTACCAAATTATTCTTAGAAACAGTAACCATGACTGAAGTGGAATATAGATAACAAAATTGTGTTCTTCTCTCTTCCACCGAGAGGAAGAACCACTTTGGACCAAGGGCATTTGAAGGGTCATTGCGCTGTGACTTACTTCTAAACTATTTCTGCCTTGTTTTGATGTAGTTTGCTTGTGGTCTGAAATTGAATGACTCTATAAATAGCCCTATTTCCACATAAAAAAGTTTTTTGTCCATCCGGAATAAATCATGTAACAATCATATGTATAAATGACAAAAATAACACATTACAAAAATGTGTCAGTTGCTGAAAAGCAAAGACTAAGATACTTTCTGTAATATGTCTGTTCACAGGAGATCAATTTTATTTCAAAGTTAAAGAAGAACAGCATGGGTTACCATCCACCTCAACCAGTTCTCTTTTCACCTTAAAACGTGGGGTCTGTCTGTACAAATGATCAGTCTAAGAAATGGAAACAAGCCTTAGTCTTCATGCGAGTGAAGCCGCAGTGAGCATTACAAGGTCATAGGGTTTATTAAGAACTTCAACACGCTACAGAGCTGCAGTGTGTGGATTGATTGTGTAATGGCAATACTGCCTGCTTCACACAGTCCCATCTGTCCATGAGTTATCACCTTAAGATCATGACATGTACAGAGATTTTTCTCTGTATCTTCATCTTGCATTCATTTTTTGTGCTATGTGAGCTCAATTGATTTTATATCTGTCAGTGGATTACAGATTATTTCCCTGCAGCTGATTTAAAAAGCAGCTGCAGGGATTTGATTACATATCTGTATGCAATGCAAATGTTTTCTTTTCAGTATTGAATGTCTTTAATGTGACTGTGTTTTGTTTCTTGCCTTTCTCAACAGATGTGAACTCATTCCAGCAGACGTCAAAATGGATCGACGATGTCAGGACAGAGAGAGGAAGTGATGTCATCATTATGCTGGTCGGCAACAAAACAGATCTGGCGGATAAGAGGTGTGTGGTTACTGGTTGCTACTGACCCAGTTTCATCAGTGATTATATCATGTTGTTTTGTCTTTTAGTCAGCATTTCATTTGATGTCTTGACACCACGTTAACCATGATGTGCAAAATGTCTGTAGCGACAAACGACAACAAGCATGATAAAAACATTAGACTGTCTGAACAGCCTGTCCCTGCAGAGATGGCGGTTATGTTAAGGAGCTGGAGCTTCTCTCATTTAAAAAATAATTGTCTTCTAACGGCTAAAACTTCTTGATAAATAACCATATTTTTATTATGAATACCACCTTAATCAAGTTCCAAGGCAGGTATGAGAAATTTGTATTTTCAACAAACCATATATTATGAACGTGGATATACTCTTTAGCATAACTACTTTTGTTAAGCAGTATTGTGGTGATTATGGTGAAATATGCAGCAACTTGAGGAAATTATACAGTAATTCGTTTTTTTTAAGGAGGAGGTGACAAGCTAGTGATGAGACAAGGCGTTAAGTAAATCTCGAAAGGTTTAAGATTTGTTAATGATGAATAAGCAGTCGTGGAAGAACAGTGTTAAATTGAAGGCAGAATCAAATCATAAAATCTCTTGTCTCCTGAGTCCTGATGCCAAAATGAATGAATTATGCAGACTGTGTACAGATGCATGCTGTTCCTACTCTATGTACATCTATGTTTCATTTTTCCTCCGACACCCTGGAGTATTGTCTCTTAAGTTAATGAAGAAGTTTCCTTCAGAGTAGAATCAAAAAACTGCCTTTTTATACATTCTCCACTTGTTATTTGCTCATAATATTTATGTAACCATGCATAAATTATACACACATCTTTGAGCATCAGCATTGTTAGCCTGTAGAAACTATAATGAAGAAATTCCCATTGGAATACGCAAAGAACCAACATGTGACTGAGTGAAGGGAAAACAGGAAAACTGCTGGTGATGGCAGTTTCCAGGGGCATCTGACTGGAACTGTCAAAATAATATTCATAACTGCCTCAGCAGCAGACAGAATACCAAAGCTCCAGTTTCAGACGACAGACAGATCATATATATACAGTACAAACCGGACATGGTCATGCAAAGATATGCAGATACAGAATGAAAACTAAACAATATACTGATGGCTTACAAAAGCTTGAAAGTGAGTATTTTTTTAATATATTAAACATTAGTATTATTGTAAATATACTACAGAAGAAAGTGGTGTGCTAATGTTAATTATGGCTACAGTCAGGGGCACCATCTGAAAAAGTTATGAAAATTAATGAACCTTTCACCTTTAATTTATGGTTAATTTATTTTTACTGCCATGTAGTTGGGTCCTAATAAGGAACTGGAAGTTAAAGGCCAGTGAATGTTCTATGATGAAGAAGCATATTCCTGCATTAACCTCAGCATCATCTCCTAAACGGCTTCTTACAAAAGTAAATCAGTCTTACTGCTGTTCAAATCAGTGCAGACAAATTAAACAGGCATTTTACTGCT
Organism: Pseudopleuronectes americanus; assembly: GCA_038501795.1. Lineage (NCBI taxonomy): Eukaryota > Metazoa > Chordata > Actinopteri > Pleuronectiformes > Pleuronectidae > Pseudopleuronectes > Pseudopleuronectes americanus. The sequence goes on from CM076724.1 coordinate 4,658,660, forward strand.
TTTTAAATGACAGTTCCTCACAGCTTTGCAGTGCTCCAGTTTCCTGCTGCATTATCTTGAGCAATTATTCTGAATCTCATAAATCAAATTTTTGACCTTTTTTCCCCCATTTATTTTAAAGAAATGGAAGTTAATCATAGTGGCAGCCTCATGCAGATGTGGTCAGACCGGTCAGGGAATGTCTCACAGGAGGTGATGAAAGTTAAACCGTTGGATCTGTTTTGTGTGCACTCACTGAAAAGAAATAATCACCAAATGAAAGAGAATAAGTCCATGCATGTGTTTTGTATGTGAGGGTACAAGAGTATTCTGCAAATTTAAAGGAAATAAAATCTGAGATCACAGGAATAAAGTCACAATTTTAGGCTGTTTGTTGAATATCGGAAGATCAACCTGTTGAGCATTGTACTTAAGTTTAGGTTTCATCAATGATTAAACACTAACATTACAACATTATTGTTATGTGCAAGGAAACAAAGAAAGAACTAAATGGACTTGTAAGAATTTTATTTGTAGAGGAGGAAATATTTAGTATTGGTTCAAAGTGAGGTTATTGTTGGTGACATTTGGGTAATAATAATGATAAAAACAATAATAACAATGATAGCTTAATTTTCATCGTCTTTAAAAACAGGGGTTACAAAGTCCTTTGATGAACAAAGCAGACACAGATTCATAGCCAAGATGCATTCACACAGATAAAAACAAGAAATAAAAGCAAGGAGATGACAGCATCATTTAAAACAAGTAATTACCAAAAAAGAATAGGAACAATAAAAGAAGATCACATTAAATAAAAGCAAATAAATACAATTAAAGCAATAAAACATTCATGTTAAAAAGACGAAACAATGGTACATGAGCGTGCGAAGCGGGGGTGAAATTCCTGTGTGAAACCATCACCCAACATTTTACCTTTTGAGGTTAATATTCACGTGTATTTCATTACTTTGCAGTTGCTCTTGAGGAGTCTATGAGATCAGGATTTCCTTTGTATTTGATAGTTTTTTTCAGTCATGTGTGGTGCAGCTTTTCACAATGCTCCATGCTTATGGGAAATAAAATATGCACAGTTCAGGTTCTTCTGAGACGTTACTGCTTCTACGCCAAAAATAATACAGTATCCATGTAATAAATACTGCTCTGATGAGGCTTTTGTCAAACCTGCACAAAGGGATTTTTGGCCACCTGGGGGCAGCGCAAAAATTTGTAATCACAACACTGACATATACAGGCAGTTGCATAATTACGCACTCATCAGACCCAGAGCAACATTAATGCTTATTTGAAATTGCGTGTATAGATAGGATGACATCACCGGACCAGGGCGCATTTGTTTATGGCTCTGTAACCTCTCTGATCATTTTCGATTTCCAAAGGGCCGTAATTTAAGGTTCCAGACCAAAATGCCTCTGGAGCCAATTAGATTGACCTACACAAGCACACACAGGCAAAGAAGCATGTGACGAAGCACAGAGCAACAGAAAAATGTCTGGAAGACCTTCACCTACAGTTGTTGGTTCTTTTAGAGAAAATATACAGACACGTTTGTTTGACACTGTCACAGTATCAGATTCAACAGACGTCTCCGCATCAGCAGCCACCTCTTGGTTGTTAGCGAAAATGTTTCAGCGGCGCTACTCTGTCAGTCATTCCATCAGTTTGGATAAATGGTTTTGATTGGCTCGCCTGGTTTCAGGACACATGGAAATCTGTGTGAAAGGGAGGGAGGCCAGACGCTTCTGTGGGAGAGAATGAATATGAGCTCACTGTTTGCTCTGGTTTTTATCCTAGTTTTCAGTCACCTGGCAAATGTTAGTCTAATTCTCACTTTCTTCTTGGCTTTTTTTTTGGTCTACAATAATTACTGAGGGACATTTCCAGCTCTTAAGCTGCACAATAATTACCACGTACTTGCTAACTGTGTCTGTCAGCTGTTTGGTGCTGGGTCAGTCGTGCACAGGTTTTTTAATGCTGGCATTTGCCTCTGGAGAAGTTTTTTCTCCGAGCAGTGAGAGTAGACCAAAACAGTCAGTTTGCAGGCTGCAAAACCAGAACAATAAGCTGAGAGATGCTAACATGCTCCATGGAGCTGAGGGGAACTGCAGAGTCAGGTGATGAATAAAATGGGTGGGGTTTGACCACTAACCAGAAGGTCAGTGGTTCGATTGCTCCTCCAGTCTGCATTCCGAAGTGTCCTTGGGAAAGAAACTATATGCCAAAATTGGCCCTGACGAATGTGCCCACAGTGAATGAATATGGTGATAGATGAACGGTGCGTATAGAAGTGTTGTATGAAAAATGTGTGTGAATGAGTGAGTGGTCAATAAGACTGGAAAAGCACCATATAAATACAGTCCATTTACCATAAGGGCCACACATAGGCGAATGCGTTTACATATCGCCGTTCAAAGTTATTGAGAGTTGAACTCCATGCGAAGCCTTGCTGCCAATTTGCCTTTGCCACAGGAAGAATCCCATCCTTGTTCTCACAGATGCAAAGTGAATGGGGGCCCACGGTTCCCTTCTGAAATATTCAGGCCCTAAATGTGTAGACTCGTAGTGAAGAGCAACACCTTTCACATTACATTAAGCCATTTTAAGTATTCTTGTAATAAAATATAATAAGAGATCATTTAATACACCTTTAATGAACAGCTTATGTATTTAAAAATATAGTAGTCTAGGTTGTTATAGTAGAGTGAGCTTAAAGTCTTTGTCAAGTCCATAATGCTACTTCATTACCTCTGCAAGGTTATATTTTTATCTGCAGTTGGTCGTTTGTCTGTTAGCATCATTACACTTTCTTTAACATTGTGAGATGAGTTGTTTTATGATATTTTCAAAGATGACCTCGGGAATAACTCATGGATCAAGATGAAAAAGAGCAGGCACATTAAGGGGATTTATATCTAAAAGTGTGCCTAATGTGGTGCTACTTAATTGAATTAAAAGGAACTGGGCTTCTCTGAAACTACAAATGTTTTGCTTGCGAGCATGAACGTTGCTAGGAGGCCACATATTGCACACTCATTAGGCAATTTTCTTACCAACTGCCTGTCTGACGATGAATAAGCCTCGGTGTTGTTTTATGTCGGGACACAGACGCATTGCATCCAGGAATAGCCACAGAGGCACTGGTGGAAGTCTGTCATGTGGTGCTATTATGTAAATACATCTCCTGTGCAGTGTTTCCTCTTCTCACAAAACAAACTTCTCCTCCTGTCTCAGAAAAACTGGATTTCTTTCTTCTTTGCTTTGATACAAAGGGCGAGTTATTTAAGACGAGGAGGACGAACTAAAAACAACTTGTTTGCATTGAAGCAGCGTGTGTAACTAGTGAAAAGAAGTGGTATTTTTGCATTAGTATAGAGTTGAGATGCCTTTTGTGTTGAAAAAAACTAAGACAAGAGCGGTTATGTCACGTTTTCTCCAGAAGAACAGTGACTGGGTGGATTTGAGTCTGTGGTGTTAATGAACCTGCCGGCTCTGGGCCCTGGAGCCAGCAGGACTTATATTATTGGACACCTGACGCAGTCTCCGTTTCACAGCTGGAGCCAAACAAACACTCACTTTCATTAAAATGTAATGCAAATTAGCTGTTATTAATTTCTCACAGGACAATGTAATTAATCACCATCATTCATTAGCTAATTAGCTCTGGTGTGTTCACACTGAAGACTAGAATAACAGGAGCTTTAGCTACAAATAGTGCGAGTCCTGTGTAGCAGCTGCTGGTCTTTGTTCAATATTAATAGGAGGAAATAAGCCTCTGTTTTGTTCCCTCATATAGTACAGTGTTAATGTATTTATTATTACCTCTTATAAATGAATATGCTGTGACTTAATGATGAATCTCCTCCATTCACAGGCAAATCACAATTGAGGAAGGTGAACAGAGGGCTAAAGAGCTGAGCGTCATGTTCATAGAGACGAGCGCCAAGACGGGTTACAACGTCAAACAGGTGAGTGAGATCAGAGGTTTGCTGCCTAATTAAGAAATACAGATACAGATGTTTGACTCCCTACATTTCTACTACTTTTAAAACAAGCTTGTGACTTTCACTTTAGTGCATTTGAGGGTATTTTTCTGTTTTTATTTATTTTGTATCCTCGAGCCCAACCTTCCCAAAATAAAGACGGATTTCAATCCAAATGGACAGAAAAGTAGATTCCTTGTTTTTTATACATATTGGTGCGCAACAAACATGACAGCGCGTAAAAAGATGTAACTAGATGAAACAGAAGAGTTGAAGACTCAACCGGAGAGAAGAGGTGCGGGGCATATGTCCGTGACGAGGAGAAACAAATCAGCTAACACGTGTGTTTAGTTTATTGATTTATATTTTATATGATGTAAGAGTGGTTGGATTTAAACAGTCTTCGAACTACATTATTGTGACATGAGTCTCAGTTAGCTTTATACAGGTACAGCTGGTAGAAATGGCCTCCAGAGGGAAACTTTCTACTTTTAGTACATTTCAGAGTCTGTACTTGAATACTTTTACTTAAGCAAAGAGGTTGAATCAGTGCTTTTGGTTTTGGCACATTACCACCACCAGCTGTGGATTAGTCGAGCAGCATGAAGCTGGCAGCAGTGATATGTACCTTATCTAAGTTCTCGTGTGTATTTGTGTGTTGGCGATACAAACAGTCTCTCGTGGGAACGTTGCTCCACATCACTCCGAGTGGTCAAAACTCCACAGGAAACCTTTAAGTGCCTCTTGTTTTTCATACTAAATATGACTATTATATGTGCAGGGAAATAAAACAGGGAGTGCAGCATTGTCCTCATTACTGCTTCCTGCTGACACCACCAGCATATGACCAAGACTGAGCTTTGCCTGTAATAACTCAGTCACAGTAATGATTAGAGCGAAGTGGGGGTTGGTTCAGCTACACTGATTTGTCTCTAAACAGATGTTTGTTGTTAAAAACAACGTCTGTCTGTTCAGTTAATAGAAAGTACACTGCGACGAAGGCAAACTGTATTGTGTCTGTCAGTGAATGGCGTTACTGGCAGTCGTCTCTCCTTCTCACCCCATCACGGCAGAGACAGAGGAGGCTATTCTTCACCTTTGTTCAGGACAGAGACAGACATGGTGCTGCAAGTGTGAAACATCCTAAACAAAGGACACAGTCCTGCGACCTATAGCTGCTGTTTTTGTCATTTCTGCCCACTGAGATATGGTATCAGCAAATTCAAGCTTTAAGGCTCCAACTCAATGATCATCTAGATAATGAGACAACATCGCTACTAAAAGATATCTATTCATAACAACTGAATTTTAAGTTACATGTTTGCTTAAGCCGTAGTTTGGTTTAAAATGGGCATGTCCCTGATAAATCGGAACTGTCAGTCCAAGAGACATCTTTAATTACAAGTGGTTTGTGTAATAATGTGGAGCAGAGCAAGGACATACAAGGACATGTCTGATTTGAATGGTCTATAGATGTCTCACTGACTCATCTGCTGAGACGCATTTCATTTTCAGACTTTATGTTTCTGTTGTTGAAGCAGGAATTGGAGTTGCAGCTTTTGTGACCGCTGTGACTTGATACTTGCTCTGGTCTAATATACAGTCATAGTAATGAAGATATTTAATTTTGTTTAAGTCACATTATTATAGTGTGGTTATCCAGTACAGACTTTTTAAATCAGTATAACAAGCTGCTTTTTGTCTTAACAATGACGTTGACAACCACATAATTAATATCCCAATAAAATAAATAGTAAGAAGTGACCGCATAGGAGTATATCAAACCACCATACCATGCACTTTACTATACTGACTTGTTTACAAATGTATAAATGTCTAGCAGTAACTGGTTGGCTGGTTATTAGACAACAAAGACAAAGTAAGTGTTCATATTGTGTTTTCCTGATTTAAATTAATGAAGGGTCCTTGTGTTTCTTTGTCTGCAGCTCTTTCGTCGTGTGGCAGCTGCTCTTCCAGGGATGGAAAGTATGCAGGAGACGGGCAAAGAAGGCAGTATCCTTTAACCAGTTTGCATATCATGAAAATGCAATCATGAAAATGAGATGCAAATCTTCTAAACTCTGTGGAAACTTTATTTCCATCCTGGCACGAAAACATCCTTCACTGCCAGCTTCTCAATTAGACATTTCCAGGGCTGAAGTCTGTATAGTGACACCTATTTAAATATGAGTCACCTACCTGTCCAATTAAGTTTTTCAGTGTGACAATGGCACAATCTGTTTTTCAGCTTGACGAGTGCCGGGTGGGGGGGTTAGTGAGACAGTAGGTGGCTGCAGTTGTCTGTGGTGTGTAGGCACATTGGCTCATTTTAACCAGTGACAGGAGACTCAGCAGCAGTCAGCTGGTAGAACTCTCCTCACTGGCACCTCGTACCTGCTGCTGCTGTCACAGCTCCCCCTGTAGAGAATGTGTTGGGGGCTGCAACACCTTTTCACTTATACAAAACAAAATCCTAATTACTCTTTTAGGAAGTAGTGTTCAGTACGGCTGAATAATTCAAATATCACACTGTTTCTAACTACATTTAGTTGGACAGCAAAATTCCAGAGTAAAACCAAATAAGACAATAGTCTGAAGACTCCACCTTGTAAACATGTTGTTCTGATTATCTAACAAGGTCATACTCGGAATAAGCAGTAAATCATCTGCTGATATCTGCTAATTCCAGAAATCTATCTCTGTCTGTGGCCTCTCACGAGAATCGTTTCTCTCATCAACTTCTCACTCGCCATGTGTCGTGTTAAGGGCTTAAGGAAGTGCAGTTTTGAGTTTGGTGCGATTTGGGTAAGCAATATGTTCAATTATAACAAACCTAGAATACAGGCGACCAGGATGTGGGGTTTCCTGCGTTCTGAGTCGAGCTTCACTGAACTTTGAATAAACAGGTGAAGAACTCTTTGTTCATCAGCATCAGGGCTCTGTGGACTGAGTCCTGCAGCAGGTCTGTACTTGCTGTAGCTTCATAACTGCAGGTCACATTTAGAGTTTCCGCGTGAAAGCTGCAACTAGCATCTACCCAGGTCATTCAAACAGCCCAGGACCAACACGCAGGTTTAGATCAGCCACTGCACTAGTCAAAATAAGGTCCTATTCAGAATCAGGTCAATATTCTGAATATTTATGTCCATGTAAATGTAGTCGTAGAGAGCAGCTTAGATACCTTACAAAGTCCAATGGGTAACCACAAAGTGCAGTATTTATTTATTGTTGCATCTAAGGAGTGAATCTGCTTTCTATACTCTAAGGAGTCCTTCACAATGCAGAAATGCATGTGTTTAAATGTGATGTCAAAGGAGATGAAAGCAGCCACTGAGGCAGATTTAATCTCTGATTTCCATCAGTAACTACAGAGCCGTCAGGCTGTCTGGACTCCTCACGCTCCTCTGTTGATTTCTACATCTGATATATATATATATACACGATGTGGGTAACAATCAGCCTGCATTCTATTCTCAGTCTGGTAGCGATAACAAATGGTCCTGATATAAACAGTAACATAGTTAATTGGAAATACAACAAAAAAAGCCAGTCTTGCAGCCCACAAGTCATTGTTTGTAAACAGTGCATTTAAACCAATTAGTTGATTTAAGACTCTTTCAATAACCAACCCAGATAAAAGCATAACCACTGATCATGTTTATCACCTCACCTCACCGCTGAGTGACTCAAGCAAGAAATATTTACGACTCCACTATATCACTGGCGATTTCTTCTTTGATACCGGCCCAAAAAATCATTGCAGCCAGTCAGATACCGATGCCTTAAAGTTATACAAGCTGGCAACCATTAGTTCAAATGATGCAGTCTCATTAATGGATTGGTATGTTTTTTTGTTTTTCAACAATACTTGTTGGACCTCCTGTTCTAACAGGCCCTGCTCTTACACAGTCTTCATTGTGTTAAAGCTCACCTGAAGCTTGAGTTAGTCAAACTAAGCAGAAGAAATGGAAATGGATCTTTTTAGTGTGGCACTCTCTATATATATTTCTATAAAGTGTTTTTGAGTTGAGCATTGCTGGAGAAATAGAAACACAGAAGGACTTTCATCCACTGGTTTTGTCTGTGTAATGAGCTAAAGTAAAATTGTTCCATGCACAGAACAGGGACTAAACATTTTACTTACATTGAATTCACATTAGGAAGAGGTATAATATGTACTTTTCCTCATTACTCTGTCTAACAATGACAAGACTCATGTTATTGGTCCTTCTCTATTTTCCCCATGTCATTGGCATCATATACCCTTTCCACATAAGTCTCCATTGTGATGTCTGCCAGAACAGTCCACATGTATTTGTCTTTGCTGTTTAATTCAGAGTTTTCACCGGACTTTGGTTCATTTAAAGAGAAGTGAGCCTCTGAGAATAATGAATAATGAACAATGACAGACAGGACTGAAGTAAAAACCATGGTGGTGCAGAAGATTCATAGGCTTTATCACAATGTCGCCAAACTCAAGTGTTTGTTTGATTGAGAGATCCCTAGTGGCAGAAATTGACAAACTGTGTGTCCAGGATAAATACGACTGATTACAGCAACCAAAACCTGCAAAAGCTGTCCAAGTTTTTATATGAACACCTGGTTTATATCTTCAGATCTTGGTTGACGTTTCCATTTACAAAGTATGAACCGGCATCAGAAATAAAGCCCATTACGGAGATATCAAGATGTGTCACTGACAGACAGAGTGGAGGAGGTTATGTTGTCAGTGTTCCTCACCTTTAACATCATCCTCTCCTTTCAACATCACACTGAGCTTTATCTAATCATTTTGCAACTGTCTAATAAAACATTATTCTAGTCTTAGACATGTTGCCAGCTGCAACTCAAACATAGTCTATGAATAATTCTCTTGTGTTTTGCAGATGCAATAAATCAGCAGCATTTCATGTTGTAACTGTTTCTCCTCTGACAGCAGCAGTCCTTCATATCCTCAATACACAAAGCACGGTGCCATCTCTATGGTAACTGTGGGTAAATTATGAAATTGCGTTTGAGTTTAACCGTGTGCTTACAGCCCTGTCACTTCTCCTGCCACGTGACCCTGCCTCACAGGGCTTCCTGATTAACACTGCTGCCTTTAACTGCTCTACCTTCAACATAAATCACATGCTGAGCTTGGTGTGGTGAAGTTAACGTTTATACGTTGCTCATCACACGGCATCCATCCTTTGTACGGCCTCAATTACAAACTCAGTCACCTCATATCCCTCTGAGCTGTTTACATGAACCTTGTAATTCTTTTATCGTTGAGACACATTTCCTGTTTTTTATGCGGCACTCACGTTGGGCCAGTTACCTTTATCTCTCATCTTTTATATTGTATTTATCCTAACGAGGGGAAATGGAGGTGGGAGTGAACGGTGGCAGGTGGTGGATGACAGGTGATGATTCCTCAGCAGCTCGGTGACTCTGCTGACACTGTCACCTAATAGGGAAACTCCTCTGTCGTTATTGAACTGTGAACAGTATTGATCTCACTGGGGGAAGGGATGTATAGGTTTAGTCCAGGATACACACGTCCATGTTATATGTCCGAGTAAGTTTACACACCGAACCTTTAACCTAAAGTTTTAACAGCATGCACTAGATATAAAAACTTCCTTATTTAAATTCAGTATTTATTCTCACACTGATAGAAAAGCATTTGAGGAACACAAAGTTTATAAAAGTTGAGGAGATTCAACACATAACCAACAGAGTTTTAAAAAGGGAACACTTATAAAACAAGAATATTTGACAGCACAAGTACCCTGTGGTTCCTTCAGAGAATAAGTGCTAGGTTTGTGAATTTAAAAATACATTTGAACACTATTCATGATGAACACTTTGTTCTGTGTTTTTTAATTGGCAGGATTAATTAGAGATGGACCGGTCTCATTGATTTATGCTGGGTGTCAGGGCCAATGGGAGAGTCCTCTGCCCTCTGTCGGAGAACCATTTTCAGCTTGGTCACTGTACATTATCACCAGTGCAGCTCTGCAGCCGGAGAGAGGGGAGAGGGTGTTTGAGCCAGATCATGTGCTGGCTTCAGTCATGCTAATAAGAGAGAGACAGAAAGTAAAACAAATCACACTAGAAAAGGCACCGCTCCATGATGGTTTTATTGAATTAGGTTTTAAATTCATCTTTAATTTGTTTGGCATGCTGATTCAATCTAGATCTTTTCCATGCAAACCTATATGGTTCTGTTTATGTCGTCTAAAGTGAGATTGACACTGTGATTGTCGATCTGTTGTGTTGTGGTGGAGCGGTTAAAGCTGCACTTGACGAGTCAGCATGTTTTCACTACAAGTCATAAAATATACAGTGGCTTCAACAGAGAACAGTGCGGTTTTCCCCAAACTGAGTCCCATTAGACCCACTCAGAAATGTCCTCATGCCGCCTGTGCTCAGGCACATTTCTGTTCCTGTGCTTTACTCTGAAGAATAACGATAATTGACAGACATTGCTTTGTGCAGCTTTAATCCACGGAGCTATCGTTTAAACAGCTATTACATGCTTTATGAATCCATGTTGGTATGACCCTATAACATGAAACAAATGTGTCTTTCTTTCAAAATACCTCTACTGGTGGCACAATAATGAGTCTATTCTTTGTTCAGGAGACACACACACACACACACACACACACACATGCAGGTATAAGAGGAGTAAAATATTCAGGGCGGCAGCTCCTCATTTGGTTTGGTAATGTCGGCTGCTGAGATAAAGCCTCCACATCCCAGATGAGAAACGATCCAAACAGGAACATCAAGTATATGTGACGCTCCTTCATAGGAAACCATGACATGATGACTTATTTGCAAATAAAGCTATTATAGTATTATTATTATATAAAATGGGAAAACACGTACGCTTACACACACACACACACGTTAACTGCTGCATGTAACAGTTAGCACCAGCCAGCGTCCCATTGTAAGACGAGCGTTTGAAAGCCACAGTGGGGCTGTTTGCAGACCAACTTAGCATACAATATGTAGGCCACAGTTCTTCTATGCCCTCTCCTTAGACATTCACAGCAGTGCCAGAGACTGCAGCCAGCATCCATTCTCAGTTTATTACAACACCAACAATAGAGGAGTGGATTCCCTGTTGAGCTGAATAATTTGTACATGTTGTCAGAGGAGGATTTTTGGATATTTAGTTCCAGCAAGAGTCAAGCTTTTAATTGCAACTCTCTGGTGATTTATATATTATTTTCTTGTCGACTCCCATTTGAAATCTTTTGGATGTTAGAATCACTGACGTCTGGTCTGCAAAATATATTGAGCTAGGAAGTAGCACCATCTAGTGTTAGTAAAGCTGTATTACGATCCTTGCGTTCGAATATTTTGTCTTTGAGAACAAAGAGATCAAGAGTCAGAGTCCAACCTCTAAATTATCTGGCATTGGCAGTGTTTGGCTGCTGGTCTAAATGTGCCTGATTTTGAAAGTGAAAAGAAATCCTGGATTTGCTCCTTGATCTCGATCTGAATAAAAATTGAATGGGCTCTACTCCGATGGATACAAAATCCTTTTAACCAAGTTCCGTGAAAATCTGTGCAGTAGTTTTTGTGAAATCTTCCTTACAAGCAAACATAAATCAGCCAAGAAACAAATGGACATCGGTGAAACCAGAACCTCTTTGGTGGAGGTAATCAGACATGAACCCACCACTGTTGTTTTTGAAATGAATTATATACTAATTGGTGAATTCAGGTGAATGTGACTGAAGAATGTTTTTCGAAGCTTCCTTAATGTTCTCCAGTGATCGACATCAAACTGGACAAACCGCAGGAGCCGCAGACGACTGAAGGAGGCTGCTCCTGTTAGTGCTCCGCATCTCTCCTGGAAAAAGAGAACCTCATCTACACCACATGCTTGTTATGTTGCTTCCTATTGGTTAACCTGCAGTTGACTTTGCACGTTGAGAATCTGGCGTCCTCACCCGACAATTTGTCATGAGTTTGAAGTAGCAATACGTGAATTAGATTCTAAAGTAGCGTCACCTACTTTGTTGATGAAACTGCCAAAACAGTCTTCAACTTTGAAAACAAAAAATTGTGAAAAAAAGAGACTTGTTGAAAAGAAGAAGTTGCATTTTGTGTGTATACAATTTTTTTAAGGTAGAAATGCAAGTTTCCCCACTTTCTTTTTTTCTATTTTTGTATATTCAGGGAAATCTCTCTGGAAATGTTTTTTTTTAAAGATGCAAACTAACACAGCTCTAAAATTTAGGAGCCGGAAAGATCAGGTGGTTGTAGATGTATTATTATGGATGTCACTGTTGTTACAGGCTAAGATGGAGGCCCTCTTCACAAACACCAAACCATTACCCATAACCCTCTCGACTGAATGCCTACACTTGACCTTGTGAAGGCGCTTTACCTAAACCTAACCATTTTGAATCTTGCGGCTCAGGCCAGCCTTGCAGTTTGGTGGACCAATCACAGCACCCGTAACCTCCGTGTGATCCATAGGTAGCGATGTGTTACTTGGCCAAAACGAACACTGACATCTTGAGTATCTAATGCATGCCTAGTTTTTGAGCATAGGTACTGTCTACCAATGTAAACAGGTTTGAATATGTAACATTACACCAGTGACTTAATGCACTCTGATAGTCCAAGTCTTTTTGTTTGGATTTGTATACTTGACTTCTGAAAATAGTTTTTGTTGTGTGTGTGTGTGTGTGTGTGTGTGTGTGTAAACGTGCATTCTGTATAGGCAACGTTAGAATGCAGATATATATATAGAGGGCCACTGCCAAGTCGTCACATTGCGGCACCGTGTACATAGGTCACCGTTTGTTTGCAGGACGTCATAGACTCCCCCACTCACAGCAGTCGTGTGATATCTTGGTGGTAGTGATGATGATCGTGTGCACGTGAAAGTCCTCTGCGTGCTGATCTGTAGACTTAAATCAGGTTCTGGGATCAGACCTTTAACATTGTAAACCAGTTATATTCCTGTCAACAAAAAAGAAAAGACTAATTTGCACATGTAGATCATTCAGGTTCATTTGAGGTTTGTAAATGTACAGTCACTGAATTTAAAAAGACCTGACTGATTGTCATAGAAGCTGTCACTTGATGTCCCCCACTGAGATGACGATTTCTTTGCTGCTTGAGTTGTAACTGACTACTGATCCCTTGTTGGCATTATGCAATGTTGTTGTCTTCTTTTTTGATTATTACCAGAGCCTGGTGTCGTAACGTACTGGTGGTGACGTGGGCCGGCCTAGAGAACACTACTTTGACTCGTCTTTGAAGTGAGATCTTACTGCACTTTTTCACAACATGTTTTAGAACTAGAGTGATAAAAAAAATCTGTATCTCCAGATCATTTGAGGTGCTGCGTGTTAGAGTAGAGTAAATCAGTTGTGAATTGTTCACACATGTTCATTAAAGGGGAGCACTGTTTTTTTCTCTAACCCTCATAATGAGCCAAATATTAGTGATAACAATAATAAGAGGCTGAGATTTCCCAGCAGACCATGACTGGAAAACACTGCTGGGGGATGCTGGGAATGATCAAAGGTTGCATTCCAATCAGGACAGACCTTATTTGAAGAATGAACAAAATGTATTGCCTTGCACATTAAGAAATGAACGTGATGTGATATAAATTAGTCTATTTGGACCCTTATGATGTCATCAAGGTTGAAAGGGGGCGTGGTTTCATACTATAGGGAACCAATCCCCCAGGTTCAAAACACTTTTGGCGGTTAATGAGATGAGTTGAGATGACGTTATGGAGACTAGAGGTTATTCTGAATCACTGGAATGACAGAACAGATTAAAGTTTGACAGCAATGAACTGATTGGCTGATTGAGGTCCCGGCTAAATCTGATTGGATAACCGTAAACACCAGTCAGCCTATGAGAAGATGCAGGGAGAGTGAAAGAGAACCGTGAATGAATGAGACACAGAGAAAGTCTTCTTCACTGAGCTTCACTTCCAGTTTAAATCCCTCAACGTGAGAAAAGTCTAATATTGTGTGAACCCTTTGTGTTGCTGCCTATTTATTTTATTGCACCAGGAATGTACGGCTCTCATGAGTGACCACACAGCCTTGTGAGGAGAGCACTCTCTCAGAAACCAATCCATGGGTATTTATTTTCAATGTGGACAAATCGATTGATCCGTAGCTGTAGACGTTTGTATGTATGCTTCAACGCCAGAGTACAGCTTGTTTCCTGAAGGCCCATTTTAACATTCCCTTTCAAAATGGACCAAGTGATGCAACACGAGAGTCTGCGTGTCGTGTTGTGTGGGAGGGGGGGGGCTGCATTCGAGGATGGAGGCCATGGCCATTCCCTGAGGGTGTGTATGTTCTGTCACAGTCCAGAGACGACTCTCCACTCACTGTACAGAGAACTAGCATGACTCTTCCAAACGATTAATAAAGATGTCTGATTACCAAAGTCCTGCACCAGGCTTTTCTTTCTTCTAACTGTCTTCTACCCGTCAAATACAACCAGTAATTTATTGTCATGAATTCAAGTAATATGCAGTCTGATGTATATGTTGGTTACTAACAATGACACAATAATTGTGTCAAACAGGTACTGAAGATGTATTAATACATGTTGTAGCATGTATGGCTTTTAGTTTGACTCACCAAGTTTCTGTTGATGACGGTTACCTGCTGTATTGGCCAACCCTGGGTTAACCCACATATGGAGGAGTGACAACTACTGCACTTCTCTCCATCCTGGGAAAGAGATCCCTCAAGATCTATACAAGATTTGGACATAAGGGACCCGGAGTCTCTACTTGTAACCTGGAAACTGGTCGTGGTCAAAACATCATTGTTTTTGTCTGAGTTACAGACGTCACAGTGGTTCTGATCTCTGTCATCCAGCAGGAGTACAAACAATAACATATTCAAATCTGTTCAACTGTTTCTTTAGTTCACTATTTAAAAATATATTTTACTTAAAAGGAACCATCATGAGGTGAACGCTGGGACTTCTCAGTTTGAGTTTGTTTTCCCTATGTTGCACTTTTAGTCTTCAGACTGCCTGTTTTGTAAGAACCCACGAGTACTTCAAGTATTTATATTTTCCTCCAGACACTCAGTCAGAGTATTACACCAACTCTAAAAGGAATGCACTGCTTGTTGTAATGGGCAGTGCTGAGTAAACTGTTGCACCATTGTTTTGATGTCTACATTAAATATGTTTGTGTCTCAGTCTAATAACTGCCTCATTAGTCACCATGAGCAGTCTGCAGTGGGGGAATGTAACTAAGTACAGTTATTCAAGAAATATACTTGATATACAATCCTGGAATAATTGTGCTTGAGTGAGTATTACTATTTGATGCTACTTGATTCTTGTGCTCCACTTCATTTCGAAGGGAAACCCTTTATTTTGTTTAACGCTAGAATCAAGTAGCGTTATATAGGAATACTCAATCAAACACATGTATCTCAGAGTTGTACTTAAAGTGTATTACTTGAGTAAATATACTTCACCACTGCAGGCTGCTTTGGTGATTTACTAGGCAGTTAATAGACGGAGCCACAAACATATTTAATGGCAGCAGGATTTTCTGAAGTCTCCATCAAAACAATAGAGCACGACAGTCTGCTCAGTAATACTTTTAGAGTATGTCTCATCGTATTTGTTGTCGAGTATTTTAGATTTTCTAATTTTACTTGGTTTAATTAATTCAACATGTCAACTACCAACGCCAACGTGCACCCGGGAGTTGTTTCCTGTTCTGTTCAGATCCCATGATCAACACCACCAGGACAACAAGTGGAGTCAGTAAAAACATTGCGAAACTGAAACTGGTCCTGTGACATCCTGGTCTCCCAGCCCTGTTTTTGTTTGTCTGCTCTCTGCTGGCGTCCAGACGGCAGCTGCTGCTAATGGTGCCGCTGCTGCTAATGGTGCCAGATCATTTAGAGGCTGGACTCAGCTCCATGCCCAGTCTCTGGGATAAAACAAGGGAGTACACACACAGCACTGAAAGGCAAAGTAACACTCTGTATATCTGACAGTTAAAACCGCCTGTCGAAACTAGTTCCCCACCAAACCAGCCTGACAGCTAACGGACTTCTCTCTCCTGCCACAGGCAAAACACAATGACCTCAATATGACTGAGACTCTCAACACAATGAGACTTAATACTGACCTTACACTGAGATTTTAATCTGCTCCACACACATATGGCGACAAACCCTCTTTTTCACATACGGTGCCACATGCAATTAAAGGCATGAAAGTGATCCAGTTTTCAAACATCTCCAAACGTGGAAAACCTGCCAGATGCTCGATGAATGCAGATTATAATCCACTTTCATGCTTCACTGGTTCCTTTGTGACAAGTTTTCTGTTGTGTATTGGCCCTGCAAAATTAATCGTCACATTAATCTATTCGCAAATCTCCAAACTGGCGTCCCTTATTTTGAGTTATTTAAATTGGTAATGTGTCATAAATGATGTAAAGTGTAAAAGTGTTGCGTCTCTGCTTTGAGCTCATGATTCTTTTAAATCATCTCCCAGAGACACGTGGGGCCATCTGCATTAATTAGTAAATAAGAAGGCTGATAAAATGTGTTCTTTCAAAAAATAGTTTTATTAAATACTTTTGCTACTTGCTATCATAAATAAAAAGAGAATGATAAGTTATGATCCGATGTAAAAGGGAACGTCCTCAGGAGACCATCTGCTGTGCCGGGGTCTCAGGGGTCTCGGGGTGTCAGCCCCTCTGGGACAGCTGAACCAAATCCCACAGCACCAGCTGGGAGAATCAAGCCTAGAATAAATAATGCGGAGACAGGGGCGCCTTTGGCTGAGGACAAAACAACGTGTTGACAGGAACACAAATGGATCCTGTTCCTCATGGCCACAACTTTCTTTCCACTGACGAGGCTGAGTCAGGTCTTCAAGAGCCGTCTGATATCGTGAGCACGTGTCGGGTCACTCTCGGTCCAGCTCTTCTTCTTTAAAGTGTCTCTTCAGTGGACAGTCTGCGCCAGGATTTCATTTCCCTTCAAAAACAAAGAGAGAAACAGAAATTCATCAGCCCACAGTTGGAGACGATTCCTTTGCCATCGCAGCCATTTCGCACAGAGTTGTTACTTACACGTTGCTGCCGGGTACGATCCTCTCTCTGTGCTGCTTCATCAAACTGAACCTTTTGAAGAATGCCGGTAATTTCAGCTTTGCTCTCATGCTGCTCGAGGAAACGCTGGAAAAGTAAGAGTTTGTGTGTCAGGATGAATGTGGCACTGCCGAGCTGAGGTGCTAATGAGAAGCTTTGTGGACAAATGCACTGATTCACGTGGATGTGTGAATGACTCGGCATGAGTGGAACTGTTTTCTTTTTGAAATCGGGTTAAAGATTCTTCAAATTCAACACTGATTTCAAAGATATATGGTCACAGCATGGTCACATTACTCTTCTCTCTACAGTGAAGCTAATAATAAGAAAGTAATAGGAAACAAGGGGGAGGTCAAAGGTCACATAAGTATGTTGTCTCTGCTCATGTGCGAAATAGTAACAAGAGAGAAGTAACAAAATAACAAGAGGGAAACAGAACCAACGACATCAGCAAACCTGTGTGTGTGTTTGTGTGTCTGTTTATAGTCATACGAACCATTCTGCTTGTAACGAGGGCTCTTGTTTGGCCTCTATCCGCTCCCCCTCAGCTTCCTGCCTCAGGCCGTCCTCTTCCTCCTCCACTTCCTCCTCCACCTCTTCTATCTGCTCCCACAGCCTGCTGTTGACCCACAGAGCTTCCTGCAGGCTGAGGCCACGGCCTATGCAGGTCACCCGGCGACACAGAGGGCAGGCCACGGTCAGCAGGCCGCTCCTGGTCTGTGACATGGTCTCCAGGCACAGCTCGCAGAAGGTGTGTCTGCAGTGGAGCACCCGGGGGACCCTGTCCGCCCGCGAGTACGCCGAGAGGCAGACGCTGCACTCGCCGTCCTCACACAGAACCATGGTCGAGCTGCAGTGGTGGACCAGAGTGAAGAGGCTGAAGAAAACAAATCCTGATGAGACTTCCGGTGTTTGGAGACACACTGTGATGGTGATGATGATGATGATGATGAGGAGGAGGAGGAGGATTCACAAGTTTCTTCCCACTGTTAAATTACAATGTGGTTGAAATTATAATCACATGTGCTATTGGATAAAATACTTTCACACCAGTAACATTTGAAACAGACTTTTCTTTTTAATGTAGTTAATATTTCCTTTTTTGAATTGGAAATAACAATAGAAAAATACGACTTCTAAAGTCTTTTACTGTCATTCACGAACTCTACAACATAAAACCAAATGTTGTGACAGTTCCCACAGTGCAGCAGACGGAGATAAATACTAAAAAGTAACATAAATAGGTAGAAAATAGAACAATTGCTCACACAACACTGTAAATCTATTGCGCATGAGGAAACGTAGTTCATTATCGTATTGCAACGAGGTTGATTGCAGAAATCATGTATAAACATTTTTGTTTAGAATTAAAAATGAGGTGAATTTTTTAGTATAGACAAAACTGAACTGGAAAGTCCAAAAACCTAAAAATGAATAGATGAGTCCACAGAGTGAACCACCATCCATTATTATCACACAAGGTTGTATCATTTGAATACAGTGGAATACAAGACAAACCAGAAACTCTCATTAAAACACATGATGATATAAGCTAGGATAGTTTTTATGAATAGAAGTGTACTTACAGTTTAGACCTGGTCCTCAGACGGTGTTAGAGACCTCTCCTTCACAATGAGCTGTTCACTGTGGTGAAGGCAGAGGGAACCGGCTCATCTGTCGCCTGCTGGGAGGGTCTGACTGGCTTTGGGGGCGGTACAGAGCGTGTGTATGTGTGTGTGTGTGTATGTGATTGTCTGTGAGTGTGTGACTGTGTGTGTGTGTGTGGCTGTGTGTGTGTGTGATTATGTGTGTGATGCCCCAAACCCCCATGACACAACAGCTGTGGAGGCAGCCTCTCTCTCTTTGTTCAGTGTGTGGTGCCTGGCAGGTGGGGGGACGAAGGCAGAATGAAGACAAACAGTGATGATGCAGCCAGTGAACTGTCCTTATTCAAAATGTAAACCAATGGAAAAGCATTATTATTACCATTATTATATTATTATTATACTAAAAGGTGTCTTATACATGGCATAGGTCTAAATAATGGACGAATAAGTTCATCAAGAAAAAGAGAGGGCTCGTCCGGGATTTGAACCCGGGACCTCTCGCACCCAAAGCGAGAATCATACCCCTAGACCAACGAGCCATGCTGGAGCCATGTTCTAGTTCCTATAAGTAGGTACTCGTGTGTATTACTTCTGGTTTCTTTGTCTGATGGATGACTCCACTCTGAGTATCTTTTGGGGTCCAGCGACAGTTAACTAGCACATGTGTATGGCTGCAGCTGCTGTTAGCTGATGCTAACCTTCAGAGAATCATACCCCTAGTAAAGGATTTCATCCCTTTTAGTGTGGAACACGTCAACACGGCTTCGGGAAGCTACATTGAAAACACAAAAAAACTACGAGTGCAGCAATCTGATCTTTGACCACTGACAACGTCACCAATGCCTGTGATGAAGGCTCCCATAGATTCCCATGAATCCCGCTTTTTTTTTAGCAATTTACGAGTGAACCGTTTGTCGAAAGTATTAGAATAGACCAATAGACAGGTCACAACATTCCCGACCAAGCCACACGGTTTGATGTATTTTTTGTGAATGTGGGAGGAGCAGAGGGACGAACTTTATGGCAGAAGAACTGAGAATAGTAAGAAGTATAATGATAATACATGTGCATTCATTGCAACACTGCACACATACTACGAAAATAAGCAGCGGAAGAGGGAGTTAAACATCACAGCTCCAGCTAGGACGGGATATACTGGCGCCAGTCATTCACTGAAAATTCAAAAATAGTGGGCTCGTCCGGGATTTGAACCCGGGACCTCTCGCACCCGAAGCGAGAATCATACCCCTAGACCAACGAGCCACGTGTGCAATTCAGCCAACACAACTACCTATATATATTCAGTATGACGGCCTAATTCTGATGTTATAAGAATTGCACTATTAGCAAAGTATGGATATATATGGAATCTGAGGGAATCAGGTGTTATGGATACAAGCGTCATAAACAAATACGTAACCATCGACGCATTGTGTGACTTAAGGACGTGGACAGGGGTGTTCATGTTGCTCTTTACTTGAAAGCTAGATGTTAACACATCATTTTACAGAGAGAACATCTGGAACTGAAGCATAGAGAACATCTGCAGCAGCCCGGAGTGACGCACGACGTGCTGACGTCGCAAACTCGGGGTGGAGTTACCGCCTTACATCAGGAAATCCATTCAAGTCGGTCAGTTGACGATGTAAACAAAAGTAGCGTACATACTGTAACTAGTTCGTTTGAGCTTTTAGCAATGGCTAGCTATGTCAATGACACTTAATTCATGTGTCTGCTCCACGTGACTGAACAGAACAGTGGGTCTGTGGACAGTTAGCAGCGTCGGTGCTGCCTCACAGGTTGCTAGGTTAGTCAGTTTAGCTGTTAGCTAGCTTCAGTGTCCACAGAGTCAGTACTCCACTGTGAGGGAGTTAGTAACAAGATGGAGGCTCATTTGGGATCCCTGCAAAATCCAAATCTAAGGTAACGTGAACTGTAGTCAGAGCCTCATTAACTTGACTTGACTCTCTCCAACTCTCTTAACTTTCCAGTTGATCCAGCCTGTTCTGATGTTTTGTTTTTGTATTGCAGCTCTGTCCTGTCCTCGTGTGAGCCCGAGCTGCAGGAGCTGATGCGACAGATTGACATCATGATCAACCAGCAGAGGAAGGCTTGGGAGGCGGAGATCCAGGCCATGAGGCTCCGGCTGAAGGGAGGAGAGGACGAGCTGCTGACTTCCAGGAACCTTTTAAAACGGAGGGACCTGGAGGTGAAGTAGAAGATCCTTACTACAGTCACCTAACTGATGCTACTCAGTTTAGTCTGTCAGTTAATGTGGATTTCCACACCAGTGTAGATGATTAGTGCACTCTTATTCTGAAATGGAGGTTAACAGTTTCATTAGTTGTGCTAATATGCATAAGGAGTCACTTGAACTGTTACGTGACATGTATATTGCTAAACAAAGTTATTATAGGAAAGGGAAATTTCTAAATTAGATGTCTTTTTTTGTTTTGCCTTTTCTCCTACACACAAGAGCTCAATTTATGATTATTATGCGAGTGAGAGTGGTTTCTCATTGTTCCTAAATTAAGCTCCTGAGAACTAATCTTCCTCTTATTTAAGATCTTAAAACGCACCTAGTCCTTTCTTCCTCTACTCAACTTTATTTGTCTTAGATAAAGATATTCTTGGAATACCATTAAAATGCCCCCAAAACTTGAATCTGAAATTTGTCTCAGTGACCAAATTCAATTCTAAAGAAAACGCTTGTGGATCCAGTGGGCACAGTAGAAGAACTCCTGGTCCGGATCATTTATTTAAACTTGCACTGCGTATTTCTCTTTAAGTGGGTTCAGGATAAACTGATCACAATTCAGTAACCTTCAAATGAGAAGATTTATTTCTCGTGCGGCATAATTTTCCTGTGTTTGTTCATGTTTTATCCATATTTCTATAATATCATGACCATCTGCACTCTGTTCACAGATCGGACTTCTCCACAAGCAGCTAGAAGATGTCCAGACTGATCGACAAGAGTTAGATGCCAAGTACGAACAACAACTACAGAAAGTTTGTGAAGAGGTGAGACAACTTAATTTATCAGTTACACAACGAACAATTAATCAAAAATGTCCTGATGTCAAATTAGTCTGGTTATAATTCTCCCTCCTTATTTTGTATTATGAACTTTCTTTCCCTGCAGTTGGATAAATTAAAGAGAAGTTACCACAAGCTCCAGCGAAAACATGTAAAGGAAACCAGTGGAGGAGTGAAGGAGAAGAACATTTCAGAGGTGACCCAACTGCATGACAAGATTGAGGTACAACTGTTCCCTTTACAGCTTTTCTTGACATATTCTCATCTACAAATTGCCTTTTACTGCCATCTACTGGTTATGCTTAATTATCCCTGCCTCTCCCTGCAGGAATATCGTCAGCGTGCTGCAGAGTGGGAGCAGCAACACGTCCAATCCCAGAAACAGCTGACAGCACTGGAGGCCCAGAATCGGAGCCTGACTGATGAGCTCACGCATGTGAAGGTAAAAGCAAAACATAAACTTAAACATGAGATGTCAAGACAGACGATTTGATGGCCGAGGCAAAATGGAGTCAGGTTATTTAACCACGTTCATTTCCAGACTCAGTGGGCATCATGGCAGACGGAGAAAGAGCACAGGGAGTGTGTGGAGGTGAAGAATCTCCGTACGCAGCTTGAGAAGACTCAGAGCAGCCTGCACTCACAGGAGCTTGAACTGGAGCGACTCCGGCCACTGGAGCTGTGGCTGGGACAGAACCAGAGAGAGCAGCAGGTCAGCATATTGATATGAACATGTACAGTCAGCGGCAGGTTAGGGGGGGTGGTGATGCGGCTCTGTCCATGTCATACAAAGAGAAAAAATAATTAAACAAGGCATTCAGTGACCTATTTAAAGCAAATACCTGGTAAACATGGTCAGTCTTTTCTGTGAACTTTTCACTTTGTAGAACATTGGATGCATCAGTTTATCTTGGTCCAAGTCCGAAAAGAACATTTCAGGATGCTGCTTCAAAACATTACATAAACAGAATTAATGTTTGATGTAATTAAACCTGTCAGCTGTTCATGTGAATATTTCACAGCTCTGACTACAGATTACATCCTAACCTTTAGCACAGTTTGAGCCAAACAAAGTTATTGAATATTAACTGGCTGCAACTTATGATTATTAGCTACAATTAATTATTTGGGTCACAAAATGTAGCTGTGTATTATCTCATAGTAGATTTGTATAAAATGTGGGAAAGATTATTTCTTTCACAATCTTTTTTCCCAAGAACGCAAAGTTACTCCTCAAAATACATATTTTTCTAACCAGCATTCTAATATTAATATATATTAAATTACTTTCCCATGAGAGAAAGAAAAGCAGCAAATCTTCACATTTGAAAAGTTAGAGCCAGAAAAAATGCATGAACATGTAAATTGTCCCAATAGTTGCAGATTAAATGCTTGTCATATAATTAGCTAACAATTGCAGCTCGTGTCTATTGATAATTGAACAATCAACAGAGAGTGCTGTAATACCATTTGATCATCTAATGGTTCTCCGATGTTCTGCAGGGGTTTTCGGGGGAACGGGAGCCTCTTCATGCCAAACTGGACTCCCAGGATGCATCTGTGCAAAGAGCCAGCTTTGAACAGCAAAGGCTTCGTAATGAATCTGCCAGACTCAACCAACTGCTGCAAGCTAAAGATCAAGTCATTCGGTGGGTGAATCTCCGTCTGTCAATAATGTGTGTTCACTCTGTCACGATGCAGTACGGCAGAAGTTACACAAGAGGGCGTTCTATACCGTTGCTGTGGGGATGATGCACTGTTGAGTAGCTGCAGTCGTTTTAGAGTAGTCAAAGAGAAAGTTACAAACAGGTGAAATGAAGTTGTCAGTGTTTCCTGGATGTTCTTGGACTGACCTGAACTGGACAATCATGAATCTGGAGGGATAACACAGAACTTGTTCACCTTTCTCCCAGTAGTTAGTGGTCTTGGGAAGTGATGGAGGAGGCAAAAGGAGCCAGAGGTTAGAGGAGTGCTAGCTGTTAATTGTGCCCTGGATGTTCTTGTGTGAACAGCTCTCTGGAGGACTGCTTAACGGCTCAGGGCTGTGCCAGTGTGGAAACCCTGAGACGAGATCTGGAGAGGACTGCAACCAAACTTCACTGTTCTCAGGCCTGTGAGGTTCATCTCAAGGCTGAACTGGCCTGTCTCAAAGAGAGGTGAACACTGGAGTCTTTGTACATCCATATTATTAGTAGTATTATTATTGACATAGTAAATCATATTCTATAAACATTCTGTGTCTTCCCCCTCATGACCTCCTCAGACTGGATAAAGTGAATCGACTGAGAGAACAAGACCTGAGAAGCATCAAAACTGAATATGACTCTTCTGTTACTGAGCTGAAAAAGGTGAGAGAACTTCCCTCACTCACAAATTGTTTACTCTCTGCATCTTACCTTTACACCCCACCCCCACCCCCCTTAACTTATCACCTCTGTGGATTCATTCTGCAGCTGAGAGAAGAGCTTCAGACGACCAAGCAGACTCACGGTGGTGAGTTGGACGGGATGAGGAAGGAGGTGTCCAAGCTGACCGGCGAGCTCCACCAGCGCAACCTCACCATCACCTCACTGAGCGGCTCCATGGCCGACATCAAGCAGCAGCTCTGTGGAGAGGTGAAGCGAGCACAGCAGAAGGCAGCTGAGCTCAAAGTGAGTTAGTATAAACAGATTATTATAGAGAGATATTTGTAAAGGTTTAATGATACGTTATAGTTAATCAGGCTCTATCACAAACAGGAATGGAATATTAGACCTATTTGAATATAAACATTTATTTTGTATAATAAATTCCGTTGTTATGTTATTAAAGAAAAAGAGCCACAATGCTCATCCAATATTTACCACATTTTGCGACAAGAGGGGACCCGTAAGTTGAAAAGTAATGATATGATATTAATAAAAGTGAGTATCATCAGTACCGAAGTCCATTTTAATCCCATGTTCTCAGCAAACCGCAGACATACACTTCCCCTACGTATTGTACATGCACTGACCTCAGCTGCTCTGTGACATCTCAGAGCATTTTTTCAGTTAAAAGATGTTTGATAAATAGTTTTTATTTCTAAGTTTGAGAGTAGGAGTAAACATGATTAGTAAACATACTTTTGAAGGCAAATAATGTACTTTTAACATTATCATAAACATGGACCCTGTATTTAAGATGTATACAAATACTTAACATTTATTTGACTTAAAAAATTGTGTGTTCTTTAATTTCCACAAAATTTTTAAATGACTTTACATGCTTTGACTTGAAACAATTAATACTTAAAATAATTTCTTTCCAAATGTTGAGAAGGTGGATGACACAAGATAAATTCTACCATTTGTGTACGTGACCTGGAGGCTTTAAAAGAAGTTCCAGTACTTTTTAACCAGGGCCCTATGTGTACGTGTCGCTGAATTGTACTTACAAAACAGAAAAACATTTGGCAGCCGGCAGCGCCTACAATGTAATTGTGAAAGATCTAATTCCTGAGAATAGCTTTGTTTTCTTTTCATCTTCGATGTGTTGAGTAAATCTGTATCATCTTCTCATGGTGTCACTAAAACATGTCTTGTGTATTTCTTGTTTCTGATTTTCCCAGATGACTCAGACACAGCTGGAGACTTTACAAACTGAGAACCATCATCTGAAGGATCTGCTCCACAGACTGGATTCTCAGTCACCAAAGGTTTGTCTGCTTTGAAATAGTTGTTAACACAGTCATTGCATGGTTTCTACAGACGGCATCAGACAGAATGGTTCTCTTAATTTGGCTTCAGTGCTCGTGTCTAAAAAATCTGACTCACCTCTCTCTTTCTCTCTCTCTCTCTCTCTCGCTCTCTCTCTCTCCTCAGAGGGGGGACTCTGTGCTTGCATCACTGAAGGAGAGTTACATTTCCTCGCTGAGCAGCCTTGAGCAAGAGAATCAAAAGCTCAGGCAGGCACTCAGTGAGATGCGAGCCCAAGTCGGGGTGTCCGTCAAGGACAATTCTGAAAGTCCCATGCTCAGCCATGTTGTAACTGACCGAACACGGCCCGCTCAGGACAAGTAGGTGTCTGATACCTCTTCTACACCAATATTATTGGCACAGATCAACAAACTGATGTACCTGCTTGTGTTATCTGTAGGACTGAAGATACCAGACATCACAAACCCCAGGAGGAGGCTAAGCCGCAGGAGAACCCCACTCGCCATGAAGGAGAGATCCAGAGGCTCTTTGGAGAGCTGCACACGCTTTCGAAGTCCCACACAGACCAGCCCTGCAGCCAGGCCCAAGATGATAGGCCTCAGTCATCAGCTTCTTCTTCTTCCTCCTCCAGCAGCAGAAGATTGATCAGGATAAACGTGGTGCCAATGTTAAGTTCAAATGAATCTGCTGAGCGACAGAGTTCCAGCTCCGAAGACTCGCTGAACCTTGTGTCCAGGAAGAAAGTCCCTTCTGTTACCTCTCCAGTGGTGAGACCCATTACAAGTCAATCTCTTAATCTACATTAACTGTGCTTCTTAGCAAACAATTCTATAGTTCTGTGTTTTTGCTGCTTACCAGGAACCTTCTTCAGCTTCCCCTGCAGACAGCATGGTCACTCATTTCCTGGAAGAGGAAATGTTACTGACCAATGAGCTGTTCCAGAGACTGGACACTCACATCCAGGGGATGAGAGAGAACAACATCAGAACAGCCTCCAAGTACCTGCCCACTGGCTCAGAGCCTGAATCTCCCCCCACATCTGTACAGAATGAACAGTCGTGAATCACTATTGTTGGGCGTTTTTATATATGTCCCACAGAATTAAACTCTAGAGAGATCTGTATTTTTTTAACATGTATTTGTACATATAAATTCAGCATGGCAGCTTGGAGCAGTGACTTCACTCAAGTTTTTTTTTAAGATGGTGGTGAGACCTGCATCACATAGACCCTGTTCAGACCAGGTATTAACATCTGTCCTGAGTGACTCAATCATAGTCAGACCTAAGTTGAGGTCTAAACACACCCAACTGATTCCTGAGATCCAATCACCATTGGGAGGTGCCTCTTGGACGCTTTGAGAACATCAAGGTGTCCTGGACCAAATATGATGGACCGACAACTCAGCTGATGTCCCCAGACCCACTACTGTTTAACCTTATTTTTACTCTTCTCACTGTCCATCAGCTCTGACACATAATGACTGATACTTTACTTTGATTTGTAACATTTCTCTTCATAACCGCACAAGATTCATTCATTCAGCTCCTCCTGACTCCTTTATCTCTTTCTCTCTCGCCTGTGCCAACCCAGACACATACACACACACACACGCATGCGAGACCTAATACCAGGTGTGAACACACTAATTTAACATTGTCCTCTTGTGATCAGATCTCTCAGGAGAGTTGTAAATACCAGGTCTGAACTAGGCCAGCATTCCAAATGTCACATTTATTGCAATGTGTTTGTATTGTTTTGCTGATCAGCTCAGATTTTCTAATGGTAATTTATTCATCCTATAACGAATTACACCACTTTATACAATCTGTTGAAACAGTCTTGACAGGAGGAGGAAACATTCAAACCTTGAAAGTTTTGAATGCTGGGACCATGTATATATGAGCATTTGTTTCTATGCGTAACAATTAAATAATAACTTTCATCAAAATACTCTTCTACTCAAATGATCAAATAGCTTAGTTCTGCTCAGTTTGTAACCTTGTGTAAAAGGATAAAGAAATGTTGAAAAGTAAAATAAGAAAGAAAAAGAATCAAGGTCTCTTTTCCCGCTTTTGTGGTCAAGGACACGAAAGCTGGGTTCTGCCGGTGCTTGATTTGTTCACATGTTACTATGAATTGATCCAAATTGTTTGCCAGTTGATTCAGGAAACACACATCTGCAGTGATTTATCTTAATGTATCTGTAAACACTCTTACGATGCCAGATGAGGCTGTTCTCAAGATGTTTCATGTTATTTTGCATTTCTTTCCAGCTTGTATGAGCACTGATGATTGAATTTTGCGGTAAGGGAAAAAAAAAGAAGAGAATATGCCTGATATCTGTCTCGGGGGGGTTATTGCATGCTTCACATTCTTCTGGACTGTTTTTAAAGGATTAGACTGGCCTAAAGAGGTTGCTGACCATTCCTGACGTCTTCTGCCATATTTGTGAGACTTCACATAGCTGACATTTGGTTGCTGAATTCCATCGGAGCCACTTGTCGGACTTCTGACGTTAAGCTGCGTTCCTTTGCACTTTCTCCCCCTAGGAGGCTGCGTATTCCAATTTTTCACTTTGCCTAAAATGCAGCGTTGGTATATATTTTGCAAGAATGTAGCTGAGAGGCCGAGGAGCGTCTGTCCTCCCTGCACGTCTGTCATAACTGGGAAAATACCACATATGCACATGTCTGTCCAAACAGCAGGGAGGGAGAGCAGGCAGCTCATACTGTAGCTCTCCTTATTTTCTTGTTTACTCATCTCCCAGCCCCCCCACACCCCTCCACCCGCACCAGCAGCCAGAGGCCCTGCAGCTAGTCTAATGCAGGAATGTGTGCACCATGCCAATGCTGTCATGAACCTTCCCCTGCGGCCTGCTTTGTCCTCATCACTAGACACTGTATGGAATGTTAATATCAACCATGTGGGGCGCTGAACCTCAGAGACACTGAAAGGCCTCGGGGGGGGAATTATTATATTTTATTGCTTTTTTAACGAAGGACACACTGATAGAATGGAAATAAAGTGGAAAAACAGTTCTAAAAAAATGATGTGTTTTTCATTTTTGCCCTTATACTATTACAATAACAGAGCAGGAATAACGTCCTGCTGTCTCCGTGTCCAGTGACTTCTCCCTCAGGTATGTGGTAGCCTGCGCTACGTGCACTGTGAGCCCCAACAAACAGTGCTGAGGAATTTGGCGAAGCAGGCATTCCTCTGGCTCTGGAGGTGAAACATTTTTTTTATGTGGAGATTCCTTGAAGGGGCCTTGTAAAAGGGAGGAGGAGTGAGGCTGATTCAAACCCTGGGAGAGTTCGGACTCCCGTGTTTACCTATTGCTTCACCGGGGAAATGGACTTGAGGCTAACGGACGATTGAGTAATTGCTGTATTGATTAGTGTAATGAATTTAATTGCCAGCGTTAGCCTCTTAAGTCGCATGTCATCAAGTGCTAATTTGTTTTTTGGCTTTGACTTTTTAAAGTTCCATAATATTTACTGACCTTCAAGAGAAATATTCTTTAAAAGAATCAATATTGATGCAGCAAAGGCCAAGATATTCTGATTTAGTCTCTAGTATTGGTTAAGGCCCCCAATCACTACATAGACTATATTTCCCATAATGCAACTCATCAGTGTCTTTCATTAGCCCATCCATGTTAATGTATTTCTAACACTGCACCAGAAGTTTGTAATACAGACAGACTTGCTGCTAAGAACCTTTCCCAGATAAGTATCAGCATTCTGTTGGAGTTGTGTCAGTGTCCAGTTGTTTCTCTAAGCTCACGCCATATTTAAAAAAACAAAATAACATGTTAAAATACACAAAATCTTTAAAATTCTTAAAGATTTAATGTGAACATAACAGTTGGACAAAGGTTTTCTACATCTCATGGCCTTCCTCCCCAGGTCTAAATTTCTCATTCAGGTTAAGGTGGTTTTATTCAACATAACAGTAAACAAAGTTTGAATCCCTGTGTGTAATATAAAGGTGTCATCTGTAACTCTAATTCCACTTAACAAGTAATTTCCCTCAACCTGTGCAAAGCATATGTTCTTTCAGCTCATTGTTTTGGTTTTAGCGCCTGCATCTGTCTGATCCGAGCGGAGTCCTGCTGCAACAGAACACTGTGTTCAGAACTAAGTCCGCTGCACTCTACATGCCCAGCACAAAACAGCAGAGAGACTAAAAGCAGATTGTTGGTGGACACAGAGAGGAGCATTCTGCAGAACTGGAGGTTGCAGGTGGAGAGCATTAATGGAACTAAAAGGACAGTTTGACTTGGTTGATTTAGCTCTTTGACCGTTGGGTGTTTGCTAACAAGTTTACAAATCAGCTTTTTGAGGTTTTAGCATGTGTCAATGTTGAATTCACAGGTCGTTTCAAAACTGGCAAAGAATATGTATTAATGTAAGTTGAGATTGGTGAACTTACCAAGACAGCTGAGGAAAGAAACTCCAAAAGTAAGTGAGTCAATAAGTTTGTTTAATTCAATGTTACCTTAGTTAATAAGTTAAATGAAACCGAAGCTTTTAGATCAGCGAAAGAGCAAAGAACCAAAAATGACCCCAAGCACGTCCTCTGTCCAGTTACACCCCTCTCCGTTTGTTTGTTTGTTTGCTTTAAACATAGTTACACAAAAATAACCAAACAGATTTCAGCAAAAAATGAACCCATAAAAATGTTGGTGTGGTCGGATCAGGGTGCAGGTCAAGGAAATTTTTTGATACACTTTCTTTGACTAGAAGACGGGTCATTTCCCCATTTTTTTATTTTCACTGATTTCTTAGAGAATATTTCGTTGATTGAGATAATCCCCAAAATCTGTCAGGTTTAGGAGACTGATATCCATGAGTTTGAGAAGTTTGGTGCAGCTTGATTGGATTCAAAGAGACTGTTGGGCTTTGGTGGAGTCATGTCGTCAACTGAGTGCCATTCTAGATCTTTAGTGGAATGAAAGTGTTCATATAAAAGTTGCTAGCTGCTTGTTGTTCGTGTTGTATTTCCCTTAAATAACATTCTCATCCAAGCGTGAACACTTTTATCGGCCAACATCTTGTTCACAATAAATAGTTGTGTGTGTTTTAGTTCCGATGTATTGAGAAACTTGAGTCTTTCATTGCTTCTCTTGTTTTTACCACATAGTAGCAGCAGGGGGAGCTATTTGATGCTCTCCATGCTGTCACTCTAAGGTCAACTGTAACATTTAATCTGTCAAATCAGATGCGTTTCTGTTAGTCAGTAATTCAGCACTGGGTCTGAGAGATGGGTTCCCTTCTCCTCAGGAATGCAGAGTGAACACCTTATGTCACAACGCAGACATTTTAATTCGTCCATGAAGCCAAATATTCATCAAACTCTGACCCCGACTGAACAAATATGTGAGTGGATCTGGCCAACTCTCAGTCATCTCAGTGGGAAAGTTGGTTCAGATTATCATCTGGAGGGGGGAGGGATGTTTGAGGTATTTGCTCTCACTTATCTGTCAGATCATAACTCGTCACGGGAATAAAGAATGAAGATGGATTGTTTGTGTAGAAACTTATCTCTAAGCTGTTCAAAAGAAGTGCAGGTTGGGAGGGATTCCTTCAAGCAGGCGGGTCAACTTGGGGGACGGGGGCCGGAGTGTCTGTGATAACTGATTAAAATGATTTGCCAGTGTTACAAAAGTGGTTCAAGACCCACACTTTGTTTGTGTGTGTGTGAAATATGTTGTCGTATAGTGCCTCAAGGAATGAGAGATGTGTCTCCAGATTCCCGTTGCTCCTCAGTGATGAACTTCTCCCGTCACAGGCTGCTGCACCTCGACCAACATGATGAACATGACTTTAAGATTTGCTGAACTTCCTTAAGAAGATAAGAACATTTTCCCGGAGGTGTTGCAGCCTGCGTACATTCTTGCTTGCACATTCCACCGTGGGGCCTCAGAGAACATGCCTGACGTGCTTCGCATGTGTCCATGTCCCACTTCCAGCGCCGTCCCTGTCCCTTATTATTCAATGGGAATGGTTCATTGTTCTGCAGGCGGGTGGGGTTGAGGGGAGTGGGTGCAGGATGCGGCCCTGTGAAGTCGGACTCCGGACATCCGCTGCAGGATACTTGGAATGCTGCGGAGGCAGAGGGGCGCAATCTTACCGGCCCGCTCGGTGCCAAGGGAACAGTACCAGAGAGGCCAAGAGGAAGAGACTCATTCCTCTGAAGCACAAATGAGCTGTTTACATGCACGCCAGTGTCCCACTTACAGTGTGTCTGTTTGTGTACTGGAGCATGGAACTACTGCTGGAAGAAAAGTGGAGATCTTTTACTCCGACTTGACACAATTAGTCTCAAGTCCCGATGCCAGTTTTCCCTTTCAGTTGTTCCAGAAGCTTTCAGACACATATAATAAACTGCTTTCAGATATAAACTGATCTCTGGATAATCTATAAACCTTCTCAAGAGGGGTCGTATGTGAGGAAGCAAACGTCCGAATGGGAGGCTCTGGACTTTCTCTGGAGTTTCTTCAGACCAGCCCCCTGATCCAAAATCCAGAGAGGTTCCAATTGAGTTGAGTCTTCTGCTTTGTTCGTGTGTGAAAGACAAACTCAGGAGGAAGTCCAGACCCAATTGGTCGGTCATCCTCTGCAGTTTATACTCAACTCAGGAGTTCAACAGCTATAGACGTCCTACATGTCTGGAGTTTGCTTACCTGTCATGATGATGATGTAGTTGTTGTCACATGATCTATAAATACACAGTGGTCTAAAAGAATGTCATGATTCTGCCTCCTTTTTTTGTTTGGAGAGACTGGTTTTACTTTTTGAACTGGGGATTTTTGTGTGTCAGACTCTCTTTGTGATTGCACACTGTTTTGTTTATTTAGATTTGTCTTTGTGTTTTCCTGAGTTTCTGTTTTGTTTTGAATCTTCTTTCCTTGTGCATCTCCTGCTCCTGTCTTTGTCCTGTTTCTTGCCCTTGAGATTACCTGTTACTGTCCTAGTGTGGTTCACCTGTGTATACCTGCTCAGTTGTGTCTGGTGAATTCAGATAATCTGGGACATTGGTTAATGTGGGACACCTCAGTTTCAGTCTGTTTATCTCCTGTTCTGTCACATGACTTCAGGGTGTTGGTGTCACAGAAAGGGGGAGGGGGCGGGGCATGTGTCAATCAGAAGCTCCCCCTTGGACTTGCAGGACAAGGTCAGTGACAAAGGATTCTAACAAAATTAATCTTAAGGATATAAATCATTGCTGATTGTTATCAAATTATGTTTGGGATGTATTCAAGCAACAAAACATGCATTGAGTTGGATTTTAGTTTTTTTTTATCAAACATTTTCTTAGTTGTCCCACTCTATCAAATTTGATTGATAATGTGGGACAACATTCTTTGGGTAATCTGGGACAGTCATTTAAGTTCTTTAAATGGGGGAGATATGCATTTAGGGACTGAAGTAAGACAATGATAAACAACAGCTAAAGAGATGTAGCATGGATTGTAAATACAGTCTGTCCCTGTCTGTTTAAACTGATAACCAGCAGGTAATCAGTTTGTCTGTCCTGTGGTCTGCAGCCTTTGGTTTAACTAAACATGTGGAGAAGACAATGGGCTGATCCATGATGATGATGGTCTCTCACCTGCGAGGATTGTTTGTTCCCTGAGTCGCCCACAATGATGGATTAAAGAATGAATAATCTGTTAATGTTACTTGCCGTTGATTGTTTTGTTTTTGAATGTGATACACCTTTAATTGAATGTTTCAAATTAATATTACAGTTTCTTTATTTGGCAATGGGTTCTTTATGAAAAAAATATGACTTGCGATGTGATGTTAATGTGAATTAATGCATTCCCTTGTTCTTTTTCGTAATGCTTTTTTTCAAAATTGGTAATACTGAGCTTGGCTTGCATGAGTCAAAGTAATTTAGGGTTTTTTAAAGCCTAATGCAAGTGTCCCAAATACAAAGTGACCGTCCCAGATTATCACATTTAGGCAAAAACAACACTTAAACCATTGTCATGTCTTTTCGGGATGCTATCTCTCTTCTTTCTTCTTCTGGTTCGAAGTCATCTTAAGAGTTACAGTACAATATGTGGAACTTGTGTGTAAAACAGATATCGGAATAAGTTGCAGAATTCAAAATTGCAAACGATGTCCCAGATAACATAAATTCACTCGATATAGTTTTAATCAACTCTTCTGTTTGCTTCTTTAGGGCAGCCATTTTTACATGAAACAGTAGGTAAACACTGTTGCTACTAATCACATTATTTAAGATAGAGCCTGACAACGTATGATTTGTAACGGCTGTGTTTACCTATTTCCTGTCAAAATGGCTGCTGTGAACAAGGTGTACTCCCTCGATGTCTCCTGTTCTGTTCTCTACCTGAGTTTCAGCCTTCGTTTCTCCTGATTCTGCTGCTCCCTGCACTACTGTAAGTCAAACTTCAAACTCTGGCTTCTCGAGTCATTCGCATTTGAGTCAAACGTAGAACAAACTAAGGCCAATTCTGGATCCCTCTGTAGAGCTGTCTTTGTTCAGTGCCCTCTGCTGCCGGGTGTGTTGGCCCTCTAGATCTTTCTTCATAATCCAAAAGGCTTGAAAAGCATTGAGGTGATTAAGATGCTGGTTGATGAAGGCTTTAGGTGCTTTGAGTGCTGCAGCTGAATGATGACTGCTGCATTTTTAAACTGAGGCTGGAGGCTCGCGCTGAAGTTCTGAGAAAAGTATGATTGCACACAGAAAACAGAACCATGCTGTTAAAGAAGGACAAATAAATAATAAGTGATTTCAAATTCGGACTCTGTTTTAAAGATGAATGCCATCTTATAGGCTGTAATTACAGGTAGAAGCAGATGCTGGCTGCTTAAGGCTTTAGAAGAGTGGTTGTATGTGAGAACTGCAGCTTGTGGAGGAAGAAGCTTGAGCAGAGGCTGTTGTTTTCACTGACTGGTCTTTGACTCGTAGTACGAGCACTGTTTGGTGAAGGAGTGAGGCAGCAGAGGTGGGAGCTGATCCTCGCTGTGCACAGACAGGAGCTGGGGATGCAGCAGGCGGCCAGAGCCTGTAAACGATGGCTGAGACTGGAACTGTGTAGAGCCGTTGGACATTCGGGATGGAGGAAAGCTGCGTGTTGAGGTACCAGCTGACTGTTTAGTTGCAGGTTCAATGCTGATGGTAATCGTAGTCATGTTCATGAGGTGGGAGGAAACCTCATGAGCGTAAAGTCCCTCTACAGCTTCATGGAGGCCAGATACCACAGCTCAGTTTTCAATGACATCAATCTTTGGTAAAAAAAAATGGAGCATTGTCTCTGTTGATATTGAGCCCGGTCAGGGTAGGAATCCTCTGATGCACTTTGTGCGTGCACACTTTGATGCCGCGTCCCGTTATGTAAAAATTGTGTAGAACATTCCTTGTCCATTCAAGGCTAATGAGGGCATTGGATTTGGTCATCTCGTGTAATTAGTTTGCAGATCCCCCTGCAACTACAAAACCCCCGCTCACCACAGCTTCTCCCCATGCTTCTTATGCAATGACATGCAGGAGTTTGACTGAGTGTGACCTCAGTGCAGCGCTTTGTGCCGCACGACTGAGGTGTGAGCTGTGACCTCATCCTACATCTATGTACACTTTACTTTTGACACGAATGGTGAAGTATTTGAAAGAATATATTTAGACAAGCCCTATTGAAATTGTAAGGATTATTTATTACTATTATTATTTTTCTGGCAAATTAATTGGCTGTTTGAGGGCTTAACATGCTCAAACTCTTACCAAAATTTGCAGAAAATTAGAAAGTGGTGAAAATGTATTATTTTCTTTTTTTCTTATTATGGTGTAATGTTCCCATGGATACGCTTGGTTTAGATCAAAGTCACAAATGTACATATAGGAATTCTAGGATGCAATTGTAAGATTGTATGATCCTTTTATTTAGGTATGTATAAATTAGGTGAATCAATGTTCAATCCTCACTTGGTTTACTTGGTTCACTAAGTTCACCTGGTCATTACTTAGCTCTCTGCCACCGATTCGCTTGGTTTACTTTTCTGGACGTAATTTGCTTTTTAATTTCTCTGACCTCGACAAAAGAATTACAGAGAAACATGCAGTTTGAAATTGGGGGAGATCTCCTGCAGGAGGAGAAAAAGAGTGAAATCTTCCATGGTTATGGTGGAAAGGAGCCAATTGTTTTCAAGATAAAGCTAAAAAATAAGAGGAAGCGCTGACCTATTCAAACTGAGCCGGTCTCAGGTGCTGCCTCCTCTGAAGAGCAGCCACAGGTGGAAGTTGATTTTTCATCCACCCAGAACACTGAGGAGGACGAGACGCAACCAATCAGCAACCAGACTGACCTCACTCTCACTCCTCATGTCAAGACCTCAGTCACAGAGGAGGAAGAGGAGGAGCTGCCTGAGGACATTGTTGATGTTGCATCCACCCAGATCACTGAGGAGGAGATGCAACCAATCAGCTGCCGGGTTTTTCCACCCAAACAAAACTGTCACATGAATTCATAGGATTATTTCAGATTCAGTGTTGGGTGCCATTCAGTCGTGATAACGTTGTGCTATACTTGATATGCCTAGAAAAGAAACCAGGAAAAAAAGGGGGGAACTGATTAGAATCTACAGCACACAGGCATTGTGGGACACGCTAATAAATCAGCCAGAGGAAGAGTCGGTTTACATTCTTTCCCTGGGAGTGAATTAAATAACTACGGGCGTCTTTTCAAGGACGTGACGCCCGTACTTATTTCTATTCCCCAAAACTTCCTCATCTTTCCAATATATTGCAGAAATATGAGTCAGTGCCTGATTCAAGTTTTATCATAAAACATTCAAGTCCTGACAGCCCCCCAAAAGAGAAACAAAATCATCCTGATTGCCCCCTGTTGGTTGACTGCAGTATAGGTCATATTACTCTCACCTCCTCCATGTTAGCAGATAGGACATGGACCAAACTAAAAGGTGAGAGTCATAAAGCTTTTCTGTTGATGGTTTCTGTCATTTAAGGTCATTCTTATCGCCCTGATGTATATTCAACTGTCATTTTACCAGTAAGTTTGGTTTTAATTTGTTATTTGATGTTATAAAAAAAGGATGAAATGTCTTGATTGACAGCTGAGACTGACTCCTGATTGGTTGAGCCTATTTATCTGCGGGACTTCGATACCGTAGTCACTTCCTGATTAGATTCTAGCTCCATATTCATCAAAAGAGCAAGATGGCGGCACCTGTATCCAGGATATATTGTCTTCATAGGAAGTAGGAAGTACTGATTCCTCATCCATCTTTATATACTTGGATGTTGGATTGTCTACTGCTTTTCTCCAGACGGAAATATCTCAAACACTACTGGATGAAATATTTCCTCCACATTATTCACCAAACTATGAAGTCTCCTGACTATGGAGGCAACAACAGTTTGTCAGACGTATATGTCTCCCTCATTAAATGTAACTTTGGAAATTGTCATTTATTACTGAAGATTTTACTCAGTTCTTGAAGACACAATGTACACGTGTGTAGATAAAGACAAGATGACTCAATCTGATATGTGCATCTCTATTTAATGGTAAGTGAGCATAATTTACTTTAGGTGGATTTATGCCGCATGCCAGACCACTCAGAAGTTGGATATTTCTGAGTTCTGAGTTACGACTTCTGAGTTTACGACTGGCTGACCGTGAGAAGCTGATTGTTATTTTATTCTCGTGATGAGACAACTCAACTGTGACCAGTGCAGCCTTCTCACATACATAAACAAAGCAGAGGAAATTTTATTTTACAGCACTTTTATAGTTAATAGCTGGAAAATTCCAACATCCGAGTGGTCTGGAATGCAGCATTAAATATTTTACAATTGATATTAATTACACAAATAACACAGCTGGTTTTGATGTTTATAATAAATTCCAAACCTGTGAGAAGCGATGTAACCTTTGTATTTGTCATAACTTGTTTTGTGCATATTTAACAGTATCAACTGGACTCATGAGGTCTCTAACTTGGATAAAAATGAAACATCTTGATATAAAATAGCATCACTCTTTAGGTGATGAGGGGACATTCCTAACATTGCTGAGGTAAAAAGCTGAGGAACCAGTGGTTTCTGGATGATTGTTTTTTCCAGAGTTACTTCAGATTTGGATCTAAAATATGCTGACAAATGTCCACATTTTTTTCAAATGATTTCACTGTTTGCCTCATGTCCCAATCCTGCAGCATCAGTGCCAAGAACTGCTATTTTTTGCTAGTTTGATAAAAATAATTAGTTTGATCGTGTCAAACAGTCTGTGGTGACCGATAAAAATGGGCTTTCCCACACTTTTGCTTGTGAGTCCAAAAACAACACACAGAGAGTTCTCTATCTAATCACACCTCAGTTATCTCATGTAGCATGAAGAATTTGTGCAAGAATGTTTGTTTTCATATTATTCTCCCGACTAATCAGATACTGTGGAGGATGGTGTAAGAATGTGTGCACTCTCGGTTGTCGAGAGGTAAGAAGACTTCTCGCTTCATTACATACAGGCAGCTGTTGTCACTTTACAAGGAGGTGGGGGGAGATAACAGCTCTGTTATCAAGATTACCCTAACTTACTTTTTTTTTCAATCATCCATTCCAAGAACACACACCGCCTCCAACTGCCACTGAACTATGCAGGAAGCTTCAATCATTTCACTGTTGCCAAACTAACTAATAATGTCTCTTACTTCCCCTTCCCCAAATAAAACTCCACATTTAGTGCCAGTCAGCAAAGCACTGGGTTTGCCTCAGCGCAGCAGCTTGAAAGTTGTACGTTCCTACCTGATCTAGAATCTGCAGAGCTGATTCAAATACCTTCTCAGTCAGACTCAAAACAGTATTGACCCTAAACGGCTTCCCTTCCTTTCATGCCTGAGTCAACTCCAGTGCTTCTGTGTGTTTAAGTCTTTAATTGCTCAAGTCATAAAATTGTCAGTGTTGTTGGAGATCAGAGGGGACATTGTCGTCACCTGTGGTGATCACTCTGCAGGGTGACTCGGTCATAAATCAACTGTTTCTCGCAGTTGTACTTTCTTTGTTCTGTTGATTCAGCAACATGTGTCAGGCACTTTTAATGATTTGTACATCTACATGGTTGTATAAACAGTGTGCAGTGGCCATTCTAAATCTGCCTTTCCTCTTCTCCGGTGTTAACAGTTCTACTTTTTATAAACAGAGTGAAGTGGTGCAGAGTGAAGTTATACAACTTTGTGTTCATCCTACCTGGTTAGTCTGCAATGAAGATTTTAAAAGTCAGTATTTTTAATTAAATGTGTGAATAAGTTTTATTACTGTTCACATGTGTGGTTTATATGTAAGTTTGAATGATTGACTGAACTGGTGTTGTTTCTCTACACATCGGAGGTCTGTTAAGTAGTCGGCACAATCTTCAGAGTCAAATTCACAACTTTTCAAAATAAAAGGTTCTGTAATCCAGCTCCATTAATATGCTTTTACTTTCAAGACAAATAGCCAAACAGGAAGTGAAAATATTAATTTTGTTGCCATGATGGAGCGCAACAACCGTAAATGTCAGTCCGATATGGTGAAATAAGAATATGAAGTTATATCAAAATGATGTGCAGTTGACACATGCGGTTTGATCTTTTTGCAGACCACTGTTACAGTTGGTCCGAGGCTGTAGGAGACATGTTCAACTCAGTCCATAGACTGAAGATACACTGCCCCCAATGAACGCTGCAGAGAACTGGTCGCCTGTTTATTTCATCTTTATTAATATTGAACATATCGCATGTCGAAATTGTACTAAAGTCGGCATTTCATTTCCCTTGGCAATTACAAATTCACATACCAAGGGGGAAGCCAATCATTTGACAGTTCTGCAAGAAATTCTTTCCACAGGCAGATGTGGTTGAATTACTTGGTAGATTATAGAGATAAAATGCCTCAGTCAGAAAGTGTTAGCTCGACTGGTTGAGAACTGACAAAGCTTTGAAATATGCAAATGGGGGATAAGAATGTGTGCTATTCATTCTTTACACAAACAGAATGTGAGTTGTGATGTGTGATTGTTAGAGGTGTTTAAAGTCCTGTGGTGTAAGATATGTATTAATATGATTAATCTGATGATGCTGTTTATATTGTGTTGTCAGTGTTGTGAAGGATGAGCTGTTCAAGCATCGTAGATTAACTGAAGAAGTTCCCAGTCTGATTAGATGTCTGCTTCTCATCACTGTTATCTTGCTGGAAATAAAGGATCTTCTGGCTTTAACATAAATTGTTCCTCTTTATCGTGGCTCCTCTGTCTCTGCAGTCAAGGCCTGTGGATTTCGTCAGGCACGTAATGGCCACTTGACAATGCACTATCAGCGGTGTGCAGGTCTCCCTCCCACGCTTTTAACGCGCTCACCCCGAGCTGCACATGCTGCTCCACTGAGAGCGAGTTTGTATGCAAATGGAAGGGCTTCCTGTTTATCTGCTGAGGCCAGGGTGGGATTTCCTCACGTCTGACCCCACCAACTCCCCTGTCTCCTTTCACCCTTTAACTCCAGTCTACCATCTGGAGAGAGAGAGGTTATCACAACAAGCCGGTGGCCTCTCTTTGTTTGTTCAGAGAGACCTGCATCTATCAAAGTTCTTTGCTGACACGGTGTCATCAATAAATATTAAGTGGTTTGCTCATTATTCAGACGTCGGCATTCAGAGGCCCTCGACAACAGGTGGAACTCAGAGTAGATTCCGCTTTTCAGGACAATACAGAGCATCTCATACCAGCACTTCATGTTCAAAACTGTGCATTTCCTCATTGTCATTACTGACTGACTGAGTCTGTAGTTGATGTTGATGGTGTTTATTTAAATACTTGCATATAAAATCCAAATAGTTTTCAGGGTCAGATAGGACATCAAAGTGTCAGACTTGTAAAAAAATATGTTTTCAATATTGACAGAATTACCAATTATTTTCAAAAAAACAACACATGGCAGATAGCTTTTTTCCCTTTTTAACGAGGCTGAGATTTTACTTTGAAATATGAAAGATCGGGATATGAACACATCACTGTTTCAAGCTGTGGATCTGCAATATGGGGGTTGGGACCTCTTGAAAGGGTTCTGAGGTCAATCTGAAAAATAGCCGTTTTCAAATATACAAACCATAGAATTTCCAGAGTGTTCATGCAATGGGTGGAGGTCCGGATGGTGCATGTCTTCTACGTGTATGGTACCGACTTGTTTTTTTCTTCCAGTTATGCATTGAGATGTGTTACAAACATCCTCTACACACCAACTCGCTTGCAGTGAATCTCCTGCTGTTTTCTCCCATCCGCTCATTCAGATATACACCTGAGTTTTTAATAATTCCACTGGAGAATGTTAGGAGATAATCCGGAGTTCAGTGCATGTCTGAAAGCAGCTTTTGTGTAAAGCAGCTATAATCAATATTACCATACTGAGTAATTTATCTGAGATTTGTAGGTTTTATTTGAGCAGCGTAAAAGCTCTGTTTCAAAAAGCAGACTTGCACCACCTGTCTGGCCCCGAAATTCTTGTCCTGTTCAAGGCGGGAATGTTGTCTTTATTCTGCCTCACTGTCCTGCATGACACGGACCCAGAATGGGGGTCAGGATTATTCCGCCTTTATGCCAACAGCAGGAGAATTGAGCGACAGCTGTGTTAAAGGGGGAGCTGGCACGGGGAGAGAGGACACTGACGCTGTTGTTACATGTCAGCCATCTGATTCTGAAGCGCAGAGATGTCTAAAATCCCAGACTGGGCCAGCAGTATGCGGTTTGGATTGGTTCAGGGTAAACAAACAAAGTCTTTATAACGAAGGATCTTTTTAATGGCAGTATAGCAGGATCTCTGTTTAAAAGAGTATCACATGTTCTATGGACACACGCTCAATAGATCAATCTGTCCTGCAGCTGTGAGATGCGTCACTCTTGTAATGTTTGCTTTTAATATGATAACATTTGTTGATATTGTTTGTCACTGTAATAGTGTAAGTTGACTGCTGATGGCGTAGCGAGCGGCGTCTCAACTCCTGGGGGAAGATTTTCCATCCCTACCCCTTGTGGCTCAGCTTGCAGGGGACACACCTATCACCCGACCCCCTTCAGGAAGGAAACAACCAGTATTAGCCTCAGCCACCATTGTAGAGCTCAACATGGATAATCAGTTACAAGCATTATTCATAAAGTTACCTTCATTCATTTAATGAAGGGAAAGTCCTGATGGTCAAAGATGGAAATAGAAATATTATGTTCAATTTTTAACAAGGAAAACTATATATGATAACTATAAACAATATGTCCTGTTTAAATATAGCCTGACTTTTGTTTGGGGATTTATTTATTGAATCTATTAATGTATTAATCTACACTAAGATATTAAATGTTGAAACATGAGGACAAAAGAACAATAACATGTACTGGTGTGTAGTTAAAATAAATACTTTGTTGGCGCCCAGCAGTCTGTTGCAGTCAATCAAGCACAAAGTTTAGAGTATACGCTCTTGTGTTCACTTGTGTGTCTGTCCGGAAACACTTTCTCCAGACACCACAGGGAAATACGCCAGAAATCGGCCTCAGAAATCCAAAGAAACATCCGCAATTTTAGAAAGGAATGTCACATTCCTTTGCAGTTGACTGAGCCCAGTCTTCCAGAGTGCCTCGTATCAGGAAGTACCGCACAATGGGAGCAAATTGCCAGAAACACAAAGTCAGACATTCGGGACAGAGGTGGGGGCAGACATAGGAAACAGTGTTAGGCAGGGCTCTCAGACATAACCTCTGCTAGCGTATTCAACAAATAATATATCTAAACATAAACTGATCATATATTGGAATGGACCCCTATTGAGCTTTTAGTTAATATGCTAAATAATCAAATTTGTTGGACTTATCATGTAAAACATTAATGGATTTGTTTTGAGCACAACTACGGAAATTGGGTTGTTAATGGGTGCTTCAATGGACAAGAGCAAACACAGAGTACATCATCTGAGAAATTTGGTAAATTGCTCAAAATATAACATTTAACAGGTAGATTTATAACATGAAATTGTATGTATATAATATCGCACATTCATAACCCACACACAAATAACTAAGTAAATGTTTTCAATAGTTATTAGTCATATGTTTATCTGTGAATATACTGTACTTTTAATTTGTAAAAAACGAATTAAAGTATACTGGTCTAAATGATTAGTGCCAAGTGAATTGGCCTAAAGCAACAGCAACTCCTGTCATTTAAACTGATTTAATGTTGAAAAGACAAGAACTATTTATGAGCTAAATACTTCAGCTGTTTATAAGTAATAAATGCCCAAAAATGTATATCTAAAAAAAGGGACAATGCAAATCTGCCAAATTCCCTATGTGAATTATCTTTCTCAGTTTAATACATTTATTATTTTTTCCTTATTCCAGTTTTTCCAGGATAGAAAATGGAAATCCCAGTCTTTAACCCTTGCCTTCCAGTTTACAGGGCTGTTAGGTATTTGGCCTGTGGTCCACCACCTGCTCTCCGTTCAGCCATCTCTAGCTTCAAGCACTGAGGAAATCCATCTCAGTCCACTGGCTGATGAGCAGATTTGGCGCTCCACTCCACTTCACTCCACTAAAAGACGACCTCATCTGGCCTCGAGGCAACGCCTTTACTGGCCATCTGCCTCCATGGGGACTGCACCAGACCTGTATAGATGGGGAGGGGGAGGGCAAGGTTATAAGTGCAAGCACATACATGCATCTGTGTAACCTGACATTCATCGTTCAGACTTGTTGCAACTGTAACTTTGGATCCACAAATTATGGCGTGGATTAAAATGGAACGCGTTCGACATGAGCAACAAAGGCTGTGCGGTTAAACAGTCTGAGCATTTTCTATAAACTGAACGTGACCCGCAGCTGATGTGACATCACATGCTTCCTCCACCTGCTTTCACCATAATGGCTTTGGACCAGGAGAAAGGGAAGATTACACTTGAATGGGTCCTCTCTTAGGGGAACAGGTGGTAGGTTCAGCTTGCACTGAATGGAACAACATATTTGAAGTCACTCTCCCCCGCTCTCTGTTTTGCGTACACTGCATTCTTGTAGCAGGAGTCCATATGGCGGGTGGCTGACAGGTGCATCTGCCTCTGAGCTGGAGGGCAGGAGATCGTCTGCTCTGTGTGCTTTGTTTCCTAATAACATCTGCCCCTTAGCCTGCAGCCCCAACACACTGCTCTAAATACTGTCATTTGATTCTAAGGGTAAATGAGTCAGAAAATGTACATCTTAAACTGTACTCGCCTATTACTTTGAAGATTATGTAATGTTTACACTGATAAACCTAAAAGAATCCCTTTTAAATCTCTCAAATGTATAACTAGTTTTTGCCACTTCTTGTTGTATAAACCTTCTCACGGAAAAAGTTATTTTTTCAACAAACATGAGGCAGCATTCTGATGGAGCAGCTCAAGCGTTCACAAGAATGCTTGTGTTGTATGTTGACACAAGCTCTGTGTTGTGAGCCAAACACAAGTTGCTTGTTTTCCTGAAATGGCAAAACTGAGCTTAGCACCTTCCAAAGGTTCCTGTAACACTGACAACAAGGACTATTC
Organism: Pseudopleuronectes americanus; assembly: GCA_038501795.1. Classification (NCBI taxonomy): domain Eukaryota; kingdom Metazoa; phylum Chordata; class Actinopteri; order Pleuronectiformes; family Pleuronectidae; genus Pseudopleuronectes; species Pseudopleuronectes americanus. The sequence goes on from CM076724.1 coordinate 4,702,676, forward strand.
GAGAATCAATTTCCTTTACACCACTCAAATATCAGCCTGGTGTCTTTAATTCCATTCAAACACAGGGACATTACTTAATACAGTAACTGAGTTCCACATGTTTTATTCAGAAGGCTTGTAAACGAAAGTTTGGCCTGCTTTGAATAATTACTAGATTCATCATTATCTTAAAATATCCTAAAGTTCCATATTATAACAAATCCTGCTTTCCTGAATAGTTGGTGTGATTAATTATACTTCACAAACCTAAACTAACCTTAATAAATGGGTACGTTGTTTTTGATGTGTATTACATTTACAGTCTTTTCTCTCATGATTGAGTCCACGCCTTTTCAACAAAATCACTTTGTCCATTGTGTGGATGTGCTGGTTAGGACGTTGCCATAGTACTTGATGCACAATGCTCACCTGTCTTTGAAGGTGGCTGCCAAGGCAACCTGGCTACAGTGCAAAATACATTGAGTGTCATAATTAAGTCGGCCCATTTAGTCTTCTTTTTCAGTTCTGTACATTTGTATGTATTTGTCTGTCCATGTATCAGGTGTGTCAGTACGTGACAAAGTCATATCAATCCCTCCTGTTTAGAGATGTGACGTGTGTGTATATGTGTGTATTTTGGTGTGGCCGTCAGCAGCACAGCGTCTTAATCGATGCTGGAGCGGCCATAACGGATTTGTTTGTGCAAATGTGACAGCAGGATGTTGGTGTAGCTGCAGAGATGACTATCACCAGAGCAGCTGCTCTCTGACCCCAGGCTAAAGCAGATGGCCTGGTCAACAGCATAAATGCCACAGTCGACTCATTAGAGGGACTGCAAATGCATTTAAAAGCACAATGTAAATGCTTAGTAAAAAACAATGATGTAACAAATATGGCTTGATTACTTGTGAGTAGAAAGCAAGAACTACAGGACATGTTAGCTGGGTGCCGGTTGAGAGTTGTGGGATGACGGCTTCTATCCAAAATAACTCTCAAGCTTAAGTTCTATTTGCATGCTCTGATCCTCTTCACCACAATCCACATTTAGTCGTGTCTACATTCAATTTGGATTGAATTTCTCTTGAGAGCTACATGCCATACATATAAATGTTACCAGACAACGAATACCTAATAAATGGGACTGATGGCTTATAAAACCACAATTAATTGTTTGGAATATATACTGGGATAAGCCCGAGTTAAATATAGAAGTTGTGACATGTTGGTTCGGACTTTTAAATTGGTTAAAGAGAGTTTCTGATGGAGGCGGTTTGGCTCCGTTCAGCTTGCGTCACATCCTTGTCTTGTTTGCAAAAGAACGAAAAAGATAAAAAGAGGGAGTCGGCAGCTGTGTTGTTCTATTTGTTTGCTCCTCTGGAATAGTTGCAGGTAATTATTAAGCTCTGCCCATGTAGCGTGTCTTTTATACCTGTACTTTCACGTGAACTCCAAATGCAATCTCATTACAGAATGTAAATGAGAAGATTAATAAAAAAAATTTAAGTCACTTGCCACAGTTTCAGAGTGTGTTCAAACCCCATGAAGATGTGTTATTTTATATATAGTTAAAACTCTTTTAATGCAAAGTCAGTAAATGATCTGCTTACAACTGCTTTACAGTCACATTATAAACCTTGTTCAAACTGATGATCCAACGCTTGATAGTGGGAGTGTTTAGATATATTGTCTAAGCTCATGTCTAAAGAGGCAGAAACATGAGAGTGAAGAACATAAAAGATGAAGCCAGGGAAATCAAATTTCACCAGCATGTCATTAAATTCAATATTAAAAATGCAGAGGAAAATGTATCATGGTGTACAATTTGGTGAAGACCCAAATTTGGATCCAGTGGTTTATATTTGGTTTCATATAGGGACTGTAGGGCCTATGAGGTTAGAGTATGTGCTCTACTGAGTGCCCTTCTAGTTTGTAGTAAATTTAAAAGACGTCTACTCTTAGTTTTTGAAAATGTCAAACTCTCAAACTTGTAGTTCGAGCTACTCTTTAGATACTCTTGATGGCTATTTTATTTGACCAAATGAAAAATGTTTAATTTCACTGTGGAGCTCTGTGGAACTAAAGACCATAATATGAACCTGAATAAAACTGTTCTAAATTTAGAGAATCAAATCCGCTTCAAAGTAGCTGAACCGAGATAAAGGTAGTGACTGAAAACCAGTGAGGCGATAGGCCCATGGGGCATTCATGAAAATATTTGTCCTTGCCTTATCTGTAAACAGCATCATCCACAGGCGTAGTCCTGTTTGGATTTCCTTGCTGGTTCAGGGTGACTTGTTGACTTTTATGCTGAAGTGAGGAATTCCTTGTGTCACCAGGTGTGAGAAACCGTTTCTTAGTTGTGTGCCACGAGTCAGGCTTGTGTAAATGTTGTTCAACTCCAGTTGTCTCGCCATCCTTAAATGTGGCTGCTGGCATTTGATTAAAGTTTTAGTCTGTGTTTAAAGGAACAAAACATGGGTTGTCCCAAGTCTACTGCTGTCAGGAACCATTGTATATCTAGAAATGATCAAATATATTTTAAATCATTCTAACTTAGCTTTGTGTGTTCTTTGTTCAAATTTTGTCAGACTGAAAATTGTCAAAACATCGAAAGAAAATCACATCAACACACGTTTTATCTCTTCTTATTTCCTGACCCATATAACGTTCATAACCATTAACTGTAAAGCAAAGGTGTGGTTATGAATTGGGACTGTCAAGCTCTAACATTAGTTATTAGAAACCCGCCATTAAACGTAAAATATCATTGGCTGTTGGGTACCCTCTTGTCATCCCCCCGTAAAACAGCAGACTGGAGGCTTGGTCAGACCCCATGGACATGGTAATGTGAGGAATGCGGCCATTTCCTCCTTTGCAGGAAAACAAAAGGAGCTGCTGAGGCGCCCGGCTTGTCCCACCTCACATAACAAGGCTGCTGCTCGCTGATCAGTTTGCATTGTGTGAACCCAGTCAGGCCAGGCCACACCATTAACGGGGTTCAAATAGCTGATCTTAAATGTCACTACTGATAGTGCATTTGTTTGTATGATTCAGGAAAAGGGTAAAAAGTCTCACAGGATGTTTGTGATTAAAAACTTAAATGTGCTGCCATGGGCTGTGTCCAGAATCACCTCACTAATCATCATACAGCACATTATATAGGGAGCTCGCCATTTTGTAGTGCTGTCCGTATATTTTGTGAAATTTCTTATATTCTATGTAGTTCACCCATTGTTTCCTACAATGCAAAGGGAAAAGAAGTGCACAACCGATGGTCACTGACAATAGCTATATATGCATTGCACACGCGGAGAAGGGAGTGCAGCAGGAGCAGCCATATCTTATGTACACATGTAAATACGAGCAGAGCAACACAGCAAAAAATCAAACGATGATGTTTCTACATTTAAAATTTTAAACCTGCGACAATGACGTTATTACTGGCTTAGGGACAAAGAAATCAAGTTTTGTCCAATAAGGTTTTTTTTCTTTTGCTGATGAGCTCGCTATTAAGTCCTATAAGGCAACAATTTTGAACATATATTTCTAAATTTGGCTGCTCTCTCTCTCTCTCTCTCTCTCTCTCTCTCTCTCTCTCTGTCTCTGTCTCTGTCTGTCTGTCTGTCTCTGTCTCTGTCTCTGTCTCTGTCTCTGTCTCTGTCTCTGTCTCTGTCTCTGTCTCTGTCTCTCTCTCTCTCAGCAAAACACAAGCAATGCTAATGTCAATTATGTACAGCTTTAGCAGGCTCACTTCTTTAGTCAGGTCCCTCTGTGGTTAAATGAATAAAAATAAACATATTCACATTCACATTCTTGCCATATATACACATAGTATATATTTATACTTCATGACCTTGAAGGGGTGTTGATTGCTGAGCTTAGAGGAGGTAGAAAGTGGACTCTGATACTTGTGGACAAAGCCAGGGTTGCCCTTCACCCATTCTAACTGTCTTTATTCTAAATGAAACTATTGTGTGTGTGTGTGTGTGTGTGTGTGTGTGTATGCGTGTATGTGTGTTTGTGTGTGTGTGTGTGTGTGTGTGTGTGTGTGTGTGTGTGTGTGTGTGTGTGTGTGTGTGTGTGTGTGTGTGTGTGTGTGTGATTTATTGACCCTCTTCAAATAGCTAATTAACTTCATATGTAAAGTGCTTCTGTGGAGGGAACAGCAGGCAATCACAAACAGTTTACAAGTTATGTTTGTGCTCAACACACTTGAATAATGTTCATACATAATCATACTATACTTCTATGATTGAGATTTGGGTTCAGTATCCAGTTAGCAGTCATGCAGCCTGGTATGTCTGACCCTGAGTGGAGACATTAAAAAGAAATAAATGCTGACTTGTACCAGCAAGTTTAGCACTGATTCACATAGGCATCACTGTCTGTGTGTAAAGACACAGATGTAGTGTGAGTCATGACACATGACATGTCTGCATTGCATTAGCAAGTCTGTACATACAATTTGTAGATTTACTCTCATCCTATCAATCCAAGCTTTAGTGATATTGAAGCCACGGATATCATACAGACATACTGAATGTCTGGCACAGTATTTTCACAGAATGAAATGGGTGAGTCATGCTGCTCAGTGTGAAGCTGTCCTCGTTGGCTTTACGTGACTTTAGCCCAATTCATGCGTCTGCGTCAAAGCTACACTGTAGGTACGCACATAGCCTACGGACGTATCCTATGTATGGGGCGGAGCTGTCCTAGTTGTGTGTAGGTCTGTGTGAGCAACTGTGTTACAACGCTGAAACCCTAGTGGAGTAGAGTTTCTATGCTGGTGCTGAGTGTCTTCAAGTTTCTAGTACACCTATATATATATAAATTCTCTGGCGTCTCTGTTTGATTCAGATCAATGGCAAGTGTTTTGAGTGTTCGGGCTGATAGTTGTTGAAGTCTGGTTACTTATTAGTTAGTTTTTACACATAGTGAATTTGTAAATATTAAAGAAACTAGAATCCAGTAAACTGTGTGGTAGGCAGGTTTTTTCTGGACAAACAAGACGGTTTATATTGTTTCTGCTAAGCTAAGCTGTCTGTCTTGAGGCTGTTGCCTTATGTGTGATCAATAGATATTAGTCATCTCTGTCATCTTGTTTGGCCTTGTTAATAAAACAGTAGCTATCAATAATTATCACAATATTAATTTATTCAATGGAAGTTCAATATATATCGATGTGATACTTGGGAATTGTACAGTGATCAACCTCATATTTGTGAGATAATTGGCGGTTTCTCGAGTGTTTAAAATCTGTCTTTAAACTTAGAAAAAATATAAATGTGACATGTGACTCACAGATTTTTTGTCTTGATATAATTTTTGGCCATATCTCCCGCCCCGATCATCCCATCTAACATTGGGCAAGAAAATCAAACAACATGCAGCAGCACTTAGTATAATAATGTATAATATCCTTGTAAAATGGTGCGACAACACAACATGTGGTGTTATAAACCTCTCGCTTCGAAATCCGTTGAGTCTTATCAGTGGTTGAAGCAATCCACATTCTTCAGTTACGGTTGGACTGTTGAACTGCCATGCAAATGAGCAGGTGCACGTCGGTCTGTGAGTGTTTAAGATAAAGTAACCTGCAGTTGGGCTAAACTGACTGACTGCCCTGACAAGTGGAGACTTGTTCAGCCCCCACCACCAACCCATAGGATGATCCCTTTTATGCAAAGAAGGCTGCATGTCAATAACATTACTATCCTATACTGCAGTCCAACCCCCACTGCCAGCTGATCATCATCTACATGCATGTGTGTGTGTCTGTGGAAAAAAAAGCATATAGCTGGTGCTGGTGGAGGGGAGAACAGCAGATGGCAGGGCAGCCCCCATCATGTCTGCTTTTTGGGGAGAACAATACGTCTCTCAGAGCTCTTATTAAAGGAGGGGAAGGGGATTTCGGTCCACGGACAGCTGGCAGGCATCGTGCCTCACACCCGCCCCTCTCCCTCTGTGTCCACAGACACAGACACACACTCTGCAATTAACTGGCACGGGCCACAGCTTAAATATTTACCAGGCTCATGCAAACAAAAGGCTGCTCAAGAAATAATGATTAATCCACGTCTCAATTATATGACAGAACTGTTATTGATGACTGCTTCAGTGGTAGCTGGACGTGGATCTGTCACCTGCTTCGTGAAGAATTTCTATCATGTTAAACTTGTTAAATCCACTGTGTAATACACTAGAGTGTAATTCTTTGTCTTAATTGAACAAGGTTAGAACCCTTTTAAAAAGGGGGAGCTGGCAAAACATTGATGATTGTCCAATGAGTTGAGCACCAGAAAATGAACTAAACCTTTTATTATTGATGGTGTGTATCATGGAAACAATGGTAGAAGTTTGTTGCTTGTCTCTGTTTCATTTCACTGAAAACTGAATACCTTTGTGTTTAGGATTGACGGTTGGAAAAAGCAAAGAATTGCTTATGGAAATCTGAGACATACGTGTTTTTCAATGCCTCTGGTATTTTATAAACAAAGAACTTCCTTGTTATTAATGAGTAGTGATGGTCTATTACAACCATTTTATTACATTGTGTGAAGGTAGACTGAAAACTGCTATTTGTGCAGTGTACTTTTTTTTTATCTCGACATTTTATAAATGCCTTTGACTTCAATCTTGATCACTTGGCTTCTCTCTTCTTTATTTGATGGAGAAACCTATTATACTTCAAAATATGATTCCTACATAGCTTCGATACGTTATCTATGCCAGTGGTTGAAGTGTTTCATGGAACTTTATGATCTTGCAGTCTCACAATAACATTCCTGTGTTTCTCCTAATACTGTGAGGACTTCTCCTTTTGATTTAGAGGAGCCTGGATTCCCCCCCCCCAAATACTGCACCACAACAAAAACAGCATCTCTTTTACATGACACAGGCAGCCAGCTGAGATGGTGCTGCTGCTGCTCTGAATCCAAATGTCTCTGTTGCTCCAGCCTCCTCCTCCTCCTGCTGCCTCCTCCTCCTCCTCCTCCTCCCCTGTGCTCTGCTTTTGATCCACAGGGACTTGCAGCCTTTACATTCCAGTCATTCCAGCCGCAGCGAACAATCGGCCCTCAGTTATTTATTAGCGCAGCTCGCCGCTCGGCTCAGTCTGCCGCTGCTCTCGCACACACACGTACATGGAGCAGAGACGCGTGGGAAACCCGCGGACATTGTAGAATCGAGCGCAAAAACCCGGGGAGATAATACAGCACATGAGAAGCAATCCCTGTGTGATGAGACTCGCGATCGGTGAGTTTTTTCTACGTTTCTTTGTTTGTGTGTGTGTGTTTCCTCGATGTGTTTGTGCCGCTGCTCGCTCCGGGGCCGGAGGGTGCTCGAGAGCCGGAGGACCAGACGTCTCGTTCTGTGCATGACGCGCTACTCGTCTGTTGGAGTGATCGCTTGAGTTTTGTTATAAATGGAATTATATCATATAGGCTTTTTATTTTCAGTAAACAACCTGAACCTTAATATCCTGAACTCCACAGTTATCCGAAATTAAATGAAAACTACGGCTCAGTGTAAACACTCTGTTTATATTGGATAGTATTTCTATTCAACTTCTATTTTAATTCTCCTTGCATTTATATTTCATGTTTACTAAGTATTATATTAGTACTACTTTTTGTCGCAACACTGCAAAGTTCCCCATTGTTGGACTAATAAAGGAGAATATTAGGTTATTTGGTCTTGTGTGTATATTTATATATACACATAAATAAAAAAAGTGTATATATATATACACTTTTTTATATTCTTTGTATTCATGTATCTCATCATTAATTCATTAGCAGTCCACAGGGATTACTGTTATTTTCTATTTTCTTCTCTATTGTTGTATGTGTCCTGTATGAGGATATGTCGGGTCCATGTCTTACTGTCAAACAGCCAATTTGATTTTTGAGAAATCAGTCTGTTTGTACGACTTGGAAGTTATTCTTTACATTTTGTTAACAATAAAACTGGATCTGCACTGGCATCACTCACAGGGGTATTTCCAGCAGTAGAGGAGCCTGTACATTTTAGTAGAGAAGAATGTTGACAGTGTTGGCTTCTGCATGTGGTTCACAACAGGAATATGATCATGATTAGTAGAAATGAATGATGTTTGGTTAAATTATAGGCAAAATGGAAGATGAGTATATATTATGAAAGTCTGATCAAGATCATTATTTCCCTTTCAGATTTGTGATTTGTGAAGCACCAAACCCTCCAGCTCCAGGCTGATAGTTTTTCGTTTTGCTTCCTGTTGACTGAGATGAGAACTGCTGAAGACTCCTCTGGAACGGTCCTGCACCGTCTCATCCAGGAGCAGCTCCGCTACGGGAACCTGACAGACACTCGCACACTGCTGGCCATCCAGCAGCAGGCCCTGCGTGGAGGCAGCAGCGGAGGGGGCACCGGCAGTCCCCGCTCTTCACTAGAGAGCCTCACCCAAGAGGAGACCCAGTACATCCAGATGTCAACACGCCAGGAGCCTCAAGGCCAGGAGCACCAGGGGGACTGTCTGCACTCTGAGAGCCCTGTGTGCCATCTGTACCAGCTCCATGGTGAGGAGCTGCCCACGTATGAGGAGGCCAAGGCCCACTCCCAGTACCTGATCTCTCAGAAGGTGCAGGCAGAGCAGGAAAGCTCCTGTATGGACATTATGGGCAGTCGCAGTGAGGTACAGTGGGATCTGAAGAGGGAGCATGCTCGCTCCCTCAGTGAGAGGCTCATGCAGCTCTCTCTGGAGAGGAATGCACCGAGAGACAATCTGGGTCTAAGCTTTTCAAACAGCTACCCACAGCTGTACAGCAATAATGCTACAAATGCTATTGCACCTGCCCGGCAAGGGGTCCAACAGTGTGTAGACCAGCGTGGGCCACCTCCGGACTATCCTTTCTGTGCCAGTCTTCCTGGATATATGCTCAGTCACTCACAGGAGCATGGCCAGTTCTATAGAGACCCTCCTCCCCCCTTCTACACAGACCACAGGTAGGCATTTATGATTTTTTCTTTCAATATGGATCTATTTTCTCAGACGTTATTTTTTTGTTGTAATGATTTACTCGTGTCTCTTCTCAGCAGGTATGTGTCCACTCAGTCCCAGGTGGCTCACAGCAGCATACCTGCAGCCCCCAGCAACAACTCAGCTCAGTCCGACGTGTTGATAAGGGAGAATGGGCGACTCAGGAAGGAGCTGGAGGTCTATGCCGAGAAGGCCGTCAGGCTGCAGAAGGTGAGAGAAGACGGTGGAGGTGTGATGAAGGGAGGCTGTTGGAAACTGTAAAAAGCAGTTTTCTTGCCAGTACATGTCAGCGTTGTAAGACGACTGACGGTTAAGAAATATGCACATGAGAAAGATGCCAGAAATTGGTTCACTTCGTAGAGAAGACTCAGAAACTAGCCATTTTTGCTCAAAGATTTTTTATAATTTTCTGTGCTGGTTTGATGCTGAGAGCTTTCACACTCCAGCCTGGTAATAGCCTAGGACGAATCCTCTTTGTCTTTCAAAACATTCAATAAAAGCAGAGAGATGCCTTGGCACCTGGACCCCACACGTGCTCATTCAGGAATGTCGAATCCCACTTTTCAGTTGCGCATAATGATAGAAAGCCATTTGCCTCTAGGCTGTAAAAAAGGAAAGGGGTTGGAGAGTTAAGAGATTGACTCATTGATATTAACAGCTGCAGCAGAAACCACTATCCAGGCTATGAGTGAATGAACAGGGATGCTTCTCCAATTGGCTGACGTTCTTCTCATATTTCTTCTCAGTTGGAGTTGGAGATTCAGAGGATATCTGAAGCTTATGAGACTCTGATGAAAGGTTCTGCCAAGCGGGAAACTCTTGAAAAAACCATGAGGAATAAACTCGAGGCAGAGATCAAGAGGATGCACGACTTCAACCGAGACTTGAGAGGTATGTTAGCCATTTATCTGCTGAGCTAAAACAGTCCTGCTTACAAATGTAGTTCTGTGTGTAACCGTCATGTTTTGTTTCGTTACAGAACAACTGGACACAGCCACCAAACAGCGAGCAGCTAAGGAGGCTGAGTGTGTGGACCAGAAGCAGCATGTCTTTGTCAAACTCCTGGAGCAAAGTGAGTTTGTGTCTGTATTAGTTGTTTGAGTAGAGATCAGAGGAGAGAAGGAAGGGTCAACTTGTTTTTTTATCTGATCTTACAAATCACTGTGCCCTGTGGAACCATAAACCCATCAAGGAGCAGGGATCCATTTCCTCTTTTACTGATGTGTGTCACAGTGTGATGGTTTTATCTCTGTAGCGAGGACTCTGTTTTCAAACTAAAATGATCTCTGTCCACACAAGCTTTTTGGTTTCATATCAGTTTTAATCTCCGTCCCTACTAGCAGCCTTACACAACAGCTATTTTTCATAGGCACAGTAAATGTGGCCTGGATTCCAGGGATATTTGGGGTATTTCAGGCTCTTCCGGCATTCCTATTAATAATAGGAATGCCCCACCTTCACCTCCCTCCGCCAAGTTACGCATCGTTGCTGACTTCCCCTCTAGAGGGTGAACTAATCGGACTTCGGGGGATCCAGGCCCAACTCAACATGACCTCTGACTGCCCTACTCTCCTTGTTTGGGCATTTCGTCACGTTCACCTTTTAATCGTGTTTTGCCCGTTGTGAATATTTCTCTACTCTTTTTTTTTGTTCTGAAGAATGAACCCAACTCAATGTTTTCACTATGCTGTAGTTGCATAATCGGCCATACCTCCTGTTACACATTACCCTGCTGTAAGACTCAGACATCAGATTTGAAATACTGTGTGTCTGCGTTTCCTGAAAACAGTTATCTTGGCACAGCATGTCAAACACGATAGTGGGACGTGTAGTTCATGTTGTTTTTTTCGAGAAAGTCCCACTTGAATCATATTTTGAGCTGCTTGTTTACTTCACGTCCTTAGAAGCATTCCAGAGCTTTTCCCAGTACAAAGCTATGCCTGTGTGCGTAAGTGGATAAGAGGAAGTCCACATTCCCTCCACAGGCATGCACTCATGTTGTGTAATCAATCTCCTTTTAAAGTGGTACAACAGATTAACTGGCTTTACTTTGTCACAGTTATTGTTTAAATGTGAGTAACTTTTTAGTTGGAACTTTGGAAACATTTTGTTGAGATGATGATTCAATCTAATGAGATCTCTGTAATTCATTTTCACTTGATACAATAGGCTGCCACTTGGTCTGTTGTTGAACCACATGTCTTTATAGCAGCATGCTAATGTCTCTTGTTGGGTCACATTCCATTCAAAGTGTAATTCCCTGAGTGAGTGCTACATAGCTGACCCCATCGAGGGCCACTGAATTGTCCTGATCTACAGCACAGCTCTCTTTAGCATTCCTTTGTGCTCGGACCCCTTACACCTTGAACTCCTGCCGTTACACTTACCGCCACTGACCCACATTTTTTTCTCTTTCTGTGTTTCAGAAGAGGAGCAGCAGAGAGACCGTGAACGTCTGGAGAGGCAGGTTCAGCTCCTGCACATCTCTGGAGAGGAGTGCCAGCGGAGACGAGAGCTGCTGGAGCAGGGTCTGGCCTCAGCACAGGCCCGCAACTGGCAGCTGGAGGAAGAACTGCAGAGGAAGAGGGCCTACGTGGAGAAAGTGGAGCGGCTGCAGAGCGCGCTGGGTCAGCTGCAGGCAGCGTGCGAGAAGAGGGAAGTGCTGGAGCTGCGGCTCCGCACTCGGCTTGAGCACGAACTGAAGAGCCTCAGGGCACAACAGGTGAGAAAAAGCAGTCATTACGTGCTCAAGTGTTTCCTCTTTGTGTCTGGAGCTTAAAGAATGTGCCTGTTTCTTGTCTCGCTGACAATTAGAGGAGATTGACAGGACTGTCTTCTCACGTAGCTCTTCAAAGGAGAGTGTATAAGCATTTTTACTAAAATGCATAACTTAAAGGTGTTTTATTTATTGGAAACCTGATGTTAACCACTGTACTTATGTGTTATGTGTCAGTCTCAGAGGCGGGCAGCTGACCCCACAGCTTCAGAATTGAGCTCGTCCATGTCGCAGCAGCAGCAGCTGAGGGAGAAAGAGGAGCGTATCCTGGCCCTGGAGGCCGACATCACCAAGTGGGAGCAGAAGTACCTGGAGGAGAGCACCATGAGGCAGTTTGCCATGGATGCAGCTGCCACTGCTGCTACACAGAGGTACGACGGAATCTGCAGTCAAAGACAACACTTGGATAGTTATAAATTTGAAGTGTTTTTTTGGGGTCACAAATGTTAACAGTGCTCTGTTTTGCTTCCAGAGATACAACCATCATCAAGCACTCACCCCGACATTCACCCAACAACAGCTTCAATGAAGATCTGCCTTTGTCGAATCATAGAAATCAGGAGATGGAGAACAGGTACACATCCTTGCTCAAGGCCTTCAAAACCAGTTCATGTAACACTGCTGAGGGTTTGAAGAACTAATCGTGGTTGTCCCCTGTTTAGGATCCGGGCGCTTCATGCTCAGCTCCTGGAGAAGGACGCTGTGATTAGAGTCCTCCAGCAGCGCTCCAAATCAGAACAGTGCAAGCTGGAGAGACAAGGGCTGAGGCTGGCCAGGTCCGTCCCCTCCATCTACACCGTGAGCAGCAGCAGCACGGAGACTAAAGGTGAGCTTTGCCTTCACTTTTCATGCTACGCTGAGGAACTTTTAATCTTTAATCACATATGCTATCAAGCGATAGACTGGTCTGGGTCACCAGACAGAATGTATACTTCCTAAAAAAGCGTAGGGAGCAGGAGATAACTCTTTGGTTTCCCTCAAATAGGCAACGTGTTTTTAAAGCGGAACGCATATCATCGCTCACTCCAGAATAGCCCGATCCAGAATAGTCATGGGAATATCTCAGCGGGGCAGATGTTCAGTAGAGGGTAAATGTGGATGCAAGCGGGTAGATAATTGGCCTCCTCTCTTTGTCTGCGTTGTAGGAAAGAGCCTCTCGGATGACCTGACAGGTGCTGCCGTGCTGTACCCCCGACCCTGCGCTGTGCCCAAGGGCCCGAAAAGAGACTCCAGCACCCAGTGTGACGAGGACCCACAGGAGCTAAAGACGTCTGATGTGATCTCAGCAGCTACCACTGGTGGGTTTATTGTTATTTTAAGGACTATACACCCAATTAATACTGTTCTGTTTAAGTATAAGTAGCTCATTGGATCTTTATTCCATTATTTCAGATGTAACTAGACCCTCATTCAGGACAGTGTTGATACAAAGAGCCAGAATTAGACAAACATTTGTTTGAAGGTTCCAAATTTGTTATTCTAATCTTCTAATTTTACCTTCATTGCAGGCGCCTCGGAGGAGCTGAAGGCACCCCTCAAGACATTCAACAGTGTCAACAGCTCAGATCCAGAGCTGGTTGAGATCCTCATCTGAGTGTCCAGTAAAGCTCAAATAACACAACTGGGGACAGCCGACAACGACAGACACATTGGGCCGAGGTGTTAACTACTTTCGTCCACCAGCAAATGCCTGAATGGACGTGCGGAGTCCAGAATGTGAGACGGTTTGGAGAGGAGAGCTGAGCTTTTCCTTCTCCTGCTTCTGCAAAAATTCACAAACTCTTGACATTTGCCTCATGATTAAGAATTGTTCTCGGTACCTGGACAGCATTGTGACAGGAACTCGGTTGCTGATGTGCGTACATATGTGGTGCATGTTATTATTTTGTTTGTCATGTATTTATTTTTTTCTAAATGCTGCTCATAATGTGATATTTCTTTTTTTTGAGAGGTGAGAAGAACAAGGATCACTTGTCTTGCTCTGCTCCACATTTTAATATATTTACGAATGACTCACTTCTGCATCACATGCATAGCCGGTCTACACTTGGTTTCCAGTAGCATGACTATTACCGTGGGAATATTTATTAAGCAACTCAGTGCAAGCATCATCCATGCTTTCCTGCCATGTGTGGGGATTATTCTGTTAGAGAGAACAACTCCAACCTAAGTCAACAGTTGCTCCTCTCCTTAAAATTACATTTGAGGCGGATGCTCAGCAGAGGATTTGGAAACTTCCTTTGAATGTGTAGCACGCTCATTTCTCTCTTAAAAAAGCCTGTGAGGATTGACAGTGTTCCACGGCCATCTAATTTTCCATTGCCCGGGTTAATGTTGGGGGGCTTCAGATGGCGAGTGCCCAGCATTTAGCTCCCCTTCGCCGACATGCGGGAGCTAATCTTCTCACATTCCTCGCTGAGGGAGTGCTCCTGTTAAAGAAAAAGGCCATCTAAAGTCTGACCCCTCACCCCTTGTTAAAATGGTATGCATTCTCCACATGATTCCTTTTCTGGGGCTAGTTATTTCTTCTCAGCCTTGGTAGCTGGTTCTACCACGAGCATAGAAATGGTCAACTATAATTGGCCCGCATTTGCTCCTCTATTTGTCGACCCCACCATGTCACCGTGTTATATTCAGCTGTGTTTTCTCCCTTGCTCGAGTATCTGACATTTCGGAGTGGACTGTATCCTTAACATAGAATCTTCTATTTATTTCTCCCGGCACTCAGTAGGATCACTGAACACTGCTGAATGTAGACTCCTATTTTCCAGGATCAGGTTTTGTAGTCGACTGGAATGTGCCACAGTTCACATGTGCTAAACTCTACAGGGGAATACTGCAGAAAATTCCACATCAGTGGATTTGAAAACAAGCCAATGGCTTATCGTCCAGTTTTTAAACATGCTAGTATGAATCTGAAGATTTTGATCTCAAACGCCACATCCATCTTTGCTTGAAGTCCACATTGACATGGTATTCTCCTCACAGCTTCATCACCGTGCATTTGCGGGTCAGTGCAAGGTGTCAGTCTGAGTAAGTGCCCTTCAGTTCTTTTCGAATGTGTTTACATGAATGGTTATTTGAAGTGAGATAAGTTAATATATTTTAAAGTTGTTTTTTTCATTTGTATTTGTGTATTTGTTTTGTTTTCCTGGTGCCAAAGATGTACCCAACAATTAAGTTATAACCGATGACAAATACAAAAGGACTGTTGCTTCAGCTGGTTGACCCACTATAATGTTGCTGTGAACTTTTGTAAAGGAGACATTTGTATGTATGCCTTAACATTTCACAATAATTGATAAAAAATTCCTAATATATGTCTGATAAACGGCCTCTTGTTCTTATTGTTGCATTGGTTCAGTACTGTATACGCATTGGATCGATTACAAAAACCCAGCGTGGCATCTTTAAGTGTCACTGAAGGTTCAGTTTAGGATCCTGGATGAATATTTCTTGATCTATGAATAAATTTGACTTCCAATGAGATGCAGGATTTCTGCTGTTTTAAGGTTTAAGGTTTCTATTTGAATATCAAACACAATATTCAGTACATGAAGAACAGCTGCTGCAGATTCACACATTAAAAGCTGCAATGATCAATATTTTCATCATTTTATCAAAAACATGGGCTATAAAATCTTCATTGCAGATAAACCAGGTGGGATGAATAGTTTTCTAACTCCACTCTGCACTATAGACTGTTTATTACACGTCCAGCACGCAAATAGTAAAAAGTGACAGTATATTGTAGAACTGTTAGAAGAGGACTCACTAATGACAAGGAATAATCCCGAAAAAGCTCCAGAACATTTACACAGGACAAGAGAACAGTACGGTCCAAGCGGGCAGGTTTACACCAGGAACTGCACTAGATCATAGAGATACATAGATTAGATCAATCCTCAGTAATATAGCAATATCTTTTTAAACTAGCTACTGAACACGAACAGTCCTACCAGACCAAGTAAGGTGGTAAAGATGTTAATGTGAACAAGGTTTGCTGTTGATAAAACCCTACACATTTGAAGTCAGTCAATGTGTTATTTCAACATCCATCCATTGACACTCTGTCTGTGTCGAACTCAGCCAGCGTGAACTTCAGAGACGTGCGGTTCTAAAAAGTGTTTATTTCTTTCCCTCGTTGACAGTGGAGACTGTGGTGAAGTCATGGTGAACATGATGAATTCCACCAACTGACCCGTCTCTTTTTATAGAGGAACATGAAAAGAAATTTCCATGGAAACTCAACAACCTTGCGCCGAATGTATACTTCACTGCTTTAAGTTGAAACGTTTATGTTCCAAACTGTTGATGTGTTGCCAAGATATGGTTCATACTCCCCACTGAGTGACATCAGACGGGTTGTTTAAAAATATGTAAGCAAAGACTCTAGAATTTAATTAAAACACACTGTATCTGGCAATAGAAGTAGAGTGTACAGAAATAATGGTTGTAGATGTTTCTATTACTGGGGGGGGGGAAATATTTTTGTTGGAATCCATAGGATTCTAAGTTGAATTTCATTGCACTACATTTTGTCGAGTTTTAAAGATGCCCTCATTTAAATGTTTATATTAAACATGTTTATTA
Source organism: Pseudopleuronectes americanus (assembly GCA_038501795.1). Classification (NCBI taxonomy): domain Eukaryota; kingdom Metazoa; phylum Chordata; class Actinopteri; order Pleuronectiformes; family Pleuronectidae; genus Pseudopleuronectes; species Pseudopleuronectes americanus. Next base: position 4,719,040 of record CM076724.1, read on the forward strand.
GGATTAAATGGACGTAAAGTGTGGTGACAAACCTACAGATTTGTGCCACAAAATAGGTAGTTCCCTTCACACCTACCCTTGCATTTTAGCTTCCCTCAGCTCATTGTTTGGGTTTTGAAGGTTTTTATGGCTCAATCAGTTTGCTCTCATCAACTTTGACGAAGAAAAGTTAGGACGACACACTTAAACATAAATGAAAATGCTGCTTTGTCTCTGCTGGAGATGTAAAAAGGCAAATGTTTGGTTAACTCATTTAATACACTTTACCAAAGGAATTGTGTTTTTGTTTTAAAGCTTGTTACGTTGCTCAAGTTGGCTAAAAAACAAGAGTTGTCACGATTGTTTTAAACCATCTTTATTCACAATCAATAACGTCTTGGGTAAAAACAAAGAATTTGAAACTCTAGATCAAGTGACTCAACTGACACTAATGTCATTGTAGGAATGAAGATTGTTTGTGTGGAACTCATGATCTTTATCCAAGGCTTAAAAACCTGTTGCCAGTGGGGAGCACTAGGGTTTTTTGAACATGATATCAAAACTTGGCACCTAACATAATTTTATTTTATGAAACATCATTAATGACAATATTCCATGGGATACAGATCAGTGTCCTGGGGTCACGATTGAAAGCTGTGACTGTTTAATTTCATCACAATGAGTAAGGGCTGTGTGAATTTTTCCATGAATTCAGATACTTATAGATTAAAAAAGAGGAGGAAACCTCACTTTCTACAAAATGGGACCTTAAATGTAAATATTTTTGCCTTCTTTGCCCTCCCCTCCCCCTGGTGAGCTAGGAATGGGATTCCTTTCATGCCACACATTTTCCTCCTGCTGCCTTTACTTGTTGTAGGCGAGTGCCACTTTTCTCGGCTCAGAAAAACCGCAATATACGATCTCTAACTGATGAAGGCCTTTTTCATCCGGGACACTTGTATGACACTGGTTCTGTGATTTATTTGGTCCCATCTGTGGTCAGTCAGATCGCATTTCAGATATTTCATTCTGCCTCTATGGGCAGCATTTAGGAGACAAGAGCCCCCATGAAACTGTGAGTGGTGTTCAGGGGTTCTGTAGGTGAAAGGTTATGATTACGTGACTCCAGTCAGTGCCAAGTTTGAATAACTTCACAGAGGGTGATATGTTCCCGAGGGACCCTGAGGTGTCCTCAAGTCGTCGTCATCCAGGGAGGATGAAGAAAATTCATGCCAGAGTACGTACATGCATTCCACACACATCTGGACTGCTGCAGGAATGACGGTTGTTGCCTGGATTGTTGCTTTTATCACTATGATTTCACTACTTTGACTCCCACTGGCTGTGAATAGTTCTCACTTACCCAAAGCATCAGTCAAAGGGGATTAAGATCAAGCACGTGCCAAGAAAGTTAAGTTTGTTTGACACCATCAGTAAACTGTAGTGTCATGGCATTACGTATATTCTTCACAGCCTGTCTTCGTATTTGTTTCAGTCTGATCTGCTTGCATTTATCAAGCCTCTGTGCTTATTGCTCTATAAAAGTCATGCAATATTTGTATCATAATTTGAGTAAATCAATGTGTCTGGCAGCAAGTCATCTGTCTCCTTTTGGAGGCTTGTGAGCATATTTTACTCTAAAGGCCTGTGTGAAATACTTGGAAAAATAAAGTTAGAGCTCCGTGTTTTGCCTTTATTTCCATGGAGATTCCAAAACTTCCTGCCTGCAGCAGTCATGGAATGTGCCCCCACCCCCCTTAACTTTTCCATATAAATCAGGGCACCGGCCTCCAATGTTAGGGCTGTTACAGAGCTGAAGCAAGCCTCTCAGATAGATAGGCATTTGCAGCAAATTTGAAGTCTGTGTCACTTGCAGCATCATGTGGCTGGTAAATTAAAGCTACGTCTGTATTTGGCTTCAAACGTTGACTGTGGCCGAGTCGCAGAAAGAGTACCACACCTGTTCGACTCTGACATCACTCCCACTTTTACTTGTCCTCCACCCCTAATTCCTCTGAGTGACTTTACGTTGCACCTTTAAAACAATATACATGTTTCAAGAATTCATTTTTATTCAACAAAGATGTTCACACATTCAAGTCTGTCAAAGCTTCACTGCTCTTGCACAGCTTCAGAATTAATTCATCATTTACGCTGGACTTTCAATGTTAAAATCTTCCCACTATTTTTAAATAATGCAGGCTTAGTTTAGACTTTATAACTAAAGCTGCAATAATCAATAATTTAATTCATCAATGGACAAAATTCATACAATAATCTACACAGATCTGCCACTTCCCTTGGCCCTATAGAACTCTTTTACATTTTTCAGCTTGTTGTTTTGTTTGTATATAAAGCAGCCAGCGTATGCTACCTGCCCTGAAACAAACGACAGGTGGGCAAATCAAGTAACTGCTGAACATACAGTGCAACATCTGGTGTCTAAATGGACAGTTATCTCCTTCAGGAGTTGGTCGAGACCAAAGCTGAGCTAATAGTTTGCGTATTTCTATACATTAAACAAATGGTCAGAGACACTTTGACAAGGACACTATTGTTGCTCGCGCGTAATCAGTTAAATGTTTCCTAACAAGCTTGTCAAAAGGACTTTATGTTGTTAAATATTTTGGGGTTGTGTAACAATAGTTTGATATTTATACAAATATTCAACAGTTCTAATGTGGAAAACTTCCTAACACAGCAACATGCAGGACACCAATGGCTAAAGTTTGAATATTTGATTATTATTTTATCATTATATCATATGTACTGAATTAAGTAAGTATCAGCTATGTAAAAATACATTGTAAAGGTGTTTGAAGAATTTTTTATAAATTTGTTCTTAATAACAAATGATCAAATGACCTTGTATAATGACAAAGTTGATCATCGTGATGAAGCCAGAGAATTATTACCTGGCTCTTTATTTCCATTCTGCTCTACAGAATGTTAGTGTCTTTCAGCTAATCGTTTTGGTTCTAGTGGCGACAACATAATGTTCTTAGATTTGTTTGCTCTCATAATCATCATTCCAGACCACATCGGCAGCTGCTGTTTTCATTGAAAAAGCTCTGACAAACACACTAGGACTGTGTCCCTCATTAAAAGCATTCATGAGACACCATGTTCACTGTGGCTGTTTGGATAACTATAGTCTAGGACTGCCAGTGGTTTCCAGTGAATCAACTGAGCTATGCCATCCAGAAAGACTGATTCACAGGAGAAGGAATGAGTTGATGAGTCAAAACGTTCTGTGTCTGAGGCAACACAGAGATGTGCTGTGGAGGAAGAGCTCCAGGCTAAACAAACACAAGCACACCTGAGTCAGTGACAAATACTTCAGTGTTTAGCCAGGTGCAAGCTACTTACCTCTGAAAAGTCTGCAATGCCAATGAGTAATAAACAATGTAGACAAGTGATTAAATGGCAAATGGTTATGTGAAACGACAGAGATCATTCAGAAGAAGAGATAAAGTGTGTATTATCAGTGTCACTCTAAGAGCCATAGGCAGAAGGTTTTCCTCAAAATTCCCCTGTCAGCACACACATGTTAATACTTGGATGTCCCACTAGTCTCATCCTGCCTCATTCTGTGCAATTTATTAATGTTTTCTCCATATTGTGTTACTTCTCATTGAAGATTCATTTATCTGGTGTTACACTTACACTGTTCCTTTCTCCTTGTACTTACAGTACTTGCTTTTTAAATTGCTTCATCTGTCCCCATTTGACTACATACTATGTGTGTTGTGCACAAAATACCAAAGAATATTCCTTGGCAATAAATACAGTCTGACATGTCTGCTTATGTTAGTAAGTCATCACATGAGGGAGATTTAATGGTAACGACACAAAACTCAAATGACTTTGAATGGAAAGCAACTTTGGGCACCGAATTGGACGTTAAACTGAATATGGATAACATCTTACAATATGAAAGGTGCTTTATAAATAAAATATCTAGCCTATTATTACAATGATGCCTTGTAATCACAATCTATTTAATGAAAAAAAGGATTTCCTCCATCACACTGGGTGAAAGGTAAACATAGAAATTACAATGTGTCCTCACCTGTGGCGTCTGGAGCACGGTTGTAACTCCACACATCTGTAAATAAATGTCACCAACTGTCACAAAACCGTATTTACAACCCACTTCCCTTTTTCTGTATTTTGTCCAATGTTTGTGGCCATCAAACAATCTGTAAAAACACCTCACATTCACAAAGGAAACACATTTGAAATATTAGCAGGTCAAATATAGTTTTAGTTTTTTATCATAACTCATGGCCTGTATAGATTAATGTGTCCTTCCATTAATGTAATTTACATCATTACATTACAGTTAAAACAGTAAAATACTATGTATAATATGTAAGTATGAGGGGGGGCCACTTTGTAGATTTAAGTAAACTTAAGTAAATTTTTATTTAAAATGTTCATTTCTGTTGGTGAGACAGAGACAACATTGATAGAGGAGAGAGAGCTCTGGGACTTCTATGTATATGATTTAAACTGAACAGTGAATTTATAGTAACAGTGGAAATATACTGTCTTTCCATCCTCCATACGTATTTATTATCTCATAAACCTCATCCTGTGACCTCCAGCCCCCTCTGCATCCATTCAAATCTCTATTTTCTGTCTGCTCTCTGATCTCATTCCTCAGCTGCTCTTCCTTTTCTCTGACAATTCTCTTCACCTCACCTCCACACATGGAGACACAACTTCTGCAGATTTACTGAGTGATGCATACTACCAGGGCCCTTAAGCTGAACGCTTATTGTCATGTGGCCATCTTTGGATATACACGTCAATCTGTGCCCCAAAAAAGAGGCCCGTGAACCAATTCTCTTTTGTTCATCTCTACAAGTTTCCTTCACTCACTTGAACTTGAAAATGAAACCTAGAATCAGCCCCTGAGACGATTCTGCATAGGGGGCTCCCGCCCTCTAGCGTTTTGGTGAAGGTACCGCAGTGGCACCAGTGTACTGTAGGAGGGCTCAAAGCGTATCGAGCAGCCAGAACCAATCAGATTGCAAAGCGGGAGAGTCTCAATACATCCTCTCAACCTGCAGAGATTGTCACGTGACAGACCAAGCCAGCATCAGAATGCTACTGTAGCATGTTAGCACAGTTAGCCGTGTCAAAGATCACCACAGTGTTTATACTTCTCCTTTTTATTTCCGTTTCGTTCGTGGCTCTGTGTTCTCAGCTCACAAAGAAGCTGCGCACGCACAGGGGTTGACGGAGAAATAAATGTGATAATGAAAAAAAAGACTGCTTCAGCACCATATTTAGAAAAGAGACTGTTTGTAAATAGAATTTTGCAGGAAGCACATCCGCACTCTACGACATCAGAGTCTTTAGAGGAGTGTGTTATGTCTCGATCACAGTGTTGTCGGTGTAAAAGCAACACGGGAAGTGAGGAAGAGCGCGTTCACACATCGTGCTTATTGTCTCTTCGGTCAGCGTTCAGATGAACGGGTTAGCTCCAGTGCTAGCAACCACCAGCCTTTACCACGTGACCGTGTCTCGCAGGTCGTAGTGCCCCCTCCCTGGCGCGACTTGAGCTCGGTCAGAGCTGTGATTGGTCGGCGGTCCGGTTGTATGCTCTCTGATTGGTGGACCGGAGCAGGGAGGTTCGGATTTCTCGGAGCGTTCTTCCGGTTTACATGTTGGGGTAAAAAAGAAAAGACGAATGGAAAAAGCTGTAATCCACAAAACGAGCATTGCCCAGTAACTCAGTGATACGGTAAAGAATGCGCACCATGAACGTGTTTTTTTAGTTGATCCCGTTGAAACGTGTGTTGTGGAAAGTCCAGGGGTTCGCATGAAAAACAGGCAGCAGCTGGGTTAGCGACGATAGCGTTAGCCTGCTGCTAGCTAAGGTAGCTTTTTAGTTTGAAGGATTCCGTTAACGTAACCCAAGACCTTAGTTTACATTCTCTGGATGAGTTAATGTCAACCGGGAAGCCATTTGATAATAGCGTGAACATGTGATATTTAAAAAGCAGCGGTGCTGTTGTTGACGGTCAGTTGTTTCTGTTGTTGCTCCTACAACGTCAATCAAAGCTCCATGAAATGTTTTCGTCTTGGTTTTAAAAAGCATTTGTAAGCGTATTAATTAATGGAAGCGGGTTCATGACTCTGAGCTGCTCCTGGCTCCTCTGCTCACATATTACATTATTCCGCAGCTCCCTGTTAGCATGTTCATGTAGCCGCTCTTGTCTAACGGGAAGCGTTTTATTGTTGTACACCTACAAGGTTAACAGAAGGAATACCTTCGTTAACTGACTGTATATCTTAATGATTTATTATCTTTCGCTCATGCTTGATTTATTCTGTTACTCTGACACTGATATAGGTCCGAAATAGTTAAAATGAGCTCCCAGCAATTCCCCCGACACGGTCTGCCTCCTTCCACCGGGGGAGCACCTCAGATCCCTGCTGGTGGAAACCTCATGTCTGTCAGTCAGCCTTCAAATGCTTCAGGTAGGTGTCTGTCACTGAACACATTTACAGCATGCTTCAGAATATGTGTGTTAAAACATGGGTTATTCAATTTTTTCCATAGCTGGTACAGATGAAGACAGCAGCCGGGATGCTGAGCACAGGCAGAAGGATCACCCCCCAGCTGGAGGAGGGGGGACCTTGGCGTTCAGAGATGACAAGCAGGAGACGATGGTGGTCAGACCGTACCCCCAAGTGCAGACGCACAGTCAGCCCCAAGCGGTTCCCCAGGGCGTGCCCATCCAGGCTGGCACTGCTGTGACTGTGCCTGCCCCCCCTGTCCACCTCCAGCAGGGTCAGCCTGCAGTCCTCACCGAGGGACAGATGAAGGTGATTTGCCTAAAATGTTTACCTTCTCATTTGCAGAGCTTTTATATTCATAGTACACCATGTAGTGTTACTACCATGTCCAGTGTGATGTGAATACAGTTTAAATTACATCTACATTAGCCGAGATAAATTGCTTTCAGTGGTTGTGGAACAATAAAGTGCTTAGTTTCAACTTATGCACACAATGATAAGAAAAACGGAAAGTTGCAGTTCTGTTTTCAGTCTAAATTGTTAAAGAGAGCTCAGTATAAATCTGGTATGTCAGCTCATGTCTTAAAAGAAGGAAACATTGGACTTTAAACAATTTTTTAAAAATAAATATATGCAGAGGTTTCTATTTTTAAGATTTGTTAAAAAGAATGTCAGGTTTTATAATTCAATTGCCGTAAAAAAATCAGATCAAAAACCCACTATTATATTTCAAGACTGAACCAGCAGGAAGGATAGTTAATTTCTCTTTGTGGATACACCACCTGCTCAATTGTGTAATCCACATCATATTATATTGGAATTACTTAATCTTTAGAGACTTTGACTTAGACTGGCTCACCAATATAAAGTTCTATAAACTGTAGTGGAGTTACAGGCCATGTGGGTAACCTTACAATTCCTCTATAAATGGACAGAGGCATGATGTTTTCTATTTGTTTGTTTCTTTAAGTATTGTATTTGCTCGTTTAAAAAAAAATTCAACACCATTCGTGGCTAAAACGCAGCAATCTCTTTCTTTTAGGCTGTCCTGAAGTCACCCATGCCGAGTCGTCTTATTGCCCCAGCACCAGCTTCCAACCAACCTCACATCCCCATTCCCCCCAAGGTGCCTGGTCACATTACTGTCACCATAGAGAGCAGTATTGCTCCCACCCAATCTATTCCTGTGGCAACCATCAGTGGTCAGCAGGTGAGTGCATCATACATTTACTGTCGGTGTATGTGTGTGTCTGTTTCTGGATGGTTACTGAAGATCTGGTCTGGTTTTGATGTTTCAGGGCCACTCCAGCAACTTACACCACCTGATGCCAGCAAACATTCAGATCATTAGGAGCGGTGCCCCTGCACTGCAGATCGGGACCCCTGCCGTCCCTCCCCAGACCTTCACATCCCATTTACCCCGAGGTATGCATGATTTCATACCAGAGATATGCAAAGCTTGTTTGGTCATTCTTAAAACAGTATTATGTTTGCAGCTCATTCGTGACGGTGCATCTGTCTTGATCTGTGTCATCCTTTTACCCTGCAGGGGCTGCTGCAGCTGCTGTAATGTCCAGCTCCAAAACGGTCCTACGACCAGCCACTGGAGGAAGTGGAGGCCCTGGCCAGCCCACAGTGCAGCACATTATCCATTCCCAGACCATTCAGGTACCAAGAACCTTTATCTACTGGGGTGCAGATATTGTTTTATGTATTTGGAAGCCTTGTGTGTAACCATGTCAACTTGCTGTGTTCACAGTCCCGTCCTACTGTAACAAGCTCCACAGCTGTGCTTCCAACTGTGGTGGCCCCCATCTCAGCTAATAGAACCCAGTCTCCATCTATTAATCCAAGTGTTACACACCCTGCAGATGCACATGGGTAGGTAGTTCAACATTATTGAAGAGAACATAATCAGAGATGCTGTGTCTGTATAAGTTTTGGATGTGATTAGAAATTGATCACTTTTTAATTTCATGAGTTTTGGAAAAAAATAATAAGTTCTTTATCTCTCAGGCGACCAGGGCTGACTATTCACCCCCCTCCAGCCACCGTCAGTATTCAGAGGCCTCAGACGTCCCGTGACAATGCCACAAGGATCACACTGCCGTCACATCCGGCAATTGGGGTTCAAAAGCCCCAGCCACATACTATGACACAGGTTATTTCTTGTCTATGGCAGCTTACACAGATAATGTCATTTTTCACATTGACTGAAATAATAACCCCCTTTTCCCCTAACAGAAGCCCATGTTCAGTACTGTGACGCCGATGGCCGCAGCAACTGTGGCACCGATTGTTGCCACAACTGTGCCATCAACAACTTCAATAGGTATTGCATTTTGTATCTTAATATATTTTAACTATTAACATTTGATTTAAATCGCAGAGAATCATCTGCAGCTCGGGCAGTTATTCAGATGTAAATATCACTTATGATATTGTGTTGTTGTTTAGGCTCGGTGCCACACACACAAATGACCAGTAACACTATCGTAACCATGACGATGGCCTCGCACTCCTCTCATGCTACAGCTGCGACCACCTCTGCCATACCCGTTGGTAAGTTTGACTTTTTGTTGGAAAACTGTTTGATGCTTCACAACCATGTGAAGTTTTGTAGCATGTTTTATTGCGCACTCTTAACAGTTGTCTTAACCCCCGGTTGTTGCTCACAGCTAAAGTGGTGCCTCAGCCAATCGCCCACTCGTCATCCCGCGTTCAGCCTGACTATCCAGGAGAGAGAACAAACCTCATCCCCATCCCAGGGCACCGGTCATCTCCCAACCCAGTCACCATGGAAGCAACTGGGAACAGGTAAGCGCTCAATATTTGTGAATTTATCCACAAACCAAACATCCACATAGCTTTTATATATCAAGACAGTGTTTTGACTTCTGACAAATTTGCCAGGATTAGCACTTTGACCTAGAATATTGAGCAACAATTATCTAGTTCATGTGCCTTTATACTAATGCAGGTTGTGTTGTTATCATTACTTCTTTATACAAAATATGGATATAAAGAAGATGAATGCTTATGAAGTCCATTAATATTATTAGGAAATTATTTATTTTTATTAAGTACAGATGAAATAGTTTTTTGATCTGCTGAAGAACTTTTATAAGTCTTGTTTTTGTTTCTTTTTAAGGCCTTCGGTACCAGTACAGTTCCAGTACTTCCTGCCGACTTACTCCTCATCATACCCCCTGACACACACCTACACCCCAATCAGCAGCTCTGTATCTACCATCCGCCAGTATCCTGGTAAGCACTTAGTTGTTTTACTTGCACTCACAACTCACAGCCTTGTCACATTACATTTCAACAAAGTTTATCGACATTGACCCCCCTGAAAAAAGGATGTGATATCATTGATGTGTTACATTAATACTGATCAGAGCAATTAAACTATAAACTGCCCGATACTGATGCTACAGTTTTTTTTATAGGGTTGTGTGATAGTGTACCAAATAAAGATAAAACATGCTAGAAGAATATTTTAGTGTAGCAGTCCCTCAATTGGCCAAACTCACCTACTCAAATTTAAACAAAGGTGAATTCAGTGCAATTAAAAGTGGAAAGTGTGTTAGGCTACTTGAGATAATAATGGCCTGTCTATATATTGGTTTAGTGTTGTGTAGTGTCATCACTGTCTATGTTGACAACTTTAATGTGGATATGAGATCATTCTTGACCTAATAACAATTGCACCGACTTGGTTGTGTGGTCATTAATATATAATTGAGATGATTCAGGAATTGCATACTAAAATTCGTCCTTTTCTCTGATTTCAATAGAAGTGAATGAAAGATGCTGTATATGTTTGTGCACCAGAAATGTAATGTGACCTGGGGACTCTTCACTTTAGATGTGAAATATGGAACTAAAGTGTCAAAGAAGCAACTTGAAAGCACATTTCCCTTATTTAAACTTTATGCTTTCTCTCGATAAGTCACCCCTCAAGCTCCGAGCTCAGCACTGCCCACTCAGCCCGGAGTAGGTGTGGCCACAACTGTTCATCTGAACCACATGCAGCTGATGGCGGTCGATCGGATTGGTCTGCCCTCTGCACAAATCAGCACCCAAGGGATCCAGCCAGCACCAATCACTGCGCAGGGTATCCAGCCCGCAACGATGGGAGTGCAGGGCCTGCACACGCCTGGGTCGATCACCACACAGGGAATACAGCAGGCGCCTATACTCACTCAGCAGCAGCAGCAACAAGCACAGTCTGAAGCTAAACCTGGTAATTAGAACATGGATTCTGTGTGGCAGTGTTAAAGCGGAGTTTGCTGATCTATGGGCTGTTTGTAATTCATGCTCTGTTTCACTCAGGGGTCGTTTTGGCAGACGGCTTTGTAGCCAGTCCAATCAGCAGCACATTTGGCACCACCCAGCCTGTAGCCACCATGGTCCAGGCACATGCCCAGGGAGGAGTAGGAGGAGCTCCCACACTGGTCTCCTCCCCCAGACCCAGCATCCTTCGAAAGAAGCCTGCTAATGAAGGGTGAGTAGAACAACCAGCACATATGACACTGGACTGGAGTGTACATTTAAATTTTTTCCTGTTTTCATGAACTGGAACACCTCTGTGAGATCTGATGATCAAGATAAACAATGGCTTCAAACAACGATTCCCTTCCAATAGTGCTGTGCTCAGTTGGTAACCTGTGTAACCCTGGAGTAATCTAACCCCTTACTGAAATATTACACCTAACCTGTGTTTAAGAAATTCACTTTTTAATCTCTGCTGTATGGAAGGTTGACATGTTCTTCAAATATAGTATTTGACAGAAACCTGCTTTGCGTGTTTTAGTTGTGTTCGTAAGAACCTGATCCCCGCCCAGCCTAGTGAACCCAGCAGTGGCAGAATCGAGAGTGGCGTGAGAGGAGCCGGATCTCCCCGACCTTCAGGGTGAGCGTCTGTCAAATCACATGATCATATCCTGTCATTGTAAGTTCTGATATGAGCCTAAAACCTGACACTTTTGATTCTTCTCTTAGCGTGAAACCCAAAGCTGAGCTGCACATGGCAGTGGCTCCACCTGTCATGGCTACAGTAGAAGCACTACCTTCTCATTTAGGAGAGCAGCAGATGGTGTCCTCTAGTACGCATCACCTCGCCCAAGCCATCCCCAACATGCATGCCACACAAGGACCTGTACCTCCCTCCCAGCCCTCCACCCTCCTCTCCGCCCTGCCAGCAGCCATGGCTGTCACTCCCCCCGTCCCCGCTTCAATGGCCAACACCGTGGCCTCCCCCACCCAGCCTGCAGCCAGTAGCACTGCAGCTTGTGCTGCCAGCTCCACCTGCTCAGATGTGAAAATCAAACAGGAGGTGGACAACATGGACACACAGCCAGGTGAGGAGCACATCTGTCCTCCACTTGTCAGTGATGTGATGGGGGGGAAAAAGACTGAATTTACAGAAGATCTTGAGTAAATGATGTTTGCATCTCTTCCCTCACAGATCCTAACTCAAACTTGCAAGCACTCACCAGCCAGGCCTCCTCCCTGACCACTCCCGCCACAGGAGATCTGATCCCAGGAGCGTCCCCGAGGAAGAAGCCCCGCAAGCAGCAGCATGTTATCTCCACAGAGGAGAGCGAGATGGTGGAAACCAACAGCACGGATGAAGAGAAGACCCCTGGCAGGCCCATCACTGGCAGGGCGGAGAGGTGTGAATCTCCACCCAGGGAATATGTTGGTATGTAATGTGATATCATTCATTGTCACAGTGATGATTTCAGTCTGTGTTGGTAGCACCACAAATTGTTAAACTCTTGTTTTTGTTTTAGATGAAGAAGGTGTGCGTTATGTGCCAGTCAAGCCTCGGCCTCCTGTCACCCTTTTGCGGCAGTACCGCAACCCCTGGAAAGCTGCCTACCACCACTTCCAGAGGTACAGCGACATCCGGGTCAAAGGTCAGTATCTTATTGCATACAGGCAAAAATACCCACATTTTGTACAGCCAGCGGCTTTCCTCTCTGACAGCAGTTTTTATTTCTTTCACAGAAGAGAAGAAGGGCACCTTGCAGGATATGGCCAACCAGAGAGGAGTGGCATGCAGAGCACAGGGCTGGAAAATTCATCTGTGTGCTGCACAGCTCAGGCAGTTGGTGAGTGCTGGTCCCAGACCTGAAAAGATATTATTCATTAATCTTGAAACGCTTTCAGACATGAAAAGGAGGTGCTATACATATAGAAGTTAAGACTTTGAAGCGGCAACACAATAAACTCAGCATTTCAACCATACTGAGAGACCGGAGTAAATTGAAGCAATGTAACATAACTCACTATTCATTTGAGTCTTGGTAATTCTGTGTGGAAAGAAAGTCCTTCTGTTTTTCGGGCCTCTGTACTCATCATGTGATTATTACTTGCTCCCCAGTCGAGTTTGGAGCATGACGTGTACAGTCGGCTCTCCACCCTTCAAGAGGGTCTGATTCCAAAGAAGAGAGCAGGCTCTGACGACGACCTTCACCGAATCAACGAGCTTATACAGGTATGGTTACTAGCTGCAGTAGTGTCTAACCTCAGTTATGCAGTCATTGTCATATAAATTATGATTATGTTGTAAACAAGTTGATTTGCATGGAGTGGAACATATATTCACCCCACCCAGATAGACTATCTATCCAGTAATAAAGTGTAAACTTTGTCTGATACAAGTGACTGCAGCTAAATCCTGTGCATTTACATGAGAGCAGCAATCATTTGCCCCCTGAACATGAGAATACATAAGATAATACACTTTGCTGCATCAAAGCTCCACCATATTGAAGCAAATACATTTTACTATAATTTAACTTTATTTTTTGTAGATTTACTGATGTTTAGCTACTACATCATAAAAACTGCTTTCTAATCCCAAATCGTTATCTTGTCCGTCAACAAATCCGCTTCAAGTTATTTGTTTGTTTTGTGTCCTCAGGGTAACATGCAGCGCTGTAAGCTGGTGATGGACCAGGTGACCGAGGCCAGAGACACCATGATGAAAGTGCTCGACCATAAAGAGAAAGTGCTGAAGCTGCTCAACAAGAACGGCGCCGTCAAGAAGTCCTCCAAACTGAAGCGCAAAGAGCGAGCGTAAAAAGACCTTCTGTTCTGCCCACGACCGCCACTGTCCCCTCTCTGAAGGGGGGGTGAAGGAACTGCTCAGAATTTGGTGCTATGATTCGCCGCATACAATCTCACGCACCCTCCCTATCTGCCTGAGAGTGGACGGAGAGAAGTGACAGAAGGACTTCAAAAAGAGACGGCACACACATTGAGCGTGGAGCGTTGTAGGTTGCGTCAGAGGGGCCACCTGGATGGCCCCATCATTGTTTCCCTCCTTTTTGTTTATTTCTAAAGACCCCAAGATCATTTTTACTAACTTAGTTTCTGCCTCTTCTTCCAAGACGAAGTCTGAAGCGGGCACGTTGTTTATTTTTTAATGTTGAGCGCTGAAGGCAGGTGGAGTGAATCCCTAAGTGACAAAAGCATTTCAGTTCAGACGAACCACCCAAGAGTTCTAAATGGGATTAATCAGTCATTTTAAGCAAACTGTGTATACAGACTAATCTCAATTGTGCTCTTTTCATCAATCTGTGCCTTCATTTTGTCAGTGGATGTGAAATTGACAGAAACATGTGAACATGGTTTCACATGCCGTCGAAACATTCTTAAAAGACGATACAAAGAAAAGGGTGATGCCATTTTCATTGCTAACTTTTTTCTCTCTGTGCAGATTTGTTCCTCTAGCATGGGAAAACGTTTACCTAGTTTAGTTGTAATCTAAAAGTAAATTCAGACTGTCATGGGTTGAGATGGAAAAAAAATACTAGAAGAACCTAAATGTGGCAAATTGAATTGAATTTAACGTACAAAAAGAAGTGCTCACCTGGTTTGACTGGATAAATAGTGTCCTTACAGTAAGTAAAAACATACTTCATTCGGAAAACGCCAAGCTAACTAAACAGTTAAACTGCCATGAATCACCCACTCAATCCGAAGTAGACTGGTGTCATGGTGGTAATAAGAGTTTCAGAAGATCCGGTGCTTGAACGAGAGAGAGTGAGTTTCGTGGTGCGTTCAGAGCGATGGATTGAGTTCATGTATATCACTGTAAATGTGCTGTTGTTTTTTTTTCCATTGACCTGGTTCTTTTCAAGTTTTGTACTCGATGAAACACGTTTGTGCTGTGTGACGTGCGCTGCTTCATTTTGCTGAGTGTAACGATAATGACGTTATGAGATGAAGTGAGCCTGGAACACTCAGCTGTTGTACATTGTTTTTTGTCTGTGTAATTATAGTAAAGATACTTAAACAATACAAGACACGCTGGTATTTGCACTCTTCCTTTTCATTCTAAGGTGGTATATATTTGTGGAGAATCAGTAAGTTTTTATTTATTTACTATTACTTTTAATTTCGTGAATAATTTTGGTGATGGGTGCCCTTTTTTTATGTTTGAGCACCTGCCCCCCAAAATGTATGTGCACGTGCCTGCACTTGACTATTATTATTACTATTATTATTTATTCCCTCTCTCTTGCTCTCTCTCTAACACAGCTGTTCCTGCCCGCTACCCTCTTTCTCCTCCTACCTCTTTTCCACCCACCTCTCCACTTACCGCAATGGTCTTGCCGAGGTTTTTTTAAGGAGAATAATCTCTCTACAGAGTCACTGATGCTTGTTCGTTGTGGGAATGGGTTACTCTATCATATTGTAAGATCTCGACCTCACCTTGTAAAGTGCCATGAGATAATGTATGTTGTGATTTGGCGCGATACAAATTGAATTGAATGCTTTGGTAATATGGATCTTTTAAGGTCATGATTTCCTCTACAGGGCGTAGTATGATCACATCTCTGGGAGGAGCTTTGTCATTTATCTTTACTATCTGAAATAGACACCACATATTTAACAGTGATTTAGCAGCAGTCTTTGTCACACTATTATTGTCTGTGAGGATTCTAACCATGGGCCTGGAGTCTGGTGCCGGGTGACACTGGGTGGCTCTACCGTTTGTAGGAGCAAAGTCAAAGAGCCATAAAGGGTTGTTTGACAGGAAAGCTCTCTTCTTCCTGCTTCACAGTTATTCAAGGGAAAGCAGCAGCGGGGCTTCCACCAAAGAAACCTATTCCCAGGTGAGAGCTGACATGACATAAATATCTGTTTTCAACTGTGTATCACTCTTTTTCCAAGAAGGTAGCTTATTGCATAATTGATAATATGTATGTTGCTTTTCAATTGCAGTCTTATAATGAGAATGGGCGTAAACTAACTAGAAGAGGTGAAATCAAAATGGACTAAGTTGATTGAGAGTAATTGAAGTAATAGAACCATTCAGCTCTCTCGCTGTTAGTTGTTCTTTTAATTTGACTATAATTGGGCTTAATCTGAATTATGATATAAATGCTGTCATTCTCTTGACAGATTTATTCACGTTTCTACGATGCTGCATGTGAGGAAGGTATGAATGAGCATCTCTGTGATAACCGTCTATTTATAATTCATTACTTGTGTTCAGATTGTAAGCTCAGGCGCTGCTGCATTACTTTTCAACTTGTTTTCTAAAACCAGGGTGATTTTGTGTGGGTGGACTCTGCAGCTGAGGTGCCGATTGGGGCGGAGGTCAAGGTGTCAGACACTGGGCAGCTTGAACTGATCGACGATGAAGGAAAGGTAAAAGTAAAAACATTTAGTCTGTCAGATCCAGGATAATGAGCTAACCCGCCTATATAACGTCAACTCTTTGATAACACACGTACAGGAGCACAAGATCAACAAGAAGACAGAGGGAAGCATTCGCCCCATGCACCCCTCCTCCGTGAAGGGCGTGGATGACATGATAAGGCTCGGAGATCTCAACGAGGCGGGGCTCCTCAGGAACCTCCTGGTTCGACACAAGGAAGGCCTCGTCTATGTAGGTTTCACTTCTCTGCATTCCCTCTGAACCACCTAGTTTTATGATGTCCACGACCTGCAGTGGAAATGCTTACTTGCCCGTGTCTGCCTGGGCTGTGGCTGGGTTTCTTTTTCAGACTTTGCCCTGTCGTTAATCACTGTGCTGTTTGTCTCCATAGAGACGAATGAGCCTCTGTGTAACCAGAGCCTCCCGATGTTATTATGTTACTGCATCAAAGCTCAACAGTGTGTGTTCAATTAGGAATCAGGCCATGTTGTTAGACAGAAATACTTTTGCTGAATGCTGAGTGCAAACATGTAATAAGACTGTAAATTTCTTTGTTTTTAAAGCAGTATTTAATGAGATGTTAAATTCAAAATATCCTATTTATAAAATGTATGTTGTGCATAGCTGCCATGAGTAACAAGGGGTCATTGGCCTGATGTTGTGCTTACACTATAAGAACTTGTTTATCCTCATGCGCACAAACAAACACTCACATCTCAGCCACTTGTCAAATGTGCTACTGTGTGATATTAAATGAGCCTCTCTGTCTAAAGACATATACAGGCTCCATTCTGGTGGCTGTCAACCCCTACCAGGTGCTGCCCATCTACACCACAGAGCATGTGCACATGTACACCGATCGACGGCTGGGTGAACTGCCGCCTCACGTCTTCGCCATCGCAGACAACTGTTTTTTCAACATGCACCGCCACAGAAAGAACCAGTGCTGTGTCATCAGGTCAGACCTTGTCTGCTAACAGGCTGCAGGGATATTCAGAGACGGCCTCTGTCACCAGATGATTTTATTTACTCAGTGTCAGATAATTGCTTGACTGGAGCCTTTATTCATTGGGGGAAGGCCTCACTGAGAACAGGATCTCCATTTATATCACTTTATTTACAAGCAATTCACAAGCAGAAGCTAGATAATGAAAGCCAACAAAGCCAACAGGGTTGTGTTCTTATTTGCTTTCAAAGTGATCGATGACGCGAGTCTCTCAATGTTTAACTGTGAACCTCAGTGATGGAGAAAAAGATGCAGAATGACTTGAATACATAGTAGATGATTCTATATGTAGATGCAAAAGTTATGTCATCTTAATCAGCCTTGTTGGAAAGATTTGTAAGTAGCTTAAAATTTCATGAAGTGTATTATGTGCTTATGCTTTGTCCTCTGCATACAAGAGATAATACAACAGTATGACTATAAAGTCCTTGATTTTAGTATAAATTATAACTTGGAGAAGACCCAATCTTGAGCCTTGAGGAACTCCTTTGATAATGTTGAGACGTTTAGGTTTCACACCATCACACGCCATGACACATTTAGATCTATAACGGAAGCGGTTCATGAACCAGCGACTAGCAGTCTTGTCATATTCTGGTTAGAGGGTCAGTTTATTACTTAAATAATAACAAATTCTTTATATAAATTATAATAATATGGGAAGTGATAAATATAATGAATAATTCTTTTTTCCATCAGTGGAGAGTCAGGAGCAGGGAAAACTGAGAGCACCAAGTTGATGTTGCAGTACCTGGCTGCAGTGAGTGGCCAGCACTCCTGGATTGAGCAGCAGATTCTTGAAGCAAACCCCATCTTGGAAGGTATGAGCGATAACACAAACATGAGTCAGTCTCCATTATCAGCTGAATCCTCCCTCTTCATCCAACATCCATTTTACATTACATTTCATCCATTTTCCTCTTAGCTTTTGGTAATGCCAAAACCGTCCGCAATGATAACTCCAGTCGTTTTGGGAAGTACATCGACATCTACTTCACCAAGGGTGGGGCCATTGAGGGGGCCCGCATCGAGCAGTACCTGCTGGAGAAGTCCAGAGTCTGTCGTCAGGTGGGGTCATCGTTCAGCGGAATATTTACATGAGCTGTTACGTACTACAAGCCACTTCTTGTCGTAAAGAACACGTGCTTTTATGTGCAGGCACCGGAGGAAAGGAACTACCATATCTTTTACTACATGCTGATGGGCATGTCCACTGAGCAGAAGAAGCTTCTTTCCCTTGGGAACGCTTCTGAGTACAACTACCTGACCATGGTACTGCCATTATCTGAATCTGTGACATATGAATTTGAATAAGACCGTTTTTTGGTGATGGGTTTTGAAGAGAAATGATTAGAATTAAAATCACAGATTACCGGACTAGATCTTAAAACCATGTGATCCTGTCGCCAGGGAAAGTGCACCAGCTGCGAGGGTCGTGATGATGTGAAGGAATACGCCCACTTCCGTTCAGCTCTGAAGATCCTGATGTTCACAGAGAACGACTCCTGGGTGATCTCCAAACTTCTGGCCGCCATCCTTCACATTGGCAACGTGGACTTCAAGGGTAAGAGCAGCACTCTGGAATGGAATGTGTGTGTAGATATTCAATAGCACCACTCTCACAGGTTTAAATTGATAAAATAATCTATGAATGATATGTATGAATCGTTGCAAAGTTTGGAGATATTGAACACTTTTCTTGAAAATTTCAGCCACCATAGTAAATAACCTGGAGGCCTGTGACATAGTCACATCATCCAATTTGAACATGGCGTGTGAACTGTTGGAGGTATGAATACACGTTTAGTTTTTTTTGACTTAAGAGTAAATCAAAAGAGCAGTGATGACCTTTTATGTCTGTGTACGTCTCTTTACCTCAGGTGGACCCCAAAGCGCTGGAGAGCTGTCTGACTCAGCGCTCCCTCATGACCACCAGGGAGAGTGTGACCAAACATCTGACCTCCGCCCAGGCTGTGGAAGGCAGGGACGCCTTTGTCAAAGTAACAAAGTCACACAAATGAATCATTTGATAACATAAATTAAAGTGCATTTTAACAAACTAAGGCTGTTAGGGTGTATTGCTCAGTTCAAAGTAGATGGATGAAATAAGGAGAAAGATCTTAAGTGTTTACCACCAACAATGAGGCCTGATGATGCCAGAGATGAGACACATGTGGCTTCTCATATTTCAGTGGCTAACCTTTTCCCCACCGTTCACTTCCAATCAGTGCGATCAAGGAGGCAAATAAAAGATTTGCCTCCACACTTTACTTGTATAAATTATAAACTGTAAGTCTCAAGTTTCATCACATTACTGTTTTTTTATTTGTCTTATTAATACAAGTCTGCATTGCTATTCCCTTTAATATTTATCCAGGCTCTTTATGGAAGACTCTTCATTTGGGTCGTGGACAAAATCAACGCTGCCGTATTCAAGTCGCCGGAGGACCCTGATGAGGACAGACTGACGATAGGCTTGCTGGACATCTTCGGCTTTGAGAACTTCAACAAAAACAGGTTCATGATCGCAACAGTTCTCATGATATTAAAGCGGCTGATTTTATACACAGGACACCTTTTGATCTCCCTCCATCTCTCTTTATTCCGGTGCTGTGGGATTTGTCGAACTGTTGCAGCTTTGAGCAGTTGTGCATCAACTTTGCCAACGAGCAGCTGCAGCAGTTTTTCGTCAAGCACGTTTTCAAGCTGGAGCAGGAAGAGTACACCCGAGAAAACATAGTTTGGAAGCACATTGACTACAGCGACAACCAGGGCACCTTGGACATACTGGCCAACAAACCCATGAACATGCTGGCTCTTATTGATGAAGAAAGCAACTTCCCCAAGGGCACAGATGCCACCATGCTCCAAAAAATGAACCAGTTCCACGGGAAAGGGGTAATCTATATTCCCCCCAAGAACAACTATGAGACACAGTTTGGGATCCAGCATTTTGCTGGAGCGGTCTTCTACGATTCAAAAGGTAATTTTAAAACTATGAGAAGCCACAAGTTGTGTCCGAACATCCTCTGTGATCTAATTCTGTCTGTTTGTTTTGAGGTTTTCTTGAGAAAAACCGTGACGCCCTCAGCTTAGACCTGATTCAACTGGTGGAAACCTCCACCAACAAACTCCTCAAGCAGTTGTTTCAGAACGAGCTGTCCTCCAGCACGGGGAAGAGCAGCGCCAACCCAAAGATGATCATCACCACACCCAAGAGCAGCCTCCGCGTCAGTGCAGCCTCTCGCCTCAACTATATCAATGGGAGAGTAAAAATACTAATTTAGAATCCTTTACACTGTGTGACATTTCTATGTGTGTGTGTGTGTGTGACAGCAAGCAGCTGACAGCAAGAAACGAGTGCCAACGCTCTCCGCCCAGTTCCGTCAGTCTTTGGATTCCCTGATGAAAACACTGACTGCGTGCCAGCCCTACTTCATACGCTGCATTAAACCCAATGAGTTCAAGCAGCCCATGGTGAGGGAAAGAAGCCCATGCACCCATTCAAAATGAAACTTGTTTACTGTTATACCAGAAAAAATGTAGGATGAAATTTGGTGTCGCTTCTGTGTCTCAGCTCTTCGACAGAGAGCTGTGCATCCGTCAGCTCCGTTACTCGGGCATGATGGAGACCATCAAGATCCGGAAAGCTGGCTACCCTGTACGCTACAGCTTCGACGAGTTTCTGGATCGATACCGAGTCCTTCTCAACATGTCAGTCTGTGATCCCAAAACAGTGAGTGAGAGGTTTCAAGATGATGATTTACACCATACAACGTTTCTCATCTTCTTTAGCTCTGTTTGTGTGACAACTGTTGGTTTCATTCTAACAGGAACGCACAGAGAAATGCTGTGAAAGCATCTGTGAAAGTGTGCTCACTGAGAACACCGACTGGAAGACTGGCAAGACAAAGATATTCCTGAAGGTGGAGCCTTTTTATGTCCTTTTGTTGGTCATGATTATCAAATTACACTGCCTAACTTATTGGATCAGCTTTGTAATCCATCCATCTGACTTTATGTATGTTGTGTAAAGTTCCCTCTTTACTCAGTCATTTCAAATAACACAATTTCAAAACCTTTATTTAAATTCAAGTAAAAGAACTTCAGCCTCCAATTTTCCAAAAAGTATATTAGTCCATTAGTTCATTTCTGTACATTATCTACGTTTATGTTTGGTACTGTATGTGCATTTTTTTGTTCAACAAAATTCTAAGATAGTCCCTTCTACTCTTTTATCTCAGGACATCCATGACACAATGCTTGAGGTGGAGCGAATAAATAAACTCAACGAAAAAGCTCTTTTGATCCAGAGGGTCCTGAGAGGCTTCAGATACAGGTGTGACACAGGAGAATCTTTTAAATGTGCTTTGTGGTGGTGTGATCTGAGACTTCATGTCTGTGTGTTTCATGTCTTTTACAGGAGAGAGTTCCTGAGGAAAAAGAAAAGCGCTCTTGTCATTCAAAAATACTGGCGCGGACACCAAGGGAGAAAATTGTACAAAGTGGTAAGATACTGTTTAATATATCAGGATTTATCAAAGTGAAAGTACTATATATGTCTGGCCCTGATTAACATATATTAAATCCAGGTCCAGCTCGGCTTTGCAAGGCTGCAGGCGCAGGTTCGCTCGCGCCAACTCCACTTACAATATAAGAGGAAGCGGGAGGCAGCCATCGTGCTGCAGGCCCGAACCAGGGGATTCCTGGCCAGGAAGGAACGGAAGCGTAAGAGAGAAGCTGTGATCCTCCTGCAGGCTTACACCAGAGGTGCGCTGGCAAGAAAAGCTCTGAAGAAGATGAAAAGAGATGTAAGTTCAATTTGAAAAGCTATTGAATATTTTTTCTTGTACACAAAGAGAAGGATCATAGAGGATCATGTTGCTCCTGGTGTTGTCTGGCAGCAATGGCTCCCGAGCTTGTTTGTCTGGTGTGCAGCTCTATCAACATGACCATTCATGCTGCAGATGTCCGTTTTCTTTAGCTACTGTCTATCCATTTCTTTTCTTTTCTAATAAATCTACTTTTAGCAAACAGTTTCATCAATTAATCATTATTTCAACTATTTCTGTATGCTATTTTAACTCTTTCATCTGTTACCTTTTTATAATGCTTATCTGTTATTATATCCATCCACGTTATGTTTAATCTCTTAATTTTTTTACTCAATGATTCCAGCCTCTTATTTCTCCTGTTTATCCATAATGTAGGTCGTTATTTCAACCTTTACTTTTAGCTTTTGTCCTTTGGCTGACCTCTACCTCACCTGCTAATTTTTATTTCATCTGAAATGTCTCAGCAACTATAAATTCTATTTTGATGTTATTCTCCTTCTAGACACAAACAATTTAATTTAGTTTCAATCAAATCATCATAATCTTCAGTAAGGAGTTTATCATTCCACCCTTGTCAGTTTGTTTGTTGTTGAGGAGTTTGTGAACAGGATAATGCAACCTCCATGAATCTTGGTGGAAGGAGGCCCTATTTTTGGATCCTGGACTCTTTCCCACCGTTTTTCCTCATTTTGGGACACAGGGCATTTCCACCATTTTCCAAGGGAATAATGAATGGATCTGGTATATTCAGAGGACTGATATCTTTGATTGTGTCCAATTTGATGCGACTGGATTGAATTTAAGGCAACTGTTGAGCCTTTCTAGTTTCCATATTTTATAATCATTTTATAACTAAAGAACATTTTTCAGCCATTCAGTTGTGATTGACCCTCTGTGTTTGATCTTTCAGATGTTCCTCTCTGCTCAAGAGAAGGAAGAAGAGCGCCGGATGATTTTGCAGAAACAGAGACACTTGGATGAAGTTCTGAGGCAGAAGAAAGCGATGGAGGAAAAGGCTCATTCGGATTCCATCACAGATCAGGAGATGGTAGACGACATCTTTGGATTCCTCCCCGCTATTATCGGAGGACAAGAGGGACAAGCACCTGTGGGATTTGAGGTTTGGGAACTTAATATTTTAACACATTTTTTTTGCACATGTTATATTCTCTGTGGAAAGTCAGTCACTGGATATGTATCTATTTTCAGAACTTTGAGGGGAAAAGGATGCTCAGCGAGGAGATAGATATTGACGACCTCCCCATGGAGGAGGATCCTCCAACTGAAGACTACAATGACCTGAATGAGTACACCTTCTCCAAATTTGCCTCCATGTCCTTCCAGGGTGCAGCCACCCACACCCACATCCGCCAGCGGCTTCGGCAGCCCCTGCTCTACCACGAGGATGAAGGAGACGTTCTGGTGCTTTTCTTACACCACTTCAGTTCATTTTGGTGGATTTGGTCTCATTATTTCATTAGAATACAGTGGAATTTCTGTTCTGTTCTCACCAGGCTTCATTGTCAGTGTGGTGGATCATTATGAGGTTCATGGGAGACCTTCCTGAGCCCAAAAAGATCCAGGGAGCCCCCACACAGGAACGTCTTCTGCCTCAGGACCTGATATCCAGGAAGAACAGACGTCTCAGCCACATGGTGGGCCTGGACCAGGTAAATATCCTCACAAAGCCAAGGTTATAAAACATTTTTAAATGTTGCTATTTCAAAATAGATATAAATGTATGTATTTTCTGTGTGTTTTAGAGGGTGCTAAGAAATAAAAAAGAAGATAACCCCTCCACAGTCCCAGAGGAGCCAACACAAAACAGAAAGAGCTCCATTTTCGTCGACCTTCTGACAAGAAACCGGAAAGCTTCTGCTCTGCCCACTGACACAGCTCCAAACCCAAAGGTGTACACCGTACCAGAGAGAAGCCCGCGCGCAAGGAAGGGGTCCACTTTCACCGACCTACTCTCCAGAAACAGAAAACCATCCACTGTTCCAGAAAGTGGAATCCAAAAATCCACTGCAAATCTCCGGAAACCCTCGATGATCATGGAAGAGGTGAGGAAGCCTCAAGGGAAACTTCACCTCTCATCAGTCCTCTTTTTATTTTATGGATTACGATTGCAAGTTTTTTTCCTTACAGTCAGAAGATTTGACCGAAGTGCCCAAGCCTCCCACACTGCAGACGGTGAGGGAGGACATTGATGACATCGGAGAAGGACCCACCCTTGACAGGCCGCTGACCTCACTAGAAAAACTCCACATTATTGTGGGATATGCTATTGTCCGACGTGACCTCAGGTTGAAGAAGCTCCATTGAAACACCATATATGTCTAAGTATCATTGAACATATTCTAGCGTAATCCAATATTTGTTGTTATGTCTGTCCAGGGACGAAATTTACTGTCAGATCTGCAAGCAGCTTCAGGATAACACCAATCGCAACAGCTACTTCCGTGGTTGGATCCTTTTGTCCCTCTGTCTGGGCATTTTCCCTCCAACTGAGCGTTTTATAAGGGTAAGTACGACTTTAGTATTTGCTACTTCAATCTCATTATCAGTGTACCGCATGTTGTGATGTGTCGCTTTTTCCTTTTTTATCTCTGGTCTTGGCAGTACTTGCAAAGTTTCATCTGTTCCGCTCCCGAAGGCTACGCTTCCTACTGTGCTGAAAGGCTGCGTCGCACAGTAATGAATGGAGTACGAGGGGAGCCCCCGGCCTGGCTGGAGCTGCAGGTACTGAGGCTCACACACTGTTGTGGCAAATATTTAAAGGATCAGGTCGCACAAATAAAAGAAAAGGCATATTTTTCTCAAATGGAATCATGCCAGTAAAATAGCCGGTCATTTCTCTGTGCTTTGACAGGCCACCAAGACAAAGAGGCCCATGATCGTGACTGTGAAGCTGCTGGATGGACGTTCAATCAATGTGCCTGTTGACTCAGCATCCACCTCCAAAGAGATCTGCCAACTCCTCTCCAACAAAGTCAAACTCAAAGACACCTTCGGCTTTTCTCTCTACGTGGCTCTGTATGAAAAGGTATGCAGCTAAATCTATCGTTTCTGTTGTGTGATGAGTGGTTGAAGCTGCTTTCTTTAGAACAGGCACATTCAAATTATTTTCCTTTTGAGAAGGAGAAACTCATTGTGCTCTCTGCGGGCACCGCGCCAGACTTTCAAAAGAGTCTGTCAGCCACACAGTCCGAGTAGCTATATAGCCCACATATAAACATCCTATAAACGTGAAATATATATATTTTCCTTTTTAAACCTCACCCTTGGACAGAGCCAGGCTAGCTGTTTCCACCTTTTCGACTCTTTATGATGAGCAATAAAAAAACATCTCAGCTCCCACCCTCTTCCATTGGCCACCTCATCGAAGTTATACCACCAGACCACATGAAAGTGCACTGCCAGACCACTGCTAGAAGCAGAGTATTGTCTCTGCTTCAGTGCTGTTCATCTCTCCAACTGAAATGAGAGTGAGAGCACAGGCAGGTCGGTTACAGCAAAAACATTTCCCTTGGTCCGAATGAAATGATTGGTCGTAGGTTTTGGTTGTCATGTCATTACCACAGTGACTTTTTTCCTTTTTCTTCAGAGGACCATTTATTGATGGTTATCGGAATGTGAAGAGGATTTCATCAAATAAGATAAAAAGAGTGTCAGATTTACCAACCCTAAATTACATATTAATTTTGACCTATTGTATTTTTTCTGTTTTCTATCTGATAGCTGTAGTAGAGACAGGAGGGGGAATAACAGGCAAGAAGGAACATGTTACATTAATTGGTCTTTAAAGACATAAATTAGGCTTTTCAAATATGCAATTTGCAAATGTATAGCAAGATTATAGTGCCAGTTTCATTTCTCTTTTTACTAATCATCTTACAAAATAGGCAGATATCAAATAATTTGCTTCATTGTGACATGAAATTAAATGTTTTTACACCCACAGCAAACTGTGGAAACTGAAATGGTAGAGGGACTGTTGATGGTTTATTCAGTTATCAGTTGTCAAAATGTTGACCTGTCTCTTAGGTGTGGGCTCTGGGTGGCGGCCGAGAGCATGTGATGGATGCAATCTCCCAGTGTGAGCAGGAAGTGAAGCGGAGAGGAGGACAGGAGCAGCACGCTCCCTGGCGACTCTTCTTCCGCAAGGAGATCTTCAGCCCCTGGCACAACAGTGAAGAGGACAAGATCAGCACGGAGCTCATCTATAAGCAGATCATCCATGGTCTGAAATGTGGAGAGTACCAGAGTGAAAAGGTTCAGTTATGTCGATGGCTAGGACAATCCTGCAACATTCCCGCCGCAGACTTGAATAAATCAAACTCTTTTTCTCCCCAAATTTGACTTCACACAGGAAGATGAAGTTGTTCAGCTCGCTGCTAAACATTTGTACATCCAACACGGCTCAGAGAGCTCTCCAGAAAATGTGAAAGAAGCTGTTCAGGACAGCATCAGCACCTCTCTGCTGGAGGCCAAGTCAGAGGCCAAGTGGGTGCAGATGGTCAGCGACGCTCATGCTGAGGTAAGTCCCATCACATATGAGTCCAAGGAGATTTAACTCATCATTATATATGATAACAAAACAGAGAGCCTCAACAAGGTCTTGACTACATTCTGTCTGTTTTTATTAAACCACACAAGGCTCCATATCTGAGTTCAAAACAAAAGAAAGAGTCCGTGAAGGCCGAGATGGTCAGCTACGCCCAGAAGAAGTGGCCCATGTTCTTCTCCAGGTTCTTTGAAGTTGTCAAACTGTCAGGTGGGTTTCTGCTACTGTAGCTTTTCTTTGGTTGTGTATGTTTATAATGTATAGTTGTCATTTCCTTATTTAATCTCAAACAGAATGGTGATTTTGGTTAACTCTGTTAACATGAGTTATATGAAAATAAAACATGACTGTCTTGCAGAAATACAGTAGTAAATAGAGGTGAATTGATTTGATGCCTTTTCACTGAGACACGGACCCACATAGATTTCACATATTGTAGCTTTACGCATGGCTGAACATAAACCATTTCTCTACTTTCCTCAGGAATAAAGATGCGAACACTTTAAATGACCAGTGAAGCAGATTTTTTACCCTTTGAGCAATTAGCTGTTGCTGCTTCTGTATCTACGTCAGACTGGAATATACAAGGCTATTATTTAGATGTACCACAACAATGGGGTTAAAATTCAAGACAATGATTTGGAGATAAGAGGGAAAGGAACACTTCTTCTGTCTATTTGACTAACATTTAAACTGCTTAATAAGGGTCTGAGTCATATCTTCATTTAAGATCAACATTACAGTAATGTTTATGTTATTGCTGTTTGTATATTCTCACTGACAACATTTTGCCTGGATGAAAGTAAATACAGGCTGTTTCCCCTACAAACATATTTGATGGATTTTCCTAGTGAATAACGTTTATCTCTTTATACTTTTCTTTGACAAATTATTAACAAAAAGTATTTATTAGCAATTTTGATGAGTGAAAAAAACAAACCCTAATCCTTCCTTGTGTGTTTTGCGTCATGGTAAGTTGTGTGTCTTTGAGCTTTGAACTGTTGGTTGGACCAAAGAAGTTTGAGATTCTATAGACTAACCAATACATCAAGAAAATAACAAATAGAGTGTGAATCAAACATTTTTTTAGTTGCAGTCATAAGGAGCAAGGTCCTTTCTTGGGGTTTGATGATAAGGCCTCATTACTGTACACGTCAATGCTAAACTCTGATCAGGAACATACTGTATCTCTTATCTCCTAATTTATCTCCATTGCTTATATCTGTGGCTGTATCAAGGTCCTGCCCTGCCAAAGAGCAAGTTCATAGTGGCCATAAACTGGACTGGTATCACATTCCTGGATGAGAGAGAGAGGAGGCTGCTGGAGCTCTCTTTCCCTGAAGTGACTGGAGTCAATTCTACAAGGTAGACACAGCTGTTATTGCTTCAGGCAGAAGCATTGTATCATTGTATTTTATATTAGTGTAGTTGGAAGCAAAATCAAATAACATATGATGACAACTAGCCAACTATAACCAACTTACTATAATTAAAAAGAAAAGACAGATATATATCCATAAAAATATGCTAAAAATAGCATAAATGCACATAATTTCTGCTTAGGTCATTCTGTAAAATATAGTTTTAATTTCAACGTATATCAGCAAACTAATGAATATGCCTAAAAGGCTCATATCGCCTGATATTATTGGCCACCCCCATATTTTGACTGGTCCCATATTTTACACTCACTGTGCTTTAATCCTTTGTTTTTGCTGTGGCTACTCAGGGAGGCTAAAACATCTGGCCAGTCCATGTGTCTGCTGACACTGAAAGGAGACTTCACTCTGAGCGGATCTGCAGCTGAAGACATGACCGAGCTGGTGACCATGTTCCTCAGCGGCCTGACAGAGCGATCTCTGTACGCTGTGGCCCTGAAGGACGTCGACAGACAAGGTCAGAGAGTGCAGGAACAGTTGATTATGAGAGAATACAGAATCACACACATCAACTGGTGTGCGGATATCTCTCATCAGCAGATGATCCCACCTCACTGGTTACCTTGATGAATTGCTGACTGGCTGATTACTTATATTCCTCTCCAGATGACCCCACATTCCTCAGCTTTAACAAAGGAGACCTCATTCTGATAATCAAAGACGATGAGTATTCTCAGCAGCGCGGCTGGATAAAGGGACATATTGAGAAGACAAAAAAAACAGGAGCCGTCCCCACTGAGGCCATCTTAATCCTACCAACGCTCAGCAAACCCTCCAATGAGGTCATGGTACGGAGATCTCAATGATGAGTTATTGTGCATCAGTGCTGTACAGTGTATTACATGTGGTGCTTTATTTCAGAAACTCCTCAGTCTGTCCCCTAACCAGAGGAAGGACATGATACAGACAAAGAGTAAAGAAACAGGAACAATGGAGAGAGTGGCTCTTGCTACACTGAAGGCATTCTCCCTCGAGCACTTCAGGTATCTGCAAATACCCACTACCTAACTACACATCGACAATAAAATGTAGACTTAACGATACTGACTACAGGAATCTGTGTGCTGTTTCCTTCATCTTGCAGGCAGCCCACTAAGGATGTTAACCGCCAGGTGATCTCCAGGAACGCTGCTCCTGAGAGGCTGTGGGCAAACTCCAGAGAGCCAATCAGACAGCCCCTCCTCATGAAGCTGGTGGGCAACCCGGAGCTGAGCCACAAAGCCTCTCTGGCTTTCACTGATATCCTCTACATAGCACGATGATACTTAACCATTTCTCAACGTTTTTTTTATACCAGTGCAAAGTTTTGGCAGGAGTTCAAACCATGAATTTCCTGTTTAGCCATTTCCAGCATTTAGTGTCAATAGATGGAGCAAATATTAATCAGGAAGTGTGTTGAAATGGGCCTGGAGTTGGGTGAATGTTCCAGTGGGGGCTCAACATTAATGTTAAGTATGTTTTTACCTGCACTTGTTACCAGGCTGTGTTATAGATCTACTGAGCCCTCAGAGAGGTGACCCCATTCTTTAACATTTGAAATGACCTTGAATCCTTGCCTAACCCAAGCAAAGAGCAGATACTCGGCTGCTTAGTCAGGCCTCACAAAGAATCTACGTTGCTACTGTGGTTCAAAAACAATAGGTGCAGGGCAGTCTGCAGGGTCATCAGGTGGACCAATTACCTCTGTCTGGTTTTACTGTGTGTTCCAGAACAAACTTTGTGTGCACCAATGACTGTAACCTATTTAATGATAGACAATGCATCTCCACTTCCTCCTCCAACTATCCAGTAATGAAGCTACAATATCCTGGTTCTGAATGGCACCATCTACAGCATTTTGAGCTACAGTCTCTGCAGCAGCGGGCATGGTAGCGAGCTCCTGCCGAAACACATGCTTGACTTACCACATCTAATGTCAGCTGTCAACTGTGAGCTATTTGGTAGTATCAAATACCAACCTTATCAGAAATACCATACATCAGTGTGATAAGAACTTCAGTTGGTCACTGTTCAGTCAGCTTACATGGAGGAGGTGTTGTCCATCTTTATATATAGACTATGGTCTGCACCCATACACTCACCACAGCACCCTGCAGCACGCCATCCCTCTGTGGTTGACCTAAGTCTTTGACACATGATACCAGTATGGGCGAAAGGCCACTGCATCACCAGTTAACCACATCACCCTGAGCGTTTACTTTGTATAAGTCTATGAGACCAGGATGCTTGTTCCTCCTTGACCCTTGTGTACCGATCCTGAAATATATGGGAGATTACCCGACCAAGCAGATGATCAATCCTCTCGAGCTCACCGACCAGATCTTTGGCCCAGTCACTCAAAACGAGGGGCTCAGGGACGAGATCTACTGCCAGATAATGAAGCAGATGACCAGCAATAACAACCGGTACGTGTCTCCGGTTCACAACTGTCCTAGACAAAAGGAAAGATTTAAGAAACGTGTAAGATAAAAGGATCTCTGTATATTCATTAAAATACCGTGTCATATTAAACAAGTCATTTGAAGAGGCCTACTTGGAATCAGCAAAACTACCACAACTGCCGAAAGGTATCGGATAAGAAAATAGAAAATATCCGACGGATTAACTGATAATGAAAAATATTTCTAGTTGCACCACGAGCAAGACATTAAGCCAAGTCCAATTATGAAAAACTGTTTGTCCCTTATGTGTTTTTCTTTATTTAGACAATATGAGGTACAAACTCATTACATTCAAAAGTTCAATGAAACCAACCTCCATTTCGTCTCATGCTTCATTGTGTCTTACGTGTCTTTTTTTTTAACATGTTGCCTCGACCGTCACCCAGTTCCAGTGTGGAGCATGGCTGGCAGCTGCTGTGGCTCTGCTGTGGCCTGTTTCCTCCCAGCCAGTCTCTTCTGAAGCACACTCAGCGCTTTCTGGAGTCACGCCGCAGAGAGCCACTGGCCTCTGACTGCCTTCAGCGGCTGCAGAGCTCACTGAGGTTAGACCAACAAACTGTGTTATACAACACAGCTCTGTGTTTCTATGTGTTTTAACAAGTGCGCCCTGAGAAGTGTGTGTGAAGAAAGCTTCTCCCTTATTTTTCTAATAACAATTAAAGGGATTGTACAAAGAGCGGCAGGAAAAGGGAGATTGTGTTTTCACACCTGTCCATTTGTTTGGTGGCTTTGTTTGTTTGTTGGTAAGCACTTTCATTGTGAGATAGGGCTTATTTCAGCATTTTCTTTGACCTCTCAGAGAAGAATAAATGAATCTAAATGAAAAGATTAGGCATAAATAGGGATATTTATGGATGGTGCAATTTGGTGCAGTGAATGTAAATGTGGTTTCATAAGGGAACTGTTTGACCTCGGTGGAGTAATGTGCTTTACTAATTGACATCACTCAATCAAAACAAATCCTTCAAATAGGATTTCGAATCATTGGCCCAAGGATCGGCCTACTTAAATATCTTTTTTGTGAGTCATTGATCAGACATCTTCACTAGTCTATTGCAAAGCCCAAGCTTTTGTATTTGTATCTGATGATTGATGATAAAGTCAAGACAATTATGTGACTGGGAAGTTTCTGTCATTGTGTAGGATGGAGCCCAGGAAGCTTCCACCACACCAGGTTGAGGTAGACGCCATCCAACAGAACAGGACCCAGATCGGCCACAAAATCCACTTCCCCAATGACACAGAAGAGGTACGAATAGGGACTTGGATACATTTGAATACAATTTGAATAAAATAAATTTATATAATTTTCATTTACATATGACATCTTCATTTGATTTGTGTCTTCTTTTTGTTGTCTCAGG
Source organism: Pseudopleuronectes americanus (assembly GCA_038501795.1). NCBI lineage: Eukaryota > Metazoa > Chordata > Actinopteri > Pleuronectiformes > Pleuronectidae > Pseudopleuronectes > Pseudopleuronectes americanus. The sequence continues at coordinate 4,750,890 of CM076724.1, forward strand.
TATTCGAGGTTTCAACCAACACCAGGATCAAGGATCTAATTCAGAACATAACAAACAAGCTCAATCTGGCCTCATCAGACGGATTCAGTATATTTGTCAAAACACATGACAAGGTGCACTTGACAAGTTTGAATCTTACACATCATATTTCATTGTAGAGTTCATATATTGTTTAAATGTATATTTTCTTCCATGGCTTTCCAGCACACTGGTTTAACAAAGGTGTATTTATTGCAGGTCCTCAGCTTGAATGATGCAGACTACTTCTTTGATAGTTTGAGACAAATGACTGACTGGTCCAAAAAAGTCAAGAGGATCCAGGACGGTAATAAAAAGTCATTTGAACTGTGTGACAGTTTGACATTTGATGGTTCTCCGTAATGACTTTTGTTGGATGTGTTCTGTAGGTGGGCCAGTCAACATATCGTACATTGTGTTCTTCATGAAGAAGTTGTGGTTCAATGTGATCCCTGGCAGAGACGCGGAGGGAGATCTTATCTTCCATTTCCCTCAGGTGCATTTGAATGCTGTAGCTCAAACACCATCACATTTTCCAGGCTGATTTGTTTTTCCATATAATATGAAAGCCAAATCTTTCTGTGAACACAATGCTGCCTGATGAGATACAGCAGTATCCAAACAAAGCAATATGGAGACGGGGATCTATAAACAGGCTGTAAACTACAAATGTTTTCTCACTGACAACTTGATAAATTAACAAGTAGAAAACCTGGTTTAATGGTCAAACTTGGCCCCTAATCTCTCAAGAATCCCTGAAATTGAATGCTTTGAAATGTCTTTCTATCTTGTAGGAGCTACCAAAATACCTGAGAGGCTATCATGTCTGCACCAAAGATGAAATGATCAACATTGCAGCCTTACTCTTCAGGATAAAGGTCAACAATGACAAGAGCCAGATTGTCATGATTCCCAAGTTGCTGAAGGAGCTTGTGCCTGCTGACCAACTGAAGGCCATGTCTGAAAATGAGTGGAAGAAGGTATGATGAGCTTTCTTTTCATCAATTTCTTCTGCTTAATTTATTGGAGGCCTTAAAGGGGCCATATGTGAGTATTTCAGCTTAAAACATGTTAATATTAAGTGAGATTATCCCCACAATGTGAAGAATTTACAATTTTGTCCGAATCTGGTACACATATATTGAATTTAGCATGCTAATTACCTAGACTGGGCATTTCTCGTCTTGTTTTACTACTTTGTACTTCAAAGGGTGTCATTGTAGCAGACAGTCTATTCTCAGCTCAACATGAGAGGATGAGGAAATAACAGCTGATGGTTATAGATGAGAGCAGCCCATCTGTTTTTTTTTGCCTTTGCATCATGTCCTTGCCCATTTTGGGTAAAAATCGATCTGGTTTGACCCGCGTTTAATATAAATTCTGAGGCCTTAAGTATATTTATTTTGAGATATTAAGAGCAAAAGTCTGATAAGTCAAGCAAACAATTAAAAATTAAATATGTTGTTGCTGATCATCATTTTCATTCATAAATTAATGAAAGAAGAAGAGGTTGTATCCTAAAAATGTTTCAACAAACCAGGGGAACAGCCAGGTTGCTGCAGCCAGTAGTGGTGAGCTAACATTAGCTCATAGCTAACCTACAAGATAACCTAGCCTTATAAGCTAACACTAAATTTGTCTCTTTTTTTGTGTTTTCTCTTCATCACCCTTTCAAGGCATCAATATTCAATATTCACGATGCTGACTGTCATCAGCACTATTACAGTATTTGATTTTAAGCCAAACTGTTTTCAAAAGAGGTCGTGGTTGTTCTGTTGACAGTTCATCTATGAACCTGTGTAGCTGCCGTTCTCTCTCTGCCACATTCCTCTCCTTTGCGTTCCTCTCCTGGACGTAGCTCATCCTCAGCTGCCCAAAGGAGAACATTTATTTAAGCTCATGTTAACTCAAAGTCAGGATGAGGACTGAAACAAATGCAACAAGTTCTTATGTGTGGAAAGAAAATTCATCAACTGGCAAGATGTGATGCACCGTGGGATCATGGGAGTTTTTTATCTTCACCACCATTTCCTGTGTTGTAATCCTCTTGGGTCACTTGGTTCCCCTGTGCACTTGCACCTTACTGGGTTACAGCTCACAGCAAACAGCAATAAATAATTGCGAGTAATTATGAATGACCAATACAAATGGTGGAAGGAATGAAGAGCTTTGTTTTTCCTTTCTAATGCAATTAAAAGGCAGCCAAATTGAAATATCCTGTCAGCATGAATAACGTAAGGAATTTCTCTGTGTTATGCAAATTGTTGAAAATATATTGGTTAATGTAAGTGCACAAGTCAACAAAAAATGTATACTATAGGTCTGATCGTATCTTAATGAAGAATTGATACATATTATATCTTTAAGTTGTACTATACTCTTTTTTAATCTCTTTAAAACAGTCATTTAAGCTTTTGAGCAGGATTTAAGTTGCCACTTTGCTTTAATCAAAGGTCAAGCTGTATCAGAAACTCTGTTCCTCATTCTTTGGAAAAGTCAGTACCAGTGAGCTTTTTTCAACACATCTATTTACAATGCAATCCCTTGGCTTGAGGGAGAGATGATTTGAGATACATACACAATAAATGTCAGTATGATGAAGATTTAGTATTTTCATGAAATTCGTGGAAAGCAATAAGAAAGACTTTTACCAAAATTATCCTTTAAATAGCTCATGTGAACATAAATTAAACTTTATGCCATTTATGTGATCTCCAGCTCACTGAAAAAAGGGCCTGAGGGCTGAGGGGGTGTGAGCAAATCATTAACCTGATTTGAAGCAGAGAAAACACTTTTACCAAAGAAGAGGTTTAGGTCCATCTGTGATATTTGTATTTTTTACATTTTCAGAGTATTGTTGCTCACTATAACAAACACGCTGTTATGACTGTTGAAGAGGCCAGGGTGGCATTCCTCAAAGTAGTTTGCCGCTGGCCGACGTTCGGCTGCGCATTTTTTGAAGTCAAGGTAAGAGCTGTAGTGAATGCAGGACATATGGTGCTTTCTCTTGTTATCTACAGTACATTTGGTTTATTTGTCTGAATCTTAAAGCCTCTGTCATCGCGGTACGCTAATTGCTTATATATATATACACAGTAATTGGTTTAAGTTACAGAGAAGGAACATTTTCTTATGGGAATTTCTAATTCTCTTTTCAGCAAACATCAGAGCCAAACTTCCCGGATATTGTGCGAATTGCCATCAGCAAGCAAGGACTTACAATCATCCACCCTAAAACCAAGGTAAAAAAGTCATGCGAAGATAGTCTCAGTATAACACTTAACTTGTCATTTCTCACCATTAACTATTCTTTTATCTTGTTAAGGATGTTTTGGCAAATCACCCATTCAACTGCATAGCTAACTGGTGCAGTGGAAGCACCTACTTCCACATGACTATTGGCAATTTGGTCAAGGGAAGCAAATTCCTGTGTGAAACGTCTCTGGTAAGATCTGTCATGTGGACATGGGATAAACTTGACCGTAGTTTGAGTTAAGTTAAATTAATAACATCTTTGTCCTGTTTCCAAAGGGTTACAAGATGGATGATCTTATAACCTCCTACGTCAGCTTGTACCTCAGAGAGAGGAAGGCAGGGCAAACCAGGAACCAGCGCTTCAACATTTGAGTCAGCAGCATGAGTGTGATGCAACTCTGTAACTGAAGATGAGAAGCCCCACAGATGTAGTTCAAACACACACATAATGAGGCAGAGCAGTTTGGTTTTGAAAGTGCAATCAGCTTTGTGTTTCTGCTCTGTGAGAAAAGAAGACGTTGATCTATTATCTAAAACAAAGTGGCTGTAGATTTCTCACTTTTTATTTAAAGCCAAAGTTTCTTTATAATATGCTCTGTTCAAGTAAAAATAATCTGAAGCTAAAACTTCTTATTGAAGGCAATACTGTGTACACATTTCCTAATGAGCTTCTGCAACATGGAGATAACCTAGTGTTTCATGCTGTTTCACAGACCAAACAATATTTGCATTATCTTAAGTAATTACCACCTAGATTTAATAAATGTTGGTTTTCTACATGTATATTTCCATCTTAAAGACCATTGATCTAATAAAATATGCTTTGGAAACCCCTGTGCATGCTTGGAGACTCTTTTATATTCTCTGATTAAGCTACAGACTGTATGTTGTATTTAGACTCTGATAGAAAAGCCAGGCTCTGACTTAATCACTGCCCCAGATATGATTACATAGTTATGATTGGAGTGATGAGCAAATATGTATAGCCCCACCGTCAGAGCCTACAGGTGGATACTGGGGTGATGGAGGGGCTGAAGCTCCTGATGTAGCTCCAGGGGCAAGCGAAGGGACATTTTCTCAGCTTAAATAGATCTTTCGTAAAAAATTAAAGCAATATTAACAATTTATTAAGAACCCATCATATACATTTATAGAGATTACTTTAAACTGTAAATCAATCCAGAAAAAAGACGCACACATTTTTCACCACTATTAACAGAATTTTCTCCTCATGTTAATCTGCTGGCCTTTAAATTGTTAAAAGGTGTCCTGTGGAGTTTTCTTGTATATTACATTCAGCATTTCTCACTGAAAATTCACACATACCAAAACCAGACAAATGCATGTGCAATATACACATGTTTGCACATATGTGAGTCACTTGAAACACATATGAAGAGCCATTCTAAAGCTGGTTGTGAACTGTCTACTTGAGATCCAATCAAGTCAGATGTTAATACTGTACCAGGTTGAAAGCTTCTCTGCTTTGTCACTGGTTTCAGTCATCTTTAATATTTTATCCACTTTTCACTCATTCTTTAGTTCCTAGGGGAAAATAACTAAAATGATAAAACTTGATTAAGTTGCTTAAAGCCCACCGGATCTATTGTGTGATTGTCATCTATCGTCTGTAAAAGTCACATATGTTGTATAATGATTAGGTTAACTCACCCTGGAACATGGCCACAGTCATAGTTCTGATTCAAACAGGGACCCACGGGTCAAAACATTGCTACATAATGTAGTCAAAAACTCCTTATTGTACCTTTGAATAAGAAATCTATAAATATCTACATTTTGCATTCATGTGAAAATACATTCAAGGAGATAATAATGTTAAGAAACAAAGCTGTGTGAAAATATCAAATAAGAGTTTCCCACTCCGAGTCTGTCGGGCAGTTAAACTGCCTAAAATGGTATGCGCTGTTTATTTTCTATCAGGGTTTCTGCAGCGAACAGAAAGACTCTCTGTTTTGTTTGAACCTTCACACCAGTAAAAAGAATGATATATTTATGATAGTACGCACTTACACGAGGCAATGTTTTTGCTTCAGGGTAACAAGACACAAAGCAGACAGAGCTGAGAAGACGAACAAAAGAGGGGGCTGTCCCAATTAGCAGTTGGCAGTAGATTAACAGGGTATTGATGTCAAAGCTTCTCCACAGCCCTGCACGGATAGTGGCCTCATTCAAGTCTACAGAAATCCATTTGCATATCGATGATACAAAGAATAGAAAGCGCCCATGTATCTGACACACAGCTGTGGAGTCCTCGTATGAAAGAAATATTATCCCCCCTCAGCCAGTGGGTCTTCTCTCCACATCTGTCTGATGTCTGCGTGAGTGATTATTTTGGGCATTCCAATTCAGGATGCCCCCAGGAGGCAAGAGAGCAACAAGGGCCTCTGTTTCCTCCAAGCGTCCCCCCCCCCTCCCTTCTCCTGTTTTTCACTTGCTCTCCCATAGGGCATGGGGCCCTCTTTAGAACTTAACTGACCATCGACAAAAGATAATCTCTGAGACTTTAGTCATAAAATTCTCAATTGACAACACAGTCTATCTACTATCTATCAGTGGCATGGTGGGGGTTCATGGTAAAGGCACTCGGGGCACCACTAGACCCTGTTTCCATGGAGTCATACCCGACGTCTCATTGCGACTGAGGCATGCCATTCTTCTCCCCGCTGCTAAAATGTGCCGCTTATTCTGACTCACGCTATTGTGGAGCGCACAAGTGGCTCTCTGAGGAGAGGGGTATGGGGAAAGAAAGGGTGGGGTCAAGGTTCAAATGAAAGGCTCCCATCAGGACTCCCTCTCTGTTATCAAATTTGTTGAGACACAAAAAGAGCTACAGTCTTATTCCCAAGAGCATCTTGAGGGAGAGAAAAGGAGGTTATAGGACAGCATTCTTTGTGGCAGGGCTTCAGTTCGTCCACAGCTCAGCAGACAAACTCCCAGTCTGCACTTACAACTGCTGTACAACTATTTGCTCCTGCGCTGATTGTTGTCCACTCTGATTTGCTCCTGAAGAGAACAATTTTTTTTCTCCTGCAAGAGGAAGTCTGGAGCTCTGGACCTCGGGTAAGTCTTTTATTTGCTTAATATTTAGATAATGCAACAGAGATTTAATAAATGTTTGATAACTTTACAAAACGTCCGGTGCCACAAGTGATGCCCTTCTCTATTTCACTGAAAAACTATTTTTAAATAGCAGCAGGATCTTTGATAGCAGAGCTGCGTTACAATAGGAGTAGGTATTTATCATGCAAATGTTTCCCTTTTATCATGTAAATCCTAAAACTCAGCTCGGAATTTTGACAGTTTTTGCTGAAACGACCTGCATTGAAAATCTGTCATGTGCTTTTTAAGAATAGAATGATGACTATCAGGTGGATTTGCATTTAATCCAATTCCAAATTTCACACTTACTGTACGCCGTGGTTTTACTGTGACAGGTTGGAACAAAAGAAAATTGAACACATTACTGCTGCAGTTTTGACACCACTAATCTCTGTAAAGGGCCGGTGCCAGGATGCTCAGCCGCTTCTTTTTGCCGACATGTATCACATAAGAATGCCTGCACAGATCTGCTTACCCAGATCATCGTGATGAAGACACATGTCAGGATTGTCTCTCTTCAGGATTATCGCCCTGGGTTCTGTATTTATGGAAGCTTTTACATTCTTTTGCACTGCTCCTCGTTTCTTATCCCCAGTTGGACTTCAGCTCTTTTCTAAGGAAGGGCTGAATAGATGCAGAGTGCGCTGAGTCTGAGCCTGAGCTGGGAAATGCCCTTCTTTGTGGGTCTCACAGGATTCACAGCACACCCTCTGAAAAGAGCCATGCTGCTACATCTGACTGGTTCCTAATGGGCCAAAAGTCTGGACACTGAGGCAGTGAAACAGAGATTTAGACGAATCAGATATAAAGAGAGAAGCACTTTCCCTCTCTGTTAAGGGGTACTGTAATGACCCAGCATCATTTCAACACATATCACTGCTGGTTTATTTATCTAGGAAGTATAATTGGGACGCTCCCTTCAGCTATGCGTGGGATGACAAGCTCATCCCTGTTACAGATGTTTGAATATTTCTCTTGGGTCTACTACAAATAGCAAAGTTAATGTTGAATGAAGCCTTTCCTGAGATTCAATCATTTGAAGCTTTGCCAATATTGACATCCCATGGATGTATGTCGATGTTCAGGTCACGCAGAAAAGAAGATAAAACAAATAAGAAGGGTGGACAGTTAGGTCTGAACCATACAGAGGATGGATGGTCATTCCTTGGTCATATTTAAGGTGTGTCCAAATAGTTGGGAGAAAAGACAATCTACTTTTCTAACAGTGTTGGAAACGTTTGTTTATTTGGGCGTGTCCACTGAAAGTAGAATACTGACAGAGTACTCTATCGATAGAGACAGACAGACTAGCTTTGTTTAATATTAGCTTATAGACGTGCTTTAGCCCTTACGTCGCCATAATCCCCAAAAAAAATCCCTTTCGTTTTCTCCATTGACTTTTCATTAAATCTTTACAAAAAGATTTTAAAGCTTGGAGCCAGGTCGACATGGTACGACATTAATTGCGAAAAACAATGTATCCCAGACATCATTGCAAAGGATCCCTTTCTAGTGACTTCCAGTGCACTTCTTCTTGAATATACAGTGGCCTCATACTGTTTGGGACACACTTGTCTTCATCTAAAAAAAACGACGTCACTATTTCACCTAAGGATTATGGGTAGTGTTGTAGGTCTCCTTGACATGATCATGAATAAAACATAGTTTTTTCAGGGAGATTTTCCATCCACAGTCGCCAAAGTGCTGCTTATTGTGGGAACTATTAGGTTTCTTTTTAATTAAAAAACAAGTTTTTGACCTTCTATTTAAAGTGCTTTGAGAGAATGTATATTATGATTTGGCACAATAGAAATTAAATTGAATTGACTTGAATGTTTTTTTAAGGAGCATATAACATTGTTTCACAATCGTCTAATTATCTGATGTAATTCTATATCAGATAATTACAATATTCAGGCCATGCTGTTGCACTCTGTACAATTTCTTACAGGCTCCTGAGACTTTAGCAGACAACCTTGATTAAACAATTATTTTAGTCAAGTCAGACCTCAAGGTCAGATAAAAAATAAAAAAATGAGTGTAGATGAACAGACTTTGACTTCCTGGACTTGTGTGTGTAGAGAAAATCAGAATAAGGTAGTTATCCGCTCACAGGGCATGTCCAAACTGTCATCTATTGTTACCTTGTGAGGCTGGCACTGTGACAAACACTCCAAGCGTAAGAGGGAAAGAGAGTGTGTGTGTGTGTGTGTGTGTGTGTGTGTGTGTGTGTGTGTGTGTGTGTGTGTGTGTGTGTGTGTGTGTGTGTGTGTGTGTGTGTGTGTGTGTGTGTGTGTGTGTGTGTGTGTGTGTGTGTGTGTGTGTGTGTGTGTGTGTGTGTGTGTGTGTGTGGTGTGTGTGTGTGTGTGTGTGTGTGTGTGTGTGTGTGTGTGTGTGTGTGTGTGTGTGTGTGTGTGTGTGTGTGTGTGTGTGTGTGTGTGTGTGTGTGTGTTGTGTGTGTGTGTGTGTGTGTGTGTGTGTGTGTGTGTGTGTGTGTGTGTGTGTGTGTGTGTGTGTGTGTGTGTGTGTGTGTGTGTGTGTGTGTGTGTGTGTGTGTGTTTGACAGAGGTTGGCCTGCTATGGCTTCCTGTCACCGGGGTACTTTGCTGACAGAATACTAACAATGAAGTATTCTACAGATCGAAAGCACTTGTTTTGAAAAGTTCTACCTGAAAACTGCTTGTATAATATATTTTTATGTCTCCCCAGTCACCACAATGGAGTCAGCTATGTCCAATCATTCCTTGGCCTGTGCTTCGGTGGAGACGACAGCTGAGAACACTTTATTTGGATGCTTCTACATCCTGATTTTCTTCCTGGCGTTGAACGGTAACAGCTTGGCCCTGTGGATCTTCTGTCATCAGCGTGGCGCTCCATCTCCAGCTAATGTCTTCTTGATGCACCTGGCTGTGGCAGACTTGTCCTACGTGATCATCCTCCCACTGAGGGCCACCTACCACCTCACTGGGGGCCACTGGCCCTTTGGCGAGGTGCCCTGCAGAGTAGTTGGCTTTTTGTTTTACGTAAACATGTATGCCAGCCTGTACTTTCTGGCCTGTGTGGCTGCCGACCGCTACCTGGCTGTGGTCCATGCTGTGAGGTCGCTGAAGGTCCGTCGGGCTCGCTACGCTCACATCATCAGCTTCTCTCTCTGGGCCCTGGTCACTGTCTCCATGTTGCCATTGCTCGTGACCCACCAGACTCGAGAGGTGGATGGTGTGACGGTGTGTCAGCAGCTGTACAGAGAGAATGCTTCTCGCAAGGCGCTCATCTCACTGGCTGTGGCCTTCACCCCACCTTTCTTGGTCATCCTGTCCTGCTACCTGCTCATCATTCGCAGCCTGCATCAGGGCTCCAGGTTAGAGCCAGCTATCAAGCTGAGGGCCCTGCGGACCATCAGCCTGGTAATCCTCATCTATGTGGTCTGTTTCCTGCCTTATCATGTGAGCAGGGCCACCTTCATCCTGGGATACGGACACGTTGACACGTCCTGTCAGACACGCAGGGGCCTGATGCTGGCCAACCGCCTCACCTCGTGCCTCACGTGTCTGAATGGTGCTATGGACCCACTGGTGTACGTGTTCGGGGCCAAGAAGTTCCGCGGGACTCTAAAACAAATGTTTTGCAAAGACAGGTCAGGAGTGTCAGGAGCCACCAGTGGAGATTTGAAAATAACACATGAGAGCTCTGTGAGCGCCAAGTCAGAGTTCTGAGGGATTTGATCCGGAGTACTGTGTGGACTCAATGCTTTTCCAACACAACCAAAATTGGTCTGACTGTGGACTGACTGTTGCCTTTGCCTAAAAGAAGGCTGCAGCTTATTCTGAAATGCAGTTGATATAACACAGTTGCATCTATAGCCTTAATTTAAAGCCCTGTTCCAGTGTCCACCCTGTGCCCATTTTACTGAACCATTACAAATTTAATCTGAAATAATCGGTGTGAATGCAGGGAGGGGGAGAAGTCATCACCATATGTGGATTGATACATAGATTTGTGAAATCGATTTAAACATAACTCGACATAGTCATTGGCCAGTAAAGAGTGTTTATCATATTTCATATTCAAAGATCCCATTTTGTGGAATGTGGGATTTCCGTGTTTTTTTGATAATAACGCAGATCTAGGTGCTGTGTAAATACTGTGAAAGTATCAAAACCCTGAATTTAACACAGGCGACAATCAGAAACTGCCTTAAAACAAGTCGTCAGGACAGTCATAATTTTGTGATGTCACAACTATGTTGTCACCTCCAACAGCCATGTCCCCAGCATGGCCCACCCGGTCATTCTATAGCTGAGCTAGCAAGTTAACAGTTACTATTTTAAGAAAGGCAGTGTTCTAGAGCCGTGACTTAACTTTTTTTCCCCAAGCACCAAAGCATTTTAGTCTGAATATGGTTCCCTTTTTCCAACTTAAGATAAGATAAGAAAAACTTTACTTTACTGGGATGGTACAAAAATCCACAAACATATCTTCTAAAGGAGATCACAACCCCAAAGAAAACACCAGGGAAATGCCACGTATGGACTTTTAAATTAACTGAATATAAGAGCTTGTTAATTTCTCCAAAGAAATACAATACTTCATCATCACTCATCATAAATCAACATACCTTAAACTAAAGGAAGCACTACACCATAAGACACAGTGCAAACAAGTTGTTTATACTGTGTGAATACTGTTTGTTTATACTTGTTTTTGTTCCAGCTCATTCTGTGTTTTGTTATGCCTCCAAAATCCCACTCTTATTTCTGTTGGATTGTTGAAAAGTGTAAGTCATATGATGTGATAGCCCTGAACCTTCATGCATCACAGTCTGTGAGTATGAAGCTGGATGCTGGAAATTGACGTAAACATCATTCTGCTGATTCTGCTTTAGTCCAAAATATAAAGCCAAAGTTTATCCCAGATAGGAGGAAAAGAAAGTAATACTATACTAAAATACTAAATATGTACATAGTAAACTTTTATTGCATTCTTCAAGTTTTGAATCCACTACCCATACACATTAATGTTTCTTGTCTTTATTGTTTACCATTAATTACCTAGACTGTGGTGACCCGCTATATTCGTATTAATCCTGCCACAGTTTCATAATGAACCCAAAAAATGTATTGTATAGCAGCAGAACTAGTACAGCACTATTTGCCATGTGCTCATGCTATCAGCCAATATGTATTTACCATACATACTGTCAGACTTTCAGCTGCAGTTGTGGCGTACACTTAATTTCTGAATTAAGAACTTATATTTCATTCTTTACTCTGTGCACCTGTGACCTTTGTGCATGTGCATGAGCAACCCTGTTTCCATCAAGGACTTAATTAGTTCTGTGTGAAACACAAGTAGGGTATTAATACTGGTATTAAAATGAGGTGTGGTCGGGTGTATTACAATCTCAAGGCCACTGGATACAACATAAACAGGAAGTCAAAGTTATATAAAGGTTGCATTATTAAGGTGGTAATGTATATCACGCCACATATACTCTTCTTGTGACACACTTTCAAGTAGATCTGTTTTCTCCGAAGCACTCGCTCTTCCTATCTGGCCAGAGTGCTGATATAGCAGAAATCCACTGAGATGTAAGTGCACCAAGCTTCTAAAGGCAATGGGAGATGTCACTCTCATTGGTTTATTGCATGTTATGCCTCCAACAAACCCATGATTATTTTGTTAAAAGAGTGAAAACCTTTTATGAGCCATGGTTTTAGGTGCACTAGCCTCTACTGTTTAACTAGCAAAAGTGGATTCGGAAGGAAGACATTTGTCCCATTAGCAACCAACACTATGCGCTTATTACAATAGAGCTATAGCCTTGTTTTAATATAAGAAGTATTTTAAAATCAAATCACAAATGTATGTATATATGTTTTCCATGTTGTTTAAGTTGCTGGAAACCCCCAGTAACATGTTAACTTGACCTGCTTGACAAATCTTGATTGTACATATATTTTCCATTATCTTGCTTCCTAACTCTTATATGCATCATGGTCGTGCCCTTGTTATACTGTGATATCGTAATGTTGCATGACAAATAATACTCCCTATTTTACTGTGAGTCAGTTTATTATTCTTCTGCAAAAAAAAATTGAGACAGAAATGTAATTCATGCTATGTCATTGCTATTACAAAATAGTGCCGCAGAAGAAAAACTACCGTACAAGTTTACTTATATGACCATAACTGACTCTTTTTCATTTTTTGTATCAATAATGTGTTTTTCAATGCTGTAATATGCCACAATGTTTTTATAAAGTGCTTTTACATAAAAAATAATGTGAACTCCACACAAACAGCTGTCATGTCCTGAAAGCAAAAGTGTAAATTCACGTCTGTTCTTTGGTCCGCTGTCACGACATGTCGGCGACTTGCTCGCTGTGAAAGTGACAAACCTATTTCAAGTAAGTGTGGGGACAGAAACCGCCGAAGCTGCAGCGCCTTGTCGACGTGTAGTTCTCTTTTTGTGTCATGTGACCCGTGTTGTGGTTTATGAGCTGCTTATTTTCCTCCTCATATTTCTGCAAGACTTCCTGTCCATCACATGAATATGGCAAACTACTGTGAACTTGTATTTCCTGTATGTGTGACTATTACAGCAAAGCCCAGAGCTCTCCTGAATCACATTAGGTGAAACGTTAGCAGACAGTCTCAGGTCGGGTCCTCTGGCTGAATAGAACTGCTTTGTTTCAGTTTAGGTGGAAGGACAGAGTTCAGTTGAGCTGCAAACATGATTCTGCAAACCTCAATGAGGAATCTTGTATTCCGAATATATTTATTTAACAAATCTGTCAGTAACCTCTTTCACTTCGACCAGTAAGAATTTGCCTTTTTTTGGTTACTTCCCTTTTTAACTTTCAGCATGAGTTTTTTCCACTGTTTTTGGAAAGTTGACAAACAGGTGTCAACAAACCACGGAGCAGTAGGTACGTTAGTTTATCATTAAATCAAGTAAATAGACAAACTTTTTGTCAGTCTTTATTTTAATTCTCAGCTCTGTGGATTTGTCATACATTAGTCAGAGTGCAGGCACCACGGCCCTCCTCTCGACTCAAATGAGGAAGTTCAGCTCTTAGCTTGTCGCAGCTTCCTTTTACAGCTTTGCGAGACAGGGGATGAACACATGAAAGAATGGACTTGTAGAAGTTACACACAATGAGGAGGTAAAACTTTGCCGGGGCGAAAAAACTGAGTCGGTGTTTCGGTTTTGCTGGAGTATTGTTTGAGGTCAGGTGCAAAACTCTTGAGTTCAGAGTCTGGGATGAAAGACAGGATGCAAAGTCATCAGCCTTGGTACCATAGCAATATAACTCGTTCCAAAGCTGAGGATCTTCTGTCTAAAGCAGCAAGAGATGGCAGCTTCCTTATCCGGGACAGTGAGTCCATACAGGGAGCATATGCCCTCTGTGTTCTGTAAGTAGACATTCATTATTTCTAACATTTGCAAAGATGGTTTATATTGTTGCACGTTCACAGAACAGATAATGATTTGTGTTCCTCGCTTATGAAACCTTTACACCACGCAACGTGAGCTGAGTGAGAACTAATAGTTGAAATACTCAGTGTTTAAATCATTATGAGATGAAATTGTCACACATTGGACAAAATGAATATATCATTAAAGGTTACAGTACATCCAACTGTATCACACTGTATTATACTTGTTTGAACACATGCAGTGCAACATAAGCCCAGGTCCACTATATTTGGATGCTACACAAAAGTAACACATTTCTTCAGCTCATGACATTCATAATGATGCGACCCTCATTCAAACTGTAATGAGGCAGGTTCAATGCAATGAATACAGCAGCCATAATTGTTCTGCACCCCACAGTCGTGTTATTTTCCTGTTACACACATTTGCATTTTATGATTTCAACCGCAGATACCAGAACTGTGTGTACACATACAGGATCCTGCCCAATGAGGATAAGAAGCTCTCTGTCCAGGTGGGTTCACAGTTTGATGTCATAATGACTCTGATCTAAAGTCAAATGAGTTGTCATTGGTGAAGACAAATATATTTCACCTTTTATATCACAGAACTATAATAAAAACTGTTATTGGTGCTGCACCTGTCAAGCTGCTACTTAATAATGCACAGCATGTATATATAGACATGTCCGTAATAATTCATTCAATAATATAATCTGATATATGAATAATATGATTCATTCATGTTCCCCAGAAGATTAAACTATTCTCCTAACTTTGGCGAGCACTGCCTTCTCTCTAAAGAGCAATTTAACAGGTTCATATTTTGGCCCTTTAGTGAATTATATTTACAACTATGAAATGAATCAGCACAATGGAGTCTTTCTGGCGATCACCTGACCTTTTCTATTATGCTGGCATCAGATGTAAATAGAGTAGACAAACATTACCCAGTGAACATCAGCATATTAGCATGCTGACGTAAGCATTTAGCCAAACAACCACTGTGCTTACATGTAGGCTCTGAGGGCAGCGTTGTTGTAGAGTCTGACTCTTGTTCACTAAATCAGTTACATTAAATACAATCACTAAACATGTACCATACCTCTTGTTATTTCATTATTTAAAAAAGATAAATAATTAAGTTTAGTTGCGCTTTTTTAAAGCAAATTGATTATTCTTACTGTTCCGGGTTTGTACCCTCATGGTTAAATAGATTTATTGTAAGTTGCTTTGGATAGAAGCCTCTGCTAAATGATATGTAATGTAATATTATAATGTAAAAAGCTGAAAGTGACGGTCTGAATGAATGAATGAAAACACATCTGACCTGCTTTTAGATGGCAACAGTTCAAATATCAGAAAGACCTACCACCGACCAACAACTGTGGGTCTGTGATGAACTGACATTTATATTTTTATGAAACCGGTATGTCATAGTGTTTATGCTGGGGCTTCAATGAAAAAGAATACTCAAATTTTGCATCCAGTCAAAACTGAAGGGCCATTGAAGCCCTGATGGATAGAGAACGTTTTTGCCTTGATTAAGAGGATTATTTACGAGGAAGGGTTTTGCCAAGGTACAAGAACCAAGAACCTGCTGTAGATCTACACATCAGGAGATGCTTCACTGATTTGATAGCTGTCTATTTTTACCCTTGATATGTAACTAAGTTGTGAAAACATTACGCCCACCTGGAGGAAGTGAAAACAGCTTGAGCTTGTGACTTATAATGGGTGTTACATAATTAAGACTTAACTTTGTAAAGACATAACAGAGTTTCATGGGCATATAATTAATTAAAATAGAAGGTAGTGGTCCAAAATAAAGAAGTCCTTTTCAGTGACCCTGAAGGAAAACATCATAAGGTCAAGGAATGAACTGAAGGAGAATTAGGGAAAGGAAACTGCGGTACTAAGAGAATCTGACTGCACTTACAGTAGCCCATGTAATTACATGACGGTAAATGTCTTGACATGGGTCAATAAATGTGACTGCTGCAAAGAATTGTAGCACCGCATTATTGAAGTATGGTCCAGTGTACCCTATGCTGTATGAGATAAAAAAAGGAGAATAGACTAGATGAAAGTAGAATCATACAGCATGCACATACACAAACAATCATGATGCACAATTGCACAAAAAGGGACCAAATATAGAACAGAAGGAAACCTGTGATCATCCAGTACTCGTTCAACTGAGTACTTCTACGTAAAAAGTCAACACTGTCACTTTGTATAGATACTCATGGTATAAAGTTATTGTTCATGTTGGTCCCATTTCCTGTTTAATTTAAAAAAGCTATTTAAATATAGGCAGCTGTTTGCAGGCTTATTGAGGAACAATACGTTTCAGTTTAAATGTTAGAACCTCAAGAATCCTCTGTTCTGATGCAACAGATATAGCCTGAGAGTCACAGAGCCCAACATTAGGACATGTTGAATCGTTTCTGGACATTCAAAATTCACAATGTTACAGGCGCTTTTTTTATTAATTTCTGACAACGCCATGAAGTTACAATTATTGGGGAGATAGAATTTAAGATGTCAAAATAAAAGTCCTGGAGCTCCCAGTAGGTTTACTGTATAATTGGCCTCACATGAGGAGGACAAAACCACGAGGATTTGTGTATAAGTATTAGTAGGATTCTTGAGGCAGCAATATTGTATGTTTTCTAAGTGCTATAGAGATTGTATACTTTCAATGACACTGCAGTGGGCTACTTGGGCTACCTGCTGTGACATTACCTAGCTAGTAGGGGGAGGGACCCAGCCCTCCTTCCTGGTCATTCTACTCAATGAAGAGTTATTTTTTTATGTCTACCATCTTACTGCCCACGCTACAATCATACTGCCTGCTTTGCTCAGATTCTCTGGTCTGAAATCTTTCATGGAAGTGTAAGATAACTCTACTTACCTGTTGGAAGGTTCAGTGGTCAGGTTCTTTGGTAAGAGACAAATCTACCGTAGCAAGAAAGGATATCCACCAAAGAATAGAGATTCCAGCTAACTGGATGGTGAGCAAACATACAGATCTTTGATTGGGATTGAACCTTCCATTTTCCTCTTCACTTCATGGTGTGGTGACACTGTACAAATTCAGATTGGGCCCCAACGATCAATCCACCAATTTGACACATAAAGACTTGACCCAAAAACATTAAAGGGGTTGCATATTTTTTTTATTTTTGTTTATTATTTGAGGGGTATTTGTATGCTGTATTGTGAGTGTCAAACTACTTTGAACTGCATATTATCTGTTCTAATATATGTTCATTCAATGTCATCCCTGTGTTGAGTCTCTAGACCGATATTAAGGTCCAGGGCCCCTGCTAACCTAGTACCTCTGATACTGGTCCACATTTACTCTCCACTCTCTGTTCCTAGTTTTTAAGTGTAGCCATGAGCTACATTTATCCTCATCAATGATATAAAAACACCAGAGTCTGACACAGCTGCTCAAGTAGCTCATGTGATGAAAGGAATGCAGTTATAGCCTGTTGGAAGAAGCTGCACACAAACAAATAGACATATCAGACATAATACGGGAAGTAGCACTTGAGGGTTGTGTCACCCGGTTTCCCCTTAAAAAAGGAAAAGGAGCTCAGAACAATGGAAACTTGTGTCACTTGAGGTCACCTTAAATATGCCTAAAATGAGCCTCAAGAGACCTCATCAAACCATTTTCCGTGCTGTGATCTGCTCTCCAGGCATCTGAAGGAGTTCCTATCAGGTTCTTCACTGTTCTGCCTGAGCTGGTGGAGGCATATTACAATCCCAACATGGGTCTGGTCACACATCTGCAGTACGCCGTCCAGGGGGAAGAGGAGATGGACGAGGATCAAGGTCAAACCCCTTCACTTCATCGAAACAGTGGCAATACTTTAAAACAAAATGTGCGCCTGTCCTTGATGTCAACCTTTCCTCAATTTGTTTTTTTTCATTATGCTGCAGAGTCCAACAGTCTTCCACCGCAGCTTCCACCCAGGAACTTCAACATCGATGTGAAGGACAGTGACTCCAAGTCCTCTGAACAGCCCTGCAAATCTCTATCAGAAACCTACCAGATGAGACTGCAGAATATCGACCTGTCCGTGTAAGGTCACGTTTGCAAAGACTATATTAAAAGTGGTAACTTTCTATAGATAATTCATCATGTGGCCTTTTTAATTTTGCACAATATAAGGTGGACAGTACCATACTTCCTATGATTATACGCAGTTATTTGAAACTGGCTAAAACGTGGAATATGAGTTAACAGTATTTGAAGTGCTCCTTCGTTACGTATATTTCCAGGATACCTGACGAGCATCAAATGGCCATCCAAGAATATTTCAGGACTTCAATCTGCTTGGATGTTGAACAACTACAGAACGGTAACCCCAACCTCCCTGGACTAAAGAAGCTAATGATGTCAATCTGCAAGAATCTATACAGGTAGAATTACCAGTCAACAGAATATATCATATAGGCTATGATATTCAGTGTGGTGCTGATTTAACCATACTCTGATCTTTTCTGTGAGCCAGTGACATTTCCCATGTTTTACCATCACTGGAAGTCTTCAGTAAAGCACTGGACCAACAGCTCTGCCCAGGAGTTGGCGAATGTCCAAAGCAAGTGGGTAGCATCATTCTTCCTTTACCTAAGTATCATCAGACAAAAAAATTGTCCCTTTCATAGTGCGCCCAATGGCTCACCTGGTAAGAGCGTCCTCAAGTTCGATTTCAGATCTCTGCTTCAGTTCTTCCTTTTTAAATGGACTTGATTTATGTTTATCAGTTGAGTTATTATTGATAGGCTTGCATCGTAGCATCGTAGCATCATCAAAGGCGGTGCCTGGGCGCTGTAAACAAAATCACATGATCCTCACAGAGAAGTTTATTTGTCACTTCCTGCTTCTGCCTGCTGTTCCCGGCGGCTCCACATCTCACCTGAATAATGCCACTGTGATGTGCAGGTGTGAAAGGCAAAGTCTGGGTAAACTCCTGAGCCAATTCTCTGGATTTTACCCAGAGGTCAGCAGCATTAAAAAAGGGGGACACCTTTAAGCAGTAGTTCAGGAAGTGAGCACAAGGAGGACAGTAAAAGGACCAAAGAGGACAACATTGTGACTAGGTTCAGGATAGGACATACTATACTCAATAATACACTGCACTTAATAAACAAACATCCAACAGGATTATGTAGTTACTGCCAAACAGAGGAGTCAGTGTCAGTGAAAAGCTGAAGAGGGAAATTGCAAAGCATGGAGTGGAAGAACTTTACCTTTGGAATAGGGAGTATGCTCCATTATCGGAAAGAGACAAGACTGGACAAAATAATGTAATATGGCTTAGATAACTGTGATTCACCCTCCAGCACAGTAGGTTGACATCCGCCACTAGACAAAGAAGAAGGAGAATCTATAAAATATCAAGGGTAATACGAGATACAGTAGATGGTGGTGATGCACCTGGACATTGCAAACTGCCAGTAAACCAATCAAAGATGATGAAGAGGATGATTTGAAGTATCATGGTGATGGGAGATGCAGTGGATGATGCACCTTGACGTTGGTTGCCTCCCGCCAATAAACCGAACTAGATGAAGAAGATTTTTTCTTGGATTTTCCCGAACAACCGCCTTGGTGCTGTTGTTTAGTGTAGATACTTTTGCAGTGAATATTTAGTTGTTCATGCTTCACATTTCACGTTTCACTCTCTCCTGCCAGGTAAAGGCCCCCAAAAAGCCTTTAAAAAAGTGCTAATCATCATGAACTGTTTATTTTTTCAGATTTCTGTCGACTCAGGTCAGTCTTTGTCCTTTAGGCTTGAGCAACTGACAAAACTGCTCTACTCCATAGAAGATAAGGTAACATACCATGACTCATCTCTGACAAGTCAACAGATGATGTTCTAGATGTCAACCATCTTCTCTGTTGTTTTCCAGGCAAGGTTTTCTATTTTTGAGTCTGTTGGATTGGAAGGAGGTCACAGGAAGTCTCTCATCCCGCTTGTCATGTTTGAGGTGCTTTTCTGAATGAGTTATTGTATTAATAACCAGAGGTTTGCAGCTCATTTCATCAGTTTGCCTCTTTCACTCTCAGGTCAAGCAAGAGTCCCTTGGTATTCCCACAAAGATGTCCCTGAAAGTGGATGTAGAAAGTGGGAAGCTCTTCTTCAAGAAGTCCAAGGATGGACCTGAAGACAAATACTTTGTGCACAATAAAAGTAAGAGATTCACCCTCATGCCTTTGTATTGGTTTTAAGCCATTCTCGCAGTGTAGTTCCGGTGATGGTCAGACGGTCCACTGCTTTGGTGTACACTGAAATATCACAATGATCTCACTTATTATGATGAATGAGTTGGGTGATTGTCCAACTCTTCCTACAGCACCACCATAAGATTTACATTTGTACCATTTGTTTGTTTGTAAACAATATATTGCAAATACTACTGGACTGATTACTTCAAATCTTGGTGAAAGGGTGCAGCATGGGTCATGGATCATGGGGCGGCTCTAGAATTTTATTTAAATTTCTTTAACAATGCGTTTTTCAAAGATTACCCAGTGAATATTTCATGGCTCTTGATAAAGAGAACAATCAGGCAGATTTAGGGAACTATCTATGTGTGGGAAATTGGCTTGGTTTAACCTTGGCAGATAAACGTACTCTGCTGAGTGACTAGTGATCTGATTAGGTCAGGAATTGGATGAATTGCCATGAAGGTTGCCATAACCCCTCCCAGAGATGACATTTTTTGTTAAATCTGCCAATATTTCGTTTTATGACAAATAACCAGAAAAGCCTAAACATTGGCCATACCTACAGTTTGAGGTTCGGTAATGAACCTTGACATTGGTTGCCTACCACCAATAAACCGAACCGAGCACTTTGTGGTTTGCGTTAGGTTAGCCTGCTAGCATGCTAAACCAAGTCGGTGTGCATGTTAATCATCTGATGTGCTAAACCCCATAGTGTTCATTGTCATTGTGAGCTTGTTTGCATGGGGACTGTAGCATTTAAATGCTGAGACATGTGACGCCTAATAGTAGTGTTCTAGAGCTGCTGGCTGGGCCCTAGTCGTGTTAATAAACTGCTGTAGACCATTAACATTACTCTGTTTTTAATAATAAACTCTGATTCTTTTTCAGTCCTGCAATTGGTGAAATCTCAGAAAATGCACACCAAACTTGTCATCGTGGTGGAGACAGAGAAAGAGAAGGTTTTGCGTAAAGAGTTTGTGTTTGATGACACAAAGGTAACAGACAACTAGCAACCGCCTGCTCCTGATTTAGCTTATGACACCTTTTTCAAATTGAGTATCAAAATCATATATTCATTGATGAAATTGGATTAACCTCAGTCGGTTAATTAGCTAATATTAACAACTGTCTTTACATTTGACTTCAAGGTTCACAAATCCTGATTGGTGCACAGACACATACTTTTTGACATAACAAATCAGCCAAATTCAGACAAGTGACTTTTTATATTTGAGCAAAAACTAATGTATTTATGCAGGAGATAGTTGCCCAATGCTTGAGAAAACATGGTTTCAGGGTTTTTAAACATCAGTGTTTTTCAATGTTTCTCCCCAGAAAAGAGAGGGATTTTGCCAACTGCTTCAGCAAATGAAGAACAAACACTCTGGGAAACCTGAACCGGACATGATCTCTGTGTTTGTTGGCACCTGGAACATGGGTAGGAATGTCAGAGAGAGTTGTGAAACTATATCTCAATCCATGTTTGCATATTCACATATGTAAATGCCTGCTGAGATCGTCAAATGCGTACAAGAATTTGCAAAGTTGTATTTAGTATCTGTGTGTGTAATCAGATTTACAAATGTGTAAAAAAAATTGTAATATGACATATGCAAGTTTTGACAGATGTGTAGACAAAATGGCAGCCTCACATGCCATACCTGCACTCAGAGTAAGACATTTTTTTTTGATATCAGAGTTCATTTGCAGAACTGCAATGTCAGAAGTATAGCAAAAAGTGTGAAAGGTCATCCAATAAACTTGCAAATCTTATAGACATTAACATATTTTACACGTTTACAAATCAGATAAGATAAGATTATATATATATATTTATACATGTATGTATACATACAGTATATATGCATTTACAGACCGTTAGTATATAGGCAGGTATGGGATGCAAAAAACATTGTATGTATTATGTATAAATGGTATTAAGTCACTGTGGTTTACTAAATAGCAATTTAATATATGCAGTGCAAATAAATAAGGACTGTATATAAGGACTATGTTTAATAAGGACAATATATATATATAATGCATCTGATGATGCACACATGGATTGAGATACAGTAACAGGTTGAATGAATTAGAATTCATGACTGACCAAGTAACACTACAGTAAAAGACATTTCTATGAACCTGCAGGAAACGCCGGCCCTCCCCACAACATGAAATCCTGGTTTCAGTGTAAAGGCCAAGGAAAGACACGAGACGACACGGCAGATCACATCCCACATGATTTTTATGTCATCGGGACCCAGGAGGATCCTTTGAGTGAGAGGGAGTGGGCAGACACAGTGAAAGGAGTCCTGAGGAACATCACAAACATCAGCTTCAAACAGGTGAGTGAGGGTGAAGCACAACAACTGGAATACAGATGCAGAGCAGTAATCCATCACGTCCATTTTCGAGCATCCAGGTGGCAATTCACACGCTGTGGAGCATTCGGATAGTGGTCCTGGCCAAGCCCGAGCACGAGAACAGGATCTCCCACCTTTTCTCTGACAGTGTGAAGACTGGCATCGCCAACACTCTGGGTAAACAGGTCCACTTCTCCACCAGGCATTTAATAAGGTGTCATAAAATTGTTGGAAGAATAAGCCCTCAGTGTTGAATTTGTTTCGTAGGAAACAAGGGAGCAGTGGGCGTGTCCTTCATGTTCAACGGGACGTCTTTTGGCTTTGTTAACAGTCACCTGACCTCAGGAAGTGAGAAGAAACTCAGGTCAGTAGCAGATCACACTTTAACAACACTAATATTAATTTTATCCCTTTAACAGCAACATGTTATCTGTGTTTACTTCAACTGTTTCCTAAACTTTATTCTCTAAAACCGTAGTAAACATTATCTTCTCACTGTCCAGCTGCCAAAATCCAGATACTATGTGAGTTGAGATATAAAAAATGCTTATATGCTCCTCTGGGCCACCTTCATTAGTGTACATTAGTTAGTACCAGCTCCCAGCAATCATTTTGGACCAGCTAACCCTTTTGGACAGAATTCGGCCTCAGGCCTCTACACACTAAGCTCAGCAAACACAAAATAGGTGTGAAAGAATAGAACGATAGATATCAGAGCTGTTCCTTAAACTTTCAGTCAGTTTGTAAAAGAGAAGAGAAACAAGCACACTCAAGGGTTCTCTTTTTACCAACAGTTATATAAATATAATAAAGAGAACAAAAACTTATACCATCTCAGTGTTTGTTTTTACAACAGCATATTAGGGCAACTTAAAGGGAACATTTGATCTGAAAATAAAAAAAAATCTTAATATAACAACAAGAAAAACATAATTTTACAAGTAAAGTCGAAATATTTCAAGAATAAAGTAAAAACGTTAGAATTCTTGTTAGAGTGGGAATGTCAGTAGTTCAGCCTGTTGCCTGTGTCAATATGAGGAATGTGTAGCATTGTGTTAAATTATACGTGTGGTTTCACAAATAATGAGAGTTTAATTGTTATTGCAAATCAGCAATTAAATTGAAACTTTATTCTTGTAGTATAACTTTTTTTTTAAACTGGCGATTCAAAAAAACAAGATCATTCTTGTAATATGACTTTCTTCACCATAATATTTTTTTCTTCAAATATTGTGAATTCTTTCTCATTGAACTACGACTCCTCAGTTGCGACCTTATTCTTGAAATTAATCAATTTAACATTTATTTTTCATTTTACTTTTTTTATTTTCCTATTTGACACACAGTGAATAATTCATCTGTTCTCCTCATGAAGACGAAAGTCACGCACTTAAAGATGAAGTTTATGTAACTAGAAGTATACTGTCTCTAAATAGCATTGTTCAGCTTACTTTGTTACAGATTACTTTGTTGGCTACAACATATGATACAAGAGATATACAACATGACAGAACTATGTGGTGCTGTATATGATGATGATCTAGTTTTATGTAGTGAGCTGACACTCACTGAGCATGTGCAGTCGCTGCCTCAAGCACTTTAGATTTTTTCACAACTGATTGAAAATTAACTATTTAAATAAAATTATCCCTTTTGCACACACTTTGAATTATTAAACCAACAACGTTATTTACAGATGTATTCAGTTTTACTTTTGACTAATCTGAACTTTTGCTATATTGTCATTTGTGGGGAGTGACTATCTACCTGTCCTCTTAATGTATTCGGGGCAATCTCATAATCTGCATTAAAATGTACTCACACTGTTCTGCAGTCATGTGTCTTCTCTCATTAAGATAAAAAAAGGATTGTGTCCTTAACCATTGCAAATTTTGTTCCAACCATGACTATACAAAAAGCAACAGATTTCATCCTTTGTATTGGTTTGATTGTTTTAAAGGCTTAGAATTTCAGAAAATAGTCCCACACACACACACACACATATATATATAGTTTTTGTTAATTTGATTCTATATTTTTTGTTGTATTTGCAGACGTAATCAAAACTACACCAGCATTCTGCGGTTTCTGAATCTGGGAGATAAGAAGCTAAATCCGTTTGACATCACAAATCGCTTCACCCACCTCTTCTGGCTCGGGGATTTGAACTACCGTGTTGAATTCCCATCGACAGTAAGTTGAGATGAATGCATTTCATTGTAAGGATATGGACAAAAAAAAGAACTAAAGTAATAGTTGCTACAACATTTTAACTAGGCACTTAAGGTATCAAATTACCTAGTATTTACCTGTAAATTCAAATATATGTATAATCTGTGTTTTTTACGTACATCTACTGTTGTTTTTCCTGAATTTAACCCCAGACATTGGAGATCCAGCCTGGTGGCACCTGAGTGACTCGTGCATGAAAGATCGTGCTGGTTGTCAAGTGCCTGAGCTCTGAGCTACCAACACGTTTAAGCAGGAAAAGTCACCACTTTGTTTCCCTTCACAGGAAGCTGAGTACATTGTGACAAAGATCAAACAGCAGCAGTACCAGGAACTCCTCTGTAAAGACCAGCTCGGCATGGAGATGAATGATGAAAAGGTCTTTTTGCATTTTGGTGAGCCATGGCCAAATTTAGAAAATGTAGTCAGACTGTACAGCAGGTTAGTTTATGGTGTGTGTGACTTACACAGACTAAAACTGCTCTTTTCTGCTCATTTTTTGCCATTATTGATTGTCGGCATACTGCTTACTTCTTGTTGATTCTCTTTGTGATTGTAGAGGAGGAGGAAATCATGTTTGCACCAACCTATCGTTTTGAGAGAGACACACGAGAGAAGTACGCCTACACAAAGGCCAAAGCCACAGGGGTAAGTTTAGACTGAGTCAGATGTCTTCTCCCCGTGTAGCTCCTCTCAGGCCCTGAGGGCTCAGAACGCGACGACAACATTGAACACAAATCTCAATTGACGAAGAACACAGTTTTTTCTGTGAGTCATCTGGGTTAAAAGGTCCATGTGAAGATTTGCCTTGACTCATAGAAAATTGATGACATGACCTCCACATTGTTACAAACATCCATCCATTAATTATCTATACAGCTTTTCCTTAGAGGGTTGCAGGGGGAGCTGGAGCAGATCCCAGCTGACATTGGGTGACAGGCGGGGTACACCCTGGACTGGTATCACAGGGCCAACATACACTGTACAAAGACAAACAACTATTAACTGTCAGCCAGCCGCAGTCAGCAGACAGCTCACCAGCATCACAGCTACTTTCTGAAGACTGGATTTCCTGTCCTGTCCTGGGCGTGAAATCTGTTACATACTGTATTTATGTATAAATAACAAACTTTTCTCTACAGACAAAATACAATTTACCCTCCTGGTGTGATCGTGTCCTGCGGAAGTCGTACCCACTGGTTCATGTTGTCTGCCAAGCATACGGTGAGGAGTTCCCCTGATGAGTTTCAAGCAGTGCTTGAAATAACAGCTTCTTTCAGTCTGTGCACAGCTTTGCAGCTAAACATGCAAATATGTAGCCTGGATGCCTGACGAACTTAGCCCCGCCCACAACAACATTTGAGTTCGGGCAGTTCGGTCTGGAGTCGCTCCATTGGGGAGAAATTATGCCAGGATCCAAAAAGTCCGAGCCAATCAGATTGTCAGGGCGGGCTTTATACGATGATGGACAGGTGATCAACGGTAACGTAATCAACCACGTCATCAAAGTACGCTTGGACTGAATGCCTGCCGCTGGAGAGTGGAGATGTGTAGATGCTGCATTTGAGTCTGTTTGAGGAGACATCGACAGCGCATTCATTTTGAAAGAGGAACAGAGAACGCGGAGGCGACGCCAGAGCGCCGCGCTAATCCCTATCGAGCCGGTGCTTGGCTGTTAAACACCGGACGGTGAAGCGACACTGAACCGCCGGCCAGCGCTAATAAGATCACCGGTTGATCCAGTAGTATTCAAGCATATACTTACTTGTTGCTCCAACATTAAGCAACAGCGTCCCAACATTTGTCTTTCTTGGTGTTGTCTTGATACAACATGTTCCGAGGATCATACAACTCACTGCACTTCTCCACTTCAATTATTAATTTAATGTCATCCATGTTGAAGAACTTCTCCGCTGTTTGCTCCGTTAAATGTCGGGTGTGGAGGGTAAATTACGTATTCTCCACTCAAGCCTATGTGGAGAATACGTAGCCCCCCTCTCTCTTTTTATCTTTATCACTGCTTGTGTGGCTGTAGTGGATGGGCAGAGGGGGACATTTAATAATGTCATTGGTAAAATTAAAACTCCAGGAAAACAGAAGGGGACTTCAAAGTATGGGATGCATATTTGATAATTTATATCATATAAAATATATCATCAATACAGTATGTTTCCTGGCGCGATACGCTCACGTCAAGCGCAAAAAATAGTCTCAACGATCGCTGCACGGCGCGAGGCAGCCTTGGGGCAGAGCGACGCTTCAGCCTCCGGTGTGACCCGCACAAAGGTTTAACATGGGAGTGGATGGGAGCCAGCTGTTATTTAAGGCTTGGCGCTGCGCTTCAGCGTCAGGTGTGAACCCGGCGTTAAATAACTCACAATGAGTCGTTTAACATACGTCACATACTACGTTGCTCTGATTGGTTGTAGGTCTATCCAATTGAGACAAGAGGCATTTTTTTTTCTGGTTCGGTTGAAACACGCCCCATAATCACAGCCCAATGGAGCGGTCTCAGACTCACATTCTGACTAGAATTGTGAGTATGACAACGTCAGGCTAGCAAATATGATCTTATTGCAGATATTTATGATTATGTTGGCCAGTTAGTACATATTTATATAACAGAGAAAAACAGTGCAATCTTGTCCCAGTTCTTAACGAAAAAATAAAGCATAAAAACTTAAAGCTAGGGTTGGTAATCCTGGAGAGCAAGAGCAGGCTACACTATGAACGTGCACCGCCTGATGACAGCTAGAAGACAACTTTTCTGTTACCCGCTGGCTAACTTCTGGCTTCTTGTCTCTGCTTCAGTCGTGTATCTCATTCTAGCTTGTAGAGACGTGAGTGCGTAGGCAGGGTGTAAACAGGCAGGCAGGTTAGTGACAGACAGTTACACCAGCCAATCGTTTCATTAAGATCAAATTAAATGATGAGTGGTGTTTGTCACAGTCCTGCGACGGCCGCAGATGCTGCCTTTTGTTCCTTTTTTCCAGACTGTAGGATTTATTGATGTGAAGAAGATTTCAATTAACAAGATTAAAAGTGTTTTAGATATAACCAACCCGACCTTTATGTTTTTTAATTCCCCTTGTAAAAAAAAACTCTTTCCACAAAACTTCCGATGGAAATATTATAAGATATTTGAAAATATGGGCAGATCTAATAAACTGCTCCACATTTGTATGTTTTTCATGATATTTTATGTGACAGACTCTTTTGTTATTACCTTAACTTGCAGGGTGCACCAATGACATCATGACAAGTGACCACTCGCCTGTATTTGCCTCGTTTGAAGTCGGAGTTGCTTCACAGTTTGTCTCTAAGCAAGGTACCATCACCAGCTCAGGCTATACCTCACTGCAGATTAGAAACTATGCTATGATGTAATCATTTGTTTGTTCAGATCCAAACAGTGCGCCTCAAGGCGGGATACAGATCATGAACTGTGTGGCCACGTTGTTGACCAAATCAAAGACCAAGTTCTTCATCGAGTATCACTCCAGCTGCTTGGAGAGTGAGTCCAGTCTTATTGATCGACCACAACTCACTGGAGTCTCTTTGATTTTGTTTGAAATAGATGAAGGTGATTTGAACACGTTTCTTTGAATCTCTGCAGAAACCGTGAAGACGTCAGAGGGAGAGAACACAGACCACTCAAATGGATCCATAAAAGTTTGGTTTGGCAACCAAGTGACGGTAAAGTGAAGATGTGAATGTTTGCTGTTGAATGTTCCTCATGGTGGCATCAGGCAAAAGTCATTCATGTTGTTTTCTCCCTTTTTCAAGCTCACCCCCATCATCTCTGACCCCGAGTACCTCTTGGACCAGCACATCCTGATCTGTGTGAAGTCCACAGACTGTGACGAGTCATACGGTACGGACGCTACTCGCGGTTTGTGATGTAGATGCTCCTTTCATCTCCGTTACCTGCTGGACCTCTGTATTTTCTCCAGAGGAGGTGCATGTGTAAATGCAAATGTCTGAGTGAGAGGCTCCTCAGACTTTCTCCACCTGGCATCATAGTAAAAAGTCTGTATCAAGTCAGGAGAATCCGATGTGCGAACACAGCAGGGGATCCCCCTGCTGGATTGACTGCGAGTGAGGTTGATGATGTCTCCAATATGTTCTACTGCCTGAATAATGCTGAGGATTTGTTGCTGTTGTGAACACGTCCTTGCAGAGAACCTCTCGCTGTGTTGTGCATGTGTGAAATGCAAACTCTAAAGCCAATTCTCTGGATTTTACCCACAGGTCATGTCTAAAAATGTCTTTACTCTGTTGTTTCCAAAGGTGAGGGCTGCGTTGCGCTGCGAGCGGCCCAGTTCTGCTACACGGAGTTCCAGGTCACACTGACTCACCACGGAGAGAAGACGGGCAGTATGACAGGCGGGATCCAGTTACAGACCTCTGTGTGCAAACCCACCGAGAAGTTGTATGGTAAGTCAGGAAAGCAGCGCAGGAACGTCTTTATTTAAGCTGCTCTGAGACATGCAATGCACTCTGGATAATGTCAGGAACTGAATGTGAAATGGCAAATGTAGGAATAAGAACCTTTGGAGTTCCCCCAGAGCTTCTCCTGACAGCCCCCTAGTAAAAACTCCTGAGAATGTCCTAATGAGCCGATGTGAACACAGAGCAGGAGATCAGCCGCAGAATTCACTGTGAGCAAGTGGATGTTGATGACGTATCTAACATGTGACGGATGTGAAACGAAAACAAACCAAAAGAATGAAAATATATATCTGAATAATAGCAAAAACAACAGGGTCGCCAACACTTGTAATCGATTGTCCATGTTATAAAACTATCTCAGGATGAAAAAGTGGAGCCACACCAACAAGGATGTCAAGCGAGATTTTGGTTATAAGAGTGGATGTACTGTAAATAAAAACACGTAATCTTCACAGCAGAATTTAACATCCTGCCTCTGCCTGCTGCACCATCCTTCCTCTGAACACTCGGCTGAGTGGAGATCCTCCTGCTGCGTTGTTCATGTGTGAAAGACAAATTCTTTGATTTAAATATCTTCAACCTCTTGAAGCATAACCTCCTATTTCCTCTGATTTCAGATTTCATCAAAATCGAAAAGGATGACCCTGTTACCTCCAAAGGCAAAGGCAACGACCTCAACAAGTCAGCCATTTTTTGTCTCTGTGGTTAAAGAATATCTCAAATATGTTACTTCCCTCTGTGATATTTTCTGTCTGCTTGTTGACAGGAGCACAAGCATCGCAGCACATGATATTTCCAACCCCAGTTACGCAGAAGTGACCTACAAAAGTGGGAAACTGATGGATAAAGGTTGGAGTTACAGCATGCCACCAAAAACTCTTGCAATCGCCGGGCAGGGGGTTAAAGACTCCAAGAATATGAACATACGCAGTCCCACAGGGAAACCCTGTTCCATGTAAGTGTTACTAATCCAATGCAACATCGTTTGTAGTTTTATTACTGACACAGTCTTCTTTACCATCTTTGCATGATACACTTGTGTAAGCACCAGCCCTTCGCTGCACGTCCGAGGGTTTGATAAGAGATGACCTGAAGTGTACGGAGGCCCTGAAGTCCCAAAAGAGGATTCTATTTTGTGCACATAAGATAAATAAGTTGTTTGCACACAGAGTTAATATCTGGGTTGTAAAGACCTGACTGGCGTATGCTTTGAAGACAACACTAAGTTGCCTTTAAAGCTTTTAGGAGTTTGTTAATTTCTCAAGTATTATGATCGAGACATTGTCCTCTCCGTCAGCTGAGCCTGTCGTCTTTCAGTATGCACTGATACTGATAATTCTGTGTCTCTGTGCAAGAGCAACCATCATTTTGTTGTGTGACATTCCCAGGTGAAAACTAAACGTTTTCTCCATGCTATTGTACAAATCAGTTAGCTGTGTGCATCTGAGGGATAAAAACATTAAACATCTTCCTAAAATAAGTAACTTGCGCGCACAAGATAAACTAATATCATCTTTTGGTACTTCAGGGGCTCAGTAGAAGTACTTGCCACCACCAAAATATTGTTTTTGTACTCAGTGTTGACACGGCATGACTTAATGGTGGTAAGAGATGTGTCATGAGTACCTCTGCAAGTGCTAAGGTGTCACTGAGAGGCTCTTAAAATAACATGAAACCATGGTCCTTTGCCTCATAGGGAGGAGGACGAGAAGATGTCAGAGATGTTTGACAACCCACTGTACGATTCAATGGCAAAATCTCAAGGTCGGAGCAACCTCACACTTCTGGACCCATTGTTTGCGATCTCAAAATCATCAGATGGAGACCCTGACCGCCCCCCGGTGCCCACCCCACGCAACCGCTCCTTCACCTGCTCCGAGAACAAGTCTCAGACTCCCATCCCCAGCATTTCACATTCCTCAGCTCAAAAGAAACCAGTGGTGCCCTCGCGTTCTGATGGCGGGACGGTACATAGCCGACCTCCTTTGCCGGCCAAGTCCCGACCAGGCATGCCAGAACCCCAGACCCCTAAACCCAGAGACTACAGGGATAGCAGCGAACTCCCCGGCAAACTCAGGCCGCCTGCAAGACCTGGCCTGTCACAGCCTACCAAAGACGGTAAGGAAAACATTTTTCGCTTAACTTTGCAGATAAACAATTAAAATGATGCAAACTCTTTTCCTTTCATTAGTACATCCTGAAGTTCCTAAGATGGGCCGCTCTGTGAAGTGAGATACACAAAGGACAACTTTCTGTGTCACTGATGAGTGACTATTCGCTTTGGGAAATACTCCTATTTTCTTTCTTGCTGAGACTCGATGCCTGTCTCATATTCTTCTTTTCAAAATGAAGCTGTGGCCAATGCTCGTTGGCTTAGGTTTGCATAAAGGCTGGAACCAGGGCGAGATCACACATACGCAAATGTGTCACCCTGCAAAATCTCCTGTTCACTTCCTGTTCATTCAATTTCAAACAAGCAAGGGGCGAGTAAAACATTGGCCCTTTTGTGATGAGGGAAAATGAAGCCTGGTTTCGATGGCTTTGATGAACTTTGACCGGTGATATTTGCTTCATATTGGTAGGTGTGGCTGCACGGACACCTGTGGGCAACAACCGGTTTTACCCCCTGTTTTCACTGCCGATGACTTGCTCATCTGAAAGTTAAATTTCCCAAGTTGTGAAGCTGATTATTCCGATACCACACGGACACACAATAAGCCTTTATGCTAAGCTAAGCTTAGACCATATTTAACCATGAGATAGTGTATGTGGTTTCAGTCTTGGTGGTGGTGAGTGATTCTCTTTAGCAAAGTGTGGAACTGTTCCTTTTAAGGGGATATAAACATCACAGACCCATCTTCAGGCCTAACCGAATGAATGAATTAGCATTAACTGAACTCTGCTATGAAACAATTCTGTTACATTTCATTTTGTCGTTCACACTATACAGTAGCTAACGAGTGTTTACTGCACAGTATTACTTGCACGGACATTGACGTTTGTCTTGAAGATGTGTTAGAAATGCTCCAATAAATCTATATATATTAAAGCTCAATGATACTTTGTTGTTGTTTTTTTCTACACAGCATCGTGTCAGAATCACTGTGTGTTAACTTGTATTGAAATACTTAAAAACATGAATCCAAACAGACACTGGTAGTGGTACTTTGTTATAATTTGCTCTTATCTGTTGTTGCCTATAGAAACTGCATGAAAAGTACAGATATCATCTGACATCCAAGCTACTGAATATATTTTTATCCTTTAAAGTTGCAGTGTGTAGAATTTAGGGACATATAGTGGTGAAGTTAGAGGGAACACCCCTCACATGATCTTCTCCTTCCAAACATGAAAGAGAACCTGTGGTAACTTTCAGTTGTCATTAAAACTCAAAGAGGCTTAGTGTGTCCAGTCTGGGCTACTACAAGAAACATGGCGGCTTCCGAAGAGAGGACCCACTTCTGGGGTAAATATAAGGTATTTCAATATAAAGGGCCCATTTTTGGGTAAAGAAAAGAACAATTTGTATAATTTAGATGAAACACACTCATGAGAAACATCACTAGTATTATTTTATATTAAATTTCTGTCAATAGATCCCTTTCACCATAATCTTACACACTGGAGCTTTAAGCTATATATAATTCAAAAAATCCACAATGCCTGAAGTTTGTCGGAATTGATTTGGATCAATGTTAATTCTGATTACGATAAATAAATAATTTCCCCAAAATATAATGTTTTTTCCAGACACCCCTGTAAGTGTGTCCCTTAGACTTGGCTGTCAGACCACACACAAGCTAATAAGTATCTTCACTGCAGATGAACCAGGTAGGATGAACCCAACGTTTTATAACATTACCATAGATTGTTTATAAAAAATATCTGCACACAACGTCCAGCACACAAACAATAAAAAGTGACAGTATGTTGTAGAACTTTTTGAGGAGGACTCATTAATCACAGGAATCATTAGTTCAGAGCATCAACACAGGACAAAGGGTGAAGAACAGACACTAGTAACATGTAACTTTAGAATAGAGAACATAACAAACAAACTGCTGGAGAGTTAAGTTCCATCTTCCACCAAAGTGAAGATATAATGATTCCTCTACCTCCGGTACTGAAACTCAACACGTCCACACCTGGGAACATTCCGCGCCCCTCTGGCTCCCCCATGTGCACGACACCAGTAATTACAACCCGGACCGTCGCAGAAATACCACGCAGTGAGATTCGTCATCAGCAGCAGACGCACAACCACAAGATAACCACCAGCAACAATGGTGAGAAACACGTTTGAATGAATAATGTTCTTTAAAAACCATTAAATGCTTCATCTCACTATATAGTGAGACTACCCACAATTCACTGTGTCTGTCTCACGCGCTCTGGCTTGTTAGCTGAGCACGCTCCATAGTTAGCCCGCTGCTAACAACGTTAGCATGTCGCTCTCTTTTCCAGCTTTTCTACTCGTTTTTCAAGTCCCTGGTGGGGAAGGATGTGGTGGTGGAGCTGAAAAACGACCTGAGGTGAGTCTGGGTTCATTTAACCTGGTAACTTGCTCCCTGCCGCGGGTTATCCGCCATTGTTTAGTTCCAGTATTGCTGCTAACGCTAGCTGTTTGGAGCAGCGGCTGGAAAACGATGGCAGACAGTGAGGCTCAAAAGTACCTGCTCCACTTAATACCTGATACACGAAATGTTCTCTTCACCATCAGCCTTTGTTACTGTAGTGATTGATATTTATTTTAAGGTATTTGTCCACCTCAGTGGGATTTTGGTTTTCATTCCTCTTGGAATTTGTATTAATGCTCTTTCTCCTATCATCTTTTTTTAGCATCTGTGGAACACTCCATTCTGTTGACCAGGTCAGAAATAATGAATGATATTCTTTTATTTTGACACACAGCTTCTCGATTTTCTGTCTGACTTTCAGTTTATGACTTGTAATCTTCTAAAGCCTCCTTCTCTGCTTGTGTTTCAGTACCTGAACATCAAGCTCACAGACATCAGTGTCACAGATCCAGAGAAATATCCACACATGGTAGGTGCTCAGCTCATTGACTGTCTCCATGTGTTTCAATTCTAACGACATGTCTGACCTTTTGTTTGTTTGGGGTCCCTTTAAAAAAGAAAACACTATGTGATCACCATGATTTCTAAAGGTGTTTTCTAACTTTAGGAGAAATTCTTATATTATTTTGAATTGAACACATTTCAGGAGTCTGCTGCAGAAAGTGTTACTTCAATCTCAGCTGTGAAACATTTTAAATGTTTGTTCAGAAATAAGTCTTTAAACACACGTTTGCGTGTCAGGATCCTCATACATCTGGATGTTGGTCTATGAGAGACAGTCAGATGCATTATTGATCCCAAAGTGAATTTAGGTCTCTCAGAGTCACAGATGTAAAATGAAAGGGTTTTGCATTTGGAATACATTACCCATATAAAAGGAACCTGTGCATTTCTTTCCAAAACATCAATTATAACATGCTAAATGTAAACCCTTTTTTCTTGATGCAATATTTAGGCTTTATAGTGATTTCAATATATGTATGTGTATACTTTGTTTGTGGCACAGAAAAGTTTGACCACTTCAATACTTTTAACACATACTGGGTCACATAATGTCAATAAGACAAAAAAACAAGACGTTACAAATTTAAGAGCTGTAGAGAGACACACAGTGATCACACAAATACCAATACATCCATCATCGCAGCACCTCCAACATTTTGAGTTTTGGTCGTCATCAGCTCCACTCTGTCTTGTTTTAATTTGTCTCCAGCTGTCGGTGAAAAACTGTTTCATCCGTGGGTCTGTGGTGCGGTACGTTCAGCTTCCTGCAGATGAAGTTGACACTCAGCTGCTGCAAGACGCTGCACGGAAAGAAGCGATGCAGCAGAAACAGTGATTTACCTGCACGATGGGGTTTAGTTCAGGGGGGGGGTGGGTGTATGTGTGGGGGGGTTGCTTGTGACAGATGTTAAGTAGTTAAAGTTTTCAGTTAATTTCATTTCAGTTCTTGTCATTAAAGCAGTATTGGTCTCTGCTCTTTCACTAAGATTTTAAGTGCATTCCTGACATTAGCGATCAATAATTTACATAACTGTAATAATCAAAGTAATTTGTTTAGTTAATAAAATAAATTGTGAAAAAATCCAATTTTGAGCCCAGTGAAGGCAAAACTTTGTTGTAATGATTCTTTTGCATAAAACCAGCACTGTTGCTTATGACTGGGATTTTTTTTTAAGCCACTTCGAAATAAAAAGCTATTTTATTTACATTTTGACCAGGTCATTGTCATTGGTGGGTCTTTATTTTCTTCAGCTTTTCCATTGACAGTTATAGTTTTGTTAAATAAAATTATTGGGGGAAAATGAATAACCTTGACATGAATCTTTATTATCATGAGCTGGTAAACGGTTATTTTGTAAATCACTGCATTCATGGAAAATAAAGAAAATAATAACTTTTCCATGGCCTCTTTGTGCAGGTCGTGGCCAGCAGCTTATAGAGACCAATTTAACCAATGTTCGCTACTGTTAAACTAACCATATTTACCATTTATCATGCTTTATTACATTTTTCTCCTACAAAATGCTGAAGGTGTGGATGTTTTGATGTGTTTTAGTCGCCCTCTTAAGCAGCGTTCTGATATATAACCAACTTATAACCAACTTCTCAACTTTAGTGTGAACACTAAAGTTGAGAAGTTGCTTCAGTATTTATGGCACTTTTTATGAGCAGGGAGACGAGCATGTGACACATTACCTGCGATCTGGGATTCAGTTATGGCCGACCTGGAGGGGAATCAAGCTTTATAGGGGATTTATTTTGCATCTCTTTTTAGTTGCTATTTCCAATAAAAAATAAAGTAAACTGTAATTTGTGAATACTGTTAAATTATTTCATGTTAAAATGATCCTCCAGCATTCAGTAAAGTACAGACTTTTCTGCAGGTCCGACAGGTTAAATGCTTATGCTGTGATTATGTTTGTTGAGGATTGTATATATGCTCAATGT
Organism: Pseudopleuronectes americanus; assembly: GCA_038501795.1. Lineage (NCBI taxonomy): Eukaryota > Metazoa > Chordata > Actinopteri > Pleuronectiformes > Pleuronectidae > Pseudopleuronectes > Pseudopleuronectes americanus. Next base: position 4,787,048 of record CM076724.1, read on the forward strand.
GATCTACAATGTGATGTCCACTATTATGTTGCAATTTAATCAGCCGAAATTCTCCATTCTGACTTATTTTTCAAACATGATCAACTAAAATGAAGAGGCCCCTCTGGTGTTAATACATAGAAATTCAATACCTTTATTTTACATTCATACATCTATAACATTGTACAATAATTTTAATGAAGTTTAAAAAAACAAAAATAACAATTCAAAAACAAGTCCTGAAAATGTACAATGATGAATTTGCATGTTTTTTTTACGATTGTGACAAGCATTTAAAAAGAAACACACACACGTATACATATACACACACTCACACACACCCACACTGGGAATTAGGACCAGTGGCGTCCTTGAGTTGTACCTTAATAGAGCTGGGCTGAATGGGGGAGAAATTCAGTCACCATAGAGAAAGGCACATTGAATACACAGTGTATGTACAAACAAAAACCTTGACACGTACACAACTTTACTGTAGGATCTAGAACAAAGACCAAAACTGTAAACCTTCACTTATTAAAAACATATTAAACAAAAACAGAAGTCAGTCACATCTATACAAACGCATTGAAGCAAAATATTTTCTCGGTCATAAAGCAGTACCTTGAAATGCATTTCAACACTTAGATTGGCTCTGCCAGCAGAGAGCAATCCCACAGATATTATTACACAATATGTCACAATATTTATGCAGTTGCCCGCTTCCAGCACGCTGACAACTGGCAACAGTAAGAGAGTATCTCATGCATATCCTCATCAGACAGCAGCAGTCATCTGATATGTTTTAGACCAAATCCAATTATGTCAACGTCATGGTGACTTTTTTTTTCCCCTTTTGCACGAATATGGCAACTTGACATGGTGCAACATGTACGTACATCTACATAAAAATGTATAGACAACTCTATACAGCCGCAAATTCCATTATCTTAAAATATATGTACCACCCGTCAATCAAAATTTTCAATACTTCCAGAAAAGTAAGTTCTCTGATATAAAATAGTTTATTTTCAAAAGATTGTTTACATTCCTTCAACAAAATAAAGCTTTATATACGTACCTTCAAAGCTTAGAAACACTCCCAACATACATACATGTATATATATATTTATATCTATATAGAAACAATAAAGTGACTAAGATACCATATGTGGCTCTACGTTCACATGTAGTGGAAACCCGTTTAGAGTGGCGTACACAGCCAATTTATTTGTCTAATGAACACAGTGTGGCACTACAATTTTGGATGATTGTACAAGTTGGGGTCTTTAAATGCCAAGGTCAAGATTGCCTCCAAAGAAATTGTTCCTTAATTGTGGCTCAGCACGCCTTCGTCAAATCGGTGGGCATGTCAGCCGTGGACATACGATATTGGATCTTTGTGTTAGTGATGGCGCCGTGCTTCTGACGAAGATGCAGCCGGAGCTGACTCTTGTGGCGGAAGTGCAGGTTGCATTTCTCACACTGAAAAGAAAAGCAGAGCGACAATACTTAGTGGTTAGTTTATACTTTTTCTGGAGGTTATGTTATTGGTTAATACTTTTTTTAAATAAAGTGAAATATGTTATTTCAACCTACATGGTAGGGCTTTTCTCCCGTGTGTATCCGAAGGTGGCTCTTCAGCGTCTGCAGGTGACGGAAGCGTGTTCCACAGATCTCACAGGGATATGGCTTCTCCCCCGTGTGGATCAACACATGGGCACGGAGATGGGCTACCTGTTTCAACAAAAGAAAATCAATCAAATTATCATTATCATGAAATCAGCCTGAACTATTACTCGGGAAGGTTTTTGAAAATCATTTTACACCGGTATATGCATTGGTATCCATTGTATCAAAACCAAAATACCCTAAAGGATGTTCTTTCCGTTAATTATGAGCACTTCTGTCAAGCTGATAATAACCCGACCCATCCATAATTACAGGTCAGAGTTCAGTATTAATGCTATTAGCACGTACACAACAGAGATTTGGATGAATCAGTGTTAATACCTGCACGAAACGAGCTCCGCACGTCTCACATTTGTATGGCTTCTCTCCTGAGTGGATGCGAGTGTGAGTCTTGAGGTTAGCTGGTCGGTTAAACTGAGCACCACAGATATTACAGCGATACGGCTTCTCTCCTGGAAGTAAGAAATCAAAGAAAACACTTAAGACTTCAGCAGCATAAACACACACACTTGAAAGCCAATAAATAGGCATCTTAGATCAAGGAGTTTTATTTGAAAGGAGCACGTTTTATTGTACCTGTGTGGACAGTCTTGTGGCTGGCAAGGTTGCCCTTATAGCGGAAAGCCGCCTGGCAGCGGTCACACTTGTATGGCTTGTCGCTGTGCACCTGGAGCATGTGTTGTTTCAGTGCCTCATCTTCCGCAAACTTTGAGTCACATTCGTTACAGAAGAAAGTACCGTTCTCTGATGGGGAGAAATCAGAAACGTCAACTTCTAGTTCTAAATTATATGAGATATCTTTCTTATTTTCATTCGACACAAACATTTAAAATCATAAACCCACCACAACTGGAGTCAGAGTATTCTGAGTGTAGTTCTGTCATGTCTTCTGCCAGACGGGAGCGAGGGGTGTTGGGGCAGACCTCTGAGTGCTGGGGGGGCTGGGCGCCACAGGACGAGCAGTTCAAGCGGCTCAGGTAGTGAGGAGCGCGGCTGTCACCGTTCCTCAGTGAGCCCTCAAGTGCACTACAGACAAAAGCACAACAAAATACTTCAAGTCAGACGAAAGCAAATGTTTAAAGGAAGATATACAAAATTTATTAAGTCTGAGTTCATTCCAAAATAAAAGTTCCTAAACTCATCCAAGAAGAAATTCTAAAACCGAGAGACGTAACAGTAAGGCTCATTGGAAATACTGGATTATGGAGAAAAAATATTAAAAGGTTAAGACAAAAAAAAACTGGCTGTAAATCCTTTGCTCATATAATATCTTTCTACATTACCTCAAATTCCTCCCAGCACATCATACATTCATTTTCTTGTACTTAAGCACATTGTGCGGTTTGTATTTAAAAACAACAAAAGGACTCACCTGTTGATGATGTTGTTCAGACGACTAGCCTGGGGCACGGGCGGATCCTCGCTGTGATTGTTGCTCTTGCTTATGGTTTGTGGGTCGAGGTTCTCCGAGTCACTGGGGTGGAGGTAGGGTTGCAGACCGAGGTGCTGAGGAGACCGAAGCCCAGGATCCCGCAGCCCCACCTCGTCTTCCTTAGCACTCTGGTTCATAACAATGAACTTGTACTTCTTCCAGTTCCGAGCTTTGGGGTCCTGTGTGCCTTGCGGGGCTTGCACTCCGGCGGCTTGGGAGAGTCCGGCGTTCTTGCTACTGCTGGACTCAGTTGGCGAGTTGGGCTGGCAGTCTGATTTGAGGGGGCTCTGAGGGCTGCTCATGAGGCTCTTGCGTCCAGCGGAGGAGATTCCCAGTGGATAGTGCTGATGGATCAGGTCTTCCTCTGCCTGAGGAGCGAGCTCTTTGCCGGAGTCTTTCTGGTGCTCGAGGTTTAACACAGGAAACATGCGCTTCCTTGTGCCGAGACCGATAGACCTGCTGACCCCCTCATGGCTTTCCTTCCTTATCTCATTGTCTCTCGCTAACTCCCTGGAAGCGTAGGTGGTGGAGTGAATAATGCTGGAGGAGCTGCTGCCAACTGCCCTGGTGTATTCTGCCCTGATGGAGTTGGCGTTGTCATGCGGAGAACAATGCTTGTGGTGGATACTGCTCTTAGAGAGGTCTGCGAAAGCGTTTTTGGCATCAGTCAGCTTGCAGAGAGGGAAGGGGAATCCTGGCATGGGAAACTGCCCGTAGAGATGGTAGTTGCTGGGGGTGCTGACCCCGTTGAAGATGTTAGAGCTGTAGGGCCGTCCATCCCTAAACGGAGCTACACGGCTGTGCAAACTGTCAACCACATCATGGGGCCGGTATGCATGGACATCCTGAGGTAAAACCAAGGGACTGACCAAAAACTCATCTCTGGGCAGCTTGGAAGCTGGATCACTGTGATGACAACAACAATGTTAAAAAACAGGGAAACACTTATGAAGGATTTATATGGTTTGCGGTGGAATTTTTCAACAAACCTGGATTTGATGAATCGGTGGCAGGTGTCCACAACATGATCCATCTGCAAGTAGATGGCTGTGTTCATGATAGCCATGATCAGACTTTCCTTTAGTGTGAGACGGGAGGTGTACATAAACTCCAGCAGGATGGCGAAGCCCTCTGGGTCTACTTTGGGATCCAGACTGATTGCATTAAGGTTGCACTTGTGGGAGTCAGTAAAGATGGTGTAGAACAGCCCACTGTAATCATGAAGAAGAAACAGAGTACAGAGATCAGTCACTTCTTTAAAGAGCAGCAGAAATATTGGCTTATGTAACTCAACTTTAATAACACACACACACACACCTGCAAGCCATGAGAACGGTCTTGTGTGCACGAAACTGCTGTCTGTTCACCAGAATCGTGACATCTGTGAGAATATCTCTGTTGCGCAGCCGATTCAGGTTGAGCAGAACATCACTTGCATGGCGTGTGAATTGGATGCAGCTGTCTGCTGCGCAAGCCATTTTGTCTAGTTCTGCAAAGAGAAAAAAAGAAAGACGATTATTTCACAATAAAGTACTTTAACGTCCTCCTGCTGTGCTGCAAATCACCTCTTTATTTAAGGCTGAACTACAGGTAATCTGTAAGTAAATTAGCTGGGCTGAAATTATTTATGAGCCTCAAAAGGTCTTTTATCAATGTGGCAGACTGAGCAGCAGGTGCAGCCTTCTCTCCAGAAGGCGGCGCCATTTATTAGATAAACACAGTCTAGACGTTTACATTTCTACCTCTGAAATAATTTCGTGTCTCTGGCAGGTTAATGTTACAATACAACAAATAAAGTTCAGTTATTTATCTGATTTTAAAAAGCAGCACGTTTAATCGACAGCATTAATGACATATTTCTCTATTTCACTAAATACACAAAGCTCTCTCTTTAAATAAATAGAACATATTTTTAGAATAAACTGTTTAACTGAGCGTTCTTTAGATTCCATTGGCTTCCATTGGTTGTATTCATCATGTGAGTCTGAGAACCAACGCTGCGCATCTCTCTGACTTGTATGCAGTGGAAAAAAGTTGAGTCCGTCTCTGCCTCAGTTTCACTTCAGTATAAACTGGAAATAAAATAACGTAGAGTAAAAAGCGACAATCTGCGCACTTAACTCCAAACTTATCTTATCATTCAAAGCAACAGACAAACTATTCTTTTTAACCGCGACATGGTCGATTTTTTTTATTATAATAAAATGAACCCGGCGCAGCTGAAAATCTAACACAAGCATCACTTTCTCCTGGTTTGCTTTAACACGAGCTGTTGTAGTGAAGCCCAGCAGCGCTTTCTCTGTTACCATGCCTTTTTCTATGTTATAATGCATTTCCTGCTCATTTACTTTGAAGGAGTGAAAACTAATATTTCATTAACTCCATCGGGCCGGACGGCATTTTGAGCATCTTTAACTCAATGCCAACACTCGAGACTGTAACTGGACACGTCCGAGAATAGAAGCAGGGCAGAGAGCAGACTAAATATACTGACATCCTCCTTATCAGAGGAAGGTAAATAATGACAACAAGCTAGGTAAACAAAAATAACGACTTTACAGAAGATGTTGCCAGTACAGCAGCATCCCACACTTTTATCAGGATCACAATAAGACCCTCGGCACATGTGAGGTTTCTGCAGCTCCGATGTGAACCTGTCAGTTCGGGACCGAGACCCTAACTCTGCTCTGTCGGTAGTTTACTCTCGGTTCACACTGGAAACACTAAGTTGGTGCAGCGTCCTGTCTGTCGCCTCAGCCGCGGAAACAAACACACACACAACGACACTAATGTTTCCGCCTCAGCGTAACAGGAACATCAGGTCTTGTTCGGCGCAGTTTGGATTCCTGCGCTCCACTGAATCATATGACGGCCGCTGAGTGGAAACCCAGCGGGGCCGCGGCTGCCACGCTGCCGACAAACTTGAGCGTGACAGCCCGCGCGCAGGGTGACACTTGACCGAGCACAGGTCGCTCTGAAGCAGAGTTCGCAGAGGCTCACTCAGACTAACACATCCACCGGCACCTAACACTCATTCCCCCCCCACACCACCACCATGTGCTATGAGTCTAACCGGGGCGTTATGACAGCGCAGCTACATGACTGCGCGGAGCGGAGCGGCCGCGGCGGGAGGCGGCTCTCTCGCCTCCGCGGCTCCCGCAGCGCAGCGCCGGGGCGAGCCGGAGGATGCTGCCTGTCACCCCTCCAGAGTTTCAAGCCCCACAACACAAACACACACTGGACACTTGACTAGAGAGTGCACACACGGACAACAGAGCCTAGGTCTAACACAGCGGCACACAGCACAGAAACACTTCGCGCCAAATTAGAAGAAAAAAGGAATTTAAAAAATCACCTGGTAGCGCTTTCCTAGAAACTTGTTGCATCACCACTTCTAAGAACCCCAGTTCTAAGAATCACAAGAGCTCAATTCTCGGAATTTGAGCCCGGGACCGTACCACTTTCTTGGGGCAGGGGAGAGACGTTTTCCCCCCCTTGGGTGAAAACAACTACTTTCCAGAGCAGCTATCCCAACCAGAATGGCGCGCAGTGATTGTGACAGAAAATAAAACGTTATTAAAATGTTAAAATGAGTCCAAAACGATATTTATATTAAAAAATAACGCAGGAAACCGTTTCAGAGTTAGACAACCCCCCCTTTGCTTTTGGTTTAACCCGCCGTCGCAGGGACGTCGAGCGGGCGACGTCACCGGGCTGGTGTAAACCCCGCCCCCAGATTCTCAGAACTAATTTATATTCTATGACTGGAGCTGAACGGCGCGTCGGTGCCCCCCGTCACATTGCACACTCAGAGCCACAGCTTCATTAGTGCGGGCCAGCCTGATGTGAACGACTTCTCTTCTCCACATCAGACTTTTTATTTTATTTTTGTAGCCAGATTTCCTGCCATCATAAATGGAGAGAGGGAGACACACAGAGAGAGAGAGAGAGAGAGAGAGAGAGCTGCGAGTCTCCACCGGGTTTGTTGACACAGGAAAGATTTCACAGATTTGTATTATAAGCTGTAGTTGAGCGTGTTCCATGCGGATGTGATCGTTGCCTCTGAAGTTCAGTGGGCGCGTGGCAGAGTGGTGCGCCTGTTTGTGTTCTCCTCTCTGCTCTCACACACCTCTGCACACGCACAGATGTTATTGCGAGCGAGCTGCTGCGTGACAGGCTCTTGGATCGAACATAGATTTACGCTCGTCGCAGATTTGCGATCGGCCGCGCGTTAACTCAGCGATGACTTGTTGCATGGAAGCGAGGCATCACCAATGCGGACGCACGACACCAGCGGTTGTGTGTTTCACGCACAACCCGCGTGTGAGATGTTTGCTGTGTTAATAACGCGATGAGAGCTTCACTGTGCAGTGTGATGTGCGGGTCAGTGGTTTATCTCACTTTAGGCTGACTTCAGCCTCTTCTTATGTGGAAAGCTCGCTCTCACTAGAACATGTTTCCTCCTTCCACACTGTTTATTTGTTTAATTAACTGTAGTTAGTTGAAAGCAGGGGAGGCCAGTGGATTTGTCCACGTTAGTTGATGTGCACACTTTCAACAAACAATAAAAAAAGAAATACTCATTGCTATGCAAAATGAAAGATTCCTGGAAAACGAATTGAATGTATTGCTGCGATTTTTTTATTGTGCTTCCATCTAATTTAAGGCATTTGTACTCCCTGTTGCATCATTTCTCAGAGTTGGGCCAGAGTAAACTTAAATTGCTTCTACGTCTCAGCCTGCTAGTGTTGTCTTTTACTTGTGAGGCTCTTGCAAAAATGATGGCATCAGAGAGAAGTTGAACCATGGAGATAGTTTCATCAGTGACCTGGTCTGTATTTACTCATCCTTTATTCACAAGTTAATTCCTTTCTTAAGATGCTATAGGTTCCAGGATGTATAGGGCAGTTTGTATTCATTTCATGAACTGTGGGCACACGTTCAGACTGTCTCTGACTCACCTTGGAAACTTTGTTTGCACTGATTCCAAAGTGCGGATTCTCCATCTTTTCTCATCCCGTTCACTCCATGGCACAAGAGGAGCATTTGCTGTGCTGAGAAGGATATATGAAAAGAAAATGATCACAAGATATTGTAGGCTACATTAAAAAATTGAGTCAATTAATAAAACATTCCCTTTAAAATAATGTCCGTGTCTAATAAAGAGCAAATACCATGTTTGAGCAGACAGCCTTGCTTTGTGAATTTGTATTTTATTTCGAAAGGCTATGCCCATTAAGACCTTTAAACCTTGCTCCTCCGTTTGTTTTGCAAATGTAAGGATAAAAAATTAATTTGTTATATTATCCAAGCTTATCACCTTCATGTTGCCTTTACAGTCAAATTGAGTTATTGCTAAAAAAAATGTACGAGATATAAAAATATACATTGATACCACTCTCATTACACACTAATGATTACCTGTCTTTTAAGTGGGAAATTTAAGTTTTCAGTTATATTTGGCATTCACAAAATATTTTACATTCCAAATGAATCAGAGGCAGCGCCTGCCTTTTCTTCTCTTTTCTTATTTAACCCTTAGTGTGACAACACACAACACCATAACATAAGTGACATTTCCCTGTGGATCGCCCGAGCATCCGCCCATCTGGATCCGGCATCCCACTAAAAACACTCCAGGTGTTCACAAACCATCGGGGAGACAAGTCTCCAAAATAATTAAGACACACGCTTTACTGCAATCTCCGATTCAGCACTGCCAAATAAAGACTATCTTGAGTTCCAAACAAAGAGCAGCGTCAACTTTATTTCAATCCACTTGGGGGATGTTTAAGGCACTCCAGCACCGTTATGCATAATGCACGGCCATAAACCATCCAGGAGTTAAGAGGGAGATGGGTAATTTACCAAGGCCTCATGCTGTGCCCAGCTATAGAAGGATGAGATAATTACAGCAAATCCTTGGCAACTTTTACTCAACCAATTCCTAGCAAAAAATAAATGACCCACTTACAGGGGACAGAGAGAGAGTGCAGGGTAGCAGATCAATACAGCCCCGTCTAAACTGATGGGGAAACACTGTCACATTATGAACTGTGTATCGGTTAATCCTGGATCTCCATTCAGGCTGTATAATTAAACAACGGGTCACAACATTAAGGTCTTGGTCTCTTTGTCTGAGTGGCAAGCTGTTCAGAAACAATCACAGCCGGAGCGAGCTGTGACGGTAATTCAAGACTGCCCGGCCGGTAACAGCTGCACATTAAAAAAGAAATCTTGTTCATTTTTGACACAGTGTGAAACATCTCTAAGCCGTATCATTGCCTGCACTCGGTGCACGATAGGTCATTGAATAGAAATGCCCACTGACAAAAGCCCGAGGCCCGGAGGTTGCCTCACTTTTTTTTTCATAAACTGCACACTTTTGTCTCGTTTCACAGCAAATTTCTGCCAACTTCAGTGTTCATTGTCAGCAAAGATGTGAGTGTGGAGTTTTGTTCTGAGAGGCATGATGCAACCGAGCTGTAACACCAAACAGATAATGCTGTTAGCTACAGAGGCCTTTTTAGTTCCTTTCTTTAAAAGAAATTCTTTTTATATTGTTAAGTTTCACTTTTTTAACTCCATGCATCCCACAAGCATTTTTTTCTGCTTTTGTCCACAACAAAGTTTCCTTTTTTTCAAGCATCATCACAATTGCAGGTCTGAATTGCAGCACAGTTATTGTGTGTCAGTAAAAAAAAAGAGATTTGTTCTTCCAATCTCACTTCATGTATTTATACATTTCCCTTCCCTTTCCAGTTTGAAGAGATCTTTAAAAACATACAGTGTGATATGCATCATTTATAATGACTGTTAAACAATATGCTGTTTGATAAAGATGCAGTGAAAAATAACATGATTATACTTCAAAAGATTTTCTGTGCAGGTAGTGATGAGCACACTTTACTCAGATGTATGTCTCCTGCTTTTTAAATTAACAGACAAATAGGCAAGTTGTATTCTGACATGAAATCTCCGAACAACGCTGCCATGTGTCTCCGCATTTACACACACACACACACACACACACACACACACACACACACACACACACACACACACACAAGCACACACACACACGGTTAAAATTCAGCTCTCATCACACTTGACAAGGTTAAATATACGGAGATTAACAGTGGTATCAAATAATAGAGATAAAAAGTCAAAAGGATTTCATATATATATATATATAAAATCCAGTGTAATTGCAGAGACTCATGGCAGCATGTTGCATGATTTTAGGTGGATATCATTTTTACGTCATAGTTTATTTATGGGGATTTGTTGTGTTGTTGTTCCTCTTCCTTATGTTTGTGTTCTATTTAATTGCATTTTAGACTTACAACAACCAAACAAGTGTTTCAGATTTAGTGGTGAATAACTCGGCTCCCTGGGCATTTCAAAGTGTTGTCTAACACTGTTTTTATTCTGATTTATCAGTTATTTCGAAAAGTAAAACACAACCTACACATCAGAAGCAGTGTTTGAGTATGTTTTCCTGCAGTGTGCCTGTGTGGATAACCTTGAGTTCACCAGCTTGAATGTGCAAGCTCCATGCTAAGGTTGTAGTCAGAGCAGAGGCGTGTCAGTGGACCAGAATTCCAATTTAGCCAAATCAAAGCATGTAGATTCAGGACTTTCCACGCAGCCTGCAGAGTCCAAGATGATGGAATTTTCCACGCACACCAGAAACAGTCCCTCGGCAGCGTGCTATCAGCTGTATGAAGGGTCAGTTACTTCCACAAAACATTCGTGCAGTATATTCCAAGTGCATGGTAAAAGCTAACATCCTTAAAAAGCATTATAATCTCAATGATATATTCTGTCCCCTGTCACAGAGGCAGGACTCCTAAAGAGCAGAGGAACAGGAGTTGTTAAAAATTGGGACGACTTCTGCACAGCTTGTTTTTGAAAGCCCTGTTATGTGTCACTTCGTAGATTCAGTTTAGTATTTTAACAGAGGGATCGACTGCCTGACATATAGCGTTTAGAGCAGGGAATCAAACCATGGACAAGTGGGACTTATCTATTTTCCACCACTTTCAATAATGATCCAATAAGAATTATCATCTGGTCTTGTGTTATGAATGTTATAAGGCTCCTTCCTATTACAGATTTTTTTTTATTTGATTTGATAGACATGCATACTTCTGCTTACAAATGTACCTATGGCAGTGATTCCCAATAAGGGGGATTTGTGCCCCAGGGGGTTCTAACTGTTGTTTACAAGCTAGCAGGGAAAGTTGGAATCATTAGCAAAAATAATTAATTCCTGAATGATTTCAATAGTGTGCTTAAAGAGTAAAAACATCTGAAATAATAAGCTAAAAGTAATTGATAAACAGGTGAAATAGTTATCATAAAAAACAAATAGTTTAAATAATTCAAAGTAGCACACAAACAATATACTACAGTCTCTATACGTTATGAAGAGCTGAAAAAGATGTCCAGTCCAAGCCCAGTGATCCCAGTCCCTAGAGGACACAATCCAAACGAAAGGCACACAGAGCAAGAAGACCCTTTAAGGAGTGGGCCCACCAATGTGGCGTCCCTTTGTCCTGATGGCTCTTATGACCAGTCAGACTATGAAGCGAGTTCTAGGATGTGAGAGGGTTAAACCTTGGAAGTGCGTTCTACTGGATCAGTAACTTATTAATACAACCAGGTGTTTTACTCTGCCTTCATCTTGGAGAACTGGGTTTCTAGGTGGCCATGTTGTCATCCGGTCTTTGAGAAAGCGATGCCAACAGGGATGTCACTGGGAAATGCACGTAAAGTGAAATCAGGCGGTGAATTTCATAGAGATGAACGCCTATATCAGACAAAAAACGATTGGGGTGGAAACTATGTAAAATGTAAAATACATGATTAGATGCTGAATGTGTGCTCCAGCTCAAAGTGTGACTGGACATTTCTTCATAAGAAGTCTTGTTCATGAGAGCAGATTGATGATTTTTCTTTTTGTCAGCAACAGTGCACGCAAAAAATAGGAATAGTTAATAATGCATTGAAATTAAATTTAAGAACGTACTCCGCTTGACAGACTTATTTTCTTAGCATTACGTTTTATACGTTTAAGTATTCCCAAGTCGGGAGGGAAACACAAACACAGTGACATCCAATGATTATAAATGTCTCTTGTTAGCAGTGATGTGCTGTAAAAAACCTAAACAGAGCGAGCCAAAGCAGTGCATATAACCCGTGAAGATGTCCTTTCAACTTGGCTTTGTTTAGGCAATAGAAGTAACATTTCTGCTGTATTTCCACTGTACCACTGAAATCTTCCATTAACAACAAGTGTGTGGTGGTGATAAAAATCAAGACCCTAACTAGTTGGACAAGTTTAAAATCTTTGTTTTGTTTAATATACCCTACTGTCTGGATTGTTCACATCCCCTAATCTGTAGAACTCTTCACATAGAAGAAAAAAGTGAAGAGAAATGTCCACATTATCGGAGACTGTAGAAATCACCTACCACTGCAGTGTTTTGTTTATTGGGGACTGAACCATTCTCCTCTCTTTGTTGCCCTTGCTCTCTTTCGTGCCGAGGCCCAGTTTTTACGTTTAACAAGTTCTCCCATGTTGTATTGCTCCACTTGCCAGGTCAGAGTAGCTGCCATCATGATGCCAACTGCTGATACTGGTTTATGGGGCTGGTTAAACAGGAACTACACACAACTAGCTCCAGGGCACGCTTCAGCAAGAAGCACACAAAGTTGAAACAGGGCTCATCCACCACTTTAGCTGTTAGTCTCCAATGCTTTGTTTAAAAAATATCCTATAATGTGGATGTGATTCTGGATAAAGCATTCTAGTACTTCTCATTATATACATATATATATATATATATATATATATATATATATATATATATATATATATATATATATATATATATATGTATATATATATATATATAACCCACATAAACATGAGAGGTAACTGCAGCTACAGTCTTAAAGTGTACTGTAAAAAAAACACTCCAGATGAGCTTTCCCAAATTTGATTTCAAAACGAGGAATCTGGCATTCACCCTCATATATTGGTGCATCTGCCTCAAACCTTCACAGCCTCCATTAGTATATAGGTGTATTTTATTTTCAGCTTATTTTGTTCTCCTCCAGCCAAAGCAGTAAACGGATTTTAAAGCCAACATGGAAACATGGGATTGGCGTGGATGAAAGCAATCCTACAAGCTGCAGAAGTCAACCGCTTAAAAAAAAATTCTGGGCCCTGACATGGATTCAGGAATAGATAATTCCATCATATCAAGGAAAATGTAGGCATAATGCATTTAATACACCTCTGTATTCTATTTGTGAATTTGCGAACAAAGAAAACTTTTAATTTTTTTTATTTCTTTTCGAATGACATGATGATATGTCCTTTATCTCTTGAATATTTAAACTTACTTGTCAGAGCCTACATCCTTATTCCATTTCATTCATGAGGTCAGACAGATCTATCTTCTTCTAAATTCTGGAAAGCCTCCCACTCTTTGTGTTGGGACCCTGGGTGCTCAAAGCAAATCAACATCTATAACCATCAGGCCTCATTCATCTGCATTTATGCAAGTTTGAAATGAGGAAATTAACATATTTTTAACTGCGATTTATTCTTGAAAAATATGTGGCACTCAACAGCTTCTGTATTCCTCGGTGCTGACAGCCCAGGAAATACCAGGTGGAACTGCTGAAGCGCGAGAGCAGCGTGACACCTCTGTGCTCAACACATTCACATGTTTGTTAACTGGTCCACATCACACAAACACTGTCAAGCATTTCTCGTATTATCACATTTATATGTATATATATATATATATATATATATATATATAAACGGATGTTGTATCCTGCTGCTTGAATAGTTTTTAGAAGATGTTCAACACAGGTGCACCCCAACTACTGACCTTTGTTTTCAATGGCTGTCATGTGGAAGAAACTTACAAATCTAATTTACATTAGAATCAAAGGTGAATCACAAAGCTCTCATACGTTTGCTCAGATCGGATCCTGCCTGGTGTGAAATGCCTGTTTTACATTTTACATATTTTAGATAACCCTGTGAGGACATAATTAATTTGCTTATCAGATGTCAGTTGCTCTTATCGCGGTCTGTGTCTACTGTATATCCTTTAATGTTGCTTTGCATGCCTGTTGTGTCTGAGCAAGTGAGTCCGCAGCGCATGGATTTGATCTGAGAGATTAGCTAACCATCATGAAAGCAGTTTGGAAATGTTGGGATTTATCGTTGGCTGCAGCTCAGGTGTGAACGGGTTCATGTTCCTGGCCTTTGTGAGAAGGTGTTGGTTACTGGGGGTGAGTGGTGCTGATTCTCCCCATGTTCCTGTACTCCTCTTTGTAATAAGAAGGTAAATTGATTGCTTTTGTCGAATTTCAGCAGTGAAATGACATGTACTGTAGATGCATGTCTTGTCATTCACTCTGAATTAGAAGAAAGTCAATTCCCCTGATAATATCACAAAACAAAATATGCTAGTGTTGGATAAACCTAAATTACATATTTCTAGAAAAAATCAAGCTCAGTTTTTAAAACGTTTTTACAATGCACTTCATCTCATAATAAAAAGCAGTACGTTTTTTCTTGGGATTCTTAAAGCCAAACAAAATATTGGGTCAAGTTCGTTAAAAACAATTTTAAAAGAACGGTTTGTTAACCCTTCTGTCATTGATTTAAGATATTTTCCTTTATGATGTTATTATCGTTGTTCAAGACATTTAACATGTCAAGTTCATAAACAGAAAGAAGAAGTCTCACCTTTTTTCTGTTGGAAGGAGTGAGGCATGACGGGAGTCAGGTGGCGGTGCTGAACCTTGAATTCAAAGCTGTGGCTCCGGTTGTGGATGTTAAAGGACCTCCTCTCACAGTCTCCTCAGTGCTGCCAGTCACTCAGATCAGTCAACTCTGCCACCAGGCGCTCCACAGCTCAGGATAAACAAAACAGCTGTTTTTACCGGAGTGTTTGTTGTCTGGGAAGAAGCTGGATGATCCCGGATGCTGAGTGTGACGGATGCCGAAGCCTCTCCCAGAGTGGCGGCTAAAGCTTGGAGGGATGAAGCTGTCCTAGTTGAATCTGTGTATTCTCGCGGTGGCGGAGCAGCTCTGGCGAAGCCTCGTGTCTGTCGTTGTTCAGCAGGATGGGGAACGCTTCTGGAAAGGCAGGCACGGCAGCACGGCTGAAGTGAGTCGAGTCGACTGAGCACGCTTCATGTCAGCGAAATGGTCCACAGGGCATCTCTGGTTCTCAGAGCTGATAGGCCGTCTGCACTCTAGCATTCATTGATTGTAGCACTCGGTCGCTCCACTTTTCCATGAATCCTAAAACCGTGAGGCAGCCAGGAGTTTTGGAGGAGAAAAAAAATGAGATTAAACAGCCCGTAAAAATAATCCCAGTTTTTCTATATATAATTCATTTGAATGAAGAGTCTAAAATCCCATTAAGCCACAGGAGCACAAACCATCGACTCGCAGTGCCTTTAGCATGGAGAAACTCTTGGAGCTCAGGCCATCTGCCAGATCAGCCTTTCATATACGGCAATGACACATTGTTTTATAAACAGAGCTTTTATACAACAAACATTTCAGTGTCCTAGAGCATTAATCTACCTAAGCTTATCTCAATCCATGGAACTGGATATTGCTCTTTATAACTTGTCTAGTGGAGGGGGTTATTACATCACACCAGCTGTCACTTCAACCTGCCACAGCCAATAGGAAGGTCACTACTGTGGCTGCCGGGGACAAAATTAGGGAGGAAAATCCTGAAAACTGTGGAGCAATATTTAGTGACATAAATGTCTAAATGTTTTTTTGTTATGTGGCATTGTCAACTGTTTAAGGTGCAGCTGCATGTCATGAATGTAAAGATTTTTGAATTTTTGCTGGGGAAAAAACTCCCAATATTCCTCCAGTGATAAACCTCATTCCTGCACATGACTCCACTGTGTTAATGCAAAAGCAATTTGCAGAATGCACATGTATCAGTGGTTTTTTTGATCGTACTTGACACCTGATGTTGAACTCAGATTAAGTGAATACACATGCTGTCTGTGCAGATAAGCTCACCTCAGCGGGTAAGAACTCCCAAAGCTCTCACAATTAACAGCATTACAAGCTGCACAGCATTACTGTGATAGCACTGTGTTGGTTATAAGTGCTGTCAACATTACAGAAAAATGAAATATGCATGCGTCAGAGTGTGCACTTATACAAGAAGAATTAAACATTAGAGGGGAAAAAAAGATACATTGGTGCTTGACAGATCTGTCTATGCACAGTATGTTCATCTCAGCCACGGGATAATCCATTGGATGAGTGGACTAATATTCAGCCAATCCTACTAAAGCCAAATTAGTCCAACACATTTCCATCATATTTCTGACTAAAGCAGCCCCTAACAATCTGAGCTCTCGGGATACTGAGGGCAAATGACCGGTGAGCCCTCAGATCCCTGTGATCCCGGGATAAACTTCTCATGAAGCAGCTTAAATCTCTGAACTGACACACAAATGAAAGCCAACAACAGGTCACACCGCCCCAGAGGGAAACTTTGATTACTGCACTGTCCTCTTACTGTCACCGGCAGAGGCAGAAGGAACCTGGACACTGCCTTATATAAATAACAATAAAGACCTCAGGACACACTGGGGTCCAAGTGGTTGACCCCCCTCCATCTCCTCCCCTCCTCTCCTAGTCTGTGAGGCTTATAAGAGGAGGGCTTCTGTGCAGCAGTGTATGAGTGACCTTAATCATCAGAGGGATATTTGGGTTTTATTCGGCAGCTATGTGATGCATGCGGTCACCACTGTGTTAGACTGGCAGGCATAAAAAATGCGAGGGGGCAAGGTCGGTTTTGCAAAGTGTAATCCATATCATCCCACTGCAGAGGCTGCGCTGCCGCCAGCCCCCGGGCCAAACAGTGTCAAACCCGTTTTGATGTTGATAATGATGTGGGATTATGCTGTCGTCTGATGTAATTTCAGTCTGCATTAAAATTAACAAAAGAGGGATCAGGCAAATTCTTTAAAAGGGACCATTTCTTTATGTTTTTGTTGCAACCTTCTAGATGCGCACTTGATTCGATTTCATGAAGTGTTTATTTATTTTCAGAGTGCAGTTACACTTCATATTTCCAGCTTGGCCTTTCCCTCGGAAATATAAGATCAACGATTCACAGCATCCTTGCTCCGTGCAGCATGCCTCGCAGAAATTCATATCACCAGGGTCTGAAAAAAAGAAGTCGAAAACAGTGACCCTGCACTGTCTGCAGAAGAATTGAACACCTACTTTTTTTTTCTAAGAAAAGATTTAATTAAAACACAGTGGAGCTTGTGAAGCAGCCCAAAATTAATAGATTTATAAAAAAAACATTTTGGATTTAAAAGCTCAGACCTCTGCTGCAGATTCCTGGAGAAGTCCCGGGTCATTACTGTGATGACCTTTGTGAGGCAGTCAACTGCAGGTAATTATCACATTGGAAAACTATAACACTTGCTTTTCATTTCACACAGATCTTTAATCGAGCTTCACCACTGGGCTTTGTTGTGCCAACATGGAGCGTCCCTGGTATCCATGGTGGCTCCCGTCAGCCTGAAGAAAGGTCACACAGGCCTCAGCTCATGCTTTGAATTAGCTGGCATTTATGAAGTGGAGAGAAAATACATTTCTAAGAGAGAGACATAAAAACACAGGCTACGTATAACAGACGTGTAACAGAAGTGATGGCTTTGTCGTGAACATCCGAGGATTGTCTCCCTTTAGTGGAATCACGGCAGAAACCTGTGATCTGTGAGTTATAGGATTAAAATGTGTCAGAGGCTTTCAGGTGTGAGTTTTCATTGTGTCAGTGTTTCAGCGCACGGATGACGTGTTCAGTTTGCAGAACAAAGAAATATCAAATTCAGCGTTCATGTTCTTAAAGGGTACAATATGCACAGGACATTTTCACATCACTCTACCAGCAGCTCCATGAACATAGTTTTTTTTGTCTCATCCAACCGAGCGGCTTTAAGAAGAACAAAATGATACTTATAATGATAACAATAGTAATAAACAATACAGACTTTATTTATATAGCACCTTCATAACAGCTGTTACCAAGTACCTCACAAAGAAAACTGCATCAAAGGCAACAAGTAAAATAATACAATATCATTTTAAATCATATACATCAAATTATATAACATGAAATCTAAAATCTAAAGCAGATTAAATAATACAACACAATTTTCAAGTAACGGCAAAAAAAAGGCAGAAAATCAAGTAAAAGCCTGTTTGGTAAAGCTAGTAAGAGTAGAGATAATATAAAAAATGCACAGTGAAGTTTCAAGTCCTCATGCCATCTATTGCAGAGGGTTGTTCTCTGGCAAGACTATTTATGTTCACAATCTTTCAGGTGCTTATTCAAACAATAAACATATATTGTGCAGAATGTCAATGACTCTGTCCATTGTTGGCCTGCACCGGTTCTAACCTCTGTGTTGTCACATTAAAGTATATGTTGTGTCAAATTGTGTCTCTTAACACACAAAGCTTTTTTTAAATTGTCCAGTTTAATTTTGCACAACCAACATTATCAACAAGTGGAACCGTCTTGATTTTGTGTTCTCCCAGCTTTGCGTTTCCTTTACAAACAGTGTGTGAATAATTAATGCTGTTTGTTGCTGAGAGGAAATTTTGCAGGATTTTTTTTAACCAAACATGATAAAACAAACAGTGGCATCTTGTTAGAATAATTGAGTGAATTAACTCTTCTTTGCCCCCTTTTTAGAGTAAGTGGGGACAGTTATTCTGTTGTCGGCTAAGAGCCTGAACTTGCACTTTATTTTTGTTGGTGTTACAAGCATTGTAACAAGCTGCCTCGCAGGAATTCCTCACCTCTGTCTCTGCAGGTCGAGTGCAGTCTAACATCATGCCCCCAGATTTTAGGAATGTCTCCGTTGCATGTTTGTAGTTTCACAGCGCAGGAATGTCAGCGCGGCTTAAGATCCAGAGATGTTCCATTCAATGTATTTACCTCACACGGGACTGACACAAGAACACATTAAGGATCCCAGGATCCTGGGCAGAAAAACAAACCTTCAGGAAGCCGTTCACTAAAATTCAAAGCTGCATAGGTTCAGCTGGATAGAAGATTCATCTGCTGGGAGACGTTGCTCTGAAATGCATTGTTGTTTGACTCGTCCAGTCTGTGCACCTTTATCCTGTCTCCTCTTTCTCAACCAAGGAGACCCCAGCACAAACAAAAAGGCAACATGGGTTTGAAATGTTGCACTTAAAAAAAGAAATATAATAAAACATTTAAGGACGCATTCAGCTTTGTTGCAGGGCCGATATATATATATTTTTTATATTTGGACTCAGCACCAGGGTATGGAAAACACTAAGAAACAAGCAAGTTGTTTACTAATCTACCCACCTACTGGATTTTATTATTCTTATTTTGTCATAGTAAAGAAAAAAGGTTCATTTATTCATATCGATGGAGGCAGTGGATCATGACGATGGAATCATTGCATCTGATTGTGGTGGTTGGATTGTGGTGGTTGGATCCTGACCGTCAACAAGACTGCTTGATATACAATATACCTACTCACATACTCATACAATACACATACAATATCCAACAATAAATTTCATTTCATTTATTTTCCATTAAGTTACAAAATGCTTATTCAAATACATATTGTTATTTTGCTGATGTTCTCAGTTAAGGTGGCATCTACTGCACTTCTGTCTGACTCGGGAGAGGGATCCCTCACATGAGGCTCTCTCTAGGGTTTCTAGGTTCTCTTTCCCCTGTTAAAAGGGTTTTTGGTAGTTGAGGGTTAAGGGCAGATGATGTCGCTTATTGTTAAGCCCTATGAGACACATTGTGATTTGTGAATATGGGCTGTACAAATAAAAAATTGATTGATTCATATCACATTCTTGTTTAATCATTGTAAAGTCGGATTTATGTGAGGAATGTTTAAGTTGGAATATTTAACTTCCCCCAAAAAAGAGAAATACCACTTTCATACTTTGAATGTTTCATACAATTGAAAAAGGGGAGTTAATTCCCAACTATAGCACTCAGTAGAGCATATACCTCCGCCAACTGTTCCCATAAGTTCAATCAAGCTGCACCAAATTAAACACACAGATATCAGTTCCCTAAGTGAGCCTGATCATTTAAATCCAATTGTGTAATCCTGCTCACAAACCAACACACAAACGGACAAGGGAGAAAACATAACCTCCTTGGCAAAGGTAATGATATTCTCCTGTAATCAGATCAACCCTCTCAGGGGGTTTGTTGCTTTGCTGTTTATTGGGCCTGGTGTGAGCAGTAGTTTATCATGGCTAATGTATGAGAGACGCTCCTGTGTAATGAACATAATCACTTTTCTCTACTTGTGCTGCTGTTACACTGTTTCAGCATTGTCCTCAAATTGTCACTTGAGGTCTCAGAAACCACTGTGGAGTAAACTTAACCCCCTGGATGAGAACTTTCAATCTCCAGATGGTCCCGTAGACATCACTGCAATGATAAGTGATTTTCTGTTCAATAAAAGCGTCTGAGATTCCCCTTCATCCCATCAAGGACATGTTGTGTGTGTTCAGGCTGCATGCTTCCTCCAGTAAATGGTTCTTTTCAATTGAGAAATCAAAACCTTTGAACTCTTCAGGTTTTTGTAAATTTTTCGGACTTTCGTTCTGTGAAGTTTCTGTGTGACATGTTGTAACATTTTTCAAAACATGTTTATGATCTTTTGAAGACATTTATCTTGTATTCTGTCAGATATCTAAGGATAGTTTGTCAATTTAGCCCAAGAGACATAAACCATGGGGCGCTAGGAAGAGAACAAATTGAGAACATCTGCTAAATAAAATAGGTCTTGATGTTTTACGTGTTGTCCAGGTTTTTGGTCGACAGCAACAGAACCAGATAAAATGCTTCAGCGCTCTGTCGTCGCTGGGGAACAGAGTCAGCTGAAGACATTTTCCTCAGAGGTAAGAAACGTCATCATGTTCATGAAAAAAAATATTAAAAAAAATAAACAACAAACCCAGAAAACTGATTTGAGGATACAACGACAAAAATCCTGCCGCTTCAAAAGCGCTTCAAAGGTGCGGCATGAAGCGTGGATCATTTATGCTAAAACCTTTGCTGTAGGCAGGGATTGTCTCTGTCTCCCATTTTAATACACATTTACATGCTAAAACATAAGAATTAGAATTCATTAGTGTAATCTGAGGTCTAGATCTAGATCGCGAGTTGTTTGATTAGTAGCTTTGGGACATTGTTTTTGTAGTGAGTCTGCCTGTCTCCTACTTTTGTTTTTCCTTATTTGGCATGGCTCTCTGTAATATGGCTGTGCTTGAAGACTAATCTCTGCTATCTCAGCTCTAATTAACAGAGCAGACATAGTTCCCAGACACATTTGTTGTTGGTGTTTTTTTCTCCTTGCAAAGATCTCTGTGTTGTTTTTGTGCAGAGCACCTGGACTCGCCCGCCCACTGACGGCGATTATACTACATGACATTGCCTACAAATTAAAAAAAGTCAATTTAGTTTCACATGTCAGGACATAACCTGCGTGTCATCACCGCTTTCATCATCAGCCAACGATTCATGAGAACTGGGCCCTCTTCAAAGCCAAGAGGGCTGCGTTATTAGGAAAACAGTTTGTCGTCTTCTCATTCAGCACGTAGGTGCAAAACACTAGTTTTCACTCACACTTTTATGAGGAAGTGCTCTTCATCTGTGCAGCTGCTGTGTTCTGCACCGTGTTTGAGGTTCACCTACTTCAGAGGAAGTGGTGTGGGGGAGAAGGCAGCGTTACAAGCAGCAAATAAAACAGGATATCCGACGCTGGAACAATTGAAACACTAAAATATGACAAACGAGGTTGTTTTCTCTGACTCTCTCTTCTGTGCTATATTTATTATATGCCGTTAAAATGAGTAACGTTAAGAGATATGATGGAGTTAGATTAAACATCAAACATGTCTCCAGTGAGAATTATCTGTCGGGGTGGACCCAGCGAGCATATTTCTTTTCATATGCTGTGGTAAAACTGAGAGCCATCATACCAATGACATGCGTCACTACGTTCCCTAACAGCCGCACATCAAAGAGCCCTTGATTTCCTCTAACCGAGCATGTTAATTGGTGCTTGATTGATAACTCGAGTTCACAGGCGATGGCATGTGTCGCCTAAACTGTTCCAGGGTGTCTTTTTGAAATCAGCTTTAAGAGTGGAAGAAGAATCACTGGCGGGCCCATTAAAAAAAAAGATTGCCAGTGAACACACTTGCAAATAAGCTGTCACACATTACAAATGAGATTACCTTTCTCAGTGTGCCCCTGGAACTTGGAGACGAGGGGATGCATGGCTACGACACTAAAATAGCTCAAATCGCTTGTTTTTTATCAGCGTGTGCAATCTGCAACTACTGTTTATGCTTTTCTTCATGCACGGAGAAGAAAAAAAAAGTGTATTCACAGCTCGGAGCGCAGAGTAATCAGCTGCAGTAAAGTGAGAATTATCAGAGAAAAAGATAGAGCTCAGAGTGAATGACTTTGTTTATACACGGCCTCTAAAAAGAATGACAGAGGTTTTTAATATTTTTCTTGTAAATATTTGAATTGAAACAAATTGAATTATATTTGTATCCCATTATTCTTATTGAAATCTCCTTCACAATGTCTGAAGGTGTGGGTATGTACAAATACACAGGGGAACACACTGTCAGTGTTATGATGGACGGCCCCGTGATACCGGCATGAGAACAGAGTCAGGAGCAGTTATCATATTTGCATGGAATCACGAGCATGTAAAGTGATTGACTGGTTTGCATGGCAGTGATAGCTGAGGTCAGGCAGGGCCCTCATGAAGACAGAGCTTTGTTGTCGAAAACATGAGAAAAGAGAAGTGGCAGAACGACTCCACATTCAGGTGAAGCCGGGTGAGATAGACTTCTCACCAATTATTCTCCAGAATATGTATAAATGCTAAAATAAATAGTGTTGATAACATTACAATATTCATTTGGATAAGAAAAAAACACTGAAAGTGTTAAAGTCTTACCAATCAATATTTTGTATATTACAAATGGTTCAAATGAAGTGTGCAGATCTCCTCAGCTACTTTGGTTCATTGTTTCGGTGTCAGGGCCTGCAGCTTTACTGTTGTGGTTCAGTCACACATGAAAAGACCCTGATAAACTGACTGTAAACAACCTGCCCAGTGCCATATGGTTGGCAAATGAAGTCACTGGTTAGCTGGTGCACACTTTGTAGCATTTAGCTGATCAGAGATAACACAAGAGTGAATGTTGGACTTTCAATCATCATTTGACTGTAAACATTGCTCCAAATTAATGCCAATGTCAATCAATGCAGCTTTAAGCTTTACATTTTTAAGGCAGTTATGGTGGACCCGGTGACTGAATGTTTAGGGTGTATACCACGTGGATGTCCATACGCGCTGGTCTCACCCTGTTTCCTGTCTCTCCTCCTTGTGCTATTTAATAAAGACATATATAGGGATATTTCCCCCAAAAATGTTAATTCATTTAAGAAATGTGGTAATTCATAACATGTTTTCAGCCTAAATGTCCTCTGTTATACGAGGATCACATCACACATTTAGGCTGAAAACATGGTGTAAATGATCTTGTTTTGAGTCAAGGTTGAATACCAGGGCTTACAGACACTTGGATGACACCACAGGGGCAGTACAGAGGCATTTTATGTTGTTTTTTTGTTATCTTTTACGTTTGAAGATTTACTCCAATTGTATTGGACTTGGCTGCAATGCTGTTTACCCGTGAAACTCCCAAAGTGTTTTGTTAAATCTTACACTTCACCCCTCCATTGGCATAGTGGTGAGTAAAAAATGAGTTAATAATGGATCTTCACTTTTGGGTGAACTATCCCTTTAGGGGTGAAAATGTTCTGACACCAATATGTCAGCTGATATACATGTAAAAAAAAATTTGATCAAACATTAATGACAAAGAATTGTAATTGAGTCTCCACATTTTACAGTTTAACCTTCAACTTAAGTATAAGTAAAAATTACAAAAAAAACACAACTAAATACAATTTTAATAAAAAAAGTAAATAACATGTGTGCACAATTTGCTTCTCTTTTTGATATCTTATGCACACTGTGGTGTTTTTTGTCCCATCTTTATTCAAATGTATTAATTTCGGGCTTCACTCGATTTCCTTCAGCTCTTCATCTTCAGCTCACGCCACTTCTGTGCATGTGAAAAATCCAAGTGCATGTCTGCTCTTGGATATGTGGGTCAAAATTTCCCAACCAATAGAATGCCAGGTACGGGTGATAAATATAAGTGTCCCGTCCTCAATGTGGTTGGGTTGGCTTGGCTTGGGCAGATACTTCAACCGGGTTCATGTCATTTCCGGGCTCAGTGGCTTTCACCAGCTTCCCGTGCTTGAGACCAGAAGATCTCTGGTCAACGTGGACCATGCTCTTGAATAAAGATTGGGGGGAAAAATATTAAAAAAGATAATAACCTGTGCGTACAATAATAAAAAATTTCCCCTGTTGGGACTTTAGGGGCTCCGTCGTAATAAGTCATTCTCAAGGGGGGCTCCCAGCTCGGGGGCCCCTGGCAGTTACCCATGCTGCATACCCTGTTCTAACGCCCCTGGTTGAAGAGACATTACACTGTAAGATATTTCTGCTTCTTGTGTGTTAACTGTATTTCCTCTGGCAGAAAAGGATCAGAGGATGTGTCTGATCTAATAACACCAGCAGTTCTCCACATATTCCACACTGGGCTTTAACTGTGGGTTAAAATGGAGAAGTGGGGACCAGAGTGAATCAGCCAGCAGTGAGGCAGCAGCGCTGGGAGGCTGCTGTGGGTCGTGGTGACACCGCTGGCCTGATGCCTTACATGGGCAAACCTCTCCACTCACCGAGCCGGCTGGAATTTCAGAGCGTGACGTCAGCGCCCCGCAACTCTCCCAGAATTTGTTGGATCGCGAAGTTTCACTTTTTTTCGCCGGGATTTGAGCCTCAGTTTCCTGGAGAGCGAGGTAAGCCTCACCGCCGAGCAGCCGCCCGGCTCTCCCCCGCGTCCCCCACGCCGACGTGTGCCGCTGTGTGAGCGGGCCGTGGCGTGTCCCTAGCCGGGGCTCGTCTCCCCGTGTGTGGAGGTAGCAGCTCCACTTTGTTTTCGGCCTTGTCGGGCTGCGCTGTTTGACTCGAGTTCACAGTGAGGGCGTGGACTCGGCACGTTAGCCCGGGCTAAAGTTACACGGAGCTAACCTGTCGCTAGCCGCTGCCGAGCTAGAACCGTTCAGAGACACCGTGAAGTTTGAATTTGAGCTGGACGGAGCCGTGGGGCGTCGCTGGGTGTGTGTGTTTGTGTGTGTGTGTGTGTCGCCCGGTGCGGGTGGTGCCCGAGCAATGCGGAAGAGCCGACTGTCACCGGAGGAGCACGTCCAGCTCCTGTCGGCTCACCCACAGGTTCTCCCTCCTTAGCTTGAACTGTGTGTCGGTGTGTCCCGCTACTCGAGCTGCTAACTTACTGTCCGCTACTTTAAACAAATCCCCGTCATGACGCGAGAGCCAGTGGACGCGTGTTTACGACTGCACAGATTCGCCACGTTGTTTAAAGCAGTTTGGATCAACTCTCTACTAACTCATCCCTGGTGTGAGGGGGACTCCTGTGGGCTCTTCACTGTACTCGTGACAGCAACATGCACTGCACATGTATACACAGATTACGTTTGTGGCACTAATGTAGAGTGCTGTAACTTTAGGCCTTAAAAGGGTCGTACAAGTAGTGGGGCAACATTACAGTGCGGGCCTACGGTATAGATAACAAGCAGGAAACCATCCCCGCCTCAGTGTATGTTGACCTGGCTCCACCCAGAGTCTGACTTCTTGTTACTGTACAGGTGACTTTAAACCTGTGTAGGCTTAGAGGGATAGTAGACCCAGAAATTTAATATTCCGTCATTATATACTCCCCACTATGCAGATTGGGATGGGTGAAGTGTTTGAGTTCACAAAACACTTTTGGAGTTACAGGGGTAAACGGCATTGCAGCCAGATCCAATACATTTGAAGTAACTGTTGACCCAGTCTTCAAACGGAAATAAACATAAAATGCCACTCTACTGCTTATGTGTTCTGCCATTCAAGTGTTTGTAAGCCCCGACATTCAAAATTGACCCGAAACGTGGTAATTTAAACCATGTTTAATGCCTAAAAGTCTGCTGCCGGACCGACTGATGCTAACGTGCACCCTGGGTGTTCCCTTTGGGCGAGAGCTTGTGTGCAGTTTGTGTTTGTGAACGTAAACATGGCGACAGAAGAGGATATCGGAGGACTTTTAGGCTAAATCATGGTGAAAATGACACTGTCATGAGTCAAATTTGTATGTCGCGGCTTATAGACACTTGGATGAGATCACAGGAGCAGTATGGAGGCATTTTCAGGTTTTGTTTCACCCAGCCCTCCATCGGCATAGTTATAAGTAGATAATGAGTGAATTTTCATTTTTCAGTGAGCTTTACCTTAGAAATGCTTTTAGCAAGGCACTGATCTCTGAAGAATCTCCACACTTTCTCCGGAGGGGCTTTATGTGTGAACACAAGTGTCCGAGCAAGAGCCCCAGGTCAAACTGAAGAGAATGTCTGAATGAACCAATGGGAGAAAACAGCAGAATTCACTGGTGCTGGACATATTGATGACATTTGTAACGGATGGAAACCCCTATATCAACACTAATCACCACACAATGATTGATACTTTCCTTAAATTAGTCAAAACTTTCTTCACAGCGCAGCAGCACGAGATTAATTCAGACATTCCTGACTCTTCTCTCTACTCACCTTTCGCTCGCTCGTGCTGACACACACACACGCAAGCACACACACACAGTGGCTTCAGACATAGTTGTTTACTCAGACTGGGTAAACACAACATAACCTGGTCTCCTTAAACAGAAATGATGTACCTGCTGTTTGCATAGAGCAGGGAGTTGAGATTGGACCACAAAAAAACACATATTGTAGTGTATTAACATATTGTGCATGATGCCTCACATTCACACCCTGCCAGCAGTTCGAATGGCTTGGGCCCCCCACGCTCCTCAGACATGATTTGGCCCGGCTGTCTCGGAACCAGCCACCTCTCCTGGTGGTTCAAACAGTTCTGGACAACCGTGGACTTCGGCGCCAGAAAACTCTGGAGGCGAGAGATACTAAAGGCTTAGATCTAAAGGCATTTTTTTGAATTTCCAGGTAGAGTCAATTAAGCCAAAACCTGCCAAAACAGTGTGACTTTAAATAACGTTTTTTAAACTGCCATGTTTTACCTTTGGGCTAACTTGTCCGCCCTGCCATTATCAAGGCATATTTAGTCATTTTCATGTGTTTCCTGTGCCAACAAATGTAAAAAGACACTTTGCAAAGACAGTTCTAAGTTACTTTCTTCCTCCTTACATAATAAGGCAGGTGGGTTTAAGCTCTTCCAGGTCTCACTGTCCACATCCTGTGTTCTCATAGACATAAATGTCTTAAAATAGGATTGATAGATTTAGCCAAAGTAAGTCTCATCCTTTTGAAAGTTATGATGGAGTGTCGGACTTTTCAGAGACATTTAGACTATACGGATTTCCCCTGATCTGTCTATAGACCAAGCTTTAAAGAAATTACACTGTAGTCTCTCTTCAGGTTTTCCTCCAAAGCTTTTCATGGGTCAGAGTCACAGATTAACTCACCGAAAAACTATGGAAACATCTTTGACATAATTGTCTTCCTCTTTGTGATGGACAAAATAACCTAGATCCTGACTAAAGATAGTGATCTGCTATAAAATGAGGCAAACGTGAAAGTTAAGTTTCATTTTCCTTTTTCAAAAGATTAAATTCAAACTTTGACTTAGATGTGAATTTCAAATCAATAACACCAAGGCCCCCCGAGAGTGCTGCCATCAAACTGCATACATCTGCCTTGCTCTAACACATTCTTGACTCAGGCAACATTAAATGGAACTGTCTTTAAAATCTGTGGTTTAAAAGGACTAGTTTGACAGTGCTGATGATGCTGAAGTTAAAAGACGAGTGCCTCAACTGCCTTCAAGCCTGGGGCCCCCTGATAGATTTAGTCAAGTTATTCTCCGGTTTGTGTTTCTTGGTATATTTTTAATGAGGACGTCCTTTTCTTAAAAGAGCAGTTTCTCAGGCTCAAAATGCCTAGTTTTAGGTTAGAGGGTGATGTCAGGACAGTCGGCTTTTAGAGAGCATCACCCATGCTATTGTTTCTGCAACCAGAAGCTATAGGGGGAATCCATACAATACATGGTAAATATGTTGTCTACCAGATATTCAGAAAAGACCCTCTGTGTTTTTGCCTTTAATATTCATTAAATTTGAGTTACATAGCAGAAGCCTGCATACAACATGCAATTGAAGCATCACGTTAAATATATAAATCTATAATAACGGACATCTTTAGTGACTCTTTTTACAAATAAGACGCACCCAACTACAGGGATTAATGGACAAACCAAGAGACATTACAACATGACAAGTTATACATGACGTTTTAAGGACCTTGACAAACTGTAGTTATTTTCATCAGAAGGCTGTTGACTGTGTTGCCCTGCAAGCTTGAGGCACATCTCTCTCTGGGACTGTGCTGTTCAGTGATTGGCAGATTGCTAATGTGATGTGATCATCTCATGAATTTATGGATTGCTGTATTCCACAACTGTTTTCAACTTTGTTTTTAAGGATTTAACCTCATCTTGATCAAATATCACTGAGTAAATATGCTTTGTTCTGTGAATCAGAGGCGTGACAACAGATTAAGCAAAGCAGGCAATTGCCTGGGGCCCCAAACTGAGGTGTGGGGGCCCAGAGAGAGGCTGTTTATGTGAGTCCACAGCAATGATTATTGTGAAAAACCCTTAAAGTAACTCTGATCAGTACAGGAGACTGCAATGACCCCATGGTTGGAACCCCCCTAATGAGGCCCCATGCTACTAGCTTTCTGCCAAAGGCTCTGTAATTTGGGAAGTTTGGTTGAAGACTAAAATGTCTAAACGCGTGTGACTGATGAGGTTTGCACATAACTTCATTACTTTAGAATTATTTAAGTGAGCAAGCACAGTATGCATTTTGTGTAAACATTTGATTTTGAAGATTGGAACGAGGGGGTTTGGTATGTGTCTGTCTGGGGGTGGGGTCCGATTAGATTAGGAGTGATGGACTATTGAATTCAACAAACCATTTTTTATAATGATTATATAATGTTAGTGAAAGTGTGCACCACCACAGAACATTATAGTAATAATCATTGTAGAAGAAGAAGAAAAATAAGTTAACGTGCTTGTGTACAAATAACACGACAAACACCCAGAGGGACCAGCATGGACTTGTCTGTGCCTGCTCAAACTCTGCTGTTCCCAGAAAGAGGTGTGACATGTAGTCGGCTGGCTGTGCGCATCAATGCTGCTCACTTTCTTGTGAAAAACACTTGAACTGGACATTTCGTTATCCTGCACAACACTTGCATAGTGTTAGGAGTTGTTCATTGACCCTAGCCTTACTGTACTCTGCAACATAAAGAACAGGAGGACATGCAGTGAATTCACGTAATTATACCACTTTTCAGACTCATTCCTCTAGTTTAACCGCTTTACTTGCACTAATTACAATGTGAACAACGTGTTTCCTTCCACTCGCCTGCTGCATACTCTATCTCAGTTTCACAGTTAAAAATGTGGAAATAAAAACGAGTTTAGTCTTATGTGAGGGCAATTGGTTTGCAGGTTTATTGCACTATATAGCTGAATGCATCATGTTTCTTAAAGCAGGCTTCGCAGTTGCATCAGAAAACACCAACTAGAGTGCTGTCTGAAGGAGTTGAGGCAGTGCACTTCTCCAACTTTCATCCACTTTTACCAGCTCATGAAAGCTTCATCTTCATCACAGTAGTGTGCAGATCAGATTAGAGAACAACGTAATAGGACGTAATTATTAGACTCAAACATTGGTAAGGATCTAGTTTGTCAAAAACCACACTAAATAATTACTGCTGAACTAAACTGCACTGAACACAATAATTAGTTTGAGTGTCCCTTTTAAAACGTATTTATTAACTAAATATCCTGACCATTTGCATATTAGATCCTCTTTAATGAGAGGATTGGCTGGGTCGCTAAAAAAAGAGGAGTAAACACGTTTTGTTACTGTAAAGATCAAGCTCATGTGTAAAATATAGCAAAGAAATACAACTATCACCTGAGATATATAATCAGTGCAACAAGATCAGAATACCCATACATTTTGGAAAAATCTGCATGTGATAATGTTTTCTGATTCCAGTAATTTAATGGTAAAGAGCAACAATAGTGTGTTGTTACTTATTTGAATATAATATTGTTGTTATTCAGGATTGTGTCTATCATGAATATCAACACAAAATCTGTTGAGAGATTCCTAAGGGGTCTGATCAATGACTACAAGTAAACCATTGTCGCTGTGACTTTAACATTAGACCGATTTGTCCCGTTCCTGAGAGATACCTTTTTATATCAAAGGTTATTTGCCCTGTTTGCTCTTTACGCTGAATAATTGTCACACTGGGGTGAAATATTTTCTGAGGTGTCACTTGTCAGCATTGTTTTCTACGCACTGTCTTTGCAGTGAAATATTACTCCAACAATGTGACAGGTGCCCGCTGAAAAATGGCAGACCAAAAATGAACAACTTACACTCAGGTTCATTCAGGATTGATAGCAACCTGTGTGTGGTTCATCCCTCCAAAGATGAACAACACAGTCAGCATCCACTAACTGTGACATGTTGACGAGGCCCTGCACAGAACAATGACAGTTATGTAATTTGAACTTATTTGAAGCTTATCAACCCACCAGTAAACATGAACTAACACAATGGAAAAGCTCCATTTACAGTGTGTGTGACACATCAATAAACCCAATTTAAAATGTATAAATAACAAGGACTTAACTTTAATGTGCAAATAGTAGCATAATACAGACGTTGAGGGTTCACACATGATCACTCGAATGCAGCTGCCGCAAACAGATAACAACATTAAAACAGACCAATGATTGTGCGATTTTAGTTTCCTTTGAATGATCGAGCCTATGGCAGCCACCAAGTTCCTAGGGTAAAATACTAAAGCCCATAGAAAAGAAAGTGCTGCCCATATATGCACTGTATGAATGTTTGCATGAATGGCAAAAAAAACTGTACTGCACAGCATTGAGTGGTCATCAGGACAAGAAAAACCGCTATATAAACACAGACCATTCACCACATATATAAATATATCATGATTCATAATATCCCCATATGTATTAAAATTGAGTTCACTCAATCTTAATTTCATAATCTTTATCTCAACAGATTTCCACACACAGTGAGGAGTACCAGTTTTACTACTCTGCAGAAATCCCAAACATCCAGAGAGGAGAAAGGTAAGAAAGATTTGCTGTACTTTCCTGCTACAGTCTTCTTTTTCTGTTTTTGTGCTGCTTTTATGCTATATTCTGGCAGTGGTAGAACTTACATTGGCAAGGTTGTGTGTTTTAAGATCCAGTTTAAGCGCACAAATATGGACATTTCATTTATTAACTCAGGGCCAAGTCAATCCGCAGAAACTGATAGTTTGGGAACTTAAAGAAGCTCAGTGGCAAAATAAAATAGAGGTGGTGGTACCCAGCGTGAGTACATGTTAGTAAATTATTGTGTTGCATGGTGTATCTTTCAGTGCAGGTTATTATTAACTTCTGCTCCTCCCAGAGCATTTGCACAGCAGGTATAATATTACCTTAATGCTAGGCCATATTCAAACTACAATGCTTGAATCTGATTTTGTTGGCTTGATTTGTCACAAGCCGTTTTCATCACGTCCTGAGGAGAAACTCTCCAGAAATGGGTTCACACTTTGATCACATGTTTTGTTTTTAGCACATTGACACTGTCGTTGGCTTTCTTGACGTGTTCATCGGTGTCCTCCACGTCTTTTAGATTTTTTCATCTCTGCGTCAATCACGTGTTAGAAGCGTGATGGACCATCAGCAGAGGATCTCCTGCTGTGTTCTCATGAAGGCTCCTCTAGACTTTCTGCGGACTTCATACTAGGGGGCCAGACAGAGAAAGTCAGCAGAAACTCTGGAGGCTTCCACTCAGACATATGCCTGGATCTCCCTCAGCTCATGGGTTCGTTGCATACAGTGTGATTTAGCTCATTGTAAAAAGCATACCTTTTCCACGGCTGCTTTTATTTAAATCTCTTATCTCTGTGTGGACATTGCAGTCAAATACTCACCTGGTAATGTTTCTGTGGTTTCTAATATGCTTCAAAATATGCAGTGGTCACTTATTTTATAGTTTGACTTTCATAAGCTAAAGCATTCCCCAAAAATATAGCCCCTCACTTTTCTTACACCGTCAAGGCTGTCTTGTCCAAGCTTTTCTCAAGCACCGTGCAAATTATTGACTAATGCTGAATTAAAGCAGGAAAAAGTGTCTTGAATTAGGATTAGATTGTTTTACAAATATTTAAATTTGTTCCAGATGTACAAAGATTGGCCAGAGTAGAACTATATAACAGTGTGGAATGCTATGAGAACTAAAACAAAGACTTTCTAAATACAAATAAAATAGATTTATATGAAGCATAATAGGAACATGTCTGTCCACTAAACACCGTCCTTTGCTCTGGGTTTCTTGATGAAATTGGTTTGTTCAGTTTAAAGAAACAAACACGCACCTCAAGTTGTTCCACGGGTTGGTGTAGTGTCCGGTCGCAGCAGCTGTTACTTTACCGTGATCTCTACTGACCGATGGCCCTCATGGGGAGTAATCAGACTTTAATTATACCTTCTTAATCACTTGGGGACAATCTGTAGGACAGGAAAGCTCTCACAGTAAATGCACTAACCTCACCTTTTAATCTTGCCCGGGTCGCCTGGAGAACAAGAATAATGTTCACCATATATTCCTATTTCTTCTTTTATGAACATTTACACATTCAAGCTAACTCCTCTCCTTTCTGAATTTGTACTATTCACTCTTTAAAGTGCAGGCTCACAGTGGTATCCCTCTTAGGTCAGACTGAACTCCAAGCGATTGTGAAAAGTTCTCTACAATCATCATTATTATTCTTAGTGAAAGGTATGCACCACAGAACTGGCTCTGCCGAGGGACTCTGGCTCACAGCGTATGGCATTCCAGGCTGAAAGCAAACCAAACTGATATTGCCCTCAATACTGTCTTCATATTTTCTCCATATTTGGAAATGTTTACCTCCTCATGATGGTTGACAGAGGTTGGAAGAGGGGATGTGAGTCATTTCAGCTGGATAAGGCTTTCTTGGGGTGAGAGGAGCCTTTCTAAGTGACTGCCATTTAGTGAAGTTAGTAGTTTACTGTGCTTCAGTGATCTAGAGAGAAACTGTGAGTATCATTTAGTGCTCAATATTTTGTTGTATTCATTTAGTTGTATGGTAGCATGTGTGTATATATATACTGTGAGAGAATGTCAGAATAGCTATTCATATCGTATTATATTTGTTAAAAGAAGCTACTGAAATGAGTGATTTGCCAGTAACCGTTTTGCATAATTCAAAAAGAATGAATGTACTTGCTGCTTGTGGGAGACTTGGTGTCAGTATTCGTCACTGCTGGATTGAAGGTTTGAGAGATTTTATTGCTATTTCCTTGCATCAGACACACAATGTTCCCGTGCAAGTATTGAACTAAAGACAGACTTTTGACTGTTCACCATCTCACCAGATATTTTGGGAAGGGTTTTCAAAAGTTGGGACTAACTCAGCGTTGCAGTGAGACTTTTGTTTGACCACGACACTGACCTATTATAAGAGTCTCTGCCGGTAATATGAGGAGGTTAGAAGAGAAGGTGAGAAGCACAAAAAGCTGTTGTGTCAACACACTCTCAACAGGTATTTCCTGATAGAAATTGTTAAATAGCCGTGTGTGTGCATGCGTGTGTGTGCATGTGTGTGTAAGTGAGCTAGGGGCAGCTCAGGCCATTGATGAGTTCTGGTTTTGCAAACATCCACTCACACTGGCTACACCTTAACAGGTCTGACCTTCCCCCCGGCTCTTACTTTAACACTTCAAACATTTAGTGGCAGGTTCCTGGCAGTTTTTTCTCCTCACAAGTGGAGGAAAGTGGTAAATGATTTCACTTAGCTTTAAAGGGCTGATGCTGCTGACGTTACTGATGGTGTGGTGCGATTATCTAATTAATGTTAATCTTTAAATCAAGCTGGGACTATATCGGCTTTCAGCCTTGGAGCTAGTTTCCCTGTTAACATCAGTTGTTCTTATGTTCATGGAGGTTTTATAGAGCCATTTATCTGCTAAGGAAATACACATACAGTATATTGAGCCACGATTGACCCTGTAGTTCTCATAGTGCTGACCAATTCTCACCAGAGACATGGGGATCATGACTGAACAGTAAGAAGACAAAGACTCATTCATGTAATGAGCAGGAAAGCAACAATAACTGAATGATGAAGACATAACTGAAGCATCATGTACATTGTGCTCTATGCCTTCAGTTAGTTGGTTCCTCAGTTTAGTCATGTATGATTCTATTTGGCCTCTCAATGATCCATAATACAGTTTTTTGCACCGTCTTCTCTGCTGCAGGTCCTGAAATGTGTTGTAGATTTCCAAGATTGAAGATGGAGTGGGTTTAATAATATTTGATGATGCTGAAGGAAAATGGTAAATAAATGATGTCCTGAGTATTTATGCAAACCCATCTGGGTGGTTTCAGAGCCTGCGCCATTGTCCAACTTTAAGATCTACCAGCCTTTTAAGAATGCGGTGACAGCTGCTTTGTGGTTTGATTGTTATTGTCCATTAAGATTCAGGTATAAAAAGGGGTCAACATTCCTACATATTTGCAGCGTGTGGGAACTGAGCTCTGGGTTTTATACACAGTTATTTGCTTTGCATCTGTACAGGCAAGACTTTCTTTCTTTTGTCTATCCTCACCTCTAACATAGAGTTTAGACACATATTCTCATTTTCTTACAAATACAAATCTTCTTTACACGTTTATTGTATACTATGATTATGACTGAATCATACTGCATTCTCTTGAGTAAACTCTGCCCTTTTTTTCTGAAACAATACGATTATTATGATAGTATTATACTTTTTTCTCCGGTGAATGCAATACGCTTCCGTAGATGCATAAATACAACCTTTTTGGAATTATTTGTGAATATTAATTTACAAGCTCAATCTTATTGACCATAATGTGCCTTTCCTTTAATGGGCTAATTAATTCAGATTAGCGATTAAAGCTAATAATGCTGCAGCTGTTTTGTACACAGTCTGTTAGAGACTATCTACTCAACAGTGGAGGTTTAAAGTTATCTTAAATTAACACTTATCTCTTAACAGGCCAGTTTATTAAAGTTATCATATTGGATCATTTTTTCCGTTGCATTAAAACCATCAAGAATGAAGTAGTGTTGCTTTCTTAACAAACAGTTCAGGGGCATGTCCAGTTTGAAAAGCAGCGACAGACGCTGATCATGGTGTTACATCAGTCTCTGGCAACATCCCCAACACTCTTCCAATGACTTAATCCGGTCTCACTCTGCTTTGCTTTCCTTAATTTCACGATGCTGGCGTCCCCTAGATTCGGAGTATGTTTTCAAGACAACACTTCCAAATGAATCTTGTCAACAAATTAAGGCATGATTAACAAGAGCAATTACACTGAGGATCCAACTGAGCTGAGGAGAGTCAAGCTAAAGAAGAAGAGATTATCTTTCTTATTAAGGAGAATCACTTTAAGGGTTTGATTACTTTCTGTTTTTGTGTTTACCTCTTGATTACTCTCTAACTAACAAAGCCTTCTAAACAACTTTTTTTTTCAAATTGTACCCTTGAGAGTTTTAGAGTGCAGATTGAAAACTGAGATTGTACGTAAACAGCCAGGCTCTGTTTCTTCTCAGGGCAAAATAACCCCCGTGACACCAACATTTTGAGGACTGACAAGAGAATTATCAGAGCTTTGGATACATGTCAGCATCTGCTTGGCAAATGGGAGTTTTTTGGGATTGTTTCCCAGTCTAGATTGATTTTATTCATCTCACCCAGTAAAGCTTTACAGGGTGAGTCAATAAACAACAATCTCAGACGAATTATTTTACAATATGTTTCAAGGCTTTGGCAGGGCCCATCATCGCAGTGTCAATTTGGCTGCAGTGGCAATTATTATGTTTTAACGTACTGTAAATCATCACCTCAGTTTAAGCTCTTTGGCACTTTAAAGAAGGTTCCTCTCAAGCCTTCATTTATTGTTCCCTTCATAGCCATAAAAACAAAAAAGACCCACTCCTTCTGCATGATATCATGACCCTCCTTCACGGTTGGGATGTTGTCAGATTTGTGATCTGTTGTCATGTTGTAGGCAGCCTCCACCAGACACTTTATATCATTGCTTAGGGATTAAGTCATTCAGTCATTTCACAAGAATGAAGTATCTTTTGCATTTTACTTCAGGAAAGTTTTCATTCTTGTTGTAGAGCCCAGATTTCTCTCTGGAAAGGTCTCAAATCACTGCCAGTAAACTCTGCAGTGAAGGACTGTTGATAGTTTTTGTGATACAATCTCTCAAGTTCAAGTTAGGACGTCCATTTAATTTGTCTCAGTTCGCCTAAATTTACTAGGCTTCTGCAGTAAATTAGCCCCTCATGCAAATTTGGTTACTTATCAGTTAAATAAGATTTCACCCTTGTTATGCATATATTACATGATTATTGAAATAATTAATCATAATGATTATATTATAAGTATGCGAAATAGGGTGGATACATCTTTATCCTTGCTATACATTCAGAGGAGGACTTACTCATTGGACTCTTCTGCTTTTTAGTTATTCATCAGTAAAGTTCGATGCATCCCAAAGTCAGAAAATAATGGATTTTGTCTTAAAAGGCACGCTGGTAACAGCCAGTGGCCAAGAGGTTTATGAGGTTGGGTGTCCCTCCATCAGTCCCGTTCTCATCAAAACGGTATCTCAACAGTGCCTTGAGGGAAGTTTTTCAAATTTCTTACAAACGTTCACTTTGACTGATGAATGAACAGATTAAAATATGAATTGATTAGATTTCAGTGGTTAAAGGTCAAACATAAGGGTGTCCTCATATGAGTCAATTTTATGTACACTAATATTGCACTGGTAGCTGGAGGGATGCAACCGCAAAGTGTTAATTCTAGTTTAATATGCGGAACAGACCATGCAGACTAACAGAAGAAGAGTCTCATGATCTCAACATGGTGATCGCATTTTACTTCCTGGATTTAACACCCCACTTCTGTCTCAAAATGTCCATGTCTTGTCCTAATATGAGTTCCTCTTGATGGTCACCTCTAATCATCTAACGTAGCAGGAACTATTTTAGGACAGGATCTTTTTGGGCGTCAAAGTCCATGGCCTAGGACACAAAAACAGAGCTTTTATTTAACCTAAAATAGACTTTCTGTGATTTAGAAAAGGTTGCTAGATTCCCAGGAAAGTTTCTGCTTCTGAAAAGAACCACACATTTTACTTTGAATCAAGTTTGATTACACCCTCTGGTATTCCTGTTGCCCAACACCAATCATTTGTCAAACTATTGTGCTTAGTGGAAATTTCTCTTTGGTGTTTGTCTACACTTTCATTACCAGTAAACAACAGTAATCTTTAACACTGTCATAAAGCTAACAATTCCAGACAGTGGATTGATGGTATTCCAGAAGTGACATTTTCACTGTGCCCCAATCATTTAGGATCAGATGCCACTAAATGATTAATCTGGGATTATGCAGGAGCTTGGGCCTAATGGGACACTTTACACTACGTGACTGTTACACTTGCTTGGCATGGACTGACAGATGCCAGCCCCTAAAGACAGTCAAATTACTGAGGCATGTTGGCAACACAGGGCCATTAATAATGTGCCAAACATATGAACTGCAAAGCACATGAATAAGATTAGAATGACAAAAGGATGAGGGAAGTCAGTGGACACAGACAATGTTCAATTTAAAGGATTGTTTTTCAATCAAAAAGTCGTCTAACCAACCAACAAACATGTATTCATGGTTTGAATGTTAATAAACGCTATCAGCTTTGAGAGGTACCTGAATATTAGAACAAGATTCTTGGATTGAAATGAAACTAAATCTCTACAATTAACCTAGTTAACTAAAGAAAAGCTTTTGGAGCCTCTAGTCTATAAAATACTTTGTGATAATACACGATAACAGCTGGTGTTATTTGCCTTTTATATAACTTTATAGCCTTTTTGATTTTATCTTTTAACCTGACTGGATTTTTCCATGATCTTGATAAAGAAAAGAGTCTTCTGACAGATATAAAGTGGTGAAGCGGTCAGTAAAATGGGATGTTTTCGGCTATCAGTTTTGGAGATGCTGAGGATGTGAGATCTGAGAGCTCACTTGCGATTTTTAAACAGTGCTTAATTGAGAGGCAAAATTTCAGATTTCCCGCTGCATCAGGCACAATACTTTTTCTTTCTTCTACCGTCATCTTATTTTGTCATGGTAACTGTACATCGCTGGTGTCAGTGACAGACATTTTACCCTATCACGCTTTGACAGAGCTTCATGAACAGAAATGCACTTATCAATATACTGGCACGCTGTACATGTGCATATTTCTAGTGTTTCATTGTCATGATTAATCTGCAACTAGTCCCCTGTGGTCAAGGAATGCAATTACCTACTGACCCAAATCATTCCTCTGGCTAGAAGTCAGCTCTGGCTGTGTTACAGATCGGACTGAAACCTCTCAGAAATCCTCACACGCCCCTCTTGAAGCATCCATAATTGAAGGCGTAGTCAGATTTTTATGAATTTGTGTCATAATAAATCTGGGTGTGTATGCAAAATAAAAGAGTGATAGGTTATTTATCACCCCAGAAACCATTTTGTGGTATCTGTGTGTACTGTTCAGGAATTGACCAAACATACCAGTTATCCTCTATTTTACATCTTGATTGGTGGTTGACTCATGTTAGTGTGGTGGATGGATGTTGACTCTGGGCCATGTCTGCTGTAAATAGGGTTTTCCTGACTCTTATCTGTGCTCAACATGTTGAGTGAAGCAAAACCTATCAACCAAACCCAAGAGAGAGATTTCAGGTTCTGAGGTTTGACAAGACTCCAATTACCATGAAATACATTGCATTGGAACTGAATCAAAACCAGTTACACTGATCAAATAATTAATCAGGAAAAAGAAAGAAAACAAAAAGCTTTGATAACTGAGGAATCATTGTGTTTTACTTTTTTGGTATTTCATTTTTGGGTGGGTTTATACAATTGATTGGACAAAAAAAATATTTGAATACAAATATTTGAATAATCAGAAAATATGATGAATATCAATTCCACTACTTGTTGACTTTTCACAGACCAAAATGTGTAATCTGTGAGTTTAAACACCTTTAGCAAAATAGAAACATAATCTAATCTGAATCAATTAATAGGTTACATAGTTTTTCAAGCAAAAATACCAACACGTCTTGAATGTGAGGATTCATGTATTTCTTTGTCTTGAATTTCTCTGGGTTTGCATTTTGGCTTGATGAATTAGGAAACTTGAATACATCCTCTTGTTCTCAAACCAACTAAGAATCCCATCGATAATTTGACAGTGTATGTTCATTGCCAGAGGAGGAAAGAAAAGGTGTGAACTTTGGTGTCGGGATTGGGTTTGACGAGAAATCCGACTTTCATACCAGAGATCAGAGTCCTTATGATTTTGCCTGACCATACCGTAACCATTATTTATTTGCCCTAACCACAGTTTCTCCATCCTTGTCACATTTCTTAGAAACAAATGTGAAAATGCAGTTGTCACTGAGCGTTTTCCAGGGTTTCCAGAATGGCCAAGTTAGTTCTTCTCTGTCAGTGGGTTTGGATTTTTCACAAGTTTTTCACAAACCAATAGAACTAGATGATGTGTAAAGATTCCTCACCTTTATTGTGGAAGACTCCCCTCACTGTGAATATTGGACTCTGTTGGACATAGAAACAAATAAACAATAATAAAAAGCCATGGCTTATCTAAATGGAAACCATTTAATGCCCTGATGCATTACGATTTAGACACGAAAGCATTGTTAATGCTTTTACAGTATACAGGAGGAGGTGGAGGGGACTTCCACATACCGTTGGTTCATCAAAGCATAACGAGAAAAGCTTCTTTGTCTCTCCTCATGTGCATTTACTTGCACTATTCCCATGTCAGATATAATACATTAGAGGTTAAAGGTTGTGGTCTGGGTCTGAGTAAGTTGTCCCAGAATCTGCTTCATTAATGGATTATCCAATTGTATGGGATGTAGCGTGTATTGTGGATCAAGCACCATAGTGAAGCCAACCTAAGCATTGACATTCAGCACACTATAGATGGCTTGCTTGTAATGTTTGAGCTCCCCACTTGCTTTTTTAGGTTGCAAGCTGTGGGGTTCAAGCTGAGGGTGAGAAAGGTCCTTACGTGTCAGGTTTGAGGTCACTTGTGTTAATATCAGATCCAGTACATAAGTTGCATTCCCTAATCTCTTAAATCCCTCCACTGGTCCAACTTTCATTTGTTGCTGAAGCATTACATTCGGAAGAAACACACAAACCAAAGCCCTGGGTTTCTTTCGCCACCTGTCAGGGTTTGCACTGGTTAGCTCAGAGCTCAGGTCTGTGTAGAAGCTACAGTGTTTCTGCTAACAATTAAAGCGTAGAGGAGTAAGCATTTGTTTTATGCTTAGGAATTCGATGAGTACTTGTATTGTAACTCTATCTCTGTATTTCAACGAATGTCACCTCTGGCACACGATCACTCCGCTGTCGGGAATTGTTTTGCCCTTATCCAGCTCATGTGGCTCTGTCCACTGTGAGTTCATGTTGTTGGTTGGTGGATTGTTGCTAGTTGGAAAATACAGTTTTCTTGATGAAAACAACTGTTTCTACTGTAGCAAAAAGTACAAATACTTTAAATACTTAGAACCAACTTCCAGTTGAGCCGTGTGATGGCTGCACCGAGGAGAGCTCAGAGCCTGTTCAGCAGAAGGTACAGGAGCCGGCTACACACACCAGCAGACTTAAGAATAGTTTGTACCATCAGGCCATCAGCTTCCTAAACCTGTAGTCATCTCATAACTTACAAACCTCTGCACATCTTTTTCCTACCTGCACTTTATTTGGAAATGTGAACTGACGCACATGGTGCAATACCTACTAGTACCTACACAATGTACATATTCTTAGTTTTGTATTGTATAACATTTGACTTTAACTTTGCACTGCTGAGCTGACTGGTTTCTTCTTGTCCAACGATTTTCATTTTACTATTGACCTTGTGTTAACTGCATATGACAAATAAGCCTGCACACTTGAATACTTTGAAAGTTTGTTGTAAAAGGCTGGCAACACTATTAATCTGTTAGAATTGTTGACAATTCGAAAAGCACTGTGCTCATAATTGTCATGTACTGAGGTTTTTTTAGGCAGGGCTCTCCCTGGGTTTCCCTTAGTTGGGCGTTGTGCATTGTAACATATTTTTGACCCACAATATTTAGAGAAACACAACACAGCTTGTTGTATTTCAGTCAGACATCTGCAAGAACAAAAGCATAACAAATATGCCCACTGGTCATTTAGGACTCCTTTTTTAATGTCGCTGAGTGAACACTGTATCCTAAAGTTATCCTTCACGTTTTTATGAGCGATCACACTGTGCACCATACAAAATAACATTTTAAACGGCAATTTTGTTATGCTCCCATAGCCATCTCACAATGTAAGAGCATATCTTTATTCGGTGGGAAGTCCGTAGACGCCTCACTTTCCCAGTGGCAGCTTGTCAGCTGACTGACTTTATATAGTCCTCTCACACTCATTTCTGTCGCATAATCAATTTCTCTGACATTTGTCTGACTCCAGTCCTTTGGAGCTCATCATCAGTGACATCTGTAATTCTTAGCTATTTCAGATGTATAACATCAAAATTTGATTGGTTTCATAACTCGACCACTTCCCATCTTTTAATTTTTACATTACTTTAATCAACATAAAACCCATTCGCTTCTTATCTACTAATCAGCATTTTCGTCCAGATTCATCAAATAAAAGAATAGTTATCAGTTATCAGTTATTAGTCAGATGCTACAGTTATGAACTGGAAGTGTCTTCAATGTGCAGTGGGAGCGCGAAGTCGTTCACCGTGAAGCAGTGACTATTATCACAAGGGGAGTAGATCTACAAAACAATGTTGAAGGTATTGGTTTCGTAGAAAGATAAAAGCTCTTCTTTGGTAATATTTTGATAGTAAACCCAGTGCCTAAAGGGAAACTGAAAACCACACACACACACACACACACACACACACACACACACACACACACACACACACACACACACACACACACACACACACACACACACACACACACACACACACACACACCTTCAAGTGCTCCAATCTCCTTTTTTGTTCAGAAAGCAAGCGGATGTGAGCTGACGTGTACAGTATGATTGGTAACACTGTCCACTCCTCTGCTGTCCTTCCTGTAGTTTTGTCCTGATTCTACCAATCAGATTTCATTGCGGTTCACCTGGTCTAGTAATTGAAGTGCTTTAAAGCTCCTCTTCCCTGTGGGGATGAGAAGGGGACAAACCAGGGGACCGCTGGTTTGCTGCACTACCTGGAATCTGTACCTAGGTTTTTGTTTGTGTTTGCTTTGCTTATTTGTTAGCAGGATTGAAAAAAAATAAAAATAAATTGCATCATAAATTTGGTCTCGGATCCAGATCAGGGGTGGATTGAAGAATTCACATGTCTTAAACATTATGAGTAAGGTGGCTACACTAGGGCACTGTTGGGCATTGGCAGAGGTATGTCATCTATTAAGTGCCATTCTAGTTATTTAGTGTTGATCTATGAGTTTGTGTCACATAATCTTTTCATGGATTTTGTTCTTTTAAAGGTTTTCTTTGGTTGATGTGGGTCAGTGTTTGCATTTCGTACGTCTCATAGAGCCGCCCAAATGGTGTGGTGTAACACTCACCATAGTTCCAGCCATTTTCAGGCATTTAAACACTTTTGTTTCTGTTGGTAAATGCAGTAGAAGCATGGTGGGTTAAAGTGCTCAGAAATTTGAGTCTTCACAGGTCTTATCAGGAACACGTGGCAACGGCTGAGGGCCTGTGATGGTGGACTCTGGGACGGGTCATGGGGCAACTAACAGGAAAGAGGGCTCAATGCAGGCAGAGGAACATTACATGATGTTGTAGACGAACTTGAATCATCAGGGGATCAAACTGGGAAATCAGCTGGCGTCTGTCTAAATGTGCCTGAAGAAGCAGAATGGGAGATAAGGCATCAGTACGGTGCTCATGGATTAGTGTGACCAGAAGTGTTGAACAACAACTGAATGTTGACAAGGAAACAAGATAAGCTTTTTATGTGTGCAGACATCGAGTCCGTGGCGGACCTGGGGTCGAATGAGATGGAGCAAAAGCCACTCCAATGTCTTTAATAATATGTGATGTTAGGGCAACTGGTCTTAGTCGCAGGCTCAGATTGAAAACATATTAAAGGGGCTCCCCTAGTTCAGTAGCTCAGGCCTTGAGCATTGTCGGATTGTCGGATACATCCAATCGGCCCTCAAAAATATCAGTCTAGTTCTTGTGTTTTGAATTCTAGTGGTAGGAGATGAAGATGGTGTTTAGATGATGTTTTCTTCCTCATGAAACTGTGTGTGTCTGCAAGAGGTATAATCAAAAATTCAGACCGGTGCTTTGAGAGTCACTTTGCTGCAATCGGCCTGGGAGCCTGCTCACCTCTAAGTGAGACCCAGTAGTATTCTTGGTTCAGATGAACCTCTCATGGATGGTTAGCAGGTCACATATAAGTCAGATGAGAGACTAGCTTTCTGTCGAGGGTATTCCATGCACTCCAATCTGCCCTTGGGCGGATTCCTGCAACGCCACTGGACTGTACCTAGTTCAGAAAAGGTAACTAATTTAATCTGAACATGCCTTTCACTTTGCTGTGACGCTGGAAAAAAAGGTTATAAATACACTATAGAGCCCAGGAAAAGGGCCAAGGT
Organism: Pseudopleuronectes americanus; assembly: GCA_038501795.1. Lineage (NCBI taxonomy): Eukaryota > Metazoa > Chordata > Actinopteri > Pleuronectiformes > Pleuronectidae > Pseudopleuronectes > Pseudopleuronectes americanus. The sequence goes on from CM076724.1 coordinate 4,831,349, forward strand.
GTTTTCAGGGATATGTATTTTTCATTGGTTTGGTGCCTTTTCAGGCTGTAAACATTAAGGCTCAATCAGGTTGTCCATTGTAGGAGCACTTAGAAAGCATATGCCTACAAAGAAAATGGACCTTTTGCTCCATAGTTTTGACAGATTTCTATAACATAAATGTTTGGGTCAACCAGTGTGAAAAAAGGCTTCAAGAGTATCAAACCTATCATATAAAGTATAGTCCATAATGAAAATAGAGTGCAGCATGAGATGAAGATGAAGGTTAGAGGAAGGGTTTGTTGCATGCACACTTTTTCATCTCTTTCCAGCCTGTCCATCACAACTTGATGAATGAAGACTTTTCAGGGCCTAAATTACATTTCTTTGACAGATTGTGAGTCTTTAGAATTGTGTTAATGGTCTAATGTACTCGCAAGATCGTTTGTGTTTGATAGAAACTTCCTCTATCTGAATGTCTAATGGCTCTGATAATTTGAGTATTTAGCTCATTGTGTTTTATCCATGGGCTACTGGACTGAAAATAGTTTAAGCTAAGTTATCATAATGGATTTGGGCATTGAATGAAATTGGCTCATTTTATTTGACTAACAAAAAAATGCCTGAATATTTCTGAGTGATGGCAGACAGCGCATTGTACCCAGTGTCATTTTTGGGTGAATACAGGCCCTGTCCAGGTTGGACTGTGATTGAATCATTATTTTTAGATTGGACACAAAAACAACTCATCATCACACAACTTAAGAATGTTTTTAAGTTTTCTTCGGTATCAACATGACCCAGTGAGAGGTATCTGTACATCAATTTGTACAATGTAAACAGGAACTTATCAAAGATAACTTAGTTTACTTGTAATGGTGCCAGTTTGCAGGAATGTAAACAAATACAGGTTACGCAATGAGACTCTAGTTGAGGTTTATGGTAGAACTCACTGATCCATGGCAACATTATGATTCCTATTTATATCTACCAAAGTAGTAGCAGGGGTTTCTTAAAGTTGAAGCTTCTCCTCAGTTCAATTCAGTTTGTGTCTAGTTTTAAAACCCTACCTGACGAATTCTACAAGTTTGCCACTGAGAGATGTTTAGTTTTTATAGAAATGTGCTTTGGCAGTAACTGATAACACTTTAGTTTGGCTGTTCACCATCAGACACAAAAGGAATGTACAATACTCCCATCAAACCAGTGGCCACAGTGGGAATGATTTGGCCTTTTTTGGACATATTTTCCCAGACAAGACATTTGAAAAATGTAAGTAACATTCAGCAACGTTTCCGTTACAGCAGGGGTCAGGAATTAGGTTCAACCATGGAGCTGATTTTCAGCCTTTTTTATGTGTGTTCAAAACATGTCTTGCCTTTATGTTTTCATTTTTATTTTATTTAGGACTAGATCTAATTGGGGCAAAAAGGTTTTACAGCAGCTTCCGTTAAGCAAAAACACATTTGGGTATTCATCTATCCATCCCAAAGCCTCTGACACAGGCAGCCCGGTCCAGACCTGTAATGTGCATCTGTCCTGAAGCAGTGGTGGTTATAATTATGCAGTAGCGGGACATCGCCAAAACACTGAACGTAGCTGAAAAATGATTCGATTAGGTTCTGTCTCTACATCGCGATGCATCTTAGAATTTATACATTTTCACACCTTTAATCTATACTTATTTGTTTTGACCAACCAATTGACCAGATGTGCGTTAGATTCAAGTCCAGTTTGGCACAGCTTAGGCCCCAGCGATGGCATGATTAAAACTGGGTTGGTCATCTGTGCTTCTGTCTGACCCATTTTCCTGATCACAACATCTCAGAAACACCTTGAGGGTATTTTTTAAAAGCAGAGACAAACACTTGTTCTCAGGATTTTGGGAATTTCTTAATGTTTAATTCACTATCTATAACACAATTTAACACAAATATGCAATCGAATAAAAGTAATGATATTTTGTATCCAAAACGGTCAAAGGTCAGCTTCACTGTGACGTCATAATGATGTGCAAACCCACTTTTCTGACCGTTATTCAATGTCATAACTCAGGAAAACAAGGAGAGATTGTGAACATATTTCCTGCAAAATAACTGGTTGGTGGTGGCAGACGACCACGAGGCGGTAATTCTGGTTAATTTACTTGGCTGGCTACTGACAGCCACACACAAAGCCATAAGCTCAACTGATGTGTTTTCCACAATTTCTGGCCAGATCTCCAATTACGCAATTCCTTCTTAGCTGGAAACTTCCCCAGATGTTTTAGTACAGAACGTGCTGTAACTCTTTTTGTTTTCATCTGTATCTGAATCTTACAATTTGTGGACAGATTCCAAGTCCCTAACTTCTCAGAAAAAAATATCACACCAATTGGTCAGAAATTTGTGCTGCTATTTATCATTTATTTTACTTTTTGCTTGAAATTTTGCTGTACATGAAATCATTGTGACCATTAGTTGCATGGATTCCTGTGGTTTTGGATATTTTGCAGTTGTGGAGAATCTCTGCGACGCTTGAAGACTGCTGTTTGTGAGAGTTGCTGTGAAATAACATTAGAGCTCTGTATATTTACCTTGGGTTAATAATAATGGAAATTAATTTCTAACCCACATAGCTGTGATTTTACAATATAAGTTGCTGACGACAGGAAGTGAGGCATATTTGCCAACACTTATCTGTTATAAATTTTGTATTCTATTTAGTTGATTTTCCTTTTAGGCATTAATATGACAAACATTTGTGAAATATATTGTCATTCAATATAAAACTATTGAAATCCAAAAAATAAACTGAAGGTTTACATTGTTATTATTTTTCTCTGATATAAAATTTAAATGGTCACTTACTATAAACAAACTCAACACATATTTTGACGTTAAGATAATTTGTGATAAAGGAAAGCATTCTCCTTGTGGGAACACAAAGGATCCATTTAAGTTCAATACTCAAAACTGAAAAAGCACCAAATTAAAAGTGGAAACTGTACTCACTAACTGTCACTGTGTCTTGAAGAATTCAGGCTTCATGAAAAGACCAAAATAAAGCTTGTTCATCAACATTATTTCCCTGGGGAAACATGTCCCCAGCTCCTGGTTACTTCTCTGGGTGGCTGTGGCTGAGGGGTAGAGTGGTCGTCCTCCAACCTGAAGGTCGGCGGTTCGATTCCCAGTCTGAACCATCTGCATGCCGAAGTGTCCTTGGGCAAGATGCTGAACCCCGAATGGCCCCCCCTTAGAATATCAAAGTGCTGGGATAGATGCACTGTATGAATGTGTGTGTGAATGGGTGAATGTGAAACTGTAATGTAAAGCGCTTTGAGTGGTCATCAAGACTAGAAAAGCGCTATATAAATGCAAATCCATTTACCATTTACCATTCTCCTCCGTGGCTACCTGCTCGCTGTGCTAGTGGAACATGCAGCGAATCAACAACGGGAGCATGTGCTTTAACAAGGAGCCTCACTTCAAGCAATACTTGTTCCTTAACATCAGCACAGCATAAAGAAACCGAAGAGAAATTGAGAAAAGACTTAGTTGTCAGTTGCATGTTCTCAAAACATTGAATTATTCTTGCAAAAAAAGGAAAAAAGTGTGAAGGAGGCATGGATAACAATTCCAAACTGGCGCCCACCAGTAATTATGATGCGAGTACAAAGAGATTTTTGCCATTCTAAAGGGAGAAGGGGAGTGTAGGTGTATTCATTCTTATTCCTTCCTGCTTCCTCGACTTGGAAGTTCAGATTTAGAAAAATAGACCCCCCCTTCTTCAAAAGAGAAGAAAAACAAGAACTGTCACATTGACTGACGCCAATCGTGTGTAGCATCTGTGTTCCCACCACTGCTCCCTATAGTATATGCCACACTGTGGCAACGTGGGAAACTGACAATGTCAATTTATCAGAACAAAAACATTCCTCAGCAAGAGGAATACACATCTCTGGGCCCTGGAGACAAAAATCATTCCACCCCCACCCTTACCTGTATCTAAACAGAATGTAGGACATTCACAACACCAGAAATAGAAATTTCAGTCACAATTATCATTCTTGAATTTATCCCCTGCAGTCAAAAGTTAGTGTTTCACTTTAGGAGTTGGTGCTGCGCTGAAATGCCAACTTTCCGAAAGTAAACAAATGAAAGTCCCTGAAATGAATCAAACACCCAAACAGCAGCTTCAGACCAAGAACGGAGAGATCAGATCAGAAGCGATCCACATACTGGCCCAAGTGATTATCTCTCTGTGAAGCCAGTTTTCCCTGTATATATGAGCTGTATACTTAAAATGTTTTTCTTTTCAGGTGTCTGATCCTGTTGTCCCCATCATCACTTAGTGTTAAAAATTGGGTGAGTACTTAATAATATTTTTCTGCCTTTCCACATCAGTACAGTACTGTATATCCTCAGAGCAGTGTATAACCCTTTCATTCTATTTACTTTACATATATATATATATATATATATATGTGTGTCTCTCGTAAAGGTTTGATAAAAGTCGTATGTTGAAAAACATTTTCTTTTCATTGTTTTAGCTCTTCCGAATTTCATTTTCCGCCAGATTGTGTCTAAGAAACAAAATGATAAAAAGGAAAAGGTTCTTGTTTTCACTATTGCAGCGATATCAATTTATATGAACATTTTCTTTATTTTTTAAAAAGCAGACAATCAGAAACCTTCAATGTAATGCTTCACTCTCACTCAGCTCTGTGTGTGTCTGTGTTTTTCATGATTGCCAAAAATACTGTACAGACGTTATTGGTAATTATTTAGAATTTTCTTTTTTAATTCATTAAATGCTGATGAGTCTTGGTTATTGCTCTTAATTTGTAGATATTTTGTAAACCCCTTTCATCATGTTTAAAATGAGACATACTCATTTATGTTATTTTGCTGTATTTAACTGGAAATCTTGCATGAATATGCACATATACACACAGAGCATTTTATGTGTTTTTAACTTTTAAATGCAGGATATAAAATGTCCATTTGTATAATTATGAATTCCATAAAAAAATATTACATTTGCATCTTTATTGAATTTAAAGCAGGAAGACACAAAATTAATATTAATTTAATCTTTTTAATTGTATAAATATATTTTCTATAATTCCTCCAATTATTCTAATCATATGTCAAATCATTCTCGTTATGTTCTAACTTCCAGATTGATGGCATCTTAATAACTATAAAACAGTGTATATGTAACATACATAGAACATTATTTAAGCTCTTCCTTTGCTGTGTCTATTGATTGTTCGTCACCGACAGTTGTCCTTAGGGCAGTAAGGTTGCCTTAATGACGTACTGTAAATGTTCCCATGATGCATTCTTGATTTATTCAATTATCCTTGGTTTTGAGAAAAACAAGTCATGTTTTTTCAATTGAAAATGAGGAAAACAGCATAACCACTGGAGTCAAGTAAACCTTTGTTGAGTTGGCTTTTGTAACCTCATCATACAGACATAAGCCACGTATTGGCTGCTCAATCAAAGTGTTTCCACAACCCCTCTGAAGTTGTCTCCAGCACAGGAAGTGATTCATAATTTAGTCTAGGTTTTGACTAATTGATTGTCGAATCACAACTGCTTGTGTGACTAGACCCCGTGTGTGACTGAAAGTACGTCTCATGTGACGCGAGACGACAATTTTCTCTATGAACACAACAGAAAATACACAACTATTCTGAAAGTTTACTGAGTGTTACACTGAGACAATTCAGATTTTAGCCGGAACATTTTGTCAGCTTTGATGTTAAAACACGGCTTTGCACTAGGAACATCTTGAACTTCACGGTTGACTTAGATTTCAGATAGTCAGTAAGAAAATAACCGTTAACCTTCAGGCTTGTTTTTAGGTTGTGTATATTTTCAGCTGCAACTGAGAGATTGTAGATGCCACTCATCGTTGTGTGTCTGAAAATAAAAAAGGACTTATTCAAATAATAGATACCTGTTATTAAATGTGGATGTAGACATCATTGCTGCACATCTAGTATGCTTCTGGTACATTAGTTTATCCCACAATGATTCTTTGTCTTTATCTACTAATTAGCTGACTCTTTGTTGGCGTTGTTTCTGATAAGCTGCTGAGAACTCCCGTAACAGCCACATCAGATTTGTGTATGCATGTCCCGATAACACTAATGGCCCTTGCTATAATTGATGTAAGATCTAATGTCATTACTGTTTCAGTCATGCTTGTGTGTTTTTAATTCTAATGGAGCAGTGCAGAGTTGGTTGTTGGTACTGTTGCTAAAAAGTATGCCATTAGATAAAATGCATTTCCAATAAGCTGTCCTCTTATCAAACAATGGATATGAAGCAGATAGTATGAGATGGTATAGACCACAAACCATAAGTAGCGATGCTGAAATTAGAAAGCTCTGAGGTGTCTGTGCTCAGCAAAGTGTTGACTGTTGTTGAATACTAACATTTGACTCTTGAAACAGATGGTAAGGTGCTCGTTTGGGAACCTGAGCTCTTCCTCGCAGAATATGAAAATGTTGAACAGGTGGTGCAAGAAGATTCCCCCCTTCCACGGCTTTCATTAACACACCTTCAGTCTTGTATTAACAATAAGCTTATATGTGCCATCAGAGACACAGGGCAGACAAAAAGTCAAATTTCCATCCAAATGTAGCGCAAATCTGTATTTTACAATATTATATATTTGTATAAGAAAATGCTAAAAACTCTCCCAGAAACTTCTATTGTGCGCGTATTAGGAGTACCTTCATGGACATCAACAACCGCTTGCAAATGTCCCAGTCTGCTGCTATTAAACTATTGAAGAAGAAGAGGGATAAATGATCATTAAAACTTTAAATAACAATGTAGATAGCATCATGGAAGTAAGCATGCTTGTTTCATGTGTTAATATGAATACTGGAAAGAACCAGAGAGAGTCTGTCTCCATCCAGTATGAACTTCTGACACTTGTTCACAGTTCAGTTCTCATACGCTGTAGCCAGATAGCTGTTGAACACTGACTAGCTTAGCACTGTGGAATCTCACACACTTTAAACTATGCACATCAATATTTTAATCACCTTAATCAGGTTCCCTGGAGCTTTCAGCTAAGAGCAGCTTGTCCTGTCAGTCTGTGAAACTGTAACGTTAGCTAAAGTACCATTAGTTCATCAGATAAAGAGGTGAGAGCTGTCAGAGGGATACATTTAGAGGATGTCTTACACCTTAAGCTTGGAGACCAAAACACTCTGAACCACTGACTCGCGAGCGTGGAAACAGCTGTGTTGTTGTACTTTGTGGTTCCTGTAACAGCCCGACGTCCCTCTCCTCACCACTGGTGTTCTCCGTACAAGTGGGAGGGACTACTTGTTGAAGCTGAGGCCTCTAAACTGCATTCTGACAATAGCAACAAAGATATTGCATTGTTAGAGACAACTTCGGAGATTTTCTGATAACACCCTTGGAAATTATTGATCAAATAAAGACAACTGCAACAGGCAAAGCACCTATGATAGTTTGTTATCCTGTTGCGTTTATGCTCCTGGTCCCGTTGGCGTGCTGCAGTGCGGTGCTTTCTGTTGGTGTTGGATGGAGGGGGGGGAAGTGTTTGAGCCCACAAAACACTTTTGGAGTCTCAGGGGTAAACAGTGTGGCAGCCGTATCAAACACAATTAAAGAAATTACTGACCTATCTTCAGAAGTAACAAAACAGAACAAACAACATGCCTCCATATTGCTTGTGTGGTATCAAGTTAGGCTTAAAGCTTGTAGTAAATGACCTCGTTTCGGGTGGAATTTGGATGTCAGGGATTCCAGACACTTGTTTGACACCACACAAGCAGTATGGAGGCATGTTATTTTTTTCTTTTCTTTTGAAGAAAGTGTCACAATTAACTTCAATTGTATTGGATTCGTCCGCAACACGGAGACCCCAAAAGTGTTTTTTTGACTCAAACACTTCACCCACCCCCCCCATCATAATTCAGAATGAGTGAACTTTCATTTTGGGTGAACTTTCCATTTAAAGGACAAGTGTGTAATGTCAGAGTTAGGGTCAGTGACATCTATAGGCAAAGTTGTAGATTGCACCCAACTGAATAACCCCCTCTCACTTCTTACATTCCAAGGCTCTATCCACATTGCTGTGAATATATTTTTTAATGTATATTATTATTTATCCACATTTTGAAAAATAAATCTTCACCCGCATGACTTTCAATTAACAAAATATCTCAGACAGGAACACAAGAACAACTACAAAAGCTCAAACAAGCATGTTGGGCCAGAAAGTGGCAACAATGTCTCGATCTGCGATCCATCAAATACCAGAGAACACCACTGTGGTCAAAGTAATATTAGGCAAAGCTGATGCATTTGAATGTATGTGATGTGTTGCAGTGATGCTAAATATATATTGTAATAGCTAGTAATTAAACTTGTAATTAGACCTGGCAGTGCCACTGGCATATAACCGTCAATGTTGTTGTTACTTCTGGCGTGTTCCCTTTGCACAAATGAACAGTGAGCATAGGCCAAGTAATCTGTGACATCATCATTCACCAAACACTCTGTTCTACATGTACACAAAACTTTGGAAGGCATTTGAAAAAATCTGTTTTAGTTACTTAAGTTTGCTTGTGCATGAGAGGCCCAAACACAGATGGAAAAGTTTGTGTTGCAAATATTTTTGCATTAGTGTGGACAGGGTGAAAAAGTGTAGCAGACAGAACTGTGGCCTTCAAGTAGGGTTTAAACACGAAAAGGCCCTCTGTTTGGTTTGTCCGCTGGATGCTTATGTGAAAACATGCAGATACATGGCAAAATCCAAGGAGAGATATGTAATCTAAAAGTCAATTGATTTTCTAGAAACTAATTAAAGGGTATTGGTAGGGGGTCTTTGAAGCCTCTCTTAAGGTGAAATACCAATACAAATATTTTTTCCGTGTCATGGTTGAGCACTGGTGAAAGAGGTGTACTTTCTTTATTGCTCTATTTTATTTATTTATTATTATAATTATATAAGCTGTATCCTTTAATATATATATATATATATATCAATGTCCTTCATGGGAATTTTGCTTTGATGATCTCACATTACACAAAATCCCTGTCCAAACTGAACCTGCCTTAAAAACTGTTACATTTGGTTATACTAACCTTAACAGCATCTCACAGTTGCATTTTAACAGTTACTTTAAGTGCATGTTGCCGTCTGTTTCTTGTAGCAATGCCAGGAGTAATGCTTTGACATGTTTAAGTTAACACTGATAAATTCTTTAAAAGAGTTTATTTCAGGTTATTTTTTTTCCCCCCCATTGTCGAAATTGCATATTTGCTGTGCAGTAAAAACAGTGCATTTATCTAGTGTGCAGAAGAATGAACCTGGCCGGTGTAGGTTTATGAACTCTGACATCTCTAAATAAAGACAGTGACGGTTTCCAGGTTCATTCTCACAGCAGAGTGTTTACAGTACAGAGTTGTTGCTTTGGAATAAAGACACCGTGGTGACTTATTTCAAACAAAGAGCAGAATATGTATTTGTATTGATTCAGCTTGACCTTTCTGTCATCCCTTAGAAAAGTAAATTATCAACAACACCACAGAGTGCTAAGAATTCCATGGGTGTTATATTTAAGAGGATATAACAAAGCTGTTTATTCAGGGAGGTTTAACACTTGCGCAGAATGAAAGAAGTATGTTTGGAACAGTTGTTTACTGAACGCACAACCCAACTAAATACATTTTACCCTCTAACCTTATAGAACACAGCTTTGTGGGTACATAGGTATAATAACTTATACAGTCTGAGCACCCTGTGAACCTAATTCACAAAAACCTTTATATTGCACCAGTACTAACAATCTTAAGTCAGCACTATGTTTTCAAGTCAAGTAGTTCAGAAGTGGAGTCTCGTTAAAGCGTGAGAGTAGCGTGGAGGTGGACTGATGGGGGCCATCTTACGTGACTGGGCCGCACTGAAGCTCTAAAAGGAACCTGCCAAGGAGGGATCTTGGTTTCTCTGTTTGTTTGGATGTCCTGGCTCACAGTTTGTCTGTACGGGCCAGATTCTTGAAGCACACATCAAATCATCGGATGACTGGTGAGGCCGACTGCCAGCTGAATTTCAAGAACACTTTAGCTTTACTGCAGAATTTTAAATGCTTAACTCTTTGGTGGACTTAAAGTGAATGGACAAATCCTTTTTTTTTACTTGATTCTCAGTGGACGCACCAGGGAAATTATATAATGGCATAGCATCTTTTCTCCCGTTCAATAGCCGTGCAATTCACTCTTACCTATAACCAGCTTGCTACATGTAAGGTAAATATCTTTTAGAGTGAAGCCAAGTCCTTAGTCTGATTCATCACATTGTCCTCACAGCTTTTACCTGATAATCTCAGTAGTGCATTTTGTGTGCATTTAACGTTCAAATCGATTTTAGGGCTGCAAGAAAAATCCATGTAGAGTCTCATCCAAAAGTATTTTTCTTTAGCGTCAGCTTACTTCACAAAATATAATCTGGAATGTTTTCTATTTTGGTCTTATCCTTTGAATAACATCTAGTCATGGCAGGTAATCTGAAACTACCAAATTTGTTTTGATTATCAAGAAACATGTGTCAGAACATTTTTATTGTTGTGTAGAGCTTTTGCCGAAATCCTTAAAAAAACATCATTGGTGCACGTTCCATAAATCCACAAAACAGCAGGGCGGAGTTTCCCAGAAACCCGACAAATAACATATTAAAACATTTCCAGCCTTATAACCTGATGACCTTAAACTGAATAAAGACTTTAAGTAATTGTACGTCTTGATCTTGAGAGAGAATGAAAATAAAAAAAGCAGCTCCTCCCGACACTGTGTCCACCAAAGAATGTCAGAGAAACACTGATTTTAGTGTAAAGCTGCTTCATGCAGTTTTTTAACTTTTTCAATTACCTGGTCCATTTATTATGACGAGTAGGAGATTTCTTCTAATTCAGTTTATGGTAAAAACATCAAACCATTTGCACTGAAGGTATCTTGAAACAGGCTGAGCGTGTTTTTTAAAGGTGTTTAATATTAGGCATTTTAGAAAGTATAAAAATAAGTTTAAACTCAGTCAAATATGTAGCATTTCAAGATAAATTACATTATTTAAAAGCAACTATTTTCAGCAACTCGAGGATCTGGTTCAGCGTCAGCATTTTTAAACATGACTTGGTGGAATCTCAGTGACAGCTCATGTGTGGCCTGATTGGATAGTCCAGAACAAATGATATGTAAAAAAAAATGAGAATGTTAATGAGTGTTGTGCTCTTTTTTTACATGGAGCCTGAAGTGTTTTACATTCATATGAGCTGCTTAACAAAGACCCACAGTTGCTGTGTTGTGGATTATTTTATCATGGGATCGTGCAGCTCATTATTATCAAATTTGGCAGATTTGGATGAATGAGGCTGACAGTGCAGTCGTGTCACAGGGGTAATCTTTCAGTCATTTTTTTCTGCTTTTCCTTTCTGCCTACTTGATTTTCTTCATTTCTTTATCCTTCCTTTCATTCTTTCCCAAAATACACATTTCTGTGAAGTATGTGCCCAGTCTGACTTCAGGATTTAGGAGTCAATGAGTTAAGACGACTGAGGAGGACATGCTCCATCGGTCAAAACTCGTCTCATATGCATCTGGAAAATAATTTGCTTGTAGTATTCATCTTCAGCATGCTATCCCAAACTGGTGTTCAAAGGTGGATACTCTGTCATAGATTTGTTGTTTTATGTCATGAATGTATATAACAGAATAATCTCATTAAGAAGATTAACTAAAGAAAACTGTTTCTTTGTGCCTGAAAATGTTAGACTAAGGCCTAAATAAAGGCAACAGAATGTCTTCTCCAGAATTGAATTCTGTTGAAATGTTTAGACAGTTAATCGGATCTACTCTTGCATCGATCTCAGTCTTGATAAAGTATAATTGAAAAGTTATATAGATATGTGGAACATTGATTGGCTTTCTTGTTAAAGGTATTTCTTTAGTAGCTTTAAAATGTCAGATTTAGGGCTTTAACTAATCCTTATTTATTTTCTGCAGGTCATCATATGATCAATCTGAAAAATATCTAGTTTCACTGAGTCCAAGGTATATTGTAATGTTTTGTTGCATCTGATGGTCAAAAAGTCTCTCAGATTTAATAATGAACAGAAAACGTTTATATTTTTGTAGCAATTTGTTTTTTAGGAATTGATGCCCTAAGGAGTTACATGATTTCAATCATCAATCAATCAAATTGTAATACTACAGCCCATATTCAGAAGTCACAATATGTCACATAGGGCTTGACAAGGTGCGACATCCTCTGTCCTTAACCCTCAATAAGAGTAAGGAAAAACCACCAAAAAATCCCTATTATGATTTGTCATTGATCAAATCAGTAGAAGATTATTTTTGATAATAAAAAAAAAGAATTGTCGCAATATTTTCATTAGACTTTTTCTTATGTTTTTGAATTCAAAATAATACATTCTGAGCATAATTTTTTTTTAAATTCAGTTTAATTGTTATTATGTGTTAATGGTGCAGGTTGATTCATTTAGTATCTCACACGACGGCTGTGTAGTTCAATTTTCATACCTCAGTTAATGATGGATTTTTACCAGCAGTAATTCAGTTGGTTAACTTGGTGTGTGATACAGGGACACTCGCTGAGTGCACACTTCAATTCTGACACAGTGAGCATGAATCTATTTCACTGAATCAATGCTTCTCTGTCGGGAGGGCCCACAAGCCCAACAATGCAGTGAAAATAATGGCGTATTGAACTGGTATGTGATAGAGCAATTATACCCTTTGTTCACAGCTCTGCAGATATGTTTGACAGCTGCTATCAAGCTGCATGTTTACACACTGACGCAGAGGTCTGTCCTTAAACAATTACTAGTTTTCCAAGAGAAACTGGAGCAGTGGATAGCACTCAGCTGAGCTGCGATCAACTTCTGCAAGGAAAGTGAAGAGCAGAAAACAAGTAAATAAGGCATGCTCATGATGCACAGATTAGATTAAGACGGTGATTAAGTGGGCTGACATAGATACCCTGGCTGGTCCAATGAGTGCCTTTGGATTTGGTTTTAAGCAGCAGGAAGAGATAAACAGCAAAAGCCAGTAGTCAATTAAGGATAAAGCCTTCCAAAAACAACTAGTTTAACTTTGCTTTTCAATTAATCCCCTCCAGGTTCCACTGAGGGTCATAGTGCTGCAGAGTGAGCAGTGGAGGAGTTAAAGATTAAGTAAGAGTGCAAACAACTGGGCACAAGCACTAAGGATCAAATCACTTAACCCAGCTGATGCTGCACAGATGCTTCTTGCAGTGTAGGATTTCAGCCATTTGTTTTTCCTCAGGAATTTTACAAACATCTCATTCATTTTGGGGAACTATGATCTGTGTATGAATCGAGGAAGTCCAAAAGCGTTCATTTTTTAGATTTACACAATTACCTCTCTGTTGTTAGAAGGGATATCAAGAATGTGTAAACATTTAAAAAAACACAAATATGTTGTGTTTTTCAGAGTAATCTGTAAGAAATCCCTTAGCCTCATCTGCTGCGGGAGAAAATCTCCCTTTCATGTACTCTGGTTTGGATCGAGATAATCAAGTAACATTGTTTACTCTACAAATGAAACAATTCGTATTGACAAAATGTGTTTCAACAACAACATTGGACTATGATCCCTTTATTTTGTCCCTTAACGTCCTGTTTTTGGTGAAAGTTGGACCAGTTTAACAACACAACATACAGTGTGAATTAAGGACTGGCGGATCAGTAGGAATAAGAGACCAGATGTCCCATACACCAGTGGGACAAACATTTTCTATATCAGCTGCATAACTTTCATCTAGGCATTGGATACATTTTCAAAGACAAAAGCTCATGAACATTCTATTCAACCTGGGTTTAGTCCAATCTGACTTCTGTTATCTTGTCTCTGAAACATTTTGATGTTGGCGTGGTGATGTTGTAGCATTTGAAGCAGGATTTACAATGCTGTCCATAGTCCAAGTATTCTGGCATTTTCATGGGTTCCAGAAATCAGCTTTTATAAATGGTCTGAAATAAGTGAGGTGTATCGTGGTTTTCCTATATTGGCTTTTCCAACTGTTTTTCTTTGCATTTATATCTGATGTCCTTGTTGGTTGCGTTTCATATTTAATAACAAAAAGTCAGTAATCAAACACTGAGAAGTTCCATAGCCACTTATCCCATCCAGTTTTGTTCAGGGAAGTAGTACATTTAATATGATCAAGATTGAATTGTTTTGAGTTATACCAGATTAGTGTGGGTTATCTGATGTATAATGGGTCTCACATGTTATGATTATGATGATATTAGGCTGTTGACAAACTGTTCTTCTGGCAGATTTTGGGGAGTGTTTGTTAAGTAGTCCAGGCCCGTGACCACATAAGGTAAAGGATTGGATTGACTTTACGATCAGATCAGGAGATTACCTTTTTGGAGTGTGATAATGTAAGTAATAAAGAGCTGTCTCATCCATAATTCATGTAGGGCTCTATGTAGTGATGGAGTATAAAGTATTCAGATTTTAAAAGCAGAAGTAAAAGCATGTCTGTAGTCAGGGTACTTAAAGTATTAAGAAGTATTTCATTCAGGAAAATGTTCCTTTTATACTGCTATATTATTTCATTAGATTGTTATTGTTAAGCATGCATTAATGTAAAAGAGGATTTTAATAGCTGATAGCTAAATAAGAATGTTAAAATCCCTCCATTCATTATCTGTACCTCTTATCCTTTGAGGGTGGTGGGGGGAGCTGGAACCAATCCCAGCTGACATTGAGTCAAACAAACATTCACTCTCACATTCACACCTACGATCAATTTATCCAACCCCAATTATCTGCATGTCACTGGAGTGTGGGAGGAAGCAGGAGTATCTGGAGAAAACCCACACAGACATGGGGAGAACATGCTAACCCCACACAGAAAAACCTTGTAACCATGGCACCACTGGGCCGCCAAAGCAAATGTTAAAAATTGTAGTAATGTTTTATTACTCTATTGAAGCAATGGAAATGACATTGTTTAATGTGAAGAGCACATTTTTACATGTTGAGGAAATGAACAATGACCTAGTCCCACCTCAGCTCTGAATGTAGCAAGTAACAAGTAACATGTTAAAGAAGTAGTGGCCTTTAGAATTCAATATTATTTAATTTTTCACATCATTGAGTAAATAGTGGAGGTAAACTATCATACTACACAGTGCATTTTTCCCATCACATTATAAGCATAAAAAAATTAGTCTCCCCTTCCCTTAATTGTATTTTTACAGCCAATCGCAGGCTCTTTGTTGCTGATAGCTAACACTCCTCCACAGTGGCTGAGAACCCTATAGTGAGCTTAGCCACTGCTATTGTGTGTGATAAAGCGAGTATGAGGAAACCCTGGCTCAGTGTGACATGATGAAGTTATGGACCTAAAGCCCCTCATTGTTCCAGTGCGTTTCTGTGGTCCTGTAGTCCAGCATGGCAGAATATAGAGAGGTGAAATGCTGCCTTGGCTGCCAACCCACTGGACCTTTTTCTGCTCCTGAGAAGAGTTTACAAACGAGGCAATACCTGCGAGTCAAGATAAAGTGGTAAAGCACCCAGGCTCTTTCACCGGGCCAAACCCAAACGATCTGGATATAATTGCAAAGCGAAATCGCTGTCTGCTGCAATTGCTTAAATAGTAGCTCAAGTATTTAAAAAAGCTCAGATGAAATCATCATGAGCTTACACTCATTCATTTCTTTATATCCTGTGCTGTGCTAAGGGGATTCTTGAGCAAAGTCATCTGTATTCAGTAAACAAAGTGGTATTGATGAGTTGATTCAATGTGGCTTTGCCAGTGAGCGAGCCGGGGAAGGGATTATGTCCCCAAGCCAAAACCCAATACAAGTTTGAATTAGGGGATAGATGTGCAGTGCTTATTGTAGCAGCAGAGGATAAGCTGTGTTGAACATTAAAATAACAACTCAATACCTGTGATATGAACAGGTTTCACAAAATCTCAGACTCGCTTAAGTGGAAAATGTCTGTTTACTTTCACAGAATAATAAATCGACAGAAGTTTTTTTAAGCAAATGCAAAGGAGAACAAAAATGTCCCGGTGGTCTGAAACAAGTTTGACTTGATTTCTGCTGATAACAGGGCATAAAGGGACATAATTGAAGGAGTTGTTTTGGAAGGCCTTGGTTGAGCTTTGATTTACTGAAGGATTTAAGCATCTCCAGTGAGTCAGGCTGGTGTAAAGGTGTAACTACAGCAGCATATGGCAGAGACTGTGAGGAATCCAGAAATCCGTTAATCCACCATTCTTCCAGTATAGGGATTATATATCTTCTGTGACTTTCTTCTGTTTTTACGTCTCGCTTTCCCTTCGTCTGTCAACATGGTTTCAGTCACTGTTGTTACAAAACTATGAGGGGTGTTACATTTTATTTAACATTGCATCGGCCAAGCTTTTTCCAAAGAAACATCTTGGATTCAGCTACTTTTATATATTTTTTTATTTGTCTCGATAAAAACTGTCTGCTGCAAATGAACCTCTCCTTAGGTGCCTTCTATAGATTAGAGATACCGCGATTACACAGCAACATTTTTGTAAATGTTAAACTCTATTACGCTGTTATGAGTTTATAAACCTCTAATATTGTGAATTTGTCCATGTCCTTGAGTAGGATATATTTATATTTTTGTAATCCAATGATTTGATCAATTTGTAAGGATCTGTGCATGGATTTCATATCCCAGTGGTGTTGAAAATATAAAAGTAGATGCATTTTGAAGCTAATTATGCAGTGAGATAGCCATATCTATCCCAATCACCATATGTTTTAAACTAACATGTATTCAGAACTGATTTACAGCTCCTAAACACCACATGTACAATTACAAAGACACACAGAGATGACAGTTTGATCCCCCAAATTACATGCTTGCCGCCCTTTTCTCATTTTTCATGGCTTCAGTCCTCACCAGTGCAGCAGTTGGAGTCGTATGGCCAGACACTTGACTTGTTTGTGAGTTCAGGATCATAATTAACTCTGTCCAAACGTAAACTATGCAAACTTTTCTTAAGAGATGAGGATTCCAGTGTGTGTTCATGTCCTCATAAATTACATTCAAAAAGTTTTTAGAGAGTCTCTGGGTTTTTTGTCTGGATAAAACCTAGTCAACTTAATTATCACCTAGCCTTACATTGTATTGCAGACTATCCTTGAAACGCCCAGCTACGTGTGTGCTACAGTCCAAGGCCTCTAACTTTTCAGTATGCGCTTTATCATTCGACTTTACAAAGAATGCTCCCAACTCACTGAGCAAATATTTAAAATAGAGGAGACATCCCCTGTACTCCTCCAGTATTAGTCTACAGCTTTGCTGATTCACCTCTTACCATCAAGTGCAAATTTGTCTTAAATTAAAGGCAGCAATTAACACATCAAGGCTGAAGATGTTACCACACTCATTTTTCCCCTCCAGTCCTCACAGGTAGCTACAGGAAAGAAAAAAGTCCTCCTGTTGAATGATAAGCACTTCCTCTGCTGTGATAAGAAGCCCCAGGATAATGCCTGTCAGATGAGGCCAATTAATGATGGTTTGATGTGATGTTTGAAGTGTTCAAGGCGAGTCCACGGCTCCTCTTACACACTGTTGTTCCCTCCCAGATAAGCTTTACTTTGATGACTTTGCCCAAATCCACTTTCAAAAAACCAAAGGCACTTGTTAGCTACCTATCCGAGAGTGACATGTGTAGCTATAGGCCAGCGTTGGGTAATGGTCCTTCACTGTCACCTCCGTAATTTGTGGATTAACAGTTTGATTTAATTTTGAGCCGTCATAGGCAGCTGTTTGGCATATTTGGAGGCAAGGACCGATCATCCCCTAAGCTTCTCGGACAGGCACTTTGGATGTTATCACGCATTATTTATGTATGCTGTACACAGAAGTGTATTATGCCAAACGGGAAGTACTAAATGCTAATAAGGGGGTTGGGGAAAAAATGTAGGCCAGTGTTGTCTTTTTTAATTATCTAGTCCGTTGACCACGGACCTCCATCGAGTAGAACTTAAACTATCCAAAGAAGAACTGTTGTTTGAACCTTTCACTGTATACTACTTGGAAAGTATGTCTATTACAGAAACTCCCAGTACCAAAGCTATCCAGAATATTTAGGCCTGTATAAGTATAGAACAAAAATAAGATGAGTAGATAACAATGTGTCCTGATTTAATTAGTTTATTACTCAACAGCTTAATTTGCTTCATCAAACTAAAATGGTGAAGTTTGCAGAAAACTACCGATGTGTTCATCTGCTCTGAAGTATCAGACATTCACTGCGCTCAGAGGATGAATATAACCCTTTTAAATAATGACATTCCCATCAGCCTCAGCTCTACTGTGTGTTTTGCGCTATTTGACAATTGTTAACGTGCTAACATACCTAATCATCACCGTGAAAATAGCAAACACTGTATCTGGCTATCAAACTGATATTATTGTGAGCACACTGATGTGAACATTTAGCTCCACTACAGCCTCTCAGAAATGCGAGCACGGCTGTCGACTCTTGCTCACTTGCTTTTCCTCTCATATTGATAAAGATTGCTAACATTACCCTGACCTTTTTAACCACTTTTGAGTTATATGAGCTTGGAGTAATCAAACTGGTTCATGTACTCGTCTGTAGTTTTCTTTGTTCAATCTACTGCTTGTTCATTTTAATTGCATCTTGAAAGTAAGGAACAGAATGTGACATCTTATTGAAAAAATAAACGTTGAAGAGAAACCTCTAAGATGATGTCCTCGCTCTTCTGTTATATAGAGGATTCACTTCTTTACTGCCGTACACAGTAGGGTGTGCTACTTCTTTTAGTCTGTATTCTTAGTTAAATGCTTTATCTTTAATATAATAAAATTGTTGTCTTGAATAATATATATACAATGTTGTAAAATTGCTAGTGTTACATTTTTTAGCCAGAGTTGTGACATAAATGCCATCTGCCCCT
Organism: Pseudopleuronectes americanus; assembly: GCA_038501795.1. NCBI lineage: Eukaryota > Metazoa > Chordata > Actinopteri > Pleuronectiformes > Pleuronectidae > Pseudopleuronectes > Pseudopleuronectes americanus. The sequence continues at coordinate 4,850,337 of CM076724.1, forward strand.
TTTTGTTTGTGAACCATTACCCAATACGATCAGGTGAACGCAGATCGTCTTCTATCATCTGCTATTGATTTGCTAAAAAGGTGAAATACACAAATCTTTCCTTTGTTTATTGTTGATGCAAATATATTTTTAAGTGCATGTGCTTTCTACCACAGAGGTATGTGGGAGATGGTTATGGTTGTGTTGTGATATATTTACAGCTGTCAGTCAGTAACCCCCTGAGACTCAGATAAGATAAACTCCTGAGACGTTGCATCTTACCACTTGCAGTATCAAGGAGCACATACTCCAGTCATGCAAGCCATCCAATTCTATTTGATATATCCCAAGCCAATATACAAGCTGTCAGTCAGCATTAGAGTCAGATTCACGTATTTACAGAAAAAGTTGTGCTGCTGTCATTAGGGAGCAAAGGCCAACAACTCAAGTAAACTACTCAACAGCTGTTCAAAAAAAAGTCATGCAAATCTTCTTAGGAAGTTTTGAGTTGTAACTTTAACAAACATATCTATTATCTAGTGGGATAAGTGGTGTTTTTATGCCCAAGTAATGCAGAAATACAACCCTTGTTTTGGTTGTAATTCGGAAACGCTGCAAATAAACAATGACAGTTTTAAGTACAGAGGGAGAGTAGAGAGCATATTCAAACAGCAGATTTTCTCAGCAAGTGTTTTGACCATTAAAATGATCTCTGTGCCGCTCTTGGTGTGTAAACGTTGCATGTTCAGCCTGTTATCACAGATAAAAACATCAGAGACTCAATGATGAACCGAAAAAAGTGTAGGAGAGGTTGAAAAATTGAGCTTTTGGAAGAGTACCCCTAAAAAGAAATAAATACAGTATATAGATATACTGAAGTAATTTGAGAAAAACTGCTTGATGCGGCACTCTGTTGCAGTCAGTGGATGCAGGGCAGTATGTTGAACACGTCTTCTTCAACGCCATATGATAAATAACAGCAGCAATTGACGTCTGTATTAAACAGCGGGTCAAAATCACTGCCAGCTTATGTTGATAATTTTATAATGTTGAATTCACCATATTGGACTGAGACAGACACAGACAGACCGACCCTTGACCTCTTAAATAGCTGACATGCAGTGTATGAAAAAATAAATACTAAAATAAATACTTCTATATTAGCAAATTCTCTTTCATTTTATGTAAAACAATTAATATGGAATCATTGCAAAAAAAACAATACAGTGTTCATAGGTTAACTTATACAGTTGCACCCAGCTTCACCTCATGCCAAGCAAACAGGTCATTCCAAACGTACGTGTTCAAAAAAGATACAGTCAACAGTTTCTAATCCTGTGTTAAGCAATAAAATAAATCTGAAAATGGCCCCTTGATCACCTCCAGTTTTTGAATGGCTACGCATCTGGAGCTCCTGCTGAATCTAAATATTAATATCACAAGCTGAAGATATTCCTGACATTAAAATACATTTCAAGTGATGTCTGTGTTTAACAAAAACAGTGGAGCCCCTTGTATTTCTCTAACTTGTTACCATGGGCTGTTCGTCACCTCCTGTTTTTGCTCATGGAGCTGCTATGGGTTGCAGGTGGGGGGGTGGAGTTGTAACTCTTTGTAGTAGTCACAGCTCTAAATCTCATTTGCAATGGTTATCAACTGGTTTAGGTCCTCACAATAGCTATTGGGGAAAACAAATTGGCTTTTGCTGCATTTATCATTTGATTAACCTCCATATTATCCATCTGTGTAATTAGCTTCATTAAGAGAGGCTTCACACAGGAGAAGTGGTCTGAAATGTTCAGGCCTTTAACAAATGGAGCGCTCACTCTGTTAGAGAGACGGACTCTCAGCGAGGTGGACTGCAGCTGTAAGAAATCTTCTGAAGCTGGTTTACCCTTTGATAAAGGAATAATTAGCAATCTGAAAGTGTTCCCCTGTGACAGTTTAAAGGGCTTCCTCTCGTAAGAAAAGTGAAGCATGTGACAGTGTATTTTTAATCAAATTGTCTCATGTAGATAGTTTTTGGTTGTGATGGTAAGGAGCAAAAAACGCACTGTTGCAGAGCTGATACCGATGTAGTATCTGCCGCCCTAAGTTGATGCACAACAAGTTTCTTCTCACCTCTGCGGCGAGCACCTTCTGCCTGTTCGCCTCTGTTAGACTGAAATTGGCCGCCTCCTGTCGGGTCCCTGCCTGGGTGCAGACAGGATCAGTTGTGATTGAGACCCTCTTCTTCACTGAGCTCTGAGCACACTTGCTTTGACAAAACAAAAAGGTGATTTTGCCCCCTGGCTTTCTCTTGTCTTCTCTTCTCCCACTTGTCTCGGCGGCTTTGTGTTAAGCGGTCAGTGCAGTAACAAGGACTGACTTACAGCAGGTGACTGTGAGACTGAGGTGTTGAAACAGCTTGTTGTTGGAATTAGAGGTGAAATTCCTTAACTGTAATGTATCAGGACCTCAGAAGACCTTTTTTTTTCACACAGTTAAGTCGGACCTTTGTGTGACTGTGAAGGTTCAACTTTTGTGTGACTGCTTCTGTTTTTCACTGATTGAATTATCCAGACCAAATTTGAACCTCCACAGAAATGATACGGCCCCCATGTGAAATTCTTTCAGAATAAACCTGGGGCTCCAGGTACATTTATTGTTTGTTATTTTCGAATTAATAATTTGTACAAAATAGAGAAATTTGATAAGTCATGATTTAATCATTTCCCTATAAATGCTGAAATGAAAATCCACCAAAATCACCAGCTGAGTAAAACCACTATCCTTTATTCAAATTTCACAAATATAGAGAGACTTGAGGTTAGAGAAGTAATGGCTGTGTATCTTTCTGGTCTGAGAAACATGTGGAATTAATTTACTCAGTCGTAAAAAAAAATTACAAAGCTGATCAAACCAATTAGATGAATAAAATAAACCAGGTCAGTGGAAAAATCAACCTGGCAGCAGCTTTGTGCTCATTCACGATACAAACAAAACAGTGACGAGCTCATAATAACAATGCCTTGCAGCGTTACTACCTTTAACTATGAAAATATTGTGCTGATTAATCAATAATTACAGAAAGGTTTGTAGCTCTAAACAAATCCCTCATCTCTGTCGCTGAATGTTTGAATTCTGAAGCTTTTTTTAACCACTGGAAAGATCTGTGTTTTGCAGCATTTTTTCTCTTCAGCTGCTAAAGATGTATTTCAAAGAAGAGTCAGCAGTCTGCCATTGGCTCATCTGTGTCCCCACTGTTCTTTTGCACAGGTTTGACTGACAGGAGTGTTTTATTGAAAGGTGCAGGCTGCAACTGAAGCCTGACTTAATGTGAGACACAATCAATTAATCAAAGAGATAATATCTAACCCCTCACAGCAATGGAACACATGCAAACATATTTGAAAATGTCCAATAATTATTATTTATTTATGAAGTAATTATCCCTCTGAGGACTTACCGAGACCTCTCGCTGTTTTGGGACTCACACTGATGTGTTACTTTACTTAATCCATACTCTACATGTTAACATGGATAAGTAAAATAACAAATTATATTTATTCCCAGTGAATTCCTGTCTTAAAGGGATAAAGAAGTAAATTCTCACTTGCTTTCTCATATTTACACGCAGTAAAATCCCAAATTTTCTGGGTGTGTTTTTTCTAGGTCATAGAGTGATGAAAAAAATCTACAGGAAATCTACAGAGGCACATTCACCAAAATACCATTTAGACACTGAGGGCGCAACAATATTAAATATGTCTGCTCTCGGAAATCTATTATACCAAATCTTTTTAATTAATGGCATTTTTTTAAATAAAATGCCATGATTAATATCCACATAAGAGTTATTTCAGTCTAAAATAAAGTAAAGCCTACTGAAATTAAATATAAATGCCACTTAACTTGCAGCATTAGCAGTAATAAAATCATGATTTGCTCCTGAGGTGATGTGAATATAATCTTGTCATGCAGCTGTACTGTTTGCTGTGGCTACGTTTCAGAACATCATGTTTGACTTGCCTGGTCCTCCGATGCCCTGACACTGCTATTACGCTTTCACTATAAATGTTTTAACACTTGAAAGAGGTCCAAAACAGCTTTTTGCTTTTATTAATATGTCAACACATGGCATGGTGTCAGACTTCCGGCACTTTCAAATATTTACCCTCTTGTACGAAACATTTCGAGATCTATAATGACCACTTGAACTCTTTGCTCTTCCCTGTTTCCAAACAGTGGAACGCGGGGAGCAAGCGCTTGTTTGTGTAATGTCGCATTAACCTGTTCAGCCATTCAACCGTCCCTCTGAAGCAGAGCAAGTCCAATGCCGGGCAGTCGGCAGCAACCTCTTTCAGATGGGAACCTTTAATTTTTAAAGCGGTTTCATCCGCATGGCTGATCCTCCGCACGTTGCGTCACGAGCCGTGAGTGCTAATCCCAGTCGCCTACCACTCCTCTGTTTGCTATGAAAAATCTGCCAACCAAAGTGTATCTCCGTCTTCATCTCTGCAGTGTCTTTTGAAAGTGATGTTTTGATCGGTGCCTAGTGAACCAGGGGCTGTGTGGTTTTAACTGAACTCTACTCATGGGACGGAGCACAAGGTGGGAGACAAGCAGCATAATTTCCCTTTAAATCTTAGTTCCCTTTTCCTAAACAACTTAATGATTGGCAGGATAACATGCAATATTATGGGCAACACTGACAAATAGTGCTAAATGGCAAAGCTGGATGACCTGGGTAAAACTTACATTGAGATACACATTTCAGTCTATCAATAATTATCTCTATATAGATATATCTATATATATACATTAATGAATATGAATATTAACTCTTTATCGACAGAGAAACAAACTCTTGACACGCACATTTTTGGTACATCTACTATGCCTCCTATATACCTCCTTACTGTACTTTCACAATGCATTAAAAACACACAGTATATGTGTTGAGCCTTTCTTATATTCGTATTGACAAATTCCGATTACGATAATTATGAATATTGTTTTATTGCCCAGCCTTAGTACACCGGATGCCAAATAAAGTTTTTATTTCAATATGTAATCACCCTCTGTTGAGTAATGCAATATAGCAGATTGCTATCAAAGTGGGACTTATGGTTTAAAGCTTGTAAAAAAAAATCTGTAAATAGGTTTTTCATTTTATTATTTAAGTAGCGTCTCAGAAAATGCTAACATACCACGCACCTACTACAACTACTACAGCCAAGTATCTCTTTATCAATGTATCATCAGTAGTTTAATATTTGATATGAATCATTTCTATATTTATTAGTTTTTCCTTTACGTCACGTGAGCATAATGTACTGGTTATGTTTACATTGTTAGTTTTTGATTAACTTCTGCTAAGTCACTCATCTGTAACCTCAAATCTTCAGAGTGAAAAAAAGACGAAACACTCCTTTACAAGCAACCAGCTCCCCCATAGATATGTGTGTGCTTGTTTGTAATGGAGAAGACAAAAGACAAACTATGTTGAGATGCTAGTAGAGTATTTTAAAAGCAGCAGATCCTGAACACTGCCAGATCAAGTTCTGCGGTTTTGTGTATGTTTTCGACATGTGATTCAGTTTCTCAGCCACAAAGAAGATTCTCTACACATCGTGTCGTGCCCCCCCTCCCCCTGAAAAAAAATGTCTGAACCCTGCTATTTTATTTGAGGATTCAGTACTCTCTGTGGTCCTCTTTGGATGGTTTGTTTGATAGTTTCCTTGGTGTACATGAAAGATTAATGCAGCAGAAACACCTGCAGCAGTTCCTCAATGACAGCTGTAAAAGTGCAGCGGAACAGCTGTGAGAAGACAGCCTGACTGCCATGCCCCCATAAAGCAAACTGTTAAACACGGTGTCACAGCTCTGCGAGTCATCTTGTAACTGCCCTGGCAATCACAATTGGCTCCCCTTCCACCAGGCTTTGATAGGGATGCAGCCTATCCTCCGTGCTTTTGACCTATACCTTCTTCCTCACTTGTAACCATGTCTTGTGTGTTTGTGTGTTTGTGTCTTCTTGTCGTGTGTTCCCCTCAGTTTTTGTGTGTTTTTCTCAGAGAGGTATATTTCTCTATCACAAACACATCAGAGCAGATACAGTGGACCAATAAGGAAATATATGACCAGCTTATTAAGTAGCAAGAGTTGACAGAAGTTAAACAAACCGCATCGACCTCAAAGGTAATTTGCATATGGCATGTGCTGCATGTGCATTGTGTTTGTGATGGTTCCCTCTGGTGTCCTCACACAGTCTGGAGACATGCAGGATGGAACTGAAAGTTGTGCATGTGACTCGTGATCTCCCCGTAGATTTGGAATGTTTCCAAGAGAAAATGGACAATTATTCTGGGTAAAATAAGAAGTAAAAGTCAAGCCAGGGCTGACAAAGGCCAATCTCACGTGTCATCACAGCTGAAAACACGCAAAAGTGAATGAATTGCTTGGCTTTTTGTAAAAGATTGATTGCCTAGTAACAAGCAGCTTTTACCATACCACATTCTGACAGACCGTGTTATGCAGGCAATTTTTGTGCTAATAGCTACGAAGCTGAAAGCTCTTTCTGAAGGAGTTTGTGACCATTGTTGCTGCTGCAGAGCTGCTAGAACTGTCTTGATGAACAATTGCATAGTAGATTGTTGACTTGGCACAAAATATTGAAAAAGGCCTGGAAGGACACCTAAAGAAATTTCTCTCTGGTCTTTAATGGAACAACAGACATAACATAAAACCCAACTCTCCATATGTATATGTGGGATCACTGCTGATTTTGATACGAGGGTGGGATTACTGTCTTCGCAAGTCAGGCATGAGACTAGCAAAGATGAGGATTTGTTTGAGCAGATTTTTTGGCAAAAACCAGCTGTTAGTAGCATCATCATCAATTTCATCTGACATCAGATTCATCACCAAAGAGAGGCTATTCTAGGCATCGCATTACAAAGGTTGGTGTTATGTGTTTTAGTATGGCCATAAAAATTCTTTATAAAAATAGAATTGGCAGGGAAATGGTTTCCCGCCCCCCTGTATAGTCTCATTCCTTGAGTAGTAAGACTGGGGCAACATGTTGATGTAATCTACCTCGTCGATTATGTAAATACATTGTCTCCCGGCACGTGGGTCGAAGTGTCTTAAGGAAGGTGGCGGTGTACAGTCAAAGCATAGGTCACAGATAGTCGGACTGCAGTCCGGACCCAGACCTGTTAGTAGATTGTGACCGACGTTTTTATTTTGACCTGTGTACTTTTTCTTCGAAAGTGGGAACAAAAAGGAAAGTTATGTGTTTGTTGAGATTGTTTATATGTGAAATGTAGTCATATATAGCACTTTTTTTTAAGATGCCTTTTTCAAAAGCTCTTTGGTTTTCATTTGTTTTGTTGTTGGACAGCCTAATGTAGATTGATATATTACTTTTACTTGAATCGAACGACCTCTTGAACAAATTTTAGTTTAGAGAGTGATGTGACTGTAGAAGGCAGATTAGCAGTACAGACTGGGCTATTTTCTGTTGTCGAATAAATAATCGATAGGTGCAGCCCTATTGAGAAGGGGCGGGCAGTATTGCCCAAATCACATGATCACTAATCTGAATCACACTAAATGGCTCCTGGTTAATTACACGATCTTCTACAAAAACACGATGAAATGAGAAAACAGTGTTCTTATAAGTATTGATCTATATACCTTACAAATACCATATGCATCCACACCTTCAGACCAGACTGAATGTAAGTTTTAAAGTGAACTCTCAGTTGGTTTGTGAAAAAAATAAAAAGATTAGATAAAGTAGACACAATACATAATATGCTTGGAACTCTAGCTACACCATAGTGGATTGAAGCTGGACAATTTGTTTTACATTTTTTTAATAATATAACCTTAAATGATGCAGTACAGTGTCCTTACATGGGTTTAAAAGTGAGGTGCTGTTTTTGCTTCCACATTCAAAAGCAATATAATGCTATCATTAAACGTAGTTCATTCAGTAGAGCCTAAATTAACACATTTTGTTCTTCTAATTTTCCAAAGAGAAAAAACTCTTGCATATCTGTTTAGTTTTTTTCTTCGTTGTCGGTCTCTGCCCTTCTCCAAAAATTTTTGTAAAAATATGAAATGCTGAAATGACGTGTGCTGTTGAGCTGAGATAGAGCTGTATTGAGCCTTTTAGAGCCCTAAGAACACATCACTGGGACCTTTCTGCTGTGAAACTGCGTCATGACTCATTGAGCCATATTGATCACAGTCAACTAATTAATATGCTGAACACAAAAAAGGCGACAAAAACACCTGCTGATTCGGCCTGCCTCCTCAGTTCCTCTGTGGAAGTTGAACATAAAAATCCTCTGGAGCTTCCCGTCCGCCTGGAGATCAGATCACACTGGATTCTTGATTTTGACATATGTCCTGTGATGTCAAATGATGGCGCCATATTGTGATCTGACATATTGTCAACATCCATTGAAAGATCCGGTTGCTATACAGTATATATCTTATCTGATAGTTGACAGTAGATGACTTCTCGCCCTGGGAGAGAAATGGAGACGCTGTTCTATTCAGTCACTGGTCATGTCCTCCACTGCTCCTTCCCTCTGTCTTTTCTCTTTCAGTCTCTCAACTGTCACCTGATGTTCTCTATTTTGATATTTGTCAACAAAAATCTTGGAATAGACAAAGCCAGCAAAGAATCAATCCAAGTTATATTTTTGATCTCTTCGGTTAAAAACTTATATATAGTTTTTCTGTGTCTCCATCGCTCCATTATTGTTCAAAACATTAAGTATTTAATTAATATTAAAAACACGCCACAAGCCAAACGGTTGCACTGCCTGACATCATCATAATGAATACGGTCACATCTTCACTGTTAATTTGGACTTAATTCACTGACCTACTGCCAAAAATATTCATCAGACAATCAAACCTGTATTAATACAGGTTTGATTGTCTGATGAAATAGATTAATTAATCTGCTGCTGAAAATAGCTCAACAAATGCTCTATTTTCTTTTGTTGGAGTAACATTTGCTAAAAACTACAGTGCCCAGCTTTCTCTTGAAGACTGAAAGTATCTAGAGAAGGAATGAGATTAGTCTAAGATTGTTTTAGTTTTTTCTTTTCTTTGCTCTTGTTTTGTTTCCTTATTATTTCCATCTTACTATCATATCGTCAATCATTTGTGAAGCACTTTGAAATGCACGCACCTGCATCAAAGGTGCTATATAAATGGAGTTTGTTTCATTGATTGATGCATATTAGGTTGAGGACTTACCATTGAATTGTCTTCTTAATCTTTTAATGTATTAAAGATCTTGTTTGCTCTTAGTTGCCAGGGTTTGGAGAAGCATTGAGATTTCTGCCTCTGGCTCAGGACAATGCAGGCGATTGTGGTGCTCAGTCAGACGCTGCATTTCAAAGCTCAACTGGAACATTTATTTTCACAAACCGTGTCCTTGTTACTCTTTACAAACCACAGAACACAGCGCCAACCAGGTTTTATACAGTATCTCTCAATCAATCTAATAATTATATGCTGAGGTCTGAGTAGGTTTCTTTGAAATAACAGGTCATGTGATTTTAGTGGGTTTAATGTGCACTGTAGGGCAGTGTTTATTTAAAGGGACATCCCACTGCTTGAATATTAAATTATTTAACATTATCAAAAAACAAAATGAAATTGACATTTTTCACTTAGCACGTCATGTATTGAGTCCTACTCACTCATGCTAAGATCATTTTCTTTTTCTCTCCTCCCTCTCTCCGAGTCATCTTTTATTTTGTTAGCCATTTGAGTGTCGGGAAATAAAAGCGCTCGCACTGAAAGGACAGGTGGGTGGGAGACACCAGCGCGGCGTCTGAATCGCAGCATTAAGAGCAGATGGAAAAATATCAAAAGTGAGAACCATTCAGATGGCAGGAGGGGCTGGGATTTTAGCAGATATTAAAAGATGATTGTGCGTGGGCTTTTCGGCTGTGCTTCGGTGAAAAAAATGTAAACCCTGTATCAGTCGGAGTGAGGATAATAAACAGCAGAACATCAGAACGCAGCACAACAAACAAACAAAAAGGAGGATGGGGAGCGCGGCGTATAAATAGTTCAGATATTTCAAGTGATTTCAGAATGAGATGGTGAAATACTGGATGTTTGTGTCCTCAGATACGGCAACTTAATCCAAGCAGTGTTTTCTTCACTGTAACTGTATGAAGGACAGCCAAGTTGACATATAAAGTAAAGCGAGGTCTTTATATTGATCAGCTATCAGCTAGATGTACGTCTCAATGTAAAACTTTATATATATATATATATATATATATATATATATATATACTCACATCTTGTGAATTCAGTTCCCCATCAAAAATAAGAATAAAAAACAGCATATACAAATAATATGTATAATACCTTTACCTTCCTACATGTCATGCAGATCAGTGTTCTGTCATTCCTGAACTCTGATCTGATCTCAGTTTGGACAGCTACATCAACGTTTGCAAATCACTCATGGTTACATCAGCATTACAACATTTTTCAATAGTTTTTCTGCTACAATATTCCATGTTGTTTTCTTTTTTGTCTCACGTCTTGTTTTTGTTCGTGTTTTTGATTTGTTGTTGTAAGCATTGCAACCGAGGATGTAAGCAAAGTAAAGGAAAAGGCTCAGACATAGTTCCCGCTAACTTTAAATTGGACACATTAACACATGTCAGACAACCTTGTTTTTCTTTTACAAAAATAACATTATCAGCTGCCTTAACAGTATCACACAATAGTTCATAGAAAAAGCAGGGTTGACTCTCCCACATTTTTCCTGTGGCTTGAGCAGAAGTTTGTATGACGGTTTTCTTCCTTCTACAGAACCATGTGGAACCAGGAGAACAGTAACGACCAGACAGGACAAGTGGCTGCCAGGATGGAGACCACACCGTCTATGGGCAGTGCGAGCATCTCTATCTCCCAGCAGCAGGCACCCAAGAAATTTGCCCCGATGGTTGCACCCAAGCCCAAGTACAACCCTTACAAACAGATGGGAGAGCCCACCAGCCCTGACCCCTCAGGTAAAGTCACAGATGTCAGCAGTAGATATTTTAACTAATATCAAGGAAATTAAAAAATTATTTCAATTTAAACTTAATATGAAATTGTGGTTTGACTGTCGAATTCCAGCTTTTTTTACACATTTAATATAGAAAATAATTTGAGTCATAAATTAATAAAAACTGTAAATTAAAAGATCCCAAATATTCGGATGAAAGGCCACATGCGATCCTTGAGCTCTTTCATTTCTAGATGTTGATCGTAACAGTCCTTAACAGTTTTCTTTCAAGGAGTGTAGGTACCGAGGTGAGCAGTCATGTGTGAGCTCAGGAAACTGCTGTTGTAGGCCTCTTTTCGGTTTAATGTTTGTTCCATTACACTATGGTTGTTTCTTTTTTCAGCTTTCTCCATGTAGATTTACATTTAACCTAAAGTTGATTTAAACACAGAAGCTGTGCGCTACAGAGCACAACTCTGTTTTACATCAGACAGGTATGAATACTTTAATAATACTAATTAAGAAGTAAAGCAGAACTTATGTAAGTGGACCCAAAAAAAAAGTAATAATAGGATGACTGATTCAAATATAGATTTAAATAAACTACTTTCTGTTTTCATAATAAAATTCGGTAATTTTAAATGAGAACACAGGAAGTGATTTTGAGTCAGCGGCAAGAAAGATTATGACACACAGACAATATTAAACACACAGTGTGTATCAATCCATCTCCCCATCTGGTAGATATGTTGTCATGTAAATATTCTCTAACCCGCTACCCTCAGACCCCCCTGAGAGCCCTAGATTACCAAAACGGGAAATGATTCTGAAATTCAGCAAGCAGTGAACAAGGTGTCAGGCGGAAGACACAGCTGTCTGTGGGGGGTTGTGGTCCTGTCTAGTACTCCAGATGTTCGTATAGTGAAACTTGTTCTAGGGCTGCTATTTTGGACTAAAACATGTTTGAGAGGCTTTCACACATTTATTGTTGGCCTTAAAGGCCCTTTCCATTCAGAAATATGTTTTTCTTATTGTATAACTCTACTTGTTTGCAAGTTTGAACTTGTATGTGCATATATATATGTATATATATATGTATTGAATATACGTGTACCTCATACAATATTTTATCGATTGAGCAATAGGCTGATGTCTGGTTATAATACGATTTTGGTACTTTTTGCAAAACCCACAGTTTCTGGTTGAAGCTGGTTTTAACACTACGAATTTATGGGCAGCAAAAACTTTGAAAAAACAATTTGTCAAGAAGACGGCCGAAGAGCAACTGGTTTTCTAGTGTGTATGGTGCAGCTAAACAAACAGGTCTCATTGGCAGGCCATTCAAACTCAGGGCGGGAAAGACAGACTTGACCACCAACAAAGAAAACCACAGCATCAGAAGATTTTACTGTAAACACATTGGCTATTATTGAAAATACGCTGACCTTAAATATTATACATATCAGATATTGATTTAATGAAAACCAAAGATTTAAACTTTAAACTCGGCTTGTAATGATTTTGGAAACACATACTTTTTGTCCAGCCCCTGAAGATAAGGTCAATTTCAAGCCCTTTTGTATGAATTGTTTTGATAGACTCAGACAGGACCAGTGTGAAATGTCTTGGCATCCCGCCTAAATAAATAAATGAACTCTGGATCTCTTCATATTGACCATTATCATGAGCCTCATCCACGGATTAATTGTAAATTAAAAAAACAACTACATTTTGTTCCCAGTTGATGATGTGTGGCCTCATTAAATCCTTATAATTCCAAGATGTAATTTTGCTACATAACACTTAATCCAGACTCATTGACACTGTCTTAGTTTCCACAATTAATCATTGTGAGAGTATTAAGAGGATTATTGAAACATAATAAAAAGGCTGGGGAATACCACAGTTGCAGGTGATATTATCAGTGTAAGTTTGTACTTTAAATGTTTAAACTTTTATGAATTCAGTAACATCAGGGGTAGATTGTCAGTATCTCATTACCTTCAAGGCATGAAACTCATAGTCATTACAGAGCTATGGATCCACTTTGTGATCTATTACCCTCTTTGATTGATATTGAGAAAAGTTGAGAAAAACTGTATTAGCTGCTGTAAAGCTGTTTTGGTTTATATGTAATTTTCTGTAAGATACAGCATCATTTGGTGAAAATTAAGAGATAAGATATTCTGATACAGCACGAGTCTTCATTAAACATTAGAGGATGACAGTGATGATTGCTGGCTGTCAGCATTTTGAACATGCAAATATGTAAAGCCATCTGCAGACATCGCCACTTGTCAAAGGATAAGACGTCTTTATGAAAAGATTATCTAGGACTCTACAGATTTATTTATTTATTATGTTTTATATCAAATGTAGGGACTGCCTGATGTAAAATAGAGGATTAGCATAAAAATTAGGGACAAGTCAATTTGGCACGGCGCCGCATCCTGTGCCTTTTGTCTATCAGAGGCCAGTGTGAGGGCTGGAATGAGCAGTCTGAGGCCACGGTTACAAAGAGGCTGGTGCAGACGAGGTCTGCCCTCACATTTTTTTCGGGATCACTTGTCCTTATTAAGGCCACAGCACGAGGAGCTGAGAGACATATAGGTCTCAGACATTGACTCACAATCACTCAAAACTCCTTACATCGGATCAGATTTTAGGCTTTGAGTTGATCTCATAGGCACATGTGCTGATAAAGGTCGGACATGATCGCTTTATGAAATATAATTTTTGCATGTAGCACAGTGTCTGCTTCACTTCTTGGCTTTGAACTTAGTCCTATGATTTTGTTCTCGGTATTTGAACGGTTTAAAAGTACAATTACACGCATGTAACTATTAAGAGATTGGATTCATGATTCACTCTGCAACATACTGTATGAGAGATGGACAAAATATGATGAATAACTATCCGTCAATGCAACCCAGTGCAATATCCCTGCAGTAAGAACTACACTTCTGAACTGTATAAGGTTCAGTTCTGTTGAAGCAGTATTGACAACACAGTGTCATTTACTGTCTGTTGTCAAGCTTTAAAAAATTATTACAAAAACCCTTCATATTATTGACAGATGTACAGTCGAGCACGCTCAGATGCATTGTGGCAGAAATGGGGCTTTCTAGAAATCTCAAACAATAAATCATGAATCATGATAAAAAACAAGAGCAACCTCAAATTCCATATATATGATTAAGTCTGATGTTCCTTCTTGACATCGTTCTTAGACTTACATTAAAATGGTTAAAAAGGTTTGCACACTTGTTATCGGATTTCTGTGCAGCTGTCTGCATAGATCAGCACATGTTGATGCCTCGTCAGAGTCTGCGTAGTGCTCTCTAAGACTTCTCTGTTGCTATAGCAGTTTTCAAACATGACCTGCGGAGGAAGTCCAGAGAACCGGGTCAGGTTTGCCTTTTGCACATGCACAAAATAAGGAGAGATTCTTTACACAGACACATTCACAACAGCAACAAATTCTTCTGTGGAAATCTCGTGTTTTTATTTTAAACTATCGACACTTGAGTCAGTCAAATCTTTTTAATGTCTTCGTAAATATCTTCTATATCTATGGCTCCACTTCTTCAACCTGAGCAATTTTCTTTTTTGCGTTTGTCGCATGTTTGAAGTGGCATCAACTCCCCACTCACTCACGGTGAATTCTGCGGGGAGCTCTGGACTTTCTGCTGACTTCACACAAGGGAGCCAGGCAGAGAAAGTCCACAGAAACTATTGAGGCTGACACTCTCACTCAGACATTTGCGTTAACACACACAAGTCCTCAGGGGAAACTCTGGGTGATTTTGTTGACTCTGAGGTTGAGTTTCTGTTGACTCTGTTCAGACTTCCCAGCACCATTTACTTATATTGTCTTTAATTTTTTTACGTGCACATGATAGTCTGACTGATGTTCGGGGATACCTCTCTGTGTCTTGAGTTGCATTGTAGTTTGATTCTCTGCTTATGGTGTGACCAAAGAGTCTGATGTTCCACGAGACAACGAGTCACACTGGAATGAGTCATCATTAGCAGCATGATTCAGATAGTAATTCATTTTATGTAAAAGCCTGAAAACCAGATGAGTTAACACTGGAGTCGATTTGTAACAATACCGTATCAGTTCCTTTCATAATGTCTGGCTGCTGATTATCAAACTCAATAAGTTTTTATAGTGGAATAATCATAAAGAAAGTTACACATCCGAGAAGTGCTGTTGCTCATAAAAACTTCTGGCACTAAGTTAAAGAAAAAAACGTGCTAATTGTTTGCTCAGAGCGATTCGAAAAGTGTTGAACATGTGCATAAGCTGTTTTTATTCCTCCTTGCTTGACTGGCCAGAGGCAAACTGACTACCGGTTGTTATGTCAGGGTCCCTCATGGGTGTCACCAGGAGAATTTACAGGAAATCCACCAGTGAGCGTGTCACTGTCCCCATAGAAACCACAGGCTCACGCTCCGAGCACACACAAAGGCCACTTTAATCTAAGTGGAACACATACCTCAACTAATTGTTGTCTGCACTTTGTGTGTGTCTGTCTGTGTGTGGTGTGTGTGTGAACCAAGTGATTTTCTTGCTTAAAAGATTATGATTCTAAAATGGGTTTTTTTTCGAGCTTGACTCATGAATTTTTGGGGCCGATGCTCATGTAGATCATAAAGAGTGAAAACGTTCTTATACCAATATATTGCGTGATAATGTTTCCCAGGATGTTGTTGTCTATGATAAAGACAAAATATTTCTTTACAGTTTAAAGTTAAAACATAAAATGTGTTCTAAAGAACTATAAATTAGAATAAACACAAATAAAACCAAATATATAGAATTTCAATTAGGAAAATTAGATAATCATGTTTTACATAAAAAACATGTAGATTCTGATAAGTCAGTGAAAGGCCAATATTCACCAATTTTATTGGCCAACATTGGATCAAATTTCTTTTCTTCCTTTACGTAATTCTTCTACAGCATTGGATAATGCGTCTGCTGATCGTTTTCAAACCAAAGTTTTCTGTTCCCTGAATGAAACGTTTCATTCTCCAAATGTCACTGTAATCCTTGATTCGGTAATAGTGTTACGAAAACTACCTTTCCAAGTGGTGTCTATAAAGTCAAAGGAAATCACTGAGTATTGCACATTGTCTACAGATTGATGATTTATTTATTATTTATATCTCCTCACACAAATGGCAGTGTAAAGTTAACTTTAAAATTCCTTTAGATGTTATTTTAAATAGAGGATAATGACCAAACACACATAATGTCTACACATTTCTTGTTGCTAATGTTGCCAAGAATGCTACTGTTGATAAGCAAGAGGCTACTGATGGTGGTATATTGGCCTGGCTGTTTTTTTCTCTAAATTTTTATATCTATATATTGTTGTTTATTTGACAACATCTTATTTTCTGAAATTACCAAGCCCGACAAAAGTGTAATCATATTAAATGTCATCCTAGTAGTTACACTGTGGAACTGTACTTGTTAGCATCACATTAGAGTCTGAGAGATGTATAAATGTATGGTCCATTACCTCAAGTAGCCTTTCAGACTATCAAGGAAGCTTCTGGTATTTTTAAACCTTTACCCTATTTTCCCTTCTTTTTGGGACTAAATGATTAATAGGGGCAAACATGTTTGGATTCAATCCAATATTGAGTGAGAACTTTGGCAACGGTGAAACAGTTGCATTGCAATCCCACCTGGTATTTGTCCAAGTCAGTGTTCTGATGCCAGGTCAATAGAATAAGTGGAGCTCATCACATCACCTTCAGTCTGTCTGCAGCAGGTCTCCACGCTCCTGGAACCGTTTCTCTTCAGGAAAAAGGGCTGCTGGTATTTGACCAGCAGTTGTTGTCGTGGTCACTTCAAACACGACGGTACAGACAGTGTGTGGGTAGTCAATGTGGTGCCTGGTTTTACCACAATTTGGAAATGTTCAAACAGAAATAGTATGCTGCTGTAACGCCCTCCACTGATTCCCGGTCGGCCTTCCCTTACGCACACTCATATTTACACTGTGTTCCACCTGCAGCTAATCACCTCCCGCGAGATTTCAGATCGAGATCTTTCCCTGATCGAGACTTCTGCTCCATGTCAGACACACATTTATCCTGTCGGGATACTTTCCATAATGGTGTCAGACGTTTTATAATAAAAATCTGAATGTGTCAGTGACAAAAAACAATGACGTTGAATGGACTTAATTTGACGCAGCCATTTTGAGGTAGTCTTACAGCATTTGAGCTCAGTAGACTGGGCGGACTCCAAGCATTTTTGTCTTCATTCATTATTTAGGAAAATAGGGCCCAGGTTAAAAAAGATAAAAACAAACACTGGAATTGTTCTTTAAAATGTAGAGTAAAAGGCTTGAAGTCCACAGCAGAGTGTCAGCCTCGCAGCGACTGCTTGGAAAGGCTTCATGTTATGAAACGGGATGAGTTTACGCAGCAGTGACTGCCTGCTGTGACATTTGTCTGGCTTCATTCGCTTGCTCTCTCATTTGTTTTATAAGAAACAATAGTAAACCCTTTCCATCTTTTGATGAATCACGCTCTCACTCATCAGAAAACCATCACAGTTTAATGCACTAATTGTTCTGCTCGCTTATTGGTTCAAATGTTGGGATAAAAAAAGAAAAAGAAAGTTGGCTCCGGTTTGAAACCGTTCACCCTTTTCACAGTATTTGTTTCTCTGCTTTCATACAAAAACATAATCCCTCTATTGTGCCTGATCTCCATTTCTGCTCCCAGTGGGAATTCTCCTCATGAGTAGCAGAAGCCAGTTTCAGTCTGCTCCTTTACACTTAAAACAAGCACATCTCCCAAGACCTCAAATCCCTGCCTTGCATCTCGAAACCGAGTGCAGTCACAAATCACTCGTCTATACATATCATGCTAATTAAGAGCAGGGCTCAGCAGCTCTTCTCCAGCGGAAGACAGAATAAAACGGGTCCACAATTATGTCAAAACAATGCGCTCGCAACCTCTGCCACAGCACATTTGGAACGAGTGTGTGGGGATACAACATGTGGACTGACACCCAGGACTTGGAGCACTTTGTTCATGTTGCCTGGATGGGATTATAGGTTTTCACTCCTGGATAAAGGAATGCCCTTTCTTTGATTTTCTTTTGTTTTTAAATGCACATTAGGCAAATATAAAAGGATGAACAGTTAAAATTTCTGGCGCCGCGTATTGTAGAGTTTCTTTTCAATACACACCTGTCCACTTCTAAGCAGTAGATGACTGTCACATGACACACGTGGATCCACACTGTCGCTCTCCCCTGCCCTCACTTTGGCACGATGCTAACAATCACAAGCAAGAGACCAGCTATCAGCAATAAATTAAGTTTAGACTGTGGGAGGTAATTTATGCTGTGTACATATAAGCGAACATGGTGTGATTTATTTAGTTTTTTACAGTGATAGAACAGTGTCTGAGGTTTCTTCAGTGTCTGATCTTTCTGTTGCAAACTGATCCATAACTGTTGTGTTTTATGCATTATGCAGGAGGCAGTTATATTCTGTGCCAGGCTTTGTCCTAAGTCCTTAAAGGCCAGATGGCCCCCGCTTGCACACGTGTAACTCTGATAATATTGTACATATTTAAATCTGCAAACATATGCTCACCCCCCTCTATATTTTAATCCTTACAACAGAATATAAAAGCTCATCTGCAACCTGCAAAGTATTATTTAATTTTTTAACTCCTTCACAAATCTCTACTTGTACGGTATTTCTTTTTTCTGTAACAACTTAAATAATTTTCCTAGAATTTACACTTGTAGATACAGGATGAGACGATCAGAGTTTCCTTCCATTAGTCATATACAGTGCTTGAAGTATTATAAATGCATCACTTACTTTAAAAACAAAGTTTAATATTAGTCTCACTGTCACAGCTGGAGCCACCTCCACCCTTTTAAATATCCTCTTAACAATACTCCGCTTCCCGATAGCCGGCTATATCTCTTATGGCCTCTCAAATAACTTTAATTACTGATTAGGATTCCTTGTTCACAAAGCAGCTACTTAAAAGTAATTGCTCAATAAAGAGAGGGGAAGTTGTCGTATTAAGTAGGTGTTCCTGCTGCTTCTCTCATTAGTGCTCACTTGGAGCTTTCAACTCCCTGTTGTCACAAATGGAGTCGGCTTCATTCACAGCACAGAAGCCGTTCTCACTCTGCCTCGTTCGCGCCGCTCTAAATCACCGGGCCGAACAAAGCATGCGTAACAGTTCGAGCTGGTGTTGATTCTGAGTTATTAGAAATAGCCACCACTGAGACCTGGGATTCGATTTCCAGTGGCCGTACCGCTGGCTCGGTCGCACTTCTCAATACAGTCAGCTGAGTTTAAAGGTAGGAAGTCAGTGGGGAGCTCACGAGCCTAACTTATCAATGAAGTTCCTCATTTTCAGTTTCCATACTGATCTTTACAATATCAGCATTAAACTGATTTCTGTCAGACATGCTGTCCCTCTCTCCCTGTAGTTGACTTTAAATAAGGCTCTTGTTCCATTAGCAGGTTTAGAAATTGAATTGGACATAAAAAGGGGGTGTGAATGAAAGTGTGAATGGTTGTTTGTCTCTGTATGTTGGCCCTTTGAATCGCTGGTGACCTGTCAAAGGTGTTGCCTGCCTCTCGCCCAATGTCAGCTGGGATTGGCTCCAGCTCCCCCAGTGACCTTTAAAGAATAAGGGGTAGACAATGGATGGATGAATGGATAAAACAGTGACGAATTTTAAAAACAGTTTAGATATTGAGACATGTAAAAACAGTCTAAGTCATTCTGAACCAAACGTTTAAGTGTCCCACTCCAGTCTTTATATTGATACTTGCTGCAAACAGCTTGATTACGGTATTCATATTTTGTACACATGTTGCTGTATCAGTTTCGAGCATGTTGTGTCTCACCAGGCAGGGATATCCAGCACGATATAAGTATACAGAGAGCAGATCACTATACCTTTAATGTATGTATACATATAAAATACATGTATGGGAATTATTTACATTGTATTTACAGATATGTAACATGCAGCCTTTGAGTTAAAACAGATCAAAAATGTATCAATAAACATTTTTTATTTAGATTGCTTAAATTTCATTAAATGTACAGTATGATTCCTAATAATGAAACATGTGATACATTTAAGTTCAATGGTCACAATGGTCCATTACTTCCTCTTCGAACTGTTTCTTTTAATAACTGTATAAGCTCTATTACTTTTCTGATTGGATTATACTGTTAACACCGATTTTGAAATACCAACGATCATGAATTGCTCTACCAGAAAGTCCTTTTTCTCAAACAACTCAGGTTTAAGAAAAGGACACATTTTTCACTTTGGAAACTTTATAATATATAGTAAAAAATTGGCCACTTGTGTGCAGGTGATGTGAAACCAGCTAGCACCAGTTTTATGAGATTGTATTGATGGCAGTAAAATGGTCAGAAGTGTAGCTCTGCTCTAGCAACAGTGATGAAGAAAAAGTAGAATGAAACCCACCAAACATGCATGTAAACAACGCAGAACGTTCATAAAATCTGCTTTGCAAATGCTTTGCGAGGAAGGAGATGCCATGAGCGTGTTTGTTTGACGTCAGTGTTTCTCCCCATGTTGGGGAGAAACACACTTGATGTATAGGCACCTTTAAACATTTAATTTGCATCTTTAACTGTTTTTTTTACCGTGTTATAAATGTTCTGCAGTGGTTATAAAAATGTTTTATTTCATATCTCCAGTTTGAGTTACAGCATTGAAAAGGTGTTTTGTAACTACTCCTTGGCTCCGGTGAATTGAGTTCCTTGAGGTCCCTGTTTTTGCCAGTGAAGCCAGTGGAAATGTTATTATTTGAATGTGCACTGTGTTTAAAAGGCACTGCTGAAGATCATCTGGTCACCGAAGCCATGTTTATAAAGGACAGATAATTATTTTCATAGAAGAATGTTAAATTACATAAACACTGTAAACTATGACATGACGTGTCAATTGCTGACCCTGAATCAGCCACAAACAACTTCAAGGTTGAGTGCAGTCATTTATTGGAGAAAATGATTTTGCTCGGAAGGACTGTGGGAAATACAAACACTACGAATGATTTGGTGTCACATTAGCACATTTACACATTTCAATCCTAAACGACTGGCGTGATGACAGATGGAAGGAAAATAAGGCTGACTCTGAGGGAATATTACCAGAAAGATCCTTTCAGCGAGGAGGCTTAATGACCCCTGTCCCCGCTCCAAGTCTTGCTTCCCACTGTTCCACATACAGAACTCTAAGACCTTTTCAATAAAACATGCATCTCTGAAACATTTACAACTCTTGTGTTTCTTGAAATGATAAATCCAAAACATCTCTGATGTTCGAGAGACACATACATGAAACTTAATGTTTTAATTCTCTGTAAGCCACAAGTTACAAGTGAGTTATATTCTGGCAAAAAGGATCTACGCTGGAGCAGGAGGGGAGGAGGGTGGCCGGGGCAGAACCTTGTTGTCGAGCAGCATGTTTTATTTTCTCTCCCAGAGGTTTAGAGGAGCTGTTACACTGGAGTTTTAGCGGAGGTCAGAAGGTTATTATATAAACAATTCACATGGAGGCCCTCAAGCACCCAGAGGGAATGTTTAATGCAATGCTCACAATTTCTGCATTGTTATAATGCTCAAGACGCATACGTGTCCAGCTTTAATCGTGCCGCATTATCTCTCTGTCTTCACTTTTTCTTCTTTCGGCTGTTTTGTCAAACAGCGGCTGAGAGCCATGCTTAATTAATTAAAGTCAGCTGCCTTGGATAAACTACATTGATGACATCAATTAGATTCTAATGAAAACAGATAAAAGCCATGGAAAGCAAATGGAATTTCTTAACAGGACTCATCAAAGTCTTAGCATTGGAACAAATTCCCATAACATCTCATGAAAGCCTTTAATTTGCAAAGCTCATGTCTGGTTTGGTACTTAGAAGTACATGGTCAAATGATTCGGTCTTAAGTCCTGTGCCGTAAGAAGCCAAATCAGAATTTAATTTGGCATGTAACTCCTTATCCTGTCTGAAACATGTGCTAGGATGCAATCCTTGGATTAGCCTGGACTTTAGAACTACACATGTGGCTTGTTTCTCCCTTTTTGGCAGAGCAGACACCTAGTCAACCCCATTTGTAACACACATTAACATTTCCAATTTCGGTGGGAGAGAAACCATGCTTGCTTCAGATTAGTACTTCTTAGGTACCCAAATTGCTGCAAATTATGTGTCAGTCATTGACATGCGTTGAAGAGGGTCCATTTATTTCTCTTTCACTTTCTTTCTCTCCTTTGTAAGAAAATAGGCTTTTTCCATTGACTGATTTGATTTTAGAGTTAACACCGATTTTGAAATACAAATTATGATTAATTGCTCTATTATAAATTCCTTTTTATGCACCAGTTACTAATAATCATAATTTCCCAGCATGTTGGACAGATACTGGCTGCACGACATATGTCAAACCCAAAAAATATGAAAATGCAGAATATTTGTGTCAGAGTTAAATATAAAACTTAGATTTAGGAGTCTGGTTTGTGCTCCATGTCGTAATAATCCTTCTAGATGCAAAAAGATGAGCAGGTTGTGTTTGAATGACCTCATGTCCCTGCTGTGCAACGCATTGAACTATTTGTTGTATTTCAACACCTGGATTAAAAAATGTTTATACAGTTCGAACTGAATTTGATATTGATGGGTTAAATTAATCAGAATCATTCTCAAACTTAAATCAACAATTACAACAGTTAACAGCTAAATGTTTTGCTATGATAGCTAGTCACCAAAAGCTGGTGCCGGACATGTAGTGACCAGCTGATTTTAAGAGCTTTCACGCTAAAAGCACCTTCCTGCTACAGCCACAATTGACGCAAATGAGAGCAATGGGAGTGAATCAAAACAGTAGGCCAAAGTTTTCAACCTGAAAACCACAAGAATGCTCAGTAGATTAAACAATCACTTTTACATTTTACATACTCCACAATTCCATTTTGATTATCAAAGTATTCATCTCATGTTTCTGTCCTAAAATCTAAGCATTTGTGGCAAATGTGGCTAAAATCACACTATCATCTCAATGTACATGCTGGTGTCCTTCAACTGGTACCATAAAAATTGCTTTAACATATGACAGTTGCATTCTAGCAAAGGTTCAGTTTTATGTTCATATATTTTACTTATTTATGTTTTATCTATGGATGTTCTTGCACTGGGATCACTCCACTGCCAGTTACATCCATCCATATATATGGAGTCAAAGTAGCCTCAGCAACCTACAGGCTAAATTTATCATGAAGTAAATCTAGTAAAGTGTTAAGTATTTACATTTCATGTCTCATAAACTTAAACTACCCGTTGGAAAGAGTGTATGTAATTTCTTCCTGAAAATATAAATAAATGATAAAAAAACAGAACTCATATTCATTAGTCATTAAATTCATTGGTGTTTGTGCTTCGAAATTATGTCAATTTAAACACATACAAAAGGGGAAGTATTTAATAAGCTGTTTTTTTTTGTCTCCAAGCAGACTACCCTCCCCCTCCACCACCTCCCGAAGAATCAACCGGTTTCTCATCATCCCCTGGTTCCTTACCACCACCGCCGATGAACTCCTATGATTTTCAGGTGAGCTAGGCTGGTATAGTATATCGTTTGGATGTCAGTAGCTCTCTAAAAGTCATTGCAGAAAGAAAAGACAGCCCCGAGCTCCACTCTGAGTTCATGTACCGAGTCCAGAAAAACTCTCTGTCCAATTTGAGTTGCAGCCAACTGCAGAGATGTATAGCTCCAGCCCTAGATGCAGCCTGGAGCCAGCAGTCCTAACTTCAGGACCCCCACACAAACACACTTTCTTCAGTTTCTGGGAGCTAGAATGCAGGAGGGATAGAAGGCTGACACCTATTGGCAGAGCCTTGTCACTATTCTTTGCTTTGCTGGTCAAAAATACCCACAGGCATCTGGCCCTGCTGGGGTATCTGGCCTCTGTGATCCCACTGACACTCTCAGCACTTGACCTCTGCTGTGAAATCCTCCAAGTGCTTCACATTCCTTTGTTCAGTGTAAGCAGGAAGAAAAAAAACCTCCTTTCCCCAGCCCCTCATTTGATCTCAGCAGATTATATCCTAAATGAATGCTTCTTTTGAAAGTTTGGAGACAGACAGTTACATAATTATAATACATTGCAAATGACCTGCTCTTCCCACACAAACTGTATACAAAGACAGTATAGAAATCCTTTGGGATGTTATTGTGCGTGACCATTCATGTGGGCTTATGACGTTAATGTAAACTATGGGCCTCTCATAGATACATAGTTGTTCTAAAATGTGCAGTATAATAACAGTTACAGTTGTTAGTGTCATGAGGTTGTTTAACCAGGGGGATGTATGTCTCAGCATATGGACATGGCTGCTGTCTTTAACAATCAGGTGGAGCGGAGGGCTCTGTCTTGATGATTTCAGCTCATAATCTAAAGCGCACAGAGAGAATATATTCAGTGCTGGAACTAGCTTCGACAATTGAGTAGACTTTGTGCGTCTTTATGTCACATGTGCCCCAGGACACACGAGTATCTAAAAATAAAATATATCTTCAAAACAAAATGTACTTCTGCAAATCATTAGATCCTCAAACTTCCTCAGATATTATTTATTTTATTGATCATTTTATGAAATCACAGATAATTTTGTAATCAAATTACAATGGGCATGTGCTTACTATGGCCTCTCATTCTCACTTTTGTAGTTATACTACAAGGACCATTACCAATACTACTATATATATATATATATATATATATATATATATATATATATATATAGATGTATAACTGTGAAGATGAATAAATATTTGCTGTTTTCAACAATTAGTTTAGTGCTGATCGTCGTATCTGGCCCTTGATCCAGTTATAAATCACAGACTTTATTGTTCATAGTTGTGTAAATGTATCCAATATTCTTGAAGAAAACAAGTGGTTCCTTTGTGCATTTTTTTAAGGTACTACACATCTTTGAAAAAGAAAGCTTTTAAAATAATATCTGTGTTCACCTCACTTAATCAGAGTGCTTGTCTGTAAAGATTCCTAGTCTGAGTGTGAGATAATAGTAATGGAACAAGGTAACGCAGATTAAATCCATCTAATGGCCTTCAGTGTCAACTGGAAGATTTTACATTTTTGTTTAACGCTAACAACCAGTTCACCTGATTAACTTAAATATATCATTACTCTCCAGTAAAATATGTATCTATGAATTTTCTGGTTTGAAATTTCCTGCCAAAATGTGCTTTACATCTTTATTCATGAGTTGAGGTAACTGATCTAGTTCTTTAAGTATAACTTCCCAACCTCCTCCAAATTAAAGGATTATTTGGTCGTTGGTCTCTACCCTCTGGTCCAATAGGAGTGTTTCCTGAATTACTGCAGCTACCAATAGCTGTAGACATGCCAGAAAATAATCACTGATGACAAACATATAGTCGTCCACTTTATGATGAGAAACTACTGTGGTAAAGTTTTGGTTGGGTTGAGGCTGATAATCAACTTGGTTAGGTTAAGGGTAAAATAATTTTGTAGTATAAAACAAAAGAGACCTTCGATTTCATTGTAGTAAACATTTAGTTAAGCTCACAGAATGATTATGATCACGGTAAAAGGAAATGATTTTCCATTCACCTTGACCTCCTCTCTACACATGCTTTGTTGATACCTTGTTGGTACCGTCCCTTTAAATAGCTTACATTTTTTTTGTAATGGGAGACAGATCATTTACAGATTTACGTTGTGACAGCCCCCTTCTCTCTGAGACCAGTCAGCCCTCAACAAAATGACACCACACTGTTGCGCGGTGGATACTCTCTTTAAGGGGAAGAATATGGGAAGTTTAAAACAATGTTTGGTTTCCGCTGCTAACACAACCAGTCCATCTGAATCTCTCTGTTTCCAGGAGTGTCAGGCGCATCCTTTTCACCCCAATCCCAAATGCTCACATCCACGCCCCCTGCGTCATGGCCCATCAAAATAGGTTTTTAGTGACTAGTTATTGCACATGTTTCCACAACAGTAAGTCCTCAGAGTCAGTGCAGACAGTGTGTGTTGATAATTCAGGCTACATCATGTGATTACGTGAAACGTTTCATCTCTCATCCAAGAGGCTTCTTCAGTTCAGTTCAGCAGATCTTGTTAGGAAAGAACAGATTCATATCTCATGGCCACGAGTTATCTTGTTCTCATGAGTTTGTCAGTCGTGGTTACGAGTTAAATGACTGTGAATTCAATCAAAACCAGTCCTGTTAAGTGTAATATGTTACCATATCATCACCAGTAGAGGGGGACTGGAAAGTTTCTCTTAATTGGAGAAATTAATTCCTTTGCATTAGCGACGGGAAGATGAGTCAAGCATTTACATACAGATCTGGATATCAGCAGAGTCGATCTGCACATCTCTAATACATACATATCGGCTGATATGGTACCAGACATTTTCACATTCATCGGCATTGGCCTTCGACATCCATCCCGGTCGGGGACTTGTGTTTTTTTTTATGGGAGTCTCCTTAAAACAAGTATCTGATGCCCATAGGTACAATAGTACAATACAACTGCTTTTGTCTGCTTGAATTCCTCCATTCAGAAAAAGAAGTAGACATCAATTAAAATGTCTGTAAGTCTTTTTGAATGCACTTAAGTAGTGAAATTATACACAGTGACAGAGTAAATCAGCAACTAAATGGAGGCAGAAATACTCTCTTGTCTTTATCGCCCTCCCTGACAGAGATGTCTGGATTATGACACCTTCACGCTGAAAGCTTGAGCAAGAGAAAGAAAGACAAAAGCAGTTAGCGCTCATCAAGGCTGTTGTCCACATTACGAAGGCCTACACGGTGAATTCCAGCACATCACAAAGACTGCACTGTTCCCTTTCATCCTCCTCGTTATCACTGTTAAACAAGTTTGCCTGCTTTTCTTTTTGTTGATTTGAGACAAGCCATTAGTGTTTTGCTTTGTTTACCCCCGCTCATGATTGCCTTAGATGTTTTTTAAGCAGCAGCTTGGCTTCGAATGGAGGCAGACTCTTGCCGGTAATAGGTTGTGACAGGTAATCCAAACACATAACATTAGAATAAGAAGCAGTCACTGATCCAGCCAACTCGAAAAGCCCCCGCAGGCAATTGCAAGAAGTCTTCTTGCCGTTGCAGCATAGTTCAGAAGACTAAAAATATATCTGTCATTCCACAGAGAAATTCCCGGGAATTCTGTAGAAAACCCAGCGCCTCTAACGGTCAGATAATTTAAACTCCTTTCCGCAATTTTTGTGCAACAGCCCTTGTGTTCTTTTGCTCGAAGATTTTGTTGAAGTTGTGCTTTCTCTGTGGTAAGGAAATGCAGATAAATAAATCAGTGATGTCTCAGAGAGCTGGAGTGATCCTGTAACTGGTGCTTTTGAGCTTCTCTGGAAATAAATTAGTTAGATAAAAACAAGAGCCCCTCTTACGATCATGTTTTGTTTAAAGAGGAATAAACAAAATTTGACTTTAATCAACCTTTAAAGAATCAACCTTTTTGTTTGAATGTTGCTTTTTGAGATTGTGATGAATAAACCATGAGGAATGAGATACTGTAAATCCAAGTGCAGTGAAAAGCAGGAGGTGAATAGTGCACTGTGCTATGAAAGTTGTCTCTCAGACAATACATCACTTGTTATTTCTCAGCGCATATCTCCGAGAGAAAAGTCTCTGCTATTGATGTGCGGCTTTCATAAGGATTGTCTGAGGTCAAGGTGAAACATGAACTTCCAAGCAGTAATCTATGGTGTAAGACGTGCAGGGGGGAAAAGCAGTAGAGAGCGTGAATCAATTGTCACTGATGAATGTCTGCCCTTAACTTTCGAGAGCAGCTGGTGTAGTAACCAAGCAGGGTCCCAGACGGGTTTGGTTTGAGTTCAGTCAGTGGGTAAGTTCACTGTGTTTTTGTGCTGATCGTTCACAGATGAAGGGACCGGAGAAGACGCTCCAGGAGAGGCGCTCCAGTCTGGATGCCGAGATCGACTCCCTCACCAGTATCCTGGCCGACCTGGAGAGCAGCTCGCCCTACAAGCCGCGGATCGCACAAGTACGGCCACCAACGACACAACCTCAAACCCATACACACATATGTACACTGATGCTGAGAAAACGGCTGTGATGATGTTATAGTGATGTCATCAGGGTTATTTAGTCTTGGGCTCGAAACACCACAATCTTAACTCAAAGGGAAACATTGAGTCACAAGTGGGGTGTGTAGTTTGACGGAGATGGGTGTTGATGTAGCAGCGGGGTCTGCTGACAGGTCATCACTGTCAATGTTGTTCCCAAACATTTTTGTATTCTGACCTCTGACAAAAGTCAGGGTCGACTCTCATGTTTCAGATTTCACCAAGGAGTGTTATTCTCTCTGAACTCAGATATTTCATTTAAATAATTCCCAAAGAGGTTGAATTATCCAGCTCCTCACAAAAATAAAATCTAAAACACAATAAAATATAACTTTGCACTTTCTCAACCTGTAACAACAATACGATGCGCCTTCTGAATTAATGTATTAGTTACAACAATATAACTAATGTTCCACCTGACTAAATAGATTTGTCACATGACTCTTGTCTGACTGGGAATTTTGTCAGATCAACAACTTGTTTTTGATAACACAACAAATTAATGTGCTTCGGATTCAATTCAACGTTTTCATATTCTAACATAAAATTACAAGGTTGGGGAGGTTTTTTTATTAAACATAACAAAGATGACTTATAACTTTTTCATTTTATGTACAAATTACTAGTATATTGTATTTTTAAAGTCAAAGTTATATGTTATTTTATTCAGAAAAATCCCAGTTTGCTCACTCTACTCAAAAGTGTATTTAAATGCACACAAACCTTTTTAATATATTTAAAGTTATGCAGGAGCCTGACATTGAAGTTGTACAAACTTTACATTTAACCTTGCTTCTGCACATTTTATCTAAATTCAATGAACTCGAAATCAGAAACGCTAAATATAACCTAATAACCTAATAAATTGCAGTGAAATATACCCCAAAATCGGAAATTGCTGACTTTACGTTAAAATTGTGTCAAGGGCACAAGGGACATATCTTTGTGTCACATGGACATAAAGTTTTTATGTCATTTTGACTTTCAAGAACATTTGTGGGAACTTAGCAATAACATTTTATGTCATTGATGATTTTGATGAACTTGCTGATGATACCTCTGTCCTTTCAGTTAAGTAGGATTTTAAAGGCACGGTATTTTACTTATGAAAGTGTTCCTGTCTTTTGGTCTACATTGTGCTATGGGCTTCTTCAACTTAGTATGATGATAGATACTATTAAAAATTGTCAATTAATGACTCTGGACGGCAAGATAAATATCTTTAGGAATAGTTATTGTAAATATTTGAAAGATAACGGGTTCCTGCAGGACCCATATTTTGCATCTTAAAAAAAATTTTAGGACAAAATGAGCCTTGACCTATATCATTAGTTGATATTAAACGATATTAGGAGCAACTTCAAAAAGTCAAAGCCTTGGGCAGTTGCTAAATTGTTTGACACACAATGAATGTAGGACAGACAGATGAAAAAACTCAAACCAATTGTGTTTGGAGTAGAAAGGCTTAGAGCGACTGCAAAAAATTATGAAGATGGTATCTGAGATAGTCAAGTAATATAATACCTGAAAAAGTCTTGCACTCAAAAACCTTGGGTAGTGTGTTGTTACCATGTTACATAAATAAAACTGAAAGGAGGGTTAAAATAAAAAATTATTGACAGACATAGCAAATTAGCAACAGGTGAAGGACTGTGCCCTTATACAAGATGTACATACTGTATTTACATTAAAATAACTTGAGTTTGTTGGTATCAGATTAGATAAATTCATTGAAAATAAAAAAATTCTGAATTGGTGCCCAATTTCAGCTGGGTTCACAAGCAGAGTGAGAAACATGGTATTTTGGGTGTAGTGTAAATTGTGAGGAAGACAAACAGATGGCTGTTGATCCTGGTTTTCTGGTCAGAGGGAGTAAAATGGGGGAACGACACACAATATGAAAATGATTGCACCACACAGGGGACACATGCACTGCGGTTCTGAAATGATACACATTAAGGGCAATAAGTAAAGTACGACTTGATGATTGTGTTCCTGGGTGCTGATGTTACTATAATAACATGACATTATGTGATCTTAAAATATGTTGAAGTGCTTCAATCATCATATATATATATCTTGTCGTGTAGATCTGACCTTCAGTCTGTGTTGATCATAGGCCTACAGGTATCTGTACAGGTTTACCATAGACCCTGTTCCCACCCGTCCTGAGTGGCCGGAACACAAGTGGTCAGCTCTAAGTATAGTTCTGAACACACCCAGAGGTGGTGTGAGAAGCATGTGGCCTCATTCTTTTTTGCTGTGTGAACACAAATCCGTCCTGGGCCACGTACTCAGCCGACATCCTCTGACCCACTACAGTTTTTACACACACATTGATTTGTTTGTAGCCGCCACCCCAATCAACACTGATCACCAACAGTACTTTTATTCAATTGGTAAAATCTTTCTTCATAGGAGCATACATTCATTCATTCAATCTCTCTTGACTCTCGCTCTCTTTGTCTTTATCTCTCTATCTCTCCCGCTCATTCCGACAAACACACACACACAAACAATTGCACACAAACATTGTCATTGGACACATCTGTAAACTTAGCTGTGTAAAAGCGTTACCATTTGCTCTTAGGGACTAGCAATAATGGAGTTGTTTGTTTGCGTATAGAGCTGGGATTTGACATCTGATCACGATTGGCCACAGGAGTCACGTTCAGGACTGATGTAAATACCAGGTGTGAGCAGAGCCTATGATAGAGCTGTAAGGTAATGCTCAGGGCCACAGGTTACTGTGCCAGCTCTAGCTCTGGGTCAGGAGCTCATAATTGTCAGCGTGTTTCCATGTGGAGAGCTGTTTGCATTAAGAGGAAATTACCTGAAAGATTGTATAGTGTCTGCCTTCTTTTTCCCGTTCTGTGTTGTTTGTAAACTAATTGTACAAGTATAGGCCAAACGTGCACAATTGTTTTAGGATGTGGAGCCAGCAGTTACTAAAATGTATGGCATTTTTTCCTAAATAAAATATAGTATGAGTGCTTACATTTGTTGGAGTCTAAAAGCTTTTGTCAACAGGACTTGAAAAATTGATGTGCACCTGTACAGCTTGGTGAGTGGCCAGCTTTTTTCGAATGAGCGGGCGAACAGTCACACTAAGTAATGTATGGATTCCACGGTGGATTTACCTGTCGGGGGTCAAAGTCGCTTCACGTCTATTTTTATCGTAACCTGCTGCTAGCTTTTGGAGTTATGGGTGAAGAGCCACGCCACCTGTGTCTCAGCAGAGTACACATACGCCGTGTGACATGTATAAATCATGAAACGCTATGTATCAGACATTTTGTTGACTTAACCCTGGTTTTACAGCTACCTCCGTGCCCCTCTGTGGTTTCTGTGTCTTCTCACTGAGACTCTTTGCACATAGAAAAGATTTCAGTTTAATTGTTTGTATTTTAGCATCATGAGCACATGCATTTACACACACACACACACACACACACACACACACACACACACACACACACACACACACACACACACACACACACACACACACACACACACACACACACACACACACACACACACACACACACACACACACTCTCTCTCTCTCTCTCTCTCCTCAGCTGATGCTGATTCTAGCTGATTAACTCAGGTTGACCTTTTCCTCTACGCAGCTGCTCCTGTCAGTCCGTGGTTGCTTTCTTTCAATGCATTATTCTACAGCGTAACACTGGTCTGTGTGTGTGTAATGGTCCAGGTTTCAAGCTCCAGCATTGGCACAACTGCCGCACAGCAATCTTCCGCTCGTATAAGCAAAGAGTAACGAGCACTCTTGATTTACAGCTCTCTGCGCACAAGCAATTACAGAGCCAGCTCTCCAAAATCAATAGGCCACCCCGCGCTCTCCCTTTCAAGCGTCTGGGAGAAAAATCTTCCTCTTGACGTTAAATTTGGAATCAGCGAGGGGACCTTATGTGTGCTCGCCTCCCAGATGAAATCGAAATGGACGTCGCTGCTCATTCATAAAAATCTAAGTAGCATTCCTGCAAACGTTCAGCCGGCACTGATGCTTCACAGACATCAAAACAATTTTGTTTGCTTTAGTTGGTATTCTCTGTGGCATAACAGTGGGTAATGAAATGTGATCATTATATAATTCCCATTTGTTCTCTCTCCACTTCCATCTTAGATGTCATTTGTTATTTGACACAGTTAACTAAGTTTGTGTTACAGTTTGTTTGCTTAATCCTGCAACAGCAGATATTAAGCCACACCCGATAAGGATGTTTGAGGCATTATTATTTTAGAGGTTATTATTTCTTATATTATTTCGTATATAAATATTTATGAATATTATATTGTTTATTGTGTAGTGACTAATTCATTTAGTGGGATCTGAAAGTCCTTTTCCAGATGTGTATTATTTATTTAACACTCTAAGTTTCTCTTGGCACATAATGTGTTGTACATGCAACATATACAAGTGCTGTTTGAATACATCACAAACTCATCCTCCAAGTAAGTAAGAAATACATTACAAGTAGTTGTAACTGAAATGTGACAATGATTGTTTTGTGTGTGGCATGTTTGGGCCTTTCACCTTTACTAATAGGACTCTAAGCATGTAGTGGAGGACAGACATGCAGCAAATTTTTAATAGTTGTACCTCAACCTGCAGCCGCTGCAGAAAGGCTCAAGCATGTGTATGCGGAGCACCGCTAGCACAGCTGATAGCTTGAGAGAACTCAATGTGTGGAAAGGACAGGGGTACCGTGGTTTGGGGTTCAGTGCTGGAAAAACTGTGCGTGTGCGAGTGAAATCTTGTCCTTTACATCGGTTTGTCCCTTTTAATAAGTGTCAACATTATTCAATTGCATGATTAATTCCTCCAAAAGCTTTCACCAGACCGGGATGTCATTTGGCAAAGCATTCTGTTGGCCAATTCATTATATGCATATTACCTTGTAACATTGTGATTGTTGAGACTTCGGAATTTCTCAAACATGACTTTGTGGATCATATTTGATGTGGAATCAGCTCCTGAAACAAGCTCTGTTGTTTTAATATAGCCTTAATACCTGTTTAGGTTGAGTTTGTGGTTATTAAGGTTAGAGGGTAGACTAAGGGTGTAAGATAAAGCTTATATCACCGATTATTCTCTCAAACTTATCATAACCAAATACCGCTACAGTTCTACAGCAGCTTCACCTGGTGAACCGTCTGGATTATTAAGACCTTTGCATAGTTTCAGCCCTGCATTTGAAATAGTTTAGGATCCTGTCATATGATGTAATAACTTGTGTTGTCTTCGATTTCAAGTGTATCATGTATATTCGAGGAAACACAACAGAGCGTGTTGATGCTAAACCCTTCAAGTGTGCTGCACTGCAATCTGAGCCCAACCAGCCCCGCTAATGTGCAGCGTAGGCCTGTCCAAACACATCAGATCTGTTGTGGGGGAGTTAACAAGGAGGCCGAGATGAGTGTCAAAATAGTGTGCACATCAAGCGCCAGAGCTGCTTTGGTGGAGGCTGCAGAGGCTTTGACTGCGTGACCTCTAATTCACACTGACCTCTCCTGTGTTTCTAGTAATCAAATGAATCAGCTTCCCACCTACTGAGATTCCACACCATCCAGTCTGTGCTCCACTGTGTTCGCTGTCAAAGTGAATATCAGGACGATTTTATCTTTACACATTCGGTTTGTGGCTTTAGGTCATTATTAGGAGCATGGAAACAAAGTTGGGGCAATCTGAGCAGATGTCTGCCACTGGATGGAAACATAATTAGACCTCAGCATATGAATCTGTGTAATGTAATCCACAGACGCTCAATCACATAAAATTGATTTAGTGCTTTTTCTCTGGATAACCTCCCTCATAGAGACTTTTTTTTCCCAATGCTACATGCACATGAAATATAACAATGAAACTTGAAGAGTAAACAGTGACTTAAACAGCAAACTCAGTCGTATTCGGTTTCCACATGTACACAAGTTTATCATACTTTAACCTATTTACAAACCTTTCTTGATAGAAACAATCAAAACCAACCAAATATTAGCTTTAAGAAGTTTTTCTATGACCATCACTTAAACAGACATCAATTTATTGAGGAGAAATGTTTGCAGTGCATATGTACTTAACTAGTTGTCCTCTGTATATCCAATAAATTACCCAAGTAAGTCTAATATTTCTCCATTAAGTAGGGACATTTTTGTCCTAATGAAACTCTAATGCATTCCTCCAAAAAGCTGTACCTCCTTCTGATATGATTCAATCTGTTGTGATAAGATTCAAGTTGAATTTAAAAAGCTTCCTCTGTCTGATTCATTCACAGAAAACGATAACATGCAGCATAATAAATAAAATATTGAAAGCCTCAGCTTCCAAATGACATACACTTACCAGTATGGCCAACATCCTCTGTGTGTGGTTGGGTGGGTGTGTGTGGGTCTGTGTGTGTGTGTGTGTGTGGGTCTGTGTGTGTGTGTGTGTGTGTGTGTGTGTGTGTGTGTGTGTGTGTGTGTGTGTGTGTGTGTGTGTGTGTGTGTGTGTGTGTGTGTGTGTGTGTGTGTGTGTGTGTGTGTGTGTGTGTGTGTGTGTGTGTGTGTGTGTGTGTGTGTGTGTGTGTGTGTGTGTGTGTGTGTGTGTGTGTGTGTGTGTGTGTGTGTGTGTGTGTGTGTGTGTGTGTGTGTGTGTGTGTGTGTGTGTGTGTGTGTGTGTGTGTGTGTGATTGCGCCTTAACTTTTGTAGCGTCTGTCTAGATGGATTCATGGAAGGAGAGCTGCTCCGTCTCCCCCAGTGCCAGAACTCTTGGGACAAGAAATATGTGCCTCACTTCCAGTCATGGTTCCACCTCAATTAACAGGAAGTGGTGTGTTAGTTGGCGTCCATGTTAGAAACTGAAGTGTGGAGTTGTTGATGCTGAGTAGAAAGTTGGGTCAGGCATGGTCGTTGGCATTGTGGGGCCTCTGAGGAAAGAAGTGGGGACTATATGACATGGGCGATCCTTTTCTTTCATGTGTCATACGTATATGGGATTTCCCATTGATAGTGTGAGAATTAATGGCTTCACTCATCCATGTGTTATACTGCTGCCATATTCTTTCTTTCTTTAAGTTGCTTCAGGTCTTACTGTCCTCACGTTTATTCAAATCAGACTTCAGCACCTCTGGTCTCCTTTGAATCAGGTGTTTTTATGCCTCCGCAGGTTACAGCCAGTGGCAGGAGGCATCATGTCCAGATTGTCTGTCCAACCTATTGTTGTAGACATGATATCAAAGGAATGCCTGGGGGCAATTTATTCAGTATTGGTACAACTGCTCAGGTGGACTCAGTGATAACCTTATTAGAATTTGGTCAAAGTTCAAGATCACTCTGACTTCCTGAAACCCATTTTTGTCTTGTGAAAGTGTTTTCTCTAAAACGCCCCAAAGATCCTTACAAACTTGACACTTATGTCCACTAATGGATCAGCTGAGTCAAAGGTCAAGGTCCTGGTGGGCTCACAAAACATATTTTCAGCCTCTTGAACATGATATCTCAACTATGCCTTTTTGACATTTCTTCAAATGTTTACCACAAAGACCAAACGATACAGTGACCTTATATGAGTCTGAAAGAAAAATGTGAGGGCTATAACTTCACTGGTTTCGGTAGGGAAACCACAGGGCCTTAATTCTAGCTTAAAAAGGTAGTTTATGCATGACTAGTACGATAAGGTTGTCCATTGTTTGATAGACCCTTAATGAGATGTAAATTAGAACCTCTTGGCTTTGCCTCTACTACATGTACAACTTGTTGGCATTCACCATGTTACATACTTTAAATATTCTAAAAAGTTTGGCAAAGTCAATGCTGTTAATAGTTATTATCCCACACACAGTAATTTTATTTTGTCAGTGCTAAAGATCCCCAGGTTCATATCCCATCTGATGAAGGAGGCTGCAGGCATGTGGGTAGATGTACTGCTTTAGAAATACTTTTAATAGACAACCCTTCTGCTTTTTTCTCCTCACAGTTTACATTTGTGGTAGCAGACACACTATGCTCTGTTTGGTTCACACTGAATGTAATGCCATGGAGAACATTACTGTCACTTCAGTACCATGTCAGAAGGCGAGCTGCAGCATAGCCCACATCGGTCTGTTTGTGTTTTTACTCGGTGTCAAATAGCCTGATGTCTGTGTAATAAGTTGTCATGTCCACACAAAACAGACGGGAATTATTGAAGTCTGCTGACAGTTTAGCTAAAGCTGAGTGCTTGAAATGCTGCTGAGAAGGATCCTTCCATGCGAGTGCCCTGAGGAGGCCTGACTTCACACTGTGCCAGTCAAGCCATGCCATGACACTTCCATCTCTCAACAGGCAGAGCATTGTGGATGGCGCTTGCTGTCACAACATGGCAGAATAATAGGCCCTCGCTGCTCGCTCCCACGTCTCCCACTGATCATGGCGTCTGCTGAACGATCACAGACAATGCAGACTCGCCACCACCCTTGCGGTGTTTCAGCTCCCTGAGGGTATGATAGGGTTGGTGACCTTTCCTCTGTTTTCTTCATGGGGCATAAACTCTGGAGGCATCTCCAGGGACGACCTCTCCATTTCAGTTCTTTCCATCAACCCTCCAAGAGCAACTGTTTCTGCCTCAGAGGTGCACAGAACAAAATATGTTAATGGTTTTCTATTAACATATGATCATGCTCATATCAGGTATAATCATGTGACAAATTTTGTTTAAATATAAGTTGTAAGGTGTGAGACATAATGATGCCACTTCATATGGAAGTGAATGCATCACAGTAATAAAGCTGTTCCCTGTTTATATAGATGGAAAAAATGAATAGGTAATAGTGCCTGGAAGAAAGAAGTGTTACAGAAAGGTAAAAGTCATTGAATCGGCTCAGGTCTAGTTTGACATTTTGTGATAAACAAGCTTTGTGTTCACAATTGTTGAAAGAATTGTGTCACGTTTGGATAAAGCTAGGCTAGCTGCTTCCTCCTGTTTCCACTCATTTTTTTTTAGTGTACAAACACAATTAAAAGTATTTCGTTAAATTTAATTTAGATTTTTAGACTAATCTTTGTTTTTAAACTTTTCTAACTTGGCTACCATTCAAGTGTGTCTAAACTAACTTAAAACAGGTCTGGCCCTCATCTGGCCTCTTATGGGTCAAACTGGTGATGTTTGACTTGCGAAGGAGTTTGGCCTCTGGGAAATGGTGAATGGTTCATTAAAGGTCATTGAAACAGATTTAGAAATGACTGACTTGACTATATTGCTTTTCAAAAACGTACCATCACCATCCAGGCATGTGAACTGCATGATATGCTGCTGAGCAAGGCTGTGATCCTAGGCCGACTTCTAGTTATTTGCATTGTTACAAAAGTCAATGTCACCATTTTTGGTCACCACACCTCTATATTTAATGACCTATTGTTGAACTGTAAATAGTGAATGACTGTGGTAAGTTGTCTCATATTATGTTTGCCATCTCAGGTGTCAGGAGATTGTGTTCAATTATTTTGGAGGAGATATAATCTCACTGTATTTGTTTTGTGATATTTGATACATGTAAAAAGAAACCAACTCAAATTGTCTTTACATGTATTGATTGCCTATTTGTCTCATGGTTGCAGCTTTTACAGTGTGCCCTGTGACATTGTGTGCCCTTGTTTTCAGTGTCTCTTTTTACTGCCCCCATGTTTACCTGTGTCACTGTCCCTACTATAATGACAGGAATGCTCCTCACATGTTTTAGCTCCCACAGCCTTGAGACACTGGTTTAAGCTTCTCTTAAGGTGGAATGAATTAGCATCAGCCAAAAATATAAGTAATGATAAGTTCGTCATAAAGTTCTCAAAAACTCAAAGGTCAATCTTAGATATCATGCAGGCTCAGCTGCAGCCATGCATTTTATTACTATAAAAAGCAGTTTGTGAGATAAAACGTCACATGTTCACTATGACGCTTAGACAACAGTCTACTGAGCAGTGGTATGTCTCCAACAGCTGAGCGGAGTGCATCAGAATGACACTCCTGCGCTGTAATTATAGGACTGGGTTGCGTTCAACTCTTTCCTCGCTGTGTGTTTATACACTGCTCTTCACTTTGATTGCTTTGTTGCTGCGTGAAGCAGAGATGTTGCCACAGTGCCGGTGGCACCCATTGACCTTATGGTCAATCTGGCAGCAGGTTCTGAGTTTTGACAGGGGCAGCCAACTGTGGAGAGAAGAGCATGCCTTCAGGCGCTCAGTGTGTTCCGTCAATGTTTGTTAGTCAAATAAACTGCATAGTATCACCCTCTTGTCTTTTATTAACAGGGTGAACCAATGACGAATTTAGTTTGAGCCAGGAAGCTGTGACAGTCAGTGAAACCAGCCTCTTTACATGATGAAGTCCTAGTAACAATGCTAAAAGGCTCACCAACAACTGCTGTCACTGACTATTATCCTTCTTCCCAATAACATGTGCGAGCTCACACACATACGCACAGAGAACGGTTACGTTAGCTGTCTCCAGGATTGATGACATTGACACATTATAAGCCATGGGCATTTTGAACTGTGCAGCATGTCACCTTCTGAAGCAGGAGGGGTCACAAGTGCATGACAAATCTCATTACGGGGATGAGTCAGGGATGTGTGGTGAGAGACTCGCCTGTAGTTCTGCAAGAGGTGAATGAAACAATTAGTCTCTGCTGTGTGAGAACTACAAAACACACATTTGCCTCTTTTGTAAAGGCAGCCTGCAGAAATGCCACGATCGGTGACTCTCAGGGACTTTTTTTTTCCTACAGTTGCCCAGAAAAAGATTTTTTTGTTGCATCAGTGAGTAATACGCCCTACTTTGTACAATGCTGTTACATCATACCAGAAATATTACGTAACAGTGAATCTTGAAGCATGGACTTAATGTTCAAGTACACTCTCTCAGGTTATCTTGTTGCTGTGCACTGTACATGTGATTGCTACCTACCTTGTTCACAGTTTCTCTCGTTGCATTTTAAATGCAACTATAATTATTGAAGAACAGACTGTAATAATTACTTAGCCATTATGAAAGTGTAAAATAAAAATAAAACATACCTGTAGATCTAATGTAATCTTTATTTAAGACCTAAACATGATTTAAATGCAAAGAATATGATTCCGTAAGCAGTTCATGACCTTTTGATACTCAACACAAGTATCTATGAATTTTTACAGAGTTAAGGATTTATAAAAATAAAGATGAATGATTCATTCATTAAAAGCCACAACCAATGGTGATGATGATAATGTTATCTTCAGTGTTTCGAAAAAAAAACTACATGAAGAATTAGAAACTGATTTTTTAGAATTGGAGATTTAAACAATTCGTTTTATTTTACCTACAGCTACTTTCTTATGTTTGTGCGTTTGTCGAACTCTCATGTCTCTCTCCGTTATGAAAATATTAGTGACTAACTGAGGAAATGTGCCACACCAACCCAAACAATACAATTAAAGATTTTATAGGAATCTGTTTGTAAAACATGATTTAAATAATGTGTAAGTATTAATTTCTATTTGAGGAATGCTACAGTCTCTTTTTGTGTCTCCACTGTATTCATTCGTCTGTGGAAGTTTGATCGGCAAATTACTCTCATCCTTCATGTACGCCAATATTTATTTCTTCTGTTTTCATGAAGGAAATTGTCACAATTTGTCTTTTACTATACCAATTTGTCCCTTTTAGCCAAGCATAGAAATTGATTTCCTTATAATGTCAAAATGTTGCACTTTTTCAACATGCAAAATGGAAGTATGCATTGATAATAGGTGGATAGAAATGCACTTTAACCTGTTCCAGTAAATGCACCTTGCCCATGCACCATGAAGAATAAACTGACATTATTGGTACTGTAACTTCATTATTATAAAAAATGCAACGACTACTTGACTGAAAAATAAAAAGCCATAAAGTGACCAGTCACAGTTGTAGGATTCCAGGTCAGTTGTGATACAGTGAACCCATTAAACATTGATTCTACTTTATGTATGCAGGCTGAAAACATTACTGAAATATCCACTTGAGAGAGGGTGAGTATTTCGACGCTACAATCATTTGAAGGAGTAAAAAGAATCAGATATAATAAATGTCAGCGGAACGTTCTCAATATGTGTAGAACGCAGTTTAAGTGCAAATGGAAAGATAGTTCATAACAGCTAGAGGTCTTGCCACGGTCCACAGAGACATTGTTTAATCATTTTTAATGTGCCTTATCTGGAACTATTTTAGGAAGAAAATTGATATCCTCAATTGCATGACTGAACTGTCAGATTGTTAAATGTGACTGATCGTGCACAGACGGGATGACTGAAAACGAAGGGAAGATTAGAGAGTGTTGACCGGGGCTGGTAGAGCCGACAGTTCAGCTTTGTATGAATAAGGAGCAGGAAAAAGTTGAGAGAAAAATATCCAAGGTCTAAGATGAGTCTGAAAAGATGCAGAACTTCTCCCTCTTCAGGGGTTTTCCCCAAGCTTGCTTAAAAAGAATCCCCCACCCTCGTGGTTTGGAATGCAAAGTTAACAGTTTTACTCAGCCCCCCCAAGGCTCGTATAGTCTCTCCTAATCTCTTTTAATGTGTCAAAAGGCTTTCTTGAGAGTCTCTGTGAAATTTCACACTTAAGTTGTTTGCAAAGTCAGTCTGAATTACAGCATAGAGTGAGGGTTAACTTCTCCAAGGGGTTGGGGAAAACTTTATGTGTAGTTGTTTGTGTGGACGGGGTGTTGGAGACAACAACACAATGTGCATTGACACTGATGCTGCACATTAGGTCTGACTCTTTAAACTGTGCCTCATGAGGACAGCTGCTCATACCGCCTTTCTTTGCATTATGACTATTAACTGAGTAGCAGTAGCTTTTTGGAGGCATAATGAATTGTTATATCAAGAAAACAACCATGCTGCAACAAACCCAAATCCATTTAAATTTTTTTAATGTTTGTTAGTCAGCCAATGGTCGGTGGCATTATGTTGTCAGTTGTCAGTACGTCCGTCCGTTCCAGTCTCTAGAATGCGATTTCTCAAGAATGCCGACTAGGAATTTCTTCAAAATTAGTACAATTATTCACCTGGACTCAATAATTAACTGATTACATTTTGGTGCTCAAATGACAAGGTCAAAGTGACCTCACGTCTCTGTATATGTGACATATCAAGACTCCCCATTGGGAATTTGATTACATCTGCACTGCAAAAACTCAAAATCTTGCCAAGAATATTTGTCTAATTTCTAGTCAAAATATCTAATCACACTTAAAATGAGACTAAATCACCTAAAAATAAGATCTAAGCAAGATAAAAGGAGCTTGTTTTTAGACAGTGCATCTTGTATCTGGTATCTTACCAAGATAATTTTGTCTTGTTCCATTGGCAGATTTTTTGACTTATTACAAGCTTATTTTTGCTTGTAATAAGTCAAAAAATCTGCTCCTTTTATCTTGCTTAGATCTTATTTTTAGGTGATTTAGTCTCATTTTAAGTGTGATTAGATATTTTGACTAGAAATTAGACAAATATTCTTGGCAAGATTTTGAGTTTTTGCAGTGTGGCACAACTCAATTTGATTCATGGATGAGCTGATAAGAATTTTGTGGTCAAAAACCTTTGACCACTAGTCTGTCACCCAATTCTAATTCTCTACATATCAACTGGCAGATGATATCAATGGGATCCTTATACTTATTATAGGTACAGTAGCAGTATATTACAGTAGCAATGTGCCTCGTTAAATTTAGTTTTCCTGAAGGACCCCCACCACCCCTATTTTGTCTTTGGATACAAATCAAGAGGACACGGTGTCATAAAATAAAACGCATACACATGACAAAGAGAGTTCACACATACATGTAATTACTGCTCCATGAATACATACTTTGCTGTAGTTAATCTTTTTTTCTATCGGTCTAGATCATGAAACAGAGGAAATGCACTGTAACATCAGATACCGTATCTGACATGTTCTTGTCTTATCATGAAAACACGATCACCTATTGTCCTCCACAACCTTCATAACAGCACGAGGGAGACTTTTTTCTCACTGGGACAAAACATCAATTCGTATAATGAACAACAAAAGCCACCTTTTAGCAGACCAGAGTCACATGCCCTGACAACATATGAAAATACAGTTTTATTAATGAGCTAATCTCGGTAACACCATGTACCATAAGATGATATGATGGATTTTTTCCAATTACAAGTGACTAGACCTGTGTTAAACGTTTTGCTGACCTGTGTACTTACATTACTCAAATTTTTCCCAACAATGTTCAAACCCAGGTAAATCCCAGATTCAAGGTAAGGGGACAATTCATATTGGTTGCCTTTTAGTCCCATCAGATCTACTTTTGGCTTTACCTGTCTCTACCATAACAACCGGGGCAAACGACTTATGAAGAGAAAAACCCAATGGCCAGTTAGCTGTGTTTTCCTTCCACTTTTTCTATTGATTAGTCATAACGGATCATGATGTTTTTTTTCTGTTATATATCATAGTTGCACATGTATATTGAACTGAACTGGGGTTCAGTTTCAGGGTTTGAACTTGCAGGGTCTGATTCCAGCAGTTTAAGACACGGAAAAGCATTCATCATGGGAGACAAATAAGTGTTTACTAAAGTTACACAGTTCAACAAGATGCATTCGGTGCAATGAGTGGGAATGAGAGAGGCATCATTCTCCTAATTACAGGTCATAGTACCATCAAA
Source organism: Pseudopleuronectes americanus (assembly GCA_038501795.1). Taxonomy (NCBI): domain Eukaryota; kingdom Metazoa; phylum Chordata; class Actinopteri; order Pleuronectiformes; family Pleuronectidae; genus Pseudopleuronectes; species Pseudopleuronectes americanus. Next base: position 4,893,270 of record CM076724.1, read on the forward strand.
ATAATACTGAATCTGTGATATTGAGATGAAATAGTTGCATTATGTTATATTATACACATAAGCGTATATTAACCGACCTGGTTAACATAAGTGAACAGGATCATATCCGTCCTAATTGTGGCAATATACTGACGAGCTGCTTCCAGGATCTCTGACCTCCCTCCTTATCATCGACAGGTCAAAGACATACAGCAGCTTTAATGATCGTTTAGTTAAAATGAAAATTCTTGCCACTACACAGACGTCTCTGGTTGAGATTGTGTGCGTTTGATTAGTTTCATCACCCCCGGAAAGAGATGAATCCATTCTCTTAATGTAATTTGTGGAAAATTTACCATGACAGTGTAATTATTTTGAGGGGACCAATTTGCATTTCCAGTGCTCGGTTAACTAAAATGTTACTGTAGGTTCTGAGGCCTTGAAGATAAATTAATAATCTGGAGTATTTAAAACCCATGAAACATTCAAATTGAGTAATTTCACTTCCTAAAGGGCATAGTGGAGATTTTTCCATACATACGCAGACAGACACAGTTTTTAAGTAAACATCAGCGCTAATCACTGAGACAGAATTCTGAGTGAGAGCAGGGAATATTTTCTGGAGCTTTTAATGGTTCCTTAGGGGCTCCCCTCTGACATAGATTAGATGGGATTTAGACAAAGTTGATGCATGCACCTCTTTTGCCAAAACTTGGAATTCTGTTTTATCTCCGTACACTATTAGGATCAGAGACATTTTACTGTGCACTTTATCACTGATAGTACTGCAACAGAAGGGTTTCTATTCAGTTGGGGCAATGAGTTTCAAGGGAGCTTTGCTGAGCTGCAAACCCCAGCTGTTTGTGACATTTCTCTGCAGCAGGCTTTGATCAGCTTTTAAGGGAAATCGATTGGAATTGTTGCTCTGCCCCAATTTAGAAGACGTCTCATCAAACCGAGTTGCAAAGGGTCTAAAGACTACAAGTTTTCATTTTTGTTCCCCCAGTGCTGCAAATGTAGTAATTGACTCTGATTTTTGGCTTCAGGCAATAACCTAATAAGGCCATCCAAGGTTAATGATAGACCCTTTTTAGACTGGCTGAACGTCTGACACCGATATGTAGTGGTAGTGAAAAACAATTATTACTTACATGAGAAGACACCCAGGGCAGAAGCCTCTGACATCTGAGTGAAAGGCTGTTACACTGTGTATTATTAGCTGCTGTGTTTAGCTACAGTTTTGCCTGTGCATCATGTGTAGCCATTGGACATGAGATGCCTCAGTCTTTCAGATGTCAGAATCGCAGCAGCGGGTTGTGTTGCTGCTTTACAGCCGTCTCTTCCCAGGAGCATAAGTGCCACAAATCTTTGTGATTTAACATCTTTCACATCCAAGCAGCTGGAGTCAGCACAAGTGTCATGTGCCATTGCCAATCTGCTATCATGGCTTCCTCTGCCAAACAATTTATCCTTTCCCCTCTGGCTTTATTAGCCATAAATTATGGGTGATGGCGACAGTGTAGAGCCTCTGCTGTCGAGGTAGCCTTGTAATTGACTCTGGGAAGGCCGAGTGGATAATGATTTGAGCATAAACTACCTTATCATTAAATAGCTGTTCATCTATTGTAGTTTCACCATTTAGCAGGTTTTCATTTATCAAAGTTTTTCTTCATGTTGTTATAAGCCAATTGAAAATGTCACCCACTTAACTATAATGTGGACCTTATACACATTTGTGGTCCCTAGAAGATGAATAATAATGACCCTTGACTTTTTTGTCTACTGCTGTATATGTTGGACTAAGATGATGATGAAGATGTTCACCCACTTGACACAGTCCTTAACATCAGCACGTCGGGATAGTCATCATGAGCATGTTGACCTGCTTATGTTAAAATGTTCACTTAATTGTTTGTTTAATTCTTTGTCTCATGTGAAAAATGCATGGCTTTGTTCTTAGAGGTCTATTTCAACCCCATGTTTGTGAACTTAATTTATCTGGAAGTTTGCATTAACTGGAGCACTTATTTCCTGTTGTTTTTCAGAACTCTGTATCCTCAGCAACCTCTTCTCCCAGTGCTCCTGTAACTGGATACAAGCGTATGGTCATTCCAACTCAGCCACCCCTTACTGCAACTAAGAAGTCTACACCCAAATCTCAGATTCCTGGGGGAGTCTATGCTACCCTCCCTTCCTCTGGCAGCCCGGCAACCAAGCCACAGAGTCACATGGCTCCTCAGCCTGTCCCAGCCTCTTACGCTACAGCTTCAACCCCAAGCCAACCCACTTTTAATGTCCAGGTGAGGTCAGCCCAGCCCGGCCCACAGCATCAAGCCCCTGGAGGGCACCATTTTGGCCAGCAGCCCATTCGCAGCCCTGCACAGGTACAGTATATGCCTGCCCAGCCCAGAGGTCCTGACTTTGCCTACGGACCACCACAGCCTGGCTTCTCCCCTATGAGTCAAGGTGCATATCAAGAGCAGCACCATCCAGGAGTAGCTCAAGCTGGTGGGCTAAGCTCCAGGAGACCTGAACCTGCCCCCACCCAAGCATACCAGTCTCCTGGCCCCAAGAAGACCTACATCACAGATGCACCACCAAGCCTGGCTTCTTACACTTCTGGACCAACTGTCCCACCAAAGGTAAGAATATTCATAAATATGATACTTCATTTGTTATTGCAATCAGATTTAAAGTAAAGACATATTTCTAGCTGATAATAGGTAAACCAGCTATTTTGCCTGGGTATTGCTGCAGTTGTCACACATACAACATGACACAATCAGTGCAATCAATCCAATCATGTGATAATCCACCCTTTAATTAATTGATTATCTTAGCCAGTTTTCTGGCACTTTTTTGATCTGATTTGGTGGCAGTCGGCAATGAAGTGCAGCCCAGCGTCAATTTCCCCAGCTGATTTTACCAAGTCCTTCTTAAGAATTGAATACAGAGGCCTTCTCAGGCCAGCTGGGAAATGTAATCCCTCCAGTGTGTTCTAGGTCTACCCTAGAGCCTTCTCCCACATAGATATCCCTGGAATACCTCCACAGAGAGAAGTGTTGGAAGTTTCCTGATAGGATGACTGAACAACCTCAACTGGCTTCTGTGAAAAGCGTAGCTCTTCTACTTTAATCTTTCATGGGACATTTGAACTCCTCTACTTATCTCAAAGGGTGGACCCTGACACAGTGGGGGGAAATGGTTTCCACTATTTCTAGCTTAGTTAGGGAGTAAGTTTAATATAAGTTAGGGTGGCCAAATCCTTCTTTGTCAGTTATTGTTTACTTTTGGTATTTTTTCAGTCAAGTTGTATACTATTTAATAATATAGATGTATGGATACTTGTACAGATAACTTTATGAGGACAATTTTTCCTCAACATTTTGGGCCGGTCTATACTTCCTGATCCACTTTAAATGGGCTGATTTGGAACTTGGTTTAGGATTAGAATAAGGTTTAGGCATCTACTTTTTCTTTAATGGTTAAGGTTAGGGTAAGGGGCTAGGGAATGCATTATGCCAATGAGTGTCCTCACTAAGATAGATGTACAAACATGTGCGTGTTTGTTAGTTTGTGTGGGGGTTTGCGTACACAACTACAAGCATGTGTACAAGATTGTGTGTGTATCACGCTTACAAGGTTTTGTGTGTGTGTGCATGTGCGTGTGTGTGTACTATATGCATACATTTGTACAGCATCAGATGGCAATGCAGTGGGGAGCTCGATGCCATCTTTCATTGAACTGCTTAGAATAAACAGTTGTTTTAACCTTTATGAATATTTGAAAGATCCTCTCTGTTGGGGGTTTCCACCATCTGATTCCATTTGTCTCATAAAAGGCAGATTGTATTCAATAGTATATACAGTATCTAACCAGGCTTATGCATTTATAAAATATTAAATAAAATGTTTTTCTCTCAAATGTAAACAGCAATTGTTAGTAAGTCAAGTTTACTGATTAAACTCACAAATTACATCCCAGAAAGCCTTGCGATTCACCGGCATGAGGGAAGAGAGACCCACAAATGAATTTGTTCTTGATTAACAAGGTTTAAAAGAATAACGATAAGGATTTTAATATCAAACAATAACAAACACAAGCAAAGTAAGAAAACCTCTTCATCAATTTGACAACACAACACAACAAATTACATTATAGAAGCTCGCTGAATTTCCAGAAACGCGCTGCAATTACAGAAAACGACAACGGAAGTGTATCCAGGGAACACCTAAAAGCGAAGGACACACCCAGTTGTTCAATTTTGTGTATTTCGTATTTTTTGGTATTTTTGAATTGGAACGTCGACGCTCGGTTAACATTGGACATCTGCAGTAATATCTGAATCATGTGATCACATTTTCCAATATCAGACGGACACCAACTTTAACAACTCCAAACTGCGGCAACAACAACCGGACGTGTCCATCACTTTAAGGTATCCCCTGGAAACACTTCTGTTGTCGTTTTCTGTAATGGCAGTGCGTTTCTGTAATGTGTTGTGTTGTCAAATCGATGAAGATGTTTTCCACCGTTATATATATCGTCGGCAAGCAGAGAGCTGGATGTAGGGGCAGCAAGTGGCAACTCCATCACTGGACCTGGTCAGGACAACATTAAGGACAGTTGCTGTGACCGTGAGTTTTACCAAGCTATGGTACAAGTCTACAAGTAATTGTAGTTGACTTGGCCCTGCAACACTCAGTAAACAACTATCAGCAGAGAGGCTCAGAGAACAATTTCATTCAAATGTCAAATAGGGTAAAACAGTCAAGGGTCAATGGTTAAAGGTCATCATGACCGCGACAGCACCGTGTTCTGCAACAACACATTTTTGGCCATTACTCAATGTCATAATTCAGGAACAGGAGGGGAGATTGTGACCATATTTCCTGCAACTTGACTGATTGGCTGAGGTATACAACAACGAGGCAGTTGATCTAGTTAAATTGAACCATCCATTCCATGATCGTGTCATATGTGCAATAATTAATACACAAATTTAATATATTATTATTTAACATAAATAACGGTTGTAAAGTTAAAAAGCACTTCAGTGAATATTGGACTCAAGCCTTCTAAAACAATGCAAAATGTTGAATGCGGCACTATACCTTTTTATAGAACTGTATCTTAATGGGAAGAATACAAAATTACTGTCATCCCTTAGAACATAGTACTCAATGCCACAGAGACATCTATTCTCATCTCTATATCCAGCCGTCGACAATCTCTGGAAATTGCAAGGCCCTTGAGTTTTCTTTAATTCAAGGATTTTATGCTGGTTCCAAATACAAACTGGGCCTCCAAGCCTCTGGGAATTGCTCATCAAGGACTGTACTTTACTAAATACAAATTAGCTTCAACATTGCTGTGAGTATCTTAAAAATAATCTAATTATATTTGTTCAAAACAAAAGTCTACATTTTGCTTGAAAAGCTCTCTTTGGTCCCAGTATGATGCATTATTAAAAAACAAAAGGTGGCGTTTAATAGATTTGTGAGTATCTCTTTGATTTCAGATAAAAGCAAATCACTAATTTTACACATAGAGCGCATAGGCTCATATCTCTCTCTCTCTCTCTCTCGCTCTCTCTTTCTCTCTCTCTCTCTCTCTCTCTCTCTTTTCTCTCTCCATATGTATATATATATATTATATATACTTTAATATATACTTTAATTCCCAAGGACATGATGTAGTGTAGCATGATAATGGGCTCTGCGTCCTTCCCTCCATGCTTCATTTGAACACTTTCGAACATGTTGGGCCTGATCCTTCTCTTAAATATCAGAACCTTAGCTCTAATCGGTTCTTTGTGTATTTGTGTCCAGCCGATCTTTAAAGCCAAAACAGACTAGAGTCTCTATAAAAGCCAGATTAGAATTAAAGCAAAATCTGTCAACTTTGCCTTTATGATCATCACTCTGCTTAACCCAATGCCATGACATGTTCATAGCCTTTTACAAATGGTGTTAAATCAGCTTAAATGAAAAAAGGGTTGTGCCTCTTTTAATCTGTTGTATAAATAAACCAAAACACAGTCAATTAAATGAACTGTTTACATATTTGTCATAATTATCAAATATTATCTCAAGTTATGTAGCGTTAATGGTGATTTAATGTAATACCCAAGACTTTCTCAGTAGGAGGTTTGTGATTTTGATTGAGGACTTTATTAAAGAGATCATTTCACATAATTGAGTGTATTCATAGAAGGTCAGTGTCATTAGAAGTCCAAGATCGACCCTGCGCATGAAATTCTATGATCTTGCCTGATCTGCCCTTCGTTTTACCCCACATCAACCAGCACCCAATCCCCGAACGCGTTGTTACTCACACGTAAAGTGAAGGTGTAGGAACATCAACCGGCTCCAAGGACGCTTAATTACCCAAATCCACCAGTTTTTGATCTCTAAAAAAAAATTAACAGATTTCATGGCTTCTGGTTAACATACCAATTTCCACGAGTCTCTCAGTCTTTGCAATTGGAGGAAAGCTAAGCTGGATGATGACTTGTGTTATGGCTGAGCTTGAGTGACGTTTGGCAGGGGAGGATTATTTTGAACTATTCAATCCCTGCAGCCTGTTAAAGTTAAAGTCCCCTTGAAGGTCAATGATGGTTTCAACTGTCAAACATGTTTAAATATCTGACATTTCTCAGCCTTCCAGTCCTGGCTACTGCGACTTTTGACCTGCACAGCAGCATTTCCATATGGTTTTATCAGTATTCATCCAGAGGACCTATTTATATGTGTGACCCAACATAAACCAACATCAATCTCTAAAATGATGTTTGCAAAACAAGAACTAAAATGTATTGTAAATAATGCAATTAGTAACAGCAGTGAAAACATATCAAATGTATAGTTAATTTTCCATTTAAATTTATATTTGACGTGGCATTAACATATTATGCTGTAGAAAACAAGGTAGTCAGTGTGTCACAATAGAGGAGCAACAGATACATTTTTCCAAAATTTATGTAATGATTAAAAAGTTTAAAATAAAGTAAAAAAATAACTAATACTCAACTGAATAAAACAAGAAAATTAGCTGAATCAGTTTTCCCACAGAATTAGAGGGTTTATATTGTGATTGTTTCTGTGAACACACATGTAGTACGATCTCATGCACACATGAGTGACAGATATATAAAGAGGGCAAATTAGACTATGTTGGGCTTCAGAGATTGAGGTAATTGATGGAAAAAACTGCCTAAAATAAGACTGCACCATTTAATTCTGATCACAAAAAAGCAACTGGGAGTCCAAACTTACCCCGAGATCACATGCTCTTTACTTGACAATGAACTGGTACCAGGATCTCTGATTGGTGTCATTTAGTAGAGCACATTTTAAATGCAACAAATTGACATAAACATGGCAAGACATAATTTGAGACCTCAGTTGGAAAGGTTAGGTTGAATTGAGTCTTATCATTATTATGCCAATGATCATCTTTATAACTGTACCGTATGTCAGCAGATGATTTGCCCCAGAGGTTAAATTAGGAACGATTGGGGGCCCAATGTAAAACCCTAAGGCACTCCAAAAACAAAATGGCATTACCAGATGCTTCTGGGTCTTCCTGGAAATGCACACACTGATCATACTAACATGAGCTTTTTCTTCTTTACCATCTAAATCATATTCTGTTGAGCTGTTCCTTCATGTGAATGATTGGTATTTCTATTTATGCCTTGAAAGACAATCAGGTGTGAACTCGTGCCATCTTTACATCAAACACGACGCCTTCTCCTCAGGTGACTGACCCTAGCTTCCCCAAACTCTAGAGCTGTGTGTGGCTCCTAAAAAAAGCCGGATGTCTGAGTGCAGGATTACCAGCCTGCTTTAGATTTCCAGAGTGAATTCTTCTCCTGGTGCAGCTTTACCACGTGTAACTACAAAGTGAGAGCCTTGGGCTTCAACAAGATGAAGATATTATCCATAATGCTGTGATCTTCTCCCTGTGTATAGATGCACCATGAAACACATTACATTTTGTTCTACAAAACAAACTAATTTTAAACCAAATATTGACTCACTAATAATTGTATTTTTTTTAAATTTGTTATATATTATACTACATTTCTCTGACCCACTGATCTATTTTCTTTTACTTAACTGCACCATTGCATCAAATTCTCATCCGCATGTTTTTGTTTGCTTTCCTTTGCAAACTATACAAACCAACAATCTACAAAATGTCCCTCTGGCTACATGAGAAAGAATAGTTCTTTACAATTCCTTAAAGCTACTTCTATTTCTGCTAACCCACACTAGAAAAACATCTTAATTCGCATCATCTACCTAAGCATATTTGTTTATTTGCTATTCAAATGTCACTATGTTTCGTTATAGCAATTTATGCCAAATTTGTGTACAGTGGTGCTTGTGTGCGTGCATGTGAGTGTGTGTGTGTGGGTAAGCAAGCAGTGAACCTGAAAATATAATTAGAACATATTCCATCCAGTTATATCTCAGTGATATTGTCTCCACAGTGCAATTAAAAACAAAATGAGTCATGATTTTGGAATAAAAAAGAACACCCACTCATATCTAAGTATGAGTACTTTACCTACACCTTTGAGTGACTCTGCCTTTTCAACACTCTGTATATCTTCTCACACTGCTTAAGAAAATAAGATTACAGAAAGAAGCACAAATAATAGCTGATTTGCACTTTCAATCACATCATGATTCATTCTCTCATAGTGGTTCACCTGAAGTGAACTGTTTGACTGAAGCAGACAAACTACATATTTGAGATGATACTGCATATTAACCCAGTATCTCCTTTGTGTATGTAATAATGAGACAAACTGGACACGTGAGGTCGAAGTCTTGACATCAGAGGTGGATGACATTCATGTAGGGATTTAAAGGTGCCCTGAGGAGCCACTCTCTTTATTTCAGTTACTCACTTAAATCCTTTTTTTGGAAACCATGAGGTCTGAGAAATGTGTTGAATGTGTAAACCTCCACCTCCACCATTAACAAAGGTCTTGAGGAATGAAGGCTTTTTTTTATTATTATTGGTGTGAAAACCACAGCAGGGGGTCATTCAAGTTGACTCTTCTTATAAACACAGTAAACACAACCAGACTTCTACACACATTAAGATCATAGGCATGTATTTCACTTAAAGCTGCAGCAGACATCAGGTAGTGATGTGCATTACAATTTGTTGTTGATGTTTTGAGACGAGTCTGTGAACTCTGCGAGGTGTCAAAATATCGACAGTGAGGTGGGAGCAGTGAGTAGTGCAACAGAATCTGTAAGGTTGAAGGCATCAGCCGCAGGAGTCTATTTTTTTAAAAAGCTGTTTGTAACTTACACAGCAGATACACTTAACCGTGTAAGTCATACCACACTGTATTTACTAAAATCTGAAACAAAAGTAGATTATGTGGATAGTGTAAATATAATTATGGTTATGTAAACAGGAATCCATGCAGAGACCCTGTCACATGCTGGAAACACCACATGAGGCAGTTAGATCATCTCACCATCGTTGCACGTGTTATTTTGTAATATAACACCCACCAGCACGTATCAGCTGACTGACTTATAACTTTGTTGATCATAGTGTGACAGTGATCTGTGATCAGCTGCATCCCTCTCGCATTGCACGGTTACAAGCAAGTGTTTGTAATTATTGCAGTGCCTACAACCACATAGTTGTTTGACATGATGTTTCGCGGTGGGTCCAATCACGATCTGGTTACCGAACGCCTCGCACACTAAAGGTCAGCTCACTTGAGCCGAACCTTGAGGTCAGTGATGGAATATGGATCTCCTTATGTTTCACTTTCTCATACCCACATGTGAGAAACATTTCCTTCCAGTAGCTACTTCCAGGCCTGGAGCTGTGACAAATCTCGAAGGCAAATATAGCTGCAAGCGACATCAAACAGTAATTAGGCCCATTGTGGGAAACAGGCGCATTAGCAACATTGCTAAATATGTGATTAGGTGATTGATGATCATGATAGGCCTCTACAAATATTTTAAAGTTATATTAGTTATTTTTCTACATAATTATGGTCAGGTACAGTAAAAGGGTCACATTTATTATTATTATTATTATTATTATGTATTTACTTATTAAAAGGGGCTTTCAACAGCAAAACCATAATGTGGACTGCTACATTAATTAAAGAATTACAATTTAATTTAGGTTTTAAATGATTTATTAGTATTAATGACAAACTCATACAGTGAACTCCAGATTTATCCAGATTTACTGTTTGTTATGGAAAACCAATGGTTGTCTATCACAAACAGACTATGACTTGATATTAAAGGTGCATTGTGGAGTGTATGAGCCACTTGTAGTTTTATGGGCCATGTTTTTGATGAGCAGATTTTGTTTGCACTGCACAACACATGTTCTGCCAGTGGTTTCAGGCTAGTTGACAGTTGGTAGTGGCAATGAGCTAGTGAGCCTAGTAAAGCTTGTAAAATTAAGAATGTAAACCGACTTCTGTCTGTTTACAAGAAGCTAAATCAAAATGATGTGAGCCGACCCACAAAAATGTGTCATCAGCGGACGCAGACAATTAACAATAGCACTTTTAATAGGATCATCCGCAGTAGCTAACAGAAAGCGATGCATCATTAAGCCAGGCTTTATAAAGCACCTTTCATACACAGAGGTAGATTAAATGTGCTGAACTGTCTATATAAGTGTTGTTTGACTGTTTCATTGTGAAAGCAAGGTCTCATTTCTCTAGAGTGGGATGAAAGAAAGAGGTATAGAGAGAGAGGAGGGGGGGAGGAAGGAAGGAAGGATAGGAAAGATAGATAGATAGATAGATAGATAGATGGATGGATGGATGTCATCACTTTAAGGTGGAAAGAAGGATGGACAGATGGACCTCATGTCACTTTGTGATGGATGGATGGTAGGCATGTAATTTCATGACAGAAAGACGGACGGACATCTCGTCACTTCATGCTAGAAGGAAGGTATGAGGGATGTCTGTCCTTCATGAGTCCTAACCCCTACATCACATTTGCTGTTGTTTAGTTTACAGATGTTGTCCCTCACTTCAGTCATTCTAAATGGCATTTAATCACACAGCTGGACTGCTTTCAAACACATGTTAAAAAACACATTCAGATTCCCATGAGTGTTTTCTATGGGAAACGGCAGAGGTTTATAGTGAGCATTCCCGAGAAATACCCCAGTTCTGTTTCCATGCATTAATCCCAAGTGTATACATACACAGATGCCATTTTCGGAAAAAAAGCGCTAACCTCTAATTATCAACAAAACCTGGCAATGTGAACTGACTCAACATGAAATAAAGACCAGTTTGAGGCTTTGATTTATCTTCATTTTTGGACTAACTTCGAGGTAAAGTGCTTTTCATCCGCATTCTTTTTTATTAGCTGTTGATTGGCCGGTTCATCCGGTCAGTGGTAACCCTCAGTATATCAGAAGTGTTTGTCACATAACCGCTCATAAATAATAGCCCCTGCCACCCCAGCCTCAGCCGGCCCCCTCTGAGACTAGCAGCACGGCTGGTAAATAACTGGCTGGATCGATAACTGTCATTGCAGTTCAGTGAGCTCCGGCAATCTGAAATGTCTGAGAGCGGTTTGTGTGTTCTGTTGTTGTGCGCCTCTCCTCGCTGGCCCGTAGGCCATAGTCATGCAGTCTGCTGAGATTATTCTGCCTTCATAAAAGCAATAAGTTGATGATGCTGTGGCGTGCAGGGTGACAGTTGGATGACCTCTCCTCATTCACTGAATGTCACAGGAAAACAGGAAATTCCTTTATATAGTGCCTGTATTCCAGCAGTGTTGCTTACATATCTAAGATAGTTCCCTTTCAAGTAGTTAGGAGTGAGAGTAAAAAAGCAAAAAAAATTATTTCATGAATTTACTTTTGGTTTATGAAAAAAAGCACCAGTCACATGACTTACACTCTTGAGCTTGTGTATTCATTCAACCATTTTGCTCACTAAGTACAATTTACAGGAAGAAATAGTCATCTTGGTTCAGTCAGAAACCAGGCTGCCAAAATCACCTGCATTAACAGTGGCCCCTGCTGGCTCCTCCTGGATATGGTCTCCTGTCAGTTTCAACACCTCTTCGCACACAAACAAGTCTCCTCTGTTTTTGTGTTTGATTGCTGCTGAGGTCGGATCTCTCTCCACCCTCCTAACATCCACATCTGTCCACAGAAGAACTCCCATCCGCCCCTGGCTCCGACCCCATGAAACCTGTGCACTTTCTAAACATTTTCTCTCATCAAGAAAGCATCTGTGAGTGGATCCGGATTTTTGTATTCTCCAGTCCAGCAATTTTGCGGTAGTGTTCGGTCAGGAGATATCCTCTAGGGTGTCATTCAGATAAACCACGTGGCCGTTTAGGTGGGAAGCAGAGTGATATATCATGGTTTGCCTCGGAGGCAAAATTACACAGGAGATCGACAACACTGTGTATTACGAAAGGGAAGTGCAGGTTGCCAATACATCGATTTGAAGACATAACCTGCATGAATCTTCATTATGTCCACCACGCGTGTTTAAATATAGATCTGTGTTACCGCGTGAGGAACCGGCAGGGACAACTGCATCCTGTGTAATGTAGTGTTTGCTACATTCACAGGACTGTAATGGTACACAAAGAGATGCCAAATAAGTTCCATCTCCGTCCCAACAATTTGTGCTGTCATTTGTTGTTGTTGTTTTTTCTTTTTTTGTTAGGGTTTTTTTTTCTTCAGATTGCTTGTGGCACCCCTCTCTACACCCTCAGATTTTTCAAATATCTGTTTGCAGGGGGATGTGTCAGTTCCTAACAGATGACCTAGTTTTTACTCACGCACAATCTTACAAACATTGAGAGGCCCCTCTACATACATTACATGTCGGTGAGCGCTCTGATGTTCATCCCTTTAAATGAATTCACTTTACAGCCAGAGATTTGAATGGCTGTGGAAAATGTCAATTATGGAAAAGGTTAATTTTTAATTATCGCTGGCTGCTCTGTACACAGCTGCTCTACAGTTGACTGCTATTTTTTTCCCCAGCATTTAATTGGAGCTGAAACAGCATGACCTATTTTGTTTGGAGAGAATGTATACTTTATCTGTGCCTCCTCAAAAGGTGGCCTTGAGCTCAATTTGCAGCTCAGCGATGCTTCTTCGCCAAATGTAATGCATTACAGATTACTCATAACCTGTTTAACATTGCGAGCAGAAAATTCATCTACTGGATTACATAAAGCCACTCACATGTGATTCCCCTCACAGACTTAACACGTTCTTCAATTAAACATGCAGCTGCCAGAAGAATGACAAAGCACAGATCCACAAAAAAAATGTTTTGTCCCGACAAAGCTCTTGGATATGAAGTAGGAAACCCGCCGTGTTATAAGCAGTTGTCCATAACTCTCAGTCCTGTCCACTCAGTCTTCTGAATGAATCACAATAATCAGGTTTCTATTAAAAAGCGCTGCTGTGTCACCATGTCACAAATAATATCTGTCTCTCCTTTATCACTGTGTGCTGTGAATCAAATAAAGCCATCCACTTTAAACAGATGCCTCATACACTCATTTAAAAAAAGAAAGCATCTTAGAGTGTTTAACCCATATGTAGGATTCTAGATACACGACATACTGTAACCCCCTCTGCTCAAAACACTCACTGACACACACACACTCACACATCACACACTCACACTCATCACACACACGCAAACACAGTAACTCAGTGTAAGGATAGTGTGGCTGATCCAGCAATCCTTTCATTGTTTTGGTTGCCTAAGCTGCTATAATCACTCGTTTAGTGTTGTGGCAATAAATGCTTTTTTCTCCCCCAAATAGAATACAAAAATGTTCCTCATGAACCGTAACTAATGCAATGGTCCATTTGGTCTTGTTGTGTTCATTACTGATATTATTATTAATAAGCCATTTCCCTTTAAAAGGCCCTGTGTCCATTTCCAATTATACCATTGTGATTTAAGGAGACAAAAGGCAGAATGTCAGATTGTGAGCTGACTAAAGCTTCTCTCTTTTTAAAAGCCTGAGTTAAAGCCGCCGTTCCATTGACACTAAAGAGCATTTTGTATTGTAAAGTCCATCATCATTTAATCTGTGGATAAATATGCCTGTGAGTGATTGTCTTCCTTCAGTTTGTGCTGATCGTGCAGGAAATGCAAAAGCTGTTGTAAAAAAGAAGACAATTGTTTTTGGTGGAAGGTGGAATGTTGCGTTCACAGGAAGTAAAGCTTACTGATAGATATAGATGAGTGCAGGTTTAGAGGCGCAGATTAGTGCTGTTTAGCGGTTGTCTTTCACTGTGCTCGCTCCACAGTGCTTTTACTTTCCCCCTTCTGGTTATCACTTTCAGCTCAGTGGTTTGTGCTGTTTGTGCAGCGGCTCTCAATCTCATTGTCTTTGCACATTGCTTTTGAACCCTGCATAAAAAAGGACTGGCCTAAATAAGAAGATGCAGCTCATGATTCTTCAAACATTGGACTGAAATTTGAAGTCTCTCTTCTTTTTGTGCAATAAAATGTAAACCATAGGGATATTGCAGCTCTTGGACAAAGAGAAAACAGCCCTGCATAGCCTAAGTTTATGTTATGTACATGTTTCCCTTTTTCAATTTATAGATTAGTTGATTTAGTGTAACCTTGTGAGGTATTGTAACATTGTAGAGGATTTAGGACGGAGAGCTTGCGCTGCTGCTTTTATTTGAATTCATGGGAGCTGTACTTACGGAGTAGTCATTGTTTAACTTTGTCAGAATCAGAGTTCATTAACCGTTTCTCAAATCTGTTGTGAAACTGATTTGTCTTGGAAAAATTCAAAGAAAATTGGGGAAGCACTTATTTTCAGAAAGGCTGATGAAGGAAATGCTGCATGCCAGAGTGTATTCACATAAATTGAGAAACAGAGGTTAGCCTGGACTATATTTACTCATCCTGTGCTGACAGTACTCAGTACGTTGCAGTGATTCTAATCAGGGCTGATTATTATTACGACAGAGTAACATAGATAGTTGAAGCTCTTTTTCACCAATACTATACACCGGTTATTTAAAAGTGTGCTCCTCGCTTTAAAATGACAATTGACTCCTTTCCCATTGAAGGTAGAGGAATTTAGCTTTCTGTGTTTTTTCAGTGGTGTGTCATGTTCGACATCACAAACGCAGCGAAAAATACATCAAAAGAACTATCGATGATAATATTTACCCAGCTTTCGTTTTATTAGGTACACATAGCTATAAACCCTGCAGTAAATCGTAACCCTTATGAAGGTACTGTTGAGTTGCAATGCATTCATCTGAATGTTGTCTCTAACACCTTTATGCGAACCACACATTATAACCTTCAACAAGATGGGATCTTTTTAGCGTGTTAATAGTTTTTTCCTGCATGAGTTTCAGACGTACCTCCTAAACGGGCAACTCAGTGTATATACTGATTTTCATTTAAAATAAAGAGAAGTATTGATTATGTCAACTGCACAAAGACACAATGTTAGTCTCATGTGGATATATAACTTCAGTCATCTGTTTTGTGTATAACAGAGTTGACCTGTTCCACCATTATTCCACCTGCAAATCTGTGCATTCCCATTGTTCTGCACATGCTGGGTGATGATATGCAAATAGTTCCAGCTTCCTGCTCGCCTGCGCTCCTTTGTTCCACCTCCACCAACAAAGGTGTAGATCAGATGCCCTGAGAACAGTTGTCTCTCCTGTTCACTCTCTATCGCTGCGGTGGAGGCAGGAGACACAGAGCCTGAGGTTTGGTTCTTAGCAGGACATGATGTTGTCAGGGCATCAGGTGAGAGCGCTGCACCGAGCCCCCTCTGCCCGCACCCACCCTCCGCTCCTCACTTAATCACTTCTGACACAATGCCAATTCCACAGTGGGTGGCGCACACAGCTTTATTCATAGATGTGGCAGCCGCGCGGCGATCAGATCTCAGATTGTGTTCACCTTTCAAGCTGTATCAGGTACAGCACGATGGTGCCCTCCACATGTTTCCATTGTTTTTGGATTGTAAGTGGTCGGGCATTAAACAACGCTCCGACAACCCTATGAAGGCCCATCAGCATGACTTTCAGGGGTATTACAACTGAAAGGCTTTCTGCCATTAAAAAGCAGAGAGCAGATGACCTGAAACTATAAGCCTCGACATACGGGGGGGGAACAGTAGGAAATAGGTGCAGCTGTTAACCCAGTCACTGAATTTAAGCTCCAGCTTCAATGAAACCACGTCTGGGTGTCCTGAGGGCGTCGGCAAACAATTTACTGAATTGAGCCAGACATAACTGAAAAGTCATGTCTGCGGCACGTACATGGATAGCCGCTGTATGGCGACTATTGTTGCCTCTGAAAAGCTGAACAGGAACTGCGAAGCAATCATAAAGCATGCAGGGAAGCAATTTCTTTCTCTTATTCAAGTGAAAAATTATTCTGTGCTGTCACAAAAGACTCCTTAACAAGGTGCTTTAAACTCTCTGGCAGTGCACTGCTGCGGGGTGTCAAAAAGTGGATAAGGTATAAATGAAGCTTAAACTCAAAAGTCTGTTTCTGGTAATAGCAGCATTTCATTCCCTCTCCAATGTGCTTTTGATGTGGAGCTAAGATTAACAGTGTTAAATCATTCTCTTCACTGTCTCAAACTCACAACACGGGCATAATGAGCAGAATGTTGAGAACAAGAGTGTTTCTTTGAGGTGTACTTACACTCTGCGCTCTTATGATATTATTCAACCCTTGGTATATAGACCCCTATTGACCACTGTGTATTCTTGTGTATTCTTTTTAAAAAGTCATGTGATTTGAGGTGACAAAGGAGGAATACCCAACCACTCAGGAATGTTTCTTTCATCTCCTCCTAATCCTCCATTATACAATCCTGGCCATTTATGCTTGAGTGGCTGAGGCGATGCAAGGTGCCAGGGAATCCAGGGAATCCGGCCGAGCAGGAAGATTTGCACGTCAAACGTGTCGATCCCTCAGAGTTAATGAGGCCTGTTGTTTGGGCTTCCATTATCAGGCTGCTGCATCCCAAGCCAGGCCTGAGCACAAGTCATGCATCATAAAGTTTAGACCCTCCTTGATACATTGTGGACAGTAAGTAGAGCTCAGCAGTTCTCTCCGTCTCTGTAAAGAAACGCAGTGGACCATTGAATGTTCTCACAGCAGATATAATATACAATTGCATTACCAGTTTTAATACATTGTAAAAACAAAAATATACAAATTGTATACATTACTAGTGCAGGGTTTGTTCTAAACCTGACTGTTCTGAATGGACTGTTCTCTTGTCCTGTGTTCAAGCTCTGGAGCTACTTCAGAATTATTGTCATTAGCAAGTCCTCCTCAAACAGTTTTACAATATACTGTCACTTGTTATTGTTTGTGTGATGGACATCGTGTGCAGAGCTTTTTATAAACAGTCTTTGGTGCAGAGTGAAGGTAGAAACCTTTATGTTCATCCTACCGGGTTTATTTGATTTATAGTCAATGTTTTCATTACATGAAACTGAATTTGTTTGAATACTTTACTAAACTGCCTTTATTTTTTAATAGATTCATTTCATGCAGAGGTTCACAACTTTTCAAAATAAAGCTCTATAGCGGCTTGATAAAAGGAAATGGAAAAAAAAGTGAGTGACATAATGCCAAACAAGAAGTGATTCTATGAATAGTGTTGCCAAGGCGGAGTTCAGCTCCTGTGCTGTGTGTCTCAGTCCGATATGGTGAAATAAACAAAAAAAAATGTATCTAAATGATCTGGCAGCGATTTTGCCCACAGCTGCAGACCACTGCTGTAGTGTATCTGAGGAGAGTAGACGCGTTCAACTCAGTTTACAGACTGACTATTTGCCCACTGCTGGCACCATTTGCCTGCATATTCAATTGTTATCAAATTGAAGATACCACTTGTCCAAATCGCACCAAACCGGGCACTACACTTTCCTTTGCCATTACCAATATGCAAACCAAGTGTGAAGCCCTTAAATTGAGCGGTTTGCAAGATCTACCTTACACATACAAACATACTGCAGATATTTGTGGAATTAGTAGGTAGATGTGTTGTTGAAACCTTGACTGACACATACAATGAGTCCATGTGATTCAGTCATCAATGAAAACAGAAGAGTTGTGTGACAGGATCTGTCACTACACTGTCATCTTGAATACAAAACAGTTTTCACTCAATCTCTATAGATAAATCTGATTCCTTTATGCGACACAGATAAATGTGGACCATACCAGACTGGCTGCTCATATTCACCAAGCTCCCAGACGTCACAATTAGGAACACCTCAAAGGTCAATGCAGATCTCGGCTCGCGCAACAATATTGAAAATCAAAACTACTGTAAAGATCCAGCCCCGGATCTAGGGAAGGTCATCTATGTGTCACCAATTTCTGAAAAAGCTCGGCCGCACGGCATGAAACACGTCAACTTCAGGCCTCTGAGGCATTTGCAAAGGACTCGCACACCTGTGACGGGATTGTACCATGAGCCGGGGCTCAGGGGGGCAGAGAGGGAAGCTGTGTTCTGGGATTCTGCGAATGATTGGCAGAAACTGTCAGGCACACCACGTCAGCTCCATGCAGACACACAGCAGGCGGATGCCAGAGACTGCATGATAAGGAGGGCAGGCTCACAAGGAAGAGGCATCTTCAGAGAGTTATGTCATCCTTCTGAAATCTCTTACAGATTAGGCCTCAACATGACTCACACCTCAAGTCTTTAGTGCTCAGAGTATGTCTAAATAACGATCTCCTGACCCATGACCCAAAAGGAGTTTTTAAAAGTAGCTTTCTTCTTCTGTTTCCTCCCCTCTTTTCTTTCTCGTATCATTATTTTCCAAACAGAAGGATTAGTCAGGGTCACATTTTCTTCCACATGCTTGAATTGCACAGATATGCGCAACCTTCTGGGCTGCACACCACTGGGGCCTGAGCCAGGGTCAGATATCTCAGAGGAGAAAGCCAGACTGAAGACTCTCCACTGCATGTTAATTACAGTCAATGTGTTTTGTTTGACCTTGAGACAGGGCCTCATCCTGATTTATTGAAGTCAGGTTTCTTCTGGATATTTAAGTTTAACTTAGTTGTATTTTTGTTAAGCATTATTGCACTATTTTTATTTTTTTGCAGCATTCACATTGCATTAACCAAAAATGGCCCTCATGAGTTGGTGGAAATGACAGCAAGAAAGTGTCTGTTATATATCAAAACTATATTTCTTCTCTGGTCCTCAGGGCAGTGCTCCTATGGCCCATCCTGAAGACGAGCTGGAGCGTCTGACCAAGAAGATGCTGTTTGACATGGACAACCCTCCATCTGAGGAATTCTTTGGTAAGAATCATCTACTATGAATGTTGTTAGCAATAACATTAGAGAAAAATTGTGTAATGATGGTTAGATTCCATTTATCTTGGTGAAAGATGTCACAGCATTATAGGGATCACTGCTGCTCTTTCTTTCACCACAGATTTCGAATAAATTTTGTGTGTATCTATTTTGGTGACAATATACGATTTATTCTATTCTATATTTCGCCACGAGATTTAGCAAATACAATTCTAAAGATAAAATATAACGTGCCTCAAAAAAAGAGAGAGCTGCTTTCTGTATTTTTGTTTTAATGATATCAACACAAATACTGAAACATGTAATGCATCATCCTAATTCAAGCTTACATTTTTTATATTTGTGTGGGAATGTAACCGGGCAGGACTATAGTTGTTTACACCTGTTGTCATAGTGATTTCATTTCTAATTATTTAGCTTTAGGATGCTAACCAGGCTTGAATAAATTATGTTGCTAGTATGCTGCTAGTATATTGTGTCTATGAAAAGGGGCATTCTAATTACATGAACTTTATTGCATAGGTACTAGGGCTGGGTGATTAATTGAATTTCAATTATGATTACGGCCTCCAATGATTATGAATTCCTTGATGACACCAGGGCCACAGAGCCTGTGTGGCTGTGGTATTACGTGTGTATTTCCTCGATTAACAGTCTGTATGAACTGAAATTAAATGCCAGGACACCCCAGCGGAAAACACTTTGATAAAAAGTCAAACATTTTGCGTGCATTCAGTTCACCTGCTACACACATGAGATGTAATGTGATGTGCACAGCCAGGACATCAGGGTTAAAGTGACTGTAATGATCAGGATTCAAGATCACACAACATCTATTGATAACTGAATAAATATGATTGTCAGCTTGTGTGAAGAGTGACAGACATGAACAGACTCCTGCAGACAGAAGAGAGGAACTTACCTGCTCACTCAGGCAGGGAAGACACTCAAACCAGACACAATCTTTTAACGGGCGACAAAATTATTTATTTTTCAAACAAATGCGGGATTAAATGCATGGGTTAAAAAGAAAATCGGTAAAATAATCATACTTGATTTTTGCCATAATCGAACAGCGCTAATAGATACTTGTTTTGTTTTTTAATCTAGTAAATAGAATAAAAACAGTCATCATACATATATGGCTTTTATATGGTTACTATTGTTGCAAAAACAATAAATTCACAATAAAGCCTTTATGGGCGAGAGCAGCGAGGCTGAATGTTCCATGACTCACTGTTTGATTCACATGTAGCACTGACACTGGGAAAACCTTGCACGCTCACACGTATCTTTTTGGATGAATTGCAATCACAGAGGTGTGATCTCCTGAAGAGCAGCTCACTCATTCTCTGGCCTTTCACTGGGATATTTTGTGGAACTAGAATAAAAGTTGTGCCTTCCAATTACTCTTGGGAATTGCAGGTTGTACCATTAAACGGACCTGCCTCCTTTCTGGTGATGAAGGCTAAATTAAACAATGTGGGATAATGGGTTAATAGAATAAAACTGGCATAAGCTTTCCTTAGATTAGACTTCCCATTGACCCACAAAGTTAGTTTTGTGTCATGAGAGCAATGTTTTTATAAAATGGCTCAACTATTGAGACTGAATATTCAGCCCAGCGCAGGTGTGTAAGATACAGACCAGACTAAACTTAAGTAGAATTCTGGGCATGTGTTATCCGTTGATTTCCTCGGTGTAGATGCAGCATGTTTACCAGTCTAGGAAGCAGTCCTCAAGGTAGTCTGAGACCTCTTGTTCAGGCCAGGGTGTAATGATAATAATGATGATGACAGTAAAGAATCTAGGCAGATAATATCCTGTTTTGATTGTCTAGCTATGTTTAACAGCAATTTTTTTCTCTGTAGCACTTGATTTTGTTCTTATTGAAAAAAATTAAAACATTAGTGCCAGGATTAAAGAAAATACCATTTTTATACTATTTCTCAAAATAGGATTCAAAATACAAGGATTCTTAGCATTTACATTTCATTTCTATTTTTCCGCCCTCTATACCCTCTGCTGCCAGCGAGTGCCATCCCTCGGCTTCTCTCGCTTCTCTAGCCTTTAATCCCCTTTGCCCTGGAATTAGTTCCCATGCCCATTAGATACCTCACTCAATATATTCAATGGGACTCTGGAGCAGGCTTTATATCAGCACATAATCACACAGCACTCCATGATAACGTGGAGGTGTATTATAGCTACAAGAACATGTATTTAACCGGCATTAAGGGATATTCGGCCTCACATTGGTGTGCGCTGATGTAAAGACCTTAATTGGTTCACATTAGACATAGGTCAAATGGATCTGCTGGCTTAAGCAAAGTGTAGTCATTTTACAGAGGAATGCCCCGCAAAGCCGCGTTGGCCTAATTTCTATGCGTGAATGTGTATGCAATGTAGACCTGGCATGAACCCTTCTCTAGCGCCATACCATGCATGCAGTGGTCAGTGTTTGCCAACATAAGGCTGACTGGCTGAGGGCTGGTTAAACAAGGACATGCGAGTTGAAAAATGGGTCATATGTGAGCTGAGGTAGCTAGTTGGGGATAGCGTGCGCGTACCCGGCTGACAGCGGCTCGCTGCTACTGGAGAGGATGGGAGGGAGGAGGGTCATCTTGTGGTTAAACTAGGCGACAGCTGAATTAACTGCAAGATAGAAAGAGGATGAGAGCAGGAGCCCGCAACTGAGGTGACTGCAGGGACTCATTAGGAGAGAGTTCAAGCGCAGGCACATGCTGTTCTGCAAATCCACAGAGCCTCCTTTCTCCCCCGCTGAATAATGTACATATAGTCGCCGCAGTAATGTTAAAATTGACTTTAGTCTGGCGTGTTTTCCGACTGTATATGCAATTCTGTGGGAGAATGGGTCCCAGAGCATGAGACTTTTGTAATTACAAAGAATCTGATGGCGCAGAAGCCTCTTCTTCTTTTGGCGGGGTACAGGGGGAAAGAGGGCCAGCAGTTGTTGAAACCCTTAGGCTAGTAATTAACAAGATTAATCAAAGTGGGGCTGCGATCTCTAGTGCACGACTGGACTGGATCATTGTCTTCCTATAGCAAAGTTTTATTGGTGCCACTAATGTCTTTGATGAGCTTCTAATCTGAAAAGGCTATAGTGAGTTTCCACAGGTCCAGAGGGGGTTAATGGAATTGAATTAATGTTACACTCTGGCTCTGTGATGTCACAGGGGAACTTTTCATCAGACTCCATCTCTGGCTTGTAAATTACATACATAACATTATTATGCCGTTTTTACGCCAACAGCAGTCAAGAAACTGCACCGGACATGCACTCTCAAACACAAATGCTCCTCCAACTGTAAAAAACCTGAAAATGATACATAATAAAAGAACGGCTTTTCTTGTGAGAAACCCAGTTTGCGAGCCAGAAATTCCCCCTCTGATTGAAGCTTCTTTGAAAAGCCACTGATTAGTCCTGATTTAGAGTTCCAGATTAGATTTGAGTAATCTGAAAGAGCCTTTTCTCCAAATGTCATCATCCGTCATATTTAATCCATTTAGATTGTGCGTAGGTGTACTGTGTTTGTGGAAATCTAATAAGACACAGCTACTCAGCTTGCAGTACAGATGCCTTGGCATCAGAGGAACTTACGATATTTTGTCATCACGACATTTCTGTCAACCAAAACCAGGACGTAAGGCTGAATAATTGAAAGGATGAGATGCTTTGCATTATTTACAATTAGTGTTGATGATACTTATGCAGTGTAGTTCATTCTGCTGCAGAGAATCTGTTTTTATTCACCCTCTAATACCAAAATGACAAGTTGAGAAAGCCTCCATGTGATCCCAGACTTCAGTTTGCCACTGTATAGAATTAAGAAAGACGTGAAATATTGATGTCCAATCAATATTTATACAGGGTGATTTTACAGAGAGGTTTTTTGAGCAGTGGCATAAATGTTTTTGTAATGTTATTACCAGACAGTGGAGAGATAGTCATTGGAAATTAGCATGGAGCGTCAGATGAGCGTACTGTACTCCACACAGGACTCTTAGCTGTCGAGAAAAGCCTCCCCTGGTTTTAGCTAGCTTTTGTTTCATGATGAGAGCGAGAGAAGAAAAGGAAGGCTTTGCCATTTTCCGTCATAATGTCAGCTGGAGGAGCCCTCATAATTTATGAGACACCTCACATAAAAAGTTCATGAGGAATCTTGGAAGAGATACAAATGGCAGTGGAGCTCCAGTAACGGTGCAGGCCAGAGGAGTCGGAACAGATCAGCTAAGGTAATTGGGTCAGAAAAGTTTAGGTTCACACAGTGCACACTGGTGGAGCTGCC
This sequence comes from Pseudopleuronectes americanus, assembly GCA_038501795.1. Taxonomy (NCBI): domain Eukaryota; kingdom Metazoa; phylum Chordata; class Actinopteri; order Pleuronectiformes; family Pleuronectidae; genus Pseudopleuronectes; species Pseudopleuronectes americanus. The sequence continues at coordinate 4,916,929 of CM076724.1, forward strand.
TTTGTTGCTTTAAAACAAAACCAAGCATCATAACTTAATGTATTAATAGGCTTCCAGTTTAGACAGCTTTGTGCATTGTCTAAGATACTCTGGTAGAAGTGATTTGCATATTACTGAGGTCGCCCTCAGCAACCTCTCAGGAGTTTGCTTTTAGATGTGCCTCTACATGTCATAACAAGTGGGATGTGTGTCAGAGTAAAACCTTTCTGCTGCTTTAAAATGAGCCCCCCCCCCAACCCCACCCCCCGACTCAACTGCGCTTCCTCACCAATCTCCACCCCCACAGTCTCCAAACGCCTTTAGCCAGCCGTCTCCCCCAAATTAGACGACTGTTTCCATTTAGTGTGAAGCTTTACCTTTAAAGTCGTGTTCATTTCCAGCATTCACTCGGCATGTACACAAACAATAAAGAAGAGCTCTAGTGAATATGCAGGTGTAATATGGTAATACCCCTACAATTACAGCTCTTTCAAATAGCATGCAGCTCAAAGTCAGAACGGAAATATAATATGTTGCAATTCAGCATTAAAATGTCTTAGAATAAGTCCTCAGTTAACAATGTTCAAACTCAGATTAATTCCCAATTCTATTCAAGATAACTATGTTTCAGTCCGGTCGCCTCATTATTTCATCATAGCCAGTCTGCCGTTTTTTCCTTCCACTGTTTGTATTGGTCACTCAAAATTAATGACCACTCTCATTCTCCGTCCTTCGATGTGCCTAAATGAAAAGCTTTAGACAGGGAGAGCTGCAGCAAGAACCCCAAAGGGAGCAGAACAGAGGGGGCATCACTGAAATCAGAAATGACACTGAATAAATCAAACCCAGCATGAAAAAAGGGTGGAGCTGGGGTGGAGGTGGGGTTGCAAAATGGCTTTCAGAGGAAGCAGCCAGGGTAGGCAGGCTGAAGCAGCTGAAATAAGGATGAATGCGTGGATGGATGTGGTCTGGCTTTGAGATCAGCTGCTGTAGCTGTCAGGTGAGCTGAGCTTGACTTTGTGGCCTGCCTGATCTAACTTTATGCTCAGTTTGCCTCCATTAGTTTGGCTACAATCCAAATATAGCACAAATTTGAACAGTAGTTAGAGCAAAAGAAAATGCTAATTAATATAAGTTTCAATTAACTACTGTGAGGAGATGCTTCATCAAGATAAACGGTTGCATTAGCTGTTGCATAGGAAGAGGGAACAACAAGATGACCAACAGTGATTAAAAGAAGGCTAGTAAAACCTCAAACAAAAAAAACATGATGAGAAATGAGACCTTTCTGTTTGTTACAGTCTCCTGATCGCGTCACACAGATCACAGTGAAGCAGAGGTTTCAGTCACATGTTTCGTGTTCACAATGATTTCTTCACTGGATCTGTTTCACATCTTGTTTTTGTCAACACACAAACTCCTACACCTCAGTCAAGCATCAACGTTTTTGAATCCGACTTTTTCCATTCTTCTCTTTCGAAAATGAAAATACACATGAAAACTAGAATAGCACTCAGTAGAGAACAGTCCCATTTTATTTCACTAAATGTGGATTTTTATTTGGACCTAAACCAAGTTGCACGCATTCCTAAAAATCACCAAATCTCACAATGAAGCTTGTGAGATTTGTGCTAGCTGATCCAGGTCTTCATCAAGATTTAATGGGTTCTTCCTTGACACATTTCCCATTCAAGTTCTGTGGTAATCTTTTCTGTTGTTTTTGTGTAATCGCAATCGACAGAAGCCTGTGGTGTTACTTGGTCATTTGGAAGAGGCCTCTTTTGCCTCTAGAATGTCCTCCACTGTCGCCATGTTTGTTGTTGTCTGAAACACTTCTCTCTGTATTGCCCTCTAGTGGAGTTTTTGCAATTCAACCATGCCATTCAACGTAAAACACACCTGGACAAATGAACTTTAACCTGTAATCAAATAGTTGAAAAAAAGTAAAGCATTGGATAAAATACAAAACCAAATCGAAATCCTGGACTTGGTTTTGACACAATTGGAAAAAAGCAACAGTTTGGTGTAGTATCATCCTTTATCTAAGCTGCCCTCATTTTCCCCCCACAACAAACTCCTCGTAGGCCCTTTACTGTGAAGAGCCCATTTCCTCTTTCACTATCAGAGGATTTTCCTCCATTCACAGTGACTGAGTGTTGGCCATGACTTTGTTGTGCTGTGCTGTACTCTGTGTGTATGTGTATGTAAGTGCAGTCACTGTGAGACAGCAGAGCATAATGCTGCTGGAAGGAGGTCAGGGACCACCCGAGGGCAGGGAGGCATCATATGAGGCAGTCTGGTGACATGGCAACTCATCTAAAGCCCATGCATCACTATACCACCTACAGTGGATTATAATGTACGACTGCAAAAGACTAGATTATACAACACAATAGCCACGGATGAACCAGCGTGGCTGCCTTTCATAAGGAAAAACCTCCAGTATGTCAGTGTGAGGCTGTAGATTTGACTTTCAGGATTATTTATTTTTTCTCATGTTAAAACTGTCTATAATTCAGTTCTTTTATGAATGAGATCAGTTTTTCTGCTATGTCATCAGCTTGGAACTGGTCACAAGATGTTTTCAATACTTAATCGTATTTGGCAGCATTTTTCGCGTGGGGGTCGGTTTTATTGTTTTGTTTTCAGTGTTGTTTATGGATCCTCCACACCACTTGCTTTTCTGTCATTATTTTGTCCCAGTGCTGCCGCTGACCTCGCAATGCTGCTTTCTAGTTTCTCGCCGGATGCAGTGTGCCAGCACGGGGGCCTCTCTTTGTGGCGTCACAGGCCCTCTTCTTTGGCAGCGGTTCACGTGAGGTGACTGCCCCATCCATCCGACCGCCCCCCACCCCACCACCACCACCACCCTCCTCCTCCTCTCCCTGCTCAACCCTCCCCTCCCCTTCCTCCCCCGGCAGGCTCGGCACTTGCTATCCTGCCTCGTTGAGACAGCTCCACTGAGGCTTGCAAGATCAGCTGCCGTGCGAGCCCAGCTGAGGCTTCCGGGCACTCACGTTGCTAGATTTCATTTGAGAGTGAGCGTTTGACCTCAGGAATGAGTAGGCATCCGCATGCTCATGCACGCAAACGCAGACGTACTTTGCAAGCACACGGGTGCGCCCGGATAAACAGCATATACTGTAAACACAGGGACATCGTTGAGCCCACAGCTTGTCCATATACGCTGCTGCCTGCTCATACAAACACACACAAACACACACATTCACCTGCTCCCTGCTCTCTTTCGCTCTCCCTCCCTCTCTCTCTTTCACCCCATTCACCACCCCACGCTCGCGCCCTGGCACCCCTCCATGTCGCCCCTGCCAACCTGTTTCTAAAACATGTAACCTACACTCAGCACCCCCTTGCACCGCTGCCGCCGGCCGTGACAGCCCGGGCTGTAATGCTTAGTGGCACAGGCTTGCCTCTCCTCCACCCTCCACCATCGCCGCAGCAGTTCTGCAGATTGCTATTTGCTGACATTGGAGATGAGATTAAAGGCAGGGGTTGGGAAAGAGGCATTCAGAGATTGAAATGCAGCGATGACAGCTATTTCTCTTGTCATCCCAAGGCAACTGAAGGCCGCAGCATTGTCAGGCTGCGCAGAGGGCAATCCGAAGCAACACAGCAGATTAACCTAGAGGGGAAAGAGATGAAACACTGAGCAAATGGTGGCCCCTGGCACTTCAGTAGCTGGCAGTTACACGCCTAATGTGTTCGGCAGACTTATTTTCTGCCGTTAACCACTCGCTGACCTATTGTTTATGTCTTTAATTAAGTGTGAGGAAGTTATCACAACTTTGTACCTTTATTTGGCTCACCTTTATATGGGTGTCACAATAAATTCATGTTTTATTAGAGGGTGGAAACACTTATGCAGAATCTGTGCCCACTGAAAGCAAGATAATATGTTGTAGCCACATTTCTATTACTTAAGTTTGAATATTTTTTACTTTGGTGTTGATAATATTGAAACACAAACACATATTAGGTGGTTAAATCTGTGTTGGGTTTTACAACTATATACAAATATATATATATATATATATATATATATATATATATATATATATATTGGATATTTTAATCCAAGCCCAGAACTTTAGTTTTTAGTCCCAAATGGGTTTTGTGGTTCTTTTATTAGTTTTGGATACGAGCTATAGTCGCTGGGTTTGCCTCTGGGGTTTGCAAGGGTTGCACCAGCAGAATTGTATTCTTTAGTAACACAGTGTGAAAAGTTTGGTCTCCCACAAAAAAACTTCCTTGCGATCCTTCTTTACATGCACGATCTTTGATTTCTGACGATGTAAGATCAAATTGAGCTGCAAGTGTGCTCCCTCTCTGCCTTTCATGCCGCTTCAATATCACGGCGTGAAAAAACAAAGAAGGCAAAGACTGAGGGAAATCTGAAGCGTTCTGCCACTCAACATCCCCCATTCCCAAACAACAGCGTCTCACTGCCACTACAAATACATTAGAAATCAATTATTTATGGAACAAAGTCAGGGCCTCTTTTATCTTTTCCTTTTATCCAATTAAATTGTCTAACCATTCTAAGCCTCTATAGCTCACAGGGAATGTGCTGCTTTTAAAAAAAAAGAAGAAAAGAGTTTCTCTTCAGTCCTTCTTTTGACTTTCGACGTAACAGAGAAGAGACACTTCTGAGGGTTGAAGAATGAAAGGAAGAAAGTGAGTAAAGTGTAAATGAACTCCCCCTCCCACCCCCGTCACCATTGCATTGGTTCTACAGGAACTATTTGAAGTTTTGATATTAAGACTTTGGTTCCATTCCGTGCGCAAAGGGACACTGGGAGTGGCGAGGCCTTTCATGATTCCTTTATGCCCAGCTGAAATAGTTCGAAAGTATTTGGGATCATCTCCACAGGGATAAATACGATGTTGCTTCAATTGCTGTCCTGTATTATTCACGAAGTCAATTGATGTATTGTCGCAAAAATCGAAAATGCTTATTTCAGATGCAGACGTGTGAAATTATTGATGTTAAGCTTTGTAAAACATCCTGCACGTCTCTGTGTTATCTTACAGCACGACTGTTAGAGAAAAACAGCCACAGATTCTCTGAAAAGCTTAAGTTTGTCACTTTGTAGAATCATTTTAGTGCACTACAATAAAACACGTTACAGTAAATGCATGCTCTAGATCTACAGGTGTGTCTGTAAAGGGCTTAAAGATGAAACCCTTTTTTATTATTATTGTTAATTTATCCGTTCATGAATTCATTAGGCAAATGTGACAACAGTGTCGTGTGCACCCTCTCAGATTTGGAAATGACCTAATATAATGATATATTAGTCGTTATAAAAAACTACCTAGACACTAGTAAATGAGTGAATAGAGCTGTTTCCAATAAATCAATCGACGATTGCAACAATTTTGATGATGAGTTTATTGTATTAAGTCATTGTATTGTGCAAAAATGCAGAAACGGCTCTGATTCTCAAATGTGGGGACTGGTCATCTCCTCTTCTTCCTGTGATCGTAAACTTGGACACCTTAAAGTTCTGTTTTGATTATTCATTTGTCTGACAAAACAATCAATATGGCGGCGTGCCCTCGGAAACATGATTGGACAGAAATATTAATCTGTTCATCAAGAAAATCCTAAGTCCCATCCTTTGTTATTTTAAATTCCATGCCCAGTTTATTAGCTTGACCTTTTAAGTGTCATTAAATGCATTTAATACCTGCATGACACTGTTGTCAAGGTCTCTGTTCAATTATATGCATTATCATTGAAGTCTCACTTAGTGGTGGTATTATACTGGACTGCATCATACCCGAGGTGTCTCTAATAATCTAAACAATGTAAGTGGGAAGAAAAATCTCCTGGTGTAATGCAGCTTTAACTGTAGCCTTGGTGATATTGAATATAACTGAACATGGAGGCAGAGAGCAGGCCTGAAATAATGAAATGATTCATTCATTCTTAAAATATGATGGTAAAGTGAAACATTGGGTTTTCAAAAGCCAAAAGATGTCACCTCGGTATCTGGACAATTGATTTTGAACCCTTATCCTGTATTTGGGGGGACTAACAATGAATACATTAACTGAGAAAATAATAAACAGATTAATCTTTATTAAGTACATGTTTTGTTTTTTATAATGGTTCCTGAAACATAATACAACAGACTGAATTTTGTCTGTTAACCCATTATATTATTAAATAGTCAATTGTGCTACTTACAAAATGCAGTAGAAAAACAGCTTGGCATAATAGGAGAGAATAATGTGAGCGCTGTCAAAACAAAGGCTTTTGTTTCCTCTCAAACAACAGAGATCATGGTGTCATGTCTGCCATTATACGACAGCCACTTTATGATTAATAATGTGCTTACAAACTCTTAATCCTATCATTAAACTGTCTAAAACATATGGGGGAAATATTTGGAAATAAAACACACACACACAAGTTTTAGATCCGACTGTGAGCAGCCTCAGATCCGCTGCTCTTTGTTACAGGATCATGTGTGTTCATGTGTGGGCTGGTGATTTGTATGTGCAGCCTGGCATGACAGGTCTGAGGGCTTGTATATACAGTACATGATACATGTGTCTGTGTTTGTGTTTATCGGTCTGCATGTGTGGCATGTCTGGCTCAAAGAGATTCTTTTTTTTTCACTGTATATGCGCCTGTGTGTGTGTGTTGGGGTAAAACTGTGTACACTGTAAGCAGAGTCGCGCACAAATAGCTCCTGAGGGCCCTTACGATCACAGACTGCCAAAAGGAAAAGGATTTCCGAGAGGTTTCCTTCTCGCTATTTAAAGTGGGAGCCCTGTGGGACATGTTTGGCATTCTCATCCACTCACTGAAGATGGCCTGTGATCTGAAGCCACTAACAGGCTCGGCGTGCTCTGTCTCTCGCTCACTCTCTCCCTTTCTCTTTCCCTCTGGCTCTCTGAAGTGATTACCCTGCTTGTGATTCCACTGACACCCACATGTCCCCTGGAGACGTGCCTTCACTAGTTTGTTTAATCTGCCTCCCTGTACAGTAGGTAACACAGCCGTAATTGAGGTGTGGATAGAGCTGTGGGAGCAGATGAAAACGATAGCAGGTTTAATGAAAACTTGTCTGCGCTATAAGTCGCCGTGGATGACAGCAGTCGCTAAATTAATGTACAAAATGCTGCTGTGATAATAATTTTTTAAAGAAAAGTCTTCTGCTGCAATCTGTCAGTCCTTTGTTTCTTAATGTTTCCCCAGGCGATAGACGAAGAATCCTGCTCTAAAAAAAGTCAAAGTCAACAAATATCACTGTTGCAGTAAGGATTTGGAAATGTTGCTGGGAAAGTTGTGGCTCCCGTCGCTCTTCTAGCAACTTTTCTCAGTTTCCAGTGAGGCTGCTGATAAGATAATGAGTTATCTGAGATTAGAATACCATTAGCGGGCCTCGCAGTCAAGCAGATATTTGATCTCAACAACATATGACTTCCAAAGTTGTGCTGATACCTGAGACAGATTCCGCTTTACACTCCGTTTGAATTTTTTGATATGAAAACAGCAAGTGGAACTGTGAAAATGCAAGCATCAGATACTCTATCTCCCCCGGTTAGTGTCTCGCCTCTGTCTGTAACACGCTTGAACTGCTCTGTTCAGAACATACAGGGTGTCAATCATCGCCCAAATCAGCCTTTAGATGAGGCAAAAAATGAAAAAGGAACTAAAAGGATCCATAGAACTGAACTTGAATTAATTAAATATGCTGTATCGTACTCGCTCAGAGAGATTGCATCTGTCCTCAGATGTGTAAAAAATAAAACATTCTCAGATATCTTCTTAAACCCTATTATTGTAAGATACCAGTAATTAAATTGACAGTGTCATTAATTGGGTTGAAGATAACTTGTATTGAGTCGAGGACATCTTAAACTCAATTAAAGATATCTCTAACTCAATTAAAGATATTCAAATGCCATGTCCCGCAATATGCAATCAGCCCCTTTCTGGCGCAATAGTATCAGTTCACTTGTGCCCCTTTTACAAAGACTTAGTTGTACTTCTAAAGTTTTCTTTTTTATCGTTTAAAGCTTGACTTTTTCAAATAGATGTCACACTTTGGTGATGTCTATAGCTCTTTTAATGTGGCATAATTATAGTATTTAATCCGTCCTTATCCAGTGTTTGAAATAGAAGTGAAGATTAGACGCTTCTGACATCATTGAAAGGAGGCATTTAAAGGGGAAGCTTATAATTTTTTTGGGGGAACAAGGTATGCCGTTCTGTCTGTAGATCTTTGGGTCAAGCAGGGCCAGTGACACAACAGCCTCTCAGAAATAAACAGAAATGACTGGAAACAGGTGATTTGATAAGATGCTTTCTGACATGCACTGAACTCCAGTTAATGTCCGGATATTCTCCGGTAAGGCTGTATGTGAGAACTCAGCTGTCCAAATGAGACGCAATGGATACCACCATTATTTGGTCGGTAGATCTTGTTGAGCTGGTCATTTCAAGAGTAGCTCACAAGCCTATAAATTGTGGGCACCCCTGCTCTAGAGAATGTCCAAATGACCCTGTGTGAGAACACAGCAGGTGGATCCACTGCGAGCAAGTGGGTGTGTTGATGATGTTCCTAACACGAGACTGACGCAAACCTGAAAGAAAAAGATGAAAAGAAAAATTACAAATATCTCAGAATAAAAAAGCGGTGCCATACATAAGGAAGACACAGACAAAGATGTAAAGATAGTTTTTGGTGACAAGACCTGAAACTGGTTTTGATGTGCTGTAAACAAATCATATAATCTCCGCAGCAGAATTAACCTTGTGCCTCTGCCTGCTGTTCCACTCGTCACCTAAACGCTCCAGAGATTTCTGTGATGTTTTGAACAGAGCAGAGAAATCTCCTGCTGCGTCGTTCATTTGTCAAAGGTAAACTCCGGAGAATGTCCAGACCTAATCTGTGAAAATGATTTAAAACACTTTGAGCATTACCATTAAAATAAATATTCACTATACATAACAAACATGAACATTTTCATTATTTTCTGATGATTTTTTCCTCATTAATAAAAAAATCATCATAAAGCTGAAAATCAGTTCAAAGCAATCCATTTTCAGCCTCTCAAATACAAAGTTTTTCAGCTTTTTTCCTTTTCTTTATTTAATTGCAACTGGAAGACACTTTAGTTTCTGTTCTGTGTGCTGCTGGATGAAACAAGTTGATTTCAATCAGTCACCTCAGAAGAACTAGTGATCTGCATTTCCAACAGTTTCTTAAATAGTCAAAAGTAAGAGATAAAAACAAGTAGCAAAGTTGAGGCAGACTCTGGTATATTTTTTCACACTCTGAATTCTCTTTTCCGAATTTGCTTTGAAAGATATCCTCAATTGTCCTTAATAAAGAAACATGTGAGTCTCCTGGATAATTAAACAAGCCTACAGGTTTATGTCATGGCCACCAGTTTTAATTATTTCAACAAAAAGGTTATTTTCCATTTTATTGGCATGGCGGTTGGCTCCAATAAGAAGAAGAAGCCACCCAGAGGCGTGAACCAGAGCTGTAGCACTTTACAAACATTTAGTTGTTGCAGTTGTGAACAAACCACAGCACTGTAGTTGCCAAATTCACCCTGAATTGACCCAGACTTTGACTGTTAATTCACTGAAGCTGCAAATTGTAAAATTTGTTTTCTCGACAGCCGTGATCTTTCGCTTCAACCCACACAGAATTGTAAGCTCTTTGAGTGGATGCTTCCTACCAATATGCACCTTGGGAGTATCTTTTTATACTAACCTTGCATGTTTTTTATAAACAGTCTAACATTTTCAAATGAAAGAATGAATGGTAGTTTAGAAGCCAAGGCGCCAGAAACTCCAAAACTATGATCAAAAAAAATCTAAATAAGCCTTAGTTTGCAGCCCTCTGGTCTCATATCTCTTTGCATCATTTTATATCTTTCAATTTTTATAAAATTGTTCCAGGATAACGTGTATGACATTTCTAGCCTTTTAAGGATTGTTTTCCTATTTAGAGACCTGTTGCAAAAGATATATCTTAGCAAAGCCCATTTCCTTTGACCTGGTTGTATTAGAAGTGTTGTGTTCTTTGGACGATTTGCAGCTCTAAGATGCTTCTTATCACATCATGCTGTTTGCTATTATTAGATCCTCTGCCAGTGCATGGAAAAAGTGTCAAACTCTACAGCTCTTCTTCTCTATAATATTCAGGATTGGATGATTTGTAGGGACCTTTCAATTGTTTTCATTGAGTGGAATGGGTCTGTTATTTTCCTGATAAATGCTACCTGACCTTAAGTATCTGTGGATTTATGGTGAATCTGGGCTCACCCTCTCGTCCTCTTCCGTCTTCTCTCTCCAGGGCGCTGTGCCAGTTGTGGAGACAACGTGGTGGGTGAAGGCACCGGTTGCACTGCCATGGACCAGGTCTTCCATGTCGACTGCTTCGTCTGCATGACCTGCAGCACCAAGCTGCGGGGCAAGCCCTTCTATGCTGTGGAGAAGAAGGCGTTCTGCGAGCCTTGCTATATCGTAAGTAACTTCAGTGCTTTTTAAAACCATCGGCCCAGCACCATGTTTAAGCCTGGTTATTGATGAGTCTGGGGAGGGGGGGCACATTGGCAGCAATGTGCCGGGATTGTTCACATTTCAGTTCATCACCACACATCTTCATTTCCTCTTTTGTCTTTTTGGTTTTGATCCCTCCCGAAAAGTAGTTCCGCTTTCTCTGCAGCATTTACCATGAACTGCGCTCTCATGTTCAACAGATTGCAGTTGGCAGGTACACAGTCTAAGTTATTGAGTGAGAGAGAGAATTGCATTGATGCCACTTGCGAGTACGCTCACCGCTCACGAGTGCAGCCATAACTATGAGAACTTACTGTGTGGATGGTAAAAACTTTATGGATGGTAGCATTAGTGCACACGTGAGCCAATATTGCTGTGCATATAAATGAAGCAAGGAAGCAGCACATCGTGTTGGAGATCTCTCATGTTATTATGAGATTTCATCCTTTTTCTTTGGTTTCGTTATGAAAATGTAGTCGGAAAGACTTTGATATGACTAGATTGTTACAGGGAAATAATATGAGATAATGGTGAGGGCATTGGCAGAAGAATGCACTCTCAGAGCATACTTTTAGTTCTCACAGCAGCAGCTCTAGCTGGGTGTGCAGCTTTTCCGGTTATAAAAAAAAGCGCTTATATGTTGACAATTAGCTGGTGAGCATAGAGAAGCATTTAGCAGCTACATAGTTGGATACTATTCTCAGTAGTTTGGGGAGTGAATTCTGGACAGAAACACGACTCCAGATACATTTCAATGCTGCTCTTTGTCTGCTGGATGTGTTAACAAGCTGTTTGCTGACACATTAGCCATATCAGCTTCATAAGGTGATAATGTGTGAGCTTGATATTCACAGCTGTTCACAAGTGTTAAAGACGCTTAACATGCTTCAGAGCTTCAGATCTCACTGTCTTTACTTCTCACCTCTAACTTTTTCTAGCCGAGGATGTGATGGACACTTGTCATTTGATCTCCCTGTCCCTAATCATCTTTAAAGGTAAAATGTTGATACATCTTTGTGTGGAAAACAGAAAACAAATGTTCCTTTTCATTTTCTATCTAAATTTGACCAAACAAAAGAAGAAGTTAAAGACATTTAGTGACTGGTAGTGTGTTTCATTGCACAATATTATCAGGAAAGATCTGAAGGCACCACAAGGAAATCCCCTAATGTTGAGTTTCATGAAAATATATCAGTTCAACTGCTGGAAATGACGAGTTTTGTATTGTCAGCAATTTCATGAGTAAGTTTGTGGGTCATATCTGGAAGCTGAGAAAGGGAGGAAATGTGCAATGGGTCATTATGGAACTATACCAAATGCTGCGGATTTGGAGTCTTGAGTCTGCACAGGAGCGATCAGGGGATGGAGGCGCGGTAGTGAGGACCTATTGATATACGTGTCTGAATCAGTCTCAGCTGTCAACTGGGACATTTCACCACAATTTTATAGCATCAACTAGATGACAAAACTTGAACCAGGACAAACATTCCTGTGAAGACAACTACAGTGAATAACAGAAACCATATTTTAGAAAATCTTTCTTTAATGTTCTTTGATTTTTGTTCATGTCCCATCTGCTAACATGGATAAGAAAGGATTTATTACATTTAGTGTAGACAGATTAAGACGCTTTAGCTTCACATCTGGGGTGCTGTCATATTGTCCATCTTTTTACGTCTATGGGTTAATTCCTATTAGCCTCCTGGGACAGGAAGGTGCCACACTAAGCTATTTGTGTTCCACTTTCCAGGTTGTAGAAGAAAGAGTTTAAGTGGAAATAATTGTGCTTATACGAGTTTCAGTGTAGTTTACAATGTGCTAGTTAACGAGGAGGTTAAGGCTTTGTTTGTAGTAGATTAGAGATAGAGCATTGTGATGACCAGAGTAGTTACAAAACAAAAAGTTGTCCTAAAGAAATTAATTGGTTAGAAATTAATTAGAACACTGATGTTCTGGATTCTTCTGGAACAGCACATATTTACACACACATACAATTAATTTAAATCCCTTGCAGGATATGAGTTGACGTGCACTTTACCAGTAAATTCTCAGAGCTGAGCTACTGTACATGATGTTTAAACCAGCGACAGGCCATCTCCTAAATCACCCCCTCTCAGAGGCACTCACTGTGATTGTAGTTGTCTTGTCTGGAAGTTCTCCAACTCTGATACATGCGCTAAAGAGGAATGGGATAATTTAAGAACTTTATTTATGCATTTCATCAGCATAAATGTTCTTCTGGCACAAGATCAAAAGGATGGGGGAAATCTGAATTTCTTAATGAAAGTAATTTCTTCTTCTTTTATTCCCATCCTCAGGGTCATACGCCTCTGTACGATTAGAAAATGAACGTGAGTGTTGAGTCTCTGAAGAGAAATGTCATATCCCAGGGAGGAAGAGGAAAACTTCAAGTTATAGCCTCCGAGTCAGTCAGTCTAGGAATCTCTAAGAGCAAAATGAACATTAATGATATATTTTGCATTGTGTTTTTATCTGTATATTCTCAAACTACTCTCACTTTCCAACCTGCTGTTTTATATCTGTAGCATATAAACCCATTTTTTTTTATCTTGAAAAAGCACTGGAGTGATTTACAGTTGCACTTCCATAAGATTGGCCGACCTATAAGGGATACAGCCAGGTGACAAATTAAAATAAAAATCAATATTAAGTGTCTAAATATACCATGTGCCACCAGAACAGCTCTAATGCTCCTTGGAAGTTTAGAATTTTTGTCTGTGTGGAGTTTGCATGTTTACCCGTGTCTGAGTGTTCGTCTCCTGGTATTCTGACTTCCTCCAACTGTCTGAAGACATGCTGTTAAGAGACAAAGTGAACTTGCTGGCGATCAAGCTCATTTGAATTACTTATCTCACTTACTCATGTGCAATCAGACTATCTCACTGGGGTGGCTGTGGATTATTCACACTTTTCAGCTGAACTTCCCGACCTCTTCCACCTGTGGGCCCCTGAACCACAATGCAATCTGTTGGGAATCAGCCAAGTCAGTCTCCGAGTTCTGCCTGCCTAGATGGGGCGTATGGTTTCAGTTCCTGAGGGATTTTTGACCATCCTCACACATTACATTTGTACACTATTAGGAGAATACTGTGTCTCATTCCAAATATACTCCCTTCTCTCTCCAAGCAATACCCAAGGTCAGGTTGTAGATAAAGGGCCAACTAGCAGTACATTGTAGTGTCTATATTCAAGGTCTAGCTCAGATGCACCAGACAGAGATCCACCAAACTTGAACTCTTTTGGGTCTCGCACCAGTGGCAAGACATAAGGACAATGTGATTTAGGAATGCATACTTTAGGCTTAACTATCCAGTAGTATGTGAACACCTACATGTAACATAGAAAGTGACAGCAATTCTAGCCTTTCAAGGATATACTGTTAGAATGGGTAACGCACGGTGAGGGAGATATATGGGGAGGCAGTGGGAGACATCTTCGGACTTGGGTGTGACAATCGCTCATGTTACTCCGTTAGGGTTTGTTTAATTCACCTTCTGGTCTCCTTGATGCATCAAGTCAAGTAAATTATCTCTAGGTGTGAATGTGTAAAATGTTTGTCTCTGTATGTTGGCACTTTGATAAGCTAGCAACCTGTCCAGGGTGTAGCCAACCTCTAGCCCAGCGTCAGTTGGGATTGACTTCTGCTCCATTGCGACCCTCGAAGGATGATGGGTATATTTAATGAATGGATGAGGTTGAGGGAGGGGGCTTTTAACAACGTCAGTCCAAAATCGACCATAGGTGTTGAGATCGTCATCGCATCATCATCATATTTTATCGTTTATTTAAACCTTGTGATGAGATATTATTTGTCACTTTCCTAGTTTGACATTTTGGGAGAGACTCTCACTCACTTTATTTCAAAGGAAGATGAGCGCATTGATGCTACTTTCATGTCTTATGCTAAATATTAATCTAGAGAAGGCAGCTGGTTACAAACAGCAAGTGTGGCTCTGTCCAAAGGATACAGGAAAAAATTACAATACTAATTCAAGTCAAAATCAAAGCAGCAGATCCTGAGATATCTTTAGTTTTGTTTTGAAGAACACAGTGCCCCCATTTTCCAATTTAATCATGTCTTTATAGACTCCCCATGTTAAATATGTGAAGTTCCAAGTTACATACAATATGTGTGTTGTACATACATGTATTTGATTATAGAGTTTAAGTCAAAACTACACTTTTCAGACCACACAATAGATGTTCTGTTAAGACTTTTAGTATTAACTTAATGGAAACACATTTTATATTTTTAATCCCTAATGTAATGTACTCTAAGTGTGAAGTAAATGTTTGTAACTGCCTCTGGCAGTGTATTACATTTTGATGTAGAATATCTTACAGGTCTAACAGCTGCCTGAGGAAACGAACTGTTAGTAGAATCTGTACAATGTCAAATAATAATCTATTAATCCCTTTGCACAGAATTGTAGGAATACATTTTATGTGCCAGAGCGACTGTCATGCAATAGAGTTCTCTGCCCTGTATCAGAGTAAGGGATCAGCAGCTCCTTTATCTAGTCCAGAACTTTACATATTCTGCAGAACAATACTGGCATTTATATTAACAAGATCCATCTGTTCCTCTGGGTGATTTGCCTCATTCATTTGTCTAGATATATGATTCCCTTTTAGTAATGGGCAGGAACTCACCCCCATCTGTTATTATCTACATTCAGATTTTCCTACCTGCTAACTGTCAGGTGTACAAACCTCAGTCAGATGACTTGCCTGCAAATTGCAGGGCAGCACTCAGACTTTGTGTTCAACATTTCCCTGGCCTGAGTCCTTATCGCTGCTTATTTAAAAACATGATGATGTTGATAAACTCGACAGCCGCTCAGTTAAAGTCCAATTTTGCATGGAGTCATTTGTAATCGTGTTAATGTGCCAACATTGGCTCACCATTGTTTTTTTCTTTTCTGATATGACTCAGTTGGTGGTGTCCCACAGCTCCTGATACTCCCTGTTTGCATAGATGATAAGATTGAAAGTATGTGTGAGTGTGCAAACACCATCCAGAGAGCTGTCCATCAGTGTTATTGAAAGACACTAGTTTGGCTTTAGTGCATCTAAGTGCTTTCCCAGAAAGCTCAATTTAATTCAAATTATTCTTGAATGTATGTTTTCTGCAACTTTGAGCATCAATCACAGGGCTTATGGAAATCTACAAATCAGAATGGAAGACACCCAGTGGGGAAAGACAATATAACAGATTATCATTAACTGAACTTTTTATCTTTTTACAGCTCACAATCAAGACATTGTATCTAATTTGTCTCGCAAAATGCTACTGGCAAAAACATACAACATGTTACTACTGCAACAGTGATTTACGTTTAAGGTTTTGTACAAATGAATGAAATGAGATGTGATAAGTGAGCTTAAGCGGGGCTGGTAAGTGGGTTTATTATCAGCCTACCTGCTTTTGTGCACAGACATGGTGGTATCAATATTCTCATCAAAGTCATGACGATGTTGACAGTATGTTTTCATGTGTTGAACCAAAGGGCCTGCATGGGTTGATTCAGGTTTGTTCACATTAATCCTTCATACGCATGTAATCTTACCCACAGACGGCTTCATTGTGCGAGGCGTCAGTTTTTTTACAGTAAATTTTCACATTAAGGTGAAGAAACTTGAGGCTTTTTTAAGTAAAGGACACAGTCTCAGACAAATCTTGTGAGGGAAGTTATGAGATGTTACGCATTTAGGAAGATTGCTCCACTTTTGAGGTAAAGTGGTGTCATTTGACAGACCGAGAGTCCGTCTGGAAGCTTTTGTGTTAAAACACCAGATACAGACAGCATCACGTCCAGGTGAAAATGTATTTCCAAAGAAGTAGCCCTGCTGTAGAATGAAACCAACAGTAACAACACGTGTCACCAAATCTACCATAACATCGACTGATTGACTGATGGAATTACCTAGCAACTATGACCTTCTTTCTAGGCCCTGACTTTAAAAGATTCATTTGAGACATTTTCAAAAATTCACATAAAATGTTCATTGTGTTCTAGCAGTCATTATACCTTCCACTGAGTTCAAGCCACTAAATGCTATGAATTAGTGGGATTATTAAAGCCACTGCATCGCTTCGAATATTTAGTCTTAGAAATGAATAATAATTTTCTTCCTCCTTTCACTTCAGGAAGTCTGCCTGTAACCACGCAATCATATTATTGAACAGAGCTGAGAGCAACAGGGGCTCCACATCCATCTGATAGCTCAGCTGCTCTTTGAACAAGTTCAGCCCTGGGACTTGGTGTCACTGAGGTTAATTGCTTACACAGGGTATGTGCCCACTGTTCTTAAGTCCATTCGGTGCCGTGCATCTCAGCCTCATTACTGAAGCAGTTTATTGCAGATTTCAGCAGCTTCCCTCAGCCGAGTTGATGACAAGTTAATGAATTAATTCATTTAAAAATGGTTATTTATCTGCCCTTTGCATCTGGTTGGATGCTGATAAACAGATCCATTCAATCTGCTTAACTGACACCAGTGATTGGTGAAAAGGCTTTAGACAAGGCTCAGCTCCATGTAAGGGGCAGAATCACATCCTGGCCTTCCTGTTTATACTACCACTCCCTATGAATTCAGCGAAGCAAAGTGCAGTATTGTAATGAGACTGATGTAAGTAACACAAGGTCAAGCCAGGAGCAGAGCTTCATATTGAAAGAGCAGTAATAAAAAGATAGGGATTTGCCCACATAAAAACCTTAATCTATTTCTGCCTCTTTTGACAAAATTTCGGAGACCAGCAAGGTCACGGACACAACTTGCTTGAATGTAATTACGTTCATTATCTGGTGTTGTACCGTAGCTCAGTTATTTAAAATAAATGGGCTCTGGTCTCATTGGTTACACTTTGGGAAAGATTTTCCTTTCTGCTATTGAAAAGGAAGAAGTGCAGGGAGCAGTCCTGACCTGCCAGTCACCAGGAAACATTCATGATTGACTGATGAGCTTTTACCCTCTGCGTTTTATTTGCCTGTACTGGAAAGTAGTGATGTCGGCCTCATTGTACACCCATTCATCCGTCCTTCTTAACAGCTTTAATCCTGGGCTGCCTGTTTGTAATTCATTTTCACAGTTTTTTCAGCTCAAACTCTAACTATGCTTTTATGATTATATGCAGTGGCATTGATCCTTGGAGAAAGACACTGTTTGGTTGGAAACAAAAATCATGCAGAAATTAATTGCTATATGACTTTTTGAAAATCCTGCGTTGTCCTTAATAGTCTTGTAAAAAGTGATTGCTTTCATCATCAGAAAAAAAAATACCATAATTGTTTCTTGATCCATGTCAATGTCCCGTTCTTCAACCAAGGTTTGTGGAAATTCTTTCTTTAGTTTTTGTGTGAATCTGCTGAAAACAAACAAACCAACTCACCATCAAGGGTAAATGCTTTTTAACTTTTTAAGTAATAGATCATCAGAAATGTATCCAACGTATTGTTTCAGCGCCACAGTTATTCCACTTTAACTGAAACAATCCAAAGAGTGTGGAGAAGTGATTTTGATTCTGATTTACAGAGCATTTTGCAATGGGATCACACCAGCCTGTCAATTTGATGACGTTCTGACCCATGATTATTCACGGGTCATGTATTCAAGTATTCAGTCCTCATAAATCAGACCACACCTATCTTTGAACTCACTCTTTAGTTTGATCTCAATTCCAGTGCTATTGCAGGGCTTGCATCTGTTTGCAAGCAGGTTTGTTGAAATTGTTCACATAATCTTATTGATTAACAGGTTGATATTCTACAGAATATGTTGATCAATTCTGTGAAATATTTAGCAGACAAAATGTAATGTAGATAATTATGTAAAGTAAGTAAATAGTGAACTGAAATGTATGGATAGACACGTCGAATAAATGGTGAAAGTGAAAAATCTAATTTAAGCTTTACCAGTAAAAGTATATTTAGGAACAAACCAACTTAAACATTGACGAATATGAAAATCTTGTAACAACATCGATGTTTTATAGCTTCACCTAAAATCCACCTCAAATGAATTGAAATAAATGTTTTGTTGGTGAAGGGATACTTGAGTTCATCTGACAGCCACGTGGGCGTACATCACACTACAAAAAAGGTGAGGATCTACTGCTCGAGTTGTGTTTACAGAATTTTCCACTCGACTTCAAACGCACCATAATCATACGATCGAGATAGCAAAGGGAAGTTTCCGAGGGTGGCACAGCACCCAGAGGCGACAGGCTCGGTGCCAGCTGTATTGGGGCTCCTGGTGATGGATGTCCTCCACAGCACATCATATCCGACTATTCTCCCATCTAACAATGGGATATCCCCCAAGAACTCCCCTCAAGCTGCTGCTGTCATTGAGAGCGGAGATATACAATACATTCAATCACAGAGGATGATCTCTCTTCTCACATCCACTCACAGCACAACACAGAAACAGAAAGCCCATAATGTAGCTTCTCTGACAGTAATATGGCTCTAATTAGAAATGACTGCACACCACCCCACACACCTGTCACTCCTGTGTGATGGATATCCAGGTAGTCAGATCCAGAGGCTCGCAGCCAGCATGGTGCATTCAGGGTCCCCATATGCTCGTCGTTGCGCCGCTGTAAGTCGGCGTTGGCAGTGCTGCGTGTCTGGATGTGGCCACACAGCTGCTGCTAAGAGAACAGCCTGGCACATGCCGAGCAGGGACGACAGGTGTATTTGCACCCTGGTTTTTACTTGTCGTCTGTAGCACCATCGTGAACACACAGAGACTCGCTTTCTGCTGACTTCGTCATCAAATATTCATGGCTGTCTGCATTAGCTTGCAGAGTTCTAATTGAGTTCTGTATATTCAGACGTGATTAACTCGGTCTAATTCCTCAAAGGAGTGAGCCAATTAGATAGCACTTGCATGAATAGGATTTCACATCTTAGTA
Source organism: Pseudopleuronectes americanus (assembly GCA_038501795.1). Taxonomy (NCBI): domain Eukaryota; kingdom Metazoa; phylum Chordata; class Actinopteri; order Pleuronectiformes; family Pleuronectidae; genus Pseudopleuronectes; species Pseudopleuronectes americanus. The sequence continues at coordinate 4,936,401 of CM076724.1, forward strand.
CGTCTCCAGAATTGCCAAGACAATTATATGTGTGTATAATTCCGCTGTACAGTGGGTGTGAGCCCACTAAACTCAAGCAGGTCATTATTTCTTATTACCGACCCGCACTACAGGAAACATAGCCGTCCAATCCATCACCAGCAAGTGGATGAAAAGCCGGAGTGTTGTTATTAGAATCCACTGTTTGGACAAAAGACGAGAGAGCGATTCCAAACACCAGGCCCCCTAAACCGTCCTCATGTTTTTTGTCGAAGCGCGTTTCCTCAGGAGCGAGCGGGAGAGAAATATCCATGACCCAGTGCTGACCCACCACAATGTCACTCTAACTCATGCCATGAGAGAACTACTGCCGGGGTCTTTGTCAGTTTCTCTCTGTAACCAGAGCAGGAGACATTGCCCAAAGTCCAGAGGGGTCACATTCTGCTGCGGAGCCTGAATTTAAGGCACAGAGGCAGACAGGCAGTCAGGCAGGCCGGCCACTTTGCCTAAGCTGGAGAGAGAGAGATCAGGGCCCCCTACTGCCACCTTTTATTCTTTGGAGAAAGGCCTGAGTAAGGCATGATCTCTGTGTCGGCCCTGTCCCTTCATGTCGTCTTTACAATGACGCTCTCACGCAGCTAAGATAAGAAGTCTCTGGGAATAAATACAGCAACACAGCAACACAGCCGAGTGTAATAGAATGTATGAATATTTAAATCTCATTTGACGTTTTTTTAGTTTGTCAAAAGTTATGGGTAACCTGGCAGAGCAGCTTCTGGTGAGGAGGACGTCTGAGGCCGAGGCTGCTCATGAAGTGTCCAGGCCAAGACATAAAATAAATGTAAAGAAACAAATCAGGAGAGGAGGCTCTGGCATGTTGCCATCGTAATCCTACACGCGCCGCTCGTCCATAACCCAGTGTGAATTTATTACACAGACAGACTGAGCCGAGCACGGTAGACCTGCACCCAGAGGATGCAGGGCCATTCCAGGTCAGAGACATCGAAACCTCTTCGCACTCGTCCTGCCTGAGTGGCGGGCACACGGATGAGTGTCACAAATGCTCCGTCTGTGATTTACACGCCTGATACTTTCAAGGTCACTGATCCTGGGAGTCAGCAAACCATTAGGAGAATCACTTTCCACTGCCTGACGGGCTCACTCACACCCACACGTAAACAAAACCAAAACATACACACCTCAGTCATCTGCATCCAGGCAGCAGAGGAGATACGAGTGGGTGATTTACATAACATGCTTATAAGTGACAGGATTTTGTAAGGGAGTCAGGTCCTGTTAATATATCTTCATATGCTCACACTGTAGGCTGATGTCGAGAAACTGCACAGACAGATGGAGCGAGTACCTGGCACTGGAAAGCAATCGCAGATATAAAATTACATTTAAGTTGAATGTCAAGGGCCGGGGATGGGATGGTGTCAGGGGCCTCTGGTGAGAGTTGGACCAGGGGGGGCTGTTCACTTTTTAACCTTCGCAGGAATGGGATTTGGGAGATGATCATGATCACTGAACCCAACCAGCTGAAGGGAAACTCAAGTTGTCCTCACACACAGTCACACACTGACCTCTCGGCCTGGGCGACCTGAGCAGACCACAGATCAGGGAAGGGTGACGCTCCTAAAGTCTCTCCACAAATGTGTCGAGACTTAGAATAGGTTTCAAGGCCCCCCCCCCACACTCACACACACACACACACACACACACACACACACACACACACACACACACACACACACAAACACACACACCAAAACAAATCTCTGGCATTTTCTGTTTGCCACTATCTGATCTACGACTGACTTAAGTTAGGGTTAGGGTCTGAAAACACTTTCATGGTGACTGTTTTTCCATATCCGCTTTTTTTTTAAAATATGCATGAAGAGAAGCTGGTGCCAAGTCAGCTGTGAGTAAGGAAACTGTGTCTTTCTCGTGAATACACTTTAGACAACGGCTGATAAACTGCAGACTGTTGGGACCTTTTCCATCCAGTGTTGACCTTTACGTTTATAGTCTGCTGTGGAATAATTCAGATACTACATGGAGTTGGTATATTCAATGACAGGAATCTTTTAAATAAATGGTAAAGCATCTCCCGTGAGAAGCATGCAGCGAGTGTCAAAGGAGTTGCACAATAAAAGGTGGAGTGTGTTAAGAACAAAATAATTTGAATATCTTTTTAAAAAGGGCCACCCCCATCCACCGAAAAAAGAAGTGAAACAAATCCCCAAAATTATTTCTGATGTTTTGATATTGTCAGAGGTGTCATAACAGTATTTATCCACTTATAATAATTTGACGTTTTTATAAGATGTGCTTCCTCTCTTTCTCGCTGAGAGTTGAAAAGGCGAAGATTGATACAACCCTCATATATGTCTGCTAGATATAAAGCTGCAGCTGCACTGCAGGACTTAAATGTAATTGATGGCTTATCCACACTCAGTAAACCGAGACCTGCTGTCATATCAGAAAGCATGTGTTAGAGTACTACCTGTTACCGTTAGTAAGGTTGTGTTTATTATATGTCAATTCCGTTATTTATATTCAAAGTGTGAAACTGCTCCTTTACAGTTTGATAAGACTTTCATGGTATCGTGACGTCAGTTTTGTTGAGCCGTCCAGTTTGTAACTTTCTCACACTTTCTCTAAAGTATCGCTCATTATGAGTCATGGTTTCCTCATCTCTCTCCTTTCCCACTCATCTCTCTCCTTCTTTAACGTTATAGCACTTTCTGTTGAAATATACGCCACCTGAGTGCATAATTATATAATTGTAGATAAAAATATTTTTCTTTGTCCTGCTTGATTGACCCATATTAAGCCATAAAAAGGGAGAAAGGCTGCTTGTCAAGGTTCATTAAGTCAACAGACACCTTCCCTCGGGAAGGAGGAGGGTCAGTGATTTGACTCATAGTTCACGACCGAGTCAGAATCTCTTATTCACTGTGGAGGAAACCAAACGCTGCAGCAGATTTGTCTTTCGAACAAGACCTTGTTAGAAAACGCAGAACCACCCTCGGTAGGGTGTAGTTAATTCACACAGCATGGCCTGGCACAAACCAGCACATTCTTTGAGGGTGCAGGCGCACGCACGCACACACACACACACACACACACACACACACACACTGAATCAGATCATCTGTAAATTTGGCTCACTCTGAGTTCAGCATGCCAGGTCATAAATCGCGTGCAGTCTCACTGATCTCCAGCCTGCCTTCTGTCAGCCCGACTCGGCCACGTGAAAAATAAAAGAACAGATAGGTATAAAAATTTGTGTTGATGTGGTCGGAGGAGAACAGCTTCAAGTTAGCAATATGCCACAGCGGATTTCCAGCTGTTCGCTGTTACATCAGATTTGTTCCAGCATTGCTGAAAAAATGACATAGTGTAAACTTAATTATCTGTAATATTTTGATTTACAATGAAAATGACCCATAACTAGTCTATTTTGGTTAATTGATTATTATTTACATAAGTACACAAACAAAAATCCCAAACATGCGATGGTTCCAGCCTCCATGTGTGAGGATATGTAGTTTTACTCTCTGTTGCATTATAGCAACTGACTTTTAGATTATTAGTTGACCCAAAGATATTAAAGAAACTTATCTGAAACATAACTATGGGCTATTGGAAATTAAATTAGGCGTTAGGGTTAGGGTTAGGGTTATTGTCTTAAGTTTTATAGACCAAATAACAACTAATCGATTAACTGTGATAATCAGATAATTTGGTAAAATAATTTATGTTTCGACTCAAATTTTTACTTATTTTAAATATTCTAAATAAGTCTAGAATCAGAAAATATTCATCATTTGGTCCAATCAAGTAACAGGTTATGAGCTTATTTACAGTAAAATCTGTCAAATGGACTCAAACAATTACCATTGTTTAAATATAATTAATATACAATATAAGACAAAATTACTCGGATTTGTGTGTGTCGGTATGTGTGTGTGTTATTTCACCATCTGTGTTTCTTTCTCAGTCCGTCAGGCCTGTGTCTCATGTTCGGAGCAGAGCACATGGGACCTCTTAACTCCCTCTTCAATGCTTTGTTTGCCATCACACTCCTCATTCTAACAGACAGCTGTGTCAAATGTTGTTTGGGGGCCCTATGCTAAATAGTGGGGAGCTTGGCTGGGGTCTGTTTGGTGTTTGAGCATGGGAGCACTTTGTGGCAAAAGAAACAGCTCACGATGAGAAAAGGGGGCCACAATTGACTTTAGAGCACTCCACTCACCCCTCAGTTCAGCAAGAGGCTGTCTGACCTAAATTCACTTTACCTCATCTGCCTAGACATTTGTTTAGCCTTCTGGGCAAACACTTAGAGAAATGTATGAGGGAGAGAGAGGGAAAAAAAAGGAATACATATGCTTGAATACATCACATTTAGTCAGGGGAAAAGCTAAACCCGGACATCTGCAGACATATACAGCCCTCTAGTGGCCATCTGCAAAGGACCTGGATGTGTGACAAAGGGCTTGAAGTGATTTATGCAGAATTTCCTCAAGCATCTGTGGAGGTTGCACCCGGACACTGACCAAATTTCTGCACGTCTTCTGTTTTGACATCAGACCCAGGTTTCTGTAACAGCGCTAATAAATGTTACCTAACATCAAATAATAGGAGTCACGAGTGAATTAAATAAAAGCAAAACAACAGAGGCTTAGCAAAATGAATGAATTGAGGTCATAGAATATTACCATCAGGGAGAAAGAGAGAAATTTTGTCTTTTGAGTACTGTACTCATTACAATGGCCTGGAGGAAGTGTGTGCTGCGAAATCATATGCTCTAGTTAAGCTAAACAAGGGCAAGGTATTCCCACATGAAGGACAGATGAGAATAAGTAAGTGGAAATCCAGACAGATGAGTAAGAGTTGAGGATGCTTTAGTGCTGTTTGGCCTCGGTATCTCACTCACATTCTCAGGTTGCAAATATATTCTCTCTCTCCTTCTCTCTCTCTCTCCCTCGCTCTCTACCTCGCTCTGTCTCTGTGTGCGTGTGTGAGGCAAACCTCAAGGGTTCAGTGCAGCGAGCTCATTAAAGGCTTTATTCCACTTCCAGGATCCAGCAGGATTGCAATATGGACATTGTTTATACACAAATGTTGCCCTGGGAATAATGTTTATTTCTATTACTGTCTTGGAGGGGGAAAATAAATAAATAAGGATCCAGAGCTTGTCTGCGCACATTGCTTTTCATGAAATAATGCCTCTCCAAGAGTGCTTTGAAGAAACGGCTATTTTTCAAACCACTTCACTGCAGCCTGGAGTCATACATCAGCTGCTCTCATCTTCAGTGGCACATGATGGTGTTGTGAGGAGGCCTGAGAAGCAAAAGTCACAGAATGGCACCACACAGACTCATGTCAGAAACTGTTTCACATTGTAGTCTCACTGAACCTCGTCCTCGGAAGACGCTCCGCTCATTAGCATATATACTACAAATGTCACTGCGCGTCCTCCGCAGCCGGACGGCGAATGGCTCAGAGTTTATCTCAGCCGAGCGGTCACAAAAGTGTCATTCTAAACGGCAGGACCCGGCGGCACGTCTGGGAGGCAGCTGATGACGCAGCACAGTGTTGCTACACACCCCGAGCTGTGTTTGGAAACACTGAGGCAGCTCACTACTACAGTGGGAGCCAATGGGAACAGCTGAACCGTGAACTCTTTAGCTCAGCCAAGCGCAGAAAGAAGGGGGGAGAAGAGAGACACACAGAGATCCAGGAAATGCCTGAGCAAGCTGCAGTGACAGCGAAGCCCATCAGCTCACACACAGCCACATCAGGCCGCACACTGATCACACTCACATGATATATCCATCCCCCTGTAATTGCATTGCTGTTTAGAGAGGCGGTCATTACTTATAAAATATCGAAATAACGAATGGCGTCTCCCGGCAGATATTAGGAAGAGAGATGCCACAGATAAGTCAGAGGCGGGCGGCCGCCACATCTAACCCCCCCGCCCCCTCATTTGTGGGCCGCTTGCCCAGTCGCCTGGCTGCAGAAAACCTGCAGTCATCACAAAGTGGAAATATTTACTGCTCACACTCTTGCATATGGGAGGATGGAGTGTGGTTGGGGGCAACTGATAAATGACTGTGTTTGTGTTTCGAGGGGAGTGCTAATCAGATTCCTTCAGCTTCAGAGGCATCTGAGGACAGCTGAGCTAAAGGTAGCGGGCGAGGATTTATTTGTGGCACAGGCTCCAGTGGAAAGAGAGCCACCACGAGTGTAACACAGGAAACGGGAAGTTTGAATTCACAAAAGATACGCAGGAGATTTTAACAAAGCTTTCATGCTGTGTAAATTACTGCTGATAGTACACTATCACCTAAAGGCCCATTGAAAATGACTCATGAGAATCACTCCATTCATGGTTTGTTGTGTAAACAAGTGGGTGTATGTGTGTTTGTTTTTGCAGAACACCCTGGAGACCTGCAACATCTGCAGTAAGCCCATCATGGAGCGCATCCTGCGGGCTACAGGGAAAGCCTACCACCCTCACTGCTTCACCTGCGTGGTGTGCCACCGCAGCCTGGACGGCATCCCTTTCACCGTGGACGCTTCCAACCACATCCACTGCATCGAGGACTTTCACAAGTATGACATTCAGGATTTCATCCGATTAAAAGCTGCACCAATCAATATGTTTTCTATTATCAACCAATCAAATAGCTGTGTATAAAATGAAAAGGGGTCACGTGTTGATGAACCCAAGAATTATCATCTGCCTCCGTTGTTCCTATTTTCATCTCATTGGTTGATTTTTATTTTTATGGCCTTAAACGTTATGTGGCTGCATCTGTCTGCTTCACTACAACTTCACTTTTCAAATCCACATCAGCAGTTTACAGTGAAATAAAGTATCTGACCTACCAACTATATCAACACTTAATAACTGACATTTGGTCAGATAATTCCCTCAGGAGTTGGAGGAGACCAAACCAAAGAGTGACTATTAGATGAACTTTTGGCTGGAGTAAGGTTTGATTGCCGTTTCACAACCTCTGAATACTTAAGAGAAAACATTTTTTGTTGATTGTTTGTATTGTAGTTCGGTAACCAGCAGGCTGCTGCTATCTCTGATATTTGTATTTATTTAATCATTGCATTAATCAAAGGCTTCAGCTGAGCACAGTACATCTGAGGTGCTTCAAAAAGTCACAGCCTCCAAAATCTGTTGGTAGCTATTGTGATCCTATGTTAACATGCTAAATAGACAAGACCCATTAAATACCTGTGGTCGATGCTAGTTGTTTGCAGTTTTGCTAAACTAAACACATCCTCTTCTTAAACTTCTATTTAGGCAAGTAACTAGCATGCATCACAAATCACCTAAAGTGATGAACTCTGCAGTCTCCTCTGCTCCATGGAGAATACATGTGTCGTTCATCTGTCCTCATTGTCCAGACACATGACAAACAATAACAAAGGGAAGGTTGCTTTGTGTCTCCCTGATGTGTTACTGTTTGCTAACATTATAAGATGGTCATACAACCAAGCTGCTTCAGTATCCTTAATTGACATACAAAATTATTTATATATATATGGAAGTTGTGTTAATACGGATCTTCTTGCTTCCTTTTCTTGAAATACTGCAAACCATTTCACAAGACCACTGACCTTATGAGATGCAGCAGTGGACATGAATTGAATAGTAAATTCCTGCCATTGTGTCACACTCTGATTGCACAACCGCCACCTTACCAGAAATGTTCCCTGACTCAGTGACCAGAAGGGAAACAGAAGTAAACAACTGGCTCTTGCTGTGAGTGCACAGCGTTTGCTGTATGCAGTGGCTGCACTGGGCTGTTGTTTAATTCCACCTGACAAGTGTGACCTCAGCAGTGTAGCCCTCTGTGTCGAGGAACAGTCACGCCGGAGCTGTTTCTGTTTATGATTGTCAGGCACTGAATGCGCTTGTAGAAGAGGTTTTTTTTTGCCACTCAGCGTCCGGCCAGTGGACGGGACCTGAAATCTCAGCATGCGTTTCAGATCCTCATTACATCTATTACTAGATCGACCTCTTCCTGTTAAAGGCATTTCCTAAGTTACCAGTTTTAAGGCCTGTTCTGTAAATGCTGCTGTGAGAGTCAGTTACAATATTTGTTATAGTCTCACTATTTGTGGACATTTCCTCAAAACATTCTATTTAAATGAAGTATTTCAGAGAAGAGCAGATTTATCTTTTAGTTTCGTCTCAGTGAGCTGTTAAATAATTAAAAGGCCTATATGTTAGTTTTTGCTATTGCTACATATCCGACATTAGCATTAACAGCTTTTTACTTAAAAAAAATGCTGCAAGCTCAGCATCAACCTTCTTTCCGGAATGAAGCACAACCAATCCGAGTGACAAAAGGTTTGAGGTTGTGTATCAACAAACATTGTAAGTCCACTTGTTTGTTCTTAATTTTGAGAACATAAACCATTGAAGTAATTTAATACTGTCCCAGTTCAACAGTCACAAGCCTGTTGTTGAGGTGCTCCTCTGTCACTCATCATAATCAGACCCGCCCCAGTTTAGATAAATGGATGTGATTGGCAGGCGAACTCAGGAAGGGGATATCTGATAAATTCTAAACATGATGACCTCACTGAATGGTGTGGTTCATTATTTTTGCTCTTGTGTGAACAAATCAAACACAAATGGATTGATCAGTCAGTGCAGGGATTCCCAAACCTGAGGGGGTGGAAGAGAAATCTGAGGGTACATAAAAATCAAGTGTTTGCATATGAATTGGTCCTTTTTTCATATTTGAAATCTGGATAACCTTGTCCTTTTGACCCCTGAAACCTATTAAAAAATAACACAAAGAAATATTACAGTCAGTTGAAATGGTTATGGCAAAATGTGTAATGCAAAGGTCAAACATCTTTTATTCCAGCATCTCAATTGTTGGGATTATCAGTTTATTATTAGTTTTCTTGCTGTAAACTCAGGCTCTGATAGAAATGTTGCACCAACAGGCCAATTAATCTGAAATCCTAATGCTGCTTGTGTTGCATACAGTCAGGGAAAACCTCTCTCTGTCAAATAGTGAATGAGGAGAGTTCCCCTCTCAAAAAGTGCAATTGTCTCAAATGAAAGATGACATAACGTCACATTATATTCTGTTCATTCTCACAGGAAGTTCGCTCCACGCTGCTGTGTGTGTTCTGAGCCTATAATGCCAGCGCCGGGCCAGGAGGAGACCGTCCGTATTGTGGCCCTGGACCGCGACTTCCACGTGCAGTGCTACCGCTGTGAGGTACGTGTGGTGTGTTCATCAGTCCTGGTATGTGAGCACCCTATAATTAGCAGTGGTCGTCATGTACCACAGCTACAAGTGACCGTCATAATAGCAGGAAGGTGTAAGGCATGGTGTACATACCCATCCACAGGGTCACCTTTTTAGCAAGACGAGTGAATCATTCCTCCCCTACCTGCCTCAAAATAGCTTTTCATCTCTCCACTGCAAAGTTCATGGACTTACATAGTAACCAATCAGTCAGCCGTCGCTCGCCGGCTGATAAGCTGCACATTACGTGCCCGGCTAAAAGAGAAGTAACGTGTCACATTGTCAAAGAACTATTTCAGTGTGAGAACACAGAGCATTTGGCAGACATAAAGGTCAAATGAAAGCAAAGCAGATTAGTTCAGCTGAAGGGGCTCAGCAAGAGAAGAAGTGTGTCACCAGGGAGACATGAGTAGATGGAGTTGTAATTCTGTGTTTGTGTGTGTGTGCGTGCATGAGTGTGAGAGAAAGAGAGAGACAGAGAGGGGTTGAAAGTGTCACAGGGAATGAGATAATATTGCTTAAGCAATTTGTTCATCATAATAATGCGAGTAAAACAACAAAATAAACAATTGACAGGTTGATTCTGAGGGCAAGAGTCAGATATAAGATCGACATATTCTCATTTAATAAAGTGACATTTTGACAAAGACTTTTAGGCTTTGTCACGTGACCAACGCAGAATGGAACATGGTTTATACAGAGGCCTTCTCTTTTGCACCTTTTGTTTGGTTCAACCTTATAATAAAAACATTTTCAATAAATTGTTCTCCCATCACTCAATATCCCAAATTTAGTCAAACTGTTTTTTTGTAAATGTGTGAAAAAAACTGAAATATCATATTAGTTGCGATGTCATACAATTGTCCAATGAATTCGAAGAAAACTTTTGAAATGTCAGAAAAATATAAATAATTTGAAGCAAATAAAGTAAGCTACTTCTGTTGTTAGAAGGTTGCAGGGAATCACCCAAGTCATTAGAGTAAATCCTCTGAGGAACATGAATGCTATTGCAATCCATCTAATGGTTGTTAAGGTATTTCAGTCTGGACCATCATTGAGGACCGACCAGCTTCCATCCAGCTCGCTGCTAGCATGGTTAAATATTAGTCATATTCACATAATTTCATTCTAAATCTTTGTTCCAAGTACAAACACTTAAACATAGGTTTAAGATCAACATCCAAACAAATGGTGAGGCTGTAATAATCAGCTGTTGCTGGTCCAGATTCACCAGCTCATATAAAACCAAAATGCTGTCTCTGAGTTGGGGACCCTCCTGTAGGTTGATAGTTTAAACAGCTGTAAATGTCTCATTCAGGGAAGGAGCTCAGCGACTGTATGAAGGTGTGGAATCGGAGAGTGTGGCTAATGGTTGTTTGTGTTTGTGGACTTACGGAGTATCTGTGTCCTGCAGGACTGTGGCTCTCTGCTCTCAGAGGGGGACAACCAGGGCTGCTACCCTCTGGACGGACACGTCCTCTGCAAAAACTGTAACTCCAGCCGCATCCAGGACCTCACCGCCAAGACCACCACTGACCTCTGAACAGGCCGGTGACGGTCACCTCCACTGTGATAACCCAACGCTTGCTCGCTCTCTCTCTCTCTCTCCTTCACTCCCTCCCTTCTCCCAGGCATACCCATCCACAGATGCTTGCATTCACCATATATATATGAATATATTCTATATTCAACTTCAGAAACAAAAAATACCATCACATGTCACCTGCTTATATTATCTATAGACTCAGTGCAGTCACAGAAGAGGAGACAGTACTTGTGTCTCAATTCAGGGGCTGTCCTACTTTGAAGGCTCCTTTAAATGCTTCCCTCCGCCCACCGAACCATATCCATAAAGTTCAGTAATTTTATATCTCATTTGTGGTTTTTCAAGGGGGTTATTTGCTGCTTCTGGCCAAGAAATATTCCTTCACATAACCCACCACCGTCCACCACCACAAAGCCAAAGTAAGGGCAGCATTGGAGGAGCTCATTTTCAAGATTTAGTTGTTTCTGGACAGATCTGTGTTAAATAATTTTCCCCATTCCCAGTCTTAACATTAAGGTACTATTCAAATTTTTTTTAAATGGTGTTAATCTTCTCTTCCGACTCGCAACAAGAGAGCAAATAATCGTATTTTCCCAAAGTGTTAAACTGTTGCTTAGAATCACTCTGAATCCATCAGTTACAATTTACATCATCACTCAGTGTTATTATCTCATATCATAATTATCCTCAGCCTGTATCTTCCAGCCACTGTGCACATCCATGCGTTTAAGCATGCAACCCAAATTTTACACACTGACTGGTTCTCGTGATCTAAAATGTGAGAACATGCAGAATGTGTGACACATGTGCCCTGCAGGTGAAGTGGGTGTGTGTGTGTGTGTGTGAGTGTGTTCAGAAAAAGCCACGGCGCGTTCAGTAAATCATTTAGTTTGTTCTTTCATCTTTATTAAAGTGCACATGCACAGACAGCACACACAGAGGGATGTTATTACACAGTGAAGCTTATTATTATAAAACAGTTCTGTATAACTGAACACCAAAGAATTGAATTCAAGCTACCATGTGTTGTTATTCTATTTGCAACTATGTGAAACATTTCCTTCAGTGTGTGGCTCGTCGGAAACACAACAGACACACAACAAAATCTGCAATAGGCGGCTGTTCTTCTTCTTGGTTCGGTTTATCGGCGGGTGGCAACCAATGTCAAGGTGCGTTACTGCCATCCACTGTGTTGGTGCACCGGTCCTGGAGGTACTGCAATGCCAGGTCCATAAATGCAATTCTCCTTTTTTAACATAATATTGTCTCTGTACTTTCCTGTAGACTTTGCTTTGATATAAACAGCATTTAACGTTTGTGTTGGCCTGAACTGTACAATCAAGACATTCCATTCATAGAAACGTGGCTGGTTAGAGCAGATAGACCACAGATCATTCACCATGCCATGGATTAGATCAGGGACTGCACTCCAAGCAGTCTGGCAGGGAAAACCAATATGACATGGCTATGCAATTTTTAATGTTAATTGCATTGACACTTTATAAGAAATTTTTATGAATAAGGAAATATTTTACCTGTACAGATCCACGCATAAGTGTCCTTATAGTAATCCTTTAACCCAGACTATGCTGGTACTGTGTGACTTTGTGCGTCACTGTGCTGTGTGTCAGTATTGATTGTTCCAGTGACGCGTCTTTTATATCTAGTGTTTGTTTAACGTTGATGGGCGAAGAAGGGACCTTTCCCAAATATGATTTTTTTGTTGTTGTTATTGTTTGTTCCACTCAAGGTGATGAACCAGTAGTTTGACTGCTTGATTTGATCTGAATTAATGTGACATTTAAAGATGGTGAGTTCAATGTACCCTGTGGAATTTTCACCACTTTTTGAATCTAGTCATTCCTGTGTGAGACAGTGAGGGAACAAAGACACACAAAATGAATACAAAACAATCTCAGAAACATGCAAAGAGATGTAAAATTACTATTACATGGATTTTAGTGTGGGGATGTGGCATTTATGTAGGAGGGCTCAGGCACGTTTGTACATGCACATCATCCAAGGGTCCAAATCCGTGGAGATAGGAATCACAGTGCACGTGGGTAATATGCCACAACACTAAACATCTGTTTTCACACCATTCCACTGATCAGCAATAGTGTCAGTGATGCAGAGATGACTACACACCTGGAAAAAAGATCTCAACATTCCACATTTTACATTATTTAAACAGTTTTGTGATTGCAAAATATTTTGATTGAATGGAAATCAATTCAGAATCTTTGTCGGAGGATACACACAAAATATTTTGATGGTGAACTGTGATTTTAAGCCAAACTTCATCATCCACAGGGTACATTGAAACACCACAGACAATGTTATTCATACTGGTTGGCCAGTTCATTATCTGGACTGGTTGCTTACAGTCTAACCACATCAGGCCACTAAGAGTATTTCAAAACCCCTGATTACAAATGTCCTGTGCATGTGTATTTATAGGTTATGAACATTATAATTTCCAGAGACTTCTCTCTACTTCTTCTTTCTGTCTTCCTGTCACATTCAGTTTGGTGCCATCTGGATATGTGATAGAAAGTGATAAACGAACAAATGAAACTCTATTTACTTCATGTATTAATCTGTAACTGGTCACAGGAGACTTGACAGACCAGTTTGCGTGTGGCACTATCTTGCCAGGGTAACACAATGTAAATGTATGTGCTAATAAGATCTTTCATTAATTAAATATGATTACAACAAAATTGCCTAGAGCAGAATTATAGGAAACAACTGAGTTTTGAACATTCCTTAACATCCAGTAAAAACTTGTGTTTGAGCAGAAGGTGAGAAGGTGGCACAGAGTGTGAACTCTGTTTATTTGGTTCTCAGACGCAGACAGAAGCAGCTGCACACGCCTCGAGCAGGAAGCCAGGGAAGGCTGCTTCTGTGGAAGGTTAGGCAACCTCAACTCCATATCCTGAGGAATTTATTTCATCAATATCTGACGCGCATATTTAGCCAGACAGTTCATCGGTCACAGAGAAAAACCCACAGACAACGAGACCCTCGCAGCTGAGGAGAATCATCTCCGTGCAGCGGCGGAGAAAGACTTCTCAGTGCGTCTTAAAAACATGTGGAAGTGTCTCAAAGGTGTCACAGAACTCCAGCTAGTCAGTCTATTTATATCCATCCTGAGCATCTTTTATAATGTTATTAGTGTTTCTCAAGTAACAAGCAAAACTTTTATTCTGCTTATTCTGTCTCCTCTATCAAACCAGCTACATCCTGTCCACGCTGACTGTGGCCATTTGACACTTCTGATTACATCTGGTTGCCAGGCAACAGAGGACACAAGACAAATACACACTTTATATATCATTATGTCACTTACTGTACGTTGCTAGGTTTCAGCTCAGAGATGTAGCTGGGGTTCCGACGGAGTTAGCATGTGATTATGACCTGCTGTGATAATTAGACAAGCAGTGGTGAAGGTCACAACAAGAGTTTTACATCCGCTGATGAAAACCCAGAGGGAGATGTTGAAGTGACTCAGGAGGCAGAGAAAACAATCAACCATCACCGCAGTCGATGAATTTCGAAAAAAGTAGTACAGTGGTGCTCATTTGAAATTATTCTTCAGGAGTCAGGTGCAGAGTTCCTTCAGTCCTTATCGCCTCAGTTTTGTTATTTTTACACTGTTGATGCCTTCAAGAGTTGTTTAACTTCGTTTGTTACCGTCTGAGGAAGCTCCATGTAACGATGTAGTTCATATCTTTGCAGAGTGAGACCTCTTACATCAAACATTTTAAATAAAAACAATGAAACATGCAGAAAACTTCTTCACAACCCATGATGCCAGAAGAGAAGCCAATTGTTGTTACGATGTGTTAAAGGGACTTGAATGCAGTTGATGAAACTGAACATTACTGTATAAAAACTTAAAATATTTAACCAATATACAAATGTGAGGTCATTTAGAGCTTTGCTAAAATAAAATAATATTAACAGTGGATTCAATATTTAGGTGTAATGTAAAACGCGTCGCTCCTGGCGATGATCCTTCAAAGAATCGTCACCAGATTTTGCAGTTTCACTCTTTAGTGTCTTCCAGCTCAATGTTTTGGTTTCATGTTGTGAACCTTAACTGGTTTGGTCCACACTCACTGATCTAACTATTTAATTATCCCCTCATTAAGTGATAATAGCCACTTCTATAAAACCTTTAACACAAGTCGCAACACCAGAGTCGCCATAATACTAATCCTGATGAAGGTCTTTAGTGGTTTTAGGTGTTCAATAAAATGTTGTCAGTATTTAAAATGATCTTATTAGCATGTCTTTTACAAAGTGTACCCTGGTCTGGCCCATGAGCACAGAAGTGAATCTATGCTTTTGTTTTGCATTGTGCCATCACAGCTGTCTTACACACGTTTGTAGGAGCACCTCCGACGTGAATCCAAGACGTCTGATGCTTTTTTTAAAAGTATTTGTTAAGTGTAGTTGTGTTGTGTTACCGTCTTTGTGTGTGTAAAAGTGCCCTCGGCTGAGCTGCACTGAATCACTAAATTGTTGTGTTTCAAATGTCGCTCTGCCTCGCTCAAAGATGTTGCCTTGTTTACTTGTGTTTTGCCAAAGTAAATAAACAGGCTGCCTTTTGTTTGTGAGTCCGTACAGTGGGTGTCTGAATCAGGTGTGGTGACTCTAAGACCAGCAGCCGGGTCTGAACCGCTGCTGTGTGTGAGAGAGAGAGAGAGCTTGACCCCCTGTTGATAAAGTTAAGCGTCTCATCTGTTCTTCATCATTGGAAGGGGCATGTACTCAACTGTTGTTTTCTCTTCTTCAATAAAAAGCTTTTGCAACAGCATCCCTTCTCTGCATCTCTGTGTGCTCCCAGTCTTCTTCCTATCACATCACATGAAAGGATATTTGAATCTCTCTCTGATTCAGGGAAAGCCCCCCCGCCCCCCCCGTCGCTGGTTAACACTTGCTCTTTGGCTCCTGGTCCGTTCGATTTCCCCCCCCGGTAATGAGCTCGCTCTCTCCGTCTTCTCCTGGCGCTCCGCTGAAACCTGGCGGTGACCTCCAGAGCAGCCTACCTGCAGATGAAAGAGATTTATTTCCAACAAGTGTAACCCAGGGCTCCTTCTCTCTCTTCAAGAGTCATTTAAAAGCCCCTCAGTGGCTGCAAATGCCCCCATGCTTACACAGCGCAGATTCATTTCCTCCCTTCTCATGCGGCGCTCTGTAGTGCTCTTTAGTTGAATTGGAATCACCTGCTTAATAGAAATCCTACACTCGCAATAGTCTTTTGAGTGTACATCTGGGACAGCGGTTTAATTACCACGGAGATACAGTGAGCGGTGGCCACCATCAGCAAGTCTGCGTACTGCTGCCATCAGCGTGATGGAGTTCTGAGAATAATTTAAAGACCTCCTGAAAAGACTTTTTTTATTTCATGTCGCCTTTCCAAGAGCCGCTTGATTTAATCCTTTCCATTTGTCATCTTTAGCTGTGTGCCACATGTCAGCAGTAAGTCACGAGCGGTTCATTTCAATCCTACAGATTCCTCATTTGGAACGGCAACCTGAAGGGTTCAAGCGGAGAGAAAGGGAGTTGTTGGACAAAAGGAGGAAACCCGTATAATATTTTAAATGTCAGAGACAAATTAGCTGCAGAGTTTTGTGACGTACATTACAGTTTGAAATCAAACAGAAATATTTATCCACAACCAGTCTGGTGCTGACAGTAAACAGAGCAGTTATATCATCAGCTTGTTGCTGTCCTCCCTCTGACGTGAACTGTGACCTGTAAAGTGTGCGTTCACCCCCGTGTTCCTCTTTAAGTAAAGTGAAGATTAAGGCACGCCGGCAACGTGGAGATTTCCTCGTAATTTTTTGCTAAATATGCTGCAGGCCACAGTGTGTGTATGTGTTAGTGGTGTCTATTCGTGTCTGTCCCTGTGTGTGTCCGTGTGTGTGTCCGTTTCTGTGTTTGTCTGTATGCGTGTGTTAGTGAGATTGTGCGTTAGTGCGAGTGTGTGTGTCTGCCTGTGTGTGTGTGTGTCTGTTTGTGTGTCTGCCTGTCTGCCTGCGTGTGCGTGTCTGAGAATGAGAAGCCCTGCAGCGGTTTAGCCGAGGACTTGCTTTACTGCACATAAATCTGGTGTTTACAAACAAATTGATGAGTGATGGGCCCTCCAGCCAACATGATGTACCCACCAATTTCTTCTTCTGCATAAAATCCCAGCGTCAAGTCTCCAGGGGCCTGCTTCGGCATTTTTGAATGTCTTCTTGTAATATGCAGAATTATGGCTTGAATGATTTACCAGGAAGCAGAGATGAGCACAAGGGAGCAAAATGGGCCACTATCATGCATAATCTCACACAATGTAATTTAAATGAGGTTGTCATATGGTCAGATTTACATAACATTACAATGTGGGCCAACATTGCAGGGCTCTGAGCTTAATGTTATTAGCTTAAAAGTGATTTCCCACTGTGCATTTGCATCAAGAGCATTGATTTTGTGCATCCTTGAGTTTGCTGAAGATAGTGATGTAAGCAGTGAGTCAGTGTTGCTCTCAGTAGAACTCGGAACACTTTGCATTTAAACCTTTATTACGTTCTCTTGTTCTACATCTGCTGTTCCCGTCCAAGGACTGGCCAAGGTGCCTGCAGAGTTCAAGGGTTCCTCACACTGCTACTCTTTTATTTACCCTCAAGACGTCTTAAAGATTAAGAAACTTTCTCCATCAGTTTTGTGAAGAGGAGAGAAACTTGTGTTTGAAGGAACAGATTCATCAGAGCTGTGAACAGTGTCGCAGAAACCAAACCTGATTCGTCAGTGTGCCTTCATTACAGACTGATGCAAACCTCCTAATGTTGCATTCATGAATGAACAATAAACAGTTTTAAGTGCCATTATCCATGCAGCAGACTTTCTAAAACAACTGCAATCATGTAAAATGAAAATTTCACCTCTGGCAGTCACTGTGTTCTTTACAGGCGCCAGTCAATCTGGTTTATGTGAACTGTTTTTGGTTCCTCTCTTATTCTGCTGCTGGGGTCTGCTACACTCCAGATTGTTTCTTCATTAACATTTAACAACGCACCAAACATTTTTTGCATTAAAATGTTCAGTAAAGTACAATAATACTAATTATGTATGTTAGCGAGGAACAAGTCACAAATCTATTTTGCCTGTTGTTAACAACACAAAAACTACCTCTGTTTTCAATTGTACATTTCTTGTTGTCAGCACTGTGCATGTGAAGAATGAACTATGCCGGCTGCGAGGTCTAGAGATGACAAACTGGTTTGGGTCAGTCATCTTTACATTTAGCTCAGAATGCTAAAATGCTAAACTATACAATGAACATGTCTGTGTTTTATACCCCAAGCTACTAAAATGAACCTTTCCTAAATAAATACATTTTTACCTGCTTCTAGCAAAGCAGTATATCTTATTAGAAAATATTACCATGGTAACAAAGATGGTGTACATGGAGAACATTCTTTAAACATATAAGCATTATAGGTGAATTTGTAGCATGCTAATGTTAGCGTAGGTTAAAACACTGGTGTGCCTCCAGCTTCACAAATTTGCTCTGACCATGAATCTTTATCCAGGGTTACTTGACCCTGTTCTAGCCGGGGACCTTTTAATGTTCCATCAGAACTGACTTTGGAAACAGAACCTCGGGTTCACACTGAACCGTTACACATTTGTTTCTTTAAAGCAGTGATTCTCAAACTGTGGGGCGTGGAGGCATAACAGGTGGGGCGCGGGACCGGGAGGGGGAAATGTGATGCCGGGTTCCGAGCATACACGGAAGCGAGCGGCCCTCAGCGCGGGCTCAGCGCGGCCGACCTCAGCGCGGCGCTCCGCGTTCCGTGTATGGTTGGAACCCGGTGTCACATATCCCCCTCCCGCGCCCGACCTCAGCGCAGTTCTCTGGCGCACAGCCGCCTGGCTTTTCACAACGGACAAGCATTACTCCACGCCGGTAGACTTGATGCCGAAACCATCGGTGCAGGGCGCGAGGCGCAGCCGATGTGAACGGCACAATTGAGTAACAGAAAGGAGGCACCCGGCTGTTCTTGGCGCTGGCCGCGGCGCGGCGCTTCCGCGTCCGGAGTGAACCTGCCGTGATGCGGAACTAATGTAGCGGAACTAATGTAGCGGAACTAATGTTTTTACGTGCTCTTCGGACATCAAATCTTCTTTCACCGTAGCTATAGTTATCTGTAAACAACGTGGATGAAATGGAGAGGTATTTGACAGTGACGAAAAGGAAAACCAGCGATGATTCCGAGACAAACAAGACACAGGGTTCAAAATCCAAGTTGAGGAGAAAGTATGATGAAGCCTATCTTGCTCTTGGGTTCACTGTGAATGCGGTAGGAGATGAGGAGAGACCCGTATGTATTTTGTGCCTGAAAACTCTGGCGGCGGACAGTATGAGACCAAACAAATTGAGATGACACTTAGAAACGTTACACCCAAGTCACGTAACTAAGCCCCTCGAGTTTTTTCAGAGAAAACTTGAGGAATATCGTCAGCAGGAACAAAGCTTTGTCAAAGCTACATCGGTGAACTGCAAAGCAACCATGGCATCATTCAAAGTCGCATACAGAATTGCCCAGTGCAAAAAACCACACACGATAGCAGAGGATCTCATACTCCCTGCAGCTTTAGATATGGTGTCAACGATGCTTGATGAGACCAGCGCCTCAAAACTGAAGGTTATTCCCCTGTCCAATGACACAGTTGCAAGACGTATATGCGACATTTCAAATGACCTTGAAGAACAACTCACCGAAAAAATGAAAGACAAACGTTTCGCCCTACAAGTGGACGAGGCTACTGATAGCAATAAAGACTGCTTATTAATTGCTTATGTTCGCTTTGTCACATCAGAATCACTCTGTGAAGATTTGCTGTTTTGCAAGTACGTTCAAAGTAGGGCCACAGCTGAAGAGCTCTTTAAGCTTCTTGACTGTTACATGACAGAACATGGACTGAAGTGGGGAAACTGTGAAGGTGTTTGCACGGATGGAGCACAGACCATGGCAGGGAAAAGGAGGGGATTGCAGGCACTGATCAAGCAGGTCTCGCCAAATGCGCAATGGACCCACTGTGTTATACACAGAGAAGCTCTAGCGTCAAAGCAGCTTAGTCCTGAACTAAACAAGGTTTTGGCTGATGTTGTTAACGTGGTCAATTTCATTAAAACAAGACCACTGAAAGCACGGCTGTTCTCTGCACTTTGTGAGGAGATGGGCGCTAAACATTCAGCAGTGCTGTTTCACAGCGAAGCGCGGTGGCTCTCGAGAGGTAAAGTGTTGTCGCGAGTCTTTGAGCTCAGAGAGGAAATTTGTGTGTTTTTGATGGAGGAGAGGATGCTTGAACTTGCAAGCAAGTTCAGCGATGGACTATTTCTGATGAAACTGGCCTACCTCAGCGATGTATTTGGAAAGCTGAATGAATTAAATCTTCAGCTTCAAGGCAGAGACAAGCACCTTCCACACCTGGCTGACAAGATCAGTGCATTCACCCGAAAGCTTGAGATGTGGGGCAGGCGACTTGATCAGGGAAATATTGATTCCTTTGAGAATCTGAGTGAGTTTGCTGACACCAGTGATACTGGAGCCACCAAAGTGATTCCATGTCTGAGGGAGCACATCTCTTCCCTGAGAGGATTTTTTCAAAAGTACTTCCCAAACAACAGTGCTCAGTACGACTGGGTGAGAGATCCATTCAATGCATCACCACCTGCTGATTTCAGCTCTAATGAAGAGGACCAGTTCATTGAGATGACATCTGACTCCAGCCTGAGGCTGAGGTTTACAGCACAGACACGAGTGAATTCTGGATTGGCGTGGAGAGGGAGCATCCACTCATAGGGCAGAGGGCTATGAGGATTCTGCTTCCCTTTGCCACATCCTATCTCTGTGAGATGGGCTTTTCTGCTGTTGCCTCCCTAAAATCAAAGTACAGATCTAGGCTCAGTATTGAAAATGATTTAAGAGTGGCATTATCAAGCTTACAACCCCGTTTTGAAAAGTTGTGCAGTGTAAAACAGTCTCATTGCAGCCACTGATACAGTTGACAAGACTTAAGTTCTTACATAGTGACTTGCCCATATTTCTTGCCAAGTTTCTGCATGTGTTATTTTTGGTTGCACTTTATCATCTTGGAAACAAAGTGATTATAATTTAATTGATTTTTTCTCTATTTTAGAAATAGTACGAACTGATGGAGGAATGTAGTGAAGAATGTCACAAAAAGTTGTAATTGCTTGTCAGAAATTCCTGAAAGTATGTGAAGTTATTGTTCATGTACATGTTATTTAAGTACACAAGTTAAACGTGACAAAGGTATTGCACTATTTTTTGTAAGAAGCACACAGTCTTAAGTGGCAAAGTAGTGACAAATGTCACAAAAAGTTTTAATTGCCTATCAGAAATTCCTGAAAGTGATGTGAAGTTATTGTTCATGTACATGTTATTTAAGTACACAAGTTAAACTTGGCAAAGGTATTGCACTAGTTTTTGTAAGAAGCACACAGACATGTAGCAAAGTAGTGACACAATTCACAAAAAGTTGTTTTAATTGCTTATCAGAAATCCCTGAAAGTGATGTGAAGTTAATGTGTATGTTATTTAAAATACACAAGTTAAACTTGGCCTATTTTGATATAATTTTGTTGGGGCAGGGGAGCGGGTGGGGCATGACAAATATTCTCGCTCATAAGTGGGGCATGACAGAAAAAGTTTGAGAACCACTGCTTTAAAGTAACAGAGACTACACAGAATTGGGCTCGACAAGAACAGGTGGTGCCCAATTTGTGCCTATTACGGAATAATAAATTCTTAAAGTGGCAGCTGTGTGCTTCCTGAACTTTTATACCCAGCAGGAAAGAAAAAAAAGAACTCACATGCAGGATGCAATGTTTTCTTGCAAAATTACTGTAGACGTTGTTTTCTTGGAAAATTTCCTCTCAGCTGAAGAGGATCATTTTGCTGAGGGAGTCAGCATCGGGCCACCGCACTGAGCAGCTTCAACCTAATAACATAAGAAAATAACCTGCAGTGACTCATCACAGTCTGTCACACATGCACTTTGTGCCTGGAAAGATGGAAATGCAACAGCACAGTCATACTTTTAAATGAAGTCACAGACTGTACGGGGATGAAGCTTGTGCCAGAAGCAGCAGAGCTACATGTTATTAGCCTGGTAGTTAGTTATATCATTCATCACATGCCCTCATTAGAGTGAAGAGGCTGAGTTCACTGCTGATACAAGCAGCAGGTTATCTGCTACTGATGTGATCGGGATTTACATCTGAAGCAGCTGCAGCCAAGGAGCCCCATGAACACACACATGAACACCATCACACACTGTGGGTTAGTGCACAAATACCTGGCATTTTGCTTTAATGTTAAGTGCCTACAAGTGTCCCACGTATTGTACTTCCCTAACACCAAGAGTGAGACATTTCTAGGCACTTTGCCTCAATGATAAGTGCCAAGGACTGTGCGGCTCATTCTGATTGGTCGAGTCATTTCTAGGCATTTCTGCTATAATGTAAAGTGCCTACAAGTGTCCAACGTATTGTACTTCCCTAACACCAAGAGTGGGACATTTCTAGGCATTTTGCCTCAATGATAAGTACCTACAA
The DNA here is from genome assembly GCA_038501795.1 of Pseudopleuronectes americanus. Taxonomy (NCBI): domain Eukaryota; kingdom Metazoa; phylum Chordata; class Actinopteri; order Pleuronectiformes; family Pleuronectidae; genus Pseudopleuronectes; species Pseudopleuronectes americanus. Next base: position 4,958,878 of record CM076724.1, read on the forward strand.
GTGTCTGGCTCATTCTGATTGGTCGGGACATTTCTAGGCATTTTGCAACTATAATAAGTGCATAGAAGTGTCCGGCTGATTCTGATTGGTCGGGACATTTTTAGGCATTTCTGCTATAATGTAAAGTGCGTACAAGGGTCCCATGTGTTGTACTTCCCTAAAACCAAGAGTTTCTAGGTATTTTGCCTCTATGATAAGTGCCTAGAAGAGTCCGGCTCATTTTGATTGGTTGGGACATTTCTAGGCATTTCTACCATAACGTTAAGTGCCTACAAGTGTCCCACGTATTGTAGATCCCTAACACCAAGAGGGGGATATTTCTAGGCATTTTGCTTCAATGATAAGGGCCTAGAAGCGATCGGCTCATTCTTATTGGTCGGGACATTTCTAGGCATTTTTGCTATAATGATAAGTTCCTACAAGTGTCACACGTATTGCAGATCCATAACCACAAGAGTGGGACATCGCTAGGCATTTTGCCTCAATGATAAGTGCCTAGAAGTGTCTGGCTCACTGTGATTGGACAGGACATTTCTAGGCATTATCCTACTGTAAGTGGATAAGTGCCTAGAAGTGTCCCAAGAATTGCACTTCCGTAACCATGGCCATTTCAAGTTTCCAACGTATTGTACTTCCCTAACACCAAGTGGAACATTTCTAGGCATTTTGCCTCAATGATAAGTGCCTTCAAGGGTAGCTACTGTCTGCCACACATTACCACATGATTTAACACGGCGAGTGTGAGGCGTGGACACAACATGGTTCATTCATTGTTAACGCAAACAGTTCTTAGATCTTTCAAAAAGAACATCACAAATCAACACAAAATCAACTTCAAAGATTGATGGAGCTGCTTTGGCATTACTCCTCTACCATCGGTTGCTAAGTTACAGTTACAATCCTCAGACAAATCTGTCCCCATATTGTTATTTCATTCACACACAGGGAGAGATAATGGGCCGAGTCCAGCAGGAATAACAATTAACTCCTTTTATCTCTTTCAAATTACAGATCATTCTATTAGCGTACAATCTTTTCACAGTTTGTTCAGGTCTCACCTCTCCAGCATCCATTCCTGCTTTGTCTCTTAGCTTCCAACTGGATGTAGTTAGTACGTACAAGTCAAGTGTTTAACTGATCAGTTCAAACAGCCTAACATGGGTAACGTGATTAAACAGACAATGGTTTTACAAACTTACAACCAGCTCACTTCATGTGTGGTAGCTGTTCATTTCGGATGACGATGTGACCTCATCATAAAAGCTAGTATCAACCCAGGAAGGAGTTGTTTTTCCGGTACAGATCTACTAGGCCATCACACCTTTCATATAAGAAACAGTTTGTCTGGTTTCTGTCATTTTAGGTAGTTCTTAGTTCCATCTGCTAATTTTTTCAGTACTGACACTGGTTTACAGCTGAGACAGACTAATGATTGGTTGAGCTTGTGTATCGACCAGACCCTGTTAGAACAGCTCCATCCCCTAATCGCTACTTTGCAGAGTCCAAATGACATGATCCACCATTATTATCACGATCTGCCAGCACTACACAGGATCAGCCATTACGAGCACAATCTCTGATTCATGATCCACCATCATGATCCAGGATGTGGCTGCAGCCGGAGCCCTGGATCTGCGGACGATGAGGCATAGGGACTCTGGGGATGAGGTCAAGTCAGTAACATGAATTGATGAGATATTAATTTCTTTGATGTGATAAGGGGGGAGAAGGAGAAGCTGGGAAGAGAATCTCAATGAGAGGCTCAATGATCTTCCCATACGTTAACCAATTGTTTTAGCTGCTTAACATTAACAATTTCAAAAATGTTTTGAAATTTAAGAGCCTTTACATTGATTGATTTAGATTCATTTTTGGCTACTGTTATGTCTTACACAGAGGTCATCTCATTCAAATATACTATTGATTTAATTTATGGTTAGAGCTGCATTCATTTTACAATCAATATAAAGCCAATAATATCACGTTCATATCCAGTTTTTATTGTGTGAGTGTTTTACTTTGATGCCAGTCATTGTTGAGGCTCATGAGGATCAGTGCTTTAAATATTCACCAATTTCGTGACATCAGGCTGGACATAATATTTTGAAACAATTGAGTAAACAGCACTGAATATTACAAACAGGGAGATATTATTATTATTATTGCTTAAAATAGAGAGCCTGTTTGCCTGTCTGTTTAACTCAAAATGTCTGTGTGACTCTATAGAGGGTAATAATAGAGTTCTGCTCGTTGCCCTCTGCCTGTCTCCACATTCCAACCATCACTCACCCTCACAGTCTGTCAGGCTCACACTGAACCCACAGTCAAACCAAATGATGGCTGATTTATATTCAACACGGGGGAAACGTTCAGATCCGGATAAATCCACAGACTTTACTGACTTAGTGTAGGTGCGTTTCTGCAGCTCCACTGAAAGGTAAAGCAGTTCTCATGATTTAAGGCGTTCTTTGAGCTGTCACCTCTTGACCTCAGGGTAAGAGGCAGAGTCGTCCGTGGGTTTAATGCAAAACCCTGTGTTGCAGTGTGAATTTTCATTCTCACACTAAAGCAGGCCGACTGAATAATCCACATGAGTCTATACAGTATCTGAGTAGCAGAGAAAATGGAACAAAATGAATGGCATTCTTTATTTTTTACAGTGAAACTTGTTGGGATTGTTGTGTGAAAACAATTGTACCTGAATATCCAAAGATACGATTTCTAATGGCTATAGAGGCAAAGCGTTTCCATGTGAACCAGGCTGCCTTCATGCTTACAAACAAGCATGTGTTGTATATTTGTGAAAATAAGAACAATCCTGTGGGGGAAATGATCTGCTTCTGAACAGGTGTTATTTTTATCTGATGCACCCCCACGTGTGAGATGACCTCAACAACCTGTTCATCCAGAATACATTATGATCCGAAGAATTTAGTTTCCCTTGATGTTTAAAAGGATGTTGAGGAAAAAGGTTTTCTCAGAAGTAGTCAATGGCCCAGGTCAACGATTTAAGATAATTCACCTTCTAATTTACAGTAGTAACATTTTTTGGTAGTTTATATTCCTAGAGCAGAGCCCATTCCACACCTTCCTGGTGCATCTGCAGTGATGATTTTATGGACAATGTTTTTAATAAAATGAAACTGAATTTGTTTTATTACTGTTCACATACGTAGGTAGTTTATTTATATATACTCTGTCGTCAGTCCGATATGGTGATATAGATAAAACCACACTATTAAAATGATGTGGTGCAGTTTTGATCCATAGTTTGACCCTGCTGCCAATCAATTTTCTAGTTTATCCGCGGACGTAGAAGAAGACATGTTCAACATTGTGCAGATTGACTGTTAGTGCACTGCTCTGATCCCACTGACTGCTACAGAGAGCTGGTCGCCTGTTTATCAAACATGTCCAAACCCCACCAACTTCCCTTGGATATTCACAATACAAGTGTGAAGCTGATAAGCTGAGGTCCGTGACATATGCTTTCCACATACGGACTTGGAGACATTTGTGGAATTAGAAGGTAGATTATTTGTAACTCATAATTTCTAATGGAAGTGTTTACTGAGCAGTTAGCCATTCGCAGAATGTTATTTATTGTGAAAAAGGATTAAATCGAGATCATACAAACTTATTTGAATTGTTATTTTACCTTTAAACATCTTTTGAATTAGTCGAGGTACTTAATCTTTCCCCGAGGCAACAGCAGAACTGCAGCTCGGTGTACAACAAACGGTTGGGGATCTCTAGGGTTAGCAAGTGCTTCAATTATGTGTGAACAATGAACTCTTTAGAGGTGTCCATCGTCCTCTTAATAGGACACCTACTTTAAAAATAAATGTTCCCTCTTTCTTCACAGAACCGTTCTCAGGACATATTTATTGATGTAAACTATCCCTTAGCAATGATGTTGAAGGTCAGGACTTCTTTGGAAATAAGACAATTTTGATCAAGAGTTTCCATTTCCCTTTTTTTCCCTGCAGAGGAGGTTGTGTAATTGAAAATTTGCGTCAGAAGTTAGCCCTTAACGGAAAACCTATTCACAGTACATCCATCTATCTTTTTCTTAACTCAGAAGCTTTTGATAAATGCGTGTTTGAGGTATCTGAATTCTCTCAGACGTGCAGAATATAAATTGCGTTTGAAACTCCAGACATTGCAGAGTTCAACTGTTAACACCAGATGATAAAATGAGACGACTCCAAATCACGTCAGATTCGTTTTTGTCTCTGGATTTCCTTTAAAGTCTCTGTCTAGGGAAAACCAAGTTTTAAAACATGTTATCACGTCTCCTTTGTGCCTTTTATATCATAACAATGTAATGTTATGTTTTTTTCCCTTTAGCTCTATCTTTGTAGCATAAAGTATAGTAGAATTGTGTATCTACAGTAGTATAATCAAGCATGGTGTATATTAAACAGCGTGGGGAGATTTCATAAAGGTGGAATATCATATCTCCATTTAACAAAGGGGTCTTGCAAGATGGTTACAGCGACAGATTACAAATGAACAAGTGTGACTTACTCTCCTGCTGGATCCATCTGCTTTTTCCCGTTAGTCTTATAGTGAACTTTTGCCAAAGTAAATGTTTAATCCAATAAATGATTGAACAGCTTTGATGAGTGTGTAGTCACTGAAATACCCGAGACACATCTGTATGTTTTGCAAAATTTAAATTAGAGGGTGAAGGGTGGGGAGAAATGGGTTGTATACCCATGAGGCCTCAATAACTTAGAATTCTAGAAAAAAAGAAGGGAAGAATTCTTATTTCATAATCCCAGGACTGAGAATTATTTGATCACACATAATAAGTCCAGCCACAAATGCTATTAAAACTTAAAACTCGGATCCTTTGGACCTAGAACAAAGGCAGTGGAAACATCAGTGATAAATTATTCACATCATCTTGTCGCCCCTCCCTCCCCCATCACTGTTTTGCTCAGACAATCCAAACTCATCCAACTCCACCTCTTTGGCTGGAATTACTGGAGAAGAAACTTAAGATATGTGAACTTTGGCACCTCTGCTCTGTCATAACTTCTCATACTGTCTCTGCCTTCTTTACACTCATAATAATAATAGGAGTGAGGATAGTGGCTGTATGGATTAGAGTTGTTCTGTCAGTCAGGGCAGACTGTTTGATGGATTCCACACATCCTTATTTTTTTTACATATACTTATGGTCCCCAGAGGAAAAACCTTGGAGACTTTACCTGTTTCCTCTCGCGACACTATTTGGTTAACTTTTTTAGTTTTCAGTAACATATCTGAGTAACGTTTAAATGGATTAGCAGAGATTGTTTTGTGGACATTCATGGTTCACATGTACCACAGACCCAGCATCCGTTTCCTCTTGCGCCAGCTAGAGATTTAAATTTGTGGTTCACAGTGAAAAGTCTTAATAACTATTGGATGGATTAACACAAGGTAAATTACTATAACATGAATGATTCCCTGATTTTCAGTTGGCACCATCATCAGGTCATAATTGAAGTTTGTCAGGTTCTTGGATTATGACCAAATGTCTGCCAAACATTTCAATAAACTATAGCTGTACTTTGTTCAGCGTCAATTTGCAGTTGTTTAATGTTACCATGCTAACATGCTAATCTGAGATGGTGCATGCTAAACACATTTTCAAATATCACCATTTCGGTAAATCATTCAGACAAATATATAAACCAAATATGTGAACAGTAAATACAAATTTAATACATTTTTATGAAAAACTGTGAAAAACAATAACTATGTAATCTTCACTGCAGATGAACCAGGTAGTATGAATTTTTTTTTCTAATTCATGCTGCACCATAGACTTGTTATAAAAAGCTCTGCACACAACGTCCAGCATACAAACAATAAAAAGTGACAGTATATTGTAAAACTGTTTGAAGTAGCTCCAGAGCATTTACACAGGCAGGTTTCGAACAGACAAGACACTAGTGATATATCATATTATTTGTTATCTTAGCTAGTTCCCATATATTAGTTTGTTATCTATGTCATCTGTAAATAAACATCACATCATCATGTTGTTTACCTTGTATAGCAAAAGAACATTTGAAGCTTTTAACCAAACATGATCATTTGATCGTCTGTCTCTGCCCATCACTCATGTTCTGCCACACTCATGGTTCAGCTCCACATGACAGGTTTAAACCATCTTTTTAACCTCCATCCTCTGTCAGGCTGAGGTCTCCAGTTGATCAAACGCTCCTGAGTGAGTGATATAGACTATCAGTGTTTTGTCCAGGCTCAGACAGCTATGATTAAGTGGATTTTGGGGGGGATTTGTGGATTACCATTCCAACATTTGTGTGTAAACAGCTGAATGTCACAGGTTGTGTGTACCATCATGACCGAGTCGGTGCCCCTCCGAGTGGATTGAGTGGAAACACATCGACACAAAGCTGCAAACAGAGATATTTAGTATCTCCACAGAGGATGGAGTGTAGGAATATATCAGCAACAACCAAGGAGTGAAGTAAACTATTGACAGATACAACATGTTCTCTCTTGGAATGCTGTAAATAATCATGTCAAAAAACAAGGGGTAAAAAATCTAAGAAAGAAGAAGTGATTCAGGCAAAGAAGCAGTTTTAATAGAATCCTGTCTTTGTGTCTTTGAGCTTTTAACATCTCAGGACTGTTTTCCTTCTTGCTCTGTGTTTTATGGCGTAATCAACATTATTGATTATGTCTCTAAGGCTGCGTCGAGCAGCTGTGCTGTGAATGAACCACTCTTGAGTAAATTCAGGCCTTTGTGCTCTTGGGTCTTAAACGGACGAATCTCTCAGACACTGAAAATACTCGGTGGTGGTGACTTCCACCTTGTGTCACAGTCGTTGTAAATAACATGGTGACATTTTAAGACACAGTTTGACAACTTTGTTATACAGTCCATGAATTGTTTATGTAGAATCCAATCAGTAACGAATGACTGCATGGCGATGAGGCTGCATGGATTCAGTTACGGATTAATGTCTTAGACGTCATTAACTATTAGGGACCGGGCAGGGTCCATCGTTTTCAACTATCAAAATGTCATGCAATACATTGAACACCTTAATTAATGCCTTGACTGTTAATCTGTGAGGTCTGCTTTGTTGTTTATTATTTGAAAGTAAATCATTTGTAATTATGAAATAAAAGAGATGTCACAATTTCTGTGTGTTGCAAGCTGTCCCCAGCTGCCGGGTAGCGTATCTTAGCTTATCATATCTTTCTCAATGGGTTGAGCATAGACCTGTTTAGAGACCTCATCATTCCCCCATACAGTCCACTCCAAATGTGCATGTCCACAGTATTTGATGAGAAGATACAATTGTCTCGTACCCTACTTTTAGTTTGTACTCCAGCCACAAGGAGCTAAGACACAAGCTGGTGAAGTATTTTTGGCATCAGGATAAAAACAGATTCCTGGAAGCAATAGAAAAATTCAGTGTTGGAATTGACGCCAGTACAGTGTCTGTAAATATGATTCATCCAACATCAATCACCTGAATATAGGCAATGTAAAACATTTAGACCAGTTGTCAGCAAATTAACTGACTGCAACACCTTGCTCACATTAGTGTTTGTCACTGAGGCAGACTGATGACCTGATTTGAATGCACTCCTGTGGAGTATATGATCAGCCTCTCACTCAGTGGGTCTCATCAGTCATTCATCTGCACACAGTTCACCTAAAGGGCCACAGACAAAAAGTGTTAGTGGAAACTTTCCTGCTATTTCACATATGTTGCAGTCCTGTAGGTCAGCAGCAGCGGTCAGTGCATCTAGTGTGCATTTTAAGATTCAGACCAGAAATATGGAGATCTTGAATGGTTTCAATGAACTGAAAGACGAAGTTCTGGTGTCAGCATTTTTTTCTGTATGTGGCCCTCGGGATAAAAGTTTGGACACCCCTGGTCTAGATTGTCTGGAGACACATAGAGCTTCTCTTTCCTTTTCTCCCTCTATATCACATCAATGTATCATCAGTACATGTTACCGACTTGACTTCTTCGCCACAAGTCCTTTGCTTTATGGTTTGCTGCTGAGGCTACATCCTTGATCATGATGGTGGATCGCAGACTTTGAACATGGACTATAGATAATGACAGTGGATGGGGAATCAGAGATCATGATGGTGGATCGTGATCTAGGTCACAGCTGATCGTGGATTATGATTTCAACAAGACTGCTTCAAATACAATATGCCGACTCGCATATTCTAACATTATAGGCAATAAAACAGTGGCAATGGAATCAGTGATTCAAGCATCTCCATGTACTGAGCTTCAAGATCCTGCCTCATTGATTATCAATTTTTCTTTTTAGATAAAAATATATGATGTCCTGGCTGTTACTTAAAAAGAAAATCTCAGATGGACAGCATGAACATGTGACACATAATGTTCTTCTTTTCACCTTGTCCTCTGCTAAAGGTCAGTATTAATACCTTCCTTTCTGTAACTGTCTCCTAGCAACCTGTTGTTCTTCGACTGTCCTTATTCAGGTAATTATTTGAAGAAGGTGCTTTTACTGATAGCTTTCCTCCGGTTCTTTGAATTATTAGACATCAGTTAAGTAAACTGATATCTAGCTACATATCCAGAAAATGAAATCTCTGCATTGATTCCAACAGATCAGGTGTTTGTGTTATGAGTGGTCTTTGTGAAGGAATGCACAATGCACTCCAGCATCTAACTATAACATTGTTTTCAGAATTTTGACTAGCATCAGTTTGTACTTCTTAGTTTCCTGAATTTCTTAAATAAATGTTTTGAGAAATTATCTTCTCTTGTTTGCTCTGTTACAACATCTTGTTAAAGTTCTCATCAAAGCCTTCAAATAGCTCCGTATTTAGCGAGCTATAAAACATGGTTATGAATAGAGAATATATCTTCCATCTGTTAATCTACTACTAATATTGTAATTTTGTATTGTTTCACAAAATTAGTTTTGTTGTGTATGGGTTTCGAGCCCAGTTGCCAGTTAGCGTAGCTTAGCGTAAAGAAGAAGCTAAGTCGAAGCCGCTAACGTCTCTTTGTTTAAAGATAAACAAATATAGCTTGTTCTAATTAGTTTGTAAAACATAATCATGTTAAATTTAAAATTATCAGGTGTTTCTTTAACTGTAAGTTACATACTGGGCGTAGCCAGCTACTTGGCTGGAGGGAGTGCACCAAGCCAAGATATAATTCTAACAACTTACTCCCTGTGTACATTTTTTTCTTTTGTGCCATTTTAATTTTCACTTCAGAATGAATGACCTTTTTCCTCTACAGTGTCAACCATGACACTGCTTGTTAACTCTTTCCTGGGAGTGTTAAGCACTATGACAATTTGCAAAGCCTAAGACCACAGGGTCATGCTAACCATCGAAATAAATTAAATGATCTAATTTGAAACATTTGAAAGATGTTTGATTGATGCTGCAAGTTACCGAGATAGAACACATAAGTCTCCCCAATGTGAGGCCAATATATAAGTTTCCTTGGTAAGTCGTAGCATGGCGACTGCTTTTTTCTAATTGACACAATGTTACAGTTTGTACAATTTGGACTTTATTTGCAATTTCAACTCGATTTCTGACATTAATAAAAAAAAATTCATAAAACTGTGACATAAACAAATTATACATTCACATACAATTTGAAGCGCCGCCTAAATAATGGCAGCATTTTCACTCACTCGCATGGATAAGTAAAAGTTAGAGGTAGTCAGATCTGTGTGTGTGTCTGATCGGAGGCCCTTTCCCTTCCTCTGCTGCCTCTACTTAAATTTTGATGATTCCTTTTGAGGATAACCATGCTTTCCGTGTTTTTAGCATTAGCCTCCTCATCGCTCACTACCCATATGTGTTTCCCATGCTCTCCGTCGCAACAGTAAATGATTCAGAACTACATGATCAAAGTAATTTTGAAGACCTACTCTGTGGTTCAGGTTTGCGTGGTAGACAGCGCACTCTCATGCTGCTGGCACGCTCTCCTGTTTCCACAACATCCACACACACTGCCAGCTGAAACCTGATTTGTGGATTAACCTTGGATTTACATCTTGGAATGTGGCACCTTCAGAGGGAAAGTATGAGAGATACCAGCTCGCATTTGAAGAAATCATTAACAATTAACATCAGAGTAAGGGATGACTCAAAATGGTTGCAGAGCAGCACGGAAGCAGCCACGCCAGCTGAAATAGTAATGTGTTTTCCTGTGTAGCTGTCAGCTCTCTTATCTCATATCCTTTGAGTGGCAAAGACTTGACGTGGGATTCCAACAATGCGAATGATGTTCACCCCCTGCTCTCAGACACAGTTAATGGGAAAATCCATCCTAACACAGATTTCACATATGTTATTCCTGTGTTAGTCCATCTACTGTTTGGAAAAAAATTAATTTTAACCATAGAATAAGAACTTGTCTGTGGATGGAATCTGCATTCTTCTAGATGAGCGTATGAACACCGTCTCCCTTGAGGAGAAGGAAGCAAATAAAAAAATCAGGATGAGCAGAGTCGACGGACTTACGCTTTAATTTATTTGAAATACACTGTAGTAGTTAAAAAACTACAGGTTAAAAGGTTAGGGGGTCATGAATCCGACATGCACTCTTTATATTTAGTCTGTTCTCCAAGGCAGTGCTCACCTGACTCTCCCAATCTGCTCATGTTTTATACATGTCACCCTTCACACTGCGTCTTCATCCTGCATGTTCCCCAGGCATACACAGAAAAACTGGAGAGATCTATGTTTTGTCTCTGTCAGATGTTTTCTCCGGGGCAGAGTTTGGACAGCCTGATGATTTAGGATATGAAGAAGAGAGATGCTGGGTCCTTGAACACAGTCTCCACAGGCCTTTGGTGAAGCTGTAGAAACGTTAAGCAGAATGTTCGACTTGTGAGGAATTCTGAATTTACCAGGGTTTCTGCAGCGCTGCTGATTAATTTAATGTAAGGATTGACCGTCCTGCCGAATTAAACATAGTAATTTTTAACCCATTGGTGAAACTCATTCTAAGTTACAATATCCTCAAAACTTGTTGGAGGGATGTGGTGAAGGTGCAGATCTGGATCGGGGGTTGGATCCAGTCGTTTTCTTTCACTTTTCACAGCATTGTGAGATCGGACGTTTCCGAACATATTCCTAAATTTATCAGAGAATAATTCATGGATCTTTGTGAAGTCAGCAGACCATTTTGGATACAAGCCATTCACTGCCCTTTTGGACCTTTCCCCAAATGTGTGTAAGATTTAGGTGAAAGGGATCTAATGGCAGAAATTGGCAGGATTTTTTTTTCACTTTCTGTAAAAATATAATAAATATAAACATCATTTGTTTCTTTTATAATTCTACCATAACAACTAGACTATGCAGAATTGTGGGGTGTATAACTGTATTTCATCTTAATGGTTAAAACATTGCTAATAGTATATGATATGTGAGTGACTGTCTTCCTGAACAATATGAACAATATGAATTAACAATATTTTCCTTTTAGATTATAGAATTACAATTTTTAGATTTGACTGTGGAATGCTTTCATAGTGGAGGCAACCTCAAAATTATATATTACCATTTGGCTGTTGTGTGTGTGCATGCACTTGCAAAACCATCAGCCCCGAGGCCAGGATCCCAAAGAAGATAAGGGATGAAGAATAGATGGCATTCTTAGCTCTCAAGCCTCACGCACATGTTTTTATTTTTACCTCCAGACTTCTTGGGAGCCATCTGTTCAAACATTTAAAGAATACCTTGCTCTCGCCAGCCAGCAAGAGTGGAGCAGCTTGACCAGCAAACATTATGAATGTGCCGTCGAATAAATATAGCTCCCTGGACAGAAGGGGCAAAGCGATTTGTTTGAGATAAAAACCAGGAAATAAGAGTCAACTGCTGCTACGAGTAATTTCATCATGACACTGTGGCGGAGCACACAGAGCGACAGTGGATGTGATGATGGTGCTGAAAAGCAAACTTGTTCTTTGTGTCTGCATGACCAGCTGAATCCACATTTGCCCAATTTGAAGAACTGATCAACTTTCTGCTGTTTTCTCTGCAAACCATCCGCTGCAAATATTTGTGGGCCGCTCAGGGGACAGCTTGTTCTTGGCATCGTGTCTCAGGACCAGTCGAGACATTCCGACTTCGGTGGGAAGATCCAGAAGCACAGAGACAGTGGAAGCAGGACCAATCACATTAAATACCCAAATCATTCAGTTCATTTTTTCTCAAGATCTCACTCTGAATTGCAAACCACTTAATCACAGTTTAATGCATTCTATTCAATAGGTCGCAGGGATGTAAGGTAAAGTAGAATAAGAGCTGCAAAGTCAAATTATCTGTGTTATTCAGATACGAGTGAGCATCACTGCAGCTCATTTTATGAAGAACGTTAACAGGTTTAAACTTCCAGTCTTGAAGACACTTTCTTTTTTGCGCTGCTCTCTCTGTAATTGTCTTTTTTAAGCAGACGGCAGTTTTTACAAAAAGCCAAATTGTGACACTTAGTGGTTCCCTCAAGACTTCTCCGCCATTTTCTGAGAAAGCCTCTGAATAGATCCCGACAAGCCATTACTGTTCTTCACTTTCCCCCTGTTTATTTCTGTTTACAGCAGTTAATACAATTATTCCCAGTCGTGACCTATTTAAGCAGTGCATGCTACGAGCCATTAGCATTCAGGGAGTCTAAAAAGTGACTACATTGATGGATTTGTGAAAGAAGGTTGTGTTTTTTTAGTGTGCGCGTAGGTGGAGGTTCAGAGGCCTCCTGTTTGTCTTCATTTAACTGATTTTCTGTTGCCATAGGAGCTGGCTTCTTTTTTCTCCCATGAAAGTGCAGCACTTCAGAGCGCACTGTTTGGATTCAGATCTACAAGAAGGTGTCAGGGGAGTTGTCCAGGATTTTACACTTATCACTGCTTCCATTAGATGACTTGTAGCTCACTTTGGAGAAACGTTCAGTTCAGAATGTCTTTATTGCCCCAGAACCATTCATGAGTGCATATTGATGTGGTTTTAGCGGATCTTTAAAAACATCCTATATGTACTGCAGCATATACCAAGAGAAGATAAATGTTCCTGGGTAAAATTAAAGTGCAAATGTAGGATTTTTTAGCTGTTGTTTTGTTGTCCCTGTGCTTTGGTTTCTTTTTTTTAAGATATTGTAAGCTCTCCTTTGTTGCTTTTGATTTATCGCTCCACCCGGGAAGAGTTCAAAGACTCCTTAGTAAATCAGCCAGAAAAGAGAAAAGTCAGCAGACCATTTTGGATTCAAGCCATTCACTGCCCTCCGCTGCTTTGGACCTTTCCCCAGCCAGAGAGCTAGTCAATCAAATAACTCACACATGTCCCGACAGGACCCTGTAGGTCAGTGGTTCTCCGCCTTCTTTTTCCTGATGTACCTCACCACCTCTTAAAGAGAACTCAGATATCATCAACTGTTTAATGTGAGGTAATTTTTGGTCATTTAATCTTTTCTCCTCCCATGTATTCTATTGTTCAGGCAGTGTCTGTGCACGCTAACACATGCCGACTTCTTTAATCATTTATCTTTTGTACTGCTCATTACATACATCTGTAACCATAGCAACCAAAGTTGTGGTATTCAAGTCGTACAGATAGGATCACCACAACCTCCGGTGCAGGAGGTCATCTCCACACAGACCCTCTCAGTATCATCATGTCAGTGCACAAGCCTTTACTTGTTGTGATAGTCTGTTTCATATGAGGATCCATTGATTTTTTTTCTTTTTAATGAAATGGTATTTCATTTGAGGTGGCTTTACTAGTTACATTTTTGCTTTAGACGTTTGGATTTTACAACCCTTTTTCCAACAGCGCCTACGATTTCCATCACAGTTATCTCATTCTACTTCAAATTTCTAAAGCTATCATCAGAGGCAGAGGATGGATCTTACAACCTGTTATCCTTCAGGCTACTTTCTGTGATTTCAACTCTTTCATTGTAGCGATCTGTGAGCCAGTCACTCTGAATGGACAGTATGAGCACTAAACCTCATGGGAGTGTTAAGTGTCCTTGTTAAATATATAACCGTTTTTTTGCTGTCTAAGTAATGTTATTTTAATGTTCTAACTTGGTAGTTATGTGGTTATTATGTTTATGTGTTCAGGATAGTTTTGTGTCAAAGTTTTAATAAAGATGTTGCACCATGCCTGTTGGGTATGGAGTGTCTGATCATGCTTCTCTCTTGTTAAGAAGATTCAATTTAACCCAAAGCCTTTTGTCCAGCCTTCTCTCTTTCAGGGTAACTCATCACTTCATCAAAAAATTTTAACTTTGGGTTATTATGTTAACTGTTAACTAAATATCAATCTCACAGCAGCTTGAGTGGCTTGTTAATGTCCTCTACAGACCATTATATGGATATATTCTATATCATTTCATTTGATTTGATTAATTAATTGGGTTTCTCCAAAGGCTTCAGGACACTGCATAAATACAGCCTGAGTAACAAGTACCCATGGTTGGGATTCACTGCTGTAGACTATGTCTCACTCTCATGCCAACAGGAGGTCTCGTCGTCTTTTTACAGCGATCCGATGGAAACTGCTTTTAGTAATGAGACCTTTCCAAGTGGGTCCTGTCAGTGTTCAGACAGATCACTGACGGTTGAGACACACACAGCAATGCACAACCCTTTTGCAGAAAATGGGGCAAAACCAGATTCAGGCCTGGTTCTGTGTTTAAAGATAAGAGAAGCATGTTGTGGTTGATGTCATTGGAACCTCAAGATTATTCTGAAGACATGTTGACTGGATGTTTCTATTAAAGGTCTTCTGTGATGTGAACTATCCTTTCAAAAAAAGAATGCGAGTAGGGTCCTATTGAAAAAGTGGGTCAATGAAGCTATTTTTAGTAGCCAATGCAACACCCCGCTTTGTAAACAAGCAGAGGCACAAATTCAGAAGGAAACCTCAGCCTGCTACGTTGAACAAATATTCTGGCAGAAATCAAGGTGTTCAACTTGCGGGTAAGTGGGGTGAACTCTTTATCTGGTTTCAAACTTCACCACCCTGCGGAGATGAGAAGCTGCGTGAGGGCATGAAATGACTGGGGTAGAGTGGGGGGGGAGGGGCTGTGATAAACTGGGGACTTGTGAGATTTGTAAGGCTCTCTGTTCTAAAGTGGGCTTCTATTTCATCATCTCCCAGTCCCGGCGCCTTGCGTGGCTACCTTGTTGTAATTCCTCCTCATTTTCTGGCTTCCTCTCTCGTGCATGCCTTTCATTTCCAAAGACGCCACTTGAAAAGGAAGTGTTCGCTGCCTTCTGCCGTGTTAGAAGTGACACGGTGGGCGATGATGTGATGGAGGCGTACCAGAGACAACATCCTCATATGCACCTTACCGGTTTAATGTTCGGCAATTGCACACAAAAAAGTTTGTCAACTAAACAGAGCGTGAGGTGACATATGTTGAGAGCAGCGTCTTGAAGCCGTGCACAAAAAACCCACGTTCGGCATGAAGTGAAGGAAAATGAACAATACAAATTTGGCTTGCCTGTTTCAGGATTATACTGATGGCGGTGAGGCAGTGAATTACTGCTCGTCTTGCAATCAAGCCCAATAAATCACATGAGGCTGTGCACTGCCCCAAACAAACAGGCAAGAGGATGTCAGTGAAGCAGAAAGTGATTTAGCGGCAGAGCAGAAAATGCACTGTATTCCTACAGGCATTGCATGACAAATCTGTGAACTTCCACTAAGTAGATGGGAGCATTGTCTGTAGGAATTCCTAAATGACTTTTTCACCTGAAGCAAACCTGGGACAAAGACTTCATAATCATTCTGAATTATAGCAGATTTAATCAGTTTTCCTATGATGTCAAATAAATGGGAATTTTGTTGTTGTTGGTTAAAAGAAAACGTTCACATTTTGCGTAGCTGGCTTTTCTTGGAGCGACTGTGGCTAGTTAAGCTTTCCAGAGGACATGTGACACCTCAGCCCCAGGGGGAAAACATGCAAAGCTATTAGTTACCAAAGGGGAAATCACTGTTGTTGTAGCACCAGCACTTCAGCAGGTTTATGAGCAAACCCTCTGCAGCTTTATACCTTCATCCATCCAGTCATAGTGACAGAGGCTGTATGCTTCCAGGAAACCCCACTAATATTACTCACCTTGAGTGAAACTCCTGTGATGTAATAACCAGTAAATCTCAGAACTCGTGTGAAGAAGTTTCATGTTTCTGTTGTAATATGAGAACTGAGAGGAGAAAAAAAAATGCTGATGCTTATTTTGTAGCATGGAAAGTGTGAAATCAAGTTTCTTAGAGGTTATGTAATATCAAATGAGCAAGGGCACTGGCAACGTTTAGAATATACTGCCTTGCTAAAAGGCAGCAGTTAAGAATAAATGTGTTACTTGCCATCCTTAATTCATCAGCTCCAATCTGGATTTCATCCTCCTGCTAGTGCCACATATCAAAGCTATCATTTTCTGGCTACTTTTCAGTGCCAGTCACACAGCGAGCTCAAGGCTAATATGCTCCTCTGAAACATCGCGATTTATGATGAATCCGATGTGTGCTTCCTGCAGCACGGACAGGCCATGTGGGAGCAGTCACTGCGTCCAGGGTGACAGTATGTCACAGGGAAACAGTTTGGATTGGTAATGACACATGCCAGGAGGGCTTGTCTGTTTTACAGTCAGAGGTGATGTGAGGAGGATGAGACAGAATCAGGATGGCAATGAAAAGGAAGGAGGAGAGCAAAGGCACGTTAGCTTCAAAGCAGCAGGTTTACAATAAGATGGAATGAAATGATGTCAGTTCATCATACTATACTCTCTGCAAAGTTATTGGACAATTAGCAGAAGTTGGCTGCTGACTTAATACATGTTAAACATGTTGTAATCACACATGTAGATGTGAAAATGCTCTGCAGGGCCCCGTTGTCCATGTCCTCTGCTGCAGTTGAATCATCACTGGAACAACACTGCCCCTCAGTGGTTGCATTATCTCTCCCTCTGGACAAAACTCAGTGCAAGGTTGGCTTAACCACAGTCATACAGCTCATACAGCTCGTAGCCCTGACCGATGTTTGCACCATGACTGAACTCATGAGGATCACTTGAAGTTTGGTACCAGGGGGGAAAATACTTTTAATGCGTAAATATGGGGCATGGGATTGCTTTAATAATTTGTAATACTGTGCTGTCTAGTATCACATGCTTTTTACACAATGTTGTTCAACCAATGTCTTACTTTAGAATGTTGCATAAGTGTCTCACTGATATATCCTGTCCTTTACATTGTGTTCATATGCTATAATACACCACATTTTTACCTTAGTCAATATAGGCCACTTTATGATCCGTCATTTGACATTGTAATTTTGAGGCGAATATTCGGAGATAATATAATTAAGCCAGTTCCCTCAAACCAGATCACTCAATTTAGTGGTCGAGGGTCCCAGGGGAGTTTTGCCCAGCTGGTAAAAAAAAGAACAGTCCTGTATTTAGTGCAAGAAACTTGTTTAATTTGTAAAATCATTTTAATGTTTAAAAGTTTATTTGTCTCAGGCTCCTCAAACGGATACCCATTCAGGGAATTATTTGGCATTTTGAGGGATACATTTATTAGCTTTTTTGGTGAGAGCTAAGAGTTATATACCACTCAGGTGTCTGTTCGCTAAATGAAGCTACAGCAAACAGCCAGATTTCACACATTTTAACAAGACAGTTATCTCAATTGTTTACTTTGTGGTCACACATGTCTAAATAAGTTGCTTTTGATTATGTATTTGATGTGGTGTGATAATACGTTCAACCAGATACAAACATTGGTTAAATCTATTTTATATGCTCAAATAACTGTTTTTGTATAATTATGTATGAAATATTAGATTTTATTTCAATGTTTTGCCAGTGAGTGTTTGATTTGTTTGTGAATCTAGAAAGAAAACGAATAGGTGTTATCCAGTGCTTCTAGTTTTATGCATATTTTTTAACATAGGGGCGAGGCATATAGTTTCTCACTGCTGTCAGGCTAATGCTAAGCTAAGCTAACCATGTGTAACTTTTGGCAGGCAAGGGGTCAAATTGCTGTTTATAAACAAAGCACCAAGCTGTCGCTTTACATACCAACTTTCAACCTGAAAACTGAGTTTATGAGACACAAACTATTCATGTGAAACTTTATCTTAGACCTGGACAGGGAGGGTCAGGGCCTTGCACCTTTTATCTTGGAGAAACAACAGCCCCATGTCACACTGATTTATGTGTGTACTATCACTTTCAGTCTCACCAGGCACCAAGCAGACTCTCCTGAAACTCTCCATCACTGACCTAAAACGTCCCTGTGAACCACACCTGACAGGTCAGGTCTCGGCCTGGTGGTCATAACAGCCAAGGTCAAGTGAAACTGTTGTCTGCAGTCATCTGGGAGTGGAGCCTCTGGGTCGTAAACGCAACTGTCAGCTGGCGGTCAGTATGTGCAGCGCTCCCACGCCACATCATTGTCAACTGAAGCCAACATACAATGGTCCTCAGATGAACTTAACTGTCTGAAAGAATTAGGGTTATTCCAATTGAGATGGAAAAGTTAAACGAAACAACTAGTTGAATGACTGGGACTAGAGTCTACAAGTGTTTCCCTTGATTCACTCCCTGTCATGTTACCTGAGAGGATATGGTATCACATTCCAAAAATGGAATTTATACATATACACATCAAATTTCAGTTTGTTTGCCTTTGTCTGCTAATCAATGGTCTCAGCATACACTCAGGGCATTTACCACACTGGGTGAAACTACACTCCTACAGTATGTGGAGCTTTGCTGGACTAAAACATTGAAGTTTAGGAGTTTTCCAGCTCATCAAGCTTCAGTTGAGTTAATGAACCCTGGTGGCCCAGCCCCTACGCTCTGGTCTGAGCATTACTCATGGGCTAAGCAGGGGAAAAAGGAGCTGGCAGTGTTGCTACGCCTCAGCAGACCACTGCACACACACATACACAGATCATGACTGTGGGACTTTCGAGGTCACAGAGGTCTTTGCAACATCTGCCGATCCCACGTGATATCCCAGGAGAGTTAAATCAGGCATCGCTTCGATATGGGTAAACAAACACAAACGTGCTGGGACATAATTGAATTACTACCATCCGCCAAGAATATTGAAGATGAAGGGTGCATGCCCCTGGACATGTTTGTGTGTATGTTTGAGCTGTAAAGTGAACTGATGCCGTCTCACTGAGAGGACTCTCTGGCCCAGATTCCCTGAGCTCGCTCACGTTGTTTTCCAGAGGTGTAGAACATGCCCATCATGAGGATACTTTCAATTCACTTATAGTTTCTTTCATTCTTCTGAAAAAGATAAGGGGATAGAATAATAAAATATAGAGAATCTTTCTGCTGTTTAATACACACAACCTGAACAAATACCCTTCTGCCTCAACAAGCTACTATGATACGTTTTAATGCGAAATAATGAAATAGTCTACCATTGGAACTGCTCAGCTACATAGAAGTAGGCTGTATGAGTGAAGGACTAGCTCTAATTTAGAAAAACACCCCGTCTTTGTTTGCTTGCCACAACTTAGATGACACTGATAACAACTCCCCTTTCACCTTTGTGATTTGTCTCAACCATCTCAGGACCCTTCATGTTCACCAGTGAGTTGAGGACTGTGTCTGTCTGGTGTTTGGTCGAGGGGAGGTAGCATTGATTCTTTTAGCTTTAAAAGCTGTTTAAATTCCTTAAGGGTGAAAGATGCTAGAAATAATTTAAAGAAACCGTAGTCTGATATCAATTTTCTCTTTTTTTGTGAACATCAGTGACCAATATATATACAGTATATATTAAGAAAAATCATTTAATGTTGAATATGGAAGCTTTATATTATAAAAATATCACTTGGGGTATCTCGGGCTTATATGAGAAAAAATGTTCTATTGATTTTTGCTTAAACTCCCCAGTTGTTGAGCATTCATTTTATATGTTCAGCACTGTATATATTGTGCAAGCATAACATCATAAAATAAAACAGAAAACACTCAAAACAGTCTCAGGTACACATGTATGATGCATACATATGCAAGATAATATTAAGTTCGCGGGGAACATTAACTGCACTTATCTACAAAGGAGAGCACATGCTGCACTACTCACGAAGCCATTATAACACACTACATGCAGCACTTTTTCATTTAAAACATCCAGTGGAAATATGACATGTATTATTTAACCTATTATTAATTCATGATAAATTCCATCTGTGATAAACATGTATGTCTGTGGAGAGCACCAAAACAAGTGAGCAGGGAGACTGAAGCATCAACTTAAGGAGATACACAGTAGTACCAAGTGAAACGCTTACAGCTTGGCATCAGTCAGCATTTCCAGTTATGCGATGTTGATTACTTGGCCTAGATACAACAATATAGATTATTATTACCCTCACTTCTCTGAATGATGTGATGCATCACAGGGCAAAGGCTTTTTAAGTTCACTGGTTTACTTTAAGTGTGTGGCAGCAGAAATCCAATGCTCCAGTACGGCACTGTCATGATGAGGTATTTCGGTTAAATGACGACCCGGTCTGTGATTCAATTAAGTTCTGGTCTTTAGTTTGCATTTATCAAAGCATCAACTCACGGGAAAAAAACAAGATATTTATGGATTGCATAAAGATTTTGAAGAAATTCCAGCCACTTTCACTGATGCTTCTATTTGAGCAGAATCAAAATCCAGAAAATGCATTATGAACTCATCACTGAAGCAAGGAGGAGCTCTGGATTGATTGATGTAATTACTTGATCGCAGCAGAAAACCCCCAAATGAGATCTGTACTGAAAGCTACTGGCCTTTCACGCAACACTAAAGAGCATGGAAATCTCAGCCTGCAGTATGTGGGAGTAGTTAAGCAACCGTGCAGAGAGAATGCCTTTAGAAATCGGTCTATATTTCTTTGACGGCTACAGATTACAACTGGATTGGTTTTGAACTTCCGACAAGGCGTTGGAAGAAGTCCCTGACAGTGAACGAGTGGCTCCATAGCATGCTGTGTCAGAGAACATTAGCGCAAACGCAGATTGATGATTAAATGGTGATGCTATTCAAGGATTTGTGGGAGGAAGAAGTCTTATTTGCTTTCAATGATCTGGTTCATCCCACAATGGCTTGATTGTGTTATTGTCCAGTCGAATCATGGAGGCCATTCACTGGTATTTTAAGAAAAGATGTCAAGACAGGAACATAATCTTGAGAGAGGAAATTCAAAGCAAGCCAAACCTTACATAAGCAGTATAAATAGTGTGTTACAAAAATGTCCAAGGTTAATCTAGGCAGCAGTTTAATGTTTCCCATATTCAGTATGGATTAAAATTCCACCCAAAAATGATAGAATCCCTCTTGAGACATAACATATAACTTGGAACCTAACTGGTTAACATTTAATGTCTGTCTGTGGTTGAACACATGTATTATCTGCCACCACTAATCAAATGAAACGAAAATGCAACCAAAAAAAAGAAACGGGCGAGCCCCCAATTCATGTTACGACCCCGCCCAGGAGAAAACCCAGTCGCAACATTATACATGAGTCTCCCCTTTTCTCAGCTCCCAAGAACAATCATCATCAAACAATTTACAGCCTGTTTAGGTTTATTAATTATTTTTGCTTCATGGTGGGCTAACACCAACACAACGAACAAAAACAACCTTAAGGCGAACAACCTTCCTGGAATGAAGACAAAAGAAAAGATTGAATTTGTTCTTTATTTCAACCTTCAGCTTCTTAACACGTTACATTTTATGGCTTTATGCATATATAAGAGATTTAAATGTATATAGACATGTATAAGAAGCACATGTGATGAGAGCTGCAGAACAAACCCTCAGAGGGACTCGATCAGGACACTCTCCAATGGAACTGCTAGTTCAGATCATGAAAATCAAAAAGAACAAACAGATATATAGAGCAGACAAATATGCCCGTTCACTAAATATACAAATACAATGAGGATGAGTGGATTCACACTTTACAGAGATGAGCCGTGATAAAAACAAACCCGGTTCCACATTTACAATGTGACCAAACATCCCATCACACTGATGGTCTATAAATCCAACCAGAGTGTAGTTGATCTGTTGAACATGTTGACGCTCTGAGTTCATTGATCATTTCATCAGTAAAGTCTGTTCAGTGACTCTTGTTCAGTGATTTCATGGACACACAATCAGTTTGTTTCACCCCCATCTCACATGTGGTAAAGAAAAGAACAAATTATCAGCTCATTGATGAGGATCAGGATCAACACAGGTTCTAAAACATCACTGAACCTTATTTCTACATTGATTTAGAAAACAATAGCAACATTCGTTCTTTCAAACACATTCATGTCAGTGTAATTATAGATTTCTGTCTTTACAAAGTGAGAACTAAATATGTGTGATAAAGGAAGGTCAGTGTTTGATTGACAGCTGATCTCTGTGCAGAGCAGAGACCTCACCAAGATGAACTTTGATAAACAAACATGAAGACAAAAGAAGTTAAAGATTTAAACACAGAATCTAAATCCCTGCTTTCAATGACTCGAGTCTATTTGAGTTCACACAACTCAGCTGTGTCTCCAGGATAACAAACCCTAACTCCAAAATAGAGAGGCTGAGTGAATGTGGTCTGGACTCTGTGGAGGAGAGTCATGGTGTCAGAGACGCTGTAGAAGGACAAAACACCTGCCCTGTGATCCAGGTACACTCCTACTGTGGAGGACAGAGGAGCTGAGACTGAAGTCTTGATGCTGTTGTAATGAAATTGACATACGTTTGCATGATAAGAAAACAACAACACCCTAGATTTATCATTGAATCCAAATCTTAATTCACCTGAGTCTCCTGCTCTGCTGATATCCTTGTATGTGACTGCTACACCAACTGCTCTCCCCCCAAGCTCCACCTCCCAGTAACAACGTCCAGTCAGACTCTCTCTACTCAGTACCTGATACCAATGAGTGAATCTGTCTGGGTGATAGGAATAAGGCTGTTCTTCAGTCACATATGTTACTTTTCTGTTTCCCTCAGATAATAACAGATGTTCGTGTGCTGTGTTTGGATCCAGTGTGATCTCCTGTGAATATTTTAAGAAGTCAGCTCTGGTCTCTGGCTCTGGTTGTTGTAGTAAAACATCCACTTGAGACACAATCTCTGAAATCGTTGTCTTTGCCTCACTCAGAATGTCCTGAAGTAGACCTTTGACCTGTGACACAGCTGCTGTCACATCCTCAAAGTACCTCAGAGGACGGATCCTGATGCTGGATGAGTATGTAGATTCACTGATTGACAGTGAGGGGTAGTTGTGTAGAATCTGGTTGTGATCCCCTGTGTGTGAGAGCGACTTCAGTTCATGGTCTTTCCTCTTCAGCTCAGTGATCTCCTGCTCCAGTCTCTCCTGAAGCTCTTTGACTCGACTCACTTCAGTTTCCTGCTGGGATCTGATCTGATGATTCACATCAGAGCTTCTTTTCTCCAGCAGACGGATCAGCTCCCCGAAGAGCTTCTCACTGTCGTTCACTGCTTTATCAGCAGAGCCATTGACGGCCTCCACCTCCTGTTGAAGCAGATTCACATCTCTCTCTCTGACCTGGACCCTCTGCTGGATATTTTGTCTCCTCTGCCCAAGCTCTCTCTGCTTCTCAGTCCTTTCTGCTGCAGCTGACACTGTGTCGTGGTCTTTATGTTCATCCATAGAGCAGAGATAACAGATACACTGCTGATCAGTGCGGCAGAACATCTTCATCACCTCATCGTGGCGAGAGCAGATGTTCTCCTGGAGCTTCTCAGAGGGCTCCACCAGCGTGTGCTTCTTAAATGGAGCTAGCTGAAAATGAGGCTGGAGGTGTTTTTCACAATAAGAGGCCAAACAATCCAAACAGGACTTGAGAGCTTTCAGTTTTCTCCCAGTGCAGAAATCACAGGCCACATCTTCAGGTCCAGCATAGCAGTGATCAGCAGGAACAGCTGGGACTCCAGTCTTCTTCAGCTCCTCCACTAAATCAGCTAACATGGTGTTTTTCCCCAGGACAGGCCTTGGTGAGAAGGTCTGTCTACACTGAGGGCAGCTGTAGCTTCCACTCCCATCCCCATTGTCCCAGTGGTTGTTAATACAGCTCAGACAGTAGCTGTGTCCACAGACAGTAGTCACCGGATCCTTCAGTAGTTCCAGACAGATCGAACAGCAGAATCTTTCTCCGTCCAGTTGAATTTCTTGCTGCGCCATTTCAGTAGGTGCCAGTGACTGTAGAACAGTTTCTCTTCCTCTGAACAGAAACAGATCTCTGCTCCTCCCTCTCTCGTTCACTTCCTGCAGTGACTCATCTCCCACAGTTCACAGCTTGTTGTTTACTGGTCCTTACACTTACACACCTGTAAAGGGAGGAGGCAAAGACATATCCTGACTGGGAGGAGCTGGTTGTGTTTGAGGAAGAGGTTGTTTGTTTTTCAGGATTTACTGCATTTCACAGCGGCCTGTTCACACTTGGTGTTAAGAGGAGCTTTCAGTGAGAGGCAAAGTATGTTATCCTTCATTCATAACATACAGTAACAATTAAAGCCAAATTTTGTAGATGCATTAAATTATAAAAAATCACATCTCAATTCATAAAGCACATCTCAGAACGAATAAAGAAAAACTTGCTCACGCCCTCTGACATCACCAACCAAACAGGAACAGGGAACAAGGAAGTTGTTGCACCTGTTGCTGCCTCTGACAACTTTAAATCCCTGAGACCTCGATCTTTAGTGGTAAGGAATTCCTCTTTATAATGTATGTATCTGTTCAATCTGTCCACGAAATGCTTTACTCTTCTTCCATGTAAAAGTTTGGATTGTGGGGGGGTTTGTGCTTCTGGAGGAAAGGGTTGACAGGATGTACAAACCTTCACTTAAATACACGTCAAACCTCCGTGCTGTCCATCTCTTTAGAGCAGGTGTGGAGAGCCTCCATCATGACAGAGGCTGAGGGGAAAGCAGCGTCCAGTGACGAGGAGCTGCAGGTGGTCAGCTTGTCCTCCAGCGGCCCGGGGGACGGTCAGCCTGCTGCCTTGCCAGAGAGCACCGAGGAGCCGGTAGAGGCGGGAGGAGCGGCGCGGCTAGAGAGCACCGAGGAGCGGGTAGAGGCGGGAGGAGCGGCCCTGGCAGAGAGCACCGAGGAGCGGGTAGAGGCGGGAGGAGCGGCCCTGGCAGAGAGCACCGAGGAGCGGGTAGAGGCGGGAGGAGCGGCCCTGGCAGAGAGCGCCGAGGAGCGGGTAGAGGATGGAGGAGCGGCCCGGCCAGAGAGCGCCGAGGAGCGGGCAGCAGGAGCGGTTCTGTTGGCAAACCACGATCCCATCTCTGGGACCTTAGCTCCGGACCTGTTCAAACGGAGGAAGTTCTTCGTGTTGAGGGTAAACACGTCAACATTTCCACCTGCTACTAAGCAAACAGTTCAAGTGGCTCAGAAATCCTACAAACAGTTAAAATGGCTCAGAAATCCTACAATCATATTTAAGACCCATATTATTATTTACCCGTTGGTCACTGCTGGAGAAAACGATTAGAATCTGTATAGAAGAATGCAGCCCGCCCCTCTGGCACTATTTAAAACTATCAAGATACATTTACCTACAGTATCTCAGACTTTGGTACATTTGTACCTTTTGTCTGATTGGCCATGCTTCTTAGATTTATTTGTCAGCTGTGTTAAGAGTATAGTATTATTTTCAAGGGACACTGAACCTCATTTAATATAAATGCTTTAATGAGTTAATTTTATTTCATTTATTCACAGTTAAAATACAGTGAATGGATGTTTTCTTTGCTGGTTAAAATGTTTCATTCAAGATTAAACTTTTAGTTGTATAGCACATATCTACAAATCACAAATTGCGTCAAAGGGTTAAACATGATTTCGATTAGAGTGAGGAACAAACAACGAAAATTTCCCTATTATTTGGGGGAAAAGATAGAAACTTCAGAGAGGTGAAGGATCCCTCCAGGCAGACAGAAGTGCAATATATGCTCCTTGTAACGGAGCACATGAAAATATCTACAATATTTACAACATTCATGAGAAAAGACAGTGTCTAACATAAATGGAGAAGTGTATCAATGTTTAAAGTTTTTATACAAAAGAAGAAGTCAGAGACAGAGATAAAGGGTGCAGCAGTAAGTGTAATGATAGATTAGTATCTGTTTATATGTTGTCATAAAGTAACAAGAGATTACAGTCCAAGATGTCATTCAAAAGCAGTTTTCAAATGTCATGGTTTTATTTTTCAGTGATGTTTGTATCTTGAATGCACATATTTAGTATTTGCCTTAAAGGTTCAGTGTGTAGATTGTAGTGTCTTCCAGTTGTGAAGATGCATGTTGCAGCTGATTACCCCTCACCTCACCCCGCTTCTAAACATGAAAGAGAACCTGTAGTAGACTTCAGTTGACATAAACACTGTGTTTAGTTTGTCCAGGCTAGGCTACTGTCTTAAACATGGCGGCCTCCGTAGAGAGGACCTGCTCGAGATGTTGATATAAAGTATTTAAATATAAAGGACCCATTCTAGGGTAAAGTAAACAATTTGTTCAATTTTGATAAAACACACTACAGTGAAAACATCACTAGGATTATTTTATGTTCAATATGTGCCAATAGATCCTTTCACATAAATCTTACACACTGGATCTTTAAAATCACACAATAGGTTGTGCTATAATCTATAATCTATTATTTGTCCTTTTCGTGCGAAAACATTGTTATGCAGTCCAGTAAAAGACAACATCTCCTTAATAGAAGGGATTAATCAACAGCTCTGTGGCACAGTGTCAACAGTAAAGTGAATATTATCAGTGTCTCAGAGGGAGTGGGCCTGTTCTATTGGATTGCAATGGAGAGTCAGTCACGCCTCCCATGTTGCCAGGCCGACTCTGCACCAGGCTCAGATTACACTAAGACTGTCAGGAGTCCTTAGTGTGAACTCCTAATCTTTTTTAGTTATCCAGCTTGGCATAGAAATGAATCACAAAGTTCAAGGATTGAATGGCACGTTGTAAAAAGTGAGTGTGTTGTATGGGTAGCCCTGGTAAACAGATGCTTTGAGTGTGTAATGTATTGTGTGCCGAAGCTGTCTCTAGTGTCTTCAAATACCTGAGTTACTCTGATTTATACTTGGAAGCTGCACGCTCAGCTGTCTTCATTTACAGTCGTTTTCAAATGCCAAGGCTTCATGTTTTTGTTTATTGTTACTCTGTTTGACACGCAGACGCGCTGACATTTTGTTGGAGTACCGGTCCCAGCTGCGCATCTGCCTCAAAGATTACCCCTTAAGCTTTCTGTGTACATATTGTGATTGTCACAATTGAAAATTAGAAAGTGACACCCGTGCATTTCTGTCTCTGCAGCCTGGCACTCTGAATCAGGGCATCAAAGACGTTGAAGCTCTGGTGGATAAAGAAGTAGATGGCAGCATTCACGGCATCTGGCTGATGGCAGAGTGAGTTCATGAGACCATGTTCAGCTGTGTGTGCATGTTCACATGCAGAGTAACATGTGCAAAGTGAAAAGCTTGTTTCATTAACCCCTTCATCTTCTTCTCTGTTTCGTTGGTGATACATGTCCCATTTGTTACACTTTTCAGCTTTAAAATATTAGAACACACTATGATTCAGATGTTTTGTTTATTATATTTGAAAGCAAACAGTGAAATATAATTTCACACAAGTAACCATCTGTAGAGTATCTAATCAAGCATTAATTACATGTTAATTAAAGTGTACAAATTAATTCACAGCTGAGTTTGAAACTATTAAATTAAAGGTAATTCTTGACCTTGGAAATAGTAAATGGAATAAGTAATGGAACAGTAAGTCCACTCACTGAATTACGCACAATAGGGTTGGTAATGAATAATCGTTATTCGAATATTCGTTCATTAAGAATTATTCGAATAAAAATCCAAGCCTAATGAATATCGTTCTAGTCCCGCGCATTATGAGAACAACATCTTCCAGTATCTTGTGGAGCTCGACTTCCTACAGCAGATGAGATTAACGATGCTTAATCCCCGTCAGATATCTTAACGGACTATTAGTTCAGGTCAGTGATGTGTACGTCTAAAGAAAATATGTATTCACTCTAACCGCCCCATCCTTTTCTGGCGAAAAATTCAATTCAAGCAACAAAATCGAACTTCAGCATATATTCGAATTTAGTATAAGCGAACAGAGACTAACCAAATATTACTTCAACACGTCATTTAAAAGCACTGCACCACGGTGGGCATGAAGTCCAGATATCGCAATGGAATTGTCCATCGAGTTCGAGCCGGGCACTGCGTCATGCCTTAGCGAATATTCGAATAATTGTTCAATAACGTTATGAATATTCGAACATGAAAACTCCTTTAAAGTCCCATCCCTAACGCACAATGCTTTCACTGCATGAGATGACTGGACAGTGTGTATTCATGAATAAATAATTAGCACACTAGTAGTTACAATAATTGAATCATTCAATTTGACGAATAAATTATGATTATTTCATATTTATATTAAGAATAATTGGAATTTTGTAAGATTTAAACATTCAGTATGGACACAACTGTGTTGTATGATATTGACGTGGTAACCTAGGATGTAATGATTCTCAATGTTCTTAAATGTTTTGGGACAAAAATCTGGATATTATCGATCTTTACCATATTAAACTAGCCTAATGTTTACCTCAGGCTAATCAGTTGATCGTGACTGGACCAAAATAGTTAGACATGCAGTAAGCATACGTAAAGGAGGTGTCATATTTACAAAATATATATTTTCCTTACTTTAAAAATAATAATACATTTGTGATCTACTTGTTACAATGGTAATAGTGAAATGTAAATGGGAGCCTAGAGAGTGGTCTGTTGTTGCCAAGAACAGAACAGTATGAGCTTGCTCTTGTTTTTGGTCATAAAATAATCAGGAATACATCCAAAAGTTAACTATAGATGTTTGAGAGCCTTAATGAGGCGACAGCATGACGAACACCTAATAAGACACTCGTAGATGTTATATGATGGAGACGTGTGTGCAATAATTCAGTTGATTCTAAGAAAGTGATTATTGAGGATCCAGTTGAGGACAAACTAAGTTAGAAACAGGAGTTGGGTGGGTGGGGGGTGGGGAGGTCTTTCAATGTCCTCGAACAGCTTTCTGTACTGCAGGAAACAGGGACACCAGCAGAAGCTTACTGATCACTGGTATTCAATAAGAAGCTAGGACTGTGCTAGTTGGAGCTGATGAGCTTACAAACTTATTTTTCTCTCGCATCTTTAAGTTTGCTGTTGAAGAGACAGTGATAAAGACCTTATATGCCCGCAATGCTTTGATAGGAGGCGTGAAGACAGCGACGCCTGTCCTTAAGTCTACACATGTATAATGTACTGCAGTGCAGAAGCGTGATGCCTTAGCATCGTCAGATCCACTCGTCTTCATTAGTTAACCTCTCACTCAAATATCAGTGGCCTTATAAGCTCACGAGTCACGGCAGAGGTAGCGATCCATGTGACTGGAATGCAGAGTAAAATGAAGTGACTGCAGGACATTTACCAAGTGCATTTGCAGATGTCAGGTTGCATCACTCCTGGACGAGCTTTCAGGAAACATTAAGGCTGCCCATGTGAGAATGAATAATACATCCCATTTATACAGCTCTGTCCAACACACATTTATGTTTGTCCTGCATTTTGCCTGCAGCTATTGTTGTGGCAACAGATGCCTCTGCAGGATGTCTTGCATTAGAAAGAGTGAATTCTGAGCTGATTCTGTAACGACGGGCCGAGTCAGAGAAGCATGACATCTAAGAATCTAAGACTCTGTAGCGTGTCCTATAGAAGTAAATCACTGCAGGCCTCCATGTTTTTGACTTGGCACTGTGTTATAGTGTTGAGCCTGAGCAGCAGCAGTGTGTTGCCCCACCCACAGTCTGATCCAGGATCTGTGTAACACCTCTGTTCCATCAGTGACCCTTGTCAAGGTCAACTTATTTTATTAGTCCTGTCAAATCTCTTCACCCACACCTTCCCCATGAGGAGTTATTCAGCCAACTGTTTTTTTTTGTTTTGGCCTGCGGCTGCCAGCCACAGTCAAGAGAGTTTCATTTGAATTTGGGCACGTGCACCCGGCTCAGTGGGCTGTAAGAAAGAGAGCCACACCAAGAGAATCCATGCCAAGATGAATTAGTTGTGTGTGTACAGCGGCGAGGGAGAGAGTGTGTGTGAAACGATGATTTTTCTGACTGCTTACATGCTTTTGTGACATTTTTAGAAGCACTTTTAGGGCATAAGAGAAAGTGGATTTGTTGCTTTGAAGGTGTTTTATGTTTATTACATTCCTCTCTCTTCATTTCTCTTGAAAATAAAATGAGGGACTTAAAAACATTTGCATGCATACTGCTTGATCCAAGGGCATTTTCCGAAATTATGAAGCTTTTACTGAAGATAATTGAGCAGCTTTGCTATATATATTTCGTCCATCCATATATTATCTAAACCACTTATCCTTTGAGGGTCGAATGGGGACTGGAGCCATTCCCAGCTGACTTTGGGTGAGAGGTAGGGTAGACCCTGGACAGGTCGCCAGTGTCACAGGGCCAACATACAGAGACATACAACTATTCACAGTCACGATCACACCTACAGTCAGTCTGTAATTAACCTACATGTAACCCCAGTCTTTGGATTGTGGGAGGAAGCCAGATAAAACCCACAGAGACATGGGGAGAACATCACTCCACACAGAAAGACCTGGCTGAAACCGGGACTCCCCTATGTTTTTGGTATTAACTTCAAATAACGACAGAATACAAACGTGTTAACCTTTCATCACCAATAGATTTAATGAAGTGGTTAACCAAGTTCAGGTTTCCCCTAAGGGGGAGTCAAGGGGTCATGACTAAGTGTCCCAGGTTTATAAATGATGGACATCTACCTAAGGGTCCTTTCCACCGATAAATCTCCCCAAAATAATAGAAAAAATATGCTTTTCATAACGAGGAATCGTCATGTTTCTAAATTTTCGTCAGTGACAAAGAATTTCCTCAACTCTTCCCTGAGTGTCAATAGGTACATTGCCAACTGGAACTGCTAATAGTGTATTCTCTTAGTTTTTTATTCCCCATAGCATCATGGGAACTGTTGTTCTTAACCGTTCAGCATGATCATCCCCCAAATTTAGTTCATACAAATAGTAACCGTAGTCACAAAATCCATTAATCGTAAATCTTTCACGTTGTTCATTTTTACTCAAGGATCAGAATGTCTCATTGGTTCAAGGCCCTCCTGAGGTGTGAAGCGCTGATGATAAACAGGATGATAAATGGTTTATACAGCCCTTCTTATAGTCTTGATGATCACTCAAAGCACTTTCCAGTACAGGATAGGAAATAGTGTCTGTTACATTTTCTTTTAATCCTCTCTCTTTAAATACCTCTGTGTCAGTCAAACCCTTCTGAGGCATTTTGTCTTCAGGTTTCCAACCATCCCAATCTGTCTCGGAACACAATATTCAAAGAACGTCTAGAGAGAATTTCTTCAAATTTGGTAAAAATGTTTCCTCGGACTCAAAGATAAATTGATTCAATTTTGGTAATCAAAGTTTGCAGTGACCTCATTATCTTGTGAATATGACATATCAAGAACACAAAGGTAATACCATTACATCTGGCAAAGTGTTCACATAGACTTTCATGTCTGATTAGATTTTAGTGTTCAAAGATCAAGATTTTGAAGAAGAGTTTGAGTCTGAAGCTCCAGTCTAAACCTAACACTGAACTATACACAGGTACACAAATCAATGAAATGCAGTCTAATCCAACAGTGCAGTGATAAATCCTCCCTCCATGAGGGTTGTGGTGTTCAGTTTTTCAAAACTGTTTTAAGTGGCTCAGAATATACTTTATTGTCATTTTAGAGGCATGAGTTTGTGTTAAATTAGGTAGAGAAATATCTCTGTTATTTAACACACACATCTTCATAGATATGAATGTGATGGACAACACTGTTGCATTGGCCTGCAGTCGTTTTAGCTGGTATACTAGTGTTTACACAATGTAAACACACAAACATAAAGCAGTAAAATATCCCATAGAGTGTGACAGAAAATATTGTTATATATATATATATATGTCACACATAAATTTGGCTGTAAATTGAATAATTAAATAAATTCTGCTTGGGTTAAATTTTAAATATACATACAATTATTTTCCACTATAGGTCTAACACCTGTATGTATTTTCTCAGGGTGGATCACTGGAACAACGAGAAGGAGCGGATCGTTATAATAACGGACAACTCTCTGCTGATCTTCAAGTACGACTTTGTCATGTTCAACTGTGACCAAATACAGAGGATCCCGCTGAACTTTGTGGACCGCCTCACTCACGGCCCCTTCAGCTTCCCAAAGCGCTCCATACTCCAGTAGGTGCACTCATTGTAGTCCTCATCATTCCTGCAGCAGTGAACAGTAGCCCGATGAACCTGCAGCTTTTTCTGAGGTTAACATCTCGTCATTTGTGGTGGGAAGCGATAACCAGGAAACTTCAGCTTAACAGAGATGTATTCATTCCCATTTAAACAGGGTGCAAAAAAAGAATTATAATATAGAGACAGTCTTAGAGCTCCCGTCTCATTTTCAGTAAGTAGAGTAGCTAATTAAAAAATAAAAACCCGACATAGAGAATTACAAATATTAGCCCTAATTATCTGCTCCATGTTCTAATTTGCTTCACAAAAGGAAATGTATCTCCGAAAAGAAATCCCTTTGTCTGATGATTACCATTAAGCTCTGCCACGAAATCTGCCTCGTCACATTTTTTTCTAGGTTTCCGAACTTTTCTCTGAAGTATTGTATCATACAACACGTCTGTATGTGACAAATTTATTGAGAAATTTGAAGATGACATGAAAAATGCACGACGGAGCCTTTTTCATAAAATTTCAAAGATTGCAACAGTATGAATGATTTACTAAAAAGTAGTCGCAGTGATTTGTATCGTCGGCGAGGACAGTGACAGGAAGCGGAGGGCATCGATCAGAAGGCTGCGTGGTGGTGAGGGGGATACAGGCAAAGGATCAGTTCAGGGTAGACGAGATCAGCCGGGGACACGTGGAGCAGCAGAAGTGAAACAGGGATGGCAGCGAGATGAGTGTGCTGAGAGGTTTTCGGGGGTAAGGAGTGCAGGGCTGTCACTTGGAGCTGTCACTTAACTGATTAGTGGCAAAATTAATGTAGTCCTTTCATCTAAACCTTTTAAAGACGGCTCAGGGGATACCAAACCAACTAAAACTAATTTGATGAATAAAACGTAATGTGCTGTGAAGAGCTTAGAGAGCGCAGCCTTTATTGGAGGCTTTATCTCTGCACATTACGTTAAATTATACATAAAACGCTTGTGAAAGCCACCCGGGAGTCAAACAGTAAAGAGACGGTTTCAAATAAGAAAAGCCAGAGCCTCAAACATTTCCTCTTTCTGTCTTCATCTTCACAGCTCCCTCCCTCTTTCTCCCAGTCTTCCTCTCTGTCTCTCCCTCAGGAAGTGTCTTCCTTTTTTCGTCTAGGTCATTCTGTCTTATTTCTGGCAGACAGTGATCAGTGGTTACATGTACAGATGAAAATGAATCCTCGCTGACACTGTAACCGTACACAAAACTTTGTTTCCACATCACTTAATCGCAGTGAGAGAAAAGTCAGGCTGAGGAAATTAGTCGATGTTACATACATTTTTTAAAACCACTCGTAGTGTGGAGGAGTTATGGAGGACCACAAGCCTCACTCAAATGGTAATACAGCATTTCATTAATACATTGCTTTACATCTCAATTCCAAGATTGGAGATGTACAAATTATTTACAAATTAAACATGAATCCAGCAATGACTACTTTGAAATAAATGGTTTACAAAACAATGAAAAACTGTCAATAACTACTTGATAAAAAAATATATTTTTTGTTACATGACAATGATCTGAAAGAAGTTAAATTGTTCTGAAAATAAATAGGGGACCTGCAGTGGTTGATGATAATTCTCTGTGGGTTGTGCGGCAAGAGTTAAATGCACATATTTATGTTTACGTTTTTGGTGACGGCGGCGGTGTCAGTGTGGTGTAAACAACAACAAGACCCAATGTGCGGATAATCTCTGGAGCTCTTGTCTTAAAAAACAGCTGTACATGCATATATTTAGTCTTTCCAGTCGTCACTTTGAGGGATTAATACAGTGTTATCTTACAAAATGTAAGTTAACACTTACATTTGTGTTGTATGTCTGGTGTTAAACATACAAAACATGAGAGAACACACACACAACAAATAAAAGAAAGGAAAAAAATTGGGAGATAATCCCAAATTAATTTATCATATAGAGAACTATCTACTACATAATTAACTGTATCTCTGTTCCCAGGCCATCTCCAAATAAGTGACTGATAGTTTACACTGATTTAAGCAGTCACAGTAAGGACACTTGTCTTGTGTGTGAGATAGCTGCTGTTGATTTGACTGCTGACAGTTGTCATCTGACCACTTGATGTCAGTGTGCACCCTCGGTAGTGAGATTTCAAGACAGCAGCACGCCACATCACGTCCCTTCATCTGTTTGATGTTGTCATGGATGATCCTGAATCTCTGCTGCTAGAGCGCCTGTTCACTGTGTCGCTTCTAACAAATACAACGCCATCCTAGTCACTGCAGAAAATAACCTTTCTTTCTCCGCACTGAGGCAGTTAATAGCAATAGATCTTGCATAATCATTTTTAAATATTCTCCACATTCTGTTTTTCCGTAGCAGCACATCCACTGCTCGTAGATCTTTGTTTTCAGCCTGTTTTCCTTGATTTCCTAGGTATTGATGCCGTGTGATCAAAGATTAGTGTGAAATCACCACAGGACACTACAGCTGCTGATAATAGCATATTAGTATTTTATATCAGAAGTAATGTAATTAAACCTATGTGATTGAGACTGACAGCGCTTTCATGAATGTCTGACCCCGGTGTTCCCAGACCATCACAACAAAGAATATCAAACTCCCTCTGTGCGGCGTCTTACTTGGCGTCAGCTGGCTCGTCTGTGCCCCATCAGCTTCCCAAAACCTTGATGATGCCAATAGAAGGTGTTCGGGGAGCGTCAGTATTTTTAGTCCTGATGATTTTTGTTTTCATCACACATTCTCCAGGTAGAAGGAAAAAAAAACACATTGTATTTGACATCTGTGGGGAAAGATGTGTTTTAAGTGCCTTCTTTCCAAACTGTCTAGACAAACTAATTACCCAGAACATCAGCTATATTTTTTATTCCTGTCTGAAAAAGTTGGGTGTGGAGCCTTAAAGAAGCCTCGCTAGAGGTTGCTTCAGTAACTGTTGTAAAAAATATATATATTTATGAAGGCTGGAAATAATCCCAGTACTGCTCTTCTCTGTTTCTCATCTGATTGGATGGAGGGTTTCTTCTGAGCAAGGCCTCAGAGGGAGTCGTGCCTTATTTAGCTCCCCACCTTCAACTACTTAGAACTGTTTAATTAACTTGAAGATCCTCCTGACTCCTTCAATTGATATTCTGACATAATTCATTCATTATTTATTTTGTTGTTTTAATAGGTCGCAAAGTGTGTAGGTTGAGTCCATCAAACCTGCTTTTAAAATTCATCCTCCTCTCATTCTGCCATGTTTCTGGCCACACCTGTACAAAGCAAAGTAGCTAACCCATTCAAACAGCAGAGGGCAGTGAGTAAGTGAGATCAGCAACACAACATCTCACCACATGATCATTTAGACTCTCGCAGCTGGTGTAATGTGAGGCAAGAGTTAAATTCACATATTTATGTTTAAGGTGTAAAGCAAGTAAGACGTGTGATTGCATCACTCGTTGTCTTTAAAGCAGAACTATTTTTCTCATTTCTAGCTCTATATATTGATTTAGAATCTCCACTTGATTTTGAATCTCCACTTGAGTGTCCTTATTTATGTCGAACTGGCTGTAGCGATATACAGCCTCTGACAGAAACAGGAAATCTATAAAAATTCACCTTTATTCTGACTGGCTAAACATCCAGAGTGCTGCCAAGCTCTCGTGAGCATCATCTCACCAGTGTGGAGGCTCTGTAAGTTTTGAATTATGTGACAGAACATAATTGATTCGAAGTGGCAACTTCTCAAATCCGTCCGTAAATGTCCAAGACTGAATCTGATCCTGAATATGAGGGAGGACAGCACAAACATTTGCAGTTTGTCTCTACCTACCAACCCAGTCTTTCAAACATAATTAGTATATATAATTGTTTGTATATCCCCCTGTTTAAGGTAAAGTTGTATCTGTGGCCCGGGCCACACTGTTGTTGAACGGCTTGCTTTTTTAGGGCTTTAACATGGTGTGGCATCCTCTGTCCTTAACCCTCAACAAGAGTAAGGAAAAACTACTAAAACCTTTTAACAGGGTAAAAATAATGTAGAAACCTCAGAGAGAGCCACATGTGAGGGATCTCTCTGCCAGGACTGATAGAAGTGCAATGGATGTCAAGTGTAGAGGAGAACATCATCAAGATAAAAGTTTTAGCAGCATTGATAAGGGTCAACATTTTGAAAGATGACTGAAGGTCAATGAATTGATGGATTATTGTCAGTAATGGTATTTGTTAGTAGGATTGTATAAAAATGACTGATTACCATGGAACTTGGTGGAAATAATAGTTTATGGGCTCAGAGAAAATTCATTATATTTGGCATTGATCTAAACAAAGGGGCGGATCAAGGATTGTTTTCACTCATCTGTGAGATAGGCCTTTTTTTCACCAAATTCTCAGGGAATAATTCATGGAGCCTGGGATATTCAGCTGCCTCATCTCTAAGAGTGTGTGTAATTTGTCACATCTTGATTGAATTTGGGTTGAACCTTTATTTGATACTTGGAAGTACAAGGTTTTTGTTTATAAAAGGCTACCACTATAGCACAGAATGTGAATACTAAACATTCTTCTGTACTTAGTAGAGTCATTGTCTAATGTACCTCTAGTACAGGCCAATCACATACAATACAGAATCAAATTTCTTTACAATGAAAATGTGCATGTTATTGTGATATTGTAATACTAACCCTTATTCATATACATTGTAAGTGCAAGCATTGCCTCATTATACTATATATCTTTTATAGGAACACTGGAAGAGTTCTTGTTCCCATGGTAACTACTAGTGAGCATCAAAATAAAAAACAAACCACATATAGGCCTCCCCTGCATTGAGACACCTGGGACTGGCATTGTACAGTCTATATGTAGCTTGATATATGAAAGATGAGGAACATGAATGATCCCAAGTTATTCTGAATTCTTTCACAAACACAAGACTTGAAACACAAACTGCAAAATACATCTACGCATGCAAAGAGAGGAGAGAGACAAGTGGGTTTGAATTCTCTCTGCAAATCAAGTCTTTGTATCACCAGAACACAGCATCGCCAAATATCCTAGTTCTACCTGTAGCATGAGTCCTTTAACCAGGCAGAACAAAACAGAAAAAAGCTCACATCACAGAAACAAAGCATAGATCAAGAGAAGAGTGTGCACGCTGGCTGCTCCCAGGACACACAGCATAAATGAATCAACGCCAGTGGATGTATAATGTTTGGGGCATGCTGCTGTAAATCCATCCACCTTGGGAGCATCTTCCTGCTTGTGGATGTGCTTTTTCAAGGAGGAAATATCTCAACAGCCTGCAGCTATGATATCACAGCTTTTGCATCATGACATTGGAGTAACTGTATTTTTTTTAGGTTTCCGACGCAGCCTGGGCAGCTTTATCATCAATAATGTAAATATCTTTTTGAGCTGGAATATCAGAAGCTGTGTCTTACCGGTAAACTAAACTCTTTGTCTTTGTTTCTCTAGCCAACACTCCACCCTCATCTTTTTTTCTCAGCCCTTTCACATTTCTTATGAAACCGTGTTGGATGGATACATGGATGATGGCTGACAGACCTGCAGGCTCTATTGAGCAATCAGAGCCGATTTGTTTGTTCGCTCTGAGACAATGTGGGACACTTGCCATGACAACTGCAGCTGGGCTTGATATTTATCTTGTGTGTTGACTTGCGAGTCTGAAGCGCTTGTACGCCCATTCAAGGGAGTCATTTATTTGTCACTTGCCCCTAAGCTCAGAATACAGTGCTACTCCCCGTCATGGGTGTGTTTTGTATAAACACTGTTGACTAAGTGGAACTCCACCAGTGGAGGGTGGACAGTAGACCCAGATGCTACTAAAGTGTTAAACTTCTGAATGACAAAACTCAGGTGTAGCCTGCTTTCGCTCTGTCTGTTTTTTTTGACTGTATCGAAGTGAGGTGCAGTGAAAGTACAAACCCCAGCTCTGCCACATAAACACAGGGAAGACTTCCAAGGCCTCTGGCAGCACAGCCCAGCCCTGCTTTGCCTGTTTGGGCCGGTCCCGCTCCCAGTGATAGCTTACCTGTGGAATTTGCCAAAGCTTTTTTATATCCCCATGTATACAAGGGCAATAGCTGTGTGCACTTACAAAGGACAATGTGTACCAACGTAACCCAACCATCCTCACTCGCTTTTGCTGAAATATAATCAGTCTTTTAGTCGGGGCTTTGCTTTTGTACCAAGTTTTTTCTTTCTTCCTCCGTGCATAACATTTACTCTGGAGGAGGCACAAAATGTTCAGTGGCAGCAGTATTGTCATTTTTTAAAGTGCTTGTGTAAACAGGGCTAGATGGTTGCATTATGATGCAGCCCCTCCCTGGATGGTGACATATCAATAGCTCCTCCACTATTGTTTAGCCTCAGGCGTTTAATTCTGGTTGGCAGGAAGTGCTGTTGCACAAGCAGTGTGGTAAAATGAGCACATCAGCATGACAGATCATTAAAGATATGTCACACCTCGATTGGGAAATGGCCTGCTTGCTGATTTATTTATTTAACTTTCTTCATCGTTACGTATTTTTTGCAAACAGCAGGTACATGATGGATAAAACATCGCATTGTTTTACTCCTTTAACGCTGACCATGTTATTAGTCACAGTGTGTGTGTGTGTGTGTGTGTGTGTGTGTGTGTGTGTGTGTGTGTGTGTGTTTGTGTGTGTGTGTGTATTTGGAGTGTATCTCCAGATGAACACATTTTCCAAGATAACCTCTTAAATTATAGAGACAATCTAAAGTTTTTATTGATCAGAATTTGATTCCTCCTCATATGATTCCAAATGATAAGTGACATCATGAAGATGTCACAATAAAGTCTGAAAATTACTTCATGTTATGTTTGCATTCTAAAGGACTACTGTAGGAAAAAGTAGGACAAATTATCATCAAGTTTTTGGAATGATGTCTTTGTGACATGATGTGGTCTGAATATTGTGTGATATTGTAGAAATTCATTAGCTTTAGACCAATAGAATTAGAGACACAGTCTATGGCTATTTGGCTCATTTGTTATCATATAGTAAAATTACATCACGATCACCATTTTTATGTATATTTGTAACACACATGGGCAGGGTATGCAAAAACATGACTTTTGCGTCTTTAGTAGTATAAAATATTGTAACAGCATCATCTGTGTCCATGTCCATTTTCTCTGTTTCATTTGGCTCATGTTTATTTGACTTCTCTTCAGGAGGATCTGTCCTACAAAGA
Source organism: Pseudopleuronectes americanus (assembly GCA_038501795.1). Classification (NCBI taxonomy): domain Eukaryota; kingdom Metazoa; phylum Chordata; class Actinopteri; order Pleuronectiformes; family Pleuronectidae; genus Pseudopleuronectes; species Pseudopleuronectes americanus. The sequence goes on from CM076724.1 coordinate 4,998,540, forward strand.
TATGCAGCGCATGGTGTTTTAAACTCTCTTTGACCCTCTACCTTTTCAACAGAAACAAAGATACCGTATTTCACCCATATAGTATAGTCTTTTAGGTATGAGAGGCCTAGATCAAATTCAATGGACAAACAGTAAACAGAGAATTGTAAAGATCTTCACAGCATGTAGATCAACACCAACATGCTTTCAAAGATTTGATCTCTGAGTGTGTGGAGGTCTGCTTGCTCTCAGTCTTCTGAGGTTTCATTAGGCTGAGGAAAGATATGACCTCAAGGCATTTTCATTAAAACCTATGGTATTTATAGACTAATGAAAGAACAGCAGAAGAAAGAGAATATGAGAGAGTATGATGAACACACTGTAAATTACCTCTAAGCCTGGTAAACATGAGATTGCCCTCACATTAAGTATTTGCCCTGAGGACAGATTAGTGGCATTTTTTCCCCATTATTCTAACACCGTTACCATGGAGCTAACACGTCTGGTAATTCCCCTTAAGGGATATAATGTGAACTGATGTTAATACCACTAAATAAATATAATGGCCTATTAAGGGGCATTCATTTCATATCAAAAAGTATGCTTTTCTTTTTTTAACACAAATCTGCATGGCTCTCAGGTCTTAAGGTAAGCAGTTTGATGGCAGAGACTGCTAATTTTTAGTGGGTCTAGCTTTTCCCCTGATAATCAATTGAACTAACTACTGACTCTCAATTAGTTTCCCTCATCATCAGCGAGATGTCAGGTTGATTCAAAGTTATATTTCTCAATGTCAGAATACAGACCGAAATTTATGCAAAACTAGGTAGAGCGTATGTATACCCGAGGCCTAATAGTCCTAATAATCAAGATGCAACAAACTGCACACACATATATCATCTCGCTCAATTAAGTGACAGGTTGAGTTAGATCCTTGAATTTTTCCCTAAGAAATCTGTGAAAATGTTAAGAAAACAAACAAACACATCTAAAAAAGTTAGAGATTCCTGGATCTGTCGATTTGTTTGGATCCCCTACTAATTTAAAGTTCATGAAAATCTGCTGTGTAGTTTGTGTAATCCTGATGACAGACGAACCAACCAACCAACAAACCAATGAACAGGGTTAAAAACTCATGACTTTACTTTTTTTCCCTCTGCTAAGGTGTACATACACCTTAGCAGAGGGAAAAAAAGTATGCAACATAATTATACCTTAAAAAACACCTCTAGGATATAGCAGTATTTGTATGAGGCCAGAGAGAAAGAACCTAATTATATTCAGACCTTTGTCCCTGATTCTCAGGAACTAAACCATACATTGTTTTTAGAAAATGTTAATGTGATGACAACATGAATTGCAGAAGCTGAGGTTTTATCACCTTGTGAAGTGGAATGTGTCGCTGACAGCGTGATACTCACAGTGTTTTGATGTGTTCAGGAGAGAAGGGGAGGGGGTGCGAGTCTTCTGGGACCGGCTGAGAGAGCCCTCCTTCACCTCCAGGTGGAACCCCTTTGCCACTGACTACCCTTTCAACACCTTCACCTACCACCCTGTGAGGAACTACGATGACATGTTTACTGCGCTCTGCGACGTAAGTTGATGGTTGGAAATGGTTATGGTTTTATTAACGGATGTACAGTGCAATTAAAGTGAAAGGAATTTGATTTGTTATGCTCCCGGTGCTGAAAAAACAAACACTGGCGACATTAGTTGTCATCAAGTAACAATACTTGTAGTTATATTGATATGATATGAGGTCTAACTGTCAGGTGTTTAGTCACACAGCTCTTCTATTGACTTTAATGTATTTTAACTTCAGTTGCATGTTTCATGTCGTAAGTTCTCCAACTCAAACAGTTTAACAACAAAATGACTTAGCCTATTTACCACAACTTGTTTTATAACTTGTTGTCAGTTTCCTTTCTGAGTCATCAAACATTACACACATTGTGCACATTTCTGTGACTGTACATTGAGGGGGACTGGCAGCTAAGCCTGACCCACTCAAACTGGTGAACATAGACCTGGAAGAACATTTACTAAGAATGCTGCACAGTCTCGCCTCCATTATGACCTGACATTTAGATATGTGCCTGGTGGGGAGACTATTGTCAGTGTAGACTGGTGGAGGGATCACAGCAGATAGGCAATAGCTATTTGACCCCTGACCCCTGCCTCTCAAAACTTTCTTTTATGAACTATTATTTGTTGATTTACTGATGTCAAAAAAGAAATAAGATGCCAGTGGGGCAAATAAGGTAGGAGGTTTCTAAGAACCACTCCTGACCTGTCGACTGAGACTGGCTCCAGCCCTCCCACGATCCACAAACCATAAGCAGTATGCAGGATGGTCGGAGGGATGGAGATTGATCTTGATTGAGTAGAATCAGTTAACATTAAACAAATTTAATAATTTGATGCACTGGTGCTTGACAAGATGTTCAATTGAAGATTGACAAACACTGAAATAAGAAGTTTTTAGTGTAAGTGTAAGTAATGCTGGACCTTAAAACAAGGGTGCGAGAACTGCCACCTGGAAATAAATGTTTTCTGATGAATGTCTGATCATCCCGTCTTCTTGTCGACAGATCGACAACTTTCGTGTGCAGCTCCTGGACGCAGCACAGAAAGCCCATGCCATAAAGCCCGTTCCTGGGAAGGCCAATGGTGTCCTGGTCTTGAATCAGCCCATCCAAATTGAGGCCTATGTAGGCCTTATGTCTTTTCTGGGAAACCAGAACAAACTGGGCTACTGCATGGCTCGAGGAAATCTTGGCTTCTAAACATAATCTAATAATTTATTGCTGTGTGGAATTCAGGGTGATTCATTTGTTTACAGAGAGTTCATTATTCTTGAAAGATTGACCAGAGATTGTTTCGGTGTTCAGGTTTGCTTTTGTTTTTCGTTGAAGCCCTGCTCCCCAGGATGGGGTGCATGAGGTATAAACAACTGTGTGATCTCCCCCACTGCTTATTACCAGTTTGTGGTGTCTGAGCACTCACAAATATCCACATTTCAACGCCGCTCTTCACTGGATGACGGATCTCCCGCTGCTCTCAAGGAGCTTTGTATTTGCTCCTCAGTGATATGGTAATTCAACTCTTTTGCAACGGGACTCCTTTCTTCCTCCCCCAGTGTCTCTGCTAAAAGCTCATTCCCATGCCATTCAGCCCCTTAGAGATTCACTGGAGCATGAGGGCACATTTGTCAGTTTATCATTTGTAGTGTATTTTTACAGTGTATACAGTGATGGAATTTCCGTTTGATTTGTGTGTTTACTGTGTGTCATTCCGCCTTGTCTAGTATCATGTGTTGGTTTGTAAGCCTGTCCCTGACATGAAAACATAAGCTCACATATTTTGTTATCTTTCCCTGTTATTGTTATAAAAAGATGGTGTATTATGCCATTAATAACTTGTTTTTAATAAATAAGAATTCATGATTGTTGAAATGTTAACCTGGCGGTGCCATCTGACTCTTCTGCAAGCCAACAATTTGTGGCATTCAAATATTATCCATACCTGAGTAATATCAGCCCTTATTTAGAGTTATTTTATTATATTAACCTTTTTGTCCTGGTTGGTATAGAAACACCTGTAGTTACTAGCCTCTTTCATCAGTGGTTTTAATTTGAAGCAGCAGCAGTAGAACGTGTTGTGTTTGCAGTAGCAGCGTGAGCAGTAAACACTGAGGTTGGAAGCATTGATATTAAATTACAGTCAGTAACTCTGAATTAGCTGCTGCATCAGTTTACTTTGACTTTGTAGTTTGGTCCATATCCCATCCACTAACATGGTGGAAGCAGGATTTATGGCCTATACAGCAGCCAGACAACAGGGGGACATTAAGAGTCATGTCGTCCATCTTTTTATTCAGTCTATCAATATTTATAACAATATAACAATAACCATGTCTTACGGGACCTAAAGAAGTGACCTCAGTTTTTCGGATTAGACAAAGCTAAAATAGCGTTAACAAAGTGATGTGCTGATGCAGGACTTAAAGAGTTCCACTAGGCTTTATCTCTTATTTGAGACTGACCCAGTTCACAGCCACCTCCCTCAATAACAGTTATTCGACTTCCTCTCGGATGGTGTACTGAGCCTCACAGCTTTTCAGATTATTTACCACTTCATCTTGAGTAGAATCAAAAAATAAACTAAATACGCCACTGGACAGTGGACACTATCACAGGTTAATTTCTCAAGTCATCCTCTAATCCCTGGTTGAAGGAGGAAGTGGTGATCATATTATTATGTTGTAGATGTGACTACGTGTTTCCATGTAGTGTAATCCTCTCACAGCATTCAGTATAGTGAAGGAATAGTCGGTATCTTCGGGTTATAAATAAGGTGCATGAAAGGTCATGACTTTAGAGGTGGAGGTTGTTTTCATCTGTGTGAGTTTAGTAGATTTTTCAAAAACCACTGGACGGTTTATCACGAACAGAGAGTAAGGGTGTGGTATAGGTCAGGAAAGAAGCCATTAAATGCTAGTGTTGATCTGATAATGTTTTTCTTTCTTTTTTTATCATTGTAAGAGGGTGTTTTTCCACATCTTAATTTATCAGAGAATAATATATGGATCTTGATTAAATGAATCTGACATGTTTAGGGGACTGATGGTTATGAGTGCAATTTGGTCCAGATCCTGATCAAAATCTAGAGCTAGTGAACTTAAAAGTGGTTTCATTAGAAGACTTGGTGGAGGTAACCAGATCGCGTTCACCAACAGTCCCCTGATGAAAGTAATTTTTTCACTTTGTCTCTCTGTCTGTTATTCCTAATGTAAATACATTTAATGACTATCCAAAAATGTAGATCATTTGCAGGGTCAAAATCTTTGATTCTCAAGAAACTGGAAAGAGTTTCAAAGCTTCAGAGGTAAATTGCACACATTGAAATTCAGTCTTGTTTGAATGACAAGAGTGAAACAGCCTGCATTATTTAGCCTCTTCAGGGAATCTCATCAGGAAACCAGACTCAGTGTGCCCCAAGAAGAGGGTCCCGGGTTTACATGCAGCTGTTTCCACATGGTAAAGTATATGGTTAAGTTCAGCGCTTTTCGTATCGTGTATCATAACCTTAGGGTTTGAAGGGGTTAGCGCGCTTCCTCCAAGAATGAGGATGTGTCTCTCATGCTGGATCAAGCGCTGCTCTGGCCCCGAGCGAGGGACCTCATCCATATATCTGCTCCTCCAGTTGTAAAAGACCACAGGATTAACTGCCAAGTAAATGAGAATTTGCATTTTAGAGTTTCACGTGTGGGTCACCTGATGATTCAAAGGGAGGGAAAATATCTAAGTGTATTTATTTTGTTTGGTTTCCATGGATTAAATTTGTGGCTGTAATCATTTTATTCTCTAATTCTCATGACTTTATCTTAGCTACAAGTAAAGTGGTTACTAAAAACAGTGTGCAGTAACATGACAATGGATGCTTCAATCTTAGTCATGTCACAAATCATTTGAAATAATGAAGGACTTCCTAAGATAATAATAAGGTCATATTTGTGATTATGCTGTTCGCATGGTGCTCTGTACAAGTCCTGTCATGTTTAAAGTTGACCTTAATGGAGCAGCAATCGTATTTTTCTCTCGTTTTTTGTCAGCCTCTATTTTTGTAACCGTTAAGAGCATGTAGCATCTCGATGTGATGAGACTTGCTTTTAATGTCAGGATGCAGGATAAATATGGGCCACTGTGTGTGTGTGTGTGTGTGTGTGTGTGTGTGTGTGTGTGTGTGTGTGTGTGTGTTTGTGCAGATGTGCGTGCAGCAGGCAGAAAGGGAGTGTTGGTGTGTTCTTGTGCGGGATCCATATCTGTCCTTGGATGCTCCTGCTTTGCATTAGAGATAATTAAGTTCAGCCCTCGAGGTACCACATCTGAATTAAAGCTCTGATTTGTTCTCAAGATTGGAAGCACACACTGTAAAGTACTCAAGAGTGACTACTGAGACATGGTGTGCAGGGACTATTTGTTCAATAAACATAATGAATTTATAGACATAATAAACATAATTGTAGTGAACCTGGGCTGAGAAGATACATGTTAGATATGCAGTAGAAAATTTACGCTGTATAACACAGATTCTTTTGATTAAAAAGACTTGTGTAGTTCCCATTGTAAACCTGCCTGTTCTCTTGTCATGTGTTGATGCTCTGGAGCTACTTCAGAATTATTCCTTGTCATTAGTGAGTCCTCCTCAAACAGTTCTACCACAAACTGCCACTTTTTATTGTTGTGTATGGAAGTTGTGTGTAGAGCTTTGCATAAACAGTTCATTGTGCAGAGGGAAGTTGGAAAACTGTGATTGCAGAACACTGCGTTGTCTCTGGAAATTTACAGTACACATGCCAAGGGTGGTGTCGATAAGATGAAAGATCTGCGAGATATGCGTTTCACACATAGGCGACAGACATTTGTGGAATTAGTATGTTGATGAGTATATGATTCATTGTAAAATTTATAAAAGATGCAAAAAAAGTAAACTCAATGTAACTTTGCAAATTAGTCAAAATTTATATTTATACATCAAATTAATATTCCTTCATTAATTGGTGTTTAAAAATGATACTCTCGGCTATAAAGATGATATAGTGTTTTATATTTCTTATTTAATGCTGCACACACAGTGTCTCCCTCTGTAGGCTCCACAGTTCCATCATGTACAGCTAACATGCGCATCTACACCTGAATTTGGAGCCATGCTGACTAAACTTTCCTCATAGGTCTGGTTTGGTCTTTAGCTTCTCCTGAGGTGACAGTGTATCTTGCTCTTTAGTAGCTGAAAGCTCTTATGTAGCTGCTGGACAGGTGGGTACAGTGGAGCCATTGAATTTGAAAGCAGCTGCTTGTTGTTTTAGGAAGTAAGGATTGGGCCAATGGAACTGGATCAAAACACTCAAATAATGAGGTGAAAGAGCCTAAAAAAACTCTACACAGCTAAAGACAACTGCATTCAGGTGATAACAAACTGTTGAAAGGGATCAGTGCAGTCTAAGGTAATGCTAACACAGGATTTGACATGAGAATTTAACAGTATGGGATTTAACATTGTAGCAGGTATTAGGGATATATATTTATAACAATTGAAATATGAATATTACAGAAAACTATAGATTTACTGCAGCTGACATATAACTAATTGTTAGTCTCCTTATAGAACATATGTACGTTTGGTCTAAAGCGTATGATGAAACAAATTGAGGAGCCATTTTCCATGAGTGTGATTTTACTGGTGTACCTGCTGCACTGAAGCGTATATCACTGCTTTGTCAAAGAGCGGCACACGGACTCACAAGATAAATGACTTTCAAAGATAATGATTGCATTCCTGTGTGCAAAGGTAAGTTAATGCCCCGGGCTAGATAATGTGGCTTGTTTTTTCACTCCAATTATTTTCCACCAGTAGAACATCAAACTGATCAACTAGCAGTTTGCTGCCATGGACTGACATTACTTCACACTTTAGTCAGATAATATAATCCAGATAGTGTCTGAGTGGTTATGACTCGACTTGTTTCCATTATTAAGTCCGAATACAAACAAACATGATGTTTATGAAAACAGTTTCGAGTTAGTAATCAGGAAATTAGCTAGTCCACATGAGACTTGACGGAAAAAAGACGACATGAAGAGGTTCTGTTGGAGGTCAAGGTTGCACAAGGTCACAGCGGAAGTCTCTTATGTCTCACTCGACAGGTCCAAGTGGTTATTTAGCTTCATTGTGATGTGAGATGATTTCCCCACTGCCCTGAAGTGGAATGCGATCAGGAAAGTGAGAGGTTTAAAAACTGCCCATCAGGGCCTGTGACCCCGGAAGGCCCTGGCTAACAACCAGAGCTGCCTCGGATGCTTGGGGCAAGTAACATAAGACAAATTCTGCGAGACACCCTTGCAATCCTGGTGTGGCACGCAGACTTCTCATCTCTCTGAAATACCTTCAAAGCCCTCGTAGATATGCCAGCTTGGATAGCAGGCTTCTTTTCACAGGTCATGCAACCTCAAGTCGCCATTTCCATTTCTCTGACATGTGTGTTGCTTGTTTGTTTGGTAAACATGTTACACCTGTCAGAAGAATGCTGGTTGCTAACGGGCCAAGTGCAACACCATTTATTATCCTCTGTGTGGCACTTTCCCCTTCTTCTCGCCTCCCTCGCTCTTCCATCTGTTGCCCTCGCAACAGTGAATGCAGTAAGTGTGAAGGAGTGAATGTGTGAGGAAAAGGGTGCGCGTGCGGACGGGTTGGTGTGCACGTGTGCACGGAGGCTACTGGGTTGTTGTCTGGATCGCTGCAATGTAATGGAGACAGAGACACTGTTTTTATTTATCCGTGCCCCAGCTGTCACTGTTGTGTCTGGAGTGGGATGGCTGAACTCAGGGCTGTGGGTCTCTTGGAGATCTGTCAAGTCCACTGACCCTCCCAGCCACGCAGAATGTTACAGCCCTGAACACACCCTGGATTCTTGTTACAGAAAACAAAAGCTGAGACGACAGACGACGTTCAGGAAATGTGCAACCTTTACCTGACTCCCCTTCCCCTTAGATGTATAGTTTACAGAGCAACAATAACTGTGGTTAATTCAGATTTCTTTACATTTTTATATGATCAATAAATGTGCAATTATCTCATGAAGGGAAAGGTCTTAGTTATCCACACCCATCTGTTTGCTCATTTTGGGAACTGTTGGGTTTTTCTATAATTATCCAAGGTTTGGACCTTACTATGTAAAGTGCCTCGAAATAATATATGAGTTGGCGCAACACAAATAAAATTTAGTTGAATTGAATTGAAACAACAATGGCTAGAACACAGATCACATTAGACGACAAACTGGATCACTATATTTAACATGTTTTTACTACTCAGAGAAATATCAAACCAACTTTCTTAACGTATCAGATAACAATTTAAAAGTAAACTTAAATATATAGAACATTGGCACTGAACCTTACACAAATGGAAACTATTATATTATTATTACTAAAATGAACTTAAATTAAAAGTAAATGTACAGACTATTATCTCTTAGTGTTGTATTACAGTTTATAGCCTATATTATAAAGTATATTAACAAAATTATGGTGTAGCTGGTTGAGGAGGAGAATTTAACGATATGGGAAATTAATAAATTAAAAGAATTTGATATATTTTGTAGATTAAATATACTTTGTGTAATAAATCTGAAAATTGAAAATAAAATATATATGATTTCCTTTTTACTATTACCATGACAGCAAAGCTCCTCTGGGTTTTATTCAAAAGTAGAGACAAAAAAAACATATGGTAATTTCAGGTTGGAAGATTGTTCTTTCTACCTGTATATATCGTTTTTCTACTTATATATATTGTTGTTTGATGTCTGATGCACCAACCACACCAAGTCAATTTCCTGTATGTGAAAATATACTTGGTCAATAAAATAATTCTGATTCTGATAAATATGATCATGTTTGGCCAGCAGGAGGCATTTCTCTTATCTTAGCATAGTTCATCATACAGATGGGGGGAAGTGTCTCACTCAGGTTATGGACCTATTTCGTCATTGCAGTACATCAGCAGGTGGGAGACATTGACCCTCCTCGAGAGTCACCTTTTTATGTAGACATTTGCTTGAATGAAACAGTTTCAGGTGATGTGTGATTAAGCTTTAAAGCTGCTAAGGGGTTGGCTACAAACAGATTGTGTTTAGTCCTGAGGGGGGAATTTGTTTTCACAAGTCAGTCAGTGTAAAAATTTACATTTAAAAAGCTTGTTAACAGTAACTTCTGATTAATACATTTGCGACACAGAGAAAAAAAGTATATTTTCTTGTACAAAAGATGTTTTAAAGTACTCAATATTAAGTTGTTAAGCAAATAAATGCTTCCACACTCTCAGAGTAAAGTCTATTACAATTACCTACAGTGAATAAGGCTTACCACGGTGTGTCAATAATTATATTGTAAATGTCAAGTATCAAGTAAAAGTTGCTGACTGAGCTGCAGTTCCAGTCTGTACAAGCGGGTTGTGCAATGATTCAAATCACCATACTGGCACGTATTCAACATCAGACCTTTCACTGACTCGATGAGGGCTGCATTCTTCTCCATATCTCACCTGTCACACAGTATATGTGAGAGAATCTGTGTTGCCGTGTCAGTCATCCAGCTCCTTGTTTTAGGATGCCCCCATTAGACGCTGGGCAGACGCTCAGCAGGGCCGAGGCTAAGCACCGATGACAAGCTGCTGGAAAGGCTGCGGTGAAAAGAATGAGCAGAGTCTGCAGGGGGACCGGCCAGGGCCTCAGACACCTACACACACACTCACACTAAACCAGCATTCATGTTCAGGTCCGAATACACAAACACAACAGTGCTGGGTGCCCATGAAAAAATAGTGTTGCTGCAGTGGAAAACATTGTTTAATTTATGTTGTTGGAGTTATGGTTTACACTGGTTTGTCATTAGCTTGAGTCCATGTTGCATTTCTTTGCGTTCAGGTTTGACTTGAGCATTTAACATTCACTTTGTTGCCAACAGGGGGAAACAGCTGTCCAGCAGTGAAATGTAGTGCTGTTTGTTATTTGTATGGTTTGGGCTGTTTATTGTAAGGTTCATCGTGTGTGATGTGCAATGGTAATTTCATCAAGAGTTAGACCTGAGCTCAATCAAATGAGTGCTCTAGATGAATGGTCTGCAGTTTTGACTCTGTCAGATCCACTGATGGGTTTATGTGTATAACTTCCTGTTGCATAGCCAAGATCATACAAACTGCAGACTTTATTTCAAGTGATGTGGCTACTCAGAAATTGTTTATTCTTTATATAACAAGTCGGACCATAAAACTTTAATGCTCATAAACACAGATAAGAATCAGCCGAAAAATATGTTTAGGCTGGCCACTTATTCAAGCCATGGAAAATAGATGAAACTTAACTGAAAATGCATTTTAGTTTAAATCAGATTATTGATGATTCAGAATGAACTGATATGCGTAGAAAAGAAAAGAAAATATTACAGAATTTCAATTGATTCTTTGAATCCAAAAATGTCAAACATTCCCAGGTTCCACCTTCACAAAAACGATCCATCGCCTTTTCAGTTGCTTCAATTTTGCTATTTTTGTCTAGGTTTTTATATTTTAATTGTAAGTAAATATATAATTGAAGAGATAAATACAAAAAAAAATACTGACTTTTTATTACAGCTCTGTAAAACTTATGGTAATCTTATGGAATGTCATGCAGAGATAGAGTTAAATACCTACCGATTAAAGTGCTGCTTAAATTTGTTAAATATTGACAATAATTATCCAGTAATACAATAATATAACACTGACCGGCTATTTTAAATAGTGCATACTTTTAAAACTTCACAGTGTTGCCAGTAAACATTTGTACTTTTTAGCAATTGAGTGTTGTTTGCTACCTTTTACATCTAAACCATCAGCGTTTAAATTCTTCTTCCATGACCTGATGATGTTCAAGGATGTGGGGATGTTTTTTTTTCTCTTGGCATTTTTAACAATGAGAATCTGAAAAACTCAGAAATACAAAACCACTCTGAAACCCAGTCTGTCTGTGTGAAAACATACCACATGAGCCTTATGTCAAAATAGTGTTATTATCCTTTAAGAATGTTAATCACACTGGTCTGAGCATTGGCCATTTCTGCCTCAAGGGCCTGTTTCCTCAGCAAGTGTTGCAGTTTATGAGTGAGGTTAAAATGTCAGTCTTAGCCTTGGTTAAAGACAGCGCTCCTTTAACTGTCCCCCCGCCTGACCTCCGGCACTGGAGGGAAGAATGTGATGTCTTGACGCTAAGTGAGCTCCCCAGCTCTCCCTCCCCTCTGACCCTCTCCGCTCGGCCAGCGTACCGGCAGCAACCCCTGTGTCCCCAGCAACCTCCTCACAGTTTGCAAATACAGTATGTCTTTGATATGGCTGGCATGTTGTACGCAGATGTCCCAGTGGTGGGAGATAAATTTGAGAGCAAGGAGATGTCAGGCTGGCAACAGCTGTGGGCTACAATTTCACCAGATGTCTGCCGTTGCTAACCTTCAGTAGACATGTGCTGGCCACCTCCTGGATGTACTTTACATGCACAGTAAATATTTTCTCAACATGAAGCTTGTAGGAGGCGCAAACCAGAATTTGTTTGTCACGGCTCACATGGCCGGAGCTTTCAAGGGGACATGATTTATATTCACGTCCTCCTGACAGTGTGCTGTACAGGCACATTGACAAAACAGCACAGAGACAAAATTAAAAGATATCAATTAGTAATCAAAAAGCACAGCTTGAAACAATTTTCAAGCAAAATTTATTATAATTACATTAAAAAGACTAGAATAAAAGAATAAAAGAAACAAAAAGAATAAATCGCAATGAAGAATTTAAGAATTACATCGAAGGAGTCAAATTATACAAATAAAGAACCTTAAAATGTGTGAAAGAGTCATATGAAAATAGTATAAAATGCAATGATGGTACAACCTGAGATATTGTAAACATTATAAAAGGCACTTGGAAAAGATTTCAATCTGGATTTAAGGTGTCACATGATGAACCTAGAGTGAATTAATCATCTCCTCTCAGTCTCTCAGAACTTTTGAATAAGCTCTTTGTGAGTCCTTTAAGGTTTTTAGTTTTCAACTTTAATGCTACAATACACTCTCACTGCCCTCACAGTGTTGTTTTAGTAGTGGAAACTCCCATGGTACTCGTGCTCAGCACCGAGCAGCAGATAGACAAAGTAGATAATAGATTGTAAACAGCAGCCTATCAAGCATGTCAAAATATTTCCTCAGGAGTTGGTGGAGACCAAAATCGGAGCCAAAAAAGAGTGAACATTGAAGTTGCAGTACAGCATGCTAACCTTGCTCCTTACGTGGGGACTTTGTGAATACGCAACCATTTGCCATATCTATTTAAAAGGGAATGTGTCGCCTGTTTCTCTTTCTAAACCAAACCTGCTTGGGTAGCTGTCCCACAGAAAAAAGTAGTGGAGTAGAAGTATAAAATAGCATTGAATTGACTGTACTTAAATACAGTACTTGAGTAAATAAATTAAGTTACTTTCCATCCCTGCAGCCAACGCTGACGGGTGCGATGTCTGTGTGCGGACACAGTTTACATTTCTGAAGTCCTTCATCGGCCACAAGGTGCCACCGACATGGCTGTGGCATTTCCTGTTGTGCCACAGTGTATCTACCACAGTGTATCCAGTTCTGACTCCATATTGGTCACAGACTCTCCCCGGTCACTTCAGCGTGAACTGAACCAAGCCCAAAATGACTTCAGTTACATCCCCGTGCTTCCTGGCATTGCTGAAATCTATTCAACCCCTTTTAAAATTGTTTTGATAAGTGGAATAGTGTGGTGTTTTGAAAGGCCTCACATGGTGAAAGACAAGCTTCTTTTCTTTGTGCCATGACTCTGTGTGACTAATACTGACAGAGGCAGGAGAGGTGTGATGACGCCTCAGTGTATGCGTGTGTGTGTGTGTGTGTGTGTGTGTGTGTGTGTGTGTGTGTGTGTGTGCGTGTGTGTGTGTGTGCGTTTGTATTCCAGCAAAGTGTGTGTATGCAGCATTCTATGGCCGTGCCTTCAAAGAATCATCTTACAGTAAGTTTGGCACTTGAGATATTTGTTCGAGTTCACTCCACGGATGATCTCTTTTCAATTCCTCACTATCAGCAAAGTCCACCTGAGGGTGTGTGTGTGTGTGTGTGTGTGTGTGTGTGTGTGTGTGTGTGTGTTTGTGTGTTGCAACTCACCAGGGTAACTTGGCTGTAGCGGGATGGGGTGGGGCTGAAAAGGAGTACTTTAGAATTTGCAGATTACATGGAAATGTTGTCATCACATTTTCCACCCTTACATCTTTTTTTCACAGCAAAAACTGGTGGATTCTGGGATTTTCTAATGAACAATGTGTATCTTGAAGAACCTAAAGAGCACTGGACACTTGATTGAACTCACAACCAACAGGATGTGTTTGCTTGAAGAGTGAAAGTGCAGAGATTTGTCATCGGGTGGGATGTTTTCAGTCTGGCAAGCGAGAGTGGCACAGATCTTTTGGGATCACTTAACTTAGCTCTATATGAGCGACTGTCAGGATTACGCATATTTCAAATGCTTTATGAGCCCTATGCAAAAGTAAAGGGCCATGCTGTAGGGACGGAGTGAGGAAATACTGAGGGCAGGAGCTGAGTTAGATCCACTGGCCCCTGAGGCTCAACAAACCTGTCCTGCTACCTTCTCCGCCAGCCTGCTGTAGTCTTAAGAAACAGATTTGTTTTTCAGACCTGTTATTTTCCTGCTTGGTTATTGTTGACTTCTGGTATTACAAAGCCAAAACAAAAACACAGGGCAGCTCCAGTGTTCCTCATACAGGCCTACCAACACATTTCAAGCTTAACACTCCTCCAAAACAGGCACACTGAACAGATTTTTCTCTTGTCGTGATGAAGTGTGTTTTGTGATTGTTATTTTTGGCAATGCAGTACATGGTCGTTAACATGGTGAACATTTCCCCAGGAATTTCCATTGGTGAAGTTGACTTAAGTTTGTTGTCGTCATTGTTACGCGTAAAGAGGACAGCTGCCTTTTGCATTTTTCCCTGAGCTCTTTTACTTGTTTGCAGCACCTACATCTGCAGAACACAGACACAAAGACGGAGACTGTTGGAGAAACGTGTCTACTGGCATCAGATTCCGTTGGTTTGAGAGATCCGTTGTCCTTTGTTGAAACAGTGTGTCGTAGGTGGAAAAGGTGAGGAGCAGGTAAAGAGCCTAGCACAAGTGGTTGGGTGAGGGGGGCAGAGCATGGCAGGTGATGATATGTGGATCCAAACAAGGAGCCGTGGACATAGATCCAAGTAAGTAACATGTAACAAGGCAAACTGGCTTACACACCTGGAGCTGGAGGACAGGAAAATTCAGGATTAGATCCATGCAAAAAAAATTGTCTGGAGGAGTTATCTGGTGTCTTAAGGCTGCAGCATTTGCCATAACTTTTAGACTTTTTGTCCCCATCATGTGTCAACAGATTAAGATCCCCACAACATGAGTAATATCTTGATCACACCCACTCACACACACACACACACACACACACACACACACACACACACACACACACACATGCACACACACACACACACACACACACACGCACACGCACACACACACGCACACACACACACACACACACACACACACACAGCAGTGAGGTGGACAGTCACAAACCTGTCAGCTCAGTCATGTTATATTACTGCCTTAAAGTCTTCTCAAAATAATTCACAATCAGGATGTGTCTGCTGTGCTATCAACTTTTAAACAGAATTTGTATAGGTTAAAACATTTTTAAATAAATTATAATAACTCCAATTTATATAGCGCCTTTCAAGAGACTCAAAGAAGCTTTACAGTGTCTCTAGTGAAAACCTAGTATTGAACTGTTATTATCCAATTATTTACTGTCAGCATTATTATTATGAATATAACTGGTGCTGCTATAATTGCTGTAGTTGTTATTAATATCATAATTACATCTGAGTGTCACTATTATGATTGGCATCAAAACAATCAGTCTTACTGTTCTTAAGTCTCACAGTTGCACAACCGTTTCTGCAATCTGTCTCCCCCCTCTCTCTCTCTCTCTCTCTCTCTCTCTCTCTCTCTCTCTCTCTCTCTCTCTCTCTCTCTCTCTCTCTCTCTCTCTCTTTTTTTTTATCCCCTCTTCCACCACCACCTCTCCTGTCTCTCCCATTTCTCTCCTCTCTCCCTAGCCGATCGGTCTAGGCAGACGGCCGCCCACATTGACTCTGGTTCTGTTGGCGGTTACTTCCTGTTGAAAGGGAGTTTTTGCTCTGCACAGTGTCTCGAACTGACTGTGCAAAGTTTTAAACACTGATGCTTTCTTTTACTCTGAGTGAAGTTCATTACGTGATTAATTAGCTTAGTAAGAGGGTGAACCAGCTACAGTTCCTATGAACTGAACAAACTTATTCAAATCAGAAAATGGTTCATAATATCCAGCCATAACTCTTAAGTTTGTACATTAAGCTAGAGCCAACATTCGGTAAGCTTAATATAGCGTAAAGACTTTAAGCAGCCAGGGGAAAAGTTCCATCTCTAAAGAAAATTTGCATGGTATGCTTTGTTTCTTAAATAGTATTGAAAGTGTAAGTGAAGGATAAGAATGACATGTTGTAATTTTACAAATAGGGTACAATGCCTCATTTTCAGTGTTTAGTATTTACTCAAGCTGTTTTCAGTCATGCACGTAAGTGGGAGGGGGGCTGTTTATGAGAGTGCAAATGTATGTCAGTTGCTCCAGATATTTTACGGATCTTTTCTTCCTCTGGTAACATTTTCAGAAATGTTGAGAACGTGTGATAGAAAAACCTGGAAGAATACAATTATCTCAGGGTGAAAAGGGGAAGCGTATGCCGAGAAGATGCAGAAGAAGATGTCAATTTGGAAAACAACAAGTTTCCAGCTCAGGGGTCGACAAAATCACTGTCCTTTCCACAGCAGAACTTATATGTCAAGGACTAACACTTGTAAACTCAACCCAGATGCTGACCATCACTTTCCAGAAATCCAGTTTAAAGCTTAAAGGATACCACCAAACTCAAGAAAGAATCTCTAGTTTCGGATCACGACTAGTTGATTGTAGATTTGACTGGCGATCTTGCTGGAGAATGAGGTCAATGACCTTCTGAAGGTGTCAGAACTCAGTGTCAGTGCTGAGCCAGGTGTCACCCAGAGAATCTACCAAGTGACTCATTCTCCACTTTGGTGATGTGATGTAAAGCGAGAGGTTGACACGGACACCGTCCATTAACAGATACCATTTACGAACTTACTAGTTGTGCAGTTCCGCTCTCCGTGACCAGCATCTGTATCCCTAAACTTCACATCCCCTGCTGTGAAAACCTTTTTGCAGCACTGGCATGATTTGGCATTGGATGGAGACATCATGTACGGCTATAGTAAGAGTAAGATGAGTAGAGTGGAAGTGGCCTTCATGGTGTTGCCATGTCTGCTTCACACCTAAACACATGTACAATCACTAACGGAGATTGACGTGTGACATCATCCTGCTGGAACCTGGTCTTCTACAAACATTCTCATCCTGCTGCCTCCTGCTGTCATGGATCATCTTTCATGTGTGGTCATAGACATCTAAATTCTCTCAGCCTATCAATTAGCAAAAAGGATTACATGGGTCTTCACTTGAGCTGACGTCAACTCGGGTCTGCAAACCATAAGCATGAAAACCTAATAAAAATCAAGGTCATTGTCGAGTGGTGAGGGTCGTCATACTGCTTTACTGACAGTGACTCATGATCGGAACTCAACAATGAAATCAGCTCCAATAAAACGAGGCCAGGCCTCATATACTCTCATGAATTGAAGCTTATTAAGTGAACACATTTGTTTTGGTTTTTGAATGAGAAAATGAATTCAGCTTAAGACAATGCCCTGCTTATTGTATGTGGTATTCATTTATATATTTCTGGCAACGTGATGCACACAATGTGCAGCATGTCGAGCTTGTAATTGTTTGATGGCTTTGGTATTTTACAGATGAACTATATCTATCTACTCATCAAAGACTCAAAGAAATGCCTCTGAAATATCCACTTTCATTCAAGCGTCCCGGGACATCTACAGCATGTTTTATTTTTAAAATGTATCCAGTGACAAAGACCACTTCAACCCCTTGCTTAGATTACATGCGGACGGGTGTAAGCTCATGGATGGAGGGTAATGTGTCTTTGAGCTGCCCCCAGGCATCATTATGTTCTACGTGTACATGCTTTTTAATAGGTTGAGGGGCAGACCAATCACACTTGTCAACCTGTTGCCAGGAGACCGGCGGTGTGGTTGCCTAAACACCGGTCCACAACTTTTACATCATGGACTATATTTCTGAAAGTTAGAATATGAAAGATTGTGTTACTTCACAGAAGTGCTGAAGCAGGTCCCTGGAACACCTGCTCATTCAGTGTAAATATCATCACCCTTGCTCCCAACGATTTCCTCTCTCAATGCCTGTGGAGAAGATAAACCTCATCTAATCCCAATGAATCATCTGCAAGAAATGATTCTTTAGGCAGGGGAACCTGTAATAGTTAGGCATCATGTGTTTAAACATTGATAGTTCAATTATACTTTTGTTGTTTTTGTTGTAATATGATGCACACGTCTATTTAAGACCAATTGAATATCACATTCAGCTTTTATTCATGTAGTAATGTAATAATTAGTTCTTGTTTCAGGTAACACTGCATGCGTTTCACTTCATTTCCCCACTTTGATAGTGAAGCCTTATTGCACCATGCTAATACAGCACCATGAGTGAAGTTGACTGGCATCAAAAGACAGCTTTAGTGCAGGATTATCTGTGATTGATGGTTTGTGGTTCACAGGTTGTCTGTCTCTCAGATGTGAGGCTGGTTCGTGATAGAGGATTTGATCCTGTTTACCAAAACCTTCTCCACTGTCCGTGAAGGGATTTTGTCTGAAAAACAAAAGCAATCCAGTTGTTCTGGTTTGAATCGGAGCAGGTTTATAATCACACGCTCATGTTTTTGTTTTGTCTGTAGTCCCTCACGTGCCTGCTGGTTTTCCAGATCTTTAAACTGTAAACAATGTGTTGCATGTGGAATCATGGTCCTTTAAAATCCTCTGATAATTTTCAGCTAATGTGTAGATATTGGTAAAGGACACCTTTTTTTCTTATAATATCAACTCTGAAATAAAATTAAGCCATAATTAGTTACATTTACCATAGATTCAGAATAGACTATATGCATAGAAAATGTAAACATTATATTAGAATAATGTTTACCATCACAAGTTCAACTTCTCAAATATGAGGATGTAAGACTTTTATTTGTAAAATTTATAATAATTTGAATCCACCTAGGGCAGTGGGAACGTATGGGCACTTCCACTATCACGGCACCTCCCCCACAATTCTGAATATTTGAATGGAGTAAACAACTGATAGATTAATCGATAAGATTTATAAGTTGCAGCTTCTTATCAGAAAACTCTGGTCTCATTTACCAGAAAAAACAGGCAGTTGTTTTCAAACTTTAATAAATAGAGTTTGCACCACCTTATTGAACAAAGTGGAGCCTTTAGCAGCTGGAGACTCTAAGACGATTCCATCAGGACTTGGTGTCAACCAAATGGTACAAAATAAGAGAGAAATTGGAAAATTATCTTGTGATGTTTTGCCAGAAACACAACTCTACAGATTAGTAGGCAAAACTTAGTTTGACCTGTGTCTGTCCAACAAATTGACTATTGTGTGTCACTCTGCTCTGAATGTGTAGTTTTATATCCAGAGCAAGCAGCTGTTAATAACTTAAAACCTCAGAAAACTCACTGTTCACTACCTGTTTAGTTGCAACAGCACAGACAGGGAGCAATTATAGAGGAGCATTAGCAGCTAAAGAGTCAGAATTTTTTCTTTCATCACATAAGGAAAGACTGAAGACAGAATGTGTTTATCTCATGTTTTAAAATATAAAGGCAACCTAAGGAATAATGTCATTGTTTTGTCTTGTTTGATGATAAATAATTGCCTTTCTGTAAAATATGTCTTTAAAACCGCAGCTGTGAGACTATGGAGTCACTGTAACGATTTGTCTGTCAACTTGTTTTGGCTGTAACAACTTTTTTCAATTTATCTTTTGTGTTCAATTCGCTGTTACAATGTTTTTGTTTTTTAAAATGCCTTCTTTGAAATCTATTTTTAAATGTAAGATTACCCTGTCTTTAATCCGTCAGTTACTTATTATTACTGTGCAGTTTAGCAAAAACAAATCTGTTCTCAACCGAACGAGTTATACTGGCTGAATCATCCAACTCTGGCTCACTGCCTTTTTTACTGCTGCAGGCAAGACTGATTTTCCCAAGGCGACAACGACCTGATCTCAGGTGTAAAAGTCACTGTGACAAAAGACACACAAAAAAGTGTTGAATCATATCGTGGGAAAGCATCAATAATTGTCTGGGAGTCTGAATATTACCGCAAATAATGATTCAGTGAGTAAAAATACAGGTTTTGCTGGTCACATAGGAGAGCTTGTGAAATGTCATGGCTCTTTGACTTCAGTTCTGTTATGGAAGTCCGGGACTCGTTGTATGAGACTAAAAATATTCCATGCTCCAGGAACTGAATTTACTATGGCTGATAACATAAAAAAAAATGTTTTGATTTATTTTATGTTTTATATATTCTTGATCTATTTGCATAATGTTCCCATGTACTTCCCCTGACATATTGTCAGTTAAAATAGAGGTTTCCCTATAGGGACTTTATGAACAATGCTCTGTTGCTGGGCAGTTTAGAGCATAGACTGTAAATTATCACCTCTCAGACTCCGCACCGGACACTGGTAGTTTTGACTCATCTGGATTTCCCCTGCATTAGTCACCAACTGGAATATATACACACAGATGCACACAAGTATGCCCACATAACCCCCTCGCAGTGTGAGAGTGATTGGCCACAGTGTGGTGTGTATGACTGACACTGTTAATACAGCTCTTCGCAGTGCAGCAAACACTGAGGCTACTTCATCAGCTGCTCCACCAACTGCTCTTTGGCATCTCGTATGTAAACTCTTGACATTAATAAGGCTGTGTGATTGGGGCCACATAATGCCGTCAGGACAACGCAGGCACCAAAATCAATTAGGGAGTTATTGCACTGTACAGCCAAACAGCCTGGCTGCCATCTATGGATTTGTACCATATATACAATTGCAGAATAAAGTAATCTTAGCCCTCTCTAATCAGAGCCTTGTTTGAATAAGAATTGCATTTGACATATGTGCACTTCTTGACGACTGTACCAGACATGTCACTGACGTAGCTGTCAACTCATAAACACACATATATCTCAAATGAGGTAATAGGGTTTGATGACTGGTTCCCAACGACTGAGCCTCAGAGTAATTAATGATGTAAGGGTTTCGGATGACATGGTAAATATCAGATTTAATGACACATTGAGGACACTTTGTCCATGGATGTAGTCTCAGCTACATGTTAACAAACAACACAATAATCACCCTAAGGTTTTACAAGAGAGTTTTTTTACTGTCGTTGTGATTATGCAGTTTGTGGTTGATCTGTATCTTCAGCGGGGGACTTTTTTTTAACCGTGCAAGCTGATTAACAACAACTGGTATTTACAGCAGTGACCTTGTAGAATAGTTGCTTGGAGATAGACAGACAGGCACAGTGCAATGGTGCTATTCCGTGCACCGGGTGACAGCAGTGGTATCTTCTTCAGCAACCTGTTTATCTTTATCCACCAACCAACTTTCATCAGATATAATTATTTAAAATTGCACAGAAAAACATTAGACTTTTGATAAATGACAAGACTTGTGTGTTAATGATATCTTATCTCTTATCTAAATAATAATTAGCGAAAACCTGAGTAATATTCCACAATGTTACTTTATATTTTAAAGAAAGTTTGATATTTAAAAGTATTTTTTTGCATTGCTAATCTCAACAAAATTATTCACGTGATATTTTTTTACAAGATTGTATTTTTCCGCTTTCAGCATGGCTTTAGGGGTGGAAATGTAAGTATGCAGCACAATCCAGACAAGATTTGCAAAACATTACAAATGTGCTCCCAGCACCACCATGAGGTTGCCATTTATTTTGTTTCTCCAGAAATGTATTGAAAACTGAACATTGATCATCAATGTGTTCATCATTCTTCTCAGGAGTAAATGTAACAACTTTAGTAAAAAGTTAAAATAGAAATGACTTTTCATCTCGTCATTTGTCCAATACTTAACAGCTGAGCTAGTTAGCATGCTAATACTAAACCATTATCTGTGTGGGGGTTGTATCCATTGTATGACTTGAAGGACTAAGTGAATGAAGCCATGGCTTCTGTTGACCAAGTAGTCCTTGAAGGCAGAGACAAAATGAACTGGTTTGGACTACTGAGGATATTTCTAATTTACAAATGCAGCCACATTGAAATGGGCCCCATCAAATGTACATTGTGGAACATGGTAGCATTGACATTGTGAACATTTCAGCTTGCTGATGATAAAGCAGCTGGTATTTTTACAATATAAATGAATCAAATATGAAAGATATCAGTCATCATAATGAACCTACCGAGAATTATCCTGCCACGCCCTTCAGCTTTACAGAGCTTTAGTGAGTTTCAGCTCATTGTTTAACTGTCGTGCCCCCGGATGTAATGATTCAGTTCCCTCCATTCTGAATACGTTCTCAGCCAGAGCAGAAAACTGTGCTCAACTAAACAGCTCTGAAAAGTCAACGTACGATACCTGCTCAGATCTAACCAGCACAAACACAGTCAGCAACTTGCTGATGAAAACATAGCAGAGCTTTAAGCAGGTAAAAACCAATATCTGAGCTAAAAGAGTATAATAATTGGATTTACACTAATGGATCAGTACGAGCTAGGTTTGCTTGATGTTTAGATTAAGCGACTGTTTGCTATCTAAACCTCCAGGTCATGGTATCTTCAGGAGTTGTAAATGTGTAAGTAGACTGCACCTGCTTTTGTTTCTTGAGGATGTTTCACCTCTTGTCCAAGATGCTTCTTCAGCTCTGAAATATAAGTTAGACCAGCATGTCCAGCCTATGTACAACTCTTGAAGTGGTTTCTTGTGCTTCTGCTGACATTACACAGTAATGAAATGACTAATTAATGTTATTTTGATAGTAAGACATTAGCTCAAAGCACTACCATGGATACTTACAGCCTCACAGGGCTAATAGATTTTCACTAGACTGAAGCGTGAAGTTCATTAACATACCACCATGTTCACACAGGTTCACCTCACAATCAGATTGTCTCAACAGGAAAAAATGAAGTCAGCTTTAATTCATCTTATCCTTAAAAAATATGATGTTCATCTGAGTGTTATAATACTGTTCATTATGAGGTAGTTAGCTAGGTGGGACATTTCTAATGTGAATGTTTTGTTTGTAAATCGGCAGCAGTGTAATTACAGAGTCACCTCACCGGGTTGACTCACTGTATGCATGTCTGCTGTATCAGTGCTGTTCCGTTCCTCATACTGTAGGTGCATAGCAGACGACCAGAAGAGAGAGGGGCTGTATGTCTTTATTAAAAGTACAAGAGAGCAGCTTAAAGGTTTGTGTTCCCTGGATACACCACATCTATTTATTATCATTCCCCCCGCTGTGACCTTACCTTTTATTTTAGCATGCTGATTCATCTGCTGCGCATCTCTGCAAACCACACAACACCTCTAGGTTTACAGTGTCACACTACTTGGTTGAGAGGGATGTGGTACGATATCTGTGTGTGCTTAATTAAGAATTCTTATGGGCTACTATTAAGGATTATCGAAACGCACCATTTTTTGTCTGGTCTCTATTTATGTCATTAGGATATATAGGATATAGGATGTAATTTTCTTCTTGCACTCAGTCGATGGCCGTCTTTGCATTTGTCACCCTCCACTGAAATCTCTCTTCTCTCACTAGTCGTTCTAGATATCTCAGTAGACATCTCAGCTCCTGCTCTGAGAGTTTCACTTCCTTCAAATAAAAAACTTGGGTGATTTCTATTGTCTCCCCCGAGTGAATCATCTACTTTTGCTGAATCGGCACAGAAGCAACAATCACTGTCATTTAGAAGGTATCTGTGGTCAAGTTCAACATGATGAAAGCCACCAGGACCTTAGTGACAGGCATGATGCAACACACATGCCCACATACCCAAAAAAACCACTTGGGAGTCTAAGTGGAAATATCAGAACTGGCCTGAGAAACGCATGCATTATGGCAGGGGGTGAGCTTTTCAGGATTGTGGCTAGCCATGTTTGTGTGTGTGTGTGTGTGTGTGTTGGTGGGGAGGGGTCGAGGGGTGCAGGGTCAAATGTAGTTGCTTGATATCTATATCCTAGCAACTGCGAGTGAGTGATATCTTGCACGACTGCAGCAGGGGATTGGTCCGAGAGCCAGCACAAGCTCCTCCTGTTTGTTGGGTAGCTTTAAGAAAAAATACCTAAATTCAAATCATCTCTCAAACTTTCTCCACTCTGCACTGTACCCTCTGGCACTTTAATCCATGCCTGTTTGTTTATGTTTTTTTAATTTATTTTTAATTTATTTTTCTTCTTAATTTACATTTATTAACACAGCTCATGTACAGTCGTTGATACATGTGGCTTTCTAAGCAGCTGAGCGTTCTGAAGATTCCCGCAAAGTGACGTTTGGCATGACAACATGAATTCACCTTACACAGCTGTGCATTATTCTCCAGAGTTTCCCTTGTATCGGTAAGTACATACACATTGTTTAAACTGATTACTCCCAGTGTTGTTTTTACCATATATTACGTGGTATTGTACAGAATATAAATATATTATATATGACTTATATTGAATGGATTTCAAATGTGGTATATGGGAGTGTTTAATATAGTTTTACATGTATCATTATTCTTTATGAATGGAATTCTGAACATAGAAGAACCAGAACATTGAATGATTTATTGACATGTGTGGGAATCTCCCTGGTCTGTGTTTGACCTGAGCTGCCATTCAGACCGATAATGTCTGGAGGTCCAAATTGACACGAGAACAGTTGTGTCTGCTCGATCCTCAGCTGCTGCTCAGTCCTAATATATATTTATAAGTGTGGCACAGTTAGGGCGACAATGCTTTTGTGCAATGCGAGCAGAGCCGAAGTGGCAGATCGACCAGGTGGCATCCAATGGTTTTCCTTACTGTAAAGGACTTCTGATGATTTCATAGATTGTAATTCAGGTGCAATGCTTCTAGCTCATAGTGACCGATAATGGATCTATAGCCTTTAATAAGCATTAAATTCAACTGAAGCATTAAAATTAAACCGAAAGCCATGATGATAACTTGATAATTTATTCTACAACACAGCTAATGAAACACAATCAAAGCTAAGAATAAAACATCTTTCAAATACATCTCATCAGAATAAAATTGATCTGTGACTAATCAAACTAATGGTAACTAAATAAAATAGAAAAGAAAGGTTAAACCCCAGTATCTAAACTAAAACTAATAGCCTACATATTAATAATCATGCATGTCTATCTATCTATCTATCTATCTATCTATCTATCTATCTATCTATCTATCTATCTATCTATCTATCTATCTATCTATCTATCTATATATATATCTTTATCTCAAACATATTATTTAGTATGAATTAACTCTGACACAGTGTAGAATTCACACTTCAGGATCCACTCCATCTTCACTGCAGATCATTAATCATTATCATTAGTGCATTATTATTATGTTGGTACTATAAAAGCATCTTACTTCACCATTTGCGCTCTACATTTATTTATGCAGTATACAGCATTAGGCGCTGGCTGATCAATATAGCCGCTAACAAACCGCAGTCTGTTGTTTCCATCCTGCTAGTTTTCTTAGTGCTGAGTCGTAATTTCACTATTTTCTGGGTTAATGCATTATGAAACAGTGGTACAGTATAATTTGTATTTCTGCGTGTACATTAGGAGAATTAAGCAATATTTAATTTGCTATGCGCTGAGCCCTCACATACAGTCTGCTTCCGTGCATTTATAACTTGATGCTCCCGCATTATTGTAGTTGCGTTGGACTGTAGTGTGTTTTAAAGTTATTGCTGCTTCAAGTTTTGTGCTCCGATAAAATAATGTCAGGTTTTTGTGGCTCACAATAATGAGATTATTGGAGCCTGATAACTACATTGTTACAGGTTTACACCTTATTATAGAAACAAGAGGAGCTTTATTCTGTTGCCTTAGTTTTGTATGGTGTTGTCAGCTTTCAGTATCAACACATGTTCTTTGGTTCGCTAATTCTTTCCCCCTCCCTTGTTTTCTTTGCATTCTAAACCTTAAAGGAATTTGTGTCTGTCCTTTTGCCTCAGATGATTTGAGGTCAGACTGTTTCACTTCTATAAATGTAAGGGGATAATAGGAGGAGAAACGGAGGAGAAACCTTGGTGCTTTCTATTGTTTTGGAGTCATGTCCCTCATCCAGCCGGGGCTGACAGATGTGGGGGAGAAGGTCTTAGGGCCTTTGAACAAGTGATTAATAAAGACACTGGAGAAGGGCCCCGATCGGCTGGGCTGTTTGTTTTGATTGCATTTTCATCGGTCGGTGTGCCCAACCTGCCAAGAGACAATAGCCAACCCTGTTTAGTGCTGACCTCTGCCCCAGTCTCGTCTGGAGGCGCTGCACCGTCTTTAAGTGGAGGCTGAACAGCCTTCGCCCCAGGCCAATTGAAAACCTCTGAGTAACCTGACACCCAAAAGCAGACAAACATCAGCCCAACCGGGGACAAACCCATCTATCTGAACGTCTGTGATTTTCGTGAATTCAGGCTTTTCTAAATTCCATCTAGAGATCAGATCTTGCCAAGATCTAAAAAGTGTTTACTATTTCTAAGCTACTTCAGACTCAACAATTCAAACATACAAATACTCCTTAAAACATAGGTGCAGGGGAAAGTGGACATGTGAGGTGGCTCTCGGCTTCCAAAATATTTTTTGGTCACTATCCAATATTTTTTTATAGAAAACTTTAACCATTTCAAGAGCTCATAGGCCAATTATGCAAGGTTTCTGCATTAGTGGATAGAGAAGAACATTATCTGTGATAAAAATAAACTGTGTTATCGAGCATTAGCACTGTTTTACATGTTGAACCTGATGTGCAACTTCAGTGATTATATTCTGGATTCTGACTGGTCAACAGACAAAGCTGTGAAACAAAAGCCCAAAAGTGCGCGAGTGAAATAATAGAAGTGACAGTTAGAAGTTTAAAATTAAAGCCAAATCGACTGAAGTTGAACTGAGGGAGAGGTCAGTGGAGGGACCACACCTAAATCTTTTCAAACAGACATGACACCACACCTGTTCTGCCTGCAGTCGATCGGTTTATTAATTCATCCACCTTGTTTTCTAGTTTTTCCGGTGGCTTACATCCTTTATCTTAGACTTGATGATGAACCTATCATGTGTTAATTATTTTTAGTTGGATTTATGCTGTTGATGTCAAAAAATGTATAATGCAATAGTAAAACTAGAACAATCTGAAAAGACCCACTAAACAACATCTTAAGAAATAACATTTGCATATGTCATAATTTTATGGAGTTCTTTTATTAATTTACAATAATAAACATAAAAATATAATATAGAGAAAGAAAGCAGTTTTATTCATAATGCACATTTCATGGAGGCTTTACACTTTCTGTAAAGGGACATTAAAAACAACACAGAGACAAATTGAAAAAGTAAATTTAGAATCAATTTGTAATCCAAAAGCACAGTTTAGAACTAACTTAAAACAAAATAAAAGAGATTAAAAAGAGTACAATAGAAGAGGTAGAGAGATTGAAATATGTCAAATAAATAAACAGGATCAAATCTGTATGAATAAAATAGTAAAAAGGAATTAAATAAATCAAATGACATAGATACAGATGAGTAAAAATATGAAATTAAAACAGATACAAATACATGATGGTATGAGCTTTTAAAATGTTTTTTTTTAATGTATCACTATTACTGACAATACCAAATTTGTCTATCTGAATAATTCATTAAGTAGTTCTGCTGGGTGGTAATCAAGAAGATTTTCTTCTCCTATTTTAGATTTTAAAACAAAAAAGAACCCCACCATCTCGAATTTCCATTTGCAAGACTGTTTACCACCAATACAAACTGGGACCTTGACACTGAGATGAAGTAGCTCAGACAGAAATAAGTTAAGAAGTTGATTTTTACAGCATTTCCTCTCGGAGATTAAATGAAGCACCAGCAGTCACAGTTATTTCTGCAGGAGAGAAGTGAAACTAAAGCAGCTGAAGGGACCAGAGGTAAAACTACCAAGAGTTTCAGTTGTTAGCATCATTAGCCCAACAGGCTAGAGCTAGCCAAATAGCCACAGTAGCGAGTAAGGACCATGCAGGCGTATCCATCCACTCCTGTGAAAATGTAAACGCAGCTTCATTTGTTTATCATAACGGTTCAGAAATGTTTTATTGAGCTGTTATTGTTACTCCATTTGAATTAAGTTATTTTGTGACGCTGTAATATATAATCAAAATGAGCTAGCTTGCTCTTTTCTATCAGTAACTTTAGCTAATCACAACTTAACTCTGATTTACAGTTATTCTTTCATAGGATAATTTTGTGCTCATGGGTTTATTTTGAATAGATAGAACAAACAGTGAGTATGTGAGTGTATTTTAACTTGTGTATGCTGAATGGTTTATTCCTTCGAGTATTCACAAGAACGTATATTTGCAAACATGCCTGATATGTTTAATTTACAACTTACGAATGATGAAGCTAAAAATAAAGCACTGTTTCTAGCACCTGAGCTGAAGTGACTGATATTCCCAGTAGCTGTTAACTGCTCCTCTTAAGAGGTCAAAGCTTCAACATGGTGCTAATGTTACCAAAACTTCTGAAGGGACATATTAATCAATGTCTGATTTTTAATTTGTCCGGTGCTGAATGATCTTTAAGCCGGATGTACAACATCCAGTGCCCCCCTTCTATTACACAGGCCCTGCTAACTGAACCCATCTTTACTCTAAACTCAATACCCCCCCCCCACGCGTAGCTCCTGCATTAGTGACATTATTGGCTTCATTAGATATGCCTGTGTTTGTAAGTCAGGTATTAATATCATTCATCAGGCAGTGTTGGGAAATTCCAAAATTTAAAATAGTCCCAGCTTCAGATTATGGACCCCTCTCTCTCTCTCTCTCTCCCATCTCCGACACCCTCCACCCCCCCGAGCTCGTCCAGCTGTACACATACCAGAAGTTGCAGCAGTGCTATCATATAGACTGTGGGGGGAATTCCGCCTGTCCCAGACTGCCGCATGCGCCACTTCAGCAAGAACAATGGCACGCTGAGCTCTGAAGCAGGTGTAATGTTTCAGGGTAGCAGGTCAAAGTGCCTCTGTCTGAATGGTGCGTAATCACCATTATGTGTAGTACAAATATTCTGCATTATGCAGGCTGACTTCTTCACAATGGAGGTGCTCTGCATGCTCTGCTGCTAGCGGGACTCCTCCTCCTCCTCTCTTCCTCTGCTGGCTGGGTGGCCAAACCTCAGCCCCGCACATCAACATTCATGTTGTATGTTTGCTGACATTGCAATTTCTCAAACTATCATTTAAAATAGTTGTGCCAGCCTCAGGTCCTGTTCTGGAACATGAGCAGTACAATGATTGTAAAATGATCATGGGTGATTCTCTCTCCCTTCAGACCCAGGGACCCGTCCACCCGTTTGTCCTGGAGAGAGAGCTCGTTCCTCACCACCATGTCCCAGAACCAGTCAGCACAGACATCTGAATTCTACAGCCAAGATGTATTCAACCAGCTGTTTGATATGCTGGACCAGTGAGTGAAATCTGCACAAAAACAGTGTGATGTGAAAGCAAAAACACACTCAGAGACTTCAGTGCTTCAGTGTTGTCGTCCCTATTATTTTTCAGATCTGCCATTCATTCAGTCCAGCCCATAGAGCTGAACTTCACAGACAGTCCAACAGATGGGTCTACAGGAAACACCATCCAGATCAGTATGGACTGCATCACCATGCACAAGCCTGACGAGACACTTTCAGTAAGTACGTAGGTTTTCTGTTCAACAAAATCACATGTTTACTTTTTATCTTTTTTACTTCTGTCATTCCCACCACAACTACAGAGTCAACATAGGGATTTGACCTTTGATCATACCCCCATATTAAAGATCTTTAAAAAACAATAGAAATATAATCTATATCAACAATTAAAATGTAAATAATTACAATTATCTTGATATCAGCAGGGCTCCATACTAACTTTATATCTCAGTTGAACCGGTGAGCCTTACTTTTTATTTGGGTACCATCACATAATTGAGGAGCACCAAAAAAAATTCAATGCGCATTTTAGCATCGCAATTATGGATCTATTATACCTAATTTTGACAGTTCCCATATACCGGTATATTGATAATTTCTTTACTGAGGGCTGAGTATCTCCACTGATTTCCCAAATCAATTTGATTCCGATTCACAAGGTCTTTATTTGATACAACATTGATTCAGTTCAAGATATTTGTTTGTAGAATATACATTTTGCCTGGATACGGATATGAAAGAAATTCTCAGACCCCTAAATCTGTAATCTGTGTCAAGACCTCTAATTTGGTGCATTATTAAAAAGATATTAAGGTAGGCCTGTCTCAATTACAAATTATGTTGGGCAATATTTCCTCCCAGAAATGATTGTAATAGTTATATTATTGTCATCATTGTGAAACCAATTTAAACCACTGGTAAAATGATAATATTATTGCATAATCATGCAATTTCCCCCTTTTAAAGAGCAATGAAGTAAGTTCTAAAGGATGCTTAGTCTGACATTTGAATAAGAATTAAAAATATCCTAAATAAATAAAAAAATAAAGCAGACAAAACCAAGACATTAAATATAATTGATTTGCTCTGTTAACAAAAATTGCCCTCAAATAAATATTATACCATTGGCACAGAATATATGTTATCAGCTCACTAGACAGTATGGGATGTTATGATTTAAATGAGCTTTTAGCCTTGTATTGTTTTAGGTTAGTATTCCCACGTTTCACCTAGGATTTTGTGTTTGTGTGTATATGGGCGCATGTGTGTGTGTCTGTGTGTGTCACATTTCAATGTATTAAAACATGTGTCTCGTAAAGTAAAATTATTTGTTTTAGATAATAGCTTGTGATTAGTGTTGGTGTTTATTGTTAAAGTGTAAAGTGAGTGCAGGTCAGCAGGATGATCTGATCCTGACGCAGCGGTGCTAATGGTTTAGCATTAGCGGTCCGTTGGGAAAACCCTGTATTCACATCCACTTTTTAACATTTACCGCCTCGTTCACCATCTATCATCTCTCATCTGTGAATGTTTGGGGTCAGACCCCGGCCTGTGTGTGTAAGGGTAAACTCCGCAGAGGAGATGAGAACAGGAAGTGACATGAGTCGATCAAATACTGAGACACCAACTCAATGTTTGCTGTACTGGTGCGAAAGGTGCTGAGGGAAATTCTCGTCGCTCCTCATAGATTTTTGAGCGGTTGCGCTCTGGAGCTTTGATCAGTATCTTGATAACGATATCAATAATAATAGTATATATATATTATTTATTTATAATAGTTATGTGAGAGTGAATGTGAACTGTTGTTTTTGTTGCTATGATCACTTGTCTGTCACCTTAAACCCAGCAGGTATTAGTATTTTATATCACTATGTTATGATAATAGCAGCTATTAGTATTTTATATCACTATGTTATGATAATACCCTTATCGGAACTTATTTATTTATTTTTTAGGCCAGTCAGTTTAATGCCTATTTCTTAACGAGTAAATTTCCAAACAGACAAATGATGCTGTAAATCCAAGCAGAACACTGCTGCTTCCTTAATTTGATTAGTTAAAACCAATGTGGTCTTAACATAGCATAAAATAGAAGCTTGAATTTAATATCATTTTTAGGTTTGTCATTTTGTACACTCATTTGTAGTGTAAATACACCGTCTGAACTTACTTTTACTCTGAGTTGATGGGACTTCCGATGGTAAATTCCACAAATTCTACAATTATGATATGCAAACTGTTTCTGTTAAATATTCAAGTGGAATTTCCCCGTGAACGTTGTGAGAATGTGACGCAAAGTATTTCGGCAGCCAGTGAATGAGGCCGGATTATTTGTTTCTGTATGAGACGTTGTCTGTGAAGTGATGATATTATCTCATTTGTTGTGCTGGAGCTGGGAGGCACCTCTGAGACAGGCAGCGCTGAGTTTGTTGGAGGAAGAATGTGAATTTTACACAGACAGAGGCCTGATGCTGCGCTTTTGTTTCACTGTCCTGTGTTTTGTTTTTTTATTACTTTTTGTGACCTAATACAGTTAAAGCACAGATTGTGAGCTTACTTTCTGTGATATCAGATGTTACATTTCATTTAGCTACATGTTCATTGTGCAGTGGAGTAAAGCTTTGAAAAATGCATTCTGCTACTAGAAGTTTATAAGTCAGTGCAGTGTATGAGCCTCTTTCTGTTTGATTTGCAGTGTAGTGATCGTATCTTTGTCAGTTCTGCTACTGAGACATGATGTGTGTATTCCCCTCCCAGTGCTGGAATGCTGTTGTCCAGCCAGGGCGGAAAAAAATAGCAAATAAAATTTTTGTTTAAGGACTGAGTAATGCTACCCTGTGCATCCCCCAAGGGGGCCTGTGCTCTCTTGAACTGGTGATTAATGGCCCAACCCCCACCGCCCACTTTCCTCTGCACCAAAGAGGGGTGTGGTGCGCTGATTGGCACGCAGCATCCGTGTGGGGGCTAAGAGCTCACTACCATGGCGGCGTGCCATCACCAAGCCCCAGTGGTTCTTACTAAGTGTCTGTTCTGGTGGGCAATCCACCCCACCAGCCATCCCCATCCTCCCATGTGGAGGTGTGCCTCTTTCATGAGTCATTAGAATGCAGCTCAATGTTTAGTGCCCTGAGGGACTTATTTGTATTGTGTAGGGTTTATGTTTAATCTGAAATTCCTTTTTCTTCTAGATTTTTTTTCTGTAGCTGCAGGGCGACAATTTAACGCAGCACCTGCCTCTCCCGCAGAGGTCCCAGCTCTCATCTATCAGTACGTGTCTTCTCAACTTAAAGGTGAGGGGTGGCAAAAAGGGGGGGGGGCGTGCAAGCAGAGGATAGAATAACATTAAGGAATGTAGCAGATATAGTGGCAGGAGTAATGTTATATCCTACCCCAAACAGCTGATTTTACACCTAGATAAAGCGCTCAGCTGTGCGTCGAAGACACACTGTCGAGCGGAGGGACAGAGGTCCTTCCCAGGCAGGGTTTTGCAAACTTTACAGCAAAGTAACTCAATCGACACATGACTTCTCTGGGATCTAATTACATGTTTGTGTTGGATTCGTCCTTTTTTTTTAACCACTCCTCTTTTGTCTTGTGTGTGATGGCTGTTGCCTCCCGGTTCAGTCTCTGAGCATCAGCTTTTCCACCGTTTCATTAGTTGAAAAGAATCTGCCTAACGTGGTGCAATCTTTCCTGTTAATATTACGAAAGTCTGATGTTTCTTCTCTGTCACTTTCAATCTGAGTCATTACAACCACCTTACCTCAAAACTTCCTTCTTCCATCTTCTGCAGTATGATTACACAGTTTAGATCGTTTTACCTTCCAAACAACGGTACGTTTAATTCATTTACACAAAGCACAATTTTAAGCTTAACTTGGATTATTCCTCATGTATTATTGTTGTACTTGATCCAAAGGAAACCTGTACATTGAATAACCAGCCATACTGAGCTCTCGTTTATTTTTGAATGCTCCACCAGTTTGCCTCCAGCGCTTGAAGAATGTGTTTTCTAAGGCACAGTTTCAAGGAACTCAGGATCCTTGCCATGATCTGTGTGAATAACTGTTGCGTCAGTGAGTCAGGATGAGACCTGGTCTGACTGTGGGGGCATAAGCCCATATAACCCCGACATCTTGTATTTTTTCTTACATCCTCTAGCTTAACTCTACTTTCACTCCACACTATTGGTCCATGATTTTTGCGCGCAACATTGAAATTGCCCCAGAGTCCTTGTCTCCTTTGAAATCCACTGTGGTGTGACCAGGATGTGATTGATGCTTGAAGGAATTGGAAAGCAGACATGCAGCGAGACCAATGTTTTCAAAGTAACGGTGATCTCTGTTTCACATCTTTTAATTTTTCTCCTTTTTTAGACTGATTGGAAAAACATCTTCATTAAACATTAACAACATTAAGCAAACTTCCCATCCCTGTTCCGAATGTTGAAACCAGCTACAACCAGTGTCTAGATGCAGTCTGAATGAAGAGTGTGCACATGCTGTGTGAATCTTTGCTGATAGCTTTTTTGGAAAAATAGTACTGTATGACATAATGAAAATAATTCATATATTTTGGTGTTTGATGTAGTTTCTACATATAAAGTACAATTACAGGTCAAAATGGAAGTCTGTTGGATTGTTGTAAAGTATGACTAGTGTTTCCCATTAATCTTTTACACTTTGGCAGCCCACCATTTTCTTATCTATA
This sequence comes from Pseudopleuronectes americanus, assembly GCA_038501795.1. Taxonomy (NCBI): domain Eukaryota; kingdom Metazoa; phylum Chordata; class Actinopteri; order Pleuronectiformes; family Pleuronectidae; genus Pseudopleuronectes; species Pseudopleuronectes americanus. The sequence goes on from CM076724.1 coordinate 5,032,686, forward strand.
CCGCCACAGTTTAAAAGTGAATCAAACTATGTTTACACTTCTCTTAATCACATAAGAGATCTCTTACTTGGCGTATAGCTGTGTGCAATCAGACCTCATGGTTTAACTGCAGTTGTGTGCAGAACCTCAAGTGGCATCGATGCGGTACTCTCTCTCACGTGAGAGCTTGTCTTTCACTCTGTATTCTGTGTATAAATATGTACATTCAGAATCTGTTGCACGTGAGAGAGCAATGTTTATTCACATGCACCACTGCTACCACCAGGGATTGAATGAATTATGTGGGAAAACGCTAAAGACACAAAAAAACATTCAGTAATTTAGGGGTTTGACCTACCTAATGTTGAATAGTGGTAAAGTCGTTGCTGATAAGTCCTCTATAGTTCCTCTTGTACACCTGCAATTGGTTTTACCTGTCCCATTTAAATTGTTATGCAGTTGTAATTGTGAAATCGTATTGCCAAGTGGGGTAAATTCAGGTTTACCAGAAGCTGCTTAAGTTAGTTTCTTCTGAACAATAGTATTTCAGGATGTGGTGGCGGTTGATTGTGTTTAGGATTTGCCACCCAAGTGATGCTCTCCGTCTCTCCATTGACTGCCTGCGTCTGTCAGTGTGGACGGGAGCCCAGGATGGTTTCGGGGCAGGTGTCTGTGCCTTCCTGGCCTCTGCAGCCTGATACTTGATACTAAACTAATCTAGCTGACTTAAGGAACCGACTCTTTAAAGGGAAAAACTTCAGTAAAGCCTCTTTTGTCTGAGCCCCTGGATCTGCAGTTCTTTAGTTGCTGCCTGGTCTGACTCCGTTTAGCTTCTCACCGCTGTAACATTTGAGCTGATGCAGTTAGATGCTCCTACACTCTCCCAGTAAATGGGTTAGAATGGCAGGACAATGAGTGACCAGTGAATTTGATTTGAGGGTCTTAAATTGTAATCCTAGCATGTGAATCCTTTTTTTCACCATGCACGTGTGTTGTGTTAGATTGGTTTCAATATTGGTCTAAATTCAATTATGAAAGAAAGGTATGCAATTAAAAAAGTTTTAAGGTATGTGCTGATTGATTTATGAATGGGAATGTTGATGAATTTTTTACAAGAGATGGACGTAAAACTGAAAAAAAAATATCTCAGGATAAAAAAAAGAGCTTTCATACAAGGAAGAAGCAAAATGCTGTCCGCATGCTGCACCCCCTCTCACCTGAAAGCTCTGAATTAATCTGTGTTGTTGTGAGCGCATCTGAGAGGAGTCTTCTGCTACCGTGTTCATATGTGAAAGGCTAACTCAATGTCTGAAAACATTTTTAGTTACATTTCATTTGGCTCTTCATCTATAACTCAATCTAATGCAGGCTAATACAATAAATCCTCCCTTCATGAAGCTTTTCAGCTTGTGTTGAGACTTATGTGTTGATTTAATCCAATGTTTGTTTTGGAGGCTGCAGTTTTTGGAGAGATTGAAATTGTTTTGCATTTTATGAAAGGTGTTTCTATTATTGTGTCCACCTCTCTTAATAATGTTGTGCAGTTCTACAGCAACACAAACTCCAGCATCTAAAATCATATATCTGAATCAGCACCTCTCTGAATCAAAGACATTTGTAAGGCTGATTTAATTTTAGCTGGGTGGAGTTAATAAACTGTCAGTTGAGTATAAAGTCATATGTCTCTCCTATCCTGCTTAACTACAATGACTGTGCTATAGTTTACTTCAGCCTCACCCCAACGCTGAGTGCTCTAACTTCTTTTCAGATGCCAATGTTGTTTTACCATAATTAGAAGTTTGTTTAGCTAAACTAATTGTTACCCTCAAAAGGTTTGGCCGGGCCTTCACTGAGGCCTGGCTACGCTGGGAGGCCCCTGGGTTGGACTCTTTAAAGTGTTGATTTGCCTTTTGTGACAGGCTGACCTGTGGCCCCGGGGCCTGGCCCGGGTGTGGTTGGTGATTGGAGACACTGCCTTCAGTTCATGGTTGTGCGTAAGATTTCAGACAGCTTTCAAATCATTCTGACCACAGGGCAAAAGTTTTAAGCCCCTTGGCTCTGCAGTAAAAGAAATTACTTGCGCCCTGTTGACCAGTGACCTCACGTGTCATGTAGCAGACCAGCTAGCACAATCTACTCATTTTTATATTTTCAATGTTTCTTTTAGTTAATTAAATAAAATCAAGTCTACTCTAGTCTCAAATGATTAATGTGCAAACCAGATTTTTGTTATTTTGTTCATTTAATGAATTGTTCTTTGAGGTCGGGGAGTACCTCAAAAACAACCTGGGCCTCACTGTAAAGTTTTCAGCTTTCAGCCAGAATTTAAAACCTGGCATATGATGCTGAATTTGTTGTAGTCTTATTGAAGCTGTGCTAAGGGCCTGCTGGTCAGTGCTGCCACCTAAGACACTGCATGTTTCCAAAACAGATCTACATCAGTCATCTCTGATAGATACAAGCAATCTACAGGAGTCACATTGTTTTTCTGGGGGGCTCTGCATTAAGATTGCTTGACGATGCAGAGGGGAGCCATTCTTATGCTAATTAACATGTGTAGCTGATACTTTCCCAGCACAGTTCAACGGTTCTCGCTGTGAGGATCCCACGTCTCTTGATTTTTCTCTGTGTTCATTTATATTTTCTCAATCTTTTTAGTTGGTAGAATTTGTCTCTTTAGAAAATTACTTCTTGATGGCATCCACCAATGTGGATGATATCAATGTTTTTTGAATAGCTTAATTTAAATGAGATATTACAGGCAAATAACATGTTCTCTGGTGAAAATTATCTTTTGTATTAAGTTTAATTTAAGAAACGGAAAAATTAACTGAAATGTGCTCATACGAATCAAGCATTCATTATTTTTGTTGAGGTTGATCTTGAGCAAAGCTTCCAAGTTGATTTATTAATTCACAACTCGACTTAGAGGACGTCTGCAGAGCTTCATAGGAGCTGTTCCTCAGGAGATGGGTGTGGACTCGGGCTATTGAACAGGTAGCTTCTTAGACCACTCCCCTCTCTTCCAGGTATATATCAGCTTCTCATAGATTCCTATAGAAGCTTCTGCTTGTCCACTCTGCATCTGTAGCCCTCATCACTCGTTCAGAGTGAGGAAAAGAGATTTGTGGAATCCTGGAGCCAGTGGAGCAAACAGCAGCAGCTCTGCTCAATCTCAGCGCCAACATGTTGTACCTGGAGACAGGGACCGCTACATCCTACAGTGAGGTAAGACCAGCGGAGCTGCTTATGGGGGCTCGGCCCTCACTCCCATTCCTTTAGTGGGTTTCCGAGCGGAAAAGACATGTGAAACAGGAATAAAATACCTCACGCTTTGGGATTACAGTTTAATGTGAGTGTTCCTAATGATCCAAAATCTTGGATACATGTGAATAATTTGTTTCCTGCCACAGTAATGTTTCGATGTAACCGAAAAAATTTAATTCTGATTTCGTAAAACATAAATATATGTATACACCAAAATTCAAAAAACTTTTTTGAATTACGTAGAAGATTTTAAAGCGGGTAGAAGGATTATGCATTTGAATGTGTGTGTTTGCGTGCACATCTGTGTGCGTGTGTGGCTCTGGGGAATGTAAACACCTGGAGGATTTTTGAAAATACCTTTATAAAACTGTCTGACTGGGAGATCCATTATTCAGTCCATGTGATTTACTTTTTTACTTTCAGTCTGTTTGTTGTTGATGAGTGTTTTAATGTGGGAGAAAATCTGACTTCCAAAAGGTTTTGAAGCGTTTTGATTTTCTGCAGTGATAAATATCTGTTCTCTGCAAGGAATCTTTCAAGGAAAAGCTCTGAAAAATATAAAGAAAAGAACAATAAATAGGCAAATACCATCATGTACATTGTTTCAACGATAAGAAAGTACCCATATACTCTGTTGAGCTTTTTAAATACAAAATTTGGAGAGCAGGACACTCACGGGATCAGTGTTTGTCATTATTTCTTTGTGAGTCTGACATTTTCATGAGATATTCTTCTGCTCTTTCAACAAAACAGAAGTCTTGATGTTTAATTAATTAATCATCATTTAAAAAAAAACAATCAGAAGACTGATTCCCATTTTACACAATGAAAGCGTAAGCATCCGGACTAATGGATCTGTGTTTGCAGAGCTCGATGGTGAACCCTGACAGGCTGTTTTAAAGTGAATTAAACATTAAAAGGAGTTTGTACTGAAGTTATTTTCAGCTCCTTTTTTTAATGTTAAATTCCACATCATTGCATTATTCTAACTTTGTAAAAGTGTATGGTTTCACATCAAATAAATGTAACCGAGACTTGCAAGCCGAGTTGACCATTAAGGCGTGTTTGCTTAAAAACAGCTAAACTTCTCGGACGACATATTTGCCTTAGTTTGAGGATTGTTATCATCAGTTTTTTTACTGAACTTCAGGTTTGTGTTTTTTCTTTTACCAACCAAATCCTTAACTAAAACCTAACAACGAGCAAGTGAGCGGTGACAGATTTCCAGATTGCAGGTTGCAGATAGCAGGTGTGTCAGGTCACTGTCTTTTAAGTTGTTGAGCAGGGATCTTTAAGTGGTGTCCGGCTCGATCCCCCCAGTGTGTGAGGTATCAGGTTCCCCCTCCCCCATCCCCAGTCTCCAGGGAGCCGCTGCAGCCATTAGAATGTGGCCGACCAGGCGCTGCTGTTTAGACCAGGGTCGTAATTGCTTTAATGGTGTGTTGATGTAGATACAATCACCTTCTCTGCCCACCCCAGCAGGTAAAAGGAATAGATAGACCCCCACCCAGCCCCACCTCAACCCCCAACCCACGGTGAGCCTTTAATGCCTCCCTCCCCTGTGGTCACTCATCACCGTCCCCGAGATGCTCTTATATTCTGGCCCTAGGTAGATGGAGCAGGTCAGCAGAGAGTCTGGAATGGGAGTAATTTCCCCTCAGGCCAGGTCTGCTCTGGTTCCTGTCATCTATTGGACGTTCAAGCTTTATCAGTGCTTACACTTTGTGACCATAGCAGCAGCAGCTGGAGACATTGTGTATTTTATGTTAAAGATCTAAAATGATATAGTTTGATCTTTTCTAGCACTCTAGTATGAGGCAAAACTTTAGTTTATGTAACTGTTTGGTTTCCATAGTGCTCCGCTGATAGATGTTCTGCTTGCAGTGTAGGTTCACGTAATCTCTGCTGTTTTGTGACCCCACTACTGTTGATACTTTAACACATTAATCAATGAACAATCATCACAACCTTTGGACTTTCTCAGACATTAATGTACTGACAGGGAGGGAGCAGAACATTTAAAGCTGAAAATGAACATGATTTGCCTTGAGTCAGTTAGACAAATAAATAAGATACTGACTACTCAAAGCTTTTAGTGCATTCAAGTGGTCATTGACATCTTGATAAATACAAGTCAAGGAATAATTTGAATGTGTTAGTATGCCATACCGAATGCCGCTGTGTTGGCGTTAGCAGTAAGTTTTAAATTAGCACTGTCATATTTGAAATATGCCCGATATGTGATCTGGATAATTCAGATTCCTACATTGAAATGAACAGGCCTTCACCCTGAAGGTCAGCAGGCTCCTTTTCCTTTTGGGCTGAAGTGCTTACTCCAGTCTTTTTCTCAGACAAAGACACTGAAGGCCTCAAACAGACAGAACTACCTTCAAAAACGTTATTAAAGGCTGCTGGGGCTGACAAGGCTGCTGATTTATCGTGCTCCTGCTTACGAGCTTGACATCCCAAAGGCTTAAACACAGCGTCGGCTATAAACAGAAGGAATTTTTAAGAGCAGCTAAAGTGGTTATTAAATGGTTGCTGTATTATAGTGGAATAAGATCTGATTAAAGGAAACGAGGAGAAGGTCTTAAACTCCCTTGCACAATCTTTTTTAAAGCTTATATCCCACTTCCAGTCAATTAAACATTAAACCATGATGAGTTGAGGTGAGACTCTGCCTCTCTGGGCCTCACTATCTGGTCAATTATGGCTTTATCCTCATTCCTCATCTTTGATCCTTATATTTATTTAGACCATGAGACACATTATCCAGGGCCCTGTGTCTCATGTTAAGTATTCTATGTCAGGCATCTGCTTTATGTCCGTGCTTTTATCTATGTTTGGTCCCTGGCCAGCATCCACCTTCTCTTTAGGCTAATAATTTGACATCGATAATTGGTGCCTGTCACATTAACCTTTGCAGCTGCCAGCATGGGCTACCAGAGGAGCTGTTATCATCTCTGAATGGTTGATCACCTCTACGCAACAGCAGGGTATTGCACCATAGTTCTAAAGAATGATCATGATCGCTGACTCCTTGCTTACGGGAAACTTCTGTGTAAACAGAAAACTGTGTCAGTGCAAAACAAAGGACAGTTTCCCTCCCACTAATGTAAGCTAAAAAAAATATATCATGAAACTAAAAAGCTTCTGTTGTTGTGAGTCACAAAAGGTTGGGCCATCCCCATTTTGACTGGTCTGAGTTCAGATGTACCTGGGCAATCCTCGGCCCATTGACTTTAACCCTTTCTAATTCATATGTGTAATTAGCCCATTGTAAGGAAGTGTGTGTCGGGAAGCCGCTCTCTGCTAGAGGCTGCAGGACTTCCACCAGATAGGAGTTCTTTCTTTTTTATTGTGTGTGTTCCATTCACAAAACACTTGTCTCCTAACACCTGCATGCCCACTGCAATTGTTGTCCAGTCAAGCTCTTATAAGCTCTGGTGTCATTGTTTGCGGCAGGGTTAAGCAGCTTTGCACCGCACACACAGTGACCCTCACCCAAACAGCGAGCTCCCCTCTGGCGCTGTTACAAGTATGCTGCGGTTGACTCGAATGACCTCTCTCAGGTGTGTCTGTCTGACTTTACGAGTCTGACTGTTTGGGGATTTGTGTCTAATAAAGCAGCAACATTGCTCCACGCGTCACTAGCTTGAGATTAATAGTTATATATTCTAACTCATCAGTGTTTTGTTGGTCATCTGGCTCACCGCTAACACCTGGCAGTGCAGTGGGTGTGAGCTGGACAGCTGTGGGCGGCCGTGCTTGAAATAAACAAGAGGCCCTGGAGAGATTAATGGATGTCTGAAGAGCAAGGGTGATGGCACCTCGTCCAGGAATGTGCCATTTATAAATGGAAAGGAATGGGGTGAATGGCAAGCAGAGCAAGCAGGAAGGGACTGGCTACGACCCAGGCGTATATTTCCCTTCCTGTTAAAAGGCAGACATTTTAATTCCATTCCTCCCGTCTGAATTGTTCAGAGTGTGGAAAGGGGATCAGGAGAAGAAGTAGCAGGACATTGATCAAAAACAAGCATGGCCTGATGGTAATTAATAACATTGAGTTTATTGTATTTTTACGGTATATAGACATTTCTAAGGCCAATTATGGCAGATTTAATAGCATTTGGGATCAGGAAGGAGCAAAACCACTAACACAACACCACAAAAGGTGGTTTGTGTTGCTCTGCTTTGTTGTTAGTTTTTTTTCTTTTGAAACAAGATCTCAACTTCCTAGTGCATAACATCTTCATATTTTATGAGCCTTCACCAGCTTCACCATGTTTCTTTCTTACCTCAAACCGTGTGTTCTTCTTACATATCCATGTTTCAAGTTTTTTTGTTTTAGATTGTGCTTTGTCTGAAGTCCTTGAAATTCTGCTTTAGTGAAAACACTGTTGTTCCCCTCTCCCCTCCCCTCCATTTTGTCTCCAGTCACAGTACACAAACCTGGGGCTCCTGAACAGCATGGATCAGAACATTCAGAATGGCGGCTCAACCTCCACCAGCCCCTACAACAACGACCATGCACAGAACAACGTGACAGCCCCATCGCCCTACGCCCAGCCCAGTTCCACCTTCGACGCCATGTCTCCCTCACCGGCAATCCCATCCAACACAGATTACGCTGGCACTCACACTTTTGATGTGTCCTTCCAGCAGTCTAGTACGGCAAAGTCTGCCACCTGGACGGTAAGACACTTTCTGCTACATTTGTCAAAGTAGTTAGTGACGGGCTAACCCTAACCTTAACCCATCCCAGCTCTGAGCTATTCTTTGTAACAGAATTTTTTTTCATAGAAACTATTTATCATTTGTCTTCCTGAAATGCTCCATCAGTCCTCTACACACACTCACATGAATGAGTGTCCATTTATGTGCTGAGTCAGTATTGTTCCATGACATATGAGACTGCTGTCAATAGCTAGAAAGATGAATTAACGTAAAGCCTGGCAACAAGGAGTGAGCTAGTCTGGCTCTGTGCAAAGGTAAACCCACCTACCAGAATCTCACAAGTTCACTAATTCACTTGACATATCTTGTTTGTGGGTTCTGAACCACACACATAAAAGTGGTAAGCTTCCGGTATAATTTAAAATGGAAGTTTAGCAAGAAAAGAAAAGAAAAGACAAAAAGAACATCTCGGTCTTACAACAGCTTCCAATTGGTGAAGACCAGATGTTTGTGTCTATATAGGGCAAATTCAGATTCTCAGGTAAGTTATCAATCAGGTTATCCTCTGAGTGGACATTCAAGCGATTGTATTTCTGGTGTTGTGATTATGCATTACTTTTTCCTGATGAATCTAAATATACTTATATGGCAAATTAGTTTTATAAAGTTTTGTCTGTCATACAGCAGGACTATGCTCGTCATTGTAACTAAAGAACCACAGAGACATATTAATGTTCTAGCTGTCATCATAGCACGTCATCATTTGAAGAGGAGTGATTTTTCAGAAAACACGGTAAAGAGACACTTTTACTGTTGAAGTCCTTATCTGACAATCTTTGCTCAAGGCAGATTTAGGTGCACATAATCTGAAAATCTCACAGGGGAGAATGCCACTTGAGATGTATAACTTCAAATAATGACTAATTCACAGGTATTTCTCGCAAAGGCTCAGACTTTACACTTCACTTGCTGAAAGAATAAAGACTGAAGGGCATCATCCCACTACTAGGCTGTTACTGTCAGAGACATTAATCAAAGCTTTTAAATGTAATTCTAGCTGTACAAATGATTCTCTGCTCTTACATATTCCTCATGTTCACTGACCATGTTCTGATCATATGCAAATCCCAGTTTGCACGCAACTTGAGCAAGGTCACCAGTACTTTGTTGATGACAGAGGTAAACAGACTGAGCAGTTGGTCCAGGTGTGGTAATGTCCTGTGCAGGCTGCAGATATCACCATGAGATGCTCCATAAACCCACACAACCAGCTCCTCCTGCTCTGTCATTAGGCATGACATGGCTGAGGGACAGCTGTTGCATCAGAGCACAGTTGCTTGGTTTAGTGTCTGATGTACACCGCTCTGTGAAATCACTGTGACAGCTCCACAAGTCCAGGGGATTGAATGCACCCTTGTGGACGACATAGGTGACATGTGTTTTTTTACATTGGTTTCTGGACAGTTTGGATAGAATCAGAATGTTAACATTTCGGGGCGTCTTGGGCTGCATGTGGAGAGTTGATAACGTCATGGTGCTGCAATACAGCAAATTATTTCCAAGTGGTAACTTTGAATTCTACATTTTCAATGGAAATGGTGATTAAAAAGACCTATCATTAGTGTGAGATAAAAAAAAAGAACACCCCACACCGGCTGTTAGATCTGTTGAAAAACCTGCTGAGCTCAATGCAGTGACTTTATTGCACTGTCTTCCAAGTAAACAGGCTGAACTCAGGGAGTGCTGGGCGATCTCACCTTATTCCTCCCGAGTGTGGGATTTTGACACTCACCCAATTCCCAGACTGCCTCACTCATCCCTCTCATTTTCACAGTCCAAAAAACAAAAGTGTTTGTCTCATGTGCAACCGTGAGGAGCCGAAGAGTGTGGTTTGTGAGAGGCACGCCCCAGAGCCTGAGCCATACTGGTTTAGGACACATCCCCGTCATTGACACATGAGGTGCAACAGACTTTGTGTCCCACAGTCAAAACACATGATGCAACACAGTTTTTTTTTAGGTCTGAATGTGGAAAAGTTGGGAATTTGAGTTTTACTCGTTCAGATTTTTCACATTTATATATATTTATATACCTTATGTTCCTTCTCCTGCTCTCAGTTTTTAGGAGGCTCTTAACACATCTAAACTTCATTGGCCTAGCAGGATTATAAATGGAAATTGGAAAAATAAACCACTTAACATGAAGTTACTTTGTTGTGTTAATGAATGAGCCACAGAAATAGTTTCTTTGTAATCTCAGTCTCATAGAGGTTTTTTAATTTAATGGTAAGGTTAGGCGTCAGTGCATCGTCCACCAGCGACGAAACCCGGTCAATTAATCCAAAGAGTGTTTGTGAGACTTTTCGCTCACTGAACATTGTTTTGTTCTGCTGATGTTTTTCCATAACAGAGAGAGTAATTTTCCCCGTGGTCGGCAGCAGCTATTCTAAAGAGTGGTGATTACAGTGTTGGTTCCCATTTTGAAGGAGGCTCCCTCACCTGATCTCAGGTGATCTGTCTCAAAGCTCTCATAATCGCAGTGCGATAGCTCGACTGCTGGACTGACGGACTGATGGCGGAGAGCCACTGAAGATGTCACCAGCACGGCTTTGCTCAGAGCATAGATCTGCTAATGCCCCCTTTTGAAGGCCTGTGGGATCTTCCACAGGACTTAATGGACTGTGTACTGACTTTTTTTGATGACTGTTCTTATTGAGACACACCTAATCCCTAACCCACACCTTAACCTCTTCCTGTCTAGGACGACTGTGACACACACGCACACACGCATCTCACCATTTCCCAGAACTGCTCCTAAACAGTTTCCTTGTTGGCACTCCTGCAGTCTCCATGGAATTCCCTCCTTTATCATTCACTCGGAGAAAAACACTCGGCCGTGTCAAAGGAATTTGTGGGTTGTAGATGTTTTTTAGCTTCTTTGCTTTAGCCTGCTAAATTCATCGAGTGTTGCAAACGAGACAGCCATTGTTGGCAATTGATGCAACTATTGTGAAGCTAAAGATGGGTTGTGTTTGCCATGTGTATTACCTGCCACCACGTATAGCAGTCAAAGGAGAGGAATGTCATGGTTTGGGCGATCAGTGGGACGCTGTAGAGCTCGGGGGATTACAGTAATGGATTGAGGGCCTGTAGATAATACTTGTGTAAATACTGTGTGCCTCTTTCTTGAACCCTGTGCTCTTGGAGTGGGCTCTGTCTTTTTGAGAGAGTTAAGCTTGATGGCTGCATCTCACATTGCGCCGGAGGAGGAGGAGAGCCCTTGAACGCTCAAAGAGAAGAGTGTTCTAGCGAAAGGCAGCAAGACACAGCTTGCCCCTGGAACATCTGTGGGCCCGTCCCACGCCTCACAAGATGGGGCTGAGACTTGTTTGTGTCAAGAAGCTTGTCACGACTCGCCCCATCCCAAGCCCTGTAAGCTACAGATGGGAAAAGGTAGAAGGGAAATTTTAAAAGGGCAGAGTCAAAAGGTTTTTATGATATGGGCTATGGAATTTCTACATAATTATTGTGGGAAAGCCCATCTCGTTTTAGATCAACAACAACCTGTGGAGATACCAGCAGCAGTGATTCGCCTAGCAGAAAACATATATAAAAATATATATTAAAAAAATGTAACTACTCAGCATGAGGAGAAGATGAGCTTCTCCTGGATCCAATCCATTAAAGTCTGTAGAAAGCAGCACATTGCAGTTACTTAGATTTAAGCTTATAAATAAAACATATTGTCAGGAATTAAGTGAGTGAAAAAAAAACGTAACAAAAAAAATAATTGTTAGGTTGTTTTTTATTTTCAGTTTCTTATGCACTGAACTCAGTCACTGGTGAAGACAACCATTCGATTAGCTAATCCCAAGAGTGACATACATATTTTACGCTTGCTTAATAAACATGATGCTACATGTCAGTGCACAGGTTTGCCTTGGGACAGTTGTCACTGAGATTGCAGGGTCAAGATTAAAGTCGATGACTACAACACATTTCTTTGAGAGCGAGAGATTTTTATCGTTTAAAACTTTTAACTTACCAAATATTCCTTTTCTGCTGAGAGGTGGCTTTTTTTTATTTCTGTTCCAGAGAAAAACAGGAGAGGGGAAAAAAAACGTATTAGCATTATTGTTGAATTAAACAGGTTGGGGAGAAGCTCCAGGCATGACATGACATGTCTGGTATGAAGAAGACAAGACCAGAGGCGCCAAACAGTGCTTGTTTAAGGCCTGATGTTTGTCAGGACTTGACTTCTGCATGCGCCCGCAGCGCCTGTCAGGTAGAAAAGAACGCCACAGCTGTGGGCCTGCCCCAACCTGCACTGCACGGGAAGTGTGTGTTTGTGCGTTCAGGGGCTGCAAGTGTTAGAAAGTCTTTGCACACATGCAGCACTGTACGAGTATTAGAACAAATTGTGCGTTTCATTTGGTAAGATTATTAAATTTTTTCGTGTACAAACTACACCAGCCGTTGTTCATGTTTTCTGTCCAGGAGATCTATAAGCAGCAGCCAGAGTAGGTAGTGTTTGTAAATACAGCCCCTGCCGCTCATTCATTATATTTTTACTGCCTCACTGCTGCATGTGCCAGAAGAACTAAGTGTCACGTGGCGGTTTCTGCAAACACTTGGAAAAGTTTTTTTGAAACGATTGTGATTAAGCGACTCTGTATTGTGCACTCTGTGTTCCCTGGCTGTGTAATTCACATTGTGACCAATGAAAGACTCATAATTACATGTTAACACCTGAAGGCCGCACCCTGTGTGAGCCACTGAATCCCATCAGTCAACCGGGCGTCCTCCACCCTGAACCGTGTTAGCTTTAGCCAGGCACTGCTTTCAGCAGCCAGCAGCAGCTCCTGCTCTCACTGCTGAGCAAACATAGCTCCAGCAGCGCATAGTTGTGTGCTCGAAATCTGTAGCTGCAGGGCTGGGATGGTTCTCTTCATTGCGTGTATGTGTATGTGTGTGTGTGTGCCAGTAGGATATGATCAACACAACTTTGTTTGTGTGCCTCTCTTACGTCTCTGATTAGATCTTGGCGTTAAGAGTTGTGCAGTTTTCGCCTTCAGGTACACAAAAAACAACAACCTATAATTATTTGAAGGTCTCCATACTGACCCTTTCCACCGCTCTCTTTCTCTTCCTCTTTCTCTCTTTATCTCCCCCCCCCTCGTTTCTCCATTTGGCTTCTCCACCTCATTTAGCTGATTGACAGAGGCGTACGGGGAGTATCAGGTTAGGAGCGAGGGGCAACTGCAAACATTCACCTGAGACTTTTTTTTTAGAGGACTTTTTGGAAAGCTGCTTTGAGTTTAAGGAAGAGTCACGTCTGTCATCACACATGTCCCAGAGCTTGAACTGTGCTCATCAGACACTATATCATGTTAGCTGGATGTATTTGTGCACAAACGGTAAATCCAAAAACTTTTGAACCTTACTAACTGATAGAACACTATAACAACTTCTATCAGTGGTCATTTTATGTTAGTTCATCCTGTGCATGTACAGTTAATATTTGATGACAGAAGATAAGCTGAGTATTATTAACCTGTCGGTGTTGGTGGATCACACCTCTGGGTGAAAAGCAGTAATGTGTGTAGTTTATCATGGGGTTTATAGCAGAGGGAGATGAGAGGGAGCAGATTGGGGTTTGTCCTGATGAAAGGCTGTGCCTGGGGAGCAGAGTAAACGTCCATGCCAAGCTTCAGTAATATTTAAAGTCAGCCCAGACAGGTACTGGGACGGGCTCCCTTTCTCTGGAACCAAACTGAATCGAGGAGGAATTTTGCGTTGCGTTGTTCTCGAACACAACCCCAAGCGGTTTTCACAATGTTCCCTTCTCTTCGCTCAGAAATGAACCTGACAGGGAAATTTTCCACTTCTCCCACTGTCTCCTGCACACAGAGGATTTAAGACTCTGCTTACACAGAACTGATTTGAATGGTTTGTTTACACAGTTGGGTTTGCCTATTACTAACAATTCAGTCTTTCTGATGACTTGCTGGTTATCAATCCTAACTGTGCCCCGGATCAACGTGCATCCATTATTCATGACTCCTGGCTGACAAACTTGAAAGTTAGCCAGAGTGTGTGAGCAAGCATCACATTTCGAAAGAAGGATCCTCTACGACTAAAACTGAGTCATTGTCTTCCCACCTCTTGAGAAAAACTGAGCTCAACCGTGTCAGCTCACCAGTCTCTACAGTCGCTCTGATGTGTGTGATGAGTGGCCATCAGATGCTTTAGCAGAGCACTCCTCCCTGGAAGATGAAAGCCAGGCCCAGTTTAATTGCTGCTGGAGGGGTCCATTTTATGACGCTCCTCGGAAGTCCCAGGGGGGAGACATCTTTGACTCTTACAACCAAAACGTACCTGTGTGTGTGTGTTAGTGTGTGTGTGTGTGTGTGTGTGTGTGTGTGTGTGTGTGTGTGTGTTTATTCATGTAGGTCATAATCACATAGTCTTGTCTATAACCCCTTTTGCTTCAGGGGAAACCAGAAGTGCACAGTCCAGGCAACAGGTGTTACCCGGATCAGTGTTTGTTGTTAGGATTTAGTTGCAGGTTGTTTTTGAAAAACATTTACGTTGTTGTTTCCTTTTTTCAGTTGATCTATGTTTTATCTAATCTTTTTTAATTTTTTTGTCTTCCCTTTAGTACTCAACAGAACTGAAGAAGTTATACTGCCAGATTGCCAAGACATGTCCCATTCAGATCAAAGTCCTGACCAACCCACCCCAGGGTGCCGTGATCAGAGCCATGCCTGTTTACAAGAAAGCCGAACATGTGACCGAAGTGGTGAAGCGCTGCCCGAACCACGAGCTCAGCCGCGAGTTCAACGATGGTCAGTTCTTTTCATTTACTACAACTAAAATTCTCAGTCTAATACTAAGTAATCAGGGTTTGTTGACCACACTTATTGACGTGACTCATGCTGCTTCCAGGTCAGATCGCTCCTCCCAGCCATCTGATTCGCGTGGAGGGGAACAGCCACGCCCAGTACTTGGAGGACACCATCACTGGAAGACAGAGTGTATTTGTCCCTTATGAACCTCCCCAGGTGAGCTGTCTATCAATGCTGCCCTGTCAGTGACACCTCTCCACCTCAGCCTCACTCTGACAGATAGGCTGGTGACAGCCAGGCCTCTCAAGTCAACCTGATACGCAGCAGCTGCGCTGATTTAAATATAAATGTAGTAAAAGAAAAAGAGCCAAAAAGGGACAAACTTGTTATTCTGCAGAAACCTGAGAGAAACGAATGAACACTGGAAAAGTGCAATTGAAAATCAATCCAGGATTTTAATGCTGCTTGGACAAACCAGTTTTTTCTTTCCCTGTCAAGTGTTGTCACTCACCTTCTTTCATCTGTCTCCTCAGGTTGGAACAGAATTCACCACCATCCTGTACAACTTCATGTGCAACTCGAGCTGCGTGGGTGGAATGAACAGACGCCCAATTCTCATCATTGTCACTCTGGAAACCAGAGAGTAAGAGACATTGTCATCCTCATCCTCAGTTCATGCCTCCAGTGAGGTTGTGGATCGTTTTGTGACGGTTGTGTGTCCCTGTCTTCTCCCAGCGGTCAGGTATTAGGCCGCCGGTGCTTCGAGGCCAGGATCTGCGCCTGCCCAGGCAGAGACCGCAAGGCAGACGAGGACAGCATCCGGAAGCAGCACGTAACAGACGCCACAAAGAGCAATGACGGTACGAAACGCCGTAAGTATCGCTGGGGCTGGTGATGGGCTGACCAACTTTGCCATTAGCTGACGTGCTGCAAGTGTCAAGGACCCTTAGCCGCTCTCAGGGAATGCTGCCAAACTCTCTGCTGCTCTCCTGCTTCTTTTCCTCCTGCTCTGGCTAAGGCGAAGTTTCCAGCACCCGGCACTCGTACTCACTCGTTTCTCTTCTCTTATCAGCTTTCCGCCAGGTTTCCCACGGCATACAGATGTCTACTATCAAGAAGAGAAGATCCACAGACGAGGAGGTGTTCTGTTTGCCTGTAAGTGTCATTTTGATGCTGTTCAAAACGTTGTGGGGATCGAGTCCAACCTGATTACTGACCATCGTTTTCTTTTTATCTCGACAGATTAAAGGCCGTGAAATTTATGAGATTTTGGTCAAAATCAAAGAGTCTCTGGAGCTCATGCAGTTCCTTCCACAACACACCATAGAATCATACCGGCAGCAGCAGCAAAACCTACTCCAGAAACAGTGAGTACCAGTACAGATTCTTCTTAAGTCATGCTCTTTTGTTCTCAGACATTTTAGGAGAGACCTCGTACATTAGTTACGAGGTTCACCCTTGAATTCAGGTGGACTTGTTCCCTTGCGCTGTGTTTTTCACTGCACTCTCTTATTCTGACTAAATTGCTTGAATTTCTTTGTATGAATTAGTTTTTCTTTTGAATGGATTGCAGTGATTTAACAGACTTACCATGACTGACTTGCTGCTGTTAAAGTAGATTGCACCCATGAAGGCTATGCCCTATGCACTAAGCTGATAATAATTGCTTAAAATTGATGTTATTCAGTGTATCCCAGCAGCTGAGAGTTTAGTGAGAAGGTGCAGGTTTAAAGGGTGAGAGCTGTTTTTCCCCCGTACTGCTCTCTCATGGGACATGAGCCAAAGCTGAAGAATCGTGACAAATGTACCTGGCTATGCTTTGTTAAGGAGAAGCTTCCAAAGATTTGTGGTAACGCCTTTGGGTGCTCTGCCAGGCTTGCACAACAGCACCCAACAAAAACCGTGCCTCGGCCTCATCTATTCCTATTCACTTCAGCATAATTAAAACTGTCTCAGGCGTACACGCGCGCACACGCACACACACACAAATGCATGCACACAAACACTTTTCCTGATCCACGCCCATTTCACTTTAAGCTAAAACGAGGAGATGGGTGTAAACGATAGTTTGAGAGGCCTGTGATGATAATTACTGCTTATCTTTTAGTTTCCCATTAAGACACTGGCAGAAAGCCTCAAAGTGAGATAGTTTGTTTTTTTTGCAGTTTTTCTAACTTAATTTGTTTGTTCCTGACTAACCTGTTACTTTGTGACAGGCACTAAAATATAGGGAGTTATATAAATTGTAGTAATATTCAATCGGTCTACAGACATTTGACAAAATAGAGGTTCATTTAGTGTATTGAGTGGTTTTAAATATTTAGACCTTTGCATGTTACCCCTGTTTTCTTCCTATCATCTTTAAAGTACTCACAGCTTGTTAGTTTCTTCCGTCATTTCTTACTCTGAAAATGTTTCCACGACAGGCTTTGAAATAAAAAGGTTCTGTCAACAGCGAGTGTTTCAGACCTGTTCTTTCTCTCTGCTGTTCAAATGCTAAATAACATCACTGCACATTCCGGTGGTGAGCAGCTGTGATCTGTGTCTGCATAGTGCCATCTTCTGGACACTGGCTGTATCACATTTCAGTTGTCAGCTATAAAAACCCTGTGCACCTCCTTCTGTGTGTATCTCTCTTTTTCCTCCACTAATATTACTGCAGCTACTTCTCTCAAACCTCTGGGCCTCCCTGGGGTCACTCACTCCTTTCTCCTTCTCCTCCATCCGTGAGCCCTTATTTCTCCTCTTCTCTCTTCTTTCTGGTTCCTCCCCTGCAGTCTGATAAATACCCGTCTTGGTAGCCAGCTCCTGGAACCTGCAGGAGAGCAGAGGCGCCGCTGCAGCTCCTCCTGAAACCGCCCCACATTCCTCTTCCTCCTCCTCCCTGAAACTCGGACTTCCTTCCTCTCTGTCTCCATTTTATCCACTTTGATTTTTCACATCTGCTAATTTTCTGCCTTTCCTGGTGATTCTACACTGAGAATGTGAGACTTTCTTTGTTGCTGCTGCAACCTCATGGAGAAGCACATCTCCTGTTCAGCCCCTGTGGAGACTGTACAGCCCCACAGACTGGAAACAGTTATTCTTTGTTTATCCACTCGTAACTAATGGCTCTACTGACGTTTTTTCAAAATTCATACATTGCATGCATTATTTTTGGCCATACAAAGGACATTTCTCCTCATTCTGATCTTCTCTGTTTATCATGTACAGTATCTGTCGCATAGAGTCTGTCTGTGAAATGTTTGTCCCATTTATAGGCTTTTATTCTGGCGGAAGTTGAGCAGGACTCACTAAATCTGTCTTTGGGGGGAAGAGACTTTATTGTTGAGAATTTTCTGCCGATGCTGGTCATGTTTTATAAAGTCACTGCAGGACAGTTGGTGTGTTTGTTTTTAACCTTCTTTAACTTGACTTTGTCATGTACAGAGAAGATGTGACCATTCTGTTTGAAACAGATCATTTTATTTTTGTGGCTGCTGTACGTTTGTCCATCAACATTAAATAAATAAAAGGCTTTTTTTTGTTTGACCTCTGCCCTTTTCTTTTACTACTCTAATATTTCATTGAAGAGGTTGAATTGCCTCTAAGGGTCAAGAACAGACCTTTGTTACGATATTATATTATCAGAACAATTATCAATAAAGTTTGGAGCTTTTTTTCACTATAGTCATCCAATACAAACCAGGCAAGTGTATGTGTCTGAGCGCTGTTGAGAGCTGATGATGGTAACGGCCTGTAACCTCCTCTCTCCTGCCCAGGACCTCGATGCAGTCTCAGCCCTCCTACGGCTCCGGCTCCCCAACTCACGGAAAAGTCAACAAGCTGCCCTCTGTCAGCCAGCTCATCAACCCGCAGCAGCGTAACACACTCACCCCATCCAGCATGTCTGGAGGCCTGACTGACAGTAAGTGTGGCCCTTTGTTCCTCTTCCTGTCTGTCTCATGCCGTACGACCCCTGCAGTCGTCCTGTCCCTCCTGGGCTCATTGTATCTCTATAAGGACAGCGTGTCCAGGCAAAGCGGAAGGGGACTTGAATACACCCCCACCCTCAAATACAAGCACACACACCCCAGTAGAAAACTCCCCCCTTAAAAGAATGTGATCCCTGTGAGACTCTCCCTGCAGGACCTGTTGTGATGCATCATGTGTCACGTCGACAGTCGGGCCGATGTGTTTTGAGTTGATGTGACATAATCTACAGATCTCAGAGCAGTAAGAGAAAGCTCACAGTAGCTGCTTTTGTCTCTGCAGTGACTCCCATGATGGGCAATCACATCCCCATGAACTCTGACATGAGTTCACTGAGCCCCACACATGCACTGCAGCAACAGCTCCCCCTGGTGCCTTCCTCCCACTGTACCCCCCCTCCTCCATACCCCATGGACAGCAGCATCTCCAGGTACTTCAATAAACCACAGTGGAAAACAATCACTGCTTTTCTCACTTTGAAAATGGTGGATGTACCATCAAACGTACGGAAGCCCAAAGTGTACAATATTAAATAAATAAGACATTATAAAATAAATAAAATGACTGAATAGAGTAAAATATACCGTTCAGTTATTTTCTATCATTTTATTTCATAATGGCATTTGTCCTGACAGTGTCACCAGTCACTGTCCTCGGCCTTTTATAACAACCTGTAGTTAGCAAGAGAAACAACAAGTAATTCTGATTCAATCAAATAGAAGCTGTTGCTGCTTTAAATTAAAAATACACTGCCACATTGACTAACCTCGTTTTATTTAGCTTATTGAGCCCACTCATACAAAACCTACTGGCTAAATATTAAAATGACCCAGGATCAGTTAGCAGCAATATGGTTAATCATGTGGGGAGCAAATGCCATTATGAAATAAAAACACCCCTCAAAGGGACATTTTGAAAGTTTTTATAATTGATTAAAAACAATATCTGGAGCAATGAAAAAACATTGTATAATTTATAATAACGGATTTGTTTTATACTTTATTTCATAATGTCTCATATGTTTATTTAATTATTGAATGTATTGTGTGCATTGAATGTATTTTCATTATGAGCTAAAGTCAATGAATCAAATAAGAATATAGGCCAAGAATGTATTCAATTGTTAAATGTGCCTCAACTGAAACTAAAATACAGGCAGAAAGTCTGAATTATGTATTGAGGACTTTCTTCATGCTCTTATCTTTAAGATAAGATTTGCTTTGCACACAAAGTATTTTTCCCCCACAATTGTTTCACATGTCACATTGACCCACTAACTATGAAACTCATCATTAAATACAGACTTAGTGTGCAAAGAACTTTTATAAACATTTGTTTTATTTGCTCGTTCTTACAATTCAAGTGCAGATATCTTGTGTCATTATGGATTGTAAAGTAACTTGTATATATATCTAAACAGCTCTCTTCCTCTCATAGCTTCCTTATACGGCTGGGCTGCGCAGGCTGCTTGGACTACTTCACAGCACAAGGCCTAACCAACATCTACCAGATTGAGAACTATAACATGGAGGTGAGCCCCTGCCTATCCAACACCAGTCATTTGATGGGTTAGAGAGAAGAGTGGCTCCCCCTGCGTATACTAACGCTCCCTGTGTAATGACATTAGGACCTGTCCAGGATGAAGATCCCTGTGGAGTTCCAGCACATCATCTGGAAGGGCATCATGGAGCACCGACAGGCCATGGATTTTTCCCCACCTCCCCACATAGTGCGCACCACCAGCGGGGCCTCCTCCGTCAGCATGGGCTCCTCCGAGGCCCGGGGCGAGCGCGTCATTGACGCAGTGCGCTTCACCCTGCGCCAGACCATCTCCTTCCCACCGCGCGACGAGTGGTCTGACTTTTCCTTCGACCTGGATTCTCGCCGCAACAAACAGCAGCGCATCAAGGAGGAGGGCGAGTGAGGCGACCCGCGTCCTCCTCTCAATTCCCCCCAAAATCTCACCTCCCGCCTGCTGTTGGAACATTTCATTTGAAAACCCTGGTATCAGTGCAAATACTGCTGAGAACAAAATACATATTCACGTCCGAGATGCACTTATTTTCATTGTTGTTCTGGTTCTCGTAGTCGCAGAAAAGAATGGTGTCGAGCAAAGGCGCCTTTTTATTATGTTCTGGTCTCTTGAGAGCACTTGGGAAATGCTGAGGATTTCAAGATGATTGCTTTGAGCTTGTGTTAAGTGTCCGTGATTCATTCCCATGTTAAAGCATGACTGGAAACAAAACGTTGCATTAAAGGGCTTATTAGGGCATGTATTTCTGCTATGGGCCGTAGCAAAAGTGTATTTTACTCTGTAATGCTTTACAAGTTTTCACATATGGCTGTACGAGTTAGTCGAGTACACTGGTTTTCATGTGTGGCAGAAGTCAGCATTGATTGTAAACATTTCAAACATTTCCTGTCAGAAGTATTATGTCAGTTGATGGACAATCTGTTTTCTACTGTAGCTTCTTTATTTTGCTTTTCTTATGTCTGTTGTGAGACCAATGCATCACCTTGCTGTGTCAGGTTGTGAAGTGTGTGTGCTTAAGTGACAGATGGTCGTTCATTTGATGTAGCCATATATAGGCCTAATGCTCTTGACCCAGTGTTTTACAGTACGTTGATACTATGACTGATGTTGTTTGTTCTTGTTTTACTGCTGTGCAAAAGTGGTTGAGTGATAAAGAGCAGACCTTTGTTTCTTGCAGCGGGTGCCTAACACAAGTATTTTTGTTTTTTATTCATAAACCATGTTTTGGTAGAGCTTTACTTCATTTTATAACTGGCCAAAACCTATGATATAAATGTATATAAATTTGTATAGTTCTTTTATGAAAGTCTCCCTAAAGAAAATGACATGGTTTTCATCATGGAAAAAAGCATACTGTTGTGAATATTGCCTGGAAGCTTCATCGGCGAGGACACAGCGTACTGTATGCGTGTAGCCTGAATTAGCTCGCAGCCGATTTTCAACATGGTTTCAATTAGCGAGCATTTGCATTTTCATATTTTTGTACAATGTATTGTAAATATGTTGCAATATACTGAGGGTATTTTGATATAAATCTGAAATAAATATCCATACTTGCTGTATTGCATTTGAATGCTTCTCTGTGTCCTTTCATTGAGTGTTGCATCATTTCACATACAGACCACACCAGCCTACGTTTCATTAGACACTCACTGACATCCAGTGGGTACGGAAAGTATTCAGACCCCTTTAAAATGTTCTGTTTCATTGCAGCCATTTGCTAAAATCAAAAAAGTTCATTTTATTTCTCATTAATGTAGACTAACACCCCATCTTGACAGAAAAAAACAGAAATGTAGAAATTTTAGAAATATCACATGGTCATAAGTATTCAGACCCTTTGCTCAGTATTGAGTAGGAGCACTCTTTTGAGCTAATACAGCCATGAGTCTTCTTGAGAATGACAAGTTTTTCACACCTGGATTTGGGGATCCTCTCCAGTTCTGTCAGGTTGGATGGTGAACATTGGTGGACAGCCATTTTCAGGTCTCTCTAGATATGCTCAATTGGGTTTAGGTCAGGGCTCTGTCTGGGCCAGTCAAGAATGGTCACAGAGTTGTTCCGCAGCCACTCCTTTGTTATTTTAGCTGTGTGCTTAGGGTCATTGTCTTGTTGGAAGGTGAACCTTCGGCCCAGAGCACTCAGGAAGAGGTTTTCTTCCAGGATATCTCTGTACTTGGCTGGGAGTCCATTTGTTTTTTGGCAAACTCTATGCAGGCTTTCATATGTCTTGCACTGAGGAGAGCCCCGACTGGTGGAGGGCTGCAGTGATAGTTTACTTTGTGGAACTTTCTCCCATCTCCCTAATGTACCTCTCTCACCAAGGCTCATCTGCCACGATTGCTCAGTTTGGCTGGACGGCCAGGTCTAGGAAGAGTTCTGGTCGTCCCAAACTTCTTCCTTTTAAGGATTATGGAGGCCACTATGCTCTTAGGAACCTTGAGTGCTGCAGATATTCTTTTGTAACCTTGGCCAGATCTGTGCCTTGGAACAATTCTGTCTCTGAGCTCCTTGGGCAGTTCCTTCGACTTCATTATTCTCATTTGCTCTGACATGCACTGTGAGCTGTAAGGTCTTATATAGACAGGTGTGTACCTTTCCTATTCAAGTCCAATCAGTTGAATTAAACACAGCTGGACTCCAGTGAAGGAGTAGAACCATCTCATGGAGGATCAGAAGAAATGGACAGCATGGGAGTTAAATATGAGTGGCACAGCAAAGGGGCTGAATACTTATGACTGTGTGATATTTCAGTTTTTCTTTTTTAATAAATTTGCAAAAATTCCTACATTTCAGTTTTTTTCTGTCAAGATGGGGTCTGAAAGTTCATTTTATTAATGAGAAATAAAATTAACTTTTTTGATTTTAGCAAATGGCTGCAGTGAAACAAAGAGTGAAACTCTAAAGGGGTCTGAATACTTTCTGTTCCCACTGTATATACAAAATGAATGCTTAATTGGAAATCACAACTTTTGTGAGACGATTCTATTAAATTGGGGGACAACAATTTTTTCACTTTTCAAATTGAAGTCGACAAACGTTTTTTCTCTTTGTTTTTTTGTTTTGTTTTTATTGTTCATGGAGCTGCAAATTCTTAAATATCCAGAGGAAATAAAAGGTTTCTGCGTGCTAACTGAGGAATCCAAGGTTTTTTACAGTGAAGCCTCATCTGTTCTGTCAACAACGCCAGATAAAGATGTGATAGTGATATTATAGTGAGAGAATATTCTGAGATAATCATTTCGTAACGTTCCCAATTAAAGTAGACAACTATTTGCTTCTTTATTGATCTTTTTAAAAGGTTTGTTGGTGGATATTCTGAATTCTCAAATATTCAGAGGAAAGAAATTATCTCAACAACTGATAATGCAGCATTTCTGTGTGCTGACACTAGGGGGAGCAAATAATACCACAGCTGCTCCGTCACCAACAGTTTCAACAGATGAAGAGGTGATGAAATGATGAAGTGAAACATTCATGTTGTTTCTTACATCTACATTTATTTCTGGCGAGTGTCAAATTTCAAGGATTCATCAGATAATTGTCACTGTATGTGCAACTATGTACACACAACACGGGTGAGTGTGTGCAGGATCACAGCTCATCATACACAGGGCGGAGCTGAACACACACTTAATACATTATGTACATTTTCAGAAAAATAGGCATCTTTTTACACTGTGGTAGATTTCGTGTCTGGGTGGGACAACCCTGCTCACTCCACTTCAGCCACGTGAGCCACCTCCACCTCCATGGTCTGAATCATCTCGGGGGAATCGTCCAGTTTGGGATCTGTGAGGGCCTGCTGCGCCAGGACGTAGTTCACCACCTGCATGATGCCCTGATCCGACAGCGTGGCCACGGAGCCGTCCAGCTGCGTGTCATCCCCGGCCTCCACCGTCTCCTCCGTGATCAGCACTGTCTCTATCTCCTCTGAGGGCTGCGGCTGGGCGGGGCGGAGCTCGGGAGGCAGGTCGGAGGCCAGGATGCTGACGGCGTGCTCCACCTGGGTGCCCTGGTTGTGGAACTGGAGGGTGTCCTTCTCCAGCATGATCTTACCGGGCAGGTTGTCGCTGTGGTACTTGGCCATGTGTTTGCGTAGAGTGCGTGCATCGATGTGGGCCTCCTGGCACATGGGGCACACGTACGGCCGCTCTCCTGTGTGGGTGCGTACGTGTCGCTTGAGGGAGCGGGCGTCGGCCCAGGCCACGCCACAAGTCAGACATTCAAATGGCTTCACTCCTACAAAGCAGAGGCAGGAACATGATGAGCGAATAATTCCTATGATGGTTCACAGACCCATGGAGTGAAAGTCTCACCCTGGTGGTTGTTGATGTGGCGTCTGTACTCCCGCAGCTGAGTGAACTTTCTTCCACACTGCTCACACTCCCTCTCCAGGTTCTGCTTCACTCGGCCCTTCTTCCCGTGCGTGGCCTTTTTGACATGTCTTCTGAACAGCGCCTTCTCAAAGAACTCCTTCCCACACACGTTACACCTGAGGACACAAACACACGTGTTTAATATGCAGCAATGTTCTGGGCACCGTGTTCACACAAACAGAGCATGGCCTCCCGAGTCCTCTTAGACTTACTTGTAGGGCTCGGCCACGCTGTGGGACTTGACGTGGGAGTACCAGTCCTTCTTCCAGCTGTAGCACTTCCCACACACCTGGCACTGGAAGGGCTTCAGGCCCAGGTGCTTATTCATGTGCTGCTGAAGATCTTTTGCTTCATAGAACCTCTTATCACAGCTGCAGGACGGGATTGAAGTGGAGTCAGTGAGATATAGTTACACCGTATGGTCAGTGGATGTGAAGGTGAACACTACTCACTGAGTGCAGGCGATTGGACGGACGTCAGGTTTGGGCACGTGCTTCTTCATGTGTTTGCTCAGAGCTGAGGCTCGGAAGAAGGTTGCTCCACACGTGTTGCACAAGTACTTGGATTCACCTACAGACAATATTTCAACGGTGAAAACAGCTTCAAGTTAGTAGTTAAATTTACAGGACTACTGGAGAAGTTTGTAGAAGATTAAAGGGTCTTTGGATGGTGAGGTGAGGGTTATTCAGCTGCAACATGCAACTTCACCACTAGATGTCACTAAATTATACACACTGGACCTTTTTAAATAATAATATATTGCATCACTTGATCAAAACTGTTAAGTCTTGACTGTGGAAATGACGTCTGTTACACCTGAAAGTGCCAAATGAAAGTCCTGTTTCACAAAACGGTCTGGACCACTCAGTGTCTGGAGAGACCAGTAATGTTTCCACCTGCTTTTCTTTTGTCTTCTATTTGCCCAAAAAATAAAAGAACCAAACCACACTTCGGTTAGTTTAGGACAGAGACAACATCTTTGTCAGACTAAACTTTGCACCATTGGTCCTGACTGTGATCCGAAGCATTTTTCACACCTGTTATCTTGGTTCACACGAAACCTCCACTGTACCGAGGTGGCAGGAGATATTAAAAAATTTGAAACCAAATCTATCTGCGTGTCAAGACAGTAAATGGAAAGTATGTTTTGTGCACACAAAAATAATAATTGTACATTTTCCAGGATAATCTGCTAGAAAAACTTAGCAAAAGCTTTGAAATCTTTTAAGTACTTTACCTACACGAACAGCAATCAGTTTTCAGAAGCCTTGTTACAACAGCTATATCATTTGGGTGAACTGACCCTTTAATTCAAATGGCAATAAGCCGGTGTGTACAGACCTGTGTGCAGGCTGGTGTGCTCCTCCATGCCCCTCTTGCTCACAAAGTACTTCTTACAGAACTCGCACTGGAACTGTTTGGTGACGTCGTGCAGCGCCCAGTGCATCTTCAGGCTGTGTTTGTGGGCGAACGTCTTCCCACAGATCTTGCAGGAGTGAGGCCGCACGCCCGTGTGAGTCAGCATGTGGATCCTCAGGGAGTACAGCTTCGGTAAGGTCTTCCCGCAGATGTCGCACACAAACTCTCTTTTGGTGTGTGACAATAAAGTCTTGTTATTCATATCTCCGCCCCCCTCAACGCTCTGTCTGACCAAGAGTTTGGTGATGGGCACCCGCTGGCTCCTCTGCTGCTTGTGCCGGGTGAGGTGGGCGCGGAGCGAGGCGGCGTACTGGAACTCCTTACTACACAGCTGCAAGGACACACAAACATCGTGGTGAGAAGCGGCTGTGTTAATAATTACATGCACCATGATGACCAACACTCGTACTTACGCTGCACTTATATCCGAAAGCTTTCTCGTGTTTTAACGAGTGCATGATGAGAGCATAGCGTCTTGGGAAGGACATGCCGCACTCAGTGCATGTGTACTCTCCTTCCACAGCGCCCTCTGTTGGAGACTGATCACGGTTGGTTCGGGTCTCTGCCTCTGCCGCCGCCATCGTCGCCGCCTCCTCTGTGCTGACCTCCTCGGCTGCCACGCCCTCCACCGCGCCTGTCTCTGGTTCCGCCCCCGACTCAGATGCTCCTTCAACTTGACTCTCCACTGGATGCTTTGGTGGTCGTCCCCTCTTCCCAGGCCTCGTAACCACCTAGAAAGACGATTAGATATTTTGGTTTAGCAGTTTTTCACTTTTGACAAATATACAATGGAAAACATTCAGTGATAATGTACCTTCGGAGTGATTGCATGCTGGGGGGTAGAACTTTTCTTTCTCTCCTCTTCCTCCTCCAGCCCAATATGCAGACGAGCATAACCGCCAACAGCGATAGAGCGCTGCCGTAGTCGTCTTCTGGTTGGATCGTCCGACATCATCTCCTGCTTGTCTGTGTGGCCTTCATCGGCAGATGGATCCTCATCCTCTGGTGCCATGGTCACCTCTTCCTCCACCTCCTTCTTCACCTTGGCCGGACGCCCTCGTTTGCGTTTCAGGGGTACAGGTGCTGGATCCACCGTCTCCTGTGGCGACACTGTTGCTGCTTCGGGGGCGGCTGCAGATGCTAGTTTGACCACCTCTGTGGGGCTCACGTTATCTGTGTCCATGTTTATGACAAAGGCTTCTGCTTCAGCGACTTGCGGCTGCTCCATCGCCAGGCAGGCTGACACCACAGCGAGGGACTCACTGGCTCCAGCCTGTCCGCTATGGGTGACCACAGTCATCGTCTCCCCGTCCATTTCTTCTGTGCTGCGTGAGATCAGAGTGACAGTCTCTCCTGGCTCAGCCTGTCCGGTTTGTGCGATCAGAGACACTATTTCATTTTCACCAGCTTCCCCTCCATCCACTTGGTCTTCCTCTACAGCGTCAGTAACAACGCTAATCGGCTGCTGGACGAGAGCATCTTTGGACGGTGCATCAAATGCCAGGGAGTCGCCTGTTACAGCAACAGCACCTTGGGTGACCACCATCCCGTCCTGTATGGCCAGCATGTAAGCATCAGACTCGTCCTTCGAGACCTCCTGAGGAGCCGGTTGGCTCGACACCACAGTGTGCACGTCTCCTCTTTGATACACCGTCAGCTTCTGCTCCTCCACCTGCTTGTGCACTGACTCACATATCAACAACACCTCGTTCATCAGTAAATGTCGGGCAAGGTTAGCGATTTCTGCCATGATGCAGAAATTAAACGTGAGCGTGGAGGTGTACGCAAAGTCCAGCAGTGGGAGGAAGCTCACTTTGCTGAAACCTGGAGAGAGAGAGGAGCGGAGGTTAAAACGGAGCCAGGGTGCAGAACACTCAGACACAGAGGTGAACAAACTGGGGCTCTTACCAGAGAGGTCGACCACAGCTTCGTGTGTAGACACGGCCCCCTTCTCAAAAAACAGCTCGTGGAAGTACTCGCTGCACGCTGCCAACACGGCTTTGTGTGCCCGGTACTCATCTCCCTCAATCAGCAGCGTGATGTCACAGAACTGATTGCCGAGACGCTGCTGGTTGAGTTTGTCCAAAATGGTTTGGCTGTGTTTGGACAGGAACTGATTCACCTCACCCTTACTGTCCACCTGGAGGGAGAACACACACACACACACACACAAACACACACACACACACACACACAACAGACTACATGAATACACTCCACCTGACAGGAATCAATGTCTCGCTGCCATAATCATTTCTCAGACTTACAAAGACCAGTTCATGCTTGGCTGCCGTCTTGGACTTCCCATGAGCAGACGAGCTGGAGAAGAGAAAACCCTCAACTCCCCCTTCTTCCAGTTCCTCCTCCTCTCCTTCATCATTCACGTTTGCAGCCACCCGTCGTCTCCCTGCCCGGGAAAATGGCCGGGATCCAGAACCGTCGTCAGTCGCCCGCTTGCTCTGACAGTGAGGGCACTCTCTGATGAAGTCTTTCACGTGCTTCAGGATCGCTGAGGGGGTCATGAAGAGGACAGTTAACTCACCGTGACAACCAACCATGATGTTTTATGTCTTTAGAGGCAAATGTTCTTTACTCGTGCTGTAATTTACACAGATTTGTATTATCAATGTATAACCTGACCAAGGAGTAGATGGTTCCTTTTAACTTTGTTTTGTTGTAAGCAGGATTGTGCAAAAACTACTAAACTGATTAATATTCGATTTTGTGGAGGAACTGGGCATGACTCGGGAAAGAGCCCATTACCTTACAAGGGGGCAGATCCAGGATTTTTCCTCTCACTCTCTGTTATATATTGAGGATACTGCGTTTTTCAACATTTTCATTGATTTCTCAGTGAATAATTCATGGACGTTATTGAAAAAAATCTGTCATGTTTAGGTGACTGATATTTATGAACGTGTGCACTTTGGGGCAGATCCAAATAAAAATCCAGATCCAGTGAATTTAAATGTGTCAGAGGTTGGATCTGTGTCTACCTGAAGATTTACAACAGTGACGGACCAAATTACAGAGATAATCAAAGAATAACCACCGAAGAAGAACACCTAACATTATTCACATTCAGGGAGTTGAATCAGTGTTTTACTTCACTTGAAAAATGAATCATGTCTGTTTATATTTTTTCTTAATCCTAAATATGACTATCAATATAGTCTGTCTGAACCGTCTGATACATTCAAGAGCAAACATGTAGTTTTTCCAATTAAACTCAAGCAGGCAGCTGCGTCATTAAAAATAACCACAACAAATACATTGTAAAACAACAGCCACTTGAACTAACCACTAGGTGGAGACAGAGCGAACATGTGTGTGATGGAGACAACAGACTGAAGTGCATGTGTCGTTCACAGGCTTGTGTTAAACCTGTTCCCCGCTTGATCGCACTGCCTCCCGGGGACCGGGCCCCTGACCCGGGCCTCGGGGACTCACCTCTCCACCAGTACTTCTGGGAGATGAATTCCCACGTGAGCTGCTGGTTCAGGTGATCTCCTGCCTCCATGATGTGCGCCTGCTTGATAAGTTCCCTCCTCCGGTCGTCCTGCAGCACCACCTCCAGCTCCGTGAATTCATCCTGACCCTTCAGGCGCCGCTGGTAAAACAAGGTCCCGCTCCTCACCACGTAGCAGGCGGCCGCTTTCCGGATTTTCCTCTTGGTGTTGCCGGGCGTCGCCGGTGCGTACGGCTCCTGCTCATCAGTCAGGTAGCGAATGATCGCCAAGTAGCTCTCCTCACACGACATGTCTCGGCCGAGCCGCGGCCTCCCTCACAGTTCCGGGTTTTTCTGGAATAGTTGAGTTCTCCCCGCTCATGTATGGTCAGATTTAAATTTTATAAACCCCTCAGGCCGGAAGTAGAGTGAGTGTGTGAAACACCACAACTACATTTCAAATTGTTTCCAGGGTGGAACTGCAGTTCGTAACCGTCAGGGAAGACTTGCCCGAACAGACAAAATGGCTGCTGCACAACCGGATGTGGCGTCAGCAAGGGCGGAAGCACGTCATGCCCAACATCCACCGCAAGAGGGCGTAGTGTCCAAACTAACAACATAAAGCAGGCAGCGATTTTTGTATCAAATGTCTGCTTTATTTTCATCTGTTTACTTATTTAATTTTTATGTGAGATATTCCATATTACCTATTAGTCTTATTATAATTATTACTCACTGCAAATTTCGTATTAGTTAATCTTATTTGTATTATTATATTGTTATTTCAAGGCACTAGCTCTACATTTACTCAATATCCTTTTCAGTCTTTTATATTCACTCATAATACACTTTATACTTATATTTTCACATACATGTTTTAGATTGTTTTATTCTCTACTCTAATATTTATTGTGTTGTGGTAATCTGGCACAATCATTTTCAGTGGGATTAATAAACTTAATACAACTTCCCTTAAGATAATTTAACCAAACTAAACTTGGATTCAGGCCTCTGTGTCTCAACCTACAGTGATTACTTAAGTTTTTTTTTGTTTTGCTATAACAGTGAACACTCTGCATAATAACATACAAAGTGCAAGTTAATTAACTCTAAATAAATACTGACAGAAAAGATACAAGAGAGCAGGATCACAACAGCTTAGCCAGTTCATGTTTGTGACCTTCTCAGGCTGTAATCTACCACTTGGATGCACCACTTCTTTGGTCAGATTTTCCTTTTTGACAGTTTACCTCTCACAGTTAGTGTTTCCTTCACTGTGAGCTTTAAAATACTGTCTCACTTGCTTTTCAGTCCACAAAAACAGTTACTGTTTTAAAATGAAAAGAATCAGGTTTACTTTATATTCTTCAGTTGAGTTTCTCTAGTAGTTAAAATGAGTAAAGTGAGCAAAGTTGGATGTTTTGATTCACTTCCTGTGTGAAACTATTTATTTTATGTCGTTAGTCAGTATGAAACCAGGTCACTGGAAAACACCTGTCAATCTAAATGTAACAAAACTGCACAGTGTTTCCTTACATGTCCTTCAAAACTCACAGATTCAGCATGGATATCTAGTGCTCTGGAGATCAGCTTGACATGAGTATTGATGCACTCAGTGTCCCACTGGTGGAGATAAGTCGTATTTCTTTGCCCACCAAATTCCACAACATTTTCAAGCATCCAAAGTGCAACTGATCATCTCATGTCGTCTGCTTTTTTTAGATTAAACACAAAGTTCAGTCGGATTTAAAGGGGACAGAAGTGAAGTCACCGCAGTCCCTGTCTGGGAATCATGAATGTGTTAACAAAGCCTTTACACATTCCAGTCTAAAGCAGAGTGGTGGCCTGTACCGCCTCAGTTAACTTGTTGTTGTGTGACCCCCAAAGTACAAAAACCCAAATGTATTCAGGTCAATATTTTAAACAAGTGAGACAAAGCAACCACACTTAGATTTGGAGACGGAGGAAGTGACACATGTTTGGATCTTTTGCTTAGTCTATGAAACTAAGAGAAGGAGCATGAATCAGCTCCACTTCTTCCATTGAGTGGTAACACACAGATGAGCTGAAAAAAAAATCACACAAATCTTCTGCTTGTGCTGAAACTGAAACTGCTTGTGTCTGTATGGCCCAGCAGAGTAGACTTACATGTGGATACATATGAGAATGATTATTTTTTAACTTCCCTAGAGTGTCAAACAGAATTACGGGAGATCTGGAGGGGTGGGACGATGCGATTTGTTGCTCATCCATGTGTCACATACCAAACTTGCCGCCAAACACTGGTCAGTGATGTGTTTCACCACCGCATTCCAGTTCGCACAGTTACACTGACTGCAGCAGCTCCAGCTTTAGAATGTCATACTGAAACAACACATCGGCCCCTGCTCATCACAATACAAACCTAATGGACACTCTGGGGGGGTTGGTGTTTACTGTTGCCTTGGGAATGGACAGAAAAGAGCTCTAGATAATGTGGAGGCAGAGACTCTTGTTCAGTCACTTCTGTGTCCACTGTCTCACTATCAGACGCTGTCAGTGTAAGACACGCACTGATCTTCCTGCAGCTGCTCCAGGATCTGTCTCTGAGGACTGAATTCAACTCTGAACACAAACTGGAGTCTCAACTTTTAACTCTACAGATTTTCTTAGATTCTCTGATTCTCTACCTCCTTTAATAAATGTTACAAATGATTATACATTCATTATTTCCGATCTTGTTGCTCCAGTCCTGTTTACCTTCCCAAACAGAGCTGATATGATGGATTAAAGTTACTCCTCCAGTGAGGCGGAGGTTTGTTATTCTCCGTTGCTGTTGGAAACATATGACACACATATCAACACATTCCTTTTTTTCAGTAGAAGTATAAAAACACAGAATATGTAGACCATCACCCGTTAATAGACGATACAATCAAGTTCTACAATGCAAGATCAGATCAGATATATGAAATGAAATTATACCAGCCAAATTTGATTAATTATGAAAAAATAATTAATAAATGAAATATTCATATAGGTTCAATACTAAGTCAAAGTAAAACGTTGTGCTCTCACTTTTAGTTGTTTGCCAGTGTTAATGTGTCATTATCAAAGTTGGGGAGGACTAAGAAAACCTTTCTTTCCAAATAATTTACAAGGGTTCATACGTCACTGGCCGAAAAGGTGATTTTCATTCTTTCATCACTTCTCAAAGTCAAAAGACCTTTGTTCACCCATCACTTGTGTTTTGAATGTAATCTGTGACACAATCAAACGTCTGTCTGACAGAGCTGCCTCGGACTCCTCTCTTCACATCTGCTCTGCACACCTTGTCACGTCCTCCTGCTGAGGTATTTATCTCACATTCATGTCCTCTTCCTTTTCTGCAGGTGTGCTGCTACAAACAAACAAGTATCTGTGTCTTCAACAGTGCGAGTGCTGAATGTCTGAGAGAAGTAAAAAATGTGGACGGTTTGGGTAAATTACTCAGCCACAAAGTTCAGCTCTTCTAAAAGCTGAGAGCTCGAGGGTGCATTTTGACATTTTTGTCAATATGCTCATATATCAGCCAACATCTGTCCAACAGTGTAAATTATAAAAAGTATTTATGAATTAAATATAACCATCAGTATGTAGACGAAATTCATCTGCATTTGTTCACTTAGTATATTGAAAAATGCCACTTTATTTTCCATGTTATGGTCTTTAATGACACATCAACTTGTACTAATACATCTGTACACACACATATGCCTTAATCCAAGTTGATTCGAATGAGCTTCAATGTACAAATGCAGATTGGACCACAAGTACTATAATAAGTCAATAAGCTCCATCACCACCACACACACAGCTTCCTGTCTGCTAAGTGCACCTCTCAGTGATCACATGATCAGTTCACTTAGACGTTTATGCTCTAAATATGTTCACAACTTGAAGCAGCATTTTGAGTAATTTTTGGATACTAATATCAAACCAAATCAAATTTCATTCCAAAACATCAACCTCTGTGTTGTGTTTTCTGACAGGTTTGTAAACCATACACAATTCAGCCTTCAGCTGATAGAAAAACAAGGTTTTGAACCTCAGTATTTGTTTGTGTGCTTTATCTTTAATATGGTCGATATATATATATTTTTGTTAGGTCAGTTGTGGAGTTTAATAACTTTTTAAAAACTGTTAATCGTCTCATATTAAATTTGATTGATTGAATAAATGCTTTGATAACTTTTGCAGAACATCACCTCCATGTGCCTTTGATGTCCCTGCTCAGGGCTGTGTTTAGGTGTTAGTTGTGATCCAGTGATTATCTCCTTTGGTACATAGTCCACTTGTTATACGTCAAGAAAAATCTCTATCTCTATAAGCTCTATTTTCATCACACTGTCTCCCACTCGTATTACACTGTTGCAAGTCAAACCAGTAGGGAACAACCTGACCTGTATACACAACACATTTAGGGAATGATGTCCTCTTCCTGTCCTGTACTAATCTCTTATCAGCTTTTTATCTCTTTAAGGTTTAAGCTGGAATTGCTCTCTGACACTGTCTTCCCATTGAAATGAGGGATTTCATGTGGTTTGCATGTTTCTTTTTTCCCCAAATGCATTTGTAGCTATAGCTGTTACATCAATAAATGCCTTTATGGTCTGCTATCTTTCTCCTTTTAGTACCCACTTTGTTTTCATCATCCCCGACTTTATCACTTAACTAATCCCATAATTGCAGTTTAGCGTCTTCTTATCAGAGTTGTCCTTTCTGACTTGAAAGCCTCGGCTGAACTGGAATAACTCCTCTCACTACTGCTACTAGCAATAGTTTAGTGATATGGTCACAGTGGCAGGGTTGTTACAATGACACCCCTCGGCGGCTGTGGCTGAGGGGTAGAGTGGTCGTCCTCCAACCTGAAGGTCGGCGGTTCGATTCCCAGTCTGAACCATCTGCATGCCGAAGTGTCCTTGGGCAAGATGCTGAACCCTGAATGGCCCCCCCTTATAATAACAAAGTGCTGGGATAGATGCACTGTATGAATGTGTGTGTGAATGGGTGAATGTGAAACTGTAATGTAAAGCGCTTTGAGTGGTCATCAAGACTAGAAAAGCGCTATATAAATGCAAATCCATTTACCATTTACCATTTAATGTATTATCACCACTCTCTCCCATGCAAAACCAAAATGGTTCACGCTAATGTTCCCCTCCTACTTTAACCTTGAAATGAGAGAGAGTGAAACTGGCCGCAGGCATGTAACAACAGAGAAGTAGTACTGATCAGTGCCCCTATTACCCGCATGGTTGGCCATTTAGCACTTCATTGTATATTTGCTGTTCAATCTTTTTCCACTCTCAGTTGAAGCAAACCAGTATTGAGTGTACACAGAAGAATCAAGCCCTTAAATTCTCTGTTTATCCTTTAGCTTAGGTTTCGACCTTGATGTAAAATGGACTGGACTTTCCAGACATTGCATATTTGAGATAAGGTTTATTGTCCTTGTTCATGTAGACTCCATAACCATAACCTTGTAACTTCACAACACAACCAGTCGAGGCAGATGTAACGAGTAATAATAATAAGTCTGGACCTGTTGGAAGTTTCCTCCTGTTAAAATTGAGTTGTTTTTGTGTCCACTGCATAGTATGGGATCTTTTGTGTTGTAAGGTCTTGGCCATATTCAGGAAAGTGCACCATAGTATTGGGGCCATGTTGAGACAAGAGATTCTGAGATTTCGAGAAGAAATGCATAATATTATGAGAATGAAGTCGTAATATCGTGAGATTGAGGACGTCATATTATGAGGAAAATAGCCGTAATTCTACGAGGAAAAAAAAGTTAATTTACAATTAGGAACGAGGAGCATCTTATTAAAGTATACTTTAGTATAGAGTAGGTCTCATAGATAAGGAAATATGTAATCGTGTGGCACATCAGCACCATATTATCAGAGGTATTGTGGTAGTATCAAGATTGTGTAAGAAACTGACTCTATTCTGAACAAAGAAAACTGTTCTCTGTCTTTTGGAACTCTGAAAATCCCTGGTCAGCTCCTAACTGAGTCTCCGTAGAAAATTATGCAATTCCCCAGATGGTTGATAAGGGTATATGACCCACAAGGTTCGATATAAGCCCCTCTGCTATTAACTGTAATCTTAACAATCATTTCATTATTATTATCCAGCTAGGGACAACAATGTCTATGTTTATGCTAATACTGTCTCATGCCATCAACACAATGACATCCGTGAATTAATTTAAACCTTTATTGAAGTTCAAATACCCAAAAGATAGACAATTCAAAAGTGCACCAAACTAAGCTGTTTCTTGAATACTCAGAATTTGCTTAGGTGGATGTAGGTCATTCTTGCTTAAAAGTTAAAAAACCTAAGTCTGAATACTTACACTAAATGTAAAAACCTGATATGAAAGAGCTTGGGGAGCAGTTCAAAGGAAATTATTGGTCAGAGGTTTACAGTACATTTGTATCATCAATTTGCAGCCATTTTGTAATCTACTATCTGTCCTGTTACACTAATGGCTCTGAACTGTAGCTCAAAGGCAGTCAGTAAGATCTTGTGTCTGACCCAGACACCTGAACAAGATAAAAGAGTTTGTCTGCTGAAGGACAAACACAGCCGGGAACCCAGGGAAAAGGAGACTGCCTTATCTTTCATTGTCTTGCTCTTGCTGTGCCCAAGGCCAGATATAGTTGATAGAAAGCTTGTTACATTTCTAACAGGCACTGGAGTACTTTTCCATTACATGCTGCCTCTGATGAAATCTCTGTGCCAGCAGAAATGTGCCAGACACAGGGAGGATGCAGGCTAACCTGGAAATTTAGATTGGGCTCAGCAAAAGCAGTGAGAGAACATTTTGATATCATAATACCTCGTTTCCCTCAATCATACTTAGAGCTGGTGAACATAGAGTCAGGATAAATCAAACAGTCTGTCAAGGAAGTGGAGCTTTTGTAGCACAGAGGCCATGAATGGATGTTGATGATGTAAGAGCTCACAATCACAGCTCTGCTTATATCACCTCTTAGTTATCCTTCAGACCTTTGTTGTCTGGCTGGCTACGGGTGACTGATATTTTAGGGTATTTTTAGTCAACGGGCAGTAATACAGCCACTGAGCTTGTTTCCCGACAAGACTTAAATCGCCCTGCGCTCTTTAGGTGCCAGGGAAACTCAACAAATCATGATTTCTGAGACAGGAGGACGGTTTAGTCAAAGCACACATAAGGAGATCGAGAGAGAAATGCATGAATTATTTATCATTCAGGGTTCATGATTTATGTAATACAGCTTTAATTTAATACAATTACACATTAAAGGCTAGAGGCGCCTTGAGAAGACGTTCCATGTAGAGGAGCCACAAGATATCATTCCAAGAATTTAAAGTTCATAAAAGAAGATCAGATAAAATTATAGCCTAACATTTGCATAGAGGCTAACAACGGCCACTAAAAGCTGCTTGTCAAACCAAATCAAGTAAGGCTGTGAAACTAAGTAGCAATAAGGTATTGAGTTGAGCAAGAGTGTGTTCTACTAAACGTTTGTTTTTTCAGAGGAGGAAAGTATTGTTGCTCTTATTGTATCATTATATCATCTTGACTGTAATATGACCTCACTGATAAGGTCTTCTGAACACTGGATCCCACGTCTTAGTATGTGTGTATGTATCCAGTGAAAAGATGTTGATTCTCCTCTATTGGATTTGTAGCAGTACACTGGATCAGGGTGATAAGAAGTGGGTTTCATGATGACGCAATAGCAAGTGGGTTAAAAGAATAGTTTGGTATTCTCCCATGTTTGAAGTGTGAAGGCAAAGCTAGACACACATACATTTTGGTTTCATAAAGCATACTGAGTTTTATTCACAGATTTGATAGGTTTGCTGTTTGGAGTGCACACATTAAGTTAAGGTTTTTTTGAGTTACAAGCTCCAGGGGGAGGCTACTTGAGTCGTCTGGCTGGCAAACGAGCTGCTGCAGGCAGGCCGTTGATTGCCAATTGTACAGCACCATTTTTGTCATAACTGGGACTGTGATTTAATATTGATGTTTTATTATTTTTCCTTGGTTAACATTTGGTAGCATTATACAGCATGTTATTGGGGTTTGTTTAAAATGTTATTTTGTCTTGTCTATCCCCGCTATGTTTTTGAATTGCCTGACCAGCCATTTTATATTTCTCAGCATGTCTCAATTTGGGCTGCTAAGTTCTGTTCAGTTGGTGATTGAGGTCATTTGTTAGGTCGATATTTTGTATGGTCCCCAGAATTATAGTCGCGATTTTTTCTGTTGCATTTTTTGGTATAATTTTCAAAAAATCGACCTGTGTTTCTCTAGTTCACCTGCTCTGTTCCTGCCACTGCCAGATCTGGCTTCATGCTTGAAGGACCTTCATCTCACTTTCACCATTAACTTAAAGATGCAGTGTCCTTTACCATAAACATGAGGAGCATGCAAAAGGGAGAGAATAAAAAGAGCAAATGCAGCAGAAGCAAGATATCTATACTTTTATCTATACTTTTAATACTTTGGTCCAGGCTGCAGCTTGACAAGATACCTGTTTGTTGTTTGAGGTTGTATATTTTTCACTAGTAGCGCACTTACGTTTATTTTTGTGTCTGTTTCAGACCCACCTGACTGGAGCTGAATCAACCAGTCAGCCTGGCTAACAGCTGAACATGTCACCAAATGTGAATGTATGTGTGTCAGCTCCTCTGTGAGCCTCTCTGACCTTTACTCACCTTGCTCTGCTCTCTGTATCTTTAGAGAAACACAACACAGTCAATGGCATGTGTCGCCATCCAAAAGAATTTTTCCTACACTTCCCATAATGCAGTTCAGTGGTAACCTTGGTTAAACTTTTCCCTCCTGGCTTTGATCCCATGACCTCAGTGTTTTCAATGGTTTAAAATAAAAAAAAACTCAAAAGCTTTTGATCAGACATTAAGTCAGACCAAGACCTATAGCTGACTATAAGCTGACATTTACAGAATAAGTTATTACAGTTAATGGAAAAACATGAGAAAAATGTCGCGTCAAGAATGTTTCCTGTGTGTGAATTGTGATGTATTTTCTATATCCTGAGAAACTGCGGGAGTGTATCTCAACTCCAGGTCACGGTTGGATTCCACACGACTAAGACACAAGCACATGCTCGATGGTGTGAGGAGAGCCTGTTGTGTGTAACACAAAACTGTTTGAGTCCTGCTCTCCTCTCTGCCTGGGCCTCTGGCCAACAGACAGATTAACACACTGACAAGCTCCAGTACATCTTTTACACTCTCAGTCTTGACCTTTCACCTGCAGCGACATAAAGTAATGATGTCTGCCACCATAAAGACGCTGCTCTCTGTGGCAGCGCCGAGTGTTTCATTCTCAGGCCACCAGGAAACACAGCCACAAGCCGATCACGGCTAATAAGAGAGGCGAGACCGCCATTGGAAATATTGCGGTGAAACATTTCCCGCTCAGAGCGAGTGAGTGGAAACCCCAGATGCTGGCTTCCTTTTCGTGGATCCATTCAGCTCTCTCCATCACAGACCATAAAGTGTCTAATTTATTCTGTGCTGTTTCACTACCAGGAACTCACCAGAGAAGAATCCAAGAGCAATAATGATGCTTTTGTCTGGAGGTGCGCTGCAAGCACAGAAAGTGAGAAAGCCAAAGGGAAGGCTGGGAACCAGTAGGTCACGGAGCTCACCTTACACCTCTTGTTCCCACAATGTTTTGGCTGCCATCCCAAATCACAACTTTTTTTTTGCTCCGCAGACACAGAGGGGAAAAAGTGAGTAAGCTGTTATTCTTAACTTTAAATCAGAACCAGCTTGTAGTATCTGACACCATCATTTTGTAATCCCAGGACGAACACCAGTTGACTGTGTAAACAAGTGCAGAGCTCCCTCCCGAGTCCTCAATGCAAAGAATCTTCCCCAAGAGCAAGCAACTGGGAACTTTAACTCTCGGGATGAAGAGAATTCCCACCAGCCTTTTGTTCGTCTTTATCCCTTCGACATTACTGTTCATCAAAGAATCCATGTTGCTGGAAGAATCATCCTTTTGGAGATTGTAGTACATCCACTGAACTAAATGGTATGTAAAGTGGGATTAGATCTGATGGAACTCTAAGGTGCAGCTTCTCAAGGTTTGTGCCAGAGCGGAACACTGGATGAGGACACACCTCGCACTATTAACCTGTGCCTTGCCCAATAAGCCACAGGTTTACACATGTTTCATTTTGTATTGGACCGTCCCATGGACAAACACCGTCGTAGTTGTCAACTTTACACCTCCAAACAAGAGGCCTATACCGTACAGAATGTACCTTACGTGTCAGCACATGTCAGGTAGGCTGTTTGATGAATGAAATTAAAAACAAATCCAAGTTGTTGTTCATCTTAAGGCGGCTGTTAAAGTAACACGATGTAACATCCACCATGCTTCTGACAATAGAAACTGTAAAAAATAGTGTAAACCTGACATTACATATATACATACATAATCCCATTCCATATCCTCTCATTCAGATCCATGAAAGATGATGATCTTGAAAGCAATGACTCTGGACAATCTTCGGAAATTTACAGAGCAAAAGCTATTTTTAGCAAAACTTCCACCGACCTTCAATTTGAATCAAATAATTTGTTTTATTCAATAAGCCCTATACATGAAAGTCATGTCACCTATGTTGTATCAGCACAGAGTCAAAAGTCAAAAAACAGATAATTTGATTGAATTTACCCTTTGAAATCCTTCCACCAGTTTTATGGTCTCTGTATGA
The DNA here is from genome assembly GCA_038501795.1 of Pseudopleuronectes americanus. Lineage (NCBI taxonomy): Eukaryota > Metazoa > Chordata > Actinopteri > Pleuronectiformes > Pleuronectidae > Pseudopleuronectes > Pseudopleuronectes americanus. The sequence goes on from CM076724.1 coordinate 5,072,977, forward strand.
TGCTGTGTAAACATTCTATGAATTCACACTATCCACTCATGTCTTCTCAGAAACGCAGAACATTTCTTCAGTAAAAACTTGGTCACACTGAGTTGTGGTGGGTCTCTACCCTGCACTGCGCCCCTTGTTGTCAGACATGAAAAGAGGCAGCTGTTTTTGTCCTCAAGCGAGAGCAGGGAGAGCAGCAGAGGCTCCCTAAAATAAACAGGCTATCTGTGCAGCCCCGGGGCTGGGTCAGGGTCACACTCCATGCTGCTCGCTCACTCGGGTTCTCCCTGTCCGCAGCCAATCACAGCGCTTCACTTCTTTGCTGGCAGAGAACAGATCACGTCTCTTGAATGAAAAACAGTGCGTTAGGACAATGATCGTTCCTAAAGTTTGAACATTTAAAAAAAAGACTGCCTGATTTGATGCCTTTGAAGGGGTCACCTTGTGCTGGAAATAAATTCATGTATTCTTCTTTCCCTCTCATTTCATTGTCAGGTAATTGATTTAGGAGGTAAATCATTTAATATTATATCATGACAATTTAATAACAGCACTGCAGTGGATAAAAAGCTGTACAACGTTATATTGAAAGAAATTCTAGTACTGAGTATACATTCTCTTACTCAGTATATTGTAAAATAAACCTCAGCAAAGTTGTCCCTTGTGAATGCAGTGGTAAAAAAAAACTGTGATATTAAGTATTAAGTTTGTGTAATTTATATAATAGTGTTCTTCAGACAAGAGTCGACAGCAATGCTAGCGGTTCTGTAAAGCTATTCACAGCAGTGCGTTGAGCTATATGCACACTTCAGGAGGCTCTCAATGGCAATAGTTACACACCACAAACATACCTTTGCATGTTTACTGTTCAACATGTTCATCATCTTAGTTTAGCATTTTAGTATGCTAACATTTTATATTTAAATACTTAACACAAGGAACAGCTGGGACTAATGTAAATGTCAATATTGTTTAAGGGATTTAACGTATGGAGCACTAATAAAAGACCGGGGGAGGAACAACTTCTTTACAACATTGATGGCAGGTTTTCAACTTAAGAACAAAGTATGCAAATAGAAAAAATAGTCTGGTCTAAAAGTGGATGAGTGACAACTCTCTCACCACTGCCTCCCATTGTAGGGTACAAACATGATAATGAAAATCTTTTAGAGGGTTGATTGTCAATGGAAAGCACATGTGCAACTACTGTTGTTATATCCATTTTATTTACAACTGTGCTTTTACCCTCTATGACACGTCAAAGGCTGCATCCATACGATGTTTTCATTTGTTAAAAGCGTTTTCATACTCAAACAACCTCTGTCCATGCAAGCTTTTGGCTCTGTATCACCTTTAATTACGTGAGCCTCTCCTTCTGAGAAGCTGTTGTTTTTCTCATTCTTATGGCTGCACAGAGGTGCAAGTTCCGAGGAAAGAGGAGGACGCACGCAGGGATTGGCTGTAAATACAAAAACATCACGTGCTCTCTTTTTAATGCAGAGTGATTGTGCACTTGAATTCATGTTCAAGTTCTCTCAACATCAGTGATAGTGGATGTTCTGTTGGGTTTTCTGTCCACAGACATAACTAATCACAAATTTTCAATGTAGACCTTGTTATTGAGATAAAGATATTTCACATCAAATTGAGGGGTTCACTTTGAATTTGTAATAAAGTAATAAAGTAATGTGTGGCTACTTGCATGGCTCTATGGCCATATCAGTTTGTCAGTCCAACATTTTGGTCCAGGCTGAAATATCCCAACAACTATTCAATGACCTGCCATTAATTTGGGATGATCCCAAGTGACGTTCTTGAAATTCTCATGCTTGAGGATGATGTATGGGAATACATTTAGGATCCCCTAAGGATGAATTGCAGTAACTGTTTTGATCTCTTAACTTTTCAACTGGAGCTGTCATCAGTTCAAACTTGAAGTGAAGTCATCAGTGACATGTGTACACAGACAGAATCAACTGTCTGTGTAAAACTTCCCAGAGTAAATGAGAGCTTATTTACTTCAACATGAGTTATTTTCGTGCCTTAAAATGAGTGAATCATGAAAACACTTTCACTATCCTAGGAATTTAACCCGCCTGTTTGCTCAGAGAGCAGAATTCACTGCTTACACAAACACTCTCAGTTCTGTGGAAGGTTTTACACTGATATTAGACATCAGACTGTTAAACAGTTGAGGTCATTCTCAGTGTGTTCTGTTGAAAACAGAAGCAGGTTTTCATCAGAATTTAAACTCTTTTCTATGGGGTTTTGTCGCCATAAATCTATACTCTTAATTATAAGAATCAGACTCCAAAAATAATTGTAGCAAGGAGATGTCAGCCTTTTGGGTCCTCTCATGAACGCTAATTACAGCCAGGGTGAGTATTGTTTTGAAAGGATCATTTTTCATCCTGCTATAATGAAAATGTCTTAGAGGGCAGAGCGGATAGAGTGGGACAATATCTTGCCAGTATTTTCCAGCTCAGGAAGGAGGCTTCCACCACAGGGACAGTGGATCTCTGTGGACAGGAGGCCTCTGCAGGCGTGTGGCTCGCCACCGGCCACTGGCTCAGGGGACAGCTGTGTTACGCTGCAGTATTTGGCCCTTTGCCCCGAGACAGCAGTTGCCATAAACAAACAGTGGTGAAAGCTACTGGCCCAGTCCCCAGCTCTTTTCAAGACGGTGCAGCAGGCCTGCTCAACTTCAACAAGTTCACTCCATTAAGTTTGAATAAGACTTAAACAGCACGTTGGAGAGTGGTGCTGGTAAAACACACTGCTTGTCCTGTCCAGAATGAAAATGAAGACAAAGTGGCTAATGGACAGTATTGTGTTTCTACCATAGACTGGTTTCTACAACGGCTGTTACTGCTCACCCTTGAATTCACATGCTATTAGATGCATTGGGAAAAAAAGACATTTCCTTTTTGGAAAGTTCCCAAGAACATCATGCAGCCAAGTCCAAAAAGTTTTGTTACACAACCAAAGCATTATTTAAAAAACAACACTGACTCAAGGCTAATTATTTCCAGAGCTTTCAATTTAGTTTGTTGATTTGTCAAAGAGATGGACTTGTAGATGTTATTTTTCATCAAGAGCAGTTAGTTAGTGGAGTAGTGATTTATACTACTACTATTATCAGTCAAAAAAAAACGTCAATGTTTACCTGAAGGTTTGTTTTACTTAGATTTACCATCCTAGGTTTGTTCACTTTATTGGTGAGCTTTATTGTTCAATGGACTGCAAAGACGTATGTGTCTGACACAGTAGATGATTTACTTGACTTAGCTAAGTTTAGCATATCTTAGTTTACTGACTGAAAGAAGTTAGTCACAGTCTCAAGGTAAAATAAATAAATAAAAATAATGATAGTAAAGTAACTGCTCTTATACAGATTAACCAACCTTTACAACTTGTTCATTTGTAGGTTTAAGGACCTTGGTTGCCAGATCTTAACTTTTGATCTTGTTATGCTGACTGGCTGTGAATTTAGCATCACACTTAAAAGACAGACATTGCTGTCAATGCCTTTGTAAGTCTGAGCAGAAAAGTTTCCCAAATGTTGGCCTATTCGTTTAAAATGAATGATAATAATCTTACAACTTGTATCAAGGAAAATATCACGTAAGTGATTAACTGTTGATATGGTAATCCCTGATGTCAGGCCCTTTAGCACACAAACTCACTCTTTCTCCAAGCTTTTTGTTATGGCAACATGTGGTGTTGAGTTTGCCCTCTGCCAAGTTAAGCCCAGAGGAGCTGTTGATATCATCATGGCTGAGTTCATCCTCTCTGAGCTTCTGGAAAGCTTATACTCCCACAAAGCTAGATTACCTTTCTCCCGCAACATTTATCCTGGACAATATTGTCCTGTATTGTATTCTGTGCCTCTCATCCCATTTGGTTCAATATGCGTATAATTAATCCCAAACATCATATGCTCTGTTATTTAGTATATTTTTTAATCATGCATGGAAACTGAGTGACCTAAAGTAATGTGAAGAACACACTCAAATGATTTTCAGTAGAGTTTTTCAGTTGTACTTGCCAAACTGAAGAAGACACTTTAATACAGAAGCAATGTGAAAGCGGGTGGGACATTTCATTACATGCTAAGCTCGTGTTGGATCCTCTAATCACTCCCAACACATACATGGGTTTTGTGTGATTGACAAAACAATATCACCAGTCAGTCACACAAGGCAGCTCTCCCGCTACTTTTATTACTTTTATGAGCATGAAAATAGTGTTAAACCATTTTACTTTAACATGACCCCAACTCCAAGGTCTTGGAGCGGAGCCTGACTTAGTTATTATCCATCATCATGAGCACAGCATCCAATAATTGAGTTGTTTTGTATAACCACTTTCACGTGTTGCCAACAGACTTGCAGGTCCTCATGCAACTAAATGAAAAAAGTTGAGCCATCGGTGGAGCCCAAAATCCCAGACAGACCCTTTGGGATGAGGTTCATTTTGCATGCTAGAGCAGAAAACCAGTGGTTACACAGGCATAAGTCACATGCCTGTGGTTGATCTATTTATTAAAAGTAAATATATTGAATGAAATGGAAACATGGACAATATCGTTTTTATATAATGTCAGTGTTATATCTTTGTTTAATAGGAGTAAATATGTACTTGGGTAATGCTAACTTTTGGTTGCTGCAAACCTACAAATTCTCAAAGTCACAGTCAAAGTCTGTCATTCTGCACAGGATGTACTTCCATTGCCGATCTCTGAAACAAAGTGAAAGACAAAATCAGTTGAGTGATCGCACAGCACCAGATTTCACTCCGAGTTTTTCTTTTGGCCTGATCTGCCTGAAAACTCGGGTCCCATTGGCCTCACAAATGAAACATTTTCTTCCCACTCAGCCATGAGGGGTTTCAACATTTTTGGTTAGATTTTACTTCCCATTGCCACATGGGATCAGAAGTTGTTAAGAGCAAAGAGCAGATGTTTTGAACAAACCGTAGCACTCCAGTGAAGGTGGTCTGAGCACCTCGGATGAAGTAGCCATAACTAGGGACTACCAGCTCTGCCTCCTCTCTGTAGTGTTCAGGAATATCAGAGGTCTTCCTGTGGAAAGCAAAAAATGTTTGATAAAAACAATATTTCCTGGGTTAGCATTAATGTGTAAACCTTGAAATGAATACAAGTTGGTAAATGCACTTTCTTGCATAGAGTCAGATGAAAAGATCGATCCAACTCTCAATTGCTACACAAAAAATATAGCTAAAACCATGGGAAGGTTATTTGAGCTTTGCACATACACTAGACTGGCACGGTGAAAATACATAAAAAAAATAAAAAAACGACCAGTACCAAAAGTTGTTATGTGCTGGATTGTTTCTTGGCCAGGATAGGGGACTCCCAGGTTTCTAAGATAACAACCTCGCACTGAAGAAAAAGTCCACATGACCTCTGTAGGACGCGGAGGTCGGCATTCTTACACCTCTAGTTATGTACGGACTAAACACAAAAGTAAATGCGGTAATGAATAGACTTCAGAAATGTAGACACGTGGACTTGAGAGTGGAATTTATTTGTTCATCTGACTCTAAACAAGAAAGTGTCCAACTATTCTTTTAACATGATTATACTCCCATGAGTTGAACGTACATGCAGGAGTAGGGACATCGGCGTTTGTAATAGCAGCAGTAGAACTGCCACTCCCGGTCAAGGACAGATTCAAAGTACTTGCTTTGTACCCCTGCCACCAGGCCATTACGAGTACAAGTTGAAGTCCTGCAAAGACACATTAGAGCCATTGAGTTATTCAAACTACAGTGAAAAAGACTTTAAATGAAACCCTATGTATTCTTTGTTCCATTCATTCCAGTCCTTTAGAATCTCTGTATAATTACACACATTACATTGGAAGGAATATAAAACACTGACAAACCTTTTAGACCAACATAAATTGAGTCCATGTCATTTGAAGTAAATACTGGGTTGTTGACGGTTCAGTTGTTTATGGCCCTACACTTAACTGTCGCCACAACACATTGAAGAGGACCAGGTCCAATCAGCAGGAGCTGCAGCGTGTGTAGACATGTGTCATGGCAACATGGGCACAGCCTTCAGCTATTCAACCAATGGGGGTAGTTACCCTGCAGGGTAATGTGCGAGCCAATGTAATTCAAATAGACAGCAGGCGTGGCAGTGATAAAGAGTGTTCCCAGTGTTTGCCTTTGAATAGAGGAGCTGGGTGCAGTTGATCTTAACGGAAAAATAAATCTGAAGCGCTCAAGCAGGTTCTGCTCTCCAGCCTAGAAATGTTGATCTGAAGCAGATAGTACAGGGTCAAAAATCTGTGGTTGTTTACAAAGAGAAGCCAGGCTACAATTCTCCCTCTAAACAGGATCTCTAATGTTCGATCCAAGTCCTCTAATTAAGTCAACCTTTCGGTGCAGCCAATGATTAGTCAAACATGTTTATGTGAGTTGGAGCATTTGGAGTGGGCTAAAATTTGATTACCTGATTGCACGGGAGAATATTTTTCTTTCCCTTTTTTTTTGCATTGTCTGTTTTCCTCAACTTTTTCCTGAATGACATTCTCACAAAGCTTGGACCCTATAAAATAGAGTGAGACATATTTCTCCTTAGGACTATTGACAAGGCCTGTTAGATGAATCTTGTTGAAATTCACTAGAGGTACTTGTGCTCCAAGGAACTGTCTGTTGAAAACACATTACTGAATAGTAGCAGAGATTCAAGATTTTTATGGAAATAATAGATGATACACATGTGGAAATTGTGAGGTAAACACTGTGATTTAGCAGGGACGAGTAAGTAAGTTTTGCTGACAATCTTCAACTATTTAAATGCAAATTGTTCATCTATTTATTTTTACAAATGGCTAGTTTAGGGATGTACTTACATTTTTACATTTGCAAAACTTTATTTATTTGTGCAAATATGCAGTTTAGAATAAGTGGGAACTATATGATCATGATAGACTTTGTTATTTGCAATAAATTATGTTTGGATTTGGTACTGCACAAATAGAATTGTGTAATAATGGTGTCAGTTATAATTATTATTAAACAGGGTGAAGTGATTAATGAGGAAACCATATTCAATTTTACCTCAATATCGCATCCTGTTAGCAAGCCAAACTCAAGCTGACTTTTAAGCTAGCTAGTTAGCTACACAGCAGTAACACGTGGAAGTTAAAGTTATGCATTCGTTCTTCACTTAATAAAACCTTGATAAAAAGCAGCACAATAGAGCAGCAGCTTCAGCCCACTGCAGTCAACTAGTGATAATGTGGTCCGCTTTATACGCCACCAAAATGTCTGTCATTGAGTCTTCATATGATCAACAACCATTTTGTCTTGACGCTCTTGATGAGGTCAGGTCTCCCATCTGTGTATGTCCCCCACTCACCTGCAACATGGGTGCTTGTGTTCATAAAACAGTATGAGCAGCAGACAACATACAGGCCTTGTATGGGCCAGTGTTGTCTGCCAATGGTGACCTTTAGCAGCCTGTGTTTCTGGACACAGTCTGTGCTAGAATGAGGGTCCATCATTTATTAGTTGAAGGCATTTGATCTGTTGCCTACTTTACACAGATGAACCAAAGATGTGCCTGTTATGTGGCTTCCACATGGATCTGTCTGTAATGATGTATTATCTAGCCCTAATTGCTTTTCTGGCAGTTAAACCCAAACGTGTTCACAGCTGCTGAACAGAGTAAAAGAGAATCTCAGTAGCCTGATGTGAAATGGTATTTCAAGGTGTACACGTGTATCCTGAGTCAGACGTTTCTAGATGACTAATTTGTTGATTTCAGTTCTTTTCTGTTTCACTTTGGTCGTATATCATTCTGTATTATTTATTCATATCATTGCTGGTTAGTTCCCTGTTGGCCACGGCACTTAGTGCATGCAGCTGCAGCAAGATTAGAAACCAGCAGCAACCTTTCATCACTGTGACTTCATGTGCCCCGGGTTAGATTTCTCACTGTGACAGCTGCTGAAATGAGTCTTGCTTAAAAAATTTAGTAATTTCAACAAAAAGGTTGTTTTAACTTTAAATCTGCCCAAGATGTGTAGAAATGCAGACAGCAAACTCCCTGATGTCCCTCTGAACGCTAAACAGATGTGACTGTCCTGTCACATGCCAAAGCTCACTGCTGTATAAGTCTGTAAATAAGATAAAAAGGTGGCAACGAGTGAGTAAAACGCTGATGTGTGACAGAGGACCCACCACTCCAAACCAGCACGGTTGATGTCGTCCCACCAGCAGTCACTGGGCTCCCCAAGGCCCTCCGGTGTGGGCTGGCACTCAAACGTCCACAAGCGGTCCGAGCCGTTCTCCTCACTGAAGTAGCTCCTGATGGCCACGAGGACCTCTCCGTGGGGACACTGGAAGTTGAAGCCCTGACGGTAGCCGTTGACCCAGGCCATGTCATGGTGGTCGTGAGACTGAGCTGCGACCGTGGACAGCAGGGACAACGCCAACGCCACTAGAGCAGGATTCATGTTGAAGAAATCTGTTGGTCCCCGCAGATCTGCTCTCCCTCAGAGCTGCCTCAGCTTAAACTCCTCAGAGCCCTTTGCTGTCCAGATGTTTTGTATCCAGAAGTGATGTGTAATTTCCAGCTCACAGGACAATTCCAGAATTACTTGACATTTTAAGGTGGACTCTGAAATGGAGCACAAGCGATGTCCCACCATACAGATGGGTGTACCTTAAAAGTCATCACTTGCAGATTACATGCAATTCAGATATTTATTCAATGCTTTATTTGACTCTGGAGAATGTGGTCCTGTGTTAACCACGTAATTGCTTAGCTTATAAACTTTGCAGTGCAATTTACTTCAATATAAATGGACATTTGGACCACAAAACTATCTTATTTTGTCATAAATTGTCACAACCGCCCATAAGAACTTCACCAGACCGGTTTTATGACTGAGGTGTTCTGTTTTATTTATTGAAATGCTGTGTTAAAGGGATATCTTGATTTTTATCAAGTAGTGGCTCAATATCAAACATTTTACAAGCTCAGAAAACGTGTCACTAAATAATGAGGTTAGGAAAGTTTGTCTCGCATCGTAAAAAATGTTGAAGTTACTTTACTATGAACCTTCTACTGGTCTATGTAATGACCATCAGTTAAAATTATTTCACGGTTTGTCTGCTTCTATACATCATGGCAGATGTGTGTAAATGCCACAGAACCCATGAGCCTGTCACACCCTGATTTGAGCTTCGAGTTGGAAACAAAACTTTGATAGAAACTGATCCTGAATTTAAAGATGAAGTGATTTCAGCTTTAAGAATGTTTGTCTTCATTTTCCTAAATGCTAAAACCTGTAGCTCTCTCTCAGTAATTTAAAGTAATGGGCTGTGGAAATGCTCTAACTGTGAGTCATGTAATGGGAAAATTACTTTGACTTTCACATTAACTGCTCCAACTTCCCAACTCTATTGACTGTTCTCTAAACTGGGCGGCTGTGGCTCAGGGGTTAGAGAGGTCGTCCTCTAATCAGAAGGTCGGTGGTTCTACATAAATTCAGACAATTTATCATTTAAACCCCTCCCTCTTACTAACCATTATCCAATCATAGCTCAGTAATCAAAACGTTAGGGCAAAAGTGTAAGAAATTTATCAAACTTGGTTATTCTGCTGTGATTGAAATAGCATCTCTTAATTTCTGACTAACAACAATAACCTAGTGATAACATTACTTCAGAGCCCAGTGCCTGGATATTACAATTAAAGGGATAGTTCACTGAAAAGGAGTCTCAAACGCTGTTTACCCCTGAAACTCCAAAAGTGTTTTGTTGACCCAACCCCTCCATTGGCATAGTAATGAGTAGATAATGATTGTATTTAATTGTTGGGGTAAAATCCAGTCCAATAGAGAGTTTATATGTCCATTGAGCCTAAACTCAATGAATAAACTATTATCTTATTATCGTGCCAAGCTGTTTGCTGCAGATCTTCAATCTCTCTGACAGAAATTGGTCCTAAAGTGGTTGTGGTACTGTTTATGCTCTCCTCCACTTTAAGTTCCCCTCACCTCATGAGTTTTGTACCCAGCTATTTAATTTTCTTATTAGGTAAAAGGAGTAGGAGCTCATCATCAGGTTCAATCTTTTTTTTTACTGGGGCAGAATTTTGTTTCGATCCTCATGGCGTGCTAAATGAGATTAATCAGGAGCATTTGCTATTTCGGGTCACCATTGATTTGAAAAGGCTTTACTGTAGATTACAGGAGCCTAACTTGTCAAATGATATAGCATTTCATGCACTGAAGATAAAATTGAAAACATATTGTTTGAAAATAAGAACTATAAAGCATGTAACTGTTATCGTTAAATATGTTGGACACTTTGCAGTACGCAGTTTCTTTTTTTTGTTCATGTCTTTATAGATCAAGTGTATGTTAAAGCCCTTATACAGCATGCTCAATAGAAACAGATTTGAACATTAAAACATAATTTGGTAAAAGCATCTGAAGTTAATGTATAAAAATTTAAATCATAAGCATCCATCAACAGCAGCTGCAAGCTAAAATGAGAAGCCTTCCATTATCTACATCTGCCTGATTTTCTGCGGTAAATCATCCCTCTATGTGAAATAAGAAAGCTTGACAGGCGTAGCGAGGCAAAAAACTTCAAATGAGAGCGAGTGAGTCACTGCTTTGCACTGTGTGGCATGTCTCCCCTCCCGAACACACATAATCCTTAGATATCAATGGGGGCATCTCAACAGCATAGGTAAGCAGGCAATTGCCACAAGAACAGCTGCAGTGTTGTGATAACCCCCTTGTTCAGCTTTGTACAGGAGACAGCAACAACACCATTGTTAGAAACCCCTAACAAGACTCCATGCCACCAACCTTCTGGTACAAAGCTTGTGAGGAATGGATGTTGTGATTGTGGAGGAGGTTTGCACTCTCCTACTTTGGTTTATTTATGTATATGCACAGAATTTTTTATAATGTAATTGTTTGAAGATTGGACTGATGTGGGTTGGTATCATGTATTTCTGGAGTGGTCCGATTTGTTCCAATGTAGGGCTCTTTTGCCTGGGGCCCCCAAGGTCCCTTGAAGCACCCTGTTTATGCAATACATGTATTTTACAAAATACAGTATGTGTGAGCTGATGTGCAAAATAACAAGTGTTTGCAAGAGAGACACAGACTGGGGTGGTTGACAGTAGGAAAATGTATGGAAAAAATTGCAGTCATTTCGTCAGAGAGGTAATTTCTTTACAGAGCCGGCAGAGAAGACCTCCATTACGAAGAATAATTCACAGAGCTTGTACACAGTGCAGATGCAGATCACTCAGTGCTCACATGACCCTGACATTCATTAGAAAAACAAATGGATCAGTGCACACGAACTGGTGCATTTTCTTCTCTGTATGACAGGATAACAGCCATTACAATTTCCCAGCCTCTCATGTTCCTGTGAAACAGTGCTTTTGTAAAAGCCAACTAGCAGACAAATTAGGCTGTTAGATGAGATCACATTATTTATAGGGTGTGGTATTACAATCATCAGTGCAAGTGTTTTTTGCTCATTCTTACATCAAATATTGCTTCAGAGTCAGAAGATCTGGCATGTTGTGCTGCTTTACTGTTTATGAAAAATGTACAATAAGCTCAAAGTCGACCACTGCCAAACATCTTCTCCTGCAGAACAGGCAATTTCTCATAAATCTGTGTGGTTCTTTCTTTGTAATAGACTCAGTTTCTCAATCACTCACTGAAACTTGTGATAACGTGGTGCTGATGTGTTAAAGGATTATGTATTTCCTCATTTAGGTAACCAATCATATACTATAACTTAACTAGATGCTACACAGTCCTCATTTTAATGCAGTTTCCAAGCTGATCTTCTGATATTTCTTTCTAAAATTACATGTAGCAATTATGAAGTATATATTACTTTATTCTTGTCATATTACGATTTTTTTCTTAAAAATTATGATTCTTTTCTTTTAACATTAATACTTTTTTCTCCTAAAATCCTTATTACTTTAATCTCGAAACCCTATTTGTCTGTGTTTGATAGGCTCTAATACTCGGTTGTATAAAGTTAGGGTTAGGTTTTGATTTAGAGGGCTGAAGTAAACTTCGGGAAAGGCTCACTAAGCCTTGTGTGATAACAATAAGGACATATTGATTATTAATATATGATTCATATATTCTGCTATACAGCATGCATATGGTTATTTTAAAATGTTTTCTTGCCATTAAGTCAACCTAAGAGGTTCTTGTATATGCAGCCGTGGGGAAGTGAGGAGAGAAATCCATTTGATCGCTGCCTGCCTGAGAATCTGATCCCATGCGAGAGATCATCCTCACAGCATCTAAAAATAAGTGACAGCACATGTTCAGGAATAGTGTGTGAGTCACTGCATGAGGAGTTCCACAAAAGTCAAAATGGAGCAGAACTCACAGTTATTAATAGGCACTATTATCTATTTAAAAATCTTTATTTAGAGCAGTGCTGTTGGCACTTTGAGAATGTAGGGCTTCATTCACAATACTTTGATCTGACTGTGACAAACAGACTTCACTGTGCCAAAGATCACACAGCAGAGGCAGCTCTGACTGAGGCCCAGTTCACAAAGCACCCCCAAAGGTCTAAAGGGCTCATACATCGCTTACATTCACATGTTGCTGATGTTGCAAAAGAAACATCCTTTAGGGTAACTGAGCACTAACAAGGATTTTCAACAGGCATATTAAAACAAGTCTCATGTAGAGTGGAGACTTAATCCATTTGAATTCAATCCAGGGATGAGTACGTGCTAACAAGATGACACAGTGACAACATCTTGCACAAATGAATACCAGCCTTTTCTAAGGTAAATATTTTGGAGCTACAGTGAACATCTGCTTTTCCCAGCATCCAACTTTCATACATTCCTGGCCCCATGCTAACGCTAAGGAGGACACCATTCAGTCTCCTATTAAAGGCTAACGTGCTCCTTGCAAGTGTTGCTGTGTGATTCTGTGCATCAGATTGTATAATTTATTATAATCAGTCACCAGCATGTGTGACACCAGTCAGCTCTGCTTCCACTAAAAGATGGTAAATAGAAACAACCCCAGAGAGTCACAAAGTCTTTGTGTTTCCTACTGATACAGGGGTAAAAATAGGTATATAGTAGAGAGTAAGGCTCATGTTTGATATATGGATAGTTAAGGCGTCTTGAACCAATGTGAATTTTGTGCTAATTTAAGTGAAAGACAAAATAATGTCTTCAAACATGCAGTTCGGATAAAACCATTGGTTATTGTAAAGATTAAACTGGTCATGTGAAAGTCCCCCGACTATATTGTCAAAAGCCCCTCGTTATGGGGTGTCTGATGATAAAGGAATCCTCCTGTGGGATTGCACATTGACAAATAAAAAGATCCTCTGTTTATTATTGGAAGTAATAAATACTCACTGCAAACATCTAAATGATCACATAACAGCCCAGATAGTCACTGATGATCCGTCGCCTCTGAAAAGCAGAGCAGCTCATTGTTCTGGTGGCTAGAATAAGGTTTCTATTTAAACCAGGTTGCAGGAGCAGCTGCCAAGTACATGGCGTACCATTCAGAAGTATTTCAACTAATTTGACATCTCGCGACTCTCTATCAGGTGTTTAACAACCTATCATGTTCCTATTGGGACATAACCTGGAAGATGATACTGCACTTCCCTATCTGAGGGGGAAAAGGACAAAAGAAAAACAACACTCTTGCTGACACTCATTTTCAGTTGGCTGCACTTCATTATCCAACACAAAATGATCATCTCTTGTCAATTATCACCACATAATGGGCCAGGTTTAAAACAGAATGGGCTTGAAAGAGGGCAGAGCTTTCAATAACCTCTCCTGTCAGAACAGACTCATCAATTCATCAACAATATACTGTACATACTATCTCATATTCTTGTATGTTACTTCTGTCACAGGCATGTTTAAATATGATCAGACATGATGATTGTATATCTATACACACACCACTTATATAATGTATGTGTGTCTGTGGTTGGGATGGCAAATAGTGATCGTTCCCAAACCTCAACGAAGCAGTAACCATTTGAACCATATGAACGAAGGTAGTAGTCAGTTTAAATCAAACCACAATGTTTCCATTGGTTAAGAGGACATTGGCAAATAAGGTGGTCCTCAGATCAGAAAACACGTGTTAAACAGACAACATACAGTATGTTGTTGAATCTGACGGACTCGTTGCCTCTTGCAGAAGAAGAAGAAGAAGAAGAGGGAGGAGGAGAAATTAGCATGTTCATTAGACAAAAGCCAGATGTTAGTAAGTGTTATAAGGCTGTTTGACCAGATGGAAAAGGGGCTTTAGAAACTTGAGGTGTGGTGTTTACAAACAAGGTCATTTACAAAACAAGGTCATTTACAAAACAAGCATGATCCCATGAGAGAAAATGTCATGTGCCAATCATGGACCACTCAAGGGGGGGAGTCTTCCCCAGCTCTCTTCACTCATTTACTGGTATCTTTCCGCTGTCAGATTAAGGCATGAAATACTCGTGGTTACATAATTTTTTTCTAGAGTCCTTCTTGGAAGTCAAGCAGAAAAGGGTAATACTAAATCACTGATTAAGCCTTTTGAGGTTTAATCCAAAGCAAGCTGTCTTAAGGAAATGAGTATTAATAGGCAAAGCATATGACATGATGACTCAGTGCTGGATCATTATGAAAGGCCTGGAGATACAAGCCAGGTAGAACCATGCACTATTGTAATGGATGGGATGATTACAGTATTCACAGTGGTAATTAAGTAGCTTTGTCGCTGTGCTATTCTAATATAAACTCCTCAAAGTCCGCCTACACTAAACCCTAATTACACAAATTACAAGAAGATGTATCACTATAGAATTTTATAATTTAAACATACAGACATTAAATACTATATCAATATTGGTTTGGTTGGGTTTCTGTATAAAGTTGTAAGAACCTGAACTTACAATGTTAAGTGCTTTGAGATAGTGTATGTTATGGTTTGGTGCTATATAAAAAAGATTGATTTGAATATCTTCAAGGGTAAATTATGCTTCTCCCATCTTTTAGTCCTAGAACCACCATTACGACGATTCAAAGTCATTGCTAGTGATGTCATTATACAACTGTGAACTTGTTCCTAAAAGTCTTACACCTTAGGCCACAGCTAAAGAGCACAGGGTGATACATCCCCTGCATCCTGATTCCATTTCTAGCCGTCATCTGTGTTTTAAAGCAGAATCTACGTCATCTAGATCATGTCCTATTGCAGTATTTTAAATTGAATGAGTCTTAGTTTTGTTTCCCTTGACAACTTTCTTTAATTTTGGCATATCCTTTTCTACACCTTTTCCTAGATAGTCACTGCTGTTGGAAGTGTTCTTGCCTGGAACAATATTTTTGAATTGTATTGAGAGGCCTCATGACCCAGTCCAAATATTTTGATGACATAGAGCACAGAGCAGTGCAGATTGCTGAGGGGGTTTCTCTCAGAGAGTGAAGCACAGTCAACAGCAATTGCCTCTGTTGTAAGTATACCCACATACTGAATTGAGTGAGACAAAAGAGTTCAGTAACAAATCTCTAAGTGTCCAAATCTCTTTATCTGATAGGGAATGCATCTAATGGATAAACACACAAGTGGGAGCAGGCACACACCTCATTCAATATTTGAGCATGGAGGGGCTCTTCCTGGGGGAGTGGACCAATGGGATATATTTCATTTACCAGACACATAGAAGTTATGATAGTTTTGAATGGCTATACTCTCTTTGTCTGCTGGGAGTTGTATTTCTTCTTTTCATCTACTGAAGTTTCCAATTTAAATAAATGTGGTGTATGTGTGGTCAAATTGCTTGATTTATTTTCAGAACAGACACTATCCCCACAAAGATGAAGATGAAATGGACCATCTTCCTTGGGGATTTTTGTAATATCACAACATGGCTTGCCCTGGTGTTTTTTGTTCCTATTGGGTTAACTTCTATCTAGTGCATAGAGTGCACAGGAATGCTGAGCACATCAATGCAAATTATACTTGTCTGCTGAGCTAGCTAGCTGTTATTACCATGCTAATGTCAAATGCTCTCAAATCTCTTGTGAGTTTCATCACAACAGTTAATGGCACTTTCCTTCTAGACAACATGTGCTGCTGATGTTTGTCTTTGACAGCTGTTATTTGTCTCCTTCTTCTTCTGTTATCTTTCTGGTAGCTACATGATAGTTTCAATTTCACAGTCAAAGATTGAATTCTAACATATAGATTTAGAAACTAAAATGTGAAACAGCAGAGTATGTATTGAACATTAAAAATCAAAGTAAATGAGAAGAAACATAGACGACAAAGATTATCTGCAAATGCAAATCCCCTGAACCTTGTTTCGGGAAAGTTTGAAGGGGAATGGAGGATGAGCTTTGAGGAAACAAACAGACAACCACTCTCCAATTAAAGTAGTAGGATGTTACACGATCAGATTCCATATCATCAATATGCTGCTTCAGGTTGTTTGTATAAGCTTTTTATGATTTTTTGGAACAGGTCAACCTGAGAAAAACTCAGATGTAAAGCTATCTTGGCCAACGGTTTGCCCACTGACTGCTCTTACTGCCCCCAATATCTTTTCGTGCATAACTGGAGAGATAGAAGCTTGTTATTGTTTCAGGTTATAAGGTAGGTTCTTAAGAAAATATATTCTTTCTCTATCAGGATAACTTTATAGTCCATGGTGCGCCAGGTCCTACAGGGGATTTCACTAGTGGCCTACAATTTGTCTAGTTTGTAAGGTAACAGTCAATGCCAGTATATTTTAGTTTAAAAACCCAATTTCCCATATTTGACATTGAACTGAAAATGTACAAACTTAGGTTTAATGAGAAAAGGCCTTGTTCCTTGGCATTTTTTTTCTGTTCGTCCCATCATCAAAAACACAAAAACACCACCAGGAACTTTTTTCAGATTTTACTAACGTCGGGCTCAAGGATACACAACAATATGGGTGTCAAAGGTCAAGGTCAAGTTTTTTGCCACATTCAAAAATTCCCTCCAAATCCTGTGTGGGCCCCTTTAGGAACAGAATGGGAGATGTGACCATAAACCGGTAACTTGACTGATTGGCTCAGGCATTAAAACGTGAGATGGTCATTCTAATTGCTTCCAATGTTCCTTGAGCAACTTGTAGCACTGCACACACTCTTTAACGTGTGAAGAAACGTTGACACAATGTATTAAGTGTCTATTAAAAATACCACCAATTTAAAAAAAAATGTAATCCCAAAATCAGGGGTTGTAATTGTGAATGAATAGCATTATACTTCACTTCTAAAAACACAATTATCTCTGGTATGCAGGGTTATGCAACTGCCACTGTGGGGATGTCAAAAGGTCCCACAGCAGGGTCTATTTTTCTGTAGGCCTTTGGTGTTTAATAGTGCTTCACTGATGAAATCAAGAGGCCAGCCAAAAGGCCACCATAATAATGTCTACTACAAAACAAATCACTTTGCTTTAGGCTGCAACCTCATTAGAACAATGTGTCGTAGTTGCTTGGAGGATGTGTCTGAGCCGCGACTGGTGAGGCAGGCAGGCAGAGATAAGCCTCACCGACAGCAGTGATAATGGGAGAGCAGGAATGAAAATAATCAGGCCCCAAGCATTTCAAGCGCATGATATCCAGTTCTCATTTATTTGTATGTATGGATGCCACAGCGTTCCCGTCAAGCTTCAAGGTTATCCGGGTGATGATATGCAGTTATATATGAGTCCAAATGTTTCTTGATTGTAAAAATTAACAGAGGAATACACGCTTATATATTACAGTTTAACAAACGTTATTTTGTTGTCAAGTAGCGATTATTAATAACTTCACATATCTGTGATTCATATTTTGACAATGCCACTCACAATTGAATGAATGTATTAGTTCTGCTTGGAAAACCAGTACAGTTCAATAAGGTTCACCTCATGTCTCATCTACTCTGACAGATCCTGGAAAGTCGGACCATCAGACCAAAAACAAGTAGCACAACTGCAGCGATATTAATTATTATTATTTAAGTCCAAGTGAAATTTGGCCATTCTTTACTTGTTGTTGAAGAGAATATAAACCATCATGTAAATAAAAACAATGATGTAAATTTGGAACACATGAATGGATGATATCATAGAGACTGTGGTAGACCATGTTACCAAGCAGGGGGCGAGCATGAAGGAGACTGGGCAACAAGCCGAAGGAATAAGGTACAGTACATCATAAGCTAATATACATGGATGAGACAATGTTCAACCTTGCAGAACTAAGTGGTAGATAAATCATCACACATAGTATGATTAAAGACAACGTGGTGGCAACATGTGGTTGCTATGAGTCAAAATTACATCCTTTATTCTCATCCACTCCTAGGCCCACTTAACACTGCTCATATTATCACATTGCTGGACACCTTTCACAACGGTCTACTTCCTTCACACTTAGTCCACCACCTATACTCTCTGTTCTTGAATCCTTTTGAAGGATGCATGGTGTCGGAAGGTGTATAATCACTAGCCCCAATGAAAGAATAGAGAGATTGGACGACATGACAACTCACCAGCTGAGATTGACTCAATTTGGCAGGCAGGTGTATCTTCTGGACCTCGATACAGCAAACCCACTCTCTGCATCACTGCGTATACTCTGTCACTAAATGATGTCAACAACACAGGATGGAAACACTCGTATCCGGTATATTTTTTCATCATTTTTGTACATCGGATGGAATCTTAGACATGACGCCATTTCAATATACAGTAAATGGATTAAGCCTATTTTCTCTGTTCTTTTCTTTCTAGCACAAATGGTTTTGTTTTCATGTGCGGTGCTTGTTGTTTGTTGGAGTGTGAGAACATTTATATATTTGTTCTTGCTCAGCGCTGTTTGTTCTACACTGTAGAAAGAAGCAAAGGGTTAGCTAATGTTTGCCGTTTCTCTTTCATTAGCCTTGTTAGAGAGATGTCAACAAGGCTAGAAATGTCGGCCCCCAGCAAATAGAGTTGACCTCTATTTCCAGTGCCTGACACCACATATATTGGACCAATAAAAGCTTCAATACCGACAACAACAGTTGGTACACTATTAACAAAGTAAGTACAAAAGATAGAGGAGACACCAATGATTATATACTGTTTTCTTAGCATATCTGAATTTTATTTTAATTTTGTTGGGATAACTGTGATCTCTAAAATGACAGACTTTTAATAAACATTAGTATTCTGTTTCCTGCATACGACAATGAAGCCTTACATCTGAGTCATTTAATGGAATATCTCTACAAACAGGGATGGGCATCTATAATTGAATTGGCAGTCGAGGCTGGTGGTGATCATTAGTCTCACATTGGATAATGTGGAAAGTGACACTGATTCGGCTAATGCTGTATTGCTTTTCAGCTTCTGATGTTATTCAAATTACTGTGAGGAAATTAGAGTGAGGGAGTTGTTTCACAAACAGCTGTATTTGTATTGTTCCTCAGGCTCAACTCTGAATTCCAGTCTGGGATTTTAGCTTTTAGCAGTTTTCATGCATGTCATTTACTGGCCGATAACACTTAATGTGAGCTGTAGCACATGGTGAAGATAACTGGTCTACCATCTTTATCCAAATCATCCACAATTAATGATTTGCATCCAATGTAAACAGGATAAAATCAAGCAGATTTCAAGTTAAACAACGAAAAATGCTTGAGCGAATTCACAAATCACACACCTGCACCGGACATTAACATCTTCACATGGTTTGTTAAACTGGTTCAGTCCGAACTGACGGACTGGGTTATGGACCTGTACGCCAACACTGCTAAAGGTGGTTATTTTAACAACTACAGCACAGAACATTTCAAATGAAGTTTAGAGTGCAAAGAATAGCAATAAAAACAAACAAAAACATCATAATTTGCGATATTATCAATATTTGTTGATGAAGGTGAGTTCACATGAGTCAGCCAGCATATAGCTCTGTCCACCCCACTCCCGTAAAGAAAAAACCCTCTAAGCACCTTTGAAACTAAATACTTGCCCCATTTTTATTTATCTATTTGGTTAATTAACATTACATTTTATGTTTAATATAAACTCTTTTTTCCAATTAATGTGATCTACACCTACAGTAAAACATGGACAATTATTGCTCCATAATAAGTATTACAGAGAAAAAGGATTATGGAGCTGGAATATGTAGTGGTGGCGAATTAAAACCTAATGGTATCGTTTTTATTAATAAGATAACAGAATTGACAAATTCTGACATTATCTTCTGTGAGGATCTGCTGTCGCTGTGGTCGCAGTATGGAAAAAAATGTGACGTGCTGTTTATTGATTTAGCAACGTAACCCAGACCCTGCAGGGCAGACTCTCCATTCGCAAACATCCTCTGCTTTCTACTCTGCCGCTGCCTCACACTGAGAATCTCTGTGGCAAATGCTCTGAGTCCCTACTGATCAAATGGCAAATAGTTTCTGCAAAAGAGTCGCATATTTTAAACTTTAACTGCACTGTGAAATGTAGTCGATGTCAAAAATCTGACTGTTGCAGTGATCCAGTGAATAGTTGCCAGCAGGATTTAACTTTAACCAACCACTTTTACAGATTTTAACAGCCTTGTAAACAAACACAGCATTTGGAAATTCAAATAATGATGTTTGAGATATTAATAATTTATAGTATTGAATTATTAAGTATTGAAGAAATGAGTTGGAGTGAAACATTAAATCAGGCTACTCTGTTTTTCTGTGATAGCTGGTATCACATCCTGTTGTAATCTGTCTGACTTTCAGATATCAATATTAACATTGATCATTTGATTCATCCATTCAATTAAATGAAGGAGTTATATGAGTATAGACTACATAAGATATCCTCTTTCATTCAAATAAACTGATATTTTTATCGTAGCAGGGCAGGAGTATAAAGTGGGAAAAATGAAACCAGGCGCTTTATTAGGAACCTGCACTAATCCTGGTCTTCAATAGCTTCAGTGACATGTATTTCATGTCGTTGATTGCCTCACATGATCTCTGTACATTCATGCTGCCAATCTCCTGTTCTACCTCCTCTCAAAGGTGTTCCACTGGATTCAGATAAGGTGAAATGTGAGACAATTAAACAACCTGTGAATGGCTGTAATAATATTAACTGCATCATTTAAAACACCTTTAATCTTTTTGATGAAATAACATTCAGCTCCAGTCTGTTTTTAAATCAATGAATGTGGTAATTAACTATGGAAATGAGCTCAGATACTGTAAAGCAATATTAATTTCCTGTGATAAATACTTTGGGATGCATACAATTTTGTTATTTGTGTCATCGTGACATGCAATTTAAAAATGTCCCCATTTACATCATTACTATACATCATTTTATTCAAGTGACAGATATGCCATCCATGTTCATATTAGCTGTTTGAGTCTTCAGTCATGTGTTGTGCTGTGTGATTGCATGCTAAGGCCTGCCTACTTACCTGTGACCAAGCACAACAATCAGGAGAGGACACAGAGAGGAGGCTGCTGGAAATAATAAAACAGTCAGACCATGTGGCCTCAGAGCATCCAAGTGCTGTTGAGCAAGTATTGAAGGATAGTGTGCGTCAGCCCCTCCCGGAATAGTGCTTCAAATTAGTAATTCAGGTCAACTTTTCCAGGCGGCAACACAACCACAAGGTGTTTTATTGAACGGCTCACAACAAAGAGTTGTTTGTACTCTGTATGAATACAGCACACAGAAAGGATACGGTCAACCCAAACTGAGGGGTGTAAAAAGACTTCTCCACCAGACACTGGTTCAGGAAAATTCAAGCTCCTACTATATATGTGAGCGATTACTAGTTTATTATTACGTTTTTAAAGAAAACTCTGCCTTCAATATAAATTAAGGTTACATCAAATCACCACGTTCATATTATTATAATTCTTTATTAAATAGTATTAAAATTACTTGCTACTGACAACATTTTTCAATCTGATACCAAGTTTGTATTAATACCCCTGGTCAAATCTAATCATACAGAAGCAAATTTCAGTCACAAAATTGCATTTTATTTGGAAATTATTAATTTATACAGGTTATACATTTTTGTATTATTTTCCCTTTCATCTTATTTTCTTTTTACCGATTTATCCTATGTTTTACCTCTTTTAAACTTTATTTTTACTTTAGTTAAGTCTCTATGTTATGTTTTTTTTTATGTTTTCTGAACAAGTTTTGAATCTATCACTGTAAATTAAATTGCTTTGTGTGGCCACACTACAATCCAGGGCCCCTAAAGAGTAACATAGAAAATGTAAAATCTCCAAGCCCACTGGGATTTGGCAAGGTATTCCTGATGATTAGTGCAACCCTGGATATACTGTGATTCGTTCCAAGCCTCATTCACCCCCATCCCAGACCCCATGAGACTGTCACATGCTCTGGCCATGTTTCCTGTCACTTGCTATTGTCTAATAGACGCAGACATGGTTGAATTGTGTGGATATCCGACAAGGAACCATTTACATTTCTTTAAAGTTTTTGATGCCCGATAACCTACTCTGGTCTGATGTGGTTTCTTTCTGCAAACAGTAGTTAATACTATACTAGTACAATTTTTTTTACAGATACACATCCATCTTAATTACTTATTACCTAAAAAAGAAGAGTTGAGCATTTTAAGTCCATTCATCCCCTTATTCTCAGACGATTGTTTTGATCGAAGTTGTTTGACTCTGAGTTGGTTTGTATCCACTGCACTTTCATACAGCCAGTACAAGAGGCCATGTTAGACCTGCTCACCTCATAGACATGCTGTTATTGATGAGCTCAAGCCCAGCTCACACGCTGCATACCAGATTTCATCCACAACCTATCTCAGAATGCTGCACCTCCTGACAATCTTGGCAAACCCTTGATCTATGTAAACATTGGGCTGCTATGTTATCGCTGCAGAATCAATAGTCTCACAAAGGAGTGTATTACATTGTTTACTTTTAATGGTGTGAAAACAGACCAGTACAGGCTGTTTGGCTCATTCTAACAGACTTACTGGTTACTCAAACGAAGGAAATGAATTGTAGTTTGCAGCATTTTGACTTGCATCCATATCGAGAATAAAAGATGAATTTAGAGGAGTTATTTTTACATAATAGAGGGGAATCTGGTTAATGTCAGTTTATTTGAACTTAATGTCTTTCCCCTCGTTTCCTGAACACATTTTTTTCTGAAGTTGTCTAGAAAGGGCTATGGCAGTAAATTGTGTCATGTTTCCTTTCCACAGTCAAATTGACATTTGTCGCACCTTTTTGATGGCTTTCTACTTCTGGAACTGATATTCTTGTGTTGTTTTTGTCTTACAGCACCAATGAGTGCTCATTCTGACAGCTGATACTTTCATGTATCAGCTGGAGGCAAACTACAGTTCATATAATGCATGTAGCATACCGTAGCTTACAGCACTTCCTGTGAGCCATATATAGGTATCTATTATGTGTAGCAGAGAACAGAGAGCAGTAGCAGGCTGTGGTAAGTTTCAACAGCTGGCACTAGGGTATAACAATACATAAATACATTTCAGTCAGACAACTCACTTTTAAATATTTATTGCAACAGTAGAACATGTTAGTGTTTGGCGTCAAAGCTCCGACTGAGCACTCCCCCCGATATGATAACGTAGATATTATGGAAGTGATGAGCAAATACTTAAAAAAGTAAAAGGGTTAGGGTTGATAACATGATAACTTGTAACTGTGACCTCAGGACTTAAAACTATGAGAGGACAAAGTATAGGCTACTAGCTACTAACTTTAACACAGTACATAACAGCATATTTAACTCTTGGCCTACACTGCATTTGAAGCAACTCTCCAAAAGCACCCACTTAATTTGTATAGCATGTGTAAAGTTATGGATATACTTATATCAATCAATCAATCAATCAATCAAATTTTATTTGTATAGCCCATATTCACAAATTACATTCATCTCATAGGGCTTTAACAGGGTGTGGCATCCTCTGTCCTTAACCCTCAGCAAGAGTGAGGAAAAACTACTAAAAACCATTTTAACAGGTAAAAATAAGTAGAAACCTCAGAGAGAGCCACATGTGAGGGATCCCTCTCCCAGGACGGACAGAAGTGCAATAGATGCCACGTGTAAAAACATTCATCATTAAAGTTTTTAGCGGCATTGATGCAGTCCCGCTGCAATCACAGTCCATGGTCAGCAACCAGCAGGACCACGATCCACCATCCAGACCAGAGGCCACTCCAGTCCTCAGTCACCGTCCACCGCCGCCCACCAGGACCCACCACGAGCCATCGCCGTGGCCCTGGTCCACCTCCTTTACCCAGTGCCAACGCGACACAGGGTCCGCCACCAGCACCACGATCAGCCCACACGACACAGAATCCACCACACTGGGTCCACCACTGCGACCCCCGATGCGCGATCCACAAACAGCAATCCATGGTGCGGCCACAGAGGCCCTGGATCTGCGGGTGTTAAAGCAAAGGGACCCCGGGGAAGTTAGGGATGGAGAAGAGGAAGGAGAAGCTGGAAAAAGAAGCTCCGTGTGTCATATGTCATTAAATAGAGCAAGTTACGTTCTGCCTCACTAATTAACTCTAACTATAAGCTTTATCAAAAAGAAAGGTTTTGAGCCTACTCTTAAACAAACAGATGGTGTCTGCCTCCCGAACTGAAAGTGGTAGATTATTCCACAGCTGAGGGGCTTGATGGCTAAAAGCTCTGGCTCCTACTCTACTTTTAGAGACTTTAGGGACGACAAGTAAGCCTGAATTCTGGGAGCGGAGTGCTCTAGAGGGTTTATAAGGTACTAACAGCTCTTTAAGGTAAAAAGGCGCTATATTATTAAGGGCCTTGAAGGTGAGGAGGAGAATTTTAAATTCTATTCTAGATTTAACTGGAAGCCAGTGTAGCGAAGCTAATACTGGAGAAATGTGCTCTCTTTTCTTTGTTCTTGTCAGGACACGTGCTGCGGCATTTTGGACAAGCTGTAGAGTATTTAACGACTTACTGCTGGAGCCTGATAATAATGAGTTACAATAGTCCAGTCTCGATGTAACGAAGGCGTGGACTAGTTTTTCTGCATCTTTTTGCGAAAGGACATGCCTGATTTTTGAAATATTACGCAAGTGGAAAAAGGCAGTCCGAAAAATTTGTTTTAAGTGACTATTAAAAGATAAATCAGGATCGAAGATCACTCCCAAGTTCCTGACTGTTTCGTTGGAAGCAAGGGCAATGTCGTCTAGCGCAGCTATATCATTAGATAATTTATCTCTAAGGTGTTTGGGGCCAAGTATTATAACCTCTGTTTTGTCTGAGTTTAATAAGAGAAAATTGCGGGTCATCCAGGTTTTTATGTCCTTGAGACATGCTCGAATATAGTAGCTAGAGCTGCAGCTCCCTCCTCTGTACTTATCTTGCTGGGCCGATAAGCAGCTGTTGATACAGCGAGCCAAAGCATCCTCCTATCTGTACTCTCAAATATGAGCATCTTCTGTCATGGCAGGTACAATCATCTTTATCTCATCCCTTTCCCACAGGGGTACCCTAACATGCAGTGCTGGAGCCTCTTTTGTAATATGTACTACTTTCTTAGGTCCAATTATCTGTTTACAGAGTCTCTCATATCCCTGTTATGCAGAGGATGCTCAACTATTCCCGTCAGTCCTGCCAGACAAGCCTATAGACTCAGCAATTATCTAGGCTTGTCTCTGCAACATTTCCAGAATTCTTCAATCAGCCTAAAAGGTTACATGTCACTTTGCTCATCATTGGCCTCCACTATATGCCCATGGCCTCCAAACCTAAACTCAAGCCACATATTGTTTACAATGTGACATCAGGATATGTAAACATTGACTTGAACTCTATTATACATGCTCTTGTCTCCTCCTAGGCACGTTGTCTGGCACTGCTTCCTTGCACACAAATCCATAATGTTCTTTTTTGTGGTTCCCTGATGGGTGAATAAGCCACCAAATGCTATCAGGGCAGGGGTGTCTCTCTCTATTTTCAAGAGACACTTGAGGACTTATCTTGTCTGAGAGCCACTCCTCTCCTAACACCTCTAACACACTAACATGCTTAACTGGTGCTTACTATGCATGTTTGGTCCCTTCTTTACTTGATCTCCTGTACTTTGGCTTATATAACAGCACTTGGTACTTACATCAAGGTCTCTAACTGTACGGAACCTTTAGTGTTACCACTTAGAAAAGATGACTTCCAAATGTAAATCTAACACAGTGTGCAGTGGTAAGAATATACAAATGAAGCAATGACCCACTCACCCCACAGTCATCATTTTAAGACTCATGACCAGGTGACACAAGTACTTCAGTGGACTTCAAATCATCATAGCATTCAACTAAATCTGAGCTGGTTCTAATAATGAGTTAAATATTTCCCAATTGTTCTCAGAAACTTATCTTTCTGTACAGGTTAAGGCTGGTTTGACAGTATACTACTACACTGAATAGACTTTCTTTTACTTTCTATTGAG
Organism: Pseudopleuronectes americanus; assembly: GCA_038501795.1. Lineage (NCBI taxonomy): Eukaryota > Metazoa > Chordata > Actinopteri > Pleuronectiformes > Pleuronectidae > Pseudopleuronectes > Pseudopleuronectes americanus. The sequence goes on from CM076724.1 coordinate 5,099,503, forward strand.
CCTCTGTTCTTGTGTTAAAATTCAAATGTTGTACGGTGTGAGCTGAAAACCAGAATATCCTGGATAAGTTATCTAGAAACATATGCTGGTTTGAAATATACTTTCTTGCTGAGGCTGCTGGAGCGAAGCTTTCTTTTAAATCCCTGTTTACTGGTTTTCAGTCTGTGATTTTGTTATGGTTGTGTTAGGTGCATCCTATTCCACTTTGTTACCCATATTACTACATACTAAACACATTGTCAGTTATTCTTCAGCTATAATCTGGCCTCTTGTTAACATTATAGTGTTTTAGAAATTCCCAATAAAGAGTTTTAAGCAGGTAGCTAGGCCAACGAGTTTGTGTCTTGAATATATGTACGTTTATTGCGTTTCATATAGTGTAAAGTTGTTAACTATCGTAGTAATGCTGAACAATCCGATTCTAGCCGATTCTAGCGATTGTGGTAAACATTTCCAGAGAAACAGGTTGCTCCACCAACGAGTCATGTCACTATTCCACGTGAGGCTTTTGTGTGTGATGTAGTACTTCTCCTTTTCATGTTGTTCTTAAAACACAGTTCATAATATATGGACTTGTGGCCTCTATGGAGTTCATAACATTGTTTCTCAGTCTCGCAGCATGTGGTAAGTCTACCTTGGATGTTTGATATATTACGGATGATAATCAAAATCTATACCTTTTTACCTCTGGAACCATGCTGTTGAGCTCTGCAGCAGCCATTTTGACACTCCAAAAATAGATAGATAGATAGATAGATCCTTTAATAGTCCCACACTGGTGTTACCAATTGCGCATGCCATTAAAACTTGGAGCTCGGAATTTCAACTTTGAAGGATGGAGGGATCTCGACTTTGAAATCCAAGATGGCCCATCCGTTTATACATTTTTAAAACCAGTAGCACTGTCTTTGATAAGATTTTAAAACCAGTAACTCTTTGCTGACATTTAAAAACTAGTAGCACTGTCTTTGCTTAGATTTGAAAACCAATAGCTCCTTGCTTAGATTTTAAAACCAGTCGCTCTTCGCTCATATTTTAAACCAGTAGCACTGTCTTTACTTGTATTTAAAACCAGTAGCACTGTCTTTACTTGTATTTAAAACCAGTAGCACTGTCTTTGCTTAAATTGTTAAGCCAGTAGAACTGTCTTTTATTGTTCTTTAAACCCAGTAGCGCTGTCTGCATATATTTAAAACCAGTAGCTCTTCGCCTATATTTAAAACCAGTAGCACTGTCCTTGCTTGTATTTAAACCCAGTAGCACTGTCTTTGCCTAGATTTTAAAACCAGTGGCTTGTTGCTTGTATTTAAACCCAGTAGCAATGTCTTGGCTTGTATTTAAACCCAGTAGCACTGTCTTTGGTTATATTTTAAAACCAGAAGCTCTTTGCCTGTATTTAAACCCAGTAGCACTGTCTGTGCTTATAGATTGGGCTGTTTATATACAGTCTGTGGCTCGGGGCCTTGCTTTGCCACCACAGTAGAGTTTGGAGACTGGATGGGGTGGAGGACACTGGTTGCTATGACAGGGTTTAAAGACGACAGTTGGACATTTTGTGAGGACCCTGCTCACTCGGTAGTGTTCTTGCCTGTAACACCCCCTCTCTCTCTTTGCCTCCGCCTCCCTCCTTTCGCCTCTTACGCAGAAAGCAGCGGAGGGCTGTGATTTGCCAGAGCCCCCCTCCCTCTCGGGGGGTAACTTATTACTGGAGCCAGCGGGCGGAGCCGCTTCCCCACACCGATAAATTGTGTGTGGTACAAGTGACGGAGACGGCTACGAAACGTTCCTTTCGCATTTCCTGTGGGGGACAGTCGACTGCATCCTGAGCTAGAAGTGCCCGAGCCACAGCCGCGAAATCACACTCAAGTGAAGCAGGTGGGGGACGGTACCGAGGAGCTAACATGTCTGGAAATAAAGACAGCGACGGCGGCTGGAAGAATTTTATCTGGAATTCAGAGAAGAAGGAGTTTCTGGGACGGACGGGCTCCAGTTGGTGTAAGTACTCGTTCGACTTGGTTCCCCGTGTGTTCTGTGAAATGACCGGTTCTGTAGCCGACATGTCGGTGTTTAGAGGCTTTTCTCCGGTCTATTTCCGTGTGTGTGTCCGGACTCTCAGCACCTGTTAGAGCTCAGCAGCTCCGACATGCTGCGTCGTGACTTCGCCTTTCAATGGAGTCTGCGGGGAGAAGTTGGTCTGTTAAATCACAAACTCCACCGTGGAACACGAACCCAGCTTCTCTCCCACACACACGCTACAGGTGGAATTTTAACACTATTCCACACTTAGATTATAGCTATTTATAACACTAACTAATTATTTACACCGACTGCTGTGTGATGTGTGACATTTAAAATGGACATGTTTAATATGTGCTGGTTGGAGAGGTTTCCCCCGAGGCGTCGCACACATGAAGCCGCTCGTTAATAAACGTCCTTTATGAAAAGGTCACCCTGAAGGACAGGGTGTGCAGGGCCAGGACTTTTCCAATCAGCCGCCTGGGGAAAGTTGGCTGCTGTGTATTCTCCCTGGACCGCCGCCTCTTTTTAAATACAGGAGGAGAGAAACCAGAGGACGTTTTATTCCTCCGTGTTAAAGAACAGGAGCGCTTATCTGTGGCTCCTGAATAACGGGGCCCGGTTATTCTTCAAGCCGCCTTTCACTCAAACCCCCAGATTAACGGCTCTCGTCGTTCTACAGGCGGTTTCTAACACTTTTAAGGCGAGCCCGCCGGAGAGAGTGGATTTGATAGGATAACTGCACATGTTGTTATACAGTGCCCGTTAATCTCTTTAAACCGGTTTACCAATTAGGACTCGCTTTATCTCCCTTCCCTGTGTAAAAGACAGCCGGGTCCGTCCAGACGCCGCTCGGCAATATGGTGCTGTGAGCAGATCACGACTCGCATGTCTGAAGGGCCGCCCCTCCATCTTCCTGCTATTATTTATACACTTTCCTGTAAAGGGAAGGGAGAGGTCGATCGGCGCGTTGTCCCCAGTTTAAACCTTGAATATGATAGTGAAAGCTCAAATGAGCAGTTTGTCTCAGAGGAAAACCCAGTATATACCCACCACGAGTGTGTAAACCAGTTTGGCAGGAAAATCAGATTCTGCTGTAGTTGTCGCCCTCATAATTAAACGTGTTGTTTTACATTGAAGTGGTGCTACAGATGTGTCAGTCAGCCTGTGAGACTCAGGGAGAGTGATGTCGCACTATTCTAAAGTGAGCCATGTTGTTCTCAAAAAGCAACAGGTACGCACGTCTGTGCCCTTGAGTTGCTGGCGCCATGGCGGCTGATCGATGCAAGTCCATTGGAAAAAATGAAATGTGCATTCATCAGTTTGGAGTCAGATATTAGTATTTCAAGCTGTTTTCGATGCGGGGAATGGTTGGAAACGTCAGCTGCGCTCATTTCCTCACTCAAGTGTGTTCGTGACGACGTGTGTTCACGTCGACGTTTAGAAGAGGCAGCGTCTGAGGAAAAACACCGCAGAGCCGTCGAGACGTCAAGAAAAGACGTCAGTAAAAGTCTGGAGACACGAGTGTGGCGTGGACGTGGTGATGGTCCCTTCACGAGACGCTGCAGCAGTCTGGTGGGGGAGGTGCTCCCCATTCAAACTGCCGCTCACCACTAGTGGGCCAGCTCCTGCGCTATTTACATGTGTTGGCAGCAGTGTTGATGTATGGCCTCTCTGACTACAAAATGGTGTTGCACCCACACCCGCCCCCACACGTGTTCTGACACCAAAATGTATCCCTTGTCCTGTTACATATCAAAGTAATTGGCTATAAATGTAATCGTGCTGCTTCAAGGCCCTGAGCAGCAGTCAAATAAGCGGTTGTCAGGCAGAAAATAAGAAACACTGACACCTTCCAAGAGACTGACTCATTTCAGATTTTCACGTCCATAAAAAAATGTAATTTGTTTTTCCCAATAATACAACATGGGCTGATCGTAATAGTTTTTTTTCTCTCCTTATTGGATCAAATTTAAGTCTGCACAAATCTTCACCACGCATCAGCCAGTCCAAAGTTTCCCCCTGAACGTGCAACACCCAGGAACCTAGTCATACATGTAGACTGTGTGATGACAATGCACTGCATGGAAACATGCCAGTCAATTCAATTAATCAATCAAGAATATGTATAGTCATGTTCACAAATTGCAATTTGACTCATAGGTTTGAAGAAGGTGCTTGTGACATCCTCTTCCCTTAAGCATCGACAAGAATGAGGAAGCACCAACAAAACTTTTAGCTCAGAGAGAGCCGCACCCTACCCCAAGTGCAATAGATCTCATGCGTAACAATAAACCAACAATATTTACAATATTCATTAGACATAACTGATTCACTCACAAGCTACCAACCCCAATCTTAAACATAACGTTATGTTTCTGAGCCGCATTTGGAACATTGTGTAAAGGCAATTAATCCTAGATTTGAAAACTCTTAGAGGGCACCCTTAATGGCATTTGTAAAACAAGCTTCTCTTTGCATTAAGAAGCAGGTTTTTTGGTAAACTGTGGTGCCATATTGAAACAAAAAAATCCTGTGTCTCTTTTAAAATGTATTCATATATTTCAATCATGTTTTCAGTTAGTTATGGTACGAGCAAAACTGCTTAGTGTGCCCAATGTGCATCGCATCTGAGCATTAAACACAAGGATGTTGCTCTCCATTTTATGTGCAGGAAACACTGCTCACGTGTTCTAAGGCAAACACTGGCAGTCTCAGAGGGGCATAGTGGAGTAGGCCCGAGTGAGTCTGAGATGAATTTCCTCTCCACAGTTTACAGTTAGTGTCAGGAAGTTAGGCTGTGGAGCCGAACCTCTGATCAACCGGTCAAACTGGTTTCACAGTTGCTATGTTGATGAAAGTTTTACTATCGACATACAACACAAAACCTACCAGGATCACACATAAGAGTTTATTTCCCGCCACTTGTCTTGAATGAGAGTAGACAAACAGGAAATGCTCATTTCAAGTTTCTCTTTATAAAGCCAGGTAAATTTATGTGAGCTCAGTGCTTTTATACCTAACCTGTTGTAAGTGTTGACAAAATGGGGGAAGGGTCTGCTCTGATGGCAATGACTACCGACTCATCCAGTTGTACAAGAAACTGTGGCACTCCTGCTGTTGCATAATTAGGTTCAAATTTAAATTGGGTGAAACAACTTAGCATTGTTCTCATGTGGCTTTGACAATGAGAAAAAAAGGGACAATGTTTGGAGGCTGTTTGTTGAGGACCTAATTAATGCCATTCTCATGGTTTCTCAGTGATTTATTTTAAATATTTGCCACAAGTGTAGTATCTATCTGGGATAATGAAAGCTTTACTCTATTGTTCTCACATTTGTTATATTCTCTTCATTCAAGACAGGAGCTGATCTTATCTAATGTGTTTAATTTAAAGTTCTCACAAATATTACTTTTTATTCTCTGATGTTTACTGGTCATGAATGAAAACTAGGTTATTTTACATAAACCATGGAAAAGCAGCACGCTGTCACCTTTAAAAAAAAACTCAAATCATAAATGTTGTTGTATGCCCCTTCACTGGATATAGCGTGGCTGGATGATTTACTGTTTTGGCTTGTTCATCAATCTGTCTGTCTCATGCACACGGTATCCACTGCACGCTTTGAGGGAATCTTTTCAAGTTTGTCACAAACCTTTTTTTGGGAGTCAAAGATAAACTTGATCAAAGGTCAATTTCACTGTAACCTAACAAATAGTTTTTGGCCGTAACTCAAGAATTTATACACTGATTATGACAAAATACACTTAATATCTTTTCATTACATTTCTTTAATAAACTACTCCCCTACATACTACATCTGTCTTGAGTGAGACTACAACCACAATGCAGTAATTCTAGCTGCTTAAATTCCTGACGCAATTGAATCATAAATCAATGTGGTTGCTGATAGATCTGTTAATTTACATGTTTGTTGAGCCCTTATCATTGTACATGGATTTTAAAGACATTCATTTTCTCCTCTACAGTTAAGATCTTAGCGTTCTACGTGATATTCTACGGATGCTTGGCTGGAATTTTCATCGGGACCATTCAGGCTTTGCTGCTCACATTAAGTGACTTCAAACCCACCTATCAGGACAGAGTGGCTCCCCCAGGTAAATATAATCTAAATGATTAATTCCTCTACCTTTGCCCTTTAAAATCATGTGCAGGATTGTGAAATTACCTAATATTTGTGTCTGTGGCTCAAGCTGATAAGTGACTGTTGGGGTGTGCCTTTAAGCAGTTACTCTATCACAAGTCTGTTTGACCTTAGATAGGTTCAGCCATTTTGTCCTTCACTACTCTCTGCCAGTCAATGTTTCCCCCCTCGGGCAACATGGTAACCGTTGAAGCTTACACCCACTGTGACCAACACAGCTCACGTGTGCTCTGATCATGCGTCACAGCCTGCGTGTTTACACATTTGCATATTCATGCATGGGAGCCAGAGTTTGTAAAGTAGTTTGTAAAAAAGGTTTAGTTTTGTCACAGCTTAGAGGCCACTAAGCTTGTTTAGCTTGAGGAAAATTCCAACCTGTAATCTCATGAGAACAACACCATTAAACACTGCTACAGTCACTCTACAAGAGTTTCAAAAAATTTTTCCGCAAGCTTGGAGACGGTGCAGAGCCATGTCGTGTTTGCACAGCACATGCTGTAGCCTCAGTAGTATTTTTAGCAGCCATTGTAAATGAGTGGCTGCATGCACACAAGTTAGTTTGCCTGGCGTTTTGTCTGTCAGTCGTCCACGACTGTTAACGATCGAAGAGTAGCCTGGCAAAGCAACAAAGTAAGTGTGGAACGCTTTGAGCTGAAGTGAGTTTCCAGCAGTGGCATGATAAAGAAAGCAGAGAGTCTCTTTTTTTTTCTGAGCTCAAGCCTGCCTCTCACTCTAGGGCTAAAAGTTTCCATTGTGAGAGAGACACACGTGAGTGTGGCGGGGTGGGGGCAGGGGATTGGTGAACTTTCACAAGGCTCCAACAGAAATTCTAATGACTGAATGTTAGTTCTCTCTCTCTCTCTCTCGTGCACATTTAACGCCGATCTCGCTCATACAGACAAAAACAGACTCAATAGTAAAGCTGGAAAAGTTAGATTAATGTTCCGTTTCCTTTCACTCCTCTCACCCATCTCATTCTCTTCATGCCACGCCTCATTGAGGCCTTGTGGAAAATTACTGCTACAATGAGCTGACAGAGACCATCTGAGGAAATCCCCAAGACATTACATTGTGTTACATCGACTATGAGCAGGGACCATTATCTCTGGGTCTGACAAAGAACAGCTCGCATGATATAGAGTGCAGCTCCTGTCAGGAAATGTCCTGTCCTTTTATACACACTGCCTAATATATATATAATTTCTCAAGTTGATTCATTATCTTTGTATCATTGCATTCCCCTTTATTTTGTTGTATTTTATCAAACTAAACAATATCTGTCTTTCAGGTCTGTCACACACCCCACGCTCCGAGAAATTTGAAATCGCTTTCAAATTGTCTGATGAGAAATCATATGCAAAGTACGTCGAGAGTGTGGAGAACTTCCTTAAACAGTACAGCAGGGACAACCAGTCTAATCCGGAGGAATTTGAAGACTGTGGAGGCAAGTATAAGCCAATCACCATTCAGGGATTGTCATACACTCTGGCTGATCCCTGATGGATATGTAACAATCATCAAATCAAGATTTCTCACTGATGTGCATTTAGATCCAATAACTAACTGAAGAAAGTGCATACCTCCGCCAAGGCCAACCCTTACGAAACCACCTTTTTAAATTCACAAGATTCAGAATTTTATTTGGATCCTCACCAAATTGAACACACTCATAAATATCAGTTACCTTAATGCTATTTTTTGTCTTGATCAAGATTCATGAATTATTCTCCTAAAAAAAATCAACAAACATATTGAAAAACTCCTCATCCAAAATCCTGGATATCCCCCCTAATCCGGATTTGGTTCTTCCTTGGGTAAAGTCACATGGCTTCATAAAATGTCACGGAAATTGGTTGAGTAGTTTCTGCATAATACTGCTAACAAGACGATGAAAACATAACTTTAGTGGAGGTATTATGTTCTCCTAAGAAACAGTGATATCTCTAAATAAGTCATCCTAATATTTATCGAATACAAGTAGGTTTTCGAAAAAGATCTAATAAATTTACAAAATCTGCAGAAGTTCCTCGGACGTACATGGACCGCGGGGCTCTGGAGGCTGATCGCAACCAGAAGAAATCCTGTCGCTTCCACAGGACCTTGCTCGACGCCTGCTCAGGGGAATACGATAAGTCTTTTGGCTTCGCGGATGGAAGGCCCTGCCTTATTGTCAAGCTCAACAGGATTGTCATGTTCAGACCAAAAGTAGGTATACACTTCCAACACAACAGCTCTGTGGGTCTAACAGACATTCTTTAAACACAGAGTTTAAAACCACTCACCAACCTGATGACATATCTGTTGGGATCAACAAATGAACCAATCATTGTTCACACCGCACACATCCTGGGTGTTTAATAATGAAAAAGGCATTTCTAGATGTCTTTGAAAACGTTAATGTAGTATAACAGTAATTTTCAAAGTACATCGTTGCTTATGGAGACACTGAAGGTTTTTCTGAACATGTATCATTTCTTTAAAGGGACATGGCACTGAGTATAATATAAAAGTATTTTCCAAATTCACATTTTGTGTCTCCAGAGGAAGCGTTTCTGATTAATTACCTCAAGTTCTGTTATTAGAGTCAGAATTTGTTGGTTCTTAAAGACCACAATTTTGAATAAAAACATTTTATTAAGAATTCACTGAGCTGACCATACATCCATAGCTCGCCTGTGGGTCAAATCTGGAGAAGTGTCTAAGGAGTTTAACCAGAGTTTTCCTTTCACACAACGAAGTGTGAGGTTCTCTGCACAGACACGTTCACAACAGCAACTAATCCTCTGTATTATTCAGGTGAGAGTTGGAGGCTTATTAACTCCGCTGCGGAGATCACATGATTTTTCTTGACCACTTTGCAGCTCTTATCAACCCAATCTGCCTAGAAATCTTCGTTGGTGTCTTCTTTGTGTATGAAACCTCTTTTGTCCCCGGGAGATATCCGTTTTCTTTTTCAGTTTTTTAGGGGATTTTGTTTAATGAAAATATTATATTATATAAGCTAAAACATACACATTCAACTCATTTTATAGGAGCTGTTTGTGTCTTGTCTTTTTAACGCTGCAACAAAAAAAGTTGTTAATTGGGGCTGTTTATCTGATCACTTCCCTTGTCCAATTAATGATGGGGAAGAATCTGTTGAACAAAAAAAGTCAATATGAGCTTTCTGTAGCATCAATGTTTTTTACTCTGACACGGTTACCGAGGCACAAAAAGAGTTCGCCATTAAAATAGTGGCGAACTCTTCTGTAAGGACAAACTTTGGGATTAGAAATCAGTAATGCCTCAAATTGTATTTTATCCTAAATAATTAATGAGTATGATCCATTGCAGCAAAGTAACTATGCTGCATTCAAGGTGGCAACATATTTTCTGAAGCCTTGTTTTCCACTGGTCATTAAATCCTCTAACAGAGTTTTTTTACAAAGGGAATTCACTCCCTGGTAAAGTCACTCTAGAGTAGAAAAAAAGTTTCTTTAGCTTTGGTTCCACTCGGCAGTGACGGGAATGCGACCACCGTGTGAACGCGCTAATTTGGTGAGGCAGCGAGATGAGAGAGCACCTCTGTTCTCCTTGCGTTTGTGACGTTGAAAATTAAACACTGGCGGGAAAAAGGGGTATATGTTGCATTATAGTTGCAAGATTTAAAACCACTCCTACCAGCGTTGTGTTCTGCTAACCACCTACTCAGGATGTAGCTCAAATACTCTCTCTCTTTTAGGTTCCCAATAACCATACGTCACTCCCAGCGGCTCTGCAGGGCAAAGAAATGCCCAACCTGATCCCCATTCACTGCAAGAATAAGGTAGGTTTGATGCGACATCAACCTATTGAATTATCTGGCACTTTAAAAAAACTTTGATTTAATATCCAACTATCAAATTTGTAGAGAGAAGAGGATGCAGACAAGTTTGGAGAGATCAACTACTTTGGCATGGGTAAAGGCTTTCCTCTCCAGTACTACCCGTACTACGGCAAACTGCTTCAGCCCAAGTACCTGCAGCCTCTGGTGGCCATCCAGTTTACCAACATCACTCGGGACCACGAGCTCCGCATCGAGTGCAGAGTTTATGGAGAGAACATTGACTACAGCGAGAAGGACCGCTACCAAGGACGTTTCGATGTTAAGATCACAATCAGCTCGTGACCTCAGCCGTGACGAGCACTCTCATTTTAAAAAACAAAAATAAAATGTAGAGAGAATTAAAGAGTTCAGATATACACCACTAGTCTTTGAACATTCATAATATACAGGACCTACACTTAATCTGTGTGCTTTACACTAGCTTTTCTGTGTGTTTGTCGAGGGTTAGAATGTAAAATACAAAAAGTAGCAATAGCAAATATTTATTCTACTGTAAATGAAAATATTCCTTGAGCCATGGGATGTGTTCATCTATTACTGTAAAACCGCGATTCCACTACTGACGTGTAGCGAGCTGTGTTTCTGTCCCCAGAGTATTTCATCCTGATGTGGTTGCTATATATTTTTGGAGTGTCCAGTGCTGTAGTCTTGTCCTGTTGTAATCTCTTTCGTCTTATGTCAGCTTTAGTGGTCCAAGGTGTGTGCGTGTGCGCGCTCGTGTCTGTGTGCAGGTGTGTTAGTTTATGTGAGCGGGTGGAGTGTGTGTTAATGTGCTCTGTTAACTGAATTACTAGCATGGTACTCTGAACCTTTAAGGCCCATGTAAGAGTAAATGACTGCGCTCCATGGAATCTTTTTGTTGTTGTTTTTGGTGTGTGTTTGCCTTTCTTTATCCAAGTTGTTCATGTTGGCAGTGGAGGGATACACATGTACAACTTTTCTTTGCCGTTCACTTTAGCTGTAGGATTTGGTTTGATGACATTTCTGTTAGATACTCTTGCATCTGTTCATTCTTAATTCTTAGTGTAGAGCTTTGTGGGTCCAGCCTAGAAGACTGTCACCTCCATGGAAACCGTGGCAACTCAGTGCTTTGAAATCGGTCTTGCTGGCAACATCACGTGACGTGATGCAACTTACTATTGAATGTTTTAGCCATTTTCATGGTGGAAGAATTTTATATTTATGCAGTTGTACATTTTTTTTTCAAAGTGTAATGTATGAATCCAATACCAAAGTCGCTGGTCAAAAGGTTAGAGAATATCAGAGGCAATGCAGTATCCCGTGTAATAAGATGTGTAGTTGGTGTGAAAATACTTAATTCAGTGTTGAAGATCAAAACACTTGTCAGGAGTCTGCTCTTGTCACTATTTAATCTGCATAAGGCTGAAACAATAAACAGACAACTCTCAAGTCCTTGTGTTTGAAGTGAGTCTGTTTTCTCTTCTTCTCATCCGTCCAATATCTTGAAGAAATACTGCACCTAGAAAAAGAAAAAACAGTTCATTTAACATCACGCACTGAATCAAACCCTAACCTCAAAGAATTAGTTTGTCATCCATTGTGCTGCAATTAGTGCAGTCAAGTTTTACAGCGTCATTTCTCCTCTGTACACAAGCCCCTTTCTTGGCCACTATGTCTAAGTCCTGGAAAATGGCAGCTCAGTCTGGCTAATGTGTAACAAGGGAGCATTTGTCCAGGCCACAGATCAGGAGTTCTCCTGAACAATGACGCTCAATGGGTCAGACCCACTCTCTGTTAAACAATGGTTTTGTTTAAAATTCCTCTGCCATTCTTGTTCTCCTCAAAACCAGTGTGATCTAAGGTTGACCCAGCCCACAGAGCGGAGTCATGAGACTCGGCTTCACAGAGTTGAGGGGGTTTCGCAAGGTAGCTACTTATGCATGGACTGAACGACAATGAGGAAACCTATGTGCAGGGGACACCACAGTGGGTGTACTCACTTGTACAGTGTGTATGTGTCAGTGAAATGCCACCCACCTCTAGAACACCGTCCTCGGGGAGGTCTGTGCAGTGGACGCTGTTCTTCACTTTGTCTTTACCATAGAGAGCACGCAGTGTGGCTGGACGGAGGTGCCGCGCAATTTCCTGTTGAATGAAAACATCTGGATTGATTGACTCACTGATGAAACTGACAAATTCACATGTGATAGATTCAACTAAATATCCCAATATCAGGTTGACAAGGCGTTTCGAAATGGAACATCCTGTTCTGTTGCATGTTCCCCACACAGTGATTACTCAGCAGCTGAACATGTGATATGTAGAGGAAAAGACAAAACACTGACACTCAGCAAATATTTTACACTGAATGTATGAAGATAGATTAACATGACCTTCTTGCATTTCAAAATGGATGACAAGCTAACCTATAATACTGCGGGTATTGATAAATGTCCTTTACTACTAGTAAGAATACTATGTGATTAATTACATATTTCATATTAGTTTATAAATATTTATAATGTGATTTTCTCGAGTTGCAGCTTAAAATGGATGTGGGCCTCCACCTTCTTAACAAACCAGACACCATTCCGTACTGTTGAATAGGTTCTCATCACTACACACTAAAAACAAAACTACAGAGTCATGTTTATTTCACAGCTAAGCGCAGATCCGGAGTTCTGCTTTATATTGCTCGTAAACATTCACCACTTTCTCTTCTCATGGGGTGTGGTTCCTTTCAACATGAGACACACCCAAGGTCAAAGCTGGGTTCTGTTGCCCTGTGCTACTTGGTGCCTCCAGGAAATGCGACCCTCCCCCAGGGTCCACCATCAGGGGAGGGACAATGTGAATAATTAATTCACAGAGATGGCTACTAACTCCAAAGGAATGTTGTGATTATGTAACATAGTGCTTGTGTAGTGCCTCATACATAGGGGAAAGCCATGTTTCAAGATAGAAATACAGTTGTTAAACACCACCAAAAGAAAATAATCTGATGGGGGCTTGTGGCAGCAGAATTTTTCCCATGACGAGCTCTTATTCTCTTGTGGTTTATGAGAGCGGACACAAAAGATAGGAATAAGGTTCAAGGTCATAAATCCACTGAGCCTTCTTCTCAAAGCCTTATTGTCTTTTAAAACGAAAACCCTTGTGGAAAACATTCTCCTGGTTTAAATAACTGTACCACACAACAAGGAAGTGACAATTACACAAAGGATCATGTGAACTGAGGAAGGATCATGGGAACTATGGATCGCCGGGATCAATTGGGTTCTATTTTAAGTGTGGGAAAAAAAACTTTCATCTTCCATCCATAATTTATATTGCTTATCCTGTAAGAGTCACAGGGTGGATGGCTGGAGCCAATCCCAGGGGCCAACATTGTAGACACACAACCATTAAGGCTCACATTCACATCTACGATCAATCACCCCTTACCCCTCCATGGGTTTGGACTGTTGGAGGAAGCAACCCGGAGAAAACCCACACAGATGATGGCGAGCGTGCATCAGGTTTGTGAGACGACAATGCTAACCACTACATAACAACTAAATATTTGTTATGTTATATTACAAAGGCCAATTAAACACAGCCTCACAGAGCAGAAACTGGAGAGCGGCCAAACAATTTGTCCTAACATATCTACACATTGGATGGTATATGATTTGGTATAATAGTAATTATCGCTGAGTTTGTGTGATTAAGTAAGACAGTGAGCAAGAGTTGACCACAGCAGGACTCTCTAAAATGGTGGTTCAGCTGTTTAACCATGGTGTTTTTTGTCCTGTCTTTATTCAAGGCTTTCAGTTTGAGAGCCGGACTTATTGATTTCACTCGCACTCACATATACTGTGCTTGGATCTCCTGTGCTCCAGCTCCAGCTCTTCTCTCCAGGCTCACGCGGCTTCTGTGCACATTTGGACATTTCAAAATCTGAACGTGAAAGCAGTCCTGCTCTCAAACTGAAAGACCACGCTCTTGAATCAAGAGAGGGAAGGAAAAAAAACACGACACGTTCTCATAATACGGATACAGGTCTGTTCAGACTCAGTTTGTGTCTGACAAAGCTAAACACAACATCCTGTGCAGAAATATCAGCAAAATGTTTCCAGGCAGCAGCATGTCCTTTACATGTCCCCTGCCACGTGAGACTGAGGCCGAACACAGCAGGGGGATATTAGAGGGAGAGCTACCTAGATAAAAGAACTTTCGGAGCAACATTCGGTGTAATTGAATCAGTTTCCCCATGAGTGACCTGCTGTCAGAGTTTAATTTGATTTTAATGAGTCCCATAGGGTGCTACACTGATGTCCATGTAACAGACTGGCTTTTGTGGCCAGTGATGTCTAGAAGAAAAGTCTCTTGTCCGGTCCTGTCAGTGTGAGGGAGACACTGAAGCCTAGAACTGTGCCTTTTCTACTGGGAAGCACCTGTGGGAGGTTTCTGTTTGATGTGATATGTAAAAAACCAAGCACTTCTTCATCAAATGATTCCCCTCCCCCTGGTCCAGGTACTTATACACATACATAGCAACTCCCCCTCCGTACATACTGGTAAAAGAGAACCGCTGCTGGAGAAATTTTAAATACTTTTGGTTTCCTCCATAATGTAACCAAACAAAGTTTGAACGCCCCATACTTCACAGAAGAAATACCAAGGCAAGCCAACAGTGGTATCACGGAGATCTCAACGACCTACTTACACATAAAATGAAAGTGAATGTTGTAAAAATGCTTCATAGAGCAATATAACTGATAACTCTTCCTACAAAGAAAGTAATAAAACATCCTTTTTACTTGCGCTTTTATGACCATTATATTGTTCTTATTCATTTATTACTACCACTACTACAACTGTTAGCACATTGCCACCTCCGCACACCTGTCTTCCTCTCAGTGACTAACTGGATAAAGAACCACAGCCTGTTTTGTTTTATGTATACAACATGATGTGAATACAAAAGCCTACTTATGAATCAGATCTTAAATCACAGTGGAAACTATTTCTACCTGCTTGACAGTAGTTATAGTTTCTCCTAATCAGCATCATATTGTTGGTTTGATCAGAATAAGTCTACTTGCATTTCTACTCAGATGTATTTTTGAGACCAAAGCACTAAATTTAGCACAGGAGCCACCGGGTTCCACAAGAGCATTACGCAGATGGATCAAAAATCAATGAGTAAACCTATTTAATGTTGGCCTCATATAACAGGACATTTAGGGCCTACTTGATCATCTACCTCTGTGAGACAGGGAGGCAACACAACATGTTGTGAACACTGCTAATAGAGATGTTTATGTTCGATTAAGTGGCTCATTAAACAATGTGTGTAGAAAAATCAAACCTTATGGCCAGGACTGTCTAACAGAGGACTGCTGTGTCAGTCCACTCTGATATCATGACACATCACAAGACACAATACACTTGGATCCATTATTGAAAGACGTGTGGCCCCTGTGCTGAATAATTCTTATGACAAAAATGTTGATTGCCTCTGCTCCCTCCTTTACATAAACACAGTCATTTAAATAGTCCACCACCGAGACTAACATGATGAAGTGTTTGAGGTCACTTCATCCAAACGCCCAGCTGCACAGTCATATGTTTCTTCACACACGACCTGTGCTATTTATGGATTGGTGCCTAGTCAACTGGAATGGATTAATATCCTGTTCTCATCACAAAAAGCAAACACTAGAGCAGACATAGACATTCTGACCTCTTCATACAGACTGAGGTTACACTGATTGTCCAGTCCAATCTGTCCACATGATAATGACGTCTGGAGTGTCGGCACACACACCGTGTTTAAAAAGACAAACAGTCTGTACTTTGGTCAGAACAATGTAACATGGCGTCACATGTGCCCTGCTGGTGACCTCATCAGCTCGCCTCTCACACACTGATCTAGTTTGTGACTCTTACTTGGAGTTCTCAGGGCTGCTGTGACTTTCCGCTTATCTCTGGGATCAAATGACTGAGCTCCGCTGAAGAGCAGGAGTGTGAATGTTTAGGTTATTTGTAAGATAATACTGAGGTGAATCTGAGGTCGTGGCAGGATCGACCTCGCAGTTAGTCACTCAGTCAGGTCTGAAGCAATCAAAGAGGTCAAGAGGAGGGAGAGAGAGGGCGGAATACAAAGTGGAGCAGCTGAAGGAGGGCAAATTACACAAATTTAAACATTAATTTATAGTTAGAATAATATTTTTGTAATAATTGGTTTTAATAACCCACTGAATTTAAATTTAAATATAATTTGTGGGTGCATCACTGTGATTATTTAAATGTTGCTATCAATAATAAATGACAAAGCCATTTATAACACAGGGTTGGTAATCATGGAAAAACTAGCGGGGGCAGGCTACAGTGAGAAAAGGCAACAGATACATCCCACCCCTTCCCATTGGTCCTCTGGTCTAAGCCACGCCCATAAGAACGCTCGCTGCCTGACAACTGTCAGAAGACATATTTTCTTTTTTTTTCCGCACACAAATGTATTTATTGGGGGCTATGAGGACGTGAGGAGGATTTCAACAAATAAGATAAAAAAAATCAGAAACAACTCAGCAACCCTACCCTATATCTAAAACATGCAATGATCAAACTCTACACACGCGGGTCTTTACAGTGCAAACCAGGGCCAGGTCTCAGGGGGGGCTTACGAAACAGAGGGCAGTAGCAGTGACTTTATTATTTTGGCGTCAATGAGGTGTAGGGTCATGTGACCTAGAAATCATTAGCTAATTAACAAATCCCCTTCCTGCTCAGCAGCTTCAATGTCAGTTACATTTGGGCTGTGGTCTGCACGGCTGATTGGTTAAGCAGAGAATTTTTATAAACAATGTGAACAAATACAAAAATAATCACAAACAGAAGGGAAAGCCGAGTCACAGACAAACACTGAACACGTAGGGGAACTGTGCAGGTGGGTGCAGTCCCTCATTTTTTGTGTAAGCACACAATGATTAAAGCCAAAGCCTCTTATCATTAGATTTCACATCACGCACCGGCACAGCCCTGCAGCACTGGTTCCACAGCACCCAGGAACATGCATGAATGTGTGTTTTCACGCACACAAGCACACACTGGCACCAACACACACACACAGTCTATTTCACGAGCCAACTCTTATCTAATAGCATAAGCCACAAAATGTTTACAGCGTACAATACGACAGGGCTAACAAAAACTTCCAGTTCCTCTCGTCTGATTCACCATTTTTTAAATGAATGAGCTGGAAATCAAATACTGTGATCAGCTCAAATTCAGGAATGTGGGGCTCCTACTGGTGTGTGTTTTTTTTCCACTGCAGATTTATCCCAGATTACATAAAGTCTGAACATGTTTCCAGGCTTATGTACAAGACAGAAGGAATATATTGTCTGCTCTGGCTTGACTCACATTCACAAATAAAAAACAAGGATCGGTACAAGCCTTAAAACAGGACAATAAAAGACTAACACTGCTGAAACTTTGATTAAGGTTAACTAAAGAAATGTGCTCAGTAGAAGAAATGACTTGACGATATAACCTCTGAGGACTGACTAAACGTAAGAAACATGAGAACCTTCACTTGTCAGACAAGGATCTAGTTTAGAACAGACTAGTGAGGCAATAAGAGACCATTTTGAATATGTTTTGACTCACTGGATCAGCAGGTCCACAGAACTCCCTGAATGTCTGCGGTGCGTCGGTGCCATGGATCTCCAGGACCATGCAGGGTCCAGTACATAGCTGGGTCACCATACTCTGCAGGTGGAGGTGGGAATACAGTCAATACTGTGATTATGTGACATTTTATTTAAAATAAAGAATTACACTTATGATGATAAAAAGCTTCATGAGCCTACTGACAACATCTGCCACACTTTTAGTGACTGTTTAAGATCCTGACAAAAGAAGAGGTGTTTGTATTTGCATTACTATCAGAAGTAGCCATATTCAGATCCACGATGCAGGTAGCTGCCATGATTGCACAACAACGTAGTGCTTATACTCACAAGATACTCTGTCACAACACCTTTGTATATTTCATAGAATTCTTCTGCATTGGCTCGGTCCACATTGAACTGTCAGGATATAAAAAGAGTAGAGGAGGCAGTGTCATTTTCTTCATCAAGCGAGAAGTCGATGTGTTTTGAAATATAAGAACAGTCCAATTATCGTACTCTCTTGTAGTTTCCATAATGAAATTAACTACATCAAGGATATGAGATTGGATCCTTCGAACAAATCTGCTGCATCAATCAAAGCACTAATTCTAATCCCATTACATTATCCCTAAGTGCTACAGGGATTGATATATTTTTGTGCTGCCGACCAGAATGTGCATCACATCTGATGTGACAAAACGAATGGACTGTGAGAGGTCACCGTTGGCAGCAGTGACGCTGACATCCATTATGAGGTCAGGCTGGGTCAGAGCAAATCAATACAGGACACAAACACATTACATGAGTAAAGCTGATATATATGTGGGCGTATGAGCAAACTAATTAACTCTAGAGCAGATTTACATGAACAAAATTAAGGGGTGTATGGCAGATCAAAGCACAAAGACATGAAATATTGAATTAAAGTTAAACTTTTACCATCTGAAGAGCTGAGATTTCAAATCCAGCCGCAGATATGGAATTGAGGATCTTCCCCGTCAAACCTGTGAACATGTCAGAGCTGTTGATGTCTGTGAGCTTTAATGGGCTTTTCTACAAGTTAACACATAAACTGACAAATAAACAGTTTAGTGCTGCAATAAACTCTTCAGTGTGATATTTAATCAAGGCTGTGGAGCAGCAGTCACAGTTCCCATTACACAATCAAACATGGTTCTTACTCTTATTTAATCACTTAAGTGGTAATTATTGAATGTGCTGCTTAAGAAGTGATTACAATGCAGTATTATCATAGAGTGCAACATCCCATCTCAGTGTTTCCTTTAGAAAACAGACGTCCCGTCTCTCAGAGGAGACATTATTTTTTTCCAGTCAGTCAACACATTACAGATAGGGAGTTTTATCTCTTGTCACTGTGGCCATGCATCAATGTAAAAAATTGGTGGAGCTGCAGGGACAAAGGTGCAGCAGTGACAGTGAAGGTCAGACTGCTGCAGACACACACACACGCACACACACAGTCTAATTGAAAGTGGGTGCTAGTCTCATAATCTCAGCCAGACATTGTGATAACAAGGGGCCTATGTACTTGTCAGGCAGGACACCGATTGTCTACACTTTCCACTCTTTCTGGAGGCGGCTGTTGTGTAATCGTGACTTTCCGTTTGGACCAGGTGCCGCACCAGCATTGATGAGCCTCTCTTATTTGAGCAATGGTTCAGTCACAGCTCGGTTGCATGTGTTGGAGGCAAGTAACCGCCCCCTGAGTCCTCTGTGCCCTCCCCAGGCAGCAACCTGCAGAGGAGAGGCACACACTCAACGCAGCTCCCAAAAGCAGCTGGTGCTGTTGCTAGGAGATCCTATTCTGGGTGCCTGGCAACAGAAGCTTCTCTATTCCAGTCATGTCTGATTGCATTTTCAGACACAACTTCCTTTGTCAGCACCGTGATTGGGTGCGCCCTGCACACGTAGCCATGGCGTACATTAGCCTCTTAAGTGATCTTTAGGGAAATCAGAGCAAGATTTCTGATTGGGCTGGTCTCAGAACAGATTTAAGATCCCAGTTTGGGCTGCGCTCGACCAACCACCCACACTGAGTTACTATTTTGGGATTAGACCACAAGTGTCAGCACACATCAGGAGGTAAACAGTGTGGTCGAATTAAAATATAGAAAATACTGTAATCTGAGCTATTTATGACCTTTCAACGACGCAACTCAAAAACAAAATAATTAAGTCCTCGCTTCACCTTTTTACGTGAACCAACAAAACTTTAAAACAATAGAAAATAAGAGGCGCTTTGAATATACTTCATATGCTGACACAAATCCTAATTATATACCATGGCGCATGTCTACTCTATGTTTTGGAGAAATGTATTATTGCAGGTGTTTTCTGGTTCAGTTGCTCCAGCAGAATAAAACGTGCCTTTACTTGTGTGTTTGTTTTTTAACCGTTCCTTTCCAAAAGAGCTTTCTCACACGAGACATTTTGACTTGTCAAAACAGGAAAAGCACAGGTGTAACTCCGGTAATAGCCCCAATCGTGGCACCATTCCATATAGGTGTGGTAGAAAGTCCTTTTCAACAAGCAGTGTGCACAGGATCAGGGTACTAGACCACCTTATATACACATGACGAGAAGTTAAAGATTGCACAACATTAAATGGCCCATTCACATGAATACTAATATCAAGTCGATTCTGCCAAGTCCTTTTTATTAATGTATTCCCTTTCAGATCTCACTGATTAATATACAGCTCAAGCTAGGACAAAAGTCTCCTTATTAAAATGCCTTCTCAGCTCAGAATGTTCAACTTATATTTTGTCATGTTTAAAAAAGAGAAAAACAAAGCACAAGAACATGAAAGGAGACTAAATAAAAATCCAATCCTATATCAAAGAAATTACTGCCAAGGAGAAACACTCCAGGATAGGACCCTAGATCAGATTGTTGTAAATGGGAGCAGGCTGACCCTCTTGACTTTAATGAACTGTGTCTGGTCTCAAACTGTATGTCATGAAACCAGTCCAGCCAATCACTCTTTGTGTGCATACTTCAGCTCTATACATGGACTTTCACATTTCACAGGTCACAGCTCCAGTGGCATGCTCCATGAACACGGATCAGTGCAGGAATTTGGAAAACTCCAAAGTGAAATTTGGTAACCATGTAGTGCCTCTGTGTGACACAAACCCACTAATAGCCACAGGTAGAAGAGCTTATACAAGTCAGTGAAATTCTTTTCTTTTTATACAACATCTGAAACTGGGTTTATTATGGATTTTTATACAGCTGACCTTTGTGAAATAAGAAGTAGATGTATAGGCATAAATAAATACTGCTAGTTTTTAGCTGTAGTATTATGGATAATGAAAATATTTTTACATCACTGTAAATATATGTGCTCCTTACCTTCTGATATGGCATGAGGTTTGATGATGCAGCATGTGCAGTCTGTACAGAGGGCTGTGTTAGAGGGACCATGGCCAATTGTGGATGGGAAAAAAAATTCAAGCTCCTAATAAAAAGAACAAACAGAATAAATGTAGGTGAAAATATCTAACAGTGTGGAGCATGGGAGACACGGGCACCTATTGAACATGAACATGTACTTTCGCTGCTGCAGCAAGTGAGTCGGAGCCGTGTCCAAGGCTTTTGACGCCATCTGTTCCAAACTGGGCACGGGCACTCTGCGGTGCCTCCCTCCGTGCCACAGCCGAGTCTGTGGGTCCCACGAGCTTCCTCCAGGTAGACATGGCCTCATCACCCATCAGCTCCATGGCAACTACAGGCCCCGAGGTCGCAAACTGCACAAGGTTACTGCAAAACGAATTTTTCATTTAAAATGGCATATTTCCAGGCAGTAGGCCAGCTGCATTAAATGTGTCACATTGTCACCACAATATCATCAGCATTATCTTCACGGGCTCAGTTAATGATACTGGCCGGCATTAGAAAATCTTCTATTGCTGTTTGCACTAGCTCAGAATTGGAAAATCATTAACAAGGGCACTCACTTGAAGATAGGCTTTGACTGATGTTCCACATAAAACTCTGCCGCTTCTTTCCTGTCATTCAAGAAAACCATATACCAGGGAGTTAATAAGAGTTAATAAGTGACCAAATTATCTCAAGTAGTCAGTAAAACTCTGTTCGACAAACTAATGACAAAGACATTAACAAAGGTCAATAGTATTTATGAGTGCAATTGGTTTAGACTTTCTTAATAATAAATAAACAAGATGGATCTGAGGTGACGGTGCTTAAATAAAATGTTTTTTTCTTTACCACCACTCAGGACTTTGAGGTCATGTCCTCAGATCTCTGAGGTGAATTATGGGAGTTTTAGCAACCTGCTGAGAGTTTACATAGTAAACCCTTTATTTCAAACGTGTGTGGATTCTACCTTTCTCGAAAGAGACTCTGTAAACTGATACTAATTCTAGACAACATTCTGAGAAATAAGTTGATTATCTCAGGTTTATAAGAAGTTAGTGATTTCAGAGGAATACCTGCGAAAGAACTGCAAAGAAAAATGTACAAACCTCAAAATTGCTAAGATATTAGATATGGACCAGAATTCAGATCCTGTAAAATATCAGAATCTAGTGACACTACTTCAGGCAAATATTCTTCCTTCATGACAATAGTCAAGGAATATGGCAATATATACTTAAGGTAAAAAGTCATCATTCTATCAATTCACGTTTTAAAGATATTTACTGGTTCAACAAAGCAATTACACCACCAGTTAGAAATTAATTAAATGCTACTATGACAGGCCCTTGCAAAGCCATATGTTCCTAATGAGTGTGAGACAGTCCATCTGTTTATGTGAGAATACTGGCACCACACAGCCTATCTGCCTCTGTGACAAGAGTTTGTCTGATACTTCACTTGTAGTATCATTAGACTCTGCCCAGCGGGACTTTGCCCTTACCATGTGAGCTTTGTCATCTTGGCTTTGGTCACAATCAGGTTGGAAGAATATATAATTTCAATGACATCGCCGATCTTTGTAGCTACGTCTGGCTTTATCAAAGCAAGAGTCCTAGAGAAACAGGGAGAGAAGGAAAAATACGCCACATAAGGAGATTAATAAACAAAACAGGTTGCTTTGGTATTGTAGTCGAAAGGTAAGTATTGTAGAAGCAGCACTTTTAAAGAGTTATCGTTAAAGAATATTGTTTACTTTGCAGTTGGTCACAAAATAAATATATTTTACCATGCATCACTGACCAAACTGTTTCTAAGAATGTGAAGAGACCTTACATCAAACTATAATAGTAAAGATGAATAACAGCATTTTCGCAAAATATGTTGCAGCCAATCAAAAAAATGAAATTGATTTCCCACCTCTCACCATTCTGGCATAGTACACTTAACAAAGCATGTTAATAATGGTCGAAGAAATATTATGAGCCACACTTGAAAGGTATCATTTCAAGTGGCATGTAACTGGAGGATATTTGGATAACGTGGACTTATCACATAAAATAAACAATCATACCTTTCTTTTTTGCTGCCAAGTTTGTTTGCTGTGTACAGATCCCCATAGTCAGTCAGATTAAGCTGTCGTGACAAAACGTTTACTCGATTCCCAACAAACAGGTCCTCTTGATGGAGGTCGTCGTATATGGTCCTTCTCAAAAATACTCGCTGGTTCTTTACATCAAACTACAAAAAAACAAAATCATTGTTGGTACTTCAAAATTCTGCATTAAACATGACATCTTGTAAATCTAAAATCTGGCCTCATGCTGTCAGATGTCATTATTTTAATTTTCTGGTGAACTTCCTCTATAAGTAACAAACGTATTGTTGAATGCAGTAGTAACTATTTACCATTTCCACTGAGCCATCTTTGGGGTAGTAGAACAGTTGGTAAAGCCGCAGGAGAGCAGCAACAGGGTCATACCACTCCACATTAAAAGCAAAGCGTTCCTCCTAGTACAGTTAAAGACAAGATCAAAATCAGATTAATGAAGGGCACAAAATATCTAATACACAGGTTTAATAAGGCATAAAGTAAGAAAAACAGTAGTCTCTGACTCACTAACAAATATGATTAAGATGTTTATAAATTTAGACCTCAGCCCCAGAAAGAAATTAAATCTTTTTTCACAATAATCTTAAATGAGAACAAGAAAAACACTGATTTGTGTGAGTCAACCATTTGAAATTGAAGTCTTAATCCTGTCAGAGTAAACAGCTCCATGTTTTTTTGTGGACTTACTCATCCTTTAAGTTTGTAATACAGCCACGTCAGTAATGTTTGGGAAGTTTAATTCCATTACTTTAACTCACAAATGCTTTACATTGCTGTGAATTATTTTTGAATGTATTTTTTCGGCATTTCATGTTTTTTAACGTGTCTTTTAGCCTCCTTATCAGTCATCACCTCTGAAATGTATTTCAGATAATTGAAACTAGTTGGTAAAGGACAGTGAAGACCATGTTACTTTTAGAAAATACTGAACTAGACTTTTCAATCTAACAATCGACTTTAAGTCCACAGAGCAGTGACTAAACTTTCATAGAACTAAACGTACAACTGATTGAATTGTGTTAGATTACCTAAGAAATGTAATGCAAGTTGATTTATAGCACACAAAAACACCAGTATGTTCTTTAAAGGGCTAAGTTTAGTCACGTAGCAGACTAAGGTAGGATGTATTTATTTACAGTAGCATGTCTACGTTCACACAAACTCAAGGTTAAAGTTTGTATTTTTAAATCGGCCTAATTCAAATCAAAGAAATGCTATCGAATGACATTTGTTTGGTGACCGTTAACAATTAATAGTGATTAAGGAATTATCTGATATAAACACTTGTGTGATGACAGATCTGACATGATTTGAATTATATGTCAATAACCATTCGGAATTGTTAGCACTGTCAGAGCGGCCTGTGTTTGGTTCACAGCACAATCTGTACAGACAGTCATCATGGGAGCTCTAGTTTCCTGCCACAGTCCAAAGTCACGCAAGTCAGGTGAACAGTTGACTTCATCCTGACCCTCGTGTGTGTAGGTTCGTGTCTGTGAAGGACAATGAGTGTCCACAGTGCTTCCTTGTACTCTGCCCATTGTTCACTTGGAAAAGCTCCAGTCCCTTTGACCTCGACCCCGCAGATAAAATAAACAGTGCCTCTCTCCTGCTCTACAAACACAGGGGTGATGTAAACTCTCAGTATTTAGGTAATAAAGGGTGAAGTTATCTTATGGAAATAACTGTCCAAGAATGAGATGTTGAGTCTAGCACACACAGATCTACAATCTATTGGAGATATGTTATGTTTTATCCTGTTCAGTTTATCCAATATTACAGGAAAGACTGAATTAATGCACACTGAAACACTGCCTTGGCATCAGTGTCTAGCCAAAGGGCACTTCAGCAGAACAGGCGCTCTCTATGATTGTGTTTCTTCTTTCACTGAATCAGCCACATGTTTTATTTTTGTCTATAAGTTCTAATAACTATTAGTGTTTGCCTGCAAGCTAGCTAACTGAAACAGTTTGGCTCTGTACAGTGAAAACCATGGCCAGCCTGACCAACATGCTAATATTGATAATCCATCCAGCTAGCCTAGAGTAGTGATTACTTATAAGCTACAAACTAATAACATTAGCGTATCTGCTACGTTATCCTGTGGTTGATATGCTAACATTAGCAAACAAGCTTCCGTATAAGCACACTGCTGTTTCTATCGCTGTATCGTGTAGTTCACAAAGTATGTTCATACGATAATAGACGAACAGTGATTGTTAAACTTACCATTTTCAGAAACTAGCGACTAGTACACCACAATCTGTTGTCACGTTGCTAACGTTACCAGGAAGGCAAGCTCAAATCGTGGCAGCGGCAGATTGTAGAGGAACTTCCGGTGTCAACAGAAACTGCCACTGATGTGTAACGGCGGTGTGGTGTCACACTGTCTAAAGGCAGCTTACCTTTGATGCCACACTATTTGGAGGCAGCTGTCACGGTTACAACAAGTGTTTGGGTGACTAAAGCAGATTATTGATCCAGTTTATTATTAATATTAAAAACAACTAAGCTATTCGTGCTCGTTGTATAAGAATCTTTAATTGAAAAATATATAAATCAACTCAGTAAATTACGTTCAGATAAACAGCTGAGCCATTTATAGTGGAATCAATTCAAGGGTTTTACTATTGACACCACCTTGTTTTATCCGGTCTAGGAATAAAGTACAAAAAGTATCTTTATTGGAAGTATATTCATTAAAACTACAAAACACCTCAAATCAAAAGAATATTAGATTACAAAACTGTTGGTTTAATTTGTTTTTATTTCCTTTATCCTCATGTCTTCTATAAATCTTTTCTTGTAAAACGTGTGCTCGTTTGATTTACAGAAATTCAGTCAATGAACATTTCATACAGGTATAAACTGAAAACACTCATTTCATTACAACATTCACTTGAAACACAACACATTATTTTCAGAGAAACATGTTTATATCAAGTTTCTGCGTCGTCTTTCACTTCTTTTTCTTCACAGACGTCTTTCTCCTGAAAAACATAATCGTTCATATATTTAAACGTCAGTTTGAGGGAAACTGTTGCTGCTGATTAGAAATATACAATTCACTGTTTAATATCAGAAAACATGAGGACTTCATGTTCTACTTACCAATTGTACCTGGTGGTTCTAAGGCTGAATTTAAAATGTTCTGAATTTGAAATCCTAATTTAAATTTCATTTTTGAATGATAACAGTAAAGGAGGGTTGTTGCTCCCCATGAGTAGAATGTTCCTAACGATGTGAAAATATATTTTAAATGTTTTATGAATATCCATGTTTTTTAGGGGGTTGATTAGTTTTAACTGAAAATGTCTACAATCATGCATCTGGAATACAAAACGAAGAAGGACAAAGGAGGACGAATGAGGACAAAAGAGGACAAAGGAGGATCCAGGAAAGACATGAGCGAACGAGGAGATGAAGCACCTGGTTTGAATCGTCCTCCCTCTCCTTCCTCCTCCTCTGCTCCATCTCCACCATGCTGTAGAAATCGTTCTCGGCTCTGATGATCAGCTGATCAGGACTCTCCTCTCCCTCCTCCTGACCTCCTTCCTCCTCTTTGCTCTGCTCCGATCGACTCCTCTCCTTCAGACGAATCTCTCTCTGCCGAGCCTCCAGGATCTTTTCTCGCTTTGTCTCGCGCTCAAACATCTGGAAATACAGAAACACAGTGATGCCTGAGATGTTTCAGCTTCACGGTGGAACATCTGGTCCTGCTACAGTAACATCTGTCATTTACAGTAAACTGTCCCGAGCTTCACTCCTGAAGTGAGTGGAGCTGTATTTGAATCTGTAACAGTTTCATCACTTTTTCTCCGAGGCCTCGTCCACATGGGAATTTATCAAAAGATGGTTTTCCTATGTTCTGCATCAAGAAGAGGGAACGGATCTGATGCAATTTTTTCTTCAATATAGTGAAAGACTAACTGTACATTTGAGTGTAGAGCTTTTTTCAAAATCTAAGTTTGTAAGTGCTTTACAAGGGCTGCAAAATAAAACAGACCACAGCAATAAGGAACCACAAATATTAAAAGACGATACATTTTTAAAGATTAAATTCAACAAATTTAAAATTTCAGGTATAATCAGGAAAGGCTGTCTGATAAAAGTTTGTTCCAACAAGGGATTTCATTAATTTAAATTCACTGACTCATCTGACCCTTTAGTTTTTAATCTGGAACACCAGACATCCTCTGCCTGAGGATCTTATTGTACGTGACAGCTCATAAAATAATAAAAGGTCTGGTATGTAGCTGAAAGAAAAGCCATGGAGACCTTAACATTTTTATTCAGCAAAATCTCTCTAAAACATCTGGGAACTAGTGTAAAGATGCTGTTGTAGTTAAGGTGTGATGAAATATGGAAGTATGTCAAATCGATTCCAATTAACTTTTAGCATTACTGTGCTGCTCAAGAGTTAAATTGCTGTCAAACCATACACAAAGGTTCTTTGCATCAGGTTTGATTCTAATCCAATAACAGACCAGCAGGTCGCAGTATTTGTTTGGTTATGTGGTCAGGTCCAATAAAAACAATCTCACGTTTGTCTGCGTTCAGCTGCAGAAAGTTTCTGGACATTCAGCTCTTAATGTAACAGGCAGGTACAGCTGCGTGTCATCAGCATAGAAATGAAATGAAACACCATGCTTGTTTATGATGTGATCCAGGGGGAGCATGAAATTAAACTGGACCCAAAACCGAACCCTGGGGCACACCCCATGTAACCAAAGGTGCACACTTGGACACCAAAGGCCAAAACCTCAGGGTTCTCTCTCCAAATGACAGCACTGACATAGAGTTTCTGAACATCTTCACCCTGGACGCAGTTTTCCTAAAGCTAAGATAAGGGAATTAAACATGTATCTGCAGGTGTTTCAGTGTTTCTCACAGCAGCCAGCAGATTCTTCTCGTTCTTCTGGAGCGTCGACAGTCCAGAGCAGATTTCTAGCAGCGTGGCTTCGCCCTGCTGAGAACCACACGCCACCAAACGCCCGTTATCCTGAATGCAGAGGCTGTTCAGAGCCTTGTCACACACCTACGGATGACCAGGGACAACAAGAGCAACAACAAACGAAAACATTAACAACAAACAACAACATTACCAACAAACAACAATGATATTTACTTTTTATGGGGGAGATAAGAGCACCTTGAGACTGAGTGTGGGGTCGTTTTGTTTGAAAAGGATGTCCCACACGTCCAAGACACCATCCATCTTGACTGTGAAGAAGACAGAGGGTCTGACTGGACTCCAGCAGGCATCTGTCAGGAACGACATCTGATATCTGAGGAAACAAAACTGGATTTTAAAATCTGGTCTAAGTTTGACCGAAACTGAGCAGGAGGCAGAGTGGAGGGTCTGAGTCCTACTTGGTCCACATGATGGATGATTCCTTGATGTCCTCAGACCAGATTCGGGCCGTCCAGTCCCCCACGGTGAGGAAGTTTTTGGGAAAGAAGGGATTCCTCTGCAGGGCGTAGATGGGTCCGTGGTGACCATCGTACGTACAAACAATTTTCTCAGCCGGTGTCTTTGCCTTCCTGTTACAGGAGACGACGATACCCTGCTCTGTCCCCACCATGAACTTAGTGGGCTGCAGAGACATAGGACAGAGTAACAAAGACAGAAACACAGGGTCTGAGATGAAACTGCTAAAACTATTTTAACTAAAAACTAATTTTAATAATACTCCTTTAATGCAACGTTTCATCAATTATGTTCTGAATCTCGTTTTTGAAAGATCTCTGTTTCTTTTAAGTTGTAAGGGCTTTGTCTTTTTTTAAATCTTTTCTTGATGTTGGTAGAACCAAGCAAATATATGTTATCCATTATTGTGTTTCCGTCCGCATTATCTTTCTTTATTTTTGGAATATTTCCATTTACAAAACATTTATTGAATTTGTTTACCATTTTATTTACATCATGTCTGAATTGTTTTTAATTATATTGCATTAATAAGTTATTCCTCTACTTTCTGCTAGAGAATCATATGAGATGACAGCTGCTTTTGATTGTTCTGTGTGATAAATAGATATTGCATCCCTTTGAATCTTTATGTTCTAACAGGATCCCTTCACTTTCTAAATGAGATTTAAAACCATCATATTAATTTACAGCCATCTAGAGCTTATCCCAGTTTACAGTACATTGGTGGATCCTGGGAAGCGGCCCATCTCAGGGCCAACATACAGAGAACAAGTAAACTAACTAAAAACAAACATTCTCTCTTATTTTCTTACCTAACCCTATTCTCTTTCTCCTTGGTCTGTGGGAGAAACTCCACACAGAAGGACTCCGGCCGATTCAGGATTTGAACTAAGAACCTTCTTGCTGTGAAGCAACAGTGCTAAAGGACACAGGTCATGGGGGCTGTGTCACATCTTGAGCTTCATGCTGGGTAGAATAACAGAAACTCACCATGGTGGCTTCAAATTCCAGTGAGATGGCTCCTAAAGCCCGATTTAGGTTCCCCTCCCTGCCAAGGTCCAGAACCAGACGCTCTGTGGGCTCACTCAACTTGCGAACATCCCACCACAGAACCTGACGGATAGAGGAGGAAGTATTTTTTATAGATTAGTTCCCTGGTCCTATTTAGGCATCTTCAGCCTGATATGCTTATTCAAACAATCATGAGTCTACCTGTCCATCCGTGGAGGCAGAAAATGCATCAGTTCCAGTCTTGGACTGCAGCCAGACGACTTTGTAGACCGGGTCCCTGTGACTCTGCTCCACAGAGGAAAACTCCACAGGCTGGCTGCCTCTCCGGGTGTCCCAGTAAGCTAAAACAAACACAGTTGCATCTTTATAAAACTTGTCACAGACAGAAAATCCCCGCCTGTCAGTCTGGACTTGAACGTACCGATCTGCCCATTGAAGCTGCCTCCTACCAGAGTGTGTGAATCTTTGGGATTATAATCCAGACAGATAAGTGGAGATGTCGGCTTGAGTGTCATCTCTGGTCTGTTAGGGTTCTCTGAAACACACAACATCCATCTGTGAACACACTGAAATCTGTGGTGCTTTTGAATTCAGCTGCTTTCTGACCCACCGATGTCCCAGATGTAGGAGTCCAGGCTCATGTCTTTGGAAGTTTTCTGGAACTCGAGGCAGGAGTAGGCAGCTGCCAGCTTTCTGCCGCTGTCTGGATGCCATGACAGACCAGTAATGGTACGTTTCACCTCATTGGGATCTCTGTAGACACAGAGGAGAGGGAGTGCAATGAACAAAACAACCTCAGCGATCAATCGGTCACCGTCTGTACATCGATTTGTTGACAGTTGCACCTAAAAACATTGATGGTCTTGGCGGAGGGTGGCTCCTGAATTTCCTCCTCCTCCTCCTCGTCCTCCAGGTACTCCTGGTAGATGTCCACAGCATTGTTCTGTCTGATGCAGTGCTCCATTACCTGGACCAAACCATAACATTACATGGTGAAATCATACAGTGACATCAAGGCCGTGGACACGTTCCTCTCATCTGCTGACAGCCACTTTACTCACAGTGAAAGTAAATTAGAGCAAAGCAAAAATGACTCAATATCGACTCAGGTGAACTGGGTGGATGTGGACTGAGGTGAATGTGGATTGATGTGGACTTGGGTGGAATGAGATAAAGTGGTTGGATGTGGACTGAAGTGAACTGGATGGATGTGGACTGATGAAGACTGAGGTGGACTGATGTAAAGTGGGTGTATGTGGACTGATTTGGACTGAGATAAAGTGGGTGGATGTGGACTGATGCAGACTGTGGTGGACTGAGGTAAAGTGGATGGATGTGGACTGATGCAGACTGTGGTGGACTGAGGTAATCTTACACTGGCCAGCTGTAGGACGCTGTTGCTGTAGCCCTCATCTTTCTCCACCTTCTTCCTGAAACGGATGGTTTGCTCCATCTCCTCAGGGTTGACATCTTTGGGCCAGCCCCCCTCCACATGGTTAATCCCACAGCTGTTGGACTCAAAGCGCTCCGTGTTCACCTGTAGAAATTGACTATTTAATACAGACGTAATCTGTCACCTGTCATTTCAAGGACATTCATTAATCTCCCCAGGGGGTGACCAGCCATGTCCAGTCACTACTGGTGTGTCCCAGGGCTCTGTCCTGGGGCCCCTTCTGTTTATAATCGGCTTACTTGCTCTCGGCATATATTCTGTAAATTTAACAATAATTTACATTGCTTTGTGGATGACACCCTGCCCTACCTGTCTACAGAACCTACTCCATCCGCCCGCCTACCCCCCTCACTTTCTGATACTCAACAGTGATAAAACCGAGGTTCTCCTTATTGGCACCAAATCCACCTTAACCAATCAGACAGTGTTTCAGACGAGTGTGTCTGTCACACATTGAGTCTCACCTGGTGCTCGGACATGTCGCAGCCCACCTGCTGGGCCTGCTCTCTAGGGGTTTTCAGGATGAACTCCTGACCCAGACCCGGGTCCGGGAGCACGTCCACCAGCAGCTCAGCAGGCCGGTCCGAGAACAGACACTGGCGGCCGAGCTCCCCGCGGAGCTTCGTGTAGACGTGCACGATCTCCATGGAACCTCTGGTACCGTTCTACAGTTCCACTGTTCCACTGTTCCACCGTGACCCGCGGGAATGCTGTGCTCCGTTTCTATAGCAACCGTGGTGCAAAGACGAGGTGCGTTCAGGACCCACTGTAACGCTCCGTTCAAGATTTTGAAATACAAGTCAACTAATGAAAAAGCTTTAATATACATGAAGGATGTATATAAATAACAAACATACAATATCATCTGTACATGTTAGGCTCCGTTAGTAACATTTACATAGAATATAAAGAAAGTAAATGAGTAAAGAACATGTCACATTAGGGAAAAGCCCAACTGGAAGGTGCTATGTTCTTGTTCACGTGGTGTTTCACATGTCAGTGACAGAAGTATAAAGTCACAATGATTCATTCATTCACGAGCTGAATTATATTATGATACAACACTGTTCGTCTTCCGCATGCGTCACAGCATTGTGTAATGCGACATCTAGCGGTGATACGGTACAAGTGTGAAGAGCGGAAACTCCTTAACATTTAAAGTTTCGAGCCGCTGTAAACGCCCCATTTCACCTTCCTCTGTAACCCGGAACAACAACAGTTTACAAAGCGACCTCACGTGTATCTATCCATCTCACTGTACGAAGTTATAATAATAGTTACAACCTAGACAGACGTAGATAGAGCCAGTGTTTCTCTATGGCTTCACGTCTGAGAGCTGACATGGCTGACAATCAACCTCTGATTCTGGATGGAGGACTAGCGACTGAACTGGAAGCACAGGGAATACTTTTACAGGTACAGCTTAATGCTCCATACATTAACACGGGTCTCTAGCCTCCCAGTCAGCAGGCATTTCACATTTAGATATGTATGATGCAGATAGGCTGCACTGCACAGTTTCATGTTTATAACCAACTGTTTTTATGTTATTAGGCCAAAAATATCTCTATTCATTTTATAAATTCAAATGCAGGATTATGCCCTTGTATTTCTGCTGAGATGACCAAGTAAACACTGCTGGAACTAACTGATCGTACTGATATGGCATAGAGCTGTGTTTCAATGGTAAAAGTCAATGTGAAATAGTAGAATGACATTTTTAAAAGAACAATAAGGAAAATTCTCCAAAGTGTAAAAGGCAATACCACAATCTGATGATGAGGCATTAGAAGTAAATGTTAAAAGTAAAACTCCTAAGATCTAAATTAAATCTGTAAATATTGATAGGAAAATGTAGCTGAGCTGTAGAGTAACAGTAAAAGTACTCACTCTGCAGCCAAAATGTCTCGGTCAGTGCTTTATTATTGCAAAATACGGGTTATTAATATTGTTGGTGCAGCAACATGCATGCTGGTTTTTAATGCTTTTTCCTGCAGTACAACTAATATTAGTCTGCAAAGCAACTACAGCTGCTGAAATTTGTTTAATGGAGACAAGATATAAAGTAATACAAATTTGAAATGTCAAGTATGATACTGAGCCACTTATTCTTTACTTAACTTCAGTAATCAAGCAGTTAAGTAAGAGTAGTTACTTTTCTCCTCTCTGAAAGATAAAGGGCTTCATGGTTCCAATGATAAAGGTTCAAAGGTTGTTTATATGTAAGTAGATATGGCTGGGCAATAAACAATATCAGTTCTATTGTAATATTATCTTTATCAGTAGCAATACAACAAAGGTTCAATATATCAATACAATGCTTATGCACAGTGAGGAGGTATAATATATCCTTGATCGACCTCAGATTTGTAAAATATTTAGCTATTTGTCAAGTCTTTGTCATTCTTTGCTCATAAAGAAGAGCTTAAAACATCAACCTTCACTCTAGGGCAAAATTCCGTCTTAAAATTTAAGAGAAGTAAGACATTTGTTTTGATAATATTTGATATCGACTGACTCATTTTTGCCCATATCGCCCTGCACTACAAACTTAATAGTTCTATATCGTCAGTGTTTTAAGATATATACTGATGCTTCTTGTGTGTCTCACACATAGGGAGATCCTTTGTGGAGTGCCAGACTGTTGCACACTAATCCCCAGGCCATAAGAGAGGCTCACTACAGGTGGGTCCACGGGAAATAGTCCTGTAGCAGAGTCAGTAGATTAGAGGTGTATAAATAATAATCAACTGCAGAAACCATGTGTTTTTTATTTCTATTTTACCACAGTTTCCTCTGCAGTGGAGCTGATGTTATCACCACAGCCACATACCAGGCTAGTATCCCAGGGTTCATCACTCACATGGACGTGAGCTCTGAATGTGCCAGAGAGCTGTTGATGTCTGGTGTTCACCTGGCCAAAGAGTCCGTGAAGAGATTTGTCTCTGAGAGCCGTGCAACAGGTACAGACTCAGACACTGGGATATCCTCTGAGCTGAGTGGACCCAGCTCAGAGGATATTCAAATTTGTGCTATTTGAATGTTGTGATTTGTATATTTCTTCAGAGCAAAAATGTCCCCTGGTGGCCGGCTCTGTTGGACCGTATGGGGCTTTTCTGCACAATGGTTCAGAGTACACTGGGGTGTATGCAGAGAAGATGAGTATTGAGGTGAGTGGTTCTTCTCACTGAGCTCATATTGGTTCATTTAAAGTCATTATGGATGCTGTGTGAAGTTGACACGTACAGAACCTGAATGGCAACAACACTAGTGCATATCTCCAGCTGCACATGATTTTCTAGTTCTTATAGTAGAAATAAAAGAAAAGAGAAGTGGTCTGATAACCTACGTAATTTGTTTATCATAAAGCATGGTTAAAGAAAGTGAAACAAAATTCCTGGATCTGTGCTTTAATCCGCATCTGCACCAAATGTGTTACTGGTTTGAAAAATAATACATTTATAAACCTCCTGTAGGTAGTTTAAAGGTGACACAGTAGGTGGATGGCTGAATGGATGGATGATTTTTTTTAGATAATAAACGAAATTAATTAAACCAGCATGCCCTACCAATACTAAACAAAATAATAACATATACAGGAAGTTACCGACATAAATGATGTCAACACAGCATCTGAAGACACATTTCTCTCATATATATCACCACTAAACGTTAGGGGCCATTAGGAACTAGTTAACATCAAAACATAAAGTGAGTGACTGTGCATAATAGACTGACATGAAACAAAGGGTGGAAATAAATTCTTAAACAATTGGCAAAATAAATTTAAACAAACATACTGGTGCATAGCAACATGTTCTCAAACAAAGGGATTTACAGCCACACCTTAAACAAGCTCCCCTTCAAAACTCCTCCCCTTGCCCAGACCCTGACACCAAGCCTGACCTCACACAATGGGCCTAATTCTTGCTTGAGATTCATTAACAGGGTTCCTCCCAGGCCCAGGCCCCTTCCAACAAATTTCATGGAAAAGTATTCAGTATTTTTGCCTAATCCTGCTCACAATTAGAAAATGCACAGGGATGAAACATGAAACATAACCTCTTTGGTAGAGGTCACTGTAACTTGATACTGGTGTAATTAACTTGATTTTTAGAATCTCAGGTTTTCTCCCCCCTAAAGGAACTTAAAGAATGGCATCAGCCACATATTGGTTGCCTAGCAGCAGCAGGAGCTGACCTCATTGCTTTTGAGACAATCCCAAGTATCAAAGAGGCAGAGGCTCTGGTGGAGCTGCTCAGAGAGTTTCCCAACACCAAAGCCTGGCTCTCCTTCTCCTGTAAGGTAACCTTGTACATGAAGAGTATAAAGTTAATGTTGATCCATTAGTGTTTTAAAGTGACTCACAGTCTATACAAATGCTGTCAGGATGGGAGGCGTATATCAGACGGCAGCCTGTTCACAGATGCAGTGAAGATTGCTAACAGATCCCCACAACTGGTCGCTGTAGGAGTCAACTGCTGCTCTCCGGCACTGGTGGAGCAGCTGCTGGACTCTGCAGACTCCCTGCTGAGCCCAGATATGAGCTGGGTGGTGTACCCCAACAGTGGAGAGGAGTGGGACACTGAGCAGGGGTGAGTCCGAGGTCATGAGCTGTGTCTCAATTCAGGGGCTGCATTTAAAGACTGATTACGTCTCAGCGGCAAGACTGTCCCATTTTAAAGGCTCCTTCAAAGGCCCAACCTATCCCAGGATTCATTGGGATTCTGTGACAAACCATTTTCAAAGAGGTAATGGGACTACTAAGCAACAATCCTGATACTGAAGCCCGTTAGGATCAGGCTTCATCTTACCGGAAAACTGTTCACAGTACACGTGTCAAAAAAAACATGGGGCATTAAAATGATTTCGTAATTCTCAACTCCAGCTCTGTTGCTAGGCAACCACAATCCTTTTCTGTAGACCACACTATCGCATTTCAGTGGGGCCCACGAAGGAGGCAGTCTTTTTAGGCCAAGTAGACACATCCCCGAAGGATGAAGCCCCTGAATTTGAACAGCTATGGAGTTTTAATAAAAAAGTCACAGCTTTAGCAGACTCTGTATTTTTATCAACAGCTGTGACATGATGTCAAACGCATAAAGAGATTATGGAAAAATTGGGCTCTTGTGTAAAGGCAATGTTTTCCTCAACACCATAGTAGCTAATTACCCCTGTATCAGTCATTCTGCGTTTGAACATTTCAGCTATTTATTGAAAACAGATCCCGAACTAACTCTTTCCATTTGGCGAATAAGAGACTGAGAATCTTTCCCTGAAAATAATACAGAATCTTACAACAGGAACATCAGGAAATCCATTAAAGGAAACTTGAGATAAAAAGATAATGTTAGTGAGGCTGCTCTCTGACTCGTTTACTTATTTGAACTCATTTGAACCCAACCATGCTCTTTGCAGGTTTATATTTAGGAAAATATAGAATAAAATATTTCATGATTCTCTGTATCAGAATATAGTTAAAATCAAATGGTCAGAAGAAATCTAATTTGACTGAGCCTTGTGACTTTCCAATGAGAAATCCAACATATTGCTCAGATTTCTTTCAGTCGGACTTTCGATTTTCTCGACAAGATTCCATCAGATCAACTTTCAACTTGCTGGGTGTGTTAACATAAAGTTTTTTTTAATTTTTATTCTAAACAAAATTGAAAAAACCGACTTGAGGCAGGTAGGGCAGTAACCGGCGACATCTCAGAATGTGGATTTGTGAGGTTGTGAATAGCAGCAATTTCCCTTTGACTTTTTAATGCCACACACTAACAGACACATATTCACGAAACACAATTTGCCTCATATGGCTCAACAATCTTTTCAAGGTGCGACATCCTCTGTCTTAAACCCTTGACTAGGGTGAAGAAAAATATACTTTTAGTTACTATACATACAATTTGACTTTTCAAATGTGCACAGAGGCACACAACAACAATCCATTTCTTTTTTCCTACAAAGTTGGATGACTCCAGGAAAAACATCAGCATCAATACTTGAACTCAGTCATACATGGATGAAGCAAGGTGCCTTCTTGATAGGTAAGAAGAACTGTTTTCTCTTCTCTTTTATCTTTTTCATTAGTCTTTTACTCTGAAGAGCTTCTCTCACTCTCTCTCTCTCTCACTCTCTGTGTCCATTAGGAGGCTGCTGCCGTATTGGTCCTGCTCACATTAAAGAGTTACGACAACATTTAAAAGGAAGTTGTACCTCTGCAGTGTGACTGCACTGAAACTGTAACGGTGATTGTGACAAAGACAAAGGAGTCTGTCCTGGGAGTTTGTAAAAATCTTCATTTATTGTAAAATAAATTAAATATAACACTACATCAAAACATCTGGGTACACGATGACATCTGTATTGGGACAAAGACAAAAACCTTCTCAGTAAAAGTGTAAGAATAAACTAAATGTTTACATAAACAGAAAAAATTAAACCATCTAGTCGTTCACATTTTGTTTTAAGGTGCATGAAGGATTCAACCACTCCATCACTTCTGTACAGATCCTGTCTTTTAAAAACTGGAAGGGTCTATGCAACCGTCTCACTGAAGGTTTCACTAAGCACAACAGCTGCTTTAACAACATTTGGGACTGGACGGAACTTCCACTGAACTAACCACTGTACGTCAGGCACAAAACAAGCCCACTCACTGTACCTCTACTATGGAATGTGAAGGGATGATCTTTGATCTGAATTCACAGCAAAATATGTCATTGTCATGTTTCCTAAGACAGCATGAATTGAATATAATGCACTTTAATACAGTATCAAAGCAGGGAGGTAAAGACGATGTGACGGAAACATAACTAAACACAAAGAAATGGGTTTGATCAAATGAAAATAATCCTGTAGTGTGACTGTCACATGGGAATGTAAATACACAGGTGGACAAAATAAAAGAAACACCTTCCAGAGCTGTAGCCCTGTGATACTCGTGTTTTAAGAAGTGTTGATTCAGTGATCTTCATTTTTAAGGGTTCAATGTTTGGGTCAGGAGATATCTACTGTCTCTCTTTAACACTGAAGTATTCTTCTGTTTGCAATGCGTCACCAGGATTTTAAAGATGACTGCACTATTTGAAACTGATGCTCAAGCAATCTAGACAGCAACCATCTGTCCTCCATGGGCCTGCAAGGTGTCGTCTGCCAATTTAATACGGCTCACGTGTGTAGCTGATTGTGTAACTGTGACTTGTATATGGTTGCTGGTGCATCAGTCCCAAGTTTACAGACCCTCACCAACACTAGCTTCCACAGAATATTTGATTAAATTCGATGCAAACTAGGTTACAGACTCAAACTTACAGTTGAGTTGAATCTAAATCTAAAGTTAATATTAAAGGAAGAGAAGTCTGGTGTTATTTTGTATTTTTCTTGTTAATAACAAATCCCAACATGTATCCTCCTGAAAAGAAATGCTTGTGTATCAGGAACTCATGCCTTTGTACACAGAACTCTATTATTGCTCAGATATGTCAAACGTTAGTTCATTATAATGAACATATACAGTGTTGTTTATTTTGCCATTATGCTGGGGGGATACCCGCAAGAGCAAGTATATTATTCCACTGCTTAAAATTAGTTATTCTACTACTTCTGTTTAAATATAGTTTGATTAAAAACTACAAGGCCCAGTTGTGGTAGGACAGTAAGTTTTAAAACCATATATTAGTGGTGCATTTTTAAAGATTAACATCTTCAGTATGAACCTATGGGTTTGGAGTTAGGTGCCACAAAAAGGGTAGAGAAGCCAGAACGTACAGACAGATATTGTTTGGTTTACACATATTGACGATAAAATACAGAACAACTCTTCGTCTTCCCCTTTATGTCCCGCTGAACCTTTTCAGTCTGTGATGTCTTCTGGGAGGTCGCTGTTAGGGGAGCTCTTCCGTCTGTACTCTGTGGTGTTGGACAGGCGTTTCCAGCTGGTGTCTTTCTGACTTCCCATACTGTGCGAGCGTCCCAGGTGGGCCAGGCGTTTACTCGACGTACTCTCCTCCGTGTCCTCTGAGACGTGTCCGTGGGCCCGCTCCGTGCTGGAGTGCTGAAAGTCGTGGTGCAGGTTCTCCAGATTCATTGCCCAGGGGCCGAGCTTCTGCCAGTTCACCCTCTGGAACGCCATGATGCAGTGCAGGTTGCCGCCCACCTGTGAGCCAGGGAGAGTCTATTAGTTCTATCCCACATGTGTTTACTTAAAGAGCAACATTGAAAACAACAGATGTGAGGGGAGGAACCTTTTTGGTCTTGCGCTGCTGGATCCCCCTCTCTGTGTGACGGATGTCCAGGTATTCTGGGTTCTGTGTGTTGAGGTCAGTCACAATGTCTAGCCACCTGAAAAAAGGGTTTCATGGTACAGAGTGTTATGGTGATCGCCTACTTTGCTCCGCCAACATGATTTAGGGGGTTGTGGTAGACATTTCCATGGTAACAGCTAGCTCTACCAATAAGAGACGGCACTTTTACACTTGAAGATTGTGGGTAGTGTAGTGCTTCTTGACATTGTGAATAAAACCGTTGATATTATACAGACATTTGGCTTCTACAGGATTTTATAACATCGTTTCACAATCTCATAGCTTGTGCCAAGTCAACCCTGGATCGTTACAGAATCTGTTTTCAGGAAATAAATGGGATTTTTTTTTCTTTCCAGAACCACACTGCTGAGCTATGTTCAACTCAACAACAGTGCTGATAAACTTCAGCAGAGACTGAGGAGAAACAGAGCTTACTTTTTACAATGAATAGCTGGGTGTTTCCTGCTGGGCTCTCCGATGAGGATCCAGTGCTCCATTTCATTTGTGGGTAGAGGGCCCCTTTGCACAGCAGAGAACAACTTGTGTGTTTATAAACTGATATTTATACAGTGTTTATACAGTCAAACAGTTAGACTATATAACATCAAATTCAAAGGTTGAGAAACAGATCAAGGTTAATAAAAACATGCAGAGCTCAGACAATTCAAGGAGAGAGAGGCTTGACCGTGAGTACATTTCTCAATTGTGTTGACAGCAGAGCAAGTGGTCTCAGTAAAAAAAACTTTTTTGTCAGCACTTTTAATGACCAATGTCTATTAATTTCCATTTTCATAAACTTTCCAAGTCGTTTTTTTTCAGTCTTTTTTCTGCAACCTTTGAGCCATCAGGAGAGAACTGAGAGAACTAGCCTCAACCGGGTGACACTCTTAACAACACATATAGAAAAAAACTCATAGCCAACATCACAGGCAGATATGGCTAGCCTACCATAAACCACTGTGTCTACCATAAACCACTGTGTCCCTGTCTGGAACATCAGAAAGAATAAGCTGACCATCTCTCAGCCCAAGGAGAGCACTGTGCAGTGAGACAGTCAGAAATTAATCGAATGCCCCCAGACACATTGCCTGATGGATCTAGAGCATGATGACAGAGCTCAGTGAAGAAGGGGTTCCAGCTTAAGCTCGAAAAATATTATCAAGCTGCGTAGCACAGAACCTGCAGCACTTGGATGGGAGGGTTGGCGGTCCTCCTATACCGTGCTTATGGGACACGGCTGGAAGAGTGGGTCGAGTTGGTTCCATAGTTGGGGAATTGACCAAACCAGTCCTCTCAGCTTCATCAAAATCCCCAAATTGTCCATTTGAGACATGGGTAGACGGCAGCTTGTTCTATTTCGAGGTCAACTCCGAAAGACAAAGTCGGGGAACATGGGCCAGAGGTTCTTTACCAATGTCGGCTCAGGAGGAAAAGGCCACACAACGACCAATTTGTCAGCTGCACGGCAGCATTGAGAGTACAACAATGTGTCATTTCGGCTAACTGACAAAGAAACTATCATAGGTCAAGCAGGGTTATAATGTCCCCTACTTTATGTGTGGTACTAAGTGAGAGGCTAAACAACGAATTGATGATTTACAAAACGAGTCAACCCTCTGCAATGACAATAATCAGAGGTGGACCTACCTGTAAGCTTTTGCTGCTTTGAGTGGTGTAGCCTCAAAGCCCACAGGGCAGAAGTAGTGGTTCTGACAGTGGTAAATGTAGGCCATGGACTCATCCTTCAGCCCTTGGGTCAGCTTCATCAACGCTCCTTCCGCTGAAAAGATTAGAGCAGTTATTACTTGTTTAAGCTTTAAGCAGATATATGATGGTGGGTGGGTGTGTGGGGGGAGCTTTGGGACTAACCTGTTTCTCCTGCAGTCTTGTGTTTACCATGGGGTTTGTACAGAATGTAGGAGCAGCCTCGCATTCTGAAGTTTTCATTGATTTGTCTGAACCACCTGTAAGATCAAATGCATTAATTAAGGAGTGGGGTATGTTTCCTGAGATGGAGTGAATATTTTAAAGACCAAAGGAGATGTTTGTGTACCGCATTAGAGTTGCGTTTCCGGTGAAAGGACCAAACTTTATTTCATCAAAAGGCGGCTGAAAGCCAAGAATATGCAGAGCCTCCTCCTGAGAGATGGGTGGGAGACTGGCAACACAAATAAAAGGTGCACATATTAGCAAACCACTGCAGCTTCAGTGCAACAGAAAATATGCAAATCATCTCACATGACACCAGTTTAAAAGGAATCTATTCCAGAACAATGGAACAGAACAATCGCTTTCAGATCACGCTGATTTCGATCTGTCTCATCAACAGTTGATTGACGGGTCCTACATTTTTTGACTGAAAGAGAGCCGTGTTCTGGGATCTGAGGGAACAGCTGTTGATCTGGAGCTGGAGTAACTAAAACTGGCTCATGTCCATGGTGCGTCTAATCGCCTTTTTTCCATCATGTACACTGACAGCTGCAGGAGCGGTGGGGACGACAGTTACCATGTCAGACTCTCAGGGAACACTGTGTCGCTGTCTCCTTCACATCCAGAGCAGGAGATTGTCTGTGCTCTTCCTGCTTTTTAACTGGTCTGATGACAAGATTTTTAGAGTTGAATGTATCCAAATCAAAAAAACATATTGCTAATATAACACGCAATAAAGTATTTTAATTTTTGTATCAACTCGCCTGCTCGCTGCTGAATACTGCGGAGGATCTTCTGCTGTGAACATGGGTTAATTAGGAAATTATCAATTACTAAACAAGAGAAGAGATCACTTTTCTGAACTATTTTCAAATTAGTTATTAATATTATTATTAGTTATTCTTCGATATTTTAATCAGTTTGAGATTCCTTTCACATTTCATTTGCTGGTGTGAGTCTGACACAGTTTGGTCAAGAGCATCAACTTTATTGATAAGTTCTGTTCAAAGCAGATCAAACTGAAGGGTGTGACTTTTTTTTTATGTCAAGGAGGAAACCAATGAACACACTGTTCCTACCTGACTCTTTGTCATGAGCTGCATTTTTACATGAAATCTGAGAGAGAACACAATGTGCAGCTCACCTTCCTGCACCCAAAGTGCTGTATAAAAAGTTCCAAACGGATACCAAAGAGGAGATTCCACATGAAGTCTTGTACTGGGGCCGACTGATGCAATACCTGAGATAATAAACAGATCCAAACAGTAAACCATTATATCATACATTAACAATGTGATGCAATATTGTCCTCTCCATTATAAAGCCTCTAAAGAATAACGAGTGAAAACAGTGCATGTTTAACCAAATGCCTGACTAAATCAGATTTAATATAACTCCTGTCCTTGCATTCTCCAGTACAAGTTTTGGTTTCCTGCATGTGCATCTGAAATTGTTTACTGTGCATTAATTAAAATTCTTTGGAACATTACCATCTTCTG
The DNA here is from genome assembly GCA_038501795.1 of Pseudopleuronectes americanus. NCBI lineage: Eukaryota > Metazoa > Chordata > Actinopteri > Pleuronectiformes > Pleuronectidae > Pseudopleuronectes > Pseudopleuronectes americanus. The sequence continues at coordinate 5,142,316 of CM076724.1, forward strand.
AGGTCGAGCACTTTTCGCTGTTTGATCTCCTCCGTGGAGGCGTGAGGAGGGATGTCTTGCAGATTGCGGCTGGGTCTGTCTGATGACTTCATCTTCTTGGTGCTGCATTTCTTCACATTGCCTGAAATGTAGTGTGAGATTATCTTACTTTCAAATTTGATAAATTCATATCACAGACTTCAGTTAGGAGATCTTTCCTACTTGTTCTTATTTTTCTCATAAGCACGGCATCGAAGTCTACTGTGTCGATCTCCCAAGCCAGAATGGGTTTGGTGTTGCCAGAGGACACTTGCTCCATTTCATAGTCCCCGTCTGATCCCACATGGGCCCCACAAGAGCTGAAGTCAACTGAGGGTTTGGTCTTCATCAGCGCTGACCCATCATCCTGCTTGTTCTGTACATCGTCCCTGGCTGTGCTCGGGGGACAATACACCGAAGCAGCCTGGTTGAGGAAAGCATAGTCTGAGCAAACTGTGTAGAACTTTTCTCTGGAGTGAGTGACCGGGCAGGTCCATGGCAGGTGGAGCTCGACGCTGGAAGCCCTCCTTGCTCTGGCGGCGTCCCGGGCCAGGGAGCTGATCAGGCCGCGGCCCTCCTCCCCATCAGTGGTCCTCTGCTGCCCTGATGGCTCTTCTGGCCCAGACAGGTTCCCTCCCTGAACTTCTGATGAATTCAGCATTGAACAGCCACTTTAGATATATGATGGGTGAGAGAAACAGCTGAAGCTGACAGTGATGCTGAAGTGATAGCGGTCTCTTCTGGGGATGAGAAGAGAGGCATTTATAAAAAACAGCACAGAGATTTAAAGAGATGATATTGAGGTAGTGCAGTGACAACAGGGTTTCAACAGACATTGATCACAAACACATTGTTATCCAAGTCACAACCCGGAATAACATTGTTTAAACTTACAGTTTTGTTAGATAAGACTGTATTAATCAAGTAATTTATTGTTCCAGCTTGCTCTGAGGTTACAGTAACACACTATAGAATACAGACAATAAAGCAATATAGAATTAAGTTTAGACAAAATAAAAGTATTTAATGGATTACCAGAGAAAATCAATATATGAAGTGTCTTCACAGTAAATGCAGAACTAGTGTCTTATATAATTAACAATAGAAATGACAGAAATTAGCAAGTTACTTTAAAAACTGAACCAAACTGGCAGTAAGTAATGATAGAAGTAATAAGGAATATTGCACATGGAACATAATTTAGTGTGGTGGGGGGGCGATAATTCTGCAGATGAATAGTTATATCGTACTTATTTTGCACACAAATAGTTGTGCCGATGATGAGTTTAATTGTAATTGTATTACAGATGAGTAGTCATATTGCAGATGAGTAGTCATGTTGCAGAGTTGGTATGGGAGTCTCTGGCTGTCAGTGGTCCTCCCTGCAGAGGGGTGAGGTCTGTGTCGCTCGTCGGTCGCCTCAGTACCACTGAGCTGTAAGCTGTTATGGTGTGACACCACGCACGGGGACGAGAAGCCATGATGCTAAGTAGGACAGGATCTCACAGCATTACCTCTAACCTAAAATATGTCACACAGTGAGGGAGCAACCTGCTGCTGCCGTTGTTGTTATTGTTACTGAGCATTGACAGCCACCTCACCTGTGACGCCGCTGTGCGCTGGTTAGCCTTTGTACAGCTATTACGTCTCCATCTCAGCGAGCAGCGAGGTGTCACGACAGGAAGTGTCTCTGAGCCGGTCAAACGTCAAACTCGCCTCACGCGCGTACAGCTCGGTGCACATGAACATGGAACATATTTAAATTGCACCATGTTAGTCCTGCACCGTCCTGCTGCTGACACCCACTTCCTGCTCCGCCGCACGGACCGTGCCATTCTGACCTCCGAGCAAGGGTGTTCTGGAGCTATCAAATAAATGTCTTAATGACACTGAAAACACATAGCTGGAAAATAATGTCCAACCCAATCTTTAATTCAAATATTCACACCGGTAAATGGAATTATTGGTCCATTAAATTTAAGAAAGAAAAAGAACGGCATGTCCTCAGCCCGTTTACCCTCCAGTTCGAAAACAGTGGACCGATCCTGGTGTTCCAAAGAAGTCCCTGCAGTCTCAGAAGAGTCTCTTTAAACTTCACTTCACAAGGGAGGTACGTGACACTGTAAACACTGTGATCTGACAACATGTTGCAGCTCTAACACGGGGGAACAGGTGTTGGTGTCAGGAGACTATTATATATATCACCTCCCTGTCACTTTGTAACAGTTTTATATGATAACTGAAAGCTCACAAAATATGTCTGCGCTCATTACTCACAAAGGGGAGGCCTTTTGACTCTGTGAAGTTACAATAGATGTGAACATGTGTATGACAGAGGAGGAGGAGGAGGCAAAGAGGAAGAAGGGAAGAATAATGAAGAATGAATATAACAAGAATAACATAGGGAAGAGGAGGAGGAGAAGAAGACAGAAGGGGAAAGGGTTGAGGATGAGGAGAAGAAGAAGGGAGGAAGAAAGAGGAGCAGAAGATGGTAAGAGGGGCAGATGGATAAGGGAGGAGGGGGAGAAGAGGAAGATGGAGGAAGAGCAACAGAAGAAGTAGTTGTATTCGTTTTCTCTAGAGCAGCTGAAGAAACAGGTTTGTATTAAACCTTTAAAAACTATCACATTTCACTGCTGCTGAAACGTTGATTCATACATTTTCCTCACTACATTTCAGATGTAACAGTGAAGAACAAGATGGTTTACTGCGAGTACCTGACACTTTATGACCACTCGTGGCTTTAAAGGGACTCTTACCTTTGTTGCATTTTTACACTTTTTGTGGATAAGGTTAAATTGGTATTAATAAGGTAATTCAAGATTTTCAAGATTTTTTTTTATTGTCAAATACACAACAATAGCATTAAGCAGTTGCTGGCAATGAAAAGCTTGAGTCACAGGCTCTCTTTTAACAATGCTCAAGTAATACAACCTAACAAATAAAATAGAAATAGTATAAAATAGAATAAAATAGAATATCAAAATATAAAAAAGAGATCAAAATATAAAAAAGAGACACTCTAAAATGCAAGACAGACCCACCAGGAGTTAAAACAAACAATTATTTCACTCTCGTAATATTTAGTGAAAACTTCAACCAATAAAATTCTTCGGACCAAAGGACCTTATTGGCCGACAGACCTGTCTGTTTGCTGCATGGACATGCAGGTTTTTTTCGTCTGCTTCTTGTGGCGCATTCGGGCCCGCGTCATCAAGGCGGTGACGGTACCGGTGTTTCTGAATCCGAATCCATTGCTTTGGTAAACAAAAACTCACGTGCGTGCGCGGAGGCAGTAGGTTGTAAATCTGCTTGTAAATAAAGTTTCTTCAAAAAAACACCGCGGATGGGAACGAGGGGGTGGGGCATTGGAGGAAGGCGGGATGATTCGAATGTGCTGTAATTCTCAAATGCAACAAAGGTAAGAGTCCCTTTAAGAGTGATATTTTTGGCAGGAGATGATTCACTTTCATCAATGCACAGTTTTGACAGTGATTTCTGAAATATGAATCCTACAGATGACCATGGCAAAGAAACTGGTGATCATCGACACAGACTGTGGCATAGACGACGCTCAGGCCATCATCATGGCCTTGGCAGCACCGAACCTCCAGATCCTGGGCGTCACCTGCGTGTTTGGAAACGCTGCGATCGACAATGTGTGTCAGAATGTTTTGAGGGTGCTCTCCGTCTGTGAGCGTGAGGAGGTACTTGCACTCAAGACACACTACATTTAGTCGGATCAATAATTAGCTACCTGAACGGGAGGGATAGAGGATCCAGGATCAGAAGAATTTAAACATGGGTCATTTTAACACTTTGATCCAGGAACAAATGTTTGCTTACCATCTTTTCCTAATGCAATGTTGTTATACATCAATATCAACCACAGACCACCAGAGTTATCGATATCAGCCGAACTGAGCCCTTTGCAGACACATCAGTATATAATATGAAAATAATTTTTCTTTAAACATGTGCATTTATAACCCTAACCCTAAAAATAAGCTTATTTTCTTTATTCAAGTTCTACATATTTGGTTTTATTTGTGCTTACTGCTGATTATAGTAATTTATAATCAAAGTTTAGGGTTAAGCTGTCAAATACAAAGCCTCAATAACTGGGGTTATCAAGGGTTTTATAACGACATCTTAAGAATCATATATCTATACTGTTAGGGCTCCATTTTCAGCTTATCTGGCTCTGGACCATTCACTTCAGTGACCCCAGGAAGATAACAGCTGTAGTCAGACAATTAGGAATAAACAATAGAATGATACTTAGTAACCTATAAAGCTTTTAATGGTCCATTTGGTCAATGTAGTGTTCAGGAAGCAAAGTGAGTTGATTAAAACATGGTGACCTTTTATAATAAGGTTGCACGGACAGTAGGGGTTAAGCTGTCGAATAATTAAAGTATGTCTGACATCATGTATTTCAACAGAGAAATCCCAGTTAAACCTGCACTAATGGGAACTTTTTTTCCTGCAGATTCCGGTGTATCGAGGCTCTTGCGTCTCTCTGGTCAGAGACAGTACCTCAAGTACTGACCACTTTGGCAGTGACGGACTTGGAGACGTGATTGAAGATAAAGATCCACAGTGGGAGGAGAAAATCCAGAAGGAGCCTGCAGCCAATGCATTGATCCGACTGGTGTCTGAAAACCAGAACCAGGTGAGAGGCCCCACTGTGGTCTGCCTGTAATCTGCAGCTGCCCTCTGGTGGTGGTGTTCTACTAAAACATGCCTTCCACAGGTTTCCTTGGTTGCCCTCGGCCCGCTCACTAATCTGGCACTGGCTCTCAGGCTGGATCCAAGCTTTCCCCAAAAGCTCAAAGATCTGTACATTATGGGTGGCAATATGGAAGGTAATACCACAACATGAGTACAGTGTTTGTATTTGCAGACATGCAGGTTTAAGTATACGTTTCTTTTGTGTTTGTAGGAATAGGAAATGTGACACTGTGTGCAGAGTTCAACTTTGCGATGGACCCAGAGTCGGCCTATATTGTTCTCGAAGAGTTTCTCTGCCCTACATCCATCGCAACATGGGAATATGCATGCAGGAACGGACTGACATGGGTAAGATGTGTAGAGCTGTCTGTCTGACTGTCTCACTTCTCGGAGCGGGGGGGCTTCAGGCTAAAGGGACCTGAAGGGGCCTACTTCCAAAGTTTAGTCAAGTTCACAGTTCACAACTTTCAAGGGCCCATCGGCAAGGCTCTCTGATCATTGATGAGTTCACACATAGCGATTGGCAACTGGCAATTGAGTGATGATCTGGGTCTTTGTCGTCGATTAGCAAAACTCGACAGCAACTTGCTAATCTGGACAAACATCGTGTAGAATGAACAAGGTTTCAGGGGATTTCCTCCTATGGTGTTATTGCAGCCTCTGTACATAGTATCTGATCATAGAATTTAAGCAGGGTCTCACAGCAGTCTCCATGTTGCTATGGACTAACTCAATCAACCATTCTCATTCAACGCCCCTGCTTGCTTTAACCTGATTTCACTTGTGCAGGACTTCTTTGAGGAGTTGATCAACCAGGATGCACCAGCCGCACGCTTGATGAAGATGATAACATCCAAGTGCTGGGCCTACTCCAAAGAGGGTTTGATGAACAAGAGAGACGTGTACTTTGGATCGTGCTTCGTCTCCTATGATGCCTACGCGATGGCCGCCTGCATTGATGGCAGTGTGGTGACGGAGAGCATCCAGTGTCCCGTTCGCGTGGAGCTGCAGGGCGCCATCGCTCGCGGCATGATGGCACTAGATCGCACAAACGTGCTGAAGAAGAGTCACAGTGTGTCTGTTATGACTAGGTGTGATACTGCCAAGTTTGGTCAGCTACTAATGGGGTCTCTTAGGCAACCATGTAAAAAGTAACCTGTTTGTTTTGTATACAGATTTGCAATTAAAGCGGTTACACACTTATTTGTTTTTTTGAGTATGACATACAGCAACATTTTAGAAGTTCAATCATTATTTAAATCTCTATCTAATTGACAACAAATAGAGTGAATAACTACAACTCACTTTTCCCTGAGTTAAACATCTCTTCTTCTACCAAAGTACTGCATGCCATTATTATTTAAGTCTATGTATGCTGATTTACAGTATATGTCTATATATGTAAGTGAATGTAGATATGTATACATACATGTGCACACATGCATACTTTCATGCAGTAGGCTTTACACTTTTTATATAAAAGGTATTACACATATCCCTGAGCAGAAACCATTATGCATTGATGACATGTATACACTCCTCAGGTTCTGTGTTTTCATGTATGAACAGAGTTCTGGTGCAGGGGACTGGCTCTACTGTAAGTTTGACTGTGACAGACACATTTCTAGTCAGTATGAGACGTGACTGTGCTTTTGATTCACTACATGTACACAAACCAGTGAATACAGATTCTGTGCCGATGGGAGTATGTATGGCAGGTAATGCTTTACTTCACATCAGTAACATACATGATGTACATACACTAAACACAGTGAACAGTGACAATCATTCAATTAACCACCGCCTTCATATCCACACCTCGTTAAATGAAGCTAAGAACCTCATAAAATCGGGATTGAAAACTTGTGTTGATCCTGCCCTCTAGTGTTTGACTGCTGAGGTGCACTTTCCACACAAGCCATTGGTTTTTATTATAAAAGAAATAGGAAATATGAACATGAAGCAATGTTGATGTACAATATCTATTTCAATAAAGAGACAGACAAAACCAAAAATGTCAACACACAAACACATCCTCAAATGAATGATAAGGTTAATGGTTGTTATTCCTGAATGTAGAAACCATGTCAGTGTTACTCTTAAAGCTTGGTTCCACTGCCCAAAGCAGCCAAAGAAACCAGCTGTTGCACTTTTTAAAAGGAATAAGAAACACGAGAAACTGGTTATTTTGCTGAAATCCTTTATTTAAAGTGGTGTACCATACAAACCTCAGACTCAATGTTTTCTTACAGAAGGTTTTGACAGTTTCCGGGCCGAGGCCACTTTAAAATGGGGAACATAAACGTTCATGAAGCTTTCTGGGCTGCTGCTGTTCTGAAGAATCACATCTCAGATATGAAAGATCTCTGCTGCCAAATAAAAGCCCAGTGCAACGATTTAAATACAGAAAAATCAGAATTTGACTTTTCAAACAGAGTTTTATAAGAAAACCAATAAGACGCAAAATGATTCTTGAAAAGAAAATGGTGGTTTAAAACAAGATGTCTGCTCCAACATTAATACTGATCTTTAGAGATGCTGCAGCGTTACCAGCCTTACTATATCAACAAAATGTCGGCTCTGGCATTAGCATACCATGCCATTAACATTTTTTATTTCAGGGGCACCAGTTAAAACAAATCCAAATAAAACATAGCATTTCTGCCCCCATGAATAAAAGACCTGCAGAGAACTAAATGGCAGGGTTGGTAAGCTATAGCACTGGGCTACCAAGCATTTCAGGTAACGTGGCTTTCTGTTGGGATTCTCGGATTAAAAGAAGAATTTGATTCAGCGTACATGAAATCCATGACATGCTTCTGTTAAGTGCCTTCAAGTGCTGTTTAATTGCCGTTGTCAGAGGAGCTAGGCCAGGGTTCGGAGCTACGCCTGCTCAGGGTCGGGCGCCACATGCTCCACGGGTTGTAGGTGCGACTCATCTCAGTGGAGGCTGGTGGCGACGGGGCGGAGCTGTTGACCAGATCAGTCAGAGTGGTGGTGTTGGTAGTCGGAGGAAAAGGGTGTAAGGCTGAATCTGCGCTTGTTGACCAAATGGAGCTGCCGAAGGGCGTGGTCGTGGACCAGGGACTGCGGCTGTTTCCCAGGAGCGACTAAAAAACAAAACATCATAATAGTAGCATGAACAGGAAGTGGATATGTGAGCTGCATTAACACTCAATAAGGGATCTTACTGCAGTCGGGGCAGTGGGTGAGCTGGAGCTGCTGGGCCAGGAGTGCAGACAGTCGGTGCTTGGTATGTCCCAGATGGACGAGGGCACGGGGGGGATCTCGGGCCAGCTTTGCTGAGGCTCAGATGCTTTTGGGAGATTCATTCCACTGAAAACTAAAAACAAAACAACACATTTACAGTTTAGTGAGTGCAGCCAGTCAAACATACACCGCTTCATCAGTGACCCTGCATTCATCATTGTGTTCGTTAATGGCCTGTGGCCCACATGGAATACCTCCTGACAGGTTGAAGGAATTGTTGGGCCCAAAAGCAGAGAATGAGTTGGCCGAATGGAAGTTTGGACTGCTCGCTGTGTCAATGGGACTCCATAATCCAGAGCTGAGGGAGTAAAAACATATATTCAGCTGGGATTGGGTCTGGATGTCATGTGTGGATGTATATCATACATATACACAAGTCTCACGTTACCTGTCAGAGCTGTCACTTTCCACTGATGTCATGTGTGGCAAACTCTTTCCTTGGCTGTCAGTTTTACCTGGGCCAGAGCCGCCTGACGAGACAAATTAATTATTACCTCTCTCTAATATACAAAACAATATCAGCGTAAGAAGAAGGCATACTCTCTCAAATGTCAACTGTTGCATATTCACCTGGGCTTTTGTCATAACCAGCAGCTACAGCGGCGAAAGTGGGGTTCCCATTTTTGCCTGGCAGCGGAGTGGCAGGAGACAGTTTATTTCCTGGGGCCTTCTTCTGGTATACCTCGCTGCAAAAAGGTCTGGATTAGTTTTAGATGTAGATAAAAATACACAGTACCAAAATAGTATGGTTTATTATAATAATTAACTTTATTCAAAGAGTTGGGAAAATGAATATATAAAACAACCCAACTCCATAAATAAATGTTAGTTAATTGTTAAGCTCAGTCAAAGAAAGGTTTCCTGTTGCAAACTGCACCCAGGGGTCTTGCTGCTCTGTAGGCTGGAGATGAAAACTTTATAACACAAACTTCCTAATTCCAAAAACATCTAACAAATGTTTCATCTTATCAGTTTTAAACTTAGTATGTATTAATGGCACGAGGAGGTGAAGGGTGTGTGTGTTTGTGTCTGGATGTCAGCGAGAGAGAGAGAGAGAGAGAAAGTTCTGGGACTAACTTCACTCTGAACCATAGATGTTTATGCTCTACATACAATTTATTGGTGATGTTAGGTTGTGTAAGTGACAGTGTGGATACCTGTTACTGTTGAGCACACTGCTGTAGGTGCCTCGGGTCAGTAAGCTGGGGGAGGTCGGTGGAGGGGAGCAGGGGCCGGATCTCTTCAGGAAAGGGTCAGCAATAAATGTCTGGAGGGAGATCTGTTGAAGACTATCTGCTTCTGCGGCACACAACAAAGATCAATCAGTTTTAGCAAAAGATCGGACCGGGTCAGACAGCTACTGGACAGGATGGTTTCAGGTCTCGACTTACGGACGCTGTTTTTCGAAACAGGCACATCCCACTCTGGGGAAGCAAACTCCTTCTCGCCCTCAGAGCTGCTGCTGTGGCCCGGTTCAGGGGCAGAGCCGCCGCTGGACAAGAGTTTGGCGAGCAGAGAGGGGCGCCCGTCGTCCAGCTTCCCATCAACTGACAAAACAAAAGTTTTTGTGTCACAAACACAGCTCGTATCACTGCGAAAGGCAAAGTGATGGCATTTAAGCTGAAGAAAACTCACATCTCTGTTTCTGCAGGGGTTTGGTCTTTGGGATGTTGGTGAGAGGGTGAAGAACTTTGGAAGTGAAGCTCTTACGTTTGTTCTCCAGTGGTGTTATATATGGAAGCTCCAGAGAACTGAGGACAAAAGTTATTTGTCAAAACAAGGACAAAAAAACTAACGAAAAATAATCGCTGTCACTTTTACTCTAAAGCAAACCTGGATTTTTCTGCTAGGGTCTCTTTCTTGATGGTTCCTTGTTTCTTGGTTTTGGGCTTGATTAGGAAATTTGAAGCTTCTTCTTTCACTTTTCCTGTGGTTACCGTCCTGCCTTTCTTTGTCACTGGTTCCTGAAGGAAATAATGGGAAAGAGATTTAATTACATTCATATTTTTAGTGAATGCAGAGGAAGGAGTATATTTGATTAGGACTCAGACATTATAATTGACCTCTCTAATGTTTGTCTCCACATCGGGGTTAGAGGTCTCTGTAGTGGTGGAGGAGCTGTCGTCGTTGTCAGCGAGGTTATCTTTAAGCTCGTCTCCCTGAGTCTTTCCTGTTGATTTTTTCTCTTTCTCTTCCTTCTTCTTCTGGGCTTTTGTTTTACCCCGCAGTTTCCCTTTGGATTCCAAGACTGCAAATAACATAAGTTCACAGACATTGAAAACCTGTAAATGATTACACAGGCCTCCTGCCTCTTCTACTATCAACAGGTAGAAACAAACGTGTGTGCGTGTGTGTGCGTGTACCTTTGCTTTGTATGGACTGAGAGCTCTGCTCCTGCAGAGCCTCGGCACCAAGTGGCTCTGGGCGATCGAGATCGCTGTCCATGGCTCCTACCAGATTGGCATATTCTGGATCATCAGCGCTGAGGCCTCGGTGAGGCACCGACGACCCAGCTAAGTTTTGACTCTGGAGGTCCAGCTGCTTGGTACTGCGAGCCTTGCGGTTGGTTAGCTGGCAGGCAGCTGGAGGACCTTCTTGGCCTGAGGTTGTACTTCCTTTGGTCAGCTGGGAGGAAGCAGCTTGCATAGGGGAGCGGCTGAAGCCCATCCTGGACCTCTTGTCTTGGGTGTCTGAGTCGGACAGGGTGCGAGTGTTGCTCTGTCGGCCTCCGACCCGCGCTGCTCCATTGCTGGATGCATATAATCCTCTGGAGTTCTGGGTTGGGTCACTGTACTCGTTCGATCTAAATGTTGACAGAAAAGTCTGTTAAATTTCACTGAGCATGCTGCATCTGACCTCTAAAGTCACATTTTCACAACAACTTTATTTAAACCCTTGACATGATATTTACATATTTTTGTCATTGATTCACACTTAGATCCACAAGCAGAGGATCTCCTTTTATAGACCAAACAATTTACTGAATATAATACAAAATGAAAAGGTAACACTCTAGAAATAGAATATTTTTTTAAGTTTAAACCAGCACCATAAAATGTTGCTTTGTGCGGCTTTTATCAGTCTGTGGTTTGTCACTGGAAAAAAGGCAAATGTAAGGAGATGCTGTGCTTAATGGGTGAACTCACTGCAATGTCTCTCACACAACCTCAGATTAAACATGTAAAGGAGTCAGTGATAAGTACCAGACACTCCTGCTAACAGTACCAGACAAACCAAAAACTGTGAGCTGTGATTACAGCAGTGAGCCACAGACACTATTGACTTTTCTGTGGGTCAGAGCCCTTTCATCGAAGAGTCAGTTAGACTGATGGAGCATTAGTCCAAGTTTTTTCAGAACAAGTCTTTTCAGAGTTAATAACCGACACACTCCATGTTACACTTACTTTGGATCACTGTGAATTTGCACAATTTCCCTGAGATTAAATGGTCTCCCAGTCTCCAAGGAGGAGTTGGACTCCACAGACACTCGTCTCTTAAAAGGCTCCCAGATGCTCTGAGCCTCCAAGTAGGCCGTGGCAATCACCAACAGAAACATGCAACTGCAGAGACACAAATGCAAGGAGAACTGTAAGTCAGGTTAAACAACATTTTCACTAAAGTAAAAACAGGTTAGCTTTTTTTATTGACTTGGTGTTACAGGTTTATGTAGAGGGACACTTGCCTCATTATTAGAGCCACTATGATGTAGAGCTCCAGCTCCCAGCTCGGTCTGGGCAGGGTCCCTGCACACGCAGCTAACATGTGGTAGGGCAAGGAGGCATTCAGGACAAACACAAACTCAGAGCCTCCACATGTCACCAACTTGAGCTCCCTGATCACCCGAGACGAAGTGAAGTCGGGTGTAAACCTGTGAGGAAAGGAGGTAAATGTCTTAGTTTAAACTAATTAGAGCTACAAAAGTGGTGGCTAATTGATCTGTGGCCGTACTAAGTGTAAACAAGGAACATGAGCTGTGGCTTATTAAACAACTACATAAGTGGGGCTGGTTGGAAGGCCAGGCAGTTATCTGTAATTCATGAACGTGTGAGCGTCAGGAGGCAGTAGTTTTCTAAAATGACAATGAAGAACTAGTTCAACATGGTGTGTATGTGTAGTTTTCAATACCATTTGTCTAAATAAAAACAATGTCCTTTCCTGGGTGATAAGAAACCACTGGTTATGATGTGAGCTGTGCAGTGCAGCAAACCTTGGAGAGCTGTATTTATTTCATTATTTTCTAATGCTGTCATTTTCAGAACATGCATAGTGAAAGGCCCAAGAGCTTGTGCATTAACTGTAAACTTTTCTATCTGATCAAGTAGCTATACTGATTTGATCAAGGCTTCTTGTGTTGTTTTTATTAGTTATAAGATGGAGGACAAGTATTTATTAATAGACAGAAATACAGGCAGACATGTTGTGACAGTAATGACAGGCACAATTAATAACATAAGTAATGGCAACATTCCATTTGGATGTGTCAATATTGAGCACATATGCCGTTTCAATGTCTTAGTACGTTCATAGACCTAAAGCAGTGTTGATTTATTATTCCTACTATAATGGCTCAAAATGTCAGCTATGAGGAAAATCTTGACACGTGGAAGCTTAATGGATGCTGTGTTGTAGATAAAAGTAGGTGGGAGTGACAGGAGTATGGGCGATGGTTGTAAACTGATAAAAACAAGAATGTAGACAAACAAGAAGTCCCACCCCGACTCTGTGAAAGGCTGGCCATTGAACAGCTCCACAAGTTTGCATGGAAAAGTTAAGGTGACTGAACAACGCTCGCCAATGGCAGTGAATGTGCTTGCAACGTTCTACATGGAAACGAAGAGGAAGCAACAGATGGTGTGACAGCATTATTTCTCATAAGCCACACCTATAATCCGTCAGACATCGACTGGAAATCAGCCGTCATCTCCCAAACTGGATCTCTGTTAATGTACAGGATCACTAATGATGTTTCCAAAAATGTATGGCAGAATATTTGGTGGGGGATAATCAGGTTATATGCACCTACACCATGTATTTAATGTAGGGAATAAATGTTAATATGTCAGAAGTTGGAATAAACATACCAACTAGTACATCAAAATATATATATGCTCTGTGTTGGTGTCACTGAGAAAAATCTGATTTTAAAAACATCCTGATAAATATTTTGTATGAATATTTCCTATTAATTCAATGTGTTTTTTAGCGTTTGGGGGATTTCTTTATAATTTGTAAAGGGATGAAAAATGTACAGCGAGTGTAAGTGTGTCCATCCGTGACATACGAGGACTTGATGAAAAACAGGAACTGCGGGGAGCAGGCGGAGGCAGCTGAGAGACACAGAGTCAAGTCATCCTCTTACTGAAGGCTTTCTCCTCAGAGGCTGAGGACGAAGTATTAATAGATCTTGTGGGTGGATAGGCACGAACACACAGATGCACACTGATACGGTAGTTTGTTCACTTACAGTATGATGAGGTCTTTTGAAGCATTTGGCTTAAGTGCAAACTCTTGACAGTTGAGAACTTTGAATCCATATCCTTCACAAGCTTGGCCATTGATTTCTGCTGGTCTGATGGTGATGGGGAGCAGACCTGTGTTCTCCACCCTGAAGGTTCTTTTGAGAGTGAAGTTTGGCTCTCTGACTTTTGTCTCTGCAATAAACAAAGGGCAATGATTAAAGGAATAATAGCTGCAAACGAGAATTTTTTTTTGATTCAAAGGGTAATAAATTAATGTAGATCTAGTGTACTTTTATTATAGAGAATGCTTGTGGAAATGTATTGCCTACTTTTTTGCTGATTAAATATTTGTATGGGGGTACATATGATTAACTGCAGAACTGATGCACTTTCTACCGTTTGCGTTTTAACAGGAAATGCAGCATTTCCTTTATTTTTCTCAAAGTAAGTCAAACTGTGAATAAGCTGTCTTTACTTCCTGTTTTTCATACAGCCTCTTTCCTTCGAAGTTCATTCTTTTCTCTCATCTGTAGATCAGCGATTTATCATGTTTAGACGTGCCCTCGCTCACCCACTATCACTTTATCTATTTCATAAACACTGGAATTAGATTTTATACCTTTCTAGTTTGGCTACATTCACTATTCATGCTTGAATTTATTATATTGGAAAGAGCAATCCAATAGAAATTTTAGATTATAGAGACATCACAATAAAACAGCGTTTGCCTAACAATGAGGTGAAGGTAAGTCCTGAAAACGGGTCTGTTCCTCTATGTTCCTCTACTATGCCAGATTGATACAGAAAAAATAAAAGAAATGCAGGTGTTAATGGGTTCTGTGTGTACAAATTAAACTTTAGATCATATAGACTGATGTTAATCACTGATAAAAATACAGAAAAGCTTTCTCTGGTGGCATGAAGTAAAATTTTAAAAAGTAACTGTCTTTTGAAAATGTACAGATGCTGACAGATATTGTCTGAGGTAAAATTCCATGTTCACACTGATCTGAGCCTCAGCAACACAAACTCACTCTCTGTGCAGTCTTTGAGAAAGGCCTCAGTCATCTTAAACCTCAGTGAGCTGCCTTGTCCCGGAGGCTTCCCTGCAACTTTTAGGCTCTCCGTCGTACCTCGTCCATGAAGTATGATTGTGTCAATCACGGTCAGATTGTTTCTTTACAGATTCCCAGAAAAGCACACAATGTTAGAAGAGAATCAAAAATTTACTTAAGGGACGGTTTGGTTAGTTAATAAAAAAAAGAAATGAAAAAGGCCATTACCTGACTATGAGGAGAGAAGAGACACTGTGGTTGCTGATGGGAGTGAATCTTATACTGAATGACTTAACTTCCCCAGGCAGCAGGAGGAGGTTGTACACAAAGGGTCTGGTTGAGCCCTCTACGAACCCAGAACTGGTCTTCAATAGGGACGTCTGCCAAACAAACAGAGGTTCAGTTAGAGCCAAACACCTTCCATGTGCTGCCTCAGCTACAACAGGACCGTGGTTATTCCAGCCAGCTGATTCTCTAAATCTTTGTCTAACAATGAAGTCAACGATTGAACCTGTAGCACTCACTTGATTTCTGTGCACCTGGAACTCAAGCGTGTTTGTGTTGATGTTGATGTTGGACAAATTGCCTAATGGAAACCTGGGAAATACAGTTTGTCAGTGTAAGATGAGGGGACAAAGAAGAAAAAATGTGCAGTTATTTGGGGAGATTTCTCACCTATCCGCCAGTTTTCCAGAGAACACTGAGGGGTTGGGTAACAGGGCCAAGGGGAGAACTTGGACATAGACGGGGACGTCGGAAGGATTTTGCAGAATAACCTCCTCGTTCTGCAGAAAAAACAGACAGATTTTCCCACCTCTGTTTCCAAAACAGAACTTTAACAACACTTTTAAGAATTCCTGAGGTGGATTGATTCTACTCACAGAAGAGCTGTTTGTGTTGGTCAGGGGGAAAGTAATTCGTTGTGAGGAGTTGATCAGTGAGGGCCAGGTCAGCTGAGCGGTTATTTTAGCTTGCACATTTTTTTGAAGGTCTGTGTTGACTTCAAAGATGGCTTCGATCCTTCGGTGAGAAAAGAAACATCTTTTGACATTCTTTTAATGGTTATCTAATGCTGAACATGTAATTTAACAGTAAAATCTGATGAGCAAGGCCCAACATCACTGAATCCTTACTGTACTTACTTGTGTCCTGTATGTTCTTTCAGCTCTTTCCATCGTCTGAGCAGTTTCTGATGAAAATCTACATCAGCATCCCATATATCCTCCTGTAACGCCATCCCATGAGGCTTGGACTCAGCTATGGGAGAAAAAAACCATTATCATTTAATTTGGACTCTTTAGGCCTATTTAGACGCAATTGCATTAGAGTAGGAGGTGGGGGGAGCAGCCACCCGACCGTCTGGAGGGAGGACCACTGTTCTACCCCTCAGACAGTCCGCAATAAATAGACAATTTACAAAATACAGAAAATGTGCCGTTATATTTTAAAGTCACAAAGTGAAGTGATGTTTTAAGCAGTGTTAATTTTGGCAGCTATTTTTGATTTAGTCTTAGTCTTAGTCTTTTGACGAAAATGCATATTAGTTTTAGTCACATTTAGTCATTTTTATCCTTCTTAGTTTTAGTCGACGAAAACTCAGAACATTTTAGTCTAGTTTTAGTCACATTTAATAGCCACATTAAACTCCTTCTCTATAAAAACATATAGCTGCAGCCTAATAGCTTAAACATATATATTTAGTTTTAAATGTGAAAACGAAAAGGGAGAGCAGGTCAGACTGGAGGCGGACACAGAAACTGCAGCTCGGTAGAAACCAACTGCAGCTTCTGCTCTGATCAAGAAGCTGAGGAGCTGATCTCTGATCAGCTGAGACCAGAGAAACTCTGTGTTTTCACTGTTTCCATAGTTAAGAAGCAGTCAGTCACTGAGCGGCAGCTCCACGTGAACGAGCTCAGAGAGACACTGTGTCTCTCTGAGCGAGTGCGCAGGGACAGGGGGCGGGGCTCTTAAAGTGATGAGAAAAATCTGATTAAGTTAAATGGTGCTAATACCCCCCCAAACAATTTGTGATTTAAACATCAGATACGTGGTCGGCTCATTACTGTCATTACAGCACAACAAAACAAGGAACTTCCTCTTACAGTATGCCTCTCCTTCGACTCCATTAGAGCACATCCCCCTAAGGACCACTAGGGCCTGGCACCTCTGAAGGCCAACCCTTATTTGGGCCTTCTAGCTCTTTTGATTAAAAATCGATTCAGTTAGGGATATTTCAGTGTACAATCCCAATTTTGCTTGGACATGAAAGAAATTCTCAGAAAACTAAAGATGTAAACTGAACAAAGAAATCTCTAAGTTGGTTCACAATTAAAAACATTAAGGTAGGCCTGTCATAACAAGTTTGAATGGATTATATATTGCTCCAGAAAATATTGTGATAATGATATTATTGTGGAGAAAATGTCATACCACTGAATTAATAATAATAGAGCACAATCCTGCAAGCACACCCTTAAGAATACTCAGTCTGACACTTGAATTGGAATAAAAAATGTTATAATATCCTAATAAATAAAACATTAATAAAATCAACCATGGCGTATATTCAGCTTATAGATTTTTTTAACATGGCTATATACCAGAATGACATGTTTACATCTATGGTGCCTTATTCTCAGACTTTTTAAATACTATTCCATATGTTTTTCTTAGTTCTCTCCCTTTTTGGAATGATCTTTGACCTAGGGAATAATCTCTGACCTGCTAATGGATGGGTAAAGAAGGAATGTTCTTTAGCAGGCGCCTTCAACTTTAGGTACGAAACATGTCCTTCTTTAGTCAGAGGTCGTATGTGTGATGTCATTTTATCTCTAGTTCTGGGGTGAGCATCTCCCCTATAAGAATCCTTGTCAAGCATTGGCAAGGCAGATTTTCACTATTTAGCTTGTGAAGTCTCTGGGTTTCTAGAGCTCGTCCTGACCTATAAACTTCTTGTAATAAACTTTGTTATACTGCAAGTTTGGGGTCCGCTGAGAATTCTTACTTTATCATCTTCAACATTCTGCTGCTTGAATTACACGACAAGCACTCACAACCAAATCAATAAATAAAATTGACTCTCTGGCTCTGTTAACAAAAGTTTCTTTAGAATAAATATTATACATCTAGAACAAGGTATATGTCATCAGCTCGGTAAACATGGTGGGTTGATAATGACTTAAATATGATATCAATCATGTATTTAGTTATTAATCAAGGTGTCGGATCCTACAATCACTTAAGTGAGTCCTGGCTGTGCGCCTCCTGTCTTGAACAATGATCCACAAACATGCTTAGGGTGAGATAAAGAATAAATAAATAAGAAACTAGTACCAACCAGGAAATGTGATGTTAAAAACCACCCCACATTTTTTAGAGAAATAAATCCAGTCTGAATGTGACATTTGAATGTAACAAACAGTCAAAAGAAAAAGAAAAAAAAACACTTACATTTAAGCACAAATGGCAGCCCCACATAACAGTGATCACCACACTGCAAGCTGGCATCAAAATAAATATTTGCCACCTGGAAAAAAAAATATGAAGAAATTAAATAAGATCATGTCTATAAGTACAAATATGGCTAATTCACAGATTTGGCCCATTAAAGTGTCACTACCTTAGATTTACGCCTGGGCTCCAACTCATCTTTGTTGTTGCGGAGCCGTTTGTAATAAAAACGTATATCCTCTGTCAGGGAGCGGATCTGCTGCAACCTCACTTTCTGTGTAAAAGAGCTTTGTATGCTGAAGCTCTGATGAACAACTTTACCCTAAAGAGAAAAAAGAACATGTCAAAAGATTGTGTCAAAAACACCTCTTGCGTTTAACAGGAAGATACTTTCACACTTGAATTCATTGTCTGTCTGTTGTCAGGGCTGAATTACATCTTAATGTTACTCACTGGAAATGAAGCTGGTAACATGATGTGGTTGGGAGAGCTGTTTAATGTGCCCACTGCAATGAGCGCTTTCACTGGGATGGTTAATATCTGAAGAAAAAGTTCACGTCAGCATTAGGCTGAGAGCTGGTTGTGAATTACTTTAAAAGAGCGTCATCAAAACCACTGATAACCTACCTCATAATCTGTGGTTATATGTACGGCTCCATCATAGGTTCCCTCCAGTGCCTTGGCCACTAGTGTCACTCTGAATGCTGCATAATATCCAGATGCTAGTATCACCTTTTCAGAAAGAAAATATTGAACATTAGGTTATTTTTTATTCCTAAGTACCTCATGGTGCTCTGTGTGAGATTCACAACATCAGGGAGCTGTTGGCTGTAAAGAAGCTTGTTTTCTTTCTCCTAACTTGACAAAGAACATTGACATGTCATTTGTATTCGATTGGGGACAAGTCTATGTGACTCACCTACCTTCCCCATTGATAATTTTTGGATGTCTACCAAATTCTGAATCATTGTACCTAAGCCAATAGCAGCTTTGGATTGACACTGTAGAGGTCTTACCGTTTTGTGATGGGAGGCTGAATTGTTCTGCAGGTCTCTCAGGCGATTCAGGGCCACTGTTGCGTTTCCCTTCTCTGTCTTCAGCAGCTCCATGGAAAGGCTGTCTCCCGTGACCAGCCAGGACTTAATCTCAAGCTGGAGAAGGGTCAGTAGAAAAATGTTCTAGTATTTTTTGGGACTTTGATTTGTCCTTTTGCAGGTACACAGACTAAAGAAGGAAAGACAAGTTCTTACATTAGCGAAAAAACTCGCTTTGCCTGCCACAGCTGTGCTAAAACTCTAAGGTCTGACTGTCTGCATAGAAAGTAAAAACTACTTGTGGTATTACATTACATAACATTTCATTTAGCCGACGCTTTTATCCAAAGCGACTTACATTAAGTCCATTCAACCAATAGGGTACAAACCCAGAAAAACTAGTACAATTTTCTTCAAGAAAGCCAAACTTAAAAGTGCTAATAAAGTGCTACTTTATAAAAGTTTATTTTCTTCAAGATATGGTTGGTCGAGATACGTTTTTAATTTGCGGCGGAAGATCTGTAGACTTTTCTGCTGTTTAGGAGCCAGGACATTTAACAGTCGTGATTTTGTTGAGTGGTTAGCTCGTAGTGAGGGAGCAACAAGCCGATTGGCAGATGCAGAGCGGACATGCGGGGGGGTAAGGTTTGACCACGCCCTGGATGTAGTCTGGATCCGATCCGTTCACAGCATGGTACGCAAGTACTAATGTTTTGAAACAGATACAGGGAGCCACCGGTTACCTGTGAATTAAGCGGTGGAGCGGAGTAGTGTGAGTCAATTAAGGTTAAAGACCTGTCGAGCTGCTGCATTCTGGATGAGCTGCAGAGATCGGATGGCGCTAGCATGTAGACCTAACAGGAGGGAGTTGCAATAGTCTAGGCATGAGATGACTAGGACCTGGACCAGAACCTTTGACGCCCTCTGAGTGAGAAGGGGGCGTATTCTCCTGATGTTGTGCAGCATGTATCTACAGGAACGGGTTGTTGCAGTAATGTTGGCATTAAGGGAGACTTGACTGTCGAGTGTCACACCCAGGTTCCTAGCAGTTTGGGTGGGGACTAACACTTGTGGCTTGTGGTAGTACCAGTGTCTCGAAAACACAAGCAAGCGTAAGGCAAAAGGCGCTGCAAGTTAGGGATGTCTTATGTTATAATAAGAAGTGTTCAAATGTTTTGGTTCATAATCGAACTGTGGCTGGACAGTGAATTAACTGTGGCTCATGCCAAGGGAGTTTCCCCCTTTATAATCAGAAAATATCTAGAAATCCTGACAATCATTTCGTTATCAGTTGGACCATCTTTTTTACCTCTATTGGATTACTGTTGACAACCACAAATGTGATGCTGCTGGTGTCTGTTGCACTGCGGACACCGAAGTCCAGGAGGTTCTCCTTCAGACTGGGCGGCAGGACCAGGGGCTGTTCATGCCAGACAACAAAGAACAAACACCACGTTAGAGAGACCTGTCTTGACCAAAACGTATTAAATTTACTCTGTCCTACAAACAAAACCCAGGTACTACATAAAAGGTCAAAACTGAGTTGAAACCTGAATTTGACCTATTGGTATGTGTCATACTATATAGTATTAGGACATAAAATGTATAAATTCTGTGAATATATATCAGAAACAATAAGAACAGCCAGCTACACTGCTAGAGCGCTATATCATGTAAAAGCAACTGAGATATCCACAGCCAGTCAGTCAATAAATTGAGAAGGAAATTCAGTTTATTCCACAAATCCTACATGAGCCCAAAGTTAAACCCAGTAGATCTCAGTGGCTGCCATGTTAGCAATGGCATTTAATGTGGTTTGGTAAAATAATCAGCCTTAAAAAAAACATTCTACCTGATACGGACTTTGTCAGCTAGTCTGAAAACTGCACTTCACTGCATTAGCAGTTAGTATGTACCTCCAGGAAGCCTGTGTAAGCCCGGACAGGCAGGTGAAACTTTGATGCGTTTGTGATGAGCAGGATGTTGCTGTCTATGTGGATGGATGGTCGGACCGGCCGGAAGAGGAGGGAGAAGATGTACCGTGACTCATGTTGGGGGATGAGGATCGGTGCACTGAAGTTCTGCACCTAAAATAGAAAGAGGAGAAGGTGTCATTTCCTTTCTACGCATATATGTATCTTTATCTATATAATCAGAATGACTTCCGCTCAACCAACCATTCTACTGGCACTCACATTAAACATGGTTTTGGCCTCTTCGGGCAGGGACACGTTGTGTATCCGAATTGCAAAGTTAAAGGCATTTGTGAGGAAAATGGGTCTGTCCACCGGGTCTACAGGACTGTCCCTGATGTGGAACAATGTCGCTGTGTGGTCAAAGCCCAGGTAGCTGCAAGAAGAGATGACAAACCATGTTTTCTTCTCTGCAGCATGATACATAAAAGGCACCCAGTCTCATTCTACAGCCACAAGATCACTCACCCTTCTAAAACTTCGACCTGGTATGGGATTTCAAGCTTGGAGTAGCTCTTCTCTTTTGCTTTAACGGTTATTTTACCAGAGAACTGATATGGTCTTCTCGCTTTTGAGGCTGCAATGGAAACACATGATGAATAGAGTAGATAAGTGAGCTGCAAACGGCCCTGCAAGAGGAAGTTGCACAACACTAAGCCAAAAGTGAAAGAAACTGCTAGAGTAAGGACAATGTAAAGCTTCTATAGCTGAACAAGCCAAGAAAAAACATTGACTCGAGATGTTTCTGATTGTATATGAATAAACCAGAAGAGTTTTAAAGGATGTTGATACAAAACATGTTTGACACACAAAACTCCCTCTTGACTTCTTAGAGAGGATTTATCGGTTTCTGATAACCAGTGAAGAGGAAACTAACATGTTCAAAGGATCATTGTTCAGAGGCTATGTTCAGTGGAAAATGTGCATGTCATTGCACTTCCTTAAGACATGTCTTTCATGTTGTATAGTTAGTAGAGGGTTGCAATAGAGGAAGTGTATGGTAGGTGCAACTTTGTCAAAATTCCTAACAGACAAAGGAAAAGCTAAAAACTTCATATAACATCTTGAATTACTGCCTTGAGTTTGTATGCCTCCACCAACAAGTCAAATGTACATTTCGTTAAGTACAAACATATGTGGAGGGAACTTTATCAGTATTGAGCACATTTTTACCATTATTACTATATTCATTCAGGAGTTATGGAAAAAAGATATATATCTGAGATACTGAATTCACCAGAAGGTGATGGAAAAATGACCACACATGATTTACAAGATGAATGCTTCAAGATACTTAACCAAACATACATTTTTGAAGAGCAAATGTAAATTATTAGTACATAAACAAACACCAAACTTACCATCAAAACTAATACTTGCTACTTTGGTATATCTGCTCTCTCCTGCTTTTAGCGTGACTGCTTTGAAATCCACTGTGACTGCTTCATTTGATGGTGTTGTACGTACACTCTGAAATTATAATTTAAAGAGTGGTCCGCATGAGGTAAGATAACAATTTAAGCAAATCGTTTTTTTTTAAGTCTTCCAAGGAAACCTACTGTAATTGGAACATCTTTTGTTCCTGAATTTAAAAGGTGTAGATTCAGCAGTTTTGGACGATCTGTAAAAAAAAGCAGATGGGAAATGATAATGAGCAAAGGAGTTCCAGAAAAACAATACGTTATTGAATATTGCTAAATGTAGCTTTGTCCGTACCTTGTGAACGCAGCGTACCAAAGTCAAGCATCTCTGTGGAGGAGTATATACCAGGGGCTACATGGAGTGAACAAAAATAAAATATCAAAGCTGAAATAAAGATAAAGCTTCATTGAGAGTTAAAGACAATAAGCCTCATTCACCAATAACGTCTTAAGAATTTTTTTTAATTTGTTCCTAAGTAGTTTTCTAAGAAAACTCTACGTCAGAGAGTTTTGTGGACTTAAACACCTCACCCACTCCTCCATTGGCATAGTGGTGAGTAGAAAATTAGTATACCCAAATTAAATTTTTGGGTGAACTATCCCTTAAAGAACAGTTGGGGAATGATGCCCAATGACCTGTTAGTAAAACACACCTGACGTGACCTCCACCTCTACAGGCAGGATGATGAACTGGTCCTCGTTGGGGGCATTGGTTTTAATTCTGATGAAAGCCGTGTGGTTGTCCGCATCTCTCGATGAGAAGCTGGCTCTCATCACCCCCTTTGTCTCAAACGGAGGAATCTCCTGAAGGCAGAAGGTCAGCATGGGTAACCTGGTCTCAACTGTCTGTAACCAGCTTTTGTCTTCAAATCGAAAGATAACTCAGGAACGACAAACAACAGGAAGCGGTGACATGAAACTCACCCACAATTTTCCAGTGCCTCCTTGTTGACCTGTGGGCAGCTCCAGATGTAGATCCCCACCACTGGAGTACATCTCAACAACCTGGATCAGAGCAGAAGAAAGTCAATCTAACTGTATATAAAAAAGAACTCAAACACATGCAAATATAACCATCAGGGAGTCTCATTTCCCAGGTTACCTGCAGTGGTTCACTGTATGGGTTGTGGATGTGTATTAGAGGTGAAAAGCTGCTGTTTACTGGGACTCGAGCCCCAATGAAGGGCCGCAGTCTGTAGGGGTTTGGGATGCCGACCCCAAAAACCTTCCAGACAGAGAAGGAAAGAAAAGGATTTGTTAGTAGCACTTGTGATAATAAAAAAATACTTTAATAAACTGCTTGATTCAACTTTGTACCTGGTATGTAAACACTCCATGATGTGATGTATTAATAAATAAAGTGTTCTCAACATTCCCAACCACTCGAGCAAGAAACACCACATCAAATGATGTGTTCCCTCCTGGTGGAATTATCTGTTGAGAGAACAGATACACATCCCACACACACACAGACCAAAACAAAAAATGGTTAAACACTTTTTAACAAAGAACAGATGATGGCCTCTTGGCTAATAACCACAAAGGTCTGAACACTTGTCCACAACACCTAACCTCAAAGGTCACTGCTAGGAAAACATAGCAGCTACACTCTAACTTTAGCATTTCGGTGTTGACTGTAGTAGCAAGTGGTGTCTGTTCTAGAGTTTTTGCTGCAGATACCTCTGATTCTTTCCTGCCAATTCCTACCAACATGAACAAGCTCCAGAAAAAAGCTTATTAAATATTGTTATAAACACTACAACAGCCTAAGGCCTCTTTTCTTCACGTCGTCTACATGTTGTCCAATGATGTAACAGCACAGAACAGAACATATCTTGTTGTGTCATCGTCGCTGCTGCAAAATGTTCAGTCTCAAACATGCAGTTAGTGAAAGGAGCGAGAGGCGGGTGGAATTTAGAAAACCTTGCAACACATTTACCTCAGCGTGAGATAAAGTAGATTAAGACTTGGAAGTGCTGATGTAAAAGAATAAAAGTATTACACTGTTAGTTTATAACGGCAAGTCCTTCATTCAGGAATCTTCACTTTCGTCATAGCAGCACGACTAGGATTTCCCATTTCAAAGGCTCCCTCTAATGGAGCACACAAACACCTTCCTTTACCCCCCCACAAAGGGTCCTTGCCGGCCAAACCTATCCCAGGATTCAATGCCCTTCAAATCATTTTTTATGACCAAGGCTTTAGTTTTACGCATCAACTCAACCTAACACCATGTGTCACCACTACATGTGTTAAAAACCCAAAGAAGCATTAAAACTGTCTCATTATGTCCAACGAGAGAGTGATGTTTGTATCGCAATCCTCTGAAGCCCAGACTAGATTTGAGACATATTTATATATATGTACATTCTACTTCCTGTATTGTATTGTCAACACACTAACATCATGTTTATTTTCCTTAATCAAGATGATAGATAATCCTGTAATTGCATCTTTAGTACAAATATTACTTCCTTTAGTTTACATTTGATGAAGCTCTAGTTGTTTGTTCAAGTGTTTGTTTAAGAGAAAGGTAATAATAAAAAAACCACTTTATCTTTTTTTTTAAATGCCTCTACTCTTCCCTCCAGGCTCCATCCGGCACAAACAACCTGGATCAACCAGTGAGAGAAGACTGCATGTAGACTAAAAGGTGAAACTAAGGGGAAAAGTGAAAAACTCACTGCACCTCTTCCCTCTGCTGCTTAAAACTTATTTCTCTGGTTACGGCATAATACCTGAAGGCCAATCAGATGCAGCATTTTATCTTCAATAACAAATCTCTACCAAAGGGTTTTGCTGGAAATGTGAACTTGTTCACACAAATATACAAAGCTTCTGTACAAACACATCCCATGACAGAGGACTAGAGACCTTTGGTTGTTATCCTCCCAACCGCACTGACTTATTTTCCACTGGTGGTCTTTGTGGACTAGACTCGTGTGTCCTGCAGTTTAATTTATTTTTACATTCCACACATGTCCGTTGTAAGAAAGAATGAATACATTTATTCATAGTGCCATATCTGATTTAAGGTTTTCCTCTCAGTATGATTTTTCCTCTCTTGGTGTACTATGTTAGAGAAAAAGTGCTGTTCATAGTTGCAATGTGTCTGTTAATGGGTGAATGGCAGTAAATTGTACTTTAAAGTGCTTTGAGTGGTCATCAAGACTAAAAAAGGGCTATATAATTAAAGACCATTTATCTTACTGTGAGGTTTGCTAAGAAGTGTTTTCTTTCAAATTAAGATGCTTCTCTCATTGTGCAGAAGATTTTATTATAATATACAAATATGTGGAAAAACAAGAAAACACTCATGTCCTGTCATTGCCTCACTGAAACACGTATGCTATGTTTGCGGCTAAAGTGAAAGAACAGGCCTTTCCTGTTAAGGCAGTCTTCACATGCAGCACAAAAAACATGATATATTTGCTAATCCAAGAAACTATATTTTGGAAAATTATCAGATTATTACAAACAACAAAATCTGTAAAAAGCATCAATGAATGCTAAAATATGTTGAAAGACAGTTTACGTAGATTTACTTTCCTAGTGGAGTTATGTTGTGTTTAAATGGTCAATTTAAGCAATCTTTACTTTTATACAACTTACATTGTGCTAAGCCAGATGCTTGACATCCCTTGATATTATTGCCGTTTACTTTTTCTAGTTTAATTCCCTGTTTTAACACTCTAACTCATCTTGAGTTCATTGGTGTGGTCACATGTTTAAGTGGCTAATGTGATTTGCATCAGAACTCCCCACAATATTGTAAGTGTCTAAATGCAGCTGATTACTTGTTTGTTGTTCATACATGAAGGAGATCCCAGACTACTTGAGGTTACTCTAGTTTAAAGCAAAAAAAGAAGAAGAGGGAAACAGCTTCTCTTGCGGCTGTGTTCTGACCTGTAGTTCGTTTACAATGAATATACCAGTATTTAAAATATCTTATGAGGCATGATGATTAAAAAACAATAAAAAAAGCAATTTAGCTGGTGACAAAAATCTTTTTAAAAAGCAAGTTTTAAAATGATATGTACTTACCCTATTCTGGAAAAAGGATGCGTGAAAATGTGCTGTCGTCGCTGATATTGATATCAAACTAATTTCTTCTGGGCTAGGATTATGTAAATAAACTTTCTCCATTTTTGGCATTCCAACAGGCCTAGAAATGAGGATAAAAAACATTTGTAAGAGTAAATAAACAACAAAACATTTAAAGAAATTAATGGAAGAGGAACCATGCTGGATATCAGATATTAAAAGATACTGATCATGTTTCCATGAATGAAATAGGCGTTTACATTAAAATAAAAACTGTGAGTAAAGTTAAAGAATTAAATTATTTCTATCACAACAGAAGGGAGAGAAAGGAAGGAAATGTCAAAAGGGGTCAGTAGGTGTATGTGTGACTCAAAGGGTCCTACACAGAGTTTTCTAAATTAAATTACCCGTGTGATTCATGACAAACTTGATGTTGCTATCTATCTTTATATTCTGCATTTGATTTGAAAAAGGACAATAGCGGTGGTTTTGCATGTTATAACCCATCAGCTGCGGATACTGTACTTTGATTTATTTTATTTCAATGTGGTATGAAAATATGCGGGGACTTGAAACATGGGGAGTCTCCCTAATGCAAATAGAAAAGCTTGATGAAATAGCTATGGCTGGGAAAAAAAAGCCAATTAGCCAAGCCAATTATCACAGATGTTACGTCTGAGTCAAATAAATAAACCCCGAAATATCACCTGTGCAGTCTTTTGAACAAAGTGGATAAAGAAGTGTGTGGTTCCACCAGCACATCATCATCTTAACACAATTTACAGTGCATCTGAAGTTGAGCTTCTGTGCATGGGCTGATAATTTGACTAACTAAAATCCTAGCGTTATTTCATGTGAATTGGTGACAGGGTAAAAATAATTTCTCAAGGTTGAATTTTCATGTCCTCCAAACACTAACAATTGATAAGTGGCTGGTTTGTTGTTGCAGAAGGACGGAGGAGGACAGGCTGTCGGCATCTGGACTCCTTACTTGAACCTATGCCTCTTAAAATCCAACTGAATGATTTTCACTCTGCACCCTGCCAATGTACTATAGGCTACACTGGAACAGGGATATACTTCATGGGTGTGCACCTACTGTCAAGAGTGGAATGTGCATTAATAAGTAGGACCAATATGAAGCAAGGTGCTGAAGTACGTGTTGAAGTGCATTCCATAGAAGGCTAAAATACTTCCTGACATCTGTTTATTATGGACTATTTCAAGTCTGTCGCTCCAAGAGTAACTCAAAAGTTTCACTTATATGCATCGTATCCAGCTGCCCTGACAGACATGGCAGCAGCCTTTCAACTGTCCAACTTGAAAATGTTGTTTAGTAATAATAAAATTAGGCTTTTAATTATGTTTGAGAAAAATATTCCCTCCGTATAAAACTTGCGAATAACCTCTTTATCTCAATAAAAACAATTTGACAATTATTAAAAGCAGCGGAGTTTGTCGCACAATGATAAATGTTATCAAAGCACAAATGACGCAGACGAAAAATAGTCAAATTAAGTAGGAAACTATGACTCACTGTTCGTGAAAATCCAGCATTGGAGGTTCAAATCGTATAGGTCGACAGTTCCCACGGTGCGGGGACGTGCTGTAAAAGACAGGAACACATGACAGCAACAGCAGCAAGCTAGGAAAAATACTATCCATGGTTGTGTGCGTTTTAAACAAATGAGAAGCTAAACGCACACACACAGACACCGAAGTCTGCCTCCTGGCCTTTTTTTTCACAATGCATTAAGCAGAGCATGGGACCACTCCCAAATGTGATGCGCTATTTCCATATGTAAAATCTCTGTAAAAAATCCATAAATAGAAATTAGAAGACCAAAAAAAATAAAACTGCATCTCTTTTTGTCACCTTCGGAGAGCTGCCTCCCTCAAACAAGGTAACAAGTTGTGAGCATCGGTTGCACCCGCCTAGTTGTAGAACATAACTGACCAAACCTGTTCAACAACAGGTGTATCTTAACAATAAACAAGGCCGTCCCTAAAGAGAGCCAACCTCTCTTTGATGGAGCACAAATGTGTAATAGGAGCCTCTAAAAAAAATTATTGAAAAAAAGGCATTCATTGGCGATGCAGGTGTGGTGCATAACTGGACTTTGACTCATTTAATGGTCCAACGGGAAACACCTTTATTTCATGTGTATTCTTTTTACACAGAATATAGCAAACTATTTATAATTATTACAAAAGATATGAAATGCAAGACAGAAATGTGTAATTTGCAAATTTTTGGCACAATAATTAATGCAGATCCTCTTGTAATTCACTCAGATGTATTTACTTTAACATCACCCCAGATTAACACAATTTAGCAGGGATCAATTTCATCTATTTACTACCAAGCCTAACATGTACAGTAGCAGACAATGGTGGAGTTTGCAATAGACGGGGTGGATTTCCATCCCCTGAGGCGCACAGCAATCCACACCGAATCCCAAACCATGCAGAGTTCATCCGGGATAATCTGTCATCTACAGCCTGCTGTCCCATCTCTCATTAATATAACAACTACTGACAAAATTCTTGTGGGATTAAGAATTTAGATGGATCCTGGCTGTGAATTCTATGAGGCCATTTGCTCGCTGCTTCGGAGCTAATGTGTTGAATGTCAGCGTGTAATTGGAGTAGCCGAGGAGATCATGGGGAGGGCAGTGCCTCTTGGCCTCAGGATCTGCATATGTCCAGTGTCAGGGTAACATTAAGACAACTAGTACATGAAAAAAAGTATTGATAAAACGCATCTTTGTTCCTGTGGAAGTAACAAGCGTGTTGCAAATGTCCTTTATAAAGAGGGGCATACTGAGTAATACAGATGAGATAATTAACTAAAAAGGAATCCGAAACATGACACACATAATGGGGAAATTGAACAGTTAAAATGTCTCACACAACACAGTCAAACTGAAAAATACCACAGCCCTAACTTTGAGGGAGCGGTCATGCAATGCCCTAGCAAGATAAACCTTTCATGGTTTAGAACTATGTACTGTAATAGTAAAGGCTCACTGTATGTTGCACCCGGACAACTCACATGTGAAAAATGAAAGACTTATGACATGTGGAGGCTATAGTCATGATGATAAAGGTTTACTTATAAAGTCATGTCATGTCGTATTGGATGTTTTGGTCTAAAACTGACATCTCAAAGCAAACTATAACTTCCCTGAAGAAATATCCTTTCTGAGTGTTAGTGTCTGCTTTAGAGGCACTTAAGCAATCCTGACTGTGAGGCAATGTGACCTGACCATGAACATTTGTCAGTAAAATAAATTCCTGCTCTCGTTCATTTGGCTCGACGAAATAACTTTTGAGGTGTTTGTTCATATGACCATGATAACTGATAATGAATTTACCAATTTGTTACAGTACAATGTCAATGTTTGCTACTTTTCTTTGTGTTTGAGCCGGCAGAAAAATTATGTCTGACTACTATTGGTTTGCTATGTCAGCCTAGGTCAACAACTCCTCAGGCTGTACTTAAAGTTTCCACAGTATATATGCGTTACAGCAAAATCTGCCTACACCCTAACTAATACATGGGGAATTTAAACACAAACATCTGAAATGGGTGCAAGAGTGGAAGATGTTTCTAAAAGAAAAGTGAAAACATACCTTTGTTGATGATATAAACTAAAATCAATGTCAGATTCTGCCTGTAAAAACAGAGGAATACGGAAAGTCATGTTTAGAGGGCCGGCATATTTCAATTTTGAACATCAAGCACATTACCTTATTATTCATTTTGTTCTGTTATATTTGACATCAAGGTGCCATAGTAAGTTAGTTGACTTACCTGTAAAAGGCTTCCCTCGCCAAAATGTAGAACTTCTAGAATTGTGTCTGACTGAATGAATGCTGTAAAAAAAACATAAGGGGAAAATCTTCTCAGTACCTCAACCTTCATCATCATTGAAACAGGACAATCTGTTGATAATTTGACTATGGAGCATTTTACAGAACATGAAGCACTACAGCTTAATTAAATAAAATGTTGCCGTTAATTTATTTAAAGTGTTTTGAGTGGCATAAACAGAAACCAATCTCAGATGGTACAATGCAAGCAATAGTTCAAATAGTACAGGAAAAGTGCACAGAGATTCTAATATACTTTAATGTGAGATATAATAATTAATAATAAAAAAAAAGCTCTCTTCTGGCAACTCCTTCCAAATCTCGAAAGGGAAGGTCCGATGTTCGCAGTCATCATATCTTCCTGAACCACAGAGTAATATACTGGTTGAGATAACTCCCTGCTTGAACTTTAATCTCTGGTACTATCAGTGCAGACGAGAGTCAAGAGAAAGCGGCTCCACATGTTGTAGAATTGTATCTGTTCCACAACTTCCACAATGAACACATAACATAAACGTCTATTTCCTTCCGGACTTCACACGGTGTCAGTCCATCAAGTGTTTTGTAGTACACCCAACTATTCTTAAGCTGTATTAAAAAGGCAGTAACTACATTATCAACACAAGGGTTACAGGACCGGATGTATCTCTGACTGATTCTGTCAAAGTATGAATCTTTCAGAGTTCAGAGTCTAAAACTAAACCTGCTAGTCAGCATTTATTATGCTTTCTCTTTACTGAGAGGCTTTTCACCCGACACCATCTATGTGCCCCCGCTTGTTTGTAGAGTGCTTCTCACAAAGAAAACTTTAGACCTCTTCTGCCAGGAATTACCATTTACTATTTCTTTTCAATAAATTTCCACTTGCAATTTTGAAAATTTCCCACATTTAGGTAATATCTTTTGAGTACGTATAAAGCGGTTAAAAAAAAACCATTTTCCTGCTGTACTACCACGGTGAAACATGCGAGACAAAAATGAAAACGATGTGGTGGAACTTAAACTACCAGAGCTCTTGATGCAAAAGAAGAAAACCTTTACTTTCCCATCACTTTAAATGAATACTTCCCTTTTTGCATAGAGGCAGACGCGACACATTTGTTAGAGTGGCATCGTCTCATAAATAAACAGCAAACCCACAC
Organism: Pseudopleuronectes americanus; assembly: GCA_038501795.1. NCBI lineage: Eukaryota > Metazoa > Chordata > Actinopteri > Pleuronectiformes > Pleuronectidae > Pseudopleuronectes > Pseudopleuronectes americanus. Next base: position 5,173,792 of record CM076724.1, read on the forward strand.
ACAAGTTAGCCAAGTGCAGGGACACTACAATTGAACAAACTGAAAGGCAATCTTGAGATTTTATCGTTCCTTCCTTGTGTCACTTCTCTTAGCATGGACCTGAGTAAATGTACACATATTTGAAATAGTGAACCCTTACTATGATCGATCTAGTTAACCCTGACTCCATTTTCTAGGCTTGGTAGTATTGTTAGTGTTGATGTTGGCAGAAGAATGACAAAGTTTGACAGTGGTGCAAGTTACAGGAAACCAGGGTTAAACGATTTAAAGGTTCAGTGTGTAGAATTCAGTGAGATCCAGTGGTGAAGTTTCATGTTGGTGTCTCCCCAAACATGAAAGAGAACCTGTGGCAGCCTTCAGTTGTCATAAAAACTCAAAGGTGCTTAGTTTGTCCTTTTCAAACTGTCAAAACATGGCGTCCTCCGCAGAGAGGACCAGATCCTGATGCAAATATGAAGTATTTAAATATAAAAGGGCCCATTCCCGGGTAAAGAAAAAACAACTGGTACACACTAGTGAAACCATTACCAGTGTACTACTTTTGTTTATATTCATTTTCTCCCCATAGATCCCTCTCACCCTAAAGCTCACACACTGGACCTTTAAAGACACCAGGCACCTTTTACAAGTTGCCACAGCTACTAACCCGCTAACCACTGGTACACTGGATGTGACAGCTGAACACCTAGGTCACACTGGATAAATAACACGCGGCTGGTCCGTGCCAAGCTGGAGCAAAGCCAGGGTCAAATCAAAAACGCTCAGCCACGTTTACAAGTAACTGTCAACTGACGGTTTGAAACATGTCCTCCACCGAAGCCAGCATGAGGAAGTAACGTTAGGTGGCCTGTCTGCCACAGTGTTCTCAACAAGCTTCCCGATTGCCACATCTCCTCATTTGCGAGCATTAACCTCACACAGACGCGAGCTAACATTCATACTAGCCATTATGCTAAAGCTGCTCTTCCCCGTCTCTGCCCTGTGCTGTTTTGTTTGCTAGGCAGTGTTAGCCCAACTAAGCCATATATGGACGGGATAATATGACATGACAACAAGCTACACACGAAGCTAGCGTTCACTGCAACGTTAAAGGCCACATAGAGCTAACCAACGGCAGCACTTTCAGTACGAACTCAGACGTCAGCCCACCCCAACCTTTAATGAACTGTGGCTCATAGTAAAATATATTTAACAAGGCTGGGGTTAATGTTAGCGGGCTAGCTGTGGTAAAGTTGGCCCGCTGAGGTAACCTCAACCGACACTAGGTTGAAAAAATGCCTGCGGAAGTTAGCGCGAGCTAATGCGGACGTTGGCAGCTAAGTTACAAACCTTGTTTATTCGCCCGCGTCGCGTGGATAAAAGCAATAAATATAATCCTGAATAATCCGATACACGGTGCTCTTCTTCCTGTGTGGGACGGGCGACAGCTCGGAACTCTTTCTTCACTCGCCATGCTGCAAACCTGTCTGTTACGATAACAAACGAGCGGGTGTGCGGACATGCCCGTGTAAACCTCCGCTGACTCTGTCAATCATAGCCGCTCAGAAACCCTGGAGCTCCGCGGCAGCAGAGACCAACACAGTCCTGAGAGGAGGAGGCTGCGGCCTGCGTCTTCTTCTCTTCCTCTTCCTCTTCCTGCGTGACGCGGCACCGCGCGGTGGGCTGCCGCTGCTGCTGCTGCTGCTGCTGCCTGCTGCAGCGGAGGCAGCGAGACCCAGCGACCATCAGCTGCTCCAGACCAACTGGTCACCTGGTTCTACTGGTCCACACCGGGTCTGCTTCGTGTTGGACCTGGTGGGTTTATTAACTAAAGCAGCAAAAGTCCTTGAAAATCCACACATTAACTCAGCTTTATCCAACTCGGAGGATTTGGCTCATTCATCCAACTACCCAGTGTCTGTTAGCTGAGCTATATAGACAGATAGACAGCAGGCAGACAGCAGCAGAAAGACAGACAGGCAGACAGACAGACAGACAGACAGACAGACGGAAGTATACATGTAGATCATTGAAGTTTTGAGGTGAAATAAGTAGAATACCGACAACACAAGTAACTGAGCCTACTGATAGCAAATATAACCACAGATTTAAAGATAAATAACTAAAGCTATACAAAGTAGTGCATTAGACTAACATAGCCTGTAAATTATGGTTCAGCAGAGGTGAGTGTGTTTAAGTGTGAAAACAGTGCAATGCATGCAGCTTGACGCTGGTGGACTCATTCTTTCTGAAACTGTAAAAGTGACCTGCAGTAAATGAATGAGTAAATGAAGACCGATTGCTGGACCCAGTCTTGACGCTGCACCGATGCTGCTGCGCTAAAATTCAACTCAGTACTCAGAACCCCAAACTGGAGAATCAGTGTTCATTGCCATCGTATAGGGAACATGCTCACTGTTGTGAATACACTGTTGCTGTGATGGACAACATCACTTACGCTGACATGCTCTTAAATCAGGATAATCTCCTGACATTCTCCAGAGGGGCTGTATGTGAGAGCGTTGATGTCAGAGTGAGAGTGAGATTAAGAGGTAAAAACTCTTTGATAATGTCCAAAGTATATTGAGAATACAGCAGGAGATCTACCAGATGATTCACCACGAGCCAGAAGGCGCTGTGACTGTTTCTAACAGAGAGGCGGTGGACTAGTGGCAGAAACTTGGACTATGGGCAGAAAAGGTCTCTAGTTCGATCTGGTTCAACTCCACGGAGTAAAAACAAAAGACGAACCTGGATTGATCTGTCCAAAAATCCAAGAGGATTCTCCCTACCCTGTCTAGTGCCCTTGAGCAAGGCACCTTACTCCCTCAACATCTTCTCCTCGGGCGCTGTACATGGCTGCTCACTGCTCTGTGTGTCCTGCACCAGATGGGTTAAAAGCAGAGGCTAAATTTCCTAAAACTGCATGAGTGTGTCTGTGCATGTCTGTGCATGTGTTTGGGATAAATAGATGGATCTTAATCTTAATCTGATTTTAACAGGCAACAGACATGCAAAAAAAAAGAACACTACATCTCAGGATGAAAAATGTGTGCCATAACACGAAGACTCAGACGATGATGTGAAGAGAGCTCTTTCGGTGATAAGTGACGACACCCGTGTCAATGTGCTGCAGGAAAAAAACTTCACACAGCACACATAATACCTGATGTCCTGCCTCTGCCTGCTGTGCTACTCCTTACCAGAACGCTGTGGAGAGTTATGTCTTTTGGTGATGCGTCTGAGCGGATAGTCTCCTGCTGTGTTGTTCATGTCTGAAGCGCAAACTCGGAAGAAGGTCTGAACCTATGGTCTGAACCCAATTGCAAGGACATTCTCCTGAGTTCATGTTTGAAAATGGCTTTACATTGCTGAGTCTAATGCAGCTGCTGTTCCACACTTTCCTTCCTTAGTCGTTAACAACACACATACCAACTGTCAAGGTGATACAATGATGATTCTCTAGATGTGCAAGCCACAGTCAGACCGAGATTTCTGGATTATAAGATAGATATTTGCTCCTCCATCCTTGACCATATTCCCACTCTCAAACTCATTCATGAACAGGTCAGACCCTTCCCCCATAGCTAAATGAATATGCTCAGGCCCTCAAGATACTATTCAGAGAAGCTGGACATAAACAGAAGCCTTATAAGGTCAGTCTTGACATCGTAAAAGTCACATGGTCTGCTAGATCAACATACTTTTCATGTTTGGTCTCAGAACTGTTAATAATTCAAAGATGTTAGCTAAGGTTATTGATTCTACTGTTTACAACTCCACTCCGAATTCTGAAGCTTAACCTGAACTAGCGGAGGACTACTTTGTCAAAAAAGTCAAACATTTGGTCTCATATTGTTCCAGACATATATCCTACCCTCTGCAGTGCTGACTAAACTTCAGCTAATTTCTTTCTCAGTCCTAGAGACCATGTTCTCTGATATTAAGTCCCCCCCTGAATTGATATAATCCCTTCTAAACTCTTCGAAGGCGTATTGACTACAGTCATACCATACATGTTATCAATTATTAACTGTTCCTTGAAGCTGATGTTTTTCTTTCTTCCCATGAATATGGAACTGTACAACACAAGTTAAAAAGACAGAATCTTGACCTACTCTCTCTCAGAAATTACCTATTTCAAAATATGTATGTTATCTAAGGCAATGGAGAAAGTTTAAGCTTCTCTGCTGATTTCATTTATGATTGTAAACAATATTTTGTACGACTTTCAGTCTGGTTTCAGCACCTTACTTAGTTCCTAGACAGTCTTGCTTAAGATATTCTTCGAATTGGATATAGACGTCAACTCAGAAGCCATATGAATCCAGGGTTTTAATATAATTCTTAAAACTTTACTCGCATTTATCTTAACATCTTGACATCATAGCCTAACTAATCCTTGTACCAAATACGTTCCTGTATTGGCATCTGTACAGACATACCTTTCAGACTTCCCTGTATTGCCATCAGATGGTTTTCACCAGTCAGAAAACATAACACCAATTCTGGCCTTGCTGCTTTGACTTCCTGTAAGTTTTCAAATATATTTTGACAAAAAAAATGCCTGAGGATGTTTGAATTTCTCTTTTTGATTGGATTTTCTGGTATTGGTCACTTGTTCCCTCATGTTGTTCCACTGTAAACTGTCCATGCTCTCAACTATTTGCCCTTGGGCATAAAATAAAGTGAATTTTCTGCAAGTTTGAGTTCCTATGTTTTGTGCTGACAATATTTCAGGTGTCATTGGAGTACACCAAAACAAATGTGGCCCCTTTAGTGGGCCACATTTGAAAACTAAAAGAAAACTAAAAGAAAAAAAGACAAATGTACATTTTTAAGTCCCCAGATACAGTTTTTTTTTACATCCACGTGCAGTCGACTATATCATCTTAGAGCACTAGAGGCAAGATAACATTAATACATGTATGGCTCGTTTGATAATAACAAGGGTGGCAAAGTTTGGTTATTTTATGCTGAGTACTACACCTTCTCTGATTGTTAGGGCAACATCCTCAGTATAGTTTTACAGAGGAGGGTCAACCAGGATTCTCAATGATTTGCGTTGTGCTCTGGTGCTATTACTGGCTTAACTGATGACCATATGATTTGGAAGTATAGGGTACAATGTTATAAATGACGTTTTTTTTTAATGTACATGCACATAGATATTTACGACCATAGTATGTGTGGAGCCAAATCACTAATACATAACCTATGTCAGTTAGTTGCCTTTGAACCTATAAGGCACTGAAGGCAGTACCTCAATCTGAAGGGAGAGTGTTGGAAATGCCACTTGTGCATCTTTTTCTTTCTCTTTTCCCATCACCATCTCCATAAATACATTTTATTGCTTGCTGTAGAATAATGGTCAGGGTAATTCATTGATACAGAGCTAAACAAAGGCCCAAAATTGATTTTGACTGTGTGGTGTGTCTGCACTCTATGACATGTCGAGCAACCCAATCTTTCCATAGTTATTCTTTCACCACTGGTAAGATCTAAAGCCTCCATTACACATGCGGAGCGTAACTTGTGTCAGCCCTGGTACCAAAACATTTTACAATAAAAATAATATTTATACAGTACAAAGTACAATTTTGAGGTATTTGTTTTACTGCTCTTCACAAGATAAACTCGAATGACATGATACAGAGATGATTTTACCAATACCTTTCATAGTTAGTATTAACACAATTCATATTTTTGGAAATAAAATTTAAAATGGCAACAAACCTAATAAAGAGTTAACATTCAGTCAGTAATGTTCATTAGGAAACAGCAAGTGCATGGCCTGGTGGATGAGGCACTGCAGAGGATTAGACTCTTTGACTGAGTTTTCCCTTTGGAGAAAAATCTAGTTTTATTAATATTGTGATAAAATATGAGTTACGAAAAAGTTTTTAACGTTGTGACCAGGGATTTGAATTTGCTAGATTTTTTTCCGAAAAATGTTGTTTTACACAATGTTATTCCAAACATTTTGTTAAGTGCCTGACCTCATGTCTGACATTTTTACCTGTCACACAGTCGTTACCATTGCTACCTTTATTTACATAATAACCCCATTAGATCATTGTTCCATTTCCAGGGCTGGTATTACGTTGGTACACATACTGGGTCACTAGCACGCCAACATGAACTTAAGCTATTGTTTATGTTTTTTATCCTTCTGTGTGAGGACCAAATATCTGCTGTGAAAAGGGTCTATAGATCACCCTTAGGTCTGGACCAGTGAGTGTAGTTTCTACAGCTTCCTCCAGAGGGCAGAAGTGTAATAATGTGTATCCTCCTGAGCGGTTCACACAGTATATACATGGATAAAGTTGGAGCTTGTTGTGTTACACACTGTGACCCTATTAACCATATTGGAGTTTACATGGGTACTGAGTAAACCTGGGTCTATTTCAAACACAGGGATAAGCAGTGCTTAGTTTTTAGTTTAAGTTTAGAATGTAATTAAAATGTCAATGTTCTTTTCACTTTCCTGTTTTTCCTGTTTACCTCTTTATGTTCCTATGTTGGTTTTGGCAGCAGTGAATGCTGCCATTTCCAACTGACATTAAGCAAATACTTGTCCGTCTATCTATTTATACATGACAGTATGAAATCTCCGATAACCCCATCATATCAGGGAAAAGTCCATGTATTAACCTTGATTTGTCAAAAACACGGAAGAAATCTTTGCATTTAAAATTGTTGAATGGTAAATGATGAGAGTGCAGTTTTGCCATTCACCCATTCACACAAACATTCATACATTGCACCTATGTGCAGCATAGTTTTTCATACGTGACATCATTCAAAGGGAGGGGCCATTTGGACTTCAGTATCCAGGGACACTTCAGGGCAGTAGATGGGAGACAGGGAACCAACTGTTGAGCTTATGGTTATAGGACGATCTGCTCTGCCTCCTGAGCCGCAGCCACCACAATGTTACATTTAGGCGTGTTACAGCAAAGGCATTTTTAAACTTGTCATAGCAGCAGGAACACAATGGATTCTATCAGTATGAGCAAAGGCCCTGTTACATTCAAGTGTCCCAGTGTGTGCAATAACAGGACCCTGAAACTGAAACTGCTAAATGGGATTAAACGTTATGAATCTTGTTATTGAAGCCTGTTGTTTTCTATTGTCACATGTCAAAGCATCTTCCTCTAAAAAGGCCTAAGAGAGAAAAAAAGGCATTTATTTATGACTGTGCCGTTTTCTGTGGCCTTGATTACAACTCACTCTCTCCTTCATTCACCGTGTCTGAGGCCTCCATTCATTCTTTGCTGTGTTTCTCCCCCGCCGCACACTGACCTGCACATAAACCCCAATGAAGTTCGAGTGAGGGTGCTCAACGGACCAGCCAATCAAGTGTAATTCCATGTAATTCATGTGATTGGAAAGGAGGAGTGTGAATTTAAATGTAAGTACACACACTTACACTTGTGTTGTCAACTGATTGCAAGTGGAAACAGCAGAAATTAGGGTGATTACAGCACAGCCACAATGACGCCACTGTCAGAGGATTATGAAACAAAAAAAAACAACCCCACAGAAAGCCACACAAATGTCACACTATCATTTCCTCATATCTGACATTCTGTGTTTCCTGTCGGTTGCTATAGCGACCCTTCTTAAGGGTTTGGTGCCGAATAAATCCGTCTCTCTGTTTGGAATAAAACAATGACGAGGTTCAGCTAATCATTCGTAGCATCTGATGAACAAGGCACAACTCATTAGCACAAGAGGACTCACAGCACTGACATGGCCACTTACACTGACACTGGCGGCCAAGACAGATGTGAGGGCCCACTTGATGATGTGGCTTGTGCGTATTATTGAAATAATCTAATCTTGTGTTTTTTCTTGTTCAGATGATTAAATCATATGAACCACAGATTTGACACATTCCTGTCAATTCTTTGTTGTTGTTTTTTTGTGCTTTTTTTAGTTTTGGGCTCTAAAATCCACAATCTTACCAAAAAAAGGCCTGCACTAAGGAACCACCAGCTATTCTGCATCTCCCAGCACATTCTAAGGATGTACCAGTCTGCATGGCAACAGAGGAAAGGAAAGGGTTTGCTTTCCAAGTCATTGGACACCTGTTAGACAAAAACACACACAGATTGGAAAGACTCTGTCCAAGACTAAACATAATTTATAGACATGTATATATTTGACCAGACTAGATAGATATAACATAACACTGCAGGTAGATTAAATAAATAACTTCTGTTGCTTAAAGGTACTAATTGAATATACTGAGCATGTAAAATGCCTTAAATTAACATTACAAAGTCATGTTGGTTTAACATAGATAATTGAATATACTTAACATTAAAGAATATATTTGAATTAACATAAAAAAGTCTTGTTTGTTTAACAGACTTTTTTTTTCAGTATACACAGCGACCATCTCCCTACAGCAATCATTAGAGATGATTTCTCCCCAGCTGTTCACTTATAAATAGTATAATATTTTCATACATTTCTTCAACAGGCAAAGGGAAAATGATCTTCAGTTAATTCATTCATAACTGGACATGAGGATTGTACCTCTATTAGAATGGAATTACTTTTTTTAGATGATTTTCAAGCATGTAAGAGTTACAACATATGAAAATAACTAATTTCAAATTTCAAAATTAGAGAGAATATATTCTCTCATCAGAACTGATCACACACTCATCACCCTCAGAGCGCTCTTCTGCTCTGTATTGAATTTCTGAATGTTACAAACGAAGAGGACGCAGAGTGTGATGACTTGGAAATGCACAGGGATGCTGGATACGTGCTGGAGACAGTGTTTCACTGTGTCATGGTTGCGGACTGGGAAAAGCCAGGGTTTAGGGTGCAGTGATTACCACATGCCTTCTGGCAGAGATGTAAAGAGGCTTTCAATAGATCTGTGTGCACCTGGAGACACTGCTAAACCTAATGAGGTTCAGAGAAGGGGAGAGTGATTGGTCAACCGCTGCTTCTCTTAACATTACAGCCTTCGATAAAACAGAGCATTCTAACAATGGGAAGAAGAAGAATCAGCATGACACCCTGACAACAGGACTGCATATATGTTCTGTAAATGTCAATTAGATCCATGTTGCACTTACAGGGAATTTGGGATTATATTTAAAATGGTCGGATTAGTGTAAAGAAATGTTATTTCTGGATGTTGCTATATATGGACTCTCTTGAGAGGAGGATTTTTGAGCCATATTCTTTAACTTTGTCTGTTAAGACATATTTAATTGAAAACCAACTGTTCAATCAAATTACAAAACTGAAGGTCAACTGTCAAACAGGAGGAAAACGCTGTCCAGAAGTGACATATTGTTTTGAGTGAAGGGGCATTAGGTAGCTGAAATAGGTTCTGAAGTCTAAGCTGGGATTAGCAGGGCAGCTCCGTATATTGCCAAGGGATTTCTGTTTTAACCTTACGCCACGGGTGATGCCGGGGGATGGGGGGGCGATGCTGTGGGAGTGAGTTTGTATGCTGACAGGGGAGAAACACTGTGAGGAAGGAACCTCTTCATCACTTTAATTTTTCACCTCATTTGTTGCTAATAATGAAGAGGTTTGATTTTGATCTATTTTGCAATTTAGAATGTTCCATTCAAAAGCCATTTTATGTGTTGATAAATTATTTCACATGGTCTGCATCATCAAATCGAATGCTGACATATGTGTATACCTGGAGAATTTGAACCTTTTCCTTATTCTATAAGAAAGAGCAGGACGTGAGGCCTTTGGTTAAACCAGCTGTTGTGAGTTGGGTACGGTATATGGTGATACTACTCATGGCGTTAGGACACATACATACATACATACATACATACATACATACATACATACATACATACATACATACATACATACATACATACATACATACATACATACATACATACATACATACATACATACATACATACATACATGTATGACATAATATAACATTTGGAAGTATTTCATGGTTGAGACATTTCATTGACACATATTGTTTTGAAATTTGTTTATATCACTTTACTTGTTTTTTTACGCTATATTCAACCATAAATAATTAATAAACCTGGACAAAAATACCAATTTGGAGCATTAAAACAACTGATTCATGACATAAAGTACATAAAATATATTACATCCCTACAGATCGAAGATGTAATGATAAATTGTATTACTCCACCATCTAGTGTGTCTGTGTGCGTGTGCGCGCGTGCCCGCGCGTGTGTGCGTGTGTGTTGTGGACAGTGATGGACAGGACTCCTCCCCTCGTCTGATCTTGGATTGGTCAGCCCTGTCTCCTCTGTCCTCATCCAGCAGAGCTGCTGGACTAATTATGGAGAGAAGACGTCGATATTTTTGGTGACGTTTTGCGCGAACGAAACGGGCCGAAGAATATTTTGACGAGAGGATTTATGTTCGATTGGTGATTTGAAGATGGATTTATCAGGAGGTGATCAGAGGCTCCAGGCTCGTTTGATCGGGTTGGAGAAGTCAGTGTGAGGAGGCTTCAGACAGGTGAGCTGAGTGAGAAAGTTATGCGTAAAAACGCAGCAGTTATTAAGTAGTAATATCTTTTTTTTTCGATTAGGAATCAATTAAGTGAATTAAACAAGTTAAAATGTCTCAACATCTACATGTGGTTAAAGCAAACACAAAATGTAAACTGGTGAAACAACATTTACTGAGTCTTGACTCACTAACATATTGAATGATAGATTTAGATAATAAATAATACCATATTATAATATCATGGGAATAATTAAGTTATTATGTCTTTGTGAAATGTCATGTTTCCATTTAACAGATAATGCATGTTCGAGACATTGCAGGCCTGTAGTTTTGTTTGAACTGTGTACAGTGGGCCTTGATCTATATAACATTATGAAGGAACTACCAAATCACCCAGTCAATTTACATGTGTAAGGCACTTTAATGTGGATAATGAGTTCTTGGTATATTAGGGTAAAGGCTGTCTCTGTGGATTCACAACTTTACCACAAGACACAAGCCTCTTAGTGGGTCTTGACCTCACCCATGGTGATTCTGTCAGCATAGTTTAGTTCAGTGGGGGTTGGATAACTCCCTGGAATTAGCACTAATCTACATGGGTGCACGTGTTACAAACATTGGTGTTCCCCAGAGATCAGCAAGTCATTATTTCAAAGGCACACGCAAAGAAAATCGATTTTTTAAGGTTTGAAAAGGAGTCCGATCTCACTTAACAAGTTGCATTTTGAGTTTTAATTGCACAGGAATTTTCACAAGAGCCTAAAAACCAGCTGAGTGGTATTAACAGATACAATTAATAGTTTCTTGGGATGAGGTTTTACAGGAGGTGATGTGGCTGCTTCCCCAGACCGATCTCAGAACTGAGGAGGGTCACTGCCCTCAGCCACGTACACTTGTAACTGTTCTTTATGTGGCGCCCTAATTGACTTAACAGGCCGTGTACAAGAGCAAAGATAGCGACTATAGTCTACCTGTAAGCCATAGCTTAGTTATTTTAAAAAACAGCTGATCGTTCACAGAGCAAGGGGACTGATCCTGTTTAGTGTTAAGGACATAATGAGGATGTATTTTTAGGTTCTCCTCTCAGACAGACTGTGAACAGTGGTACTCAGTGAAGAAATCAACAACACAGCTCTCAAGAGCCAATGTTTGATGCATGACGTCTGGCTTGTGCACACCCATGTTGTCAGCCTAACGTTGTGTATTTTTGTGTACCTTTGTGCTGCAGGCTCGCACAGCCAGACACGACAACATGGCAGAGATCAAAAAGTCCCTTTCAGCCAGACAGCGTTTGTCCTCCAACACACCTGCTGATGAGCTGGCGGTCATTGAAAATGGAGACAGCAGGTCTGATATCAACATTAGTGTCTAAAGATTCAGTTTTATTCACAGCTGTTTCGTGTAGTTTGCATAGATTAATATAAGGCTTGTCACTGTCACTTCTTCCATCCTGCCGTCTTCCCTTTAGAGCTCACTCTCTTTGTGAGGACGTCTCTGAGAGAACAACATCCTCAGAGTCCCACAGACGCTTGTTTACAGGTGCTGCAGCAATGGCCAGGTAAACTTCTGCAGTAACTGGGTATATACCAATGGTGGAGGTTTTTTGTAACCCTTTAGATGGGACCGACCTCTTACCTATACTTCAAATGGTTGGTTGTTGAATTCCTCTCCAACACATCTAAAGCCTGAAACATGCTTCTGCAACTGCGTCTGCGGCTTTTCACTGCGCTGTGGCGCAGGACTCGTTGTCATTCATGCTTCCCCAACCGTTGCGCTTGCTCACCGCCAGAACACTAGGCGGAGTAACGTGTTTTGTCGAAGACGACTTCTCTCTTCTTCGTCGACTGTTTATTAACATCGCCAGCGCGGCTCCTCGTAGCCTTTTTCTGGCGGACAAAGCCGCCAGTCAGTACGGGTTATACAAGTGGTCATACTTTCAGATCTCTTCTGCCAACCGCTCTTCTATTTGGTTCATATTCGTTCTTCTAAATCTTCCGTTGTTTCTGCCTGTATTATGGGGCATGAAACCGGACATGCAGCTCCAGAAGGGATGTAGAGCAGACCAATCACAGCCTTGCGGGCTGAGTGAGCTTGCGGAGCTTTGCCGTAAATTTTAGAAAAAGTGGTCGACGCCCGTAAGCACGTAAGAAGGGATACATAAGCACGTAAGGGACCCGGAAGGGCTCTTGCGCTTACGGGCCCGTGAAAACGCAGAAGCATGTTTCAGACTTCAGTCCCAACAATAACAACTTCCCCACTGTTTGAAGCACTAGCCAAGCCTTAGAGATTTCTAAGGTTTTGAGAAAATGGATGCTGTGATTTGGCATTCTACTAATAAAACTGAATTGACTAATATAGGCTATATCAGGTAAAAGTGGCTTCACCTCGAGCAGCTACAATAGTAAAATGCTGTTTCCAACAATTCAATCATGTCATATATAGATAGATAGATGGATACTTTATTAATCTCGTGTGAAATTTAGAATATATAATCATATCCTGTATGTGTTTTGTCAGATATTCGTCTGTAGAATGAGCACCTTCCTTATTCCAAAAGTCACATTTAATATAACATTTTGTACATTATTGGTCTGAACACTTCCCCCACCACTGGTATTTACATATTAAATATGAGTAAGTATGACCAATAGTTAGTTCCTAGTGTAGTCACCTTGTGCTCTTTGACCTCCCGCTGACCCTTTAGGCTCTCTTACTTCTTCTTCATGCTGCGAAACTGGGCCTCTCACAGAATGCACCCGGAGACGGAGAGGCACGACCCCTTCCTGGATCGCTTCAGAGGCCCTGAGCTCAAAGAAGCCGCCAGTCGAGAGAGCAACGCCCAGTCTGTGGGTCAAAACGACGTGGTCCGTAAGAGAAAGTAAGTACTGGTCTGTGAGGCAACACCACTGACGGTTGACTCCTAAAAGTGAAAATGTCTGGCCTCATCTAATCTGATCTACCTCACATGAGAATCAACCCATCGCTCACTGTGCGAAAACCGTGTCCTTCATTTCTTTCCAAAGTCTCGCCAGTAAGTGGCCGCTGGCTACTTACAACATGAATAACTGCAACAACACAGACGAGTAAGTGTGTGCACATCAGAAAATAGAGGTAGATTCTTAGAAAAACAACATAAGGATCTCGTTGGATGTTATAGTGTCTCTGGCTTGCTGTAGCCTGCAGTAAATAGCATAGCCAATAGCACCGAGATCCCTGACTCCACATTGTCCAATCCTCCATAGTTTTTTCTCTCTTTTCCTCCTGGATTACTCAGAAAAAATCCTCCCTTTGTTTACAATCGGGATTTTGTCGTTGAAAGTTATGATGTGGGTAGACCAGTAGTGTATTGCATTGAGAGGGGTGCCATCTGCTGGTATCATGAATGACCTGCACCAGATCTTCCAACACGGTCTCGTGAAGCCTCCTGTGTAGACTGCATCCTCGTCTAGTAGTCTGGTAGCCAGTCTAACCCCTAGCCCCCAGTCATAGACCGACGCCGTTCTTTTTCACCACCGTACAAAGTAAACTTTTGATTCATAGCAAAAAAGAGGACAAGAAAGAGGAGATTAAAAAAGATGAGAAAAAAGACGAGAAGGATGAGAAGAAGGACGAGAAGGATGAGAAGAAGGATGACAAGAAGGATGAGAAGAAAGATGAGAAGAAAGATGAGAAAAAGGATGAGAAGAAAGATGAGAAAAAGGATGAGAAGAAGGATGAGAAAAAGAAAGAGGAGCCCCCGTAAGTATACCAGTAGGTAGAAATGGAGCACGTCTATTGGTTGTGGGCAAATTAATCACAGAGAACATGTGTATGTAAAAACATGAACAAAGTCTTTTAACAGGAATTCATTCTGAGTGTTTTTTGTAGGAAAGAAATCTGGATTATGGATCCAGCTGCAGACCAGTACTACAAATGGCTGACTGTCATCGCAGGCCCAGTATTTTATAACCTAATGATGATCGTAACAAGGTATTTTCAATTGAACCTGGATCAAAACATATTCTTCATTAAGTGGGATGTTCGTAAAATCTGACAATAATTCCTTCTGTTTTCTAGAGCTTGCTTTAATGAACTCCAGAACTCTTATACAAAACTCTGGATTTTCTTGGACTACTCCTCAGACATTATCTACTTCGCAGACACGTTTGTCAGAGCAAGAACAGGTTGGATTCTTCAAAAATGTTTCAAGATACAATTTAGAAAATTTGGATTATTCTCTTGTTGGATTTGGCTCCTAATTCTCACGTTTGTCTCTCAGGTTACTTGGAGCAAGGGCTGCTGGTAAAAGACTCCAAGAAACTGAGAGATAAATACAGAACAACATCTCAGTTCAAGTACGACATGATTTCCATGATCCCCACTGATCTGCTGTTCCTGCAATTCGGATTCAACAACCCAGAGTTTCGATTCAACCGTCTCTGCAAACTATCAAGGCTTTTCGAGTTCTTTGAGCGGACTGAAACCAGAACCAGCTTCCCGAACATGTTCCGAATCAGCAACCTCGTGCTTTACATCCTGGTTATTATCCACTGGAATGCTTGTATGTTCTTTGCCATTTCAAAAACAATAGGTTTTGGGTCTGACACGTGGGTGTATCCCAACATCAGCCACCCAGAGCACGGCCGCTTGGCCAGAAAGTACATCTATTCCCTCTACTGGTCAACACTGACCCTCACAACCATCGGAGAAACCCCTGCACCAGTCAGGGATGTCGAATTCCTCTTCGTCATCGCCGACTTCCTCACTGGTGTCCTGATTTTCGCTAGTATCGTCGGTAACGTCGGTGCCATGATCTCCAACATGAATGCCTCTCGTGCTGAGTTCCAGGCAAAGATCGACTCTATTAAACAGTACATGCAGTTCCGAAAGGTCTCCAAGGACCTGGAGGCCAGGGTCATCAAGTGGTTTGACTACCTGTGGACTGAGAAGAAGACCTGTGATGAGAAGGAGGTGTTGAAAAACCTCCCTGACAAGCTCAAGGCTGAGATCGCCATCAACGTCCATTTAGATACTCTAAAAAAAGTGCGTATTTTCCAGGACTGCGAGGCGGGTCTCCTGATTGAGTTGGTGCTGAAGCTGCAGCCGCAGGTGTTCAGTCCTGGAGATTACATCTGTAAGAAGGGGGATATTGGCAGGGAGATGTACATCATCAAGGAGGGGAAACTCGCCGTGGTGGCTGATGATGGAGTCACTCAGTTTGTGGTGCTCAGTGATGGCGCGTACTTTGGGGAAATTAGTATCTTGGGAATCAAGGGCAGTAAGGCAGGCAACAGGAGAACTGCCAACATTCGAAGTGTGGGTTACTCCGATCTCTTTGCCCTGTCCAAAGATGACTTGATGGAAGCACTCACCGAGTATCCAGACGCCAAGAAGGCTTTGGAGGAGAAGGGGAAAGCCATCTTGATGAAAGACAACCTAATCGACGAGGCGGTCGCCAATGCCGGCGCCGATCCTAAAGACATGGAGGAAAAGGTCATCCATCTGCAGAGCAACCTGGACTTGATGCAGACAAAGTTTGCCCAGTTGATGGCACAGTTCACCTCCAGCCAGACGAGGATAAAGAGCAGGATCACCGACATGGAGTCCAAAGTGAAATCCATACAGCCGCAGGACCTTTCCGAAGTGGTGGCCGACAAAGACAAAAAAGTGCAGTGAAGTGAGCGACACCTCACAACTTGACAAAAAAAAAGACGAGATTTTTCATTCATAATAGAACATTGACACTTTTGAAAAAGGCCCATGTTTATATCTATTTATACATCATGTTTGTTCATCATAATGTGTCAAATTGTGTACAGTGTATGCAGCAAATGTATATTTTGTGTGCACGCTACGATTGAGAGCCAGTTTCATGTTGTCATGCTGTTGAGTATGAAGAACAGTGTAAGAAAACAAATGGATTTTCATTGTCATTTGACGTCATTTCAGTATTGACGTCATTTCGAAATATCTTCTAAAGTACAAAGGAAACTCATTTACAAATTTCACAACTTCGATTTCCATTTGATCTTGTATGAACAAAATAAACCTACATGCCAGGTCTATTTGTAAGTTATTCTCTGCAGTTGTAAATCTTCTATGTTAATGTTGTTAATGTGAATAAACATAAAAAATGTTATGACAGACTGTAGGTGTTTATACTGACATTTTACAGGTTTTCTGCAGCAGTGAGAGCATTAAGACGTTTGGTTTCCCTGCTGGTTTATCATACCTATAAAGACCCTGACAACTGAAACTACATATCATCCAAAAAGGAACCCGACTCATCTATTATTTCCACAAACGTCTGTCTGTGTTGGAACCAATTATTCGCAAACCGTTCATCTTATCGGCTTAACACTTATGTGTAATGTTAATGGCCTTGTTCAGTTTTGAATTTGGAGTGATTTGGACACAGGATACCTTCAATATTAATATAAATGTAATAAAAGGGGACCAGCGCTCTGCAGCAGTCAGTGGGGTGGGAAAGTGTTTCTTCAGTCTGTGGACCGCGTTGAGCATTTCCTCTACGGCCTCGGATGAACTACAGCAGCAGTTGGAAACTGGCGGCCTGCTGGTCAAAATTGTCATTTTGATAATCTGATTATTTGTATTTCCTTGTATAAGACTGATACAGACATTCATTAGTGTCATGGGTGCTGATCTCTGTCATGGCAACAACATCCATTGAATCCTAACAGAGTCTTGAAGGCCATTTGATTTGAGATTCACTTCAGCATCTGGTGATACATTTTGAATGCATTTGTCACTAAGATCGACCCTTTTCACATTATGTACAGTCGTGTGATAATTTGCTATTACAAATGTATTGGCCCCAGCAGCTTTGAGTGATCTTTACCATGTTATTAGTAGAAACTCTTTCAATATTTAAGACAAAATTTATAGATTTTTTTTCACCTTTTATTAACTTTGCATAATTATTTTTTTACAGGGGATTTTCACATGATCTGAACATAATTGATGTACCTGAGTTATTTGGCCTAATAAAAACATGTGACTCTTCTGCTCCAACAGGCGTTACACATTTGGTGATCACACCCACTAATGTGCAGTCACTGGCACTTTACAGGAAACAAACCGAGAGAAGAGAAAAAAACCTTTTTGAGGATGTGAGAGTCTGAATCGACAAGTCAGTAAATACATTCTAAAATATTATCCAAACCAAAAACGCCTACTTGGGTTCACCATTTCACAACACACAGTATTCTTTTCAAACGTTACACAAACACAGAAATACTTTAAAATAACCTTTCGGTTGGAGGTGAGTTTTTGTTCTGTCACTGGCAGGAAACAGTTCAAATATATAAGCTCGTCAGTGAGGCTGTAATAAAAAGGCTTCACCTCAATGACATTCATAACCAAGAAGCACCGTTACACCCAGTCCACTCAGATGTAGGAAGATGGGCTAAGGACCGACGACTGCTACATTATGAACAACTGCAGAAATATAACACAGGTCGGACTAAATCTAAAGAATAAATGCATGTGCTGGCACACCCTAAAACACTGTGTATACATGTAAGTGCACTTTCACAGTTTCACAAATATTTCTTTTTATGTTGGCTCAGAAACAAAACACTCGTGGAAAAGAGAACGGATGTAAGTGCCATGTTAAATCTCTTTGGAAAAACCTAATGTAAATGAAACTGACTCTCAGAGGAAGAGAGGCCTTGGAGTAAAAGGCTGACACTGGAGCTCGACTGATAGAGGTGAGTTAGGCACAGGGTTACTGCAGCATTTTGTGTCATGGTCTCATTTCCATCTGCTTTTCGGCAGCATTCTCTTTTTTGTTATAATGCAGTCAGAAAACTCTCCTCCGTGGATCTGTCACAGCATCCCAAATCCTTTGGCGTAAGTGATGGCCTTGAGGAGTCTTTCTTTCAGTTTCTCTTTGGAGGTGTACTCTGGGAGCAGCAGTGCATTGAAGCAGGTGTGAGAGGTTGGTAACCTGCAAGAGAGAATGGGAGTAAAAAATACTGATTAACATGCAGTTGACAGCAAGCCACTAGGCCAGGAATGAGCCTAACCATTTGAAGCAAGCACCTGTAGCCATGTAGACAGGAGGAGCTGGGGACTGAAGTGCCTACTCTGTGAATAGCTGACAACCTGCCTTACCTCCTAAGACACAACTTCTATTAAAGGTACATTTAAACAACGGAACAACAACAACTGTGTAAGGCTTTTGCATATTATTCAGTTTTGGTCGCTGAATCTTTCAACTTATTTCACAAATCTCTGCCTATGTGTGGAATGAACATGGCTTCACACTTGTAATTTGTATGACTTAGCGCCCAGGGAAGTGCAGTGTCACATTTGGTGTGATTTGGACATGCAGTCTGTTAAATATTAATTCCATTAATAAACAGGGCTTTACAGGGGGGCGGAGCCTTGATGGCCAGTTTGCAGGCCGAGTTGAACATGTCACCTTCTATGTTCTCAGATAAACTATCGCAGTGGGAGGCAACTGGGAGCCTTGGGGCCAAAATTATGTAAGATCATGTTGATAGTTTGATCACTTTTATTTCAACGTATCAGACTGGTGTTAATAACCATCATGGCAGCAAAATTCATTGAATTGCCAGCAATTTGTCAAGAACATAAAAGCATCATTTTCGTGTTGTTGCTGCAATGCTTTATATCGGTGCTGAAATACAGAGCTTTTATTTTGAAAATGCACCACATTCTTCTGTACCTGTCTGTGTCTGAGCCGTTCTTGGCGATGATCATTTTTAATTTGCCGAGTCCGCCAACTGGTGCTCTGTCTGTGCCGGTAGTAAACTGAAGGAACAACCTCTTCTGCTCTTCAGCAAATGAGTGAATCGTTTCCCAGAAATACCTGTGAGCAGAAAATAAAAAGTAACTCCAAACAGCAATGACCTGTCAATTCTTAAACATGACCTGCTGCTTAAAACATGCTGTCAGATTCGTGTAAACGTCAGACTTACTTTATAATATCACTATCTTTGCTATAGCCTCCATCATATTCTGTGGTCTTCTCAAGTGCCTCAAAGTCAAGTTTCTGTGAAATCACAAGAGATTCATCTGTAAGTCATCAGCTACAATAAAGCAGCAAATAGTTACAAAAAAAAAGGTTAACTTCCTCACCCTGCTTCCACAGATAAGCAGTTCCACTTCCTCTGGTCTGAACAAATATTTCAGTGGGGACTCGTTTGTGACCATTAGGAAACCTTTTTTGAAGGCTCTGAATTGTCGTTCCACGCTCGCGTTCAGTATGTAATCAGCATAGAGGTCCACAAACTCCTGTGAATTAGAAATGTAAAAACACCTTCAAATGTACAGCAAAGCAAGCATTCATTTTTTATTTTTGAAAAAAAAGTGAGTCACTATATTCTGTGCTTTTAGAAGGAAGATGGACATTTTTACATTATTTACAGCTCAATCATACACAGTGTTGCGAAGTGTTTATTTCAACCAAAAGAGGAACAACTAATTGTGTTATGTGATATTTTTCCTTAGTCAGGAAAATCCAAACTTGATATCAAGTTCCTGTCTAGAGCTCCAACTTCCACTAAAAGTGATTTACTGCAAAAAAAAAGGTTCACACGTTTTTGGCCTTATTTTAACTAGTATGATCGATACCTGTGTAGACTGTATATGAATATGAACGGCATGACAGCTCCCCCGAAAGTGAAGCCGAATTATATTTTTCGCCCCCTGGTCCCTGGCTGCATTATAAGTCATAATCACCACGCCTCCATGTTAGAGGATAGGACATGGCACAAACTAACAACTCTTACTTTAATCACAGATGGTTTCTTTCATTTTAGGTCCTTACTACTTCGATTCGCCCTGTTGGTTTGACTTGATCCTGACTATTGACAAGTCTGTGCATTGGTAGGACCTCACTACTGGGACCTAGCTCCATCCCCTGAGTGCTACTGCATCGATTCTGGCTACAAATGACATTTTTGGCACAAGATGGCAGTATTCATATCACAGCCACTTGTCTTTTCAGTATGACAAGTGACTTGTGTAAGATTACATCGCTCTAAATAATGAACTGAGCCAGTTAGCTGCTTTATTACTCTTCTGTACCGATGTGATGCTTCTCAATGCTCACTACATTATCACATTAAGACCATAATCATGTGCTTGTCACTTTTGGCCACATCAGCAGATATTCCACAGACTCATTTTAAACACAACAGTGGATTTTCAAACACATCACCTGTCTGTTCTCTTTGGTAACAGGGATCTGGTCTCCCTCCTCCTTAAGGTCATATAACAAAGGGTTTCCAAAAAGGTCTGTGTGTGATATCTGGAAGGTGAGCGACATGTCTTCCTCCACATTGCCAGTGTATTCAAGTAAACCCTTCAGACTTTGGTAGAGAGGCTGCAACAACAGAAACATTTGCTGTCAAGTTCTGCAGTGAACCTACAGGAATCAGGCATTTTTACAAACTGCTGCATGACTGGTAAAACATGAAATCTAGTCTGTTTTGTATTAACTTAAGAGAAAGTTACTATACTGGATGTGAGTCAGACAGGTCCAAGTAAGTCCCCTTCTTCCCCAACAGTTTCCTGTAGACGACCATAGGGAAATGGACGTCCAGGATGCAGTTGTTGTAAATGGCGAGTCCCAGGACGATTCCAATGAGTGTGTACTGCGCTTCATTCTCCAGTGAGGACGAATTAAACCAGAAGACTTTTGTATCATTGTCGTAGGTGAACATTCCTGTTCAGAAAAATCACAAAATTGAGAAAAAAATGAATAAAAATGCATGTTTGAAACATATGTATTCAGTGAAACTGTTAGTTTCAGAGATCGATAATATCAGGTCGGTGTGTGAAAAATTAAGACAGTTAGCTAAGTATAAAGACTGGAAATCAGACCAAAATTATGATTTTAAATCTGTCTTCAACACCATGAAGACACTTCTCCTCACCAATAAAAAGCTTAACAAATATCCTCTTTGAAGGAATGTATTAAGTTAGGTATAAAGTGCTATGGATTTGTTACTTTTGGACAGAGCCAGGCGCACTGTCTCCATCCTCTCTAGTCTTTGTGCAAAGCAAAGCTAACAGTCTCATGGCTGTAGCTTGATATCTAACAGGCCGACATGATGAGAGTCGTATCAGTCTTCTCACCCTTCTCTCAACAAGAACGTTTTACGTTTTACTTGTCATCTGAGCAAACGAATCAGTGACAGAGGTTTGGTAATGACTCTCAACAAACCTCCAAAACCATCTACACTGATATCCTGTGGCCTGGATCCAGATTTCTTTCCTTTGGCTTGCCCTTTTTAGTTTGTTAATTATTTGGGTATATTTTGTGTGTTTCATATTTCTCTGATAAATTATAAAGAATTATAACAAAGAAGGAGACAAATACAAACATTGTAAAATGGTCTCACCGATATCAATATTAAAAATTTCCTCCAAGACCAACAAAAAGAACTCCTTCGACACCCCTCCTTCGTCTACACCTTGCTCCCCCTCAAACTCAACAAACAGCTGCTTCTTCAGGTCAGAGGGGTTCTCCATGGAGATCATCTCCAGCTGCAACACACAGAGGATTCAATGAAACACAGCGGGACTACGTCACATCAACACAACGGCCAACACAAATGCAACTTCCTGGGACTCACCCTGACCAGGGCGTCATCGATGATGTGATCTCTGCGAACTTTGAGCTTGAGATAGGGGTTGGGCTGCTGTCCCTGCACCATGCTGTAGAGGGCGGTGAGGCGCCGTTCACTGTACATTCTGATCCTGTTGTCATAGTAGAGTCCTTGGTTCTTGGTGATGACACTGAGGATGAAGGGGCAGCTCTGAAAAGAGAACTTGGTTTCGGCGTTGACCTTGAAGAAGGTGAAATCTTTGTCCATCTCCACTACATCGTTCACTGACTCGTTAACAAAATCCTCATGGGTGATGAGAGGTCTTATACAATCTATGGACCGAACCCCCAGTTCTCTCTCCAGGGGGTCTGTCCGAGGACCCTTCTTATAGAGCCGCTCCTCGCCCAGCAACTCGTGAAGGCTGAGCTCATCCGACTCAGAGTCATCGTCATCCTCCTCATTGTGATCGACGTCTACGTCTCCGCCCAGGATACTTGCATAGAAGGCAACCTTTAAACACTGAGTAGCAGCCACCACAGTCTCGTCATCGTTGACCAGATTTTCACTGTCGTATTCGTTGCTGACGACTGTGAAAGTGATGAGCTGCTGGAAGGTCTCCATCATGCGGCGGATGTGTGGGAGGCCGTACGTTGACCAGAGTTTTGACAGTCTTGCAAGAGCAGTGACAGGAAGTTTGCTCATTGCCTTGCAGAACTGTGGTAATGCCACTTCAAGGTACTCTGGACTGTGAAGGTTACTGTTCTCCAACACAATGATGAAGATATTCAAGTAATCTGGGTTATTTTCGTACACATCAAGGTAATCTAGGTCAAGTTCCATGTTCGGGGTGAGGTAAATAAGAGCATTCACGAGAGCGGTCTCCACCTGGTCGATGGGTAGCAGTCTGTTGTAGACTCTCCTCACGGCGTCAATGTCCACAGTAACCTCACAGGGGTCGAACGGTTCTCTAGGAGACTCGTCTGGAAAAGCAGCTGCAGAGGAAGCACCGCTCTTTTCCAAGGGCTCACTCTGCTTCTTGTGCTTGTCCACATCTGATGGTGTTGAAGAGTCCAGGTCATCTGTTGGATTTGGTTCGTCCTTCCTAAAACTCTTCATCAGGGTTTCTGCAGTGGAGAAAATTCTGCCAATGACGCGGATGAGAACAGAGTAGTCTCCCTGCTCCTCGCAGAAACTCAGGATGCTACACACATTGTTCTCTGTGAGATAATGCACATCTGGAAAAAAACAAAACATTGAAAACTGAATTAAGACAGTTAACTCAATCAATGTCGATGTGCAAAAGAATCCTAAAGACAGCTTACCTGAGAAGTCCTCCTTATCGGGACTGAGGTCCATGTCACTCATCTTCTCGTCAACACTGGCGTCCGGGTGCAAGGTGTCAGATTCTCTCTTGGAGGAGTGAGGACAGAGTTTGGCGTTAATCTTAAACATCTCCAGCGCTTTGGCAGCGGCTGAATTTTTATCCAAAGGTTGAAAATTGCAGCATGATGCGCAAAACTCATTCGTGCAGTTGCCATTTCCACAGCCTTCAGTTAACTGCTGAAAGTAGCGCTCAATGAGATGCTTTGCAGTCGTTCTGTTCCTGTGTATGATATTCAAACAGGAAGTTTGCCGGGTGATTCAGTGTCATCAGTTATTAGCAACAAGCATAAACAAATAATTGCAATGCAAGTAATAAACCTAGAAACCCAGCAGAACTTGATATTGAACAAGTCGTGAAAAGGGGTCACTTACATTCGGCTGGATTCCAGTTTCCGCCTGTAGGTCCAAAGGATGATCCCCTGAAAGGAAAGTTTAACAATGATGTTATATCATTTTTACACTGTATATATTCAGTTTACATTATCATTGAATCAAACCTATATGGCACGTTTATTACTTATCTTAGTCTTTTCAATAGCTATTTCAATAGTTTGATATATTTTGATTACAAATATATGTTATTTTTGCATTTATATTTGTATACACCAGGTGGAACTGATTACTAGACCAGGTAGGTAACACAATAAAAGGTAGCAGGTGTGTTGAAATGGTTGTTTACCAGAGCATGGAGCCACTACACTTAGGATATTATTCCAGAAGTGATAAACAATCGTAATGATAACAATGGATATCTGGTGTCACTTTTCAGTCATTTTATATGTATTTGCCAAATATGAATTTTGAAGCTGATGCCAATATCGATATTAGAGAATCTGATATCTGAACCATCTTCACATAAATACAACAAACACTAAATTAAAACTGGGATGATATTTGTGAGATGTTATTTGAGAGCTGTATGCAAAATATTTGTTTGACTCCGAAGTTTTACAGTTGTGAAAATCAGGAGTGACACTGCCGCTAAATGACATCTCTTTCTACATTTGTCTATTGCAACACACACGTCTATAGTATCAGCTGGTTTTATTAGCTGGGCTCTACTGAGTGTGTTTAATAAACATGACCCTTCTTCATACAGTTATCATACTGGGGGCAATATAAGACAAATGTTTCAGCTAAAAGCTAGTTATGAAATGAAATACTGTGAGGAAAACTAACTGAGGTAGTTTTCACAAATACACCGAGGGAGATAATTCAAAGATTTGAAACCCTGCTCATATTTTACTGACAAATACTTAGTCACAGCTGAAAACAACAAAAACAAACAAATAAAAACACACAACACAGACACCAAATAATAAACAAAACAAATCAGAGAACTCGAGGCTGTAAGAGAGACGTGATTCAGCAATGTTGTTCTTTACTCGAGGTCAACACAATTCTCCAGCATGATGCTGCGAAATCTGACAAGCGAGCTGTCACATTCAACAGCCTCGTGACAGCGCGTCAGAAAACACATCCGTCAGATAAACAAATCAACAAACTTCTGAATTGCGTGTATACACATATTTATGAATAGTTGTGACATGCGCATCGGTGTGAGTACCGACCTGTGATTTGAAGGGTAGATGCCTGTGCCTGTGTGTGTGTGTGTGTGTGTCAGTGACGGTGCAAAAAGCAGCGGTGTGTTGTGTCAGTGTGTCCGCGGCTGGTTCTCACTCGGGCCCCTTCACTGTGCGCGGCTCCGCTTCGGGTCTGCTCACTTCCGGGAAACTCAGCTGTAGCGACACGACGGGAACGAGACTTTTAGTCAGAAGATCAAAACAACACATGCTACTCTGCTACCGTGTAAACAAGAGAGACTCGTATCCCGGCATGCAGCGCGGGGGCTGTCAAACATCCAGGCTCCCGCCCCCTCGACCTCCTCCTCCTCCTCCTCCACCCTTTGACATACAGTACACCACACATCATTACAGCTGCAGATACCTGGATTTGGTTCAGTAAGATGGGAAATTACTTTATAATCATTTACGTTCCTCTGAGGCGATGGGGCAGACTTCCACAGGATCAGACAGGAACTGCAATTGTAGATATTTTATAAAGCAAACTAAAAACATGTCTGTTCATTCCCGCTTTAATGTCGCGTTTGATCATTTCATGGCCTGTAACACTAGTTTTATTTGTAATGATATACTCATATACTATGATATACAATTTTTTTCAATATTTTTTAAGTTATTTTCCAATTTACTCTGTAGGATTTCATTCTTAGTATAATTTATTCTGTCTTTGTTAACTTTTATTATTTAATTATCACTTGCTTTGTTATGTTTACAAATGTAGGAGTGCATTGTTGTCTTAACTCATGAATGTTTTTTTATAACATTTAGTCAACCGCTTGTCAAACACTTTGTGCTGCAATTTATTTGTTTGAAAGTGCTTTATAAATAAAGTTTGATTGATCGATGTTAGATCTCTTGGTTCTGCACAAAGGAGAAAACTTGTGTGTGGTGTGAAGGGATCATACTTTCTTGCAAGTGCCCAGTGCTCTCTGTGTTCTTGTCTTTGTCTTGTGATAAATAAATAAACTTCTTCTTATTCTAATCTGTTTCTCCAAGAGAAATAGGGGCAATCGAAGATCTGGCTAGCTAAGACAAAATCTCTGATGCAGTAATGTTTGAACTAGAGCGACAACTTAAGGAGTAGAATAGGACAATATCAGAAATCACATGTAGGGCTGATAAACCATCTACACATATGTACCTGCATTATAAACACATGGCAAAGAACTGGGAGAAACCGAATGAAAAAGATAATGACTCTATTTAGTGATGTTACCAGAACCTATGGTATAAAGCAGGACATATGGTAAAGACTAAAACCAAACAAAGTTGAATCAAGAACTCTCTAAATGAGTTTCTCTAAAACTGAATATTAAACCCTTCATGAAGGAGATTCTATTCCTGGACTTGGTGTTTGACCACATTAGTTTAAGGTAGGTGTACCTTATAAACCTACAGCTGAGTGGAACTATATGCCACTCAAAGGTTTCACATATGTTCTAGACTTGAAAACTACACACACCGTTACTGTTAACTTGACATTTTCTACATTCTGCTACAGCTAAAAATGTTTGCATAAACTCCAGATGGAAATTAGCTGATAGCTAAATCTGGCCTAAATCATCTATTCTCTTTTTGAGTTGCATTGTCGTTGTTTAATAAAATACAAAATAAAAAAAATGACAGCACTAAGCAAGTGCTTTTCTCTGCGATGACTTCTATTGTAGTGGGTGAGGTGAAATCAATCCACATAACTTTTTTATTAAATGGGAGGAATGTGTTGTTTCACCATTCTCTCCCAGTCACATTGTGGTTTACAGCCCATCCAGGACGCTGCTCTTTCCACCTGCCTCTCTCCTCACCTCAGCTACAGAGGATATGTACAGTGTGACCTCCAGCACATGATCAGATGTCCCTCTTGGACAAAATGAATGGCTGACATATATCTTGCTGCAGGAGACTGTCAGGGATGGATCAGGCTGCAGAAACATTCTTCCTCTGGGTGTGATGAAGACAGGATATAAGCTTTGATGCAGATAGGAAGCTGTGGGCAAATGCAGATGACAGGATATGTGTAGTGTTGTATTGAATGGCTGGAATTATTGAATCATTTCAAAATAAAAATGACAACTGAAGCATTTTGTTTTGTTGTTAAGGAATTTCGGTTTATGCAAAAATAAATAAATAAAATATGCTTTAACATCAACATACATGGTACAACATAAGTTAATGCTGACTGTTGTTAGTGTTGTTTTTAGGTCATCAGTGCATATTGGATATGAGATGACTGCTGACCTGCTTGTAGGGAAGTGTATGAAGAGCTTTAAAAAGTGGCCAGAGTATAGACAAATATTGGTTATCAATACTAAAGAAAACTATAATACTGATGCATTTACGTTTTTAAATGTTATAGTTGTTGGTCAAAATGAATCTCATTTTGTGTAGGCCTACTTTAAAGATTGTTAGGTGGTTTCATCTTCAACAATACATCATATATTAAGAGATGATGATATGTAACGTGTGTGAAATCTGTGAATTAAGATCTATTACATTCAGTCACATTCCACAACTTATTATGTGCGTGTGTCCCAGGAATTCATAAAAACCTAATGTATATACAATATAATTCTCCTTAAATATTCCTATCTCTAACTATTGTATTATTATATATTCAACATGATCCATCTATATAATAAACATTATACAGCAAGTTCCATTTTACTGGAAACACACACACATAAGTCACAGAAGTCGGAGTAAACCAAAGCTGGAAGAGCACAAATCATGTTCCCTTGCTGTGTTGATGGAGGCCAACACAGAGAAATCTCATTCATAACCTCTAAATCATATTCATAAACCATAAACCAAACCTGACGTACGAGGCAGGTAGTCAAACCGCTGCCATCTCATTCTACAACAGGGCCTTTGTAAATTATGCATCATCTAATCCGTGTGCATTGCTCTCACGGTGCTGAGAGATGTTTGTTATTCCGTCAGCATACACGCACAACACAGTGTTACACTTATAGTGTGACATTTAGTTTATGTCCATATCTCAGTGTCTCCCTTCAAACTGAGATGGTTTCATCTTCACAGATTCACCACAGGTCAACATTAAGTAAATACAGGGGTCACACATTAGAATACAGCAAAACCATAAATGGAAAAAAGCCACACTCCTAGTACATTCATATGTTATCAGGAGACATGTCCCTGAAAGCTATCAAGCTTCGCCTGCTACTGGGGAACACAGAAGTTAGTGTGGAACGTATGGGAATTTCAAATAAATATGTGATGTTGAATAAAAGAATATGACGCACTACATTAATTACCAACCTTTTGTCTCACTTTGAGCAGGTAGATTATACATCGCTGCGGAAAAGGGCTGCAGTAATGTACATGGACACTGGGAGACGCTGTAAGCACACAAAGCATCAGGCTCACGAGGTCTTTTGGCCCATTACACCATTATTACATTATACTATAGCAGGGTTTAAAGAAAAACCTGTGTATAAAATATGTATATTTCCAGGGGTGGAAAGTAACTAAGCAAATTATGCTGAGGCACTTGTACTTTAATAAAAAGACTCCAGTATTACTTATAAATATTCTCTACTCCAAAAACAATAATGACAAAAAATTAAATAATTATAATCATGATGATAATATTACTACTACTACTAGTAATAACAAAATTTTCTAAATCCATATGACAAAGTGCTTAGACTAGTCATACAATCATCAATTTTCAAATGGGACAGGGACAGGTACAAAAATTTGATTTAAAAAAACACTAACAATAACAGGCTAAGACTAAATACGAAAGACCTCTGCCTTAAGATCTCAAAGTATATGCTGGTGCATACAGTACAAAAAGTTTAGAGATAAAAGTTAAACAGAGACCATGTGGAGCCTTACAAGTATTCAGTGAAATCTTAATATCTCCTCCATCCAAATCTACGCCAGTGTAAAGAGGCTAAAACAGGCGGGATGTGTCTTTATATTCATAACATGCAGCTGGTCAAGAGAAACGTGCAAATATTTAAAGGTTTCCAGTCTTTATTAATGATATTACAATTATGTCATCTCTACAGTAACATTTGAAAAAGTAGATAAATAAACACAATAAATATATTTTATAAGGTATGACTTTCCCACCAGAGTGTGATATGTTTTATGCTTTCAAAGGTTGGGAACCACTCATCTAGACGACAGTACTTTCCTGATCTCATTAGACCTTTGTCTAGAGATGACTTATATGTAGGATGTGCATTTTGAAAATAGCTTTGGAGACACATACCAGAGATGCATATTCAGCACAAGCTAATATATAGCAAACGTGAAACATATGATGCATCTATTCATGATGGGGGTTATGGGTAACTTTGCATCAACGTGAATCTCTTTGCCCGTTTACTCTCGTCTGTTTGAAAAGATGTGAAGAACAGAAACATTAATTTACAGGGTTTCATCAATTCTTAGAAATCTTTCATGGTTATGTTTTATGTTTCAAATGGAGGAATGATTGGTTTATCAGCCACTGATTCAGGTCAAGATCTAACACTGGACATTAGCCGACATTGGCTGTGATGATTTTTCACTGTGTGTCATAATCTGTGATTATATCATTGGCCTCGCAGCCATTTGATATGGATTAAGGGTGCCTCAAATTGCCATCATCACGGCATGTCTCTTTTTCTGGAACATATCAATTAGCTTCCAATGTACTGTTGGCAATCTGGGAATGTGACTGCAGGCACTGCATGAAAAGAAGAATTTGTGCCAGAACATGTCGTAGGAAATTCCTGGAGAAGTTTCTGTTACCAGCTTCTTGCAGTTTTTCATTGCAGCTTCTCCTAAACCTAGGGTAGGCTTTCACATGCAAATGACAATGCTCTGCGTTTTACAAATGCAAATCAGGACATTTTCCCTTGGAGCAGATAACACCTTTTTCTAAACTCTCTGGCGAAAGTACACCAGTCTTAAAAGAAATATAAGACCTGAAATTGTGAATTGTTCTTAAGTAAGTAAGTGTGCAATAATCAATTACATTCTATACCACAATTAAAATCAATGCTATGAAAAAAATTGAAACACATGCACATTATTTCAGGATTTTATTATTATCCAAAACACAATCCTAAATCTCAACCACTGTACAGAGTGGCATGATTACAGTCACTTCTTCAAATGTGCTGGTTAAATGCACAGTGTGGATGTGTTAACCACACATCTACCAGCAATCCGCTCAACAGGAAGAAATGATGCTGGATATGATGTGTCTGTGCCCTGTAAGCTTCAAACTCATAATTTGAACTTCTTATTAAACTTTCTCAGCGCTGCAAGATGAGTTTTCATCTTGCAGCGCCATTGGGTTCACGCCTTGATGACTATTTGATGTATCCTTGGTCCCCAGATGATAAACCCTAATGTACAGCAACTAACAGCCCAATACAAATTTGTAAAGTCATTCAGTTATCCCTCGACTTTTTATCTACTGCCACCATGATGTCCACATACCTGCCATGAAATTTACTTACTTTTACACATTTTCATCAAGTGTTACCATAAGCAATTTAACATCTCCTGAACGGCTTGTTTTTAAGACATTACATCACTGATGGGTGGGGACAAATGTGCAACTTCTGACCACACCCAGCAGGTGCAACACAAACAGGGAGGGCAGTGAACACACTGCTTTACTTTTTAAGAAATAAACGTAAATACATTATGACATAAATTGAAATAGTTTTTGTCTGATAACCGGGAGCCTCTCTCTCACCCACAGAAACAGAGGAATAGGGAGAGTCAGTGACTAGGTGTTTGTCTATCTTTATGTGTGTCCCTGTCGTTTCTGTTGGATGGTATCCCGTGTCCGTGAGAAGTTTCACTGAAAAAGAACAAAAATGCTTTGGCCCAGCTACTCCTACGCAACGTGCAGAACGGAGCAAACAATGGCTCCACCACCTGTAAGAGAGATGGCCCTGGACTGCAGAAAGCCTTCATTTGTAATTTTGAAATATAAACGATGGAGTATCCTCAGCATATCTTAACAAGTATAAATGAACAAGAAGAATTCACTCTTTGGCAGAGTGGAATGGAGCTGTGGGACTTTATAAAAAACTCCCATAATCCAGTTATCTGACGGCTTCATCGGGCCAAGTTATTTACAAGGCAGCTTTGGAAATTGAAAATGCTCTGATTTAAGCTTGTTAAAACAATGTGTCATGAAGCGGGTCAAGGCCACTGTAATGACCAGAATCAATGAGGCTCCTCTGTGATAAAATGCAAATCAAACTCTATTAGCTTCTGCAGAATAAGACTCCTCTCTCTCTGGAGACTGCAGGTCATCAAAAAAATAATTAAAGCAAATGAAAGACGACTACGAGAAATCCTTCATTTCCAGTGTGGAGCCTTTTTAATTATATTATCAATCTCTCTCATGAATTCTCATAACAATATATGTGACACGTGTGACAAAAAACCATTATACTGCATGTGCTGCTTATCTAATGCCACAGAGAGCAGATGAACCGCCCGAAATATGGTTGTGTGGACACTAAAGCTTTGCACAATGGCACAAAAGTTCCACAGTGCCACACACAGTATGCAGAAAAAATAGCTGATCAATTTTGCTGGTTTACACTCGGGCTTTGAAAGAGATGGAGAGAGGAGCCCTGCAAGGGCAGAGGAGTCATCATTATCTCTGTGTTTAGACGAGGAACCTGCTCTTGCAAAGTGCAGCGGCGGTCAGTAATTGCAGCGCCTCGCTGGAGTCAGCATGAGCAGAGGCTCATCTGTCCCTTTTCCCTCATCGGACCTTAAAAGAAACATTAATAAAGTCCACCGTGTTGGCGATATTATGCACACAAGGCAAAGACAAAGTGCTGCTACACCAGGCCAAAGATCATCCATCTTCTGAAGGACTTTCACCTCACACCTTAGTACAGATGTGAGTGGATGAGAGCAGAGACTCAGAGGGCTGAAGTTATACACATGCACTGTAAATCACTGAGCCATTAGAGCACTAGCTCCTGCAGAGCCTGGAACTGCTTTGAAAAGCTTTTGGAGAAATGTGAGCTCAAGGTTCGAGTCATGTATGTTTAAGTATGTCAATAGTTAAGTCAATGTGCAGTTGCAAACTGGTGCTTGTTTCTGTCTGAAGCACGTAGGAACATCAAGAGAGGTTTTCACTTCATCAGGATTGTTGGACCTTGAGCAAATACAACCCCCAACCTTGTTACTTTGTCATGATCTAACCACTGGGCTATTTAAAACTGTGGTGCCGACTTTGAAACTAATTTAAAGGTTATCGTCTCTGTTATTCTAGTGGCAAAGTCTAGTGTAGTCAATAATGTATAGACTTGCCACGTTTATGTTTACATTCAGAGGTCAAATACTTGTGACAGCAGCCATTTGAAAGTCACTCTCCTTTCAAAGCTGCTCCACTGAACTTAAATGGAAGATTTCAAGTGTTAAATTTGCCGAACGGGGGCGTGTGTGGCTGAGGGGATAGAGCGGTAGTCTACTAACCAGAGGGTCGGCGGTTCGATCTCAGTCTTCCCCATCTTCATGACGAAGTGTCCCTGATACTGAACCCCCGAATTGTTCCTTGTAAAAAAGGGCTCTCCCTAGAGGCACCATGGTGTCAATGTGTTTATGAATGGAAATAAACTTTACTGTTAAGCTCTTTGAGTGGTTTATAAAGACTAGAAAAGTGCTATATGAATTCAGACCATTTACTATTTTAAACCATGGGCATTGTGGCCACAAGTAGCAACTACAGGTCAATTAGTCTGCTGACATTTCCAAACCTTCTCTTCAAGCAATGTTGCTTTAGTCAATATTTTAGTATTCACAAAGCTTAGTTTAGTATGAAACAACAAATTCTTATTACCTTTTCCATTTGACAGAAAAAATGTGTCAGCTGGTGAACATAATGGAGCTTTTAGCAGGTAAATAACAAGTTAATACCCCAAAACAATTGACAAAAACAGAATTAAAATGAAAGGTGACATCGAACGTTTTTCTTAAATTTAAAATGATGTTATAACTTTTGTCAGACGACAATGTTTGTTAACAGAAGAGATGGACTCTATGACCAGTTGTAGTAAATAAAGAATCAGTTAATGCAGGTCTAGGAAAATCAGAGGTATAAATAACACTCACTGAATGTTTCTTATCTGCTTTGATTCGAGGGCTCTGGTATTACACATGCTTGGACACTTGAAAAGAATGGAATGTCATTGACGTACCTGTGCTTTCACAAAAATAGGTTAAAATGTTCTGTTCTGCAACAAGAAAAAAGCAAAAATCTCAAATGAAATTCTGGTAACATGATAAAAACATAACATTTGGGATGACAGTCCCTTCAAACTTTATTTTTTATATTGTTGAACTAGGTTGAATCATTATTCCACTGGGAGATTAAAATAAATCTTTTGGCTCAGTTAGACGGTGACATTGATCAAACTCACCTGCAATAACACAATATGAGGGCAAATTAATATATTACTGCTATAAGCTCATAGTACTTAAAGGTTGAGTGTGTAGGATCAAGTTGCATGATGCAGCTGAATACCCCTCAACGACCTCACCTTCCCCTTTCAAGCATAAAAAGAGAACCTGTGGCAGAATTCACTAGTCATAAAATTCAAAAGGCGCTTAGATTGTCCACTCTTGGCTTCTGTAAAAAGTATGGTAGCTCCCAGAGAGAGGACCCTCTCAAGATGTAAACAATAAAAAGTTTGTACAATAAAATTGTACATATTGGACCTTTAAACATTTCCTGAAAATAAAGAAAGGAGAAGACTTTATTATCATTTTTATTTTGTTCACAAGTAGCCAAGATACAAGTAATTTGCAATCACTTGCATAACAAAGACGTAGAAGAAAAACTTGTTTAACTTTTAAGAAAAAAAAATGTAATTGTACTTTTTCTAAGTTGGTATGTGAGGTGATGAGCGTATGTTGCTGCTGTGGGCTGGAGCTCTGCAGCTATTCCAGTTTGCTGCAACCTATTCAATTATAGTGATCTTAAAAATATTAGATATTAAGAAGGAAGAACTTAAGCATCAACAGCAGATCAGTCCTCTCTTTATGTGAAACAAAGGCCTGTCTTGTAACCAAAATACCAATGTAAAACAAACTGAGTTCAGATACTGCATGTTTAAGGCCATGTGCGCCAAGATCCAAGGTTCCTGTGAGGAATTTGTGAAAGTGGGTACGCAGCAGTGAATGAGCTTCAGCTTCATTCTGGCATAATTGTAACAACAAGTGCGACGCCACAAGCACAGAACAGACAGAACCTATAAAACAAAGTGGACAGACTGCGGAGTCAGAATCTGAACAACATGCCAGGAGAAGGCAACGTGTGCAAAAATAACAAACAGGAGGAGAGAAGCCACATAGCATGGAGCATCATAAATATCCTCTACACAAACACTAAATGCTCCTCATTGAATAAAGATGCACTGTTGTATTTGAACAAATAGAACCTCAGCATTATACGCAAAGTCTTAGATTTGTAATTTCTTATCCAGTGTAAATGCACGTACTATTGCTTAGAAAATACGGAAATATAAATGATCTTTGGTAAATGATACTCTATACAAAAATGTAATGCAATTGGATACAACAATCATAACATATTAAAGGTGCTGCTGCTTTAAAGGCGAAACTATCAAACTAAATATAGCGTCTTTCTAAATTCGAGACTAGTGTTCTTGAGGAAGACAACAGATGTTTGCAAGTGTGAAGTGAAAAAACTTGCCATCCTTTCCATACTGTGTCTGAGCACTGCACACGTCAATAGCACCGACAACACTCATGGGTACTTCTCAAATTATGCAAAATGTGCAAATTGAAATCTGAGTGCGGCATCCTTTATGTTTGGTTAAAACCTCCTTTCACCACCGGGGTTTTGGTTTTTACAGCTGAACACTAGCAGGAAAAAAAAGCATGAAATAAACTGTTTAAAAAGGGACCTTCAAGTCAACTGGTTTTATGAAATGTGTGATTGCGTTTTGTTGCACAGTGCAACCTTCTGTACGAGTATGACGTGTTGGGAAATTTGCTAAATTTCAATCTGATTGTGAATTAGATAAGATTAATACCACTCAATTCCTTTTAGCTAAATATGAAGGTACAGCTTGGATACAGTTAGCTTAGCTTGGATACGGGTAGCTTAACATGGCTGGACTGGAAACAGTTGAGCAACAACTCAAAAGCTGGTAAAACAGAAGTGTTTTACCAGCTGCTATCCAGTTAGCAGTTGCCCTCTGTTTTTCGGGCTTTATGCTAAGCTAACTGTCTGCTGGATACAGGTTAATTGCTTGGTACCAGTTAGCTGATTAGCTTAGCTTGGCATTAAAGATGGAACTGGGTTAAACAGCTAGCTGAGCTAAAGAACAGATAAAAAAGTGGCATCAATCTTGTCATCTAACTCTTGGTAAGAAAAAATAAACACATAATTCCTGAAATGTCAAAACTACTAAATGAAACTGGCTGAAACTGTTGAAACAGATTCAATGAGTCAATGGACACACACACACACGCACACACACACACACACTCAAGACACACATTCAGACACACGCACACACTGAGACACTCCGACACACACACACACACACACAAGCATAATTTCTGGTAGAGTTTTGCTGAAATGATTATTTCTCGGTATACCCTCTGAATGGGATTAAATTTAAAGCCTACATCTCTCATCATTTTTCAGTGGAATGTACTGTTAGACATAAAATATGATTACACTTTTCAGCATCCTAATCTTAGCACAAAAAAAAATCCAGCAACAAATGTGCACTGAACTAATGCCACTATTTGTTGACGTTTGTAAAAATAGAACTCTTACTTTCAGGAAAAACCTCGCACAAGAAAGCCAAAGTGTTTCTGTGGAGATGTATAAAATATCTGTCCTCTGGAATTACAACACTAATATAAGGCCACATTGGCATCTGGTCCAGGTCTTGTTGCGTTTTACAGGCCAAGCTTAAAGAACGAACAGGGTACCATATCGGAGAGAAAACAAACTCCCAAATACCCAATGGTGGAATGTCTGTACGCCACTTGTCTTCCTCTACTTTAAAACCTGTACTGAGGTGCATCTTTGTGAAATAAAATGTTCCCAAGATAAAAGAAAACAAAAAAGAGGGAGATATTCCAGTTCTTCAATCTCCCAAAGCTGAGAAATATCTTTGGCTTTAAACATCCGCAATATAAAGTACCTATTACTATCTTTTATAAAAGATTCTCCTTGAAAAATACAATAAAATTAGATAAAAAAAAAGTAATCGTGCAAATTGGAGTTTGAGATAACATACTTAAGACCTTCAGACAATCACAAGCTGATGTGCAGCGACTGCTCTGCCATCTGGCCTGTCCTGTGTGCTGGATGAATGGTGGGGTCAGGCTGGAGCCTTTCCTCTGAGTTCCTTGTGTATTTCACGCACTGCGAGCCTCCGTCAGGGGGCAGAGTCAGCTGGACGCTGGCTGGTTGTGTGAGCAGAGGCGTGGAGGTGATCCAGCTGGAGAGACTCTGCTTTGAAGGCTCTAAAGTCTTATCGAGACACTCCAAGTCTTTGGTGGAAGTAGGCTGCTGCTCCTCCGAGAGTGGAGGAGCTTCTTTGGTGTAAGGAGGAGAGTCTATCCCTGTAGGAACTAATGTGTAGATATTTGAGAGGCCCTTCTCAAAGTCTGTGGGCACCAGTGGGCTCCTCTGGCCCTTTTCTTCATCTGCTTGTAACACAGGCCCCTCTTTGGCTTGTGATATTTTGGTGCTTGAAAAGCCCCTCTGGTCTTTTTTATTGCAAGCTTCAGGGGAGGGCTTGGTGAGGGACAGGAAGGGAGGCTTGGGGCCGAGCGGTGACCCCAGATTGACCCTGCTCAGGCTGAGGATGTTCCTGCGGGTTTCAGCGGGGAGTTTATCCAACTGCCTTCCAACTTGAACCTGGCTGGGAAACAGCGTGCCTTGACACGCCCTGTAGAAATATCTGGAAAGAACAGCAAAACCAGATATTGGGATATATCAGTACCATTCCAGAGATGAATGAGAGGTTCATGGGATAAACAGCAGAGGCATCTGGACTTAATAACTGATATGATTCCTGACAGGTTATAAATATTTGAGAACGTGGCCTGTGTATGCACTCATTAAAAATAATCAGCTGAAATTTACCTGGGCAGCAGCGCTGTTACAGGTGTAATGACACAGAGCAGGTAGAAGAGAGGGTCCTGCAGCAGCCTCTGCATGGTCCAATATGGGTTCGAGGGGGAGTAGCAGGTGGGACAGGAGGCGTTGTAGCACAGAGCCACAGTGAAGAATAAGGCAACACTGAAGCCGATCGACAGCCAGTTCATCCAGGTCTACAGGGGAAGGAAACAATACTTGTGAATAGTCATTAGAAATGACTGAACATATAAATCATAAAAACATACCATTGAATAAACGAGACACTATCTTCAAACTGAATTGTCATAATGTGGCAAAAAGGTTATACAACCAGTTAATAAATAATATTATGTCCAAACATTATAATTAATACTATCAAGACAGGTAAATATTTATTAATATCTCTGTTCAGCATTATTTTTCTGAAGTTTACTTGTAAAGTGATTCCAAAATTAATGATAAACACAAACACTGACAAACCACTGGGGAGTCAACATTTTTCTTCTAATAATCTGGGTTTAATCTCAGTGTCCCTAATTAGTTATGAAACTGAAGTTGTTTCCATGGGGCATGGAAAAGTCACGGAATCAGAGTTCAATTTACAGTTGCAAGAACAAGTTATTGAATCGTTTTTTGTATTAATTATTCATAATTAAGTAACAAAGATTGTAGTTGGAGTTGA
This sequence comes from Pseudopleuronectes americanus, assembly GCA_038501795.1. Classification (NCBI taxonomy): domain Eukaryota; kingdom Metazoa; phylum Chordata; class Actinopteri; order Pleuronectiformes; family Pleuronectidae; genus Pseudopleuronectes; species Pseudopleuronectes americanus. The sequence goes on from CM076724.1 coordinate 5,211,631, forward strand.
ATTTTTTTCACAAAGAGATTATTTATATTTTTGGACAGCATACCCTAGTTTAAAGAAGATTGGCAGACGAGGAATTTCCCAACATGACAATGATCCCAAACACATTGAAAAAGTGAAAACTGCGACTTGGCAAAGTATGTCGCTCAGATTTGAGAAGGCAAAGCAACAAAACCCCTCCAGCAAAGAGCAGCTGAAAAGAATCATCTGTGGAGAGCAGGCAGAACTTCTCTTCACAGATGTGTCCAACACTGCTATCAACCATGACGCACATACACAATCTGAAAATTTTTAATACTGCACTAAAGTTGAATGCCTCCACAAATTAGTGGAGTGTCAGTCTACATTCATTCATATGATGTCACAGTGACCTTTGACCACTGGAATCGAATCAGTTCATCTTTGAGTCCAAGTAGCAACTGGGCATAATTTGAGTAAATTCAAATTTGAGAAACCTGACGAGATTGTGTTCAAGTGATGAGGGCAACATGACCTTGAGCGGTGACCACCCAAATCTAATCACTCCATTTGTGAGTCTGAGTGGAGAGAGGCGGTGGTCTAGTGGCAGAAACTTGGACTATGGGTAGAGAAGGTCTCTGGTTCGTCTCTGGTTCGATTCCACGGAAAGACAACAAAAAGACGAACCTGGATTGAGCTGCCCAAAAATCCAAGAGTCTCTCAGTCTAGACCCTGTCTAGTGCCCCTGAGCAAGGCACCTTACTCCCCCAACATCTGCTCCCCGAGCGCTGCATCTACTTAAATTTATATGTGCCAATATTGAAAACCATCTCGAGCTGTTCACTATAAATATGCTCAAGACATTATTGAGATAGTGTGTTAACCAGATTGCTGAGGGACAGACGGCTGGACAACATGACAACGCCTCCGGGCTTCTGGCGGTTGCTGGCACAGAGTTGTAGAAATGAACAGAATCTCACTAATGAAGGGAGACTTAAATATGAGTCTCATTTTAATTATTGATTCAACATTTCAGTTTTTATAGTTAATTGGCTTAATTTTTTAATGTTGAGTTTTGCCTCAACAAATTAAAATGAATTAAATGGACCGGACTCGTAATCACATGTTAGTGACATTGATATTGAGATGCAGTCAGTTGAGTTGTGTACTGTTTGTCCTCCTGTGTAATGAGTTTAGTCTGTCAGGGAGAAAAATGCACTGACGTTTCATCCTTGAGTGGACTGGCTGATAAGACATCTGACAAAGTGAATATTAAACCATGGTTCACTTGAGTATTGTAAATCCTGCAAGAGCGCACACACACAAACACACAAACACACAAGACACACATGCACTTGCGCACCCCCCTCCCCCCCCACACATACAGAGATAATTAATTATGGCCTTAGTCTGTATGTGTGAGGAGAACGACTGCTGCCTGCTGTCTCCTCAAATACCTCTAATTGACTTTCACAGCGGTTTACCAATCACACGTGCATTAAGTACCTGCCAGCTGAGCTTTTGCAAAGATGTTTGCTTATGGTCAACGCTGCTCACTGTGAACACTTCCTTGCACGAGGGGGCCATCATGTCCAGGAAGGTAGTTAGTGAAAAGGACATTTTCATGTACAAAACTTGTCAGGCTACATTTATACCCTCAGCATAATGGAAAAGACTGATTCAACGCAGGGTCATACATTTTAAATTGCTGTTGACCAAGACTGCGGATGGTTTATGAGAAACATGGATACGTGAGAATAAAACCAGGCGAAAGTTTTTGGAGCTTTGTGGCAGTGTGAGGCCGACGGGTGCTGCATTGTGGAAGAGACTGTTTACAGTTTTCCTGGACAAGGACAAACACAGTGGAGCTGATATATAGGCTCTGATGCAGCACCTTCTGGTTCAATATAATCAGCCAGAGTTAAATATCCATGTGCCTGTCAGCGTTCACACCGGACAAAAAGCTGAGTTTAGTGAGAAAAAGCAGTGCTGGCAGAAAAGATTTCATTTATCTGTCAAGGCATATTAGTGCCATTGTAAAATGAATGGATAAATAAATACAAATTATGGAGCTGAGAGAGGTGCTGTACTATTGTAAGAAATAAACTCATTCTCTGAGATTACAAAATCATACATTTGTAAAAAATCCATCCATTATCTATAACACTTATTCTTAGATGGTGGATAGGCGAGTTGGAGCCAATCCAAGCTGACATTGGGCTGTACTGAGACAAACAACCATTCACTCTGAAGTTTAAAACTACAGTCAACTAAGAGTATCCAATTACACTAAGGCAATAACTTTATCATACTATATAACACAAAAATTCACCCAGCCGTATACAGGACTATTCTTGATTCATCGATGCTACTTTGATCATCATCATCATCACTATGCCAGTTTCTTTTACAGTAATAGCTCAAGTACATCACTAAGTGGTTGAACTTAGTGCCTGGATTTTTGTGCACTGCTGTGATTGTTCTCGTCATTGTGTTTCATGTCTAATTGGTCTAAAATGTATATACTTTTTATTTCATTCTATTTGTATTAGATAATTTTTTCCTGTATTTGTTCTGGACTTGGGCTGCTGTAAAACCCAAGTTTCCCAGTAATGGGGGTGCACGAAGGTCGGTCTCACCGCCAACAGATACAGACTAACAGGTAAACAGACTAAAGCACTGTGGGAGGAAACTGCAGAAAGACCACATGGCCACAAGGTTCTGTGTTTGAAGCTGAGTTTCCGTGTTCTCTTTGCATGTACAGATGATGCCACACAATGCACCTCTGTAAAGCTAGATCATCTTCACTGGTCTCAGGCTTCACTCAAACCCCTGTTACATGAGCCTGCTCCACAGTTCATTCTCCTGCCTGTTCACCAGTCATCCAGCCTCACTCCCAGCTCAGCCTTCTTTGGCTCCCTCCAGCAAACCGACACTCCCTGAGCCTGTGCATGCCAGAGCCCTCATCTCCCAAATAAATCTTCACTTTATCACTTCAAGCTGTGTTCTGCATTTAGATTTACACATTCACACATACTGCATTCATATTTCTGCTTTGCAAAGTATGAACATTTGTTAGATCATCCGCTAAAGGTGGCTTTCTGACAAAAACAAATTATTTGGTTTTTTTTCTAGCGAAATTGTGACAGAGAATTATTAACAATATAAAGCCCCATCCCTGGTCTGCAATATATACAGTATATACTGTTTTACCTATATTGGGGCTGATTTGGTAGGGTATTTCTCTTGTGAAAGTATAAAATGGAGTATTGCCAAAAATATTGAGTATTGGCATCAATTAATCAAAAATTAAGTTTTTTACCCATGTTTTGGTTTCAATGCCCAAGTGCAGCAGAATGGTGATTAAGGCGAGGGTAGTGATGGGAGTTCCCCATGTAAACAGATCCACATCAGAGTCAGAGTAGGCCTGAGGAGGAGAAGAGGGAGAGTGGGAGGAGGCAGGGCAGAAAGTGGGGAAATGATGAGTAAGTCAGAGGAACAAACCAAATGAAGAACAGCTGATGGAAAATATTAACCAGACTCACAAAGTAAGGAATGAAGAAGCAGACCAGACTTTGGTAGAAGGCGTCAATCATGTTCATCCAGAACATATATGGCTTATATTCCTGCGAGACAAAACCAGAGAGTCACAGTTATGAACCTCATCAATGTGACCGAGAAGAGGCAGAGTTTAAGCAGTTGTCATGAATTGTTAAGTTGTAGCTGAGCTGTGTAAACTTTTAAAGCTAGCTGGACAATTCTGTTTCTTTACAGATTATTCCCATCTACACGCTCAGCAAACATTCACAAAAAGGTGAATAATCTTATGAATGAAACAAAAAACAGTGATGAATAGGAAGTTCATATAACAGCTGTTTGTAATTTCCTTTAAAACTGTTTGGATTTATAAATCATTACTCAAAACACTAAATTAATTTAACAGTTTGTGATGTCGCGGAAAACTTCTGAAGCAATTTAGTCAAGTGGATCCTTTAGTTAAAAAAAGGTATAATAATGAATACCCTGAAACCAATTTTATTTTGTTGAATATAGTTTAGGTTTTCACAGTTAAGGAATTCGGGTGCAACTAGTTATTTTCGAAACTGAAAATGTAGCATAAATTTTCCCAATATATATTCACAGCTTCCCAGAGCTCCAAATCATCTCCTCAAATAGCTTGACATGACTTTATTAATGGCCCAAAACTATTTAATTTACTCTCTTTTATAATCCTCACTTTCGAGTCTGAAAAAAACAAATAATTGTAATTTTGCTTCAAAATAGTGTGTAAAGGAGCTCATGGATAAATTGGCGTATTACATTTCATTGTATTATTTTAAAATACATGCTTTATAATTAGTTACCTCGGCTAAGGATCTGTCTGTCTCTCTGTCAGCAGGATTACAAAGGAATACTGAACCTATTTCCAGGAGACTTTGTTTAGGGCATGACCGCAAGAGGAACCCATTCAATTTTTTAGTGGATCTGTATAAACAGGCAGATCCAGGAATGTTTTTTCCACTTAAACATGATGAGGGAGGACATTAGAAATAGGTATCCGCTGTCAAAATTGCTATTTTTTTGTAATGTGATGAATTTGAACTATCATAAGTTTGATGAATTTGAAGTAATGTCAGTTTACTCTCCAGAATGTTTAATCAGTAGAAGACAAGGAGGTTTCTGTAAACACACATCTTAATGTAATTTTGCCAGGCCCATACTCTTACTGAGCGGCTACACAGATTTACAGAAAAACAGATTATTCAACTGGACCTCAGAGTTCTGGCCGGTCACGTAGAGCTGAGGTAGTTGTTGGAGAGTCGCTGCTGACACGTCTTTGTTCAACGTGCCAGTGACGAGTTGTGGAAATGCAGAGAACATCAGGTTGAAGAAGATGATATACCACTGATCAATCATGGCTGAACCCGAGAATCCACAGTAGAACTGATACCAAAAGATAAGCGCTACAAACATCTGTGGGAATCAAAGAAAACGAGAATAGATTCATATTAGAGCCAGGATTCAATTCACACAACTCATTTAAAAGACACATGAAGTGTTACTGTTTTCACTTGCACATTGAGATCCGCATTAATTCCGTGAGATCAGTATATATGGCTCAAACAAGTATGGTGAAAGATGCTTACTGCATTTTTGTAGAAGAAATAAAGAATCATGTTGGCCAGCCGGGAGTAGCACCAGTGTCCATGGACCAGCAGAAGCTTCTGGAGATACCGGAAACGTGGAAGAGCGAAGTCGCTCGCCATCACTGCCTGCAAAACACAAAACCAGTCAATCTCCTCCACCAAGTACTTGTCTTCCCTCCTGTCGTCAACACTTACATGACTTTGTACGGTTAATAGGAAACAACTGTTTGAAATGTCTACTAATCTCACCTGCCTCTGTTTAATGAATCTTTAGAGGGTATAATCATTCCGAAGGAATAACCCTTAAACAAGTTGTCCACCTTTTGGGATTCCTGATTACAGCGGTTGGGAAAGCTGCCAGTCTCATCTATCAACATCTAAAACAAAACCCTCCCTGTAGTCATGCCTGGTTTATAACTTATACATTAAACAACGCCATGAGCTCTTTATGACACCTCTCACCTGTCGACGTTATCTGTCAACAAGAAAAATAACAGAAGATGCCTCATTGTGTAGCAATTTACTTTCTGCTGCGCTCTAATAACGGCCTCGTAACGAGTGCATGGGGAGTGCGCTCCTAATAGGAGAAAGGTCTGTTAATCATAATGAGGTATATGAGCTGGCTTGAGTGAAGAAATGTGCGTCTCAGCACACCATGGAATCCTGAGGAGTGACTGCTGTCTCATTAAGGGAAAATTTGATTAACAATGATTAATCTAGCAGCTCCGTTAGGGACAGGATAACCGAGACTTTAACAGATGTGCTACACAGCAGCGCGCTCGTAAAGTCTCCCCTGGAAGGTAATTGGGAAGCTCCATCATCGCCATGCAAGATCACCTTTCCGGAACACGCTGCTACGATAAAACACACGTGGGGAAGGGGGTGTGGGTCAACATCTTTTTTCCTGCAGCTGTTTTTCTATGTTGTCTCGTTTGGGGTATTGGCCATGACCTCAGAGGAGGAACAGGAGCTGGTGAGGATTAAGTTGAGACTGAAGCGCTCATAAAGTGAACGGATTCTCTGCAGGGCACACTATAAGATACCTGAGTCAGCAACACACAGGCAATCCTATTTAAAGGAAGTGTATGGATGTGGGATAAAACACACACTTAAGAGTAATGAAAAACCATTACATATGCTAAAGAACGCCTGAGTCTCCTCTCGTCGCCTTAACTCCCCCCCTTGTAGATCATTTCACTGTCTACTCAACCTGTCTCATCCCTGGGTTCATCTTTTTTTATGATCTCCTTCACCTCACCCTACAGCTTCATCCACTCCCCTCTGTCACTCTCTTTATCTGTCCCCTCCTGTTACCGCACAGTGACGCCCACAATTCTCCTTACCTGCATGCCCTCCTGTCCCGAGATCCCCACGCCCACGTCCGCCACCTGGATCATGCTGACATCATTGGCCCCGTCACCTGTGATAATACATAAACTGTAATTAAGAGATCGAACGAGCTGCCAGTTTGCCATTGGCAGCCTGACAGAAAGCAGAGAGACGTTTCTTGAGCGTGTGTTTAAATGTGGGAGGAATATCAGGCTTTCACAGAACTGTCAGTTTCATCAGATGTTATGTAACACTAGCTTTGTGTGTGTGTGTGTGTGTGTGTGTGTGTGTGTGTGTGTGTGTAGGTGTGTGTGTCCTTCAACAGCTCCACTGTCCCTCTGGCTGAGGCAGAGTCAGGCTTGTGGTGGTGGCGGACAATCACCATTCTTTTTGTTTTTGCTCCACTTTGAGCACTACAATTATTTTTTTTGCCATCACAGGTGATTGAGTGGGAGATGAAGAGTTGGTGGGCAGAGAGGAGTTTTGTTTTCGCAGTAGTAAACAGCACTGAAGTGGCAGCTCAGGCCAAATATGAGGGGTGGGCGGTGATGAGTGCTAACAAGGAGGTTAGCAGTTTGAGTTACATGGCAGAATCCAACTTTGACAAATTTATAGCACTTATCTCTACTTTTTAGTTTGGTTAATGTCCAATTCACGAACATGGAGGCGGCAGGATTCTTGACTTATACTATAGCAAGCCACTAGGTGGCCATCAGAACACTTCACTTTAGGAGAACCCTTATGTCGTCCATCTTGGCTACCCATTTTGCTGTCTAAAGTCACAACAACTTTTTACCTGAAAAAGTCCAATGTTCCTTATATTTCTGTTTTTTTCACCAGCAGCTTCTGAGTGAAATATCAGGTGGATATATTTGATGTATATTTATTCAGAAGCACCTTTTATACCTGTCAGTCAGAGGGGTCCAGAACAAACTAGGTTGGTGTGAAAGCCCCTTAATAGTCCAAAACCCATCTTACTTCTTACAGTGTACAGAGCATGTTTCATTATTTTCACATATTTTGCATCTTTTTTCTTGCTTATTCTAGACAATTTCAATTGCTGTAACAGCAGAAAAAGAAATTATATTATCAGAAATGTTATGTGAGGAAAAATATAATTAACATATAGACGACAGCAGGTGGCAGCTCTATTCTTGTTAGGGCCAGAAAAACTGAAAACGATAAATAATAAGATTAGAGCGCTGATATAAATCAGAGCTCCACCATCGTCGCTGTGTTGTTTTCCTCAACATTAATGCGAACATAGCAATGAGAGAAAATCCCTTGTCTGGCAAAAACGGGACCTTCCTGGGTGCAGCAGTAGCACATGAATGGAAAACAGAAGGTAAAGTCATAAGTCACTCTGACATCCTCATGTCACCTCTATTGTGCTATAACTGCATAATTACTAAAGCTTTCTTAAAATAACATTGTTTCCACTCAGTGGTGACAGCAAAGTGTGCACTGCTGCCTAACCTAAATTTCAAAGTCAGCTCATACTGACACCAAAGCAGGGTGAACAGTAAAACAGTGAGTCTGCCACATTGATATTCATGACAAAATGAGTGTAGGGATATGTCATTAATTATTAAGCAGGAAAACATATCGTTTCTTTATGTTTGAACCGGTGGGGAATTAGTTGAGATTTGCTGTGTATGATTAATAACTGCTACAGGGTTATTTGACAGTGATACAGTAGGTGAGATCTGAATTATGAACATGTAGTTTGCTAAGCTGACCAATAATATTTTCACCTTCCTATACTAACCATATATCAGGTGTTCAGATTACTGGTATGGACTAGTCACAGTATATAAATGAATTAGCTTTGGCAGCTTTGATAGAATTAGTCTTTGGCCTAGCTTAATGTTGCAACTCAAAACTTCTTTTCATTAGATTTACCCCCATTTCCTAAATAATTGCCCCACTTCTCACAAACCTGAACAAATAACAAAAGCTTCCTTTCTAAGACTCCCCAGACTTAACCTATTAAAAAGCCATAAAGGTATCATCAGGGTAATTTTTTAAACTTCAAAAAGCTCCACCATCCAGAGCCAAAGCAGACATTGACAAAAAAACAACAACATAAAACTAGACTATACAATTAGCCTCTTTATATCAATTATTTTGATTCTGATTAAATAAATACTTATTCACATGACTAAATATATGGAAGCAAGTGTTGATGCACCATCTGTTCATATTAACCACTGACATTCAAAGCTCATGTGGGTTGAGAGCGAGAGATCATCCCTAAAAAAAAACTCTATCATGGATTTTTTTAAACACACTGAAGTCACACCAACCTACAGGGCTTTAAATGTTTGACTTCTATTCGTCCAATGAGCAAAGTCATCAAGTAGGAAATCGTTCAGATGGCTTTTCACTGTAGCCTGAATATACTGTATAATATTATAGTAGACATGACCTCTATGGTTTACTTAAATAAGTAAATTTTCTTAAAGAGTGATTGTGATATAATATCATCCCATGACCTACCCCCAGTCCAGAGCTCAAAGACAAAGGGATATTAAACTGTATATGAATGTGTGGAAAACTGTAGGGTTGACTTGATATTTACCTATGGCCAGGGTCATGACCTTCAGCTTGTTCCGCACCAGTTTGACCACCATGCTCTTCTGCAGCGGTGTGGAGCGGCAGCAGAGAACTGAGCGGCAGCTCCTTGCTACAGCCAGAAACTTATCCTCCAAACTCTTATCCAGGGCATAGGCCAAGGTCCGCCCATCAATAACCAGACCCAACCGGTGCACCATGACGGGCATGGTGTGGGACGATGAGGAGGACGACGTAGATGAAGAGGGATAGATCTCAAAGGGTGCAAAGCTAGCTTGGAAGGCCTTGGCAGCGTGGGCTGAAGCACTGCAGAGGAATTTGGTCTGGATGTAGTGTAAACTCTCCTCCAGCAACAACGCACATCCCTCCTGGTTCAGAGACAGGCACAGGGCGGGCTGGACTTTAGGATCAAGACTCTGAGTTATTCAATATCAAACTGTCTGACCCGCTTCACATCTGGCAGCCAGATACCTCAACAGCACATTATTAATCCATCATGGGTCCTTAAATGATCGCATGAGTCTATTTTGAATAAAGGTATTTTTTTTAAAATAAGAAAACAACAAATAGCTTAAACATTCTGTGACATATTATTGTAATAACTGATGATTACAACAACACAGTTAGCTTATCTAAGCATAAAGACTGGAGCACGATTTGAACGGCTTGGTGGAGCGTAACAGAGCAGAGAGAGGGAGTGGTGGCACTCGTTTGATTTCCAGATCTTGCATATTTGCAGCTTAAATGAATTTCTATTTTGATTTAATGATCAATGATTCTGTTCTGAAAGTTGTGAAAAACTACCATAGATTTCTTGAAAATGCTCATTTTGTCCAAACCCAGTCTTTCAGTTTAGTTTCACATAAGACAAAAAAAAGGTTAACTGTTTGTAGAAGGGCAAACAATTAATCAAGTTGATTCATCAATAATTTATCATCAAATTAATGGTTAGGAATTAGGCTATTTCTTGCCCCAATGCAGTAACATCAGAGATTAGGAAAAAATAAACAAATAAAATAACAAAATAAGGTAATATCTTTTTTGTGATCGGCCAGCCCTTCAATACATCCCAGGGGCCCTTCCAGAAGGTGAATCCTCAGCAAAATTGTGCTGAGGATTCTCCGCCCTGACCCGTGAGCCCTGAAAACTGATCACCTATGACTAAATGTAGAGTTTCAAATACACAAAGCAGCTCAGTTGGTGAGCCAGACCAGAGAGATGAACGTAAACATACATAACTGTAATAAGCTCAGATGAAAGCTTTCATGAAAAAAGCAGAGATCTGAAAAAAAAAGTTTGTTTATTTATAAAACATGCTATCTTCTAAATCTCTGAACCATGTAGTCGCCAGGCTCAAGGGGGCACCCCCCCCTCTCACTTTTTGTACTTTGGTTCTACACTGAGCTCATACAGGGTCTCTAAGAAGACCAGAAAGCACCAGGAGGTCACAAGAAACTGTGCTGCACTTAACTGGTTACTAGTGAGTATTAAACAGATAACCTTTCCCCTGGTTTCCAGTTTTTATGTTAATCTAAGCTAACTGCCTGAAGATTCACGTTTATTGCACAGAAGTGAGAGTGGTTTCAGGGTTTTTATCAAATTTTCTTTGAATTGGAGTTTGTTGACTCTTCCATGTGACAAGTCAGACTTTATGTGTGTGTAGCTCACCTGAGAATCAGCATTCAGTGTCAGGATCTCCTCCTCAGGGTCCAGCAGCTTGCAGGCGTAGGCTATATTTACAGCCGTTTCCTGTTTGTCGCCTGTCAGCACCCATATCTGCAGGCCAGCCTTCCTCAGAGAAGCTATAGTTTCAGGCACGCCATCCTGCAGACGGTCCTCAATTCCTGTTGCCCCTGCACGTGAACAAAAACAACAGTGACAAACCCTCCCACAATATAATATCAAATTAAATAATTGTTGTAATTGCATCTAAAAAGGGAGGAGTGAGCTTGACATTTTCTAATTAATTACCTAAGAGATGGAGGTTTGTCTCTAGGCGCAGGGCCGACTCAAAGAGCAGCTCCTCTCTTCCCTGAATGGCCGTCTCAGCCTCCAGGTGACGCTGCAGCCAGCAGGCATACTCCTCCTTGCTCATGATCTGGCACATAATCACAAACATTTATAAACACACACACACACACACAGACGTTTACACACATTCCATTATCTGTTAAAGTAGTGGGGTAAGTGGGGCAGTTTCTCCTCCTTTGCCTACACAGGAAGATCCATAGGAGAATGTGAGACCTTGAGAATGCGTTGTATCACATCGTGTTGGTGACGGACTTTGCACAAGCAGGGACATAATGAGCGCAGCTTGCATGAGCATAAATTATCAGCCGGGGAAAGTGGCACAGATTGCGGCTGAGTCAAAGAATGTCACTTTGGAGGGGCTGGTTTATGTGATCATCTGTGCTGGGCTACAAACTCGTAGGCCACAGAGACACATCATCACCACCTTCTAACACAGTTTAATTAGAGAGGGCGTTTGTTCAGCACTTCTTAAGAGGTTTGTGAATCCCTGTCACCTTTTTCGCGATGCACAGTGTGCGAAGGCCATCTGCAGCATAAAGGTTCAGGTAGTTCTGTGTCTTGTAGACGATCTTTTTCTGCCGTTTCCCTTTGGTGTTACCTTTAAAAAAAAACAGAGGAGCACAGAAGGACAGAGATGAAATGTTCTTGTTTTTAGGGAATTTGCACAAGTGGTTGAGGGTTTTGGATCCAGACAGCCAACGGCTTCTTCCATGAGCCACATGAAAGCCATCTGTTCTCACACCAAAATTAACCATGTACACTGAGCCACGAAACATTTCGCCAAATCCTCAGATTCTTCATTGACCTACGTCTGGACTATACAAAGGATAATGTGACAGCAAAACTTTTTTTTTATATCTCATTTAAAAAACAAAATGTATCTACATGAATTAATTTGATAAAATGGTCTTATTTCATGTCATATTAGAAAGTTTGAGGTTTTTTGCTCAAGTGTTTCACTGGCACAGCATGTTGGCCATCTTCCTGGCAGGGAGACATTGTACCAACAGATTGGCTTTATCAGACACAGATGAACAAGCCAACCCTCAGATTGCCAGCCATGTCATGTGACTAATAACACCACAGCTTTGCTGCACATACACTGCCCCCCAAACGGATTTTTTTAAACTGAGCGGATAACATAACACAAAACTGTCACTATCTGAAACAAAATGGATGTTATTCAGCACGATAGTAGGTCAAAACTAAATATGCTTTTATTCACAACCAAAGCACAGTAATATGGCTTCTTCATTGATAACAAATATTCTGGTTTCTTGCAGCAAAAACTCGTTCCTTTAGCCTGAGGGGGGGAAAAACGTGTTTCTGAGGATGTCAGGACTTTTTTTGTTTCTGACACGTAGCTGCTAGGATCAGAACAGCCCAGATGCAAAGGCACACAATGTTTATTTTTCATCCTCCCGAACATGAGAAAAAGGAACCAAAAATAGAATTTGTTTCCCTCGTGTAAAAGGCTGTCAAATGTCAAGTCCAATAGTTCCTCTCCTTGTAGCTTTGTCCTGGTCTCAGTCAACCCAGAGATTATTTGACTTTCTAGCTGCTAAATGCTCCATGATGTTTACTAGCTATCATTGTCTGTCATTTGGTGCCTGGCCAGTTGCGTGCAGTCGGTTTTGATGGTGTTTCTTTTGAACAGCAAGTGAAGGAAAAGAGTTCAGTTTGGTCATCAAATCAAAACAATGAACGGAAAGATGCTAAAATGCTCCATACAAAAACAAGACTTATTATATTTGGTTTGTCACAACAAACCACTCCTTCCACAACGGCATCATATTATCAAAATATTGATCCTAGCAGCTTCAATTGTATGATTTTAAGATAATAAAACAAAAGAATTGTAAATGTACAAGTCTCAAAGAAAAAGGCATATAACTTCAGTGCTGTCAAACAGTATAGCTCCATAAATGTCAGTAAGAGACTCTAATGGTGACAAGTAACATGAATTTTTAAAATGTGTAAAATGTTTTAAGGTGGAATGTGGTATTAAACAAGACCTTGTTGCGAAAGCGAGACCAGAGTTCCTTCATCAGACACACTTCTAAGACCCAGGGGTGAACAGTCAACTTCCAGCACCTCTGTGTGCACTGTTACTAATCACACACAACAACTCCCTCGTCGCCTGAAAGGAGCCATTATAGACGTCTGTTATGAGGAAGCCCAACTCGTGCCATGCTGGCTGGTTTTACCCAATGGGAAAACAAAGAGGTGAGTTGTCCGAGCGAAGGCACACCCTGTCGGCCTTTAAAGGCATTGAACTGAGACACATGGTGGAGGAGGGGTGAAGGTGTGTGTCAGGACTTTCCCAGTGACACGTCTCTCCTCTCGTGTGCAGACCCACTCTGAGAGAGTGAGTGAAAAACTTCTTGGGCTGGGTCATCTTAAATTTTCTTACTTTACTCGCAGACACACACACACCGACACCAACTCAGCAGATGTCTCTGACCCTCTACAGTATCGAAATATCGATTTGTTGGAATGACTACAACAATATGAAATCTGATCACCACCTTATGTTTGTAACTTGTCTTAAAAGAGTAAAATATTTCTTCATTGCTGCACACATTCATTCATCAATTCAGCTCTTCCTGACTCTGCTTGCTCTCTTTCTCTTCCGCTGACATTCTCACACACACAAACACACAGTTCTACAGTTCAGGTCAGAAAACAGCTAAACTGAGATGCAAGGGAGTGGACTTTTAACGTGCGACCATAGAGTATTAGTTCAAAGCAGTCTTGATGCTGTTGTAGATTTTCCTAGAATAAACTAGAATTTAACATATATGTATCTATGAGTTGTGGAATATTAGACAAAATAAATAATAATCTTGAAGATGCTGCCATGAGCTCTGGTAAATATGAACAGTTTATAGTTTAAATGATCAATGAATTAACAAAAACAATATTATGAATAGAAATAATTCTTGGGTGCAGCCTAACAAGCTGTGTGTTGTTTCAATCCTTTGGTGTGTGGGCTGTAACAGTCCTCGCTAAGCACTGCTGGACAGATGTGTGGTGGCTGTGTACGAAGCATTAGTGAAAAGTGCCTGTGTAGCTCTTTGTGTGCCTGGAATACTAACAACCTGGTACACCTCTGCCATTAGGATGTTAAAGAACTTGCAGAGCATGGAACAAGGTTTTAAAAAACACACAGGAAAAAATACACAAAGAATCCCAGAATTTTTTTTTCAGGCACTAGTCAACGCAGGCATTGAGTTTTGCTGCAGTGACTTGCTCTAAAAATACCAGGCCTTACATAAGAAGTTACCTTATACGTTTACATCAGTGGAAAGCATGAAAGTGTTGGCCAGGAGAGGGGGATGGAACTTTGAGTGCTCTAAGAAGGCAAAGCCCACTGACCTTGTGCAGACACGTTGATCCACAGCAGAATCACAGTTTTTCACGAAAGCAGCTACAACTGAAAACAATCCATCAATTTGGACTAGCAAGGGTTTGCTGACATGTCTGATTCGCACATGTTTCGATTTCATCAGATGATTTATATAGCTATGATTCATCAGTTCTGGTGGAGACGTCCACCGACATAATACAGCAGCAGCAACACAGCATCTGGAAATCGCATCATTGGACCATGTTGACAGTATTAATAAAGAGACTTCCACCACTAGGGTTGGGTATCGTTTAAGTTTGATCAATTCCGATACTGCTTATAGACTCCAGGTTTTTAACGATCACATTTCAATTCCAAATGGTAAAAAAAAACGGAGGTAGAATGTTTACGTAACAAAAATCTCTCATTTGGACTGGGCCGATGCACAGTAGCTGTGCTTCTTGTTACACCAGGGCAGCAGTAGTAACGCCTTGTGGTAAACAGGCAAATTTACAAAAGAAAACCCAGACAACTCATCTCAGGGCCTTATCAGACATGCTCAATGTCTTTAACCCAACTGTGTAAATTTGTAGTATCTGCGATAGAGGTAATGTTGAAACTTTTTGCCTTGAAAATACTGGTGTTTAGATTAACCAAACATCGCGGCATGCTCTCCCGAGATCTACTGGAGGTGCTAGCAAGGTTTTACTAGCGCCAGCTGAAGATATGTACGGTGTCCTTGCATTTTCGGAAACCAATAAGCAGAACGGTATTTTTTTTACGGGTATCCGGTACTTGGCATTTTGGATTCTGTTCTAATTTGGAACCGAGGTTCGGTTCCCAACACTAACCACCACTGAATTCACCTGTAAGTACACAATGACTGCGTTAACATGCACACTAGTATCCTACGTATTATCAGCGCAAACTCGGTAAATTTCCACTGCTATGCGGATGACACCCAGTTATACTTGTCAATAAAACCTGAACAAAGTAATCAATTAACTAAACTTCGAGCATGTCTCAAGGACATAAAAACCTGGATGACCCGCAATTTTCTCTTATTAAACTCAGACAAAACAGAGGTTATAATACTTGGCCCCAAACACCTTAGAGATAAATTATCTAATGATATAGCTGCGCTAGACGACATTGCCCTTGCTTCCAACGAAACAGTCAGGAACTTGGGAGTGACCTTCGATCCTGATTTATCTTTTAATAGTCACTTAAAACAAATTTCTCGGACTGCCTTTTTCCACTTGCGTAATATCTCAAAAATCAGACATGTCCTTTCGCAAAAAGATGCAGAAAAACTAGTCCACGCCTTCGTTACATCGAGACTGGACTATTGTAACTCATTATTATCAGGCTCCAGCAGTAAGTCGTTAAAGACTCTACAGCTTGTCCAAAATGCCGCAGCACGTGTCCTGACAAGAACAAAGAAAAGAGAGCACATTTCTCCAGTATTAGCTTCGCTACACTGGCTTCCAGTTAAATCTAGAATAGAATTTAAAATTCTCCTCCTCACCTTCAAGGCCCTTAATAATATAGCGCCTTTTTACCTTAAAGAGCTGTTAGTACCTTATAAACCAGCTAGAGCACTCCGCTCCCAGAATTCAGGCTTACTTGTCGTCCCTAAAGTCTCTAAAAGTAGAGTAGGAGCCAGAGCTTTTAGCCATCAAGCCCCTCACTTGTGGAATAATCTACCAATTTCAGTTCGGGAGGCAGACACCATCTGTTTGTTTAAGAGTAGGCTCAAAACCTTTCTTTTTGATAAAGCTTATAGTTAGAGTTAATTAGTGAGGCAGAACGTAACTTGCTCTATTTAATGAGATATGACACACGGAGCTTCTTTTTCCAGCTTCTCCTTCCTCTTCTCCATCCCTAACCCCGGGTCCCTTTGCTTTATCACCCGCAGATCCAGGGCCTCTGTGGCCGCACCATGGATTGCTGTTTGTGGATCGCGCATCGGGGGTCGCAGTGGTGGACCCAGTGTGGCGGATTCTGTGTCGTGTGGGCTGATCGTGGTGCTGGTGGCGGACCCTGTGTTGCGTTGGCACTGGGTAAAGGAGGTGGACCAGGGCCGCGGCGATGGCTCGTGGTGGGTCCTGGTGGGCGGCGGTGGACGGTGACTGAGGACTGGAGTGGCCTCTGATCTGGATGGTGGATCGTGGTTCTGCTGGTTGCTGACCATGGACTGTAATTGCAGCGGGACTGCATCAATGCCGCTAAAGACTTTAATGATGAATGTTTTCTACACGTGGCATCTATTGCACTTCTGTCCGTCCTGGGAGAGGGATCCCTCACATGTGGCTCTCTCTGAGGTTTCTACTTATTTTTACCCTGTTAAAAGGGTTTTTAGTAGTTTTTCCTCACTCTTGCTGAGGGTTAAGGACAGAGGATGCCACACCCTGTTAAAGCCCTATGAGATGAGTGTAATTTGTGAATATGGGCTATACAAATAAAATTTGATTGATTGATTGATTGATGTAAACAATGTATCCCAATTTCTGTAACCTGGATAAGCCATTAGCTAATGACCTAGGACGACCAGGCCTTTTCTGTCAGGGATTCCACTCTTTGAAACAATCTCCTGAGGATATCTGTTATTTATTCATCTATGTATTTTCTTATTATACCGGTTTTAAGAAACCTGCTTTTACTCGTTGGAGTACTCCTTAAGTAGATGAGATACTGGTGCATGTAAACAACTTATCCCATTCTGATCACTGCCGACTGGAGCTCAAACCAACCTGATTAATGATCCGACACCATCGATTAATAACTAAATACATGTTCTTATCCTTTTGTGTGAGCAATGGTTGCCATAACCCTTAACCCCTAACCCCTAACCCTAGGGGAAACACACACACGTTTGTACAGCTATCCTAATGAGGACATTTTTTTGCATAATGAATTCCCTAGCCCCTTGACCTAACCAGCAAAACTAAATGCCTCAGCCTAATCCTTACCCGTACTTAAACCTAATTCTTACTCTTACCCTAAAGCCAAGTCTTATCCCACAAAAACCCATTAAGAGTGAGGACCGGACAAAATGTCCTCTCTCTGAAGGTTGTAGGCTTAAACTGGTCCTGACAAAGATATGTTCACAAGTATGCACAAACACAATATCCCAAATATTATCAGAACCGGGATAAGCCTCATGACTGGTATATTAGGGTGC
The DNA here is from genome assembly GCA_038501795.1 of Pseudopleuronectes americanus. Classification (NCBI taxonomy): domain Eukaryota; kingdom Metazoa; phylum Chordata; class Actinopteri; order Pleuronectiformes; family Pleuronectidae; genus Pseudopleuronectes; species Pseudopleuronectes americanus. The sequence continues at coordinate 5,229,200 of CM076724.1, forward strand.
ACTAATGTTGGAATGGCAACAATTGAGTTCCTACCTGTGCTGGGAGGTTTGATGAGGTCCATAATGACAGAGTCTGCTCCTTTAGTGTACACAGTGATCTGATCCGTCAGAGGATGTCTCACCACAACAGACATGCGCTTCCTGGTGGAGTCGAAGCCCAGCGTGTGCAGGAGCTCAAAGCTCAGCTTCCCCAGGTGCGGCAGTTCCACGGTCACCTGGTCGGGGAGGCGTCCAACAAGGGAGCATTTGTAAGCCCTGGCTGCGTAGACAAGCGCGGCCTCGTCAGGCGACTCCGCCTCGTAGCGCAGCTCACCTTCCTCCAGGCCCAACACCTTACCGTCATAAGACGGCGGGGCGGGGCTGAAGGTGTGGTCCAGGCTTCCGCGAGAGTGCTCCTCATCCAGCTTGGTGAGCGTGCTCTCCGCAGAGGGGGAGGACAGAAGGCTGGAGCAGCCCTTATTGGAGGAGCGGTTAGTGATGAGGCTGGAGGAGCTGCTGTTGTTGGAGCCTGATGTCAAGCGGCTGGGAGTGAAGCGTTTGATGAAGTCCTCAATGGTCTTGACCGGGGACTTCAGCTCAAACCTCACGCGCACCTGAAGGACGAGAAACAAGATTGATTGAAGCAGCAAGTAGCAATCAACTTGTTTTTATGTTCAGCATTTTATAATTCATGCTACTGAGTGGATATCAGGTTAAGAACAAATTAGTAAAACTATGAGCTGCTGCTGGAGGAAGACATTCAGGTGCTGGTATCCTCCGAACACAGTATTGGGGCGAAACAGTATTTCCTTTGCATTCATTCATTAATAAGATTAATATATCAGGCTAAAGGGAACGATCCTTTACTTTAATGCTGCCAAGAAAAAACTGAGCTCAACCTTTCTATGACAAAGTGCTGCAGTCATCACTATGATTAAAGATGTGCTCACTGCTTAGCTTTTGTGTAACTTCAGTCTTATGTTCTTATTTAAAATGTATGATTCATTATTCTACATCAGTACATTAACAGAGGGCGTCAAAGGTCATGAAATAAAAAGTCTTGAAAACCACTGGCATAAACCACAATGACTCATCATGCTCCCTCTGTGTAGGAATGAAGGATTCAATGTTTCCACTGGAGAGTGTGAGTGTGTAGGTTTTCTTTCTTTTCTCTCTTCTCTCTGTATTATCAATGTTGTTTTTTCTACTGTAGTCTGTTGTGGACAGTTGTAGCCTGCTGGGGTGAGACTGAGGGTGGGATTGGGTGCTGGGATGGATTGGGTGTAGAACAGGAGGGTATTTTTTTATGTTGTATGGTGATTTTGAAAATAATATCATTAAATATTCAATACAGAGATTATAAAAAGTAACAGAAAAAAGTTACTAGGGAATAATCTTTACACTACAATAAATTATTAAGCTTAAGAAGTTTGTTAAAGGGGGTTTATGATAATTTATTCTTAAGATACAGTATAGTGCAAAAGCTTCAGGCATTTCATGTGGTTTCAATGAATTCGAGCTCATGTGTATATTAACTGTCTCTGTCATGTGTCTTTGTCTTTTTCCCCCGAACAGATCGACATGCCAAGAACTATGAAAAATATCTATACTATTACTGTTTTCTCATCTCCAAAGCAGTGTGCTGCCAAATTTGGTGCGATTTGTACATGCAATACATTCTTATTAATAAACTGTGAGGCAGCTGCTGCTGGACTTGTTAATGTAATTGACAATATATATCATCAACAGTGGAGCAATGACAACTGATTGTCCAGATTCTGCATACTAAGTCGACCTACACTCAACTTTAAATAAACAGGAGAACAGCTCTTTGTGCAGTTGCGGTTGTAGTGGAGCTTCAGAGTTCTGTGGATCAAGTTCAGCAGTCGGTCCGTACTTTTACGTTTTTACGGTTTGAGAAAGAAAGCGGCAGAAAGCATCACCAGAGGCCAAGCTAACAGCCTATTCCAAAAACACAGGTTTATAATAGTAGCAAAATAAGTGGGATGAACGGTGTATATTCATCTATTAACATCATTGAAAGCTTGTAAACTTTCACTCAGTTTATCTCAGGTAGATCTCAGGAAGATCTAGATCTCAGTGTTTCCGTCTTTGTGAGGGTTACAACAATCTTGTTATTCAGCACCTTGAATCTTATTGTGTGATGGATAAGAATTTAAAACTTCTAAAGTGCCTCAAATGTTAGCATAATGCTGTGTTTGAGAAACCAGCCTCAGCTTCAGTGGCATACAAGACTTCTGTACTGATGAAAATGCACCTCCTGGCTTTAATCCTTCAGCCAATCCTTTAGCCTTAGGTGGTGCAGCACAACAGCAGAGAGGGTGACTCACTTTGAGGTCTGCTGGCAGCCGGAGCCACAGTTCTCACACATGAAGATATAAATCATTCAGGTGCTGTGCTAGCCGGGAAGGAATCATAATAAAATGTGAACAATTACACCTAAATAAAGGACAAAAAGTACTATCATAAAAAAAAAGTGAGGCGTTAAAAAAAAATTGGGAGGACATTTGTATCAAAGCCAGTGCTTTTGTGCCGATTTTCATTTCCCTCCATCTTATCAGATAACCTCCAAACAGAAAACACAGCAACATAAAAAAGGTGTCACAGTGTAAAGCTATATCTGAAGTGATTTGTGCCTCTGAGCAGCAGGACAGTGAGGCGCTGCACACAGCGAGTGGCGAGTAGAGGATATCACCTCTGAGCAGGACGACCACACCCAGACCAACAAAACACGGATACACAGCTGCGACTGGAGTGAGCACATCAAAGTAACAGGCAACGGAACAGTGAAAGCTTTGTGCGTACGGAGTGTTTAGGAATTTTTGGGTGCTTTTCAGAATGTTTTTATAGTAAGAGTAGCCAAAATAACAGATTGAACCCTTTTGTCAAAAGATGCAGGCTACTACCATGTTGGTCAAAAGATGAAAAACAAAGAAATCAGACATTAGACAGGGCCTTGTGTTAGTGCTTTGGAAGGATATCAATAGAATTAGTGCCCAATGGATATTGATGGTCCATAAAATAACCCATAGTTTTCTAGATATCAATCTCAGGACTACGAGCTTGCCGACCAATAAATAGTGATCCGAATATGCAAACAAACAAAGATGGACTTAACAATTCTATATTGACCATCTGCAACATTTTCCGTTGTGCTCTTGTTATTGAAAGAGCTGAGAAAATATTTTTTATCATTGCTTCGCTAAAGCTCTCTTGCACAGTTGATCTCATCAGATAATTGTGTACTGTGCATTTTCACTTTTCCTAATACAGATATCTCTCTCCCATGCAGGATGTGTGTGAGGGTCGGGGTCAACTCTCTCTTACATGCTTCAGCAGCACGGACACACACCTCACTGTTGTCGATGCAGACACTGCTTGCAGTAGCATTTAACATGTATTTTCTCTCTGCTTTTCCAGACTAAATATTACAATATACAAAGATCCAGCATAACAAGTCATTTGAATAGAAATGGAGGAAACAAAGTAATCTATTGAAACATCAAATATAAGCAAACTTATACGGCAAAGCTCATCTGTCCCAGATATATGTATATACTTGAAGCCTGGAGTCCACACACCAGTATCTTAATTAAACAAACATAGGTTATGGTTCAAGGAATGCTATGGATGGCAATGCCATCCATAGCATTCATCCAATTCATGTAGGAATCCTCACAAAATGTATTTGTGATCCATAAAGAAGTTTTTGATCTGTCTGTCAAAACATCTTTATGTCACTATGACACACACAGACAAAGGTTATAACTAATATTGCTTCCTTTAGGAGGCGAGACAAAGATTTCAAGGCCTTTGTTAATGTAAATGAGTTATTTTTATCTTCTAAAAACAACTAATCCATAATGAATTGAAGACTTTTCTACTACAATCCAATAAAGGCAAAGTTGCTGCAAAAATACAATCCAAATGGACTTGGTATATTTTCAAAGTGGCGTCCACCCTTTATATGTTATATATGTATCCAAAAGTTTTCCATCTAAATTAATGATTTCCCAGTAGGGTCAGATGAGATTTGCAGTATATATTTTAATAGCCTTCAAGCAGTCTATCAGACGAAATAAGTTTTTAACATTCTTAACCTTAAGAAGGACTGATAGTGAGATTTTCTTGAGGTGAGTTTTACCTTCTGCCTGGGCTGGTTGGGGGAGGACACCACCACCGTGTTGCAGATGGTGAGAGCGATAAAGAAATCAATGATATCTGAGAGGTCAGAGGGCAGCTGGGACATTGGCTGACTGTGAAAGCGCATGAAGTCCATCTGACTGCTGCATTCATTGACTTTGTCCAGGAGCTGGGGGTCGGGGGTGATATCTTTCTCCTGCGGGACAGAGGAGGATTTTATCAGTGAACAGCAGACAGCACACAGTGTGACAGCGGGACGGTGATGCCCACTGACCATGGGGCTGCTGAAGGCCGTGTGCTTGGACAGGATGCTGGCTCGCTTGGCCTCCGCTCTGCTGCCCGTCCTGCGATGGGACTTGGTGCTCTGGGATCGCAGCACCACCGGGGCGCTGTGGTGGCTGGCTACGCTGTCCCGCCTGGGCAGGGTGCCTCCGTGAGATGTGCACTCCTCTTCTTCAGAATCCATCTCCTGGTACATAGCAAGTCTTCTAGCTGGATAACAGACACTTTTCATTAATAACCCATTAGGACCGCATGAGATAATTGTGAAACATCTTTATGCTTCTCCATTATAAGTGTAAGATGTTTGAAAACTTCAGGAAAACTTCAATGATTTACAATGAAAGCCAAATGTTTTACCTATCAAATATCTTTAATTAATGTTTTTTTTTGCTGTAGAGGCTGAGAAATAACAAGTTTTGTAAACGTTGCCAAGTCTGTCAGCTCTTCTGAAAAACCTCAGATTTTGGGTGGTCGTCAAACAACCGGTTTTATTTGCCACAGTCTTAGTGGATTAAGAGGGAACTAAAAAGACAATGACTGGTAACTGCTTTTGTAATGGTTTGTGTGTGTGTGTTTGTGCAGTGTGTATCTCACCATTGGCATCATGGGAGTACTCAACCCCTGCCACAGTGCAGCGGCGAAACACCATCTTGTTCTCCGTCAGCGTGCCTGTCTTGTCAGAGAAGATGTATTGCATCTGGCCGAGATCCTCGGTTATATTAAGAGCTCTGCACTGCAGGTGAGAGTCTGTCTCCTCGTCGTACAGATCCATGTCCTGATGGATGAAGTACACTTGGCAGATCTTGACAATCTCAATCGACACAAAGAGGGAGATGGGTATCAGCACCTTGGAGAGGAGAGTGTTTATTAGAGAAGAAAGAGGTAGAGCTGAGCATCAGCATTTCCCAACCTACATTGTGATATATATATATATATATATATATATATATATATATAAATATACACACATACACATGTTTACACAGAGCTGGCAGTGATATCTCCATTTCATCATTTCAAACAACACCTGAAAAAACAAGTTTAAATGAGTGTGCAAAAACTAGTTCCCAGGTAGAACTTAAAAACTGAAGATATGTAAAAACAAAGGATTAACACAAGGAAAAAATTGGCACGTTGTTTAAAACCAACACAGATGAAAGTAGTGTAACCCCTAAAGTATTGTTTTCTCTGTACATTTTTCATCAACATCATCAATAAAAACAAAGGTGAAAATCAATGGTACACGCAGATAAAATATAGTTAAAATCATCACATGAACAACTCATAGCTAAAAGAGACAGATTACCGGTAGAAATAGGTTAATGGTACATGTTTGAAATAAATGGTGGTGTTGTTGAAGGGGTACTTGAGTATCTCAGACAACAAAGACAGGATTATATTATACACACTGCTTCTTTTTTTTTCAGTTCAGATTTGCTACGGGCCAAAAACCTATATAAATAAATGATATTTGAGTTCTTAGTAGCCGCTTGATTGTTTAAAAATTGTTCCCTACAGGGACATTTCCAGGCAACATTTGTGGAAAGTGGTTCACAGAAATGAGTCATAACTTTTGGGAGGGCAGGTCAGCATGCACAGTGCTTATGCCTGGACGCGTGTTTATTTCAGTGAATCAGGCAACGTCTGGCAACACTGGTGGGTCTCCAACCTCAAACAGTTCCTGTTTGTACAGTGTAACCATGCTGATATCTTCACTGACCTTTCATTTATTTCAGCAGCAACATTTGACACAGGACAGGGCAACATTTGATCTGACATTTTTACATGCAAAGAGAAAAGAAAACAATAGCTGTCAGGTAGCATTTTTTCCTACTTTAGTCTTGATTAATATGCAGCATGAAAAGTACTTTGTCTCTCCTTTTCTACACTGAATGTGACCATAAGGATCTAGAGGTCACACACACACACACCTATTGGGGATATAGTAACCACTGCCAATGCTTTTGGTTTATAGCAATGCTTGTGTACAGTGTGATCAAATATTTCTAACTTAACGTGATATCGTAAGTCTTTTATATATCTGTGTCTCTTTGGGCTTCGCCCCGTTTTCGTACCTGAAAGACGATGATCAAAGTGAGGAAGAGATAAATGGCTGACATGATTGGTGATAAGTCTGTCCCCTCTGGACTGAGAACGTCAAACACAGGTCTCTTATCTCCGTACTGAAACATCCACAGCCCGTGACCTGGAACAACGACAGAACAAGGTCAACTCGTATAAAACACATAAACAAGAAGATATGAATGGAAGCACAGTAAACTCAATCCAGCAAGACTTTATGTGAGATTTATCTTTTGTTTCCAATAAATCCAGCAAATGAAGGTTTTTAAATTGAAATTTCTGAATACAACCAGAGGCATTCCAACACTCACAAGTGTTAACATAACTCTGAAACAGATACACACCCACAGCGGCAAACAGGCACATGACCAGCAGGATGATGACACACCAGAACACATCTACATTCATCTGCCTCTCCAGTTTGCTGCGTTTGTAGCGCGGGCCATTGTTGTTCAGCATGGCTTTGGTCTCGTGACCTGCAAAGACACACAACATGTTAGATGCAGTAAGGTCAGAGGTCAAGTGTACAGTATGACGGCTGATGACGGCTACTCTGGGGGATTACCTGCATAAATGACTATTCCCACAGCCTCCTCTGTGTTGCGGATGGTGCAGCCTCGCAGCAGCAGGTTTTCTTTATAAAGTGCATCTCTTCTGCCGCTTCGATGGATTCTGTCAAGGAATTAATATTACCGTGAGTTAGGAGTGGGCAGTAAAATGATGTGTGATAGGACAGCATGACATTGATTGTGCCATACAGACTTCTTCATCAGTTGTGGTCTGTATACTTATGCTTAGACAGAGACATCGAGGCAGCCCCTAAGGGAGGTAGTTTCATTGGTTTGGTTTTAAGTCATCCAACACAGAGCAAAATACAGTACTATGCAATAGAGTGTGGCTTATTTTGTCTGAACCCGTCCAGGCCTGAGATAAAACTAACGGAGCTCGACTTGAACAGCAGGCTTTTCAGCGGATTTTTTTTCCCGAACCCTACTCAAGCATGATGCAGTTGATATAAGCTTCTCTGAGTCTGTTACACTGTCCCTGAAATGCATGGGTATTTCTAGTTTTCCCTGATTCCTGCCATGTGCAGGGCAAAAAAATAAAGTATATAGCCGAACCAGCATCACAGAACTTGACCAGGCATTTAAAAAATGTTCTCCGAATCCAGCCCAGGTCCCAATGGGCTCAGGTCTGGGATCCAGCCCCACCATGAGTGGTAGTCCACAAGTTTATCAAACACATCTGAAACGACTACGGTTACGTCTTTACACTCAGGTGAAAAATAGTGATGCTTGCGGAGAAATGGAGTATCTCTCCACACCAGAGCTACCAAGCCAACATCAGTTTATTCTGCTGAGCGCCTCAATCCATCACGCTCCAAAGCATCATGGACTTCCCTTAGCAAGAGCCCTTATCTCAGCACAAATCCCCCCCTGATAAAGAAGCACTGAGCACGCGCTGCACCACAGAAAACCCCCTCGGGCTTTGAATCATTTAAGCAATTCACTGCTTCATCGCTGACCCTTAGATCTCACCTCAGACCTTCTATTTTAAAGCTTGTCAGTTTCATCTAAAACCCCACTGTCATATAAAGACTGAATCCAGCTCTCAGAAAAAAAGAAAGGAAGAAGTTTACTTTACTTTAACTCAAAGTGAGATGTGTGTTGAGCTGAGTTAAGTCAGAGCAGTGTTGTAAGGGTGAGCTGAGCTTTTACTGTCAGAATTCCATTACTATATCAAGAATTACAAACGTTTTAGTTAGACATCCTTTAGCTGGGAGCAGAGTTTAATCATTCTTGTTCTTCTTCCTTTAAAGCCATGCAGCTGTCAGTATGTTTGCAAACAGGATTGTTCATCCTTTGGCCTCTGACAGCAGGCCCCATGACACATCAGCACTGTTATGGATTAATGGCAGTGTCACTGATCTCACACAAACCTCGTCCTCGTTCATAACGCACAGTGTTCGAGAAATTGATAACGCGATAGACGCAGAATGCCTTCTCTCCCAGAAGGCTGCGAGATCAGACTCAGTGCCACTGGTCGTAATGTAATAAAACACTGCGGAGACAATACTGTGTCTGTGCTCCGCTGTAGCCTGGCAACTGAATACCTGCAGCATCTGGTCTCCTTCTGAGCAAAGAATACATGTCATAATCATGCGAGTGCGGGTCAGCCTGGCGGGTTCACCGTCAATTCAGAGGACACTGCTCGTCTTCTCATCCTCACACAAACGTATGTGTGTCAGAGCAGAGTGAAGAGTGAAAACGTCTTTCTTCTTTAGCCATAACACACTGGGTTTTATCCAAATTAAGTGTTCCTGTGTGGGATTTTTCTTTAAACCACTATGAGCATTTCTACTGCCAACAGATACAAAAATGAAGTTAGGTGTAACACAGCCAATTAGCTGAGTGGCAGGCACATTGGTGTAGCTAACAGGGTGTCGACAGCTATAGACAAAGACCACACCAAAGTGAAAATATACTTGTTCAAAGTGAACATACTTCTGTCTGACTGCAACGCATTGATCCACATTGTCACAGGTTTGAAAGACTTTCAAACCACAACAAAGTTAGCCTCCTGAGCACTTCCAGGCACTGGCTTTCACCACCACAAGTATTCGTCTCTTCAAACATGCATTTCCACATGCTCATTAACTAACAGGCTGGCTTGAAAGACATTAGTTAGACCTAAACCATAGATAGATTAACAATGCAGCACATACCAGAACTTTTTTGGTCTGGCCTTTGACAGTGACATTTGGCAGTGACATGCCTAAAAAATTAAGAGTCATCCAATCTCAATTTAAGACCGTTTAAAGATAGGTTTGGTAATCCTTGAAAAAGCAGGCTAGACTTCGAAAATATGCAACAGATAGATCACACCCCCTCCCATCAGCCCTCTCGTCAAAGCTAAGCCACAAAGCTACGCACACTGCTTGACAGCTGCTAATTGCTTTCGCCTTTGGTTCAGCGGTGTATGTCTCTCTGACTGAAGACTTCGATCATGTGCAGTGAGAGCACAGGCAGGGTGCATGAAGGCCAGCAGGTCAGTGACAGACAGGAGCACCAGCCACTCTTTTCATTCTGACCAGACAAATATGATCAAAAGGGTGTTTCAGAAACAACTTACCAACCCTATCTTCAAAACAGTTTCAGGACCTGCAGCCACCCTGTGTTAAATAACTGAACTGTGTAGCTATTTTCCATGCCTACGGATACAACCGCTTTTGTTATGAGGTTGCAAAGAGCAGCTGATGGTTCATTATATTCTGCTGCTAAACAAAGCACATGTATCTAAAAACTTGCACGGTCAAATGGGTGAAACCCTTCAACCACATCCCAAGAAGGCCAATCATAATCTTGATTTGGAAAAACTTTGAGTCATAATTATACGTTGGAAACTGCAGGCATGTCAACAAACCGCTGTTTCACATTATTTCCATTTCAAAGCTCAAGATTGAAGAAAATGTTAGTGCATTCATTTATGACCAAATGAAAATGAAATCTTTAATGAGAGTTAACAAATTAAAAAGCCAAGCATCTCTGGGTCTAAACAAATGGGCGTCCGCCAACCAAATACACACATGGGAAGGAAATACTCACATGTAGCCTCGAAATCTGTTCAGGTCATTGTTGGGTTTTTCACATTCAATTATGCTGTTGTATTTTAAAGGGTCGAAATCACAATCCTGCAAACAGAAAACAGGGAAATACATTTTGTTTTCTTATTCATGACATTTTTATAATTCCTGACCTAAAGAGCTGATACTTGGACTAAAACTACACTCCAATGTCTAGTTTGCATGTGCAACTTTTCAGGACTGCAATACCTACTTCATAACACAGATAAGTGCAATCATATATCTGTAAGTGAAGTCTTGTGGAATTTTGTAATGTCTATCTTTTTTTGACATGTTTAGACATTGATAGGATTTTAGTGAATTTTTGTCTTGGGGAATTTTTAAGTTTTCTTTGCTGTGTTATGGTTGAATATCTATCTACCAATCTATCGTATATGTGATTTGTTAGTGTCTGTCATTATGTTGCCCTCTTGCATCGACCCTGTTGGTGATTTTATCTTAAGGTAATTCCAAAACTTTTATACACCAGGAAAATACAATTATTTATTTCCCCATAACTTTCAGGTTTTTCATTTGGAAAACATCCAAACTGCTACAGATATACAACAGTTAAGGGAGGGAAATATTGTACTTTTAACCCAGTGACATTAAGATATTTCATATTTTAACTTAATTAGTTTTATCTGTAGCCGCCAGAAGTGGAAATATTTAAGAGAAACAACCAGAGGCAGCTTCCAGACAAGTTAAACAAATTATGGGGGGGCCTGTATGTGGAATCGAAATGTCTGAGTCAGTTGCACTTCCCTGAAATGTTCCTGCCTGCCCCTTAGTAAAATAGAAAAAATATCTGATTGTGGGCAAGAAAAATGTCTGTAAAATGTAAAGCAAGCAGGTGTTTGTGTAGATGCCAGAAGGAGTCAAAGCAAATTCAGGCTACCCCCCTTGTTTGAATGATCTGTAAATGTTCCTTTTGTTGAGAATGAATGTCTGACAAATACAAACTCTGTCTGCATTCTTCAGAGTTTATGTCTGATAACAGTAAAAGACACACAAGTTCAGAATCCAACAGTTAAAATTAAAAAAACTTAAACTTAAACTGATCATCTAGGTTCTCTCAATGGATAACTCTTAATATCTTATTGGCCAAAGAATGTGAGCTAAAACTGTGAAACAAGTAAATTAACCTAACCAACAGTCTGAAACTGCAGCATTTACACTGAAACCTCAGTAAACGTTTGCTTCAATCAAAGGATTTAACACACACACACACACACAGTTTGTGATGATGAGCATCCGTCTCACCAGGTCAAAGAAGCTGCGGACGACCTGCCTCTGCTTGAGGTTGGTCTCTCCGTCCAGTGTGGCGGTCTCGATGTGACACAGACGGTCAGGGTCGCTGGAGCTCAGCAGCAGAACGTCGGCGGGGAGGATTTCGTTGCATCGCAGCCTGATGAAGTCTCCCACCCGCACCTCCTTCCAGTATTTCTCCAAATAGCGTCTCTCCGCTCTGCCAAAACCATGAGGAGGCAAAAGAGATGGTGTAAGCTGGGGGATGAGATATGGGCTGCTATTGTTTTCAATAACTGGTGGTTCGATAAACAGAAACTTCAGTTCCACTTCCATAAATCTGGAACAGCAGACATGTTGAGCATGAAGGAGGACAGACTGTTTGCTGGTGCTAAAGCTGTTACATCAGACTATGGTGGTAACAATTCCTCTTAACCTAATATATTCCTCTCAAAGTCTTACTCAATATGTCCATCTAAATACTAAACATGTCCACAATGTATGAACACAACACTGCGTCCTCAGAGGACTATAAACATACTGTATGTGGGAGGTAGGTAGAGGGACCGGAACTTTCTCAGGAGGTTTAAACAAATGTTATTCCCCAACTGAAGAGAAAAGGATCTCATATCTCATATAACACAACACTGCCTTTGTCACGAGTCAAACACTTTTTGGTTTTTAATGTCAACACACAGATTCTTCTCTCAACAGATGTGGTTGTGTTGTTATTGTAAATGATGTCACTAATCTGAGTGGAATTTGCTGCATTGGAGGGGCTAACAGCTCTGAGACTATATTAATGGTAACTAGCCTTCATTTCTGTACAATTTGACTAACCCGGTTGCAAATATACAAAATAATAATACATAACCCTGACAGAAAATGTGTTGAACAATCATACCAATGCAAACAGGGGCAAGAGGTCAAAAATAATTACTCATAAAATGATTTTTTTTTACAAAATATTGCATGCACTGTAGGGCTAAGAAGATTATTTGATTAACTAAAAACTTCTTAGTATCTGTTTTCATAACTGGTCACTCACTAAAGTCATTATTAATCTCTAGTTCCAGTTTCTCAAATGTGAAGGTATTTGGGTTTCTTCGTCTTTATTCTCAGTAAACTGAAAGTCTTTGAGTTTTGGACAAGTGGTTAATTAACTAAAGCTATTTGAAGGCATCACCTTCGGGCTATGGACGACTGTAACAAACTAAATAATCATTAGTTCAAAAAAATTTGCAACTTCAGTTTCTACTTTCCAGCTTGGAACCACAATGTGCATTTATTTTGAAGAGAAGAACGGGGAAGGCTTTTTCTATAAGAGAAATCAGATTTACTGTCACAAGGATGTAAAAACCAAGAACAAATCCTGAAGCAGCTGAAGAAATGTATGGGGTAAATATGTCTACTCCTTTTGGATACATTTACATTTTAAATGTGTAAATCTAATGAGCACATGGCTTTGTTATCTTTGACTTCACACCTTATTAAATGTACACAGCCAACTGGAACCATAACATACCAGGATCATGAATCTATGAATACTAATGAAAGAACCTCAGGCTCTCCTCTTACTGGTGATCTTTGTTTAAAAAAGGTCACAGCTACAGTGAGAACTTTACTTCTAAAATGAAAGCTACAGTACTGAATGGAGGACATTGTTTTACTTCCGTGTCAGGGGTTTTCTGTGCGTTTAATTATTTGATCAATGTTTATTTCGAAAGATTTATGTCAAAAACGACTTAACTATTTTCTGAAAACAAGGAGACTGTGGAAATGCATTATTCCTGTGGTGTAATGGTGGCCAGAGATCAACCCTTCAACGATGACTGAATGAGAAATTTATCTTCAATTCTCCGTAAAGAAAAGAGGGCAGTGGAGAAGAAGTCCGACACACGTCACTAATGAATGATCCGGTTGTAAAAGAGTATATCAGCTAAGATAGAAAAACAACTAGATAAACTGCTGTGGTAAAACTGAGGCGTTAAGTGACCTGGAATCCAGATTGTTCGAGGACAGCACCAGTAGATGCTGATGTCACTCTTAAAAACTGATTAGGAGCAAACTATTTACATTCCATTTAACTACACTTGCAAATGTGCGATTTCAGTGTGTATGTGCATGTGTCTTTGTAGTGGCTTCACAATCTACATTTAGGAAGAATCCTCTGCTTTAAATCATGACTGTTTCCATCATTCTGACTTTGTAAATATTAGTGTTTTTGATAAAAATGGAATTTCCTTTATCACAAATCCAGACTCCCCCTACTTTGCCACGTGAAAAGTGGCTGTGTGAGGATGAATATGTGTTTTCCTACACATGGGTTCACCTGTAGCTTTAGGGAAAGTGATCCACAGTGTGAGCGACTTTGTGTGTCACCTTGAGGAAAATGACACAAGGATGTGGTGTGGGGTTAAGCCCAGTCAGCTGTTATTGGGCATGAGCAAGGAGATGTTTTTCACAATACTGCCAAAGCAGAAGAAAATTCAATTATGTCCAACCTTGACAGAACAACTCGGGTCAAGACTTTAGCTAAAACTCTGTAGCGGCCGAACACTGAGCCTTTTGATTACCGTGAATTATGCTCTGTAAATGGTCGACAGTGCTGCTTTTCATTAGCAAAATACACTCTGCGTGCACACACACACACAGACACACACACACAAACACACAAACTGGGGAATATAGCAGGAGGGGTCTGAATCGCAGGGCAACTCACAGTACGATACGTGATACATGGCTCACAATACCAATTATATCAAGATATAGGGATTCTGCGATAATCAATGTATTGCAAGACAATCATATAACGATACATCATGATAACTGTCTACCTGAAGAATACAAGATGCTCCTAAAGAGTAAAATAACAGGATGTGTGTATTTATTCACTGCAATGTGGTGTCACTCAAGCTGAGATGAAACAATGTACAAAAAAGTGCATTGGTTAGTCCTCCTCAATCAGTTCTACAATATACTATCTTTGTTATTGTGTGTGTGCTGAGCTCTTTGTAAAAAGTCTATGGAGTAAAGTCATAAAACTTTGTGTTTATCCTACCTGTTTAAATTTGCTTTGTTACTGTTCCAATTTGTGGCTTGTACATAAGTTTGAATGATTTACTCAACTGCTCTTATTTTCTCACACATTGCATGAGTCAGTAATTTCAGAGTTTGTTAAAACATATTGATAATCCTATCTCACTAGTCAGGATGATGATGTAGTGATGTACCAACATTTTGTCCCAGGCTTGGTTGGTAGTAGGGCAAACCGGTTGTTGTTGTTGTTGTTGAGTCATATTAAACCATGAAAGCACTTGTGTGTGTCTCATGAGGATTCACATCTCTCAGACCGACAGGCGGGCAGGAAACAGGTGTTTTTTTTTAGACTTTTAGATTCCATGTGTGATATATGTTGCTCGTGTGTTAGCCAGGTTTAGCTTGACTTGACTTCCTATCCTGGACTGACAAGGCCAAAGTGGATGAATGACCATGATCGAGAAAAGTCAAAAAACAATCAACACACCTTTAAAACTACACGGTTTGACTCATTAAAGAGTGGGTGGATTGTTTTTTTGTTTTAAAGTGCCCCCATCTGCTCGTGTGTAGGAGGAAGCATTAGTTGCAGAAGACAGTTTGTTCAGTGGACCCTGATGGACAAACAGCAGCATCTGGACACACATCTGGCTGCCCTGGCTGGGTCCAGGCCCTGACGTACCTGCTGAAGACCAGACAGTCCATGTGGTTGATCTCTTTATCCGACCTGTGTCTCCTGTAGTCCTCCCACAGGTCTTTGATGGCAGTGACTGACAGGATGAACACCACGGGGGCCAGGGCCAGCTCGGGCTGGAACGCGTTGACAACCGGGACGAAATTCAGCAAAGCGATGAAGACAAAGTAAACATTGGCGAACCTATGGAACTGCTCGAAGAGGTTCTTTGGCAGGAAGGAGAGCACCGTGTACTTGGTGGTCTTTATCTTGTTGTTTGCATAGTGTCTGTTGGGGTTCTCTTCCCCCTTGGAGAGGTCGTACAGTAAGTTTGTGTGGACAGTCCTGGTTTTGTTCTCCTTGCTCTTCTTCTTCTTCTTCCTCTGGACTTTGGGAGCTTCGGACATCCCGGCGGCGTCTCCGCTCCGCGCCATAGCCCTGCCTCAAAACTTTCCCACACTTCAGCTTGTCGTGTCCCCTCACACACTCGCACGCGCACGGAAAAAAGCAGACAAAATGCCGCCTATGTTATCATTCTTTGTCCGTGTGAAGAGAGCCTCCCGTCAGTCTCTTCGTCGGGTCACACGAGCTGCTCCTTTGCGTCCATGTAGACTCTTCAGGAAAACTTTTGCTTGTTTAGCTTCTTGCCTTTTTTTTTCTTTTCCTGAGGATGCTCGGATAGTAGGAGGCTCAGCTCGGACTGCCCCCGGGCTCGCTACTCGATCTATATATCATGTGGATGGGGCTCAGCCGCTGGTCGCAGGGTGGCGCTGTGTGTGTGGAGCAGCGGCGCCGCGCAGGCTGCGCACACACAGGATGCTCGTCAGCGGGTTGGTGGTCTCTCTCCTCTGGAAATCTGAGCCACAGGCCCCTCCCACCCCCCCAACCTGGGCTTTCGGTCTCCAAGTGCCACGCGGTATTATTGGAGTTTACACTGGGCCACAGGAAGCAGCAAGTACACACTCCCTAAACACTATTTATATATATGTATGTTTACATGTGTGAAAATACAAGTTATACGAGTTAAAAAGAGTCTATCAACCCATAAGTAACTCACGTCTGTAGCACCTCTAATGCAGAATGTGAATAATAATAATAAAACTAATATCCATGCTAATACTGCGGTGGACCAGACAGCTCCACATACTGCAGGTTAAGAAAGCACATGCATATAGAAAAAACAATGTGCAAATTAAGAAAACATCGTCATCTATTTCGAAGTTGTTGAAGTCTGCTACTCATCAGTGGTGATGGAACCTCACAAAGCATTGGACTACAGCCAGATTCATGACTTTTTTGGGTCCCCTGGAGACATTTCCAGTGTTGTTTCTGTATTTGCATGTGTTGTGACATTTTCAGCGCATGTGTCATCAAATTGATGAAGTTGTTTTCTTCATTTGCAGTGCGTTGAGCTCTTTCGGCCATCATAATAGTATTTCTAACAACAATAATAACAGCAGGCAATTTACAGAAGCGTGAAGTGATATTTGAAATAAAGTCTTGCGAGTAACTTTTGGTTAATTATTATTTATATAGGAAGATTTTAATAAGAAAAAAAATACATTTTTTACAAAATAATTTTTTTGATTTAGAAAAACAATGGCAAGATGCTGCATTTGTATTTTGAGTCAACAAGTCCGTTCATTCTGAGTATTTTTATGTAAATTGAGCTCTGAGATAATATCAGAGAAATTCATATGTAGCAATCAAGTTAGGCAAACAACAAACAACAAGGGAACTCAAATAGGCGGATGAGGAGTATAGAACCTAAATATAACAAAACTTGACTAGATATTAGTTTTGCTATATGACATTGTTTAGTGCATGTAATTATACATTTTTCTTCTTTACACGGAAAAATAACTAGCCTACGTGCAATCCAAAGTGAAAATTACTCAACTACTACTTTGCATTAGTGGTGGCTGCATCAGGAAGTCTTGTTTACTTTTTGTCTAGTGAGGTTCTAATTCCTGAAAACAGACACATTACATTATTATCTTATGTTACAGTCAAGTTAAATGTAACTAAATTGACAAAACATCAGCAAATAGTTTTGGCCGTGAAAACTTGACTGACTTATCAGTTTTTTACTTGCTAGCTTGCCAGCACGACTTAGTGCCAAACACTCACAGGTCATTGACTCTGTTAACCTCCTCAGCCTCTAATCTTGAAAAACTGCAATAAGATATGAAAACGTTTAACCAGCTTAACTAAAACTAATAAAGGTAGCACCTAGTTGGTGAGAAAAGTTAAAATATCTATATGTTAACAAGCATTTCCACCCACTACAGAAAAACACTTTTCTAAATAGCACTATACGAAAGTGAAATTTTAGGTCAAACAATCACCACAATAGC
Organism: Pseudopleuronectes americanus; assembly: GCA_038501795.1. Lineage (NCBI taxonomy): Eukaryota > Metazoa > Chordata > Actinopteri > Pleuronectiformes > Pleuronectidae > Pseudopleuronectes > Pseudopleuronectes americanus. Next base: position 5,246,643 of record CM076724.1, read on the forward strand.
CTAACATGTGGTGCACAGCAGTTTGGGTGTTGATTCCTCTCAGTGTTTTTCCTTCCCCCTAGTGGCCAGAAAACAATGATTGTAGCTTTAAATCACAGCGACTCTCAGTGAAGATACCTTCAATGCCATGTGTAACCTTGATGCTTAAATTTAAGTAGTTAATTCCTGCTGTCTTTTTTGACATGTTCCTACTCTGTATCGCAAATAGACCACATTCAATCAAAATGTAATATTATTTTAATCATATACAACTTTAACCATCAAAATAATTATATTTTTGTTTTTATTCTTTGTTGCTCAATTGTTGAGCTGATATTGTTACCAAGTGTTTCACAAAATTATTGTCTGACATTTTTAAAAAGAATGTACCAGCAAATCATACTGTACAGGAGTAGGTTGCAGAAAAAAATCCTAAAGGGAATGTGCAGTCATGCCCGAAAGCAAAGCACTGAAAAATGAGCACCTCCAGAGACAGACTGTCCAATTGGCCAGCAGGTTCCCCAGAAGAGAATAAATCAAAGGCCCATACCAGCATCTGCAGCAGTTTGCCATGGGAACATCCAGCTGTTGTGCTTAAAACTAATGGCTGATTTTACACTGTGGCCTTTTGGCATGGAGAACAATTCAATTGCCCAATGATGAATGACCGGAGTGAGGTGCGAATCTGAGACGGAAAACCTCTGTGGCCTCAAAAAGAAACCATTCCAAACTAAGCCGGGCTGTATTTCTCAACTGAAAATAGAAATCATCCCATGCTTGTTCTTCTTTTTTGCAAGAGAAAGTTTTTCTCTCTTGCAAAAAGGAAAGGTTAAACTTCACCTGCAGACTGGCATCGCCTGGTGTTAAGAGAGAAGCAGTGATAATGTTGTAACACATTTAGTTTAGTTATCTACCCACAGAACTCACAGTAATATTTTGAATGTGTTAAAACTGCGAATGGAGAGTTGGTATTTTTCATTTTGTCAGTGAGTCGAGTCCATATTCATATTTTCTGCCCCTTCGGTATGGAGTCCCTCCTTAGAGTGAGCTGGCATGCTGCCCTACAACATAAACCTGTGGCACAACCCAATGGATCTCTTTATATCATGCATATTTGAGTAATGTGCTCTAGCTTTAAAGGAAAAATAATTTCTACCAGCAATATATTCAGTTCAAGAATTCTGTCTATACCATAGAGTTAGGCCTCTTATGTTATCAGTACAAACTGAAAGACCTTAAAGAAAGATGACGCACAAAGCATTGATCGTTGAACTGTTGAGTATACTGACATTATTATATAGTTTAAGTTTTCTTTGTGAATTAGTTTTAAGGGGGAATGAAGATATTTTCCTAATTTGCGTTTGCTTAGTCTATATTTGCTCGTCCTCTCTTAAATTGCAGCACGAGTAAGAAGCTTAGTTTCGTCAGTTTATGTCAGTTTTTTAAGAAAATTATCCTTAATTTAGATCTAAATCTTAATCTTTAGTTGCTGCCTCATTAATATCTCTTAGTTGGTACTTTTCTCAGCTCATTGACGTTTGAATCTTGACAAGGTCGGCCAGACAATGTTTTTTTGGGGTAGCTTGGTGGACGGCAAGGTGGGGAATATTATACTTTTTATAAGTAATATAATACCTTAGTCTTCAAAGTAACTAATAATTATTAGGTAAATATATTGGAGTTAAAGATTTTTCCCTTTTGAATGTTGCACAGTATATTTTACTGCGAGAAATGAAAATGCTCAAGTAAAGAACACATCCATCAAAAATATAGATTTTTACACTGAAGGTGAGTAAATTCTCTTTACTTGTTCTGAGCGGTACAGTATGGTCTCTTTTCAGAGTGCCCCTCAGGTGGAAGGTCAAATAATAGGAAAGTGAACATCCCACAGGAATGATACAGGACTGCTCTGTAAATGGAGCCGACTGGAGGTTAACAGAGACACAGCTGCAGTTCATCCTCTGTCACAGGCAGCGAGCAACCTGCCAGAAGAGGGCATGATACTCCAATCATCACGGTGCGCTTCACTTCTCACAGTGCAACATCTAGTCTACAGGACGTGGGTGCAGACAAGGGAATGTTATAAATGGCCATACTGTAGGTGTTATATGACAAATAAAAATCCGTCTTTATTTTTTGTTCTTTAATGGTGTTTTGGTTTACACCAACCTCACCAGTCTCAATGCCCTGTATGATGATCATACTGTGAATATAAATGAATGAATCATACAAATCGACTGCTTTAGAAGTGCGTTCAGATCACATGTCAGCTTTAGTACATTCCGACTCAATTTCCATTTCTTTACCCATGAAACTTTTAACATGGACAAATGAAGAGGATCTGAACATGAAATATGTGAGGGCGTCCTGTGAAATCAGAAAATGTCTCTGGTGTGAAGATGATACTTCTGTTGCTGAGACGTTTAGCACCTTTGATGTGATCTGTAGCTGTGAAGAAAACCATGAGGAAGCCGTAATTGCACATGTTCTAAACTCTTCCATGTTCTTATAAGAGATTATACCAACTGTTCAGGCAATAAACCTGATGTGATGATCTGTCTGGCTGCTGCCTCTTTTAAATCTCTATGTATAAAATGTCTTTCAATTCTCTGAAGTGTGAATAATCCGTCTCCCTGCCTGTACATCAGCCTGGTGACCCTCTCTTCATGAGAATGGATGTTATGTTTGTCACACAGAAGAGCAATTACTGCCGAGGCCACTGATTTCCTCGTGAGCCGGGAGTAAACCTGCTGATTCGGGTGAAGCTGCAGATCAATCTGTTGGAGTGATGTAAAGGGGCTCGAGGCCGTTGTATCAAAGGTGATCAGTTTCTGCAGATAGCAAACACAACCAAGTGAGGGATGATTAAAATCCTCACCTGTTCTACTTCCTTAGGCAGTGTTGGAGAATTCTTATTCAGTTACATAAATTAACAGTTATTGTCATAATCTTGTAACAAATTTGCAATGATCCTCTACTCTGTTAAGACATGCTGACTAAAAAATTATAGTCTTTGGTTTTGGTTGATTATTCACTTAAATAAGAGAAATTATGATATCTACCTGCTAACTTCCCAAATGTCTGTCTGTCTGTCTGTCTGTCTGTCTGTCTGTCTGTCTGTCTGTTGGTCTGTCTGTCTGTCTGTCTGTCTCTCTGTTGGTCTGTCTGTCTGTCTGGGGAAAACATTCCTCAAGAACAATTGATCTTATTGGTTTCATGCTTGGGACGTGTATTTTTTAATGGCCAAAGGTAGCCTGTCGTTGTCTACTCACAATTCTTGTCAGAATGTGAGTCTGAGACCGCTCCATTGGGCTGTGTTTATGGGGGTGTTTACAACCGAACAGGAAATATTAATACCTCCTTCCGCTCAATTGGATAGAACTACATCCAATCATGAGCAACGTTAGTATGTGACGTATGTTAAGCGAATCATTAGTGTGTTATTTACTAACGCGGGTTCAACACCCTGACGCTGAAGCGCAGCGCCAAGCCTTACATACAGCTGGATCCCATCCAATACCCATGTTTAAACTTTGTGCGGGTCAATCCGGAGGCTGAAGCGCCGCTCTGCCCCAAAGCTGCCCTCGCTCCGTGCAGCGATCGTTTCGGCACGGAGAGTCTTATTTTTTCCGCTTGACGCGAGCGTATCGCAACAGGAAACACCACTGGAAATTAATTTAAATACTTGAAGTACCTTCTGTTTTCCTGGAAGTGTACCAATGACTTATTAAATGTCTCCCTCTGTCCCATCCTCTACAGCCACTCAAGCAGTGATAAAGATAAAAAGAGAGAGGGGGGGGGGGGGGGTCTCCACATAGGCTTTGAGTGCAGAACACGTAATTTACCCTCTACTCCCGACATTTAACGGAAGCATACAGCGGAGATGTTCTTCAACATGGATTGACATTAAAATTAATAATTGAAGTGGGAGAAGTGCAGTGAGTGGTATGATCCTCGGAAACAGATTATTAGCGCTGCCCGGCGGTGCGTCTGCGTCGCATCAGCGTCCGGTGTTCTATCTGCCAAGCGGCCGGCGCGATAGGATTTAGCGAGACGCGGGCGCTTGGCGTCGCTCGCGTCTATGTTCCTCTTTCATAATGATGCGCCTGTCGATGTCTTCCTAAAACAGACTCCCAATAAATGCAGAATCTACACATCTCAGCTCTCAGCGGCAGGCATTCTATCCAAGCCTAACTTTGATGAGTGGTTGATTACGTTTCTCTTTGATCACCTGTCCTATCGTATAAAGCCCGCCCTGACGATTTGATTGGATCGACCAGCTTTGTACGAGCCATAGTTTCTCCCCAACGGAGCGATCAGACCGTACTTCCGAACAAACAAACTGTTGTGGGCGGGGCTTAAATTCGTCTGGCCCAGGCTAGGCTCCAAAGGTAGTGCAGTGCGATTAGGATGTGATATGCTCAATATCAATAAAACATTTATAACAGGTGAGCAACGCCCTGTAGTATGTCAAGTAGTGAACAAGGAAATGCCCTTATTTGCCAAGGATTGCTGTTTAAAGGAGACATTGTGCTTTTTCTGCTAAGTTAAAAAGGCCTCAGTCAAGGTCTGTACATGGTCTGCCCCACTTTCCTCTTTGTGTAAGTGGGAATGAATGTTTCTGAATGAACACTGATGTCTTGGTATATGTGAGTGTGTGTGTGATTTGACTGGCAGGTCTGGGCATGGTTTACTTCTGCAGGTCTCTTGAACTCTTGCAGCTGATTCCCAATCACCTGATGCAGTATAAGAACCCCTGGTCTGCCTCACACTCTTCACCATATTATGAACTTTGAATACACAGTCGTCTTGTCTTTGTATTGGCTGCAGTTCAAACTTGTGGTGTCAGTGCTTTGCCTGTCCGCTGATGACAACTATCTGCCCGGTTTAGAACACAAAGCTTTTATTATATGTATTATATATTATATGTCACTCATCGTCCAATCCTAACAGGGAGCTTTTCTCCTGAAGCCCCTGACCTCCGCAGTCGTCCACTGATACTTCTGCATCATCGTGATATTTCTTACACAGGGTATGGGTGAAAGTTGTTCACGCTACTGTATTCACCTTCTCTAACCTATATGGTCAGATCCTGTTTATTAGAGTTCAGATTAGGGCCAACACAAAAAAATCTAGTTCAGCTGCACATCCTCATGATCTTCAGACAGCATGACTCGAACTTAACGGTATCATCTGACTACATTTGACACAGTTCTACTCCTGGTGTCCTTGATTGGCTCACATACATTTAGATGGGGTATTGTATTTAAGCTGTAAAGTGGATATTATTTATCAGGACCACTGTAAAAAAACATGGTGACCTCCACAGAGAGGACCCTCTCCCGATAATATAAAATATTTAATTGTCAAGGGCTCATTCTAGAGTAAAAAACAACAACAATTCATACGATGTTGATAGTTACACACCAGTGACATCATCACTTCGATTATTTAATAAAGAAACTCTGCTAATAGATCACTGTCACCTTAATCTTACAAACTGGCCCTTTAAGTGGAGCAGCATGTTTTGGAAGCTTGTGTACAAAGAATGCAGGGTCTTGATTGGTGTTTAATGAGAAAGCACATTGAATGAACATTCCTCCTGAGACTTCGTGAAGTGGATACTGTTCAGCTTAATTAAAAAATGTTGCCATGTCGATGAAGACAAGATAAAAATAGGTATCTTCCTCGGTTGCACTGAGGAATGTGGGCGGATGTAGCACAAACAGGGCAGAAGAGCTGGGAAACATTTTTCAAGATAAAATAACACAAGATAAAAATGACTGATGTAGGAGAGACAGATTGAAGAATAAAATACAACCTATTCAAGTTACTAAAAATATTGATGATAATTGAGTTAATTATTGCAAATTAATTATTGCAGCTGTTAGCATGAAGAAAGAATCTTAGTCTTGATTTCACAAACACATGAGAAATCTTATCAAAAGTTCTGTTGATCCGTAGCTCTCGAGAAACACTGTCACTTTCTGTTCTTTGTCCATGACTTGGTTATGAAAGGATTCAGCTGACTGCCTCATGGGTGTGTACTGCATTAAGAGGTTCACTGTGCAGAGACCCAAATAAATCAAAGTAATTAACTCAATAATTGATTTGATGAATTTCCCTGCAAAATGGAGACATTTTTGCTGTATCTGCACAAACGTGTAGCTGGCGGAGCTTGGGGAAATCACAGCGAGAAAGAGGTCTTGCATAAACAATTGGCATATTGTGCCAGAGGGTAGAACCTTCTTAATTACAGGACACTGCCACAATATGACCTTTTAATCAGTGACTGAGTGGTGGATAGCTGCCAGTCTGATGTGAAAATGATAGCAGAGGGTGAACAACACCTCCTAATGATCATTCTCCTACAATAAGCATAATTTCCATACACAGAACTGCGTTTACAACTAACAAAAACAAAGTTGGAACATAACTTTTTGGCGGGGGACAGATTATTGTTACAGTTTATGGTACTGAGTACCGGTATAACCCCTTCAAAGAGACTACAAAACGTTTCTCACTAAATGAGCGCACTGGTATCTGGCTTTCTCTTAAATGGGTTATGGTACATTCAGTCACATTGGTCACATGTAATAATCAGCTCCAACATGCTATAGTTGCTTGATGATATTTTTCCACTTCTTCATGTGAAGCTGCCATCATGGGCTAGTGCTGTAAATTCAAAAATCATGATGTTTCAAACCATTAACATTGTATCAAATAACTAATTAAAAATAAACTTGCTGGAAACATTAACATAAATCAGTGTGATAGGAACTAGATTAAATGATAGTAACATGAAGGACGTGGGTATCCTGACCTATACTGCAGTCAGGATGTGGTGGTGTGTGTGTTTGTGTGTGTGTGTGTGTGTGTGTGTGTGTGTGTGTGTGTGTGTGTGTGTGTGTGTGTGTGTGTGTGTGTGTGTGACCCTATCACTGAAACAGACCAATAAAATAATGATGTTTTTTTTACCTGCTATGTTAAAAAGTCTTCTAATTCTGAGTTGTTCTTTAGATAAAAATGACCACTTAAAGCAGCTGCCTATTGATGAGTGGAATAGAGAAAGACATTTATCTAACTTACTATTGTGCTTTAAAAAAGCAAAAGGGTTATTTTAAATAATAATAAAAAGTAAAACAAAACTTTATTTCTATATCACTTACCTAAGTGCTCTATGAACTACATAGAAATAGAACAACACGGAGCAAAACAAGACGAAACAAAATAACTAAATTGTTAAAACCAGTTCAAAATCTGGATTTGCAAGGTTATCTTTAAACATGTTTTTCCCTTCTTTCCGTGTGTTCCCCATTTTAATATATTGATATAATGTGAGAAGCCATCTCAGACTAAAGTAAGGATGAGTAATTACTTCATCAGTCTTTGGCCTTAATGCCAGTCTTACTTAATTACATTTTACATGTCATTATAGGCGATCTAAAATTAAATTGCAGGATCTCCCAATAAGTCATAGAGATGATGGAAGCGTTCAATTTTGAATGTCAGAAAATCCATGTTGCTGTTCAGGGATACTATGACAGGCTACTGAGGCCATAAATCACAGCCCAAGTCCACAAGATTGTGATTTCATTCATACACCTATTACTCTTTCAAAGGCCCCATAAACTCTTTGAGCTGGGGTGTACTAGGTTGTTGTAGTTGTTATTATGTTTTTTCAAGCTATGTCGGAACACCAAAAGTAAAAGCCCTAGTTTTCCCAAATGGCTAAAGGTGAGTGTCATGGGGTAGATATAAGGTATATGAGTCTCTTCTGGAAAACATTCTCAGTGTTGCCCTTACATATAAAAAGTGACAGAAATACAGTAAATGTGTCAAGGAGGCTCCTTTATCACCATGGCAGGGGTGGGCAGTCACACCATTAGGGGGTTTGTGAAGGTCGGATTTGGACTGTTGTAGAAATGGTCAGACACTAACAACCCCCAGCACTGCTCTGATGGACAACACTTGCATCTTGAGGGTTCTTGCAAGAGACAAACGCACCAATCATGTCTTGCTATTTTACCTGATCTAAGAACCCCAAGATTTCCAGTCCTGTCTGCGTTCGTGACATTTAATGGGTTTCAACATGACTCTCTTGACAACTCTAACCCAGCTACACCACAGTGTCCTCTATCTGTCATGTTCACCTGTATGCTGTCACTCAATCACTTCCTCTCTAGGTGATGGTATGCACATGTGAGAGTAAGTCATCCTGTGCTCTTCACACACCTTGCATAAATTGACAGGCAGATGAACTCCATCCTAAATTACTACACACCCAAGGTTGTATCAAGTTAACCCTCAGGTCAGTATTAAGTAGACTTTATCAGAAATTATTCAAATAAAACACAAATAGGTACAAATTTACCATGAAATAAACATAATAAGGAGATAAGCATATATAAGCATGATGTTGCTACTATATCACACATTCCTCTTTCCCTGGGGCCACATAAACACACCGTGTCTATTTTTATCTGATCACAAACCCTTCAAATGTCTCTGATGTGAAAATATGCATATTATTAATCAACAAATAGTTTACTTTTACATACCAGCGATGGTTTCAAATGCCTGAACATCAAGATGATGTCTGATTAAACAAGCGTCCAGCCGCCTAATAATGATGTCATCAACTAGAGACAATGACCATGTGACCTAAATAACTGCTACGAGGATGCTTAATGACAAAAAAGATTTTCTGACTAATAAAATAGCTGAATAAATCTATTTGTGAGTGTGATTGAAACACATAAAATACACACACAAATAAAATTAGTTCAATGTCCTCACTAGTTTACACACTTACATCAGAAGGATTTCTGCCCTGCCATTGTATGTCTCTGACAACCTGCGCAGTTTAATTTGTTGTGTATTATTACCAGACTCAGATGAGGTCACTTTGAACTTTCAACAACCAACTTTAATCAGTGAATCTATGTCAAATTTGATTGGATTTTTTTGTGCCATTCGTAAGAACAGGACAAAAAGGGATTTGTGAGGTCATATTAACTGATGAAATTCCCTTACAGGAGTTCACAAGAACATGAGGTCACTTCGACCTTGAAAGTTGACCATGAAAATCTAAACAGTTCTTCTCCGAATCCAACTAAACATTTGTAAAAAAAATTGAAGTAGAAATTGCAGCCGTTGTTGAGTTATCTTGTTCACAGAAATGGGATGTTCAGACAGACAACCCATATGTAGGCATAACAAAATCATACAACATTTCTGCTAAACAAACACACAACACAGAACTTCTCCTACAAATACACAGCAGTGCGGGAGACAACCATCATGTACACAGGAGGCTACAGTTGGATCTAATACAATATATAGAGAGGCATGTGGGGTATTCAAGTGTTACGTCTGTTCAGTGCAGTGGCTCCACATAACTAATGAGCCACACTATGCTGATTCAAAATAGAAATAACATCTGTTTTCACATTGGTGCTAACAAATCATTTTATGGACGCCACATGCACAAATGGTAGTCACACACTGGCCTTGCTGCTGTCGTTAACAATTCAGCTCATCTTTTTCCATCTCTGCAGAGACTATAATGTCCTGAAGAAGACTTGGTGGTTGAAACATTGAATTGATAATAAATCACAGTGTCACACAGTGTACATCCGTGTGTTTCCTATCCTCAGTCAGCAACTTCAACACTGGTGCCCTGCTCTCCATCTGCTGCACCCACACTGGAGCAGTTACAGTGTCACTGAATGCTGGGTGTGGATATTTTCAATGCATCAATAAGCTGGGGTAAAAAAAAGTGTAAAATGTCCCTTGCTCCACTGATTCAATCAGATACTCTTAACATGTGGGCAGTTTGAATCAGCTTTTCTTTAACACCTACTTTGCATGAGCAATCATACAAGGCCTACAATAAAAAACTCCATATACAGGACATTTATTGGTCCAAAACCATTGATTAAAGTATTATTTATGAGCCTATATGGTCATATCATGCATTAATATCCCTCTTTCACTCCTCCCTGTGCTACCCTTCTTTTAAGATAATTCACATTAGAAGAGATGAGGTGGCAAAGGATAAAACAATATTTCAAGTAAAATAAAATGATCAGTGGTATATATTCTCTACAGTTTTGTGTTCATGGCTGCATGAACAAGGATATATGAGAGATATAAGGAGAGTCCTTGCCCTTGGGGTCTCTGTCATGAAAAATAGTGTTTTATCTTCAGATGCATGTTAAATATTCAGATCCAGAAGGAAAATGCTCAGCATTCCTGGATGGGGACGCCAGTGGCTGATTTGTAAAGGCAATCATCCGGACACCAGTGAAAGTCTGCTGACATTCTCTTTACTGGCGGACACAGAGGCCGGGCTTTTGCCTCAGGAGGACACAGCTCTGTTCTGCGAGTCCTTCATCTGAGGAGTCATTGCAGAGTGAAAAAACTGAATCAATGACTATCTCTATTTCCCCGTAAAAGAGCTGTGTTAGAGCTCTCTCACACTTCTCTCATATTGACCCTGTGGCTCTGCTGTGATGCCACAGAGGGAGAATTGTGCTCCTGATACACTCACCTCTGAAGGCACTGGGTTTGACTTGGACACATTTCAGAGGAGAGGGAAGGAGAAAAGAAGCTCTGCCGCTGCCTCTTTGCTTGCAGTGAGTTTTCATAAACAACTAGTAATTTTATTACACAGCCTTTTTCAAGGTTATTTTCAAATCCAGCTGATCAGCCACTTTTTTTTGGTGTTAATACAGTACAGTTTTGATGTGGAAGGAACTTTGTGGCTTGTGACTCTTTCAAATTGTGCTCACAGCTCTTTGTCAAAGTTTGGAAATGTCAATCACATCATCCTTCTAAATTTGTGATACTTCAAAAATCTAGGGCGGATATGGGAGATTAGAAAATGCAAAGATTGCTTGCAAATCCAATAATCACTCCTGTTCTGTAGAGGTCTTCTGGTACAACTGCCTAAGTGAAACCGAGGACAATCAATGAGCGCGCACAACCACCAAGGCCAACAGTCTGTTCATGGAACCACATTTGAATTCACTAGATTTGTATTTGGATCAGCATCAAACTGCACTCACCAATAGATGTTAGCCACCCGAAACATGTCTGATTCCTTTCATCAAGATCCATGAATTAATTTCTGACAAATCAACAAAAAATTTGAAATAAGTCTTGAAGTGATCGGTACCACGTCCTTCCACCAAGTTTTGTAACAGTGTCCAGTAGTTTTAGGGTTGGTGGTTGTGGAGTTAGAAGCAAATGAAGTTACCAGACCTCCGTGGCCAGCTCCTTATCTCTGCATGAGATTATGCAAAGCTGCATTAGCTGCTGCTAACTTAGCTTAATTTGCCACTGGTTGCAGTCTCAAGGTGGCATAAGAAAGTGGAAAAAAAGAAGAAAAAAAAAGTGTGGTTCATATTGCATTTCATATATGTTTAATATGGGTCAATGTTATAGCAGATGGTATGTTAGTGGAGTTTATGCTCTGAATCATCCGACGAGCTCTAACAGTTATCCTGCTGCCCTTTGGGGCCTCACTGATTTATTGTCCATAGTATAACTTTACGATGAAGCAAGTCAAAACAAGTCACTGACAACTTCTCCCCTTTTGAACTGATATTATGTTATGGAGCAATATTAGCATGCATTTAGAAGCAGGTTTCTGGCAACATGACCAGATAAATCCACTTTTTAGTTGTGTTAGTTTTTAAATGCTACACCATCAGCTACTGGCTAACTTTGGGTCTTGTTTGGAGCTGGGAAAGTAACCTAATCTAAAACGTTTATTTAGTTAAGTTGTGGCCTGAAAAAACAAATCAGTGTGTTTAAAAGGAACTGAAACTCTTCATAGAACGGACGGGAACCACTGTGGTTATACATTTTCTGTGGGTTCATGTCTATGAGCACCCCCTTTTACACTTAGAGTCACTGATCCATTGTTAATAGGGAAATATTGATTAAAGCAGCTTTAAACTGCCTCTTTCACCTAAACTCAGCTACTACAGAGTCCATACCATTACCGTTGTTTATTATATGACCCCAAAATGACAGCCTCATTCCTGTGTGATTATATGAATCAGGGAACACTCGACGTCTACAGCATATCTCACCTCACATGACTTTCTTTCCCCGTCTACCTGCAGGTCTGACATCAATAGCTGTGAATTCTCTCGATTTCTGCAAAGTGAGCGCTGAGGCCAAGTGGAGCTGCAGGAGAAGTGTGTGTTTGCAGGATCAGTGCAGGCTCAGGGGGTAATCAGGTGAACGCAGCATATGTACAGTTATCTCATTAATTTAAAGGGTTTCTGGGCACCGTGCCACCTCCAATGGTGGATGCCAAGCTAGTGGAGCATCACGGTGGTAATATTATTTAGAGGTATTACAATGATCTACAGTATGCTTCATTACACGCAGGGTTAAGGGTGGCTGTTGTACAGGGACGACTTTGCTGAGCTGGCTGACTTTTTCAGTGCTGACACTTGCAGGTAGGGTGATTGCAGGGGTTTAAAATCATCCTGCTATCTGGTGTCGCAGCTCTTTTTCCAGACAGGACAACAAATCTGTGATACTGTGAGTAGAGTCTGCTCTCCCATATGAGGGGCTGCTGCCATCTGAGATTTTATGGTCAGAAACAAATAAACCCCCAAGATGTGCTCGATCATACAATTGAGATGTAGGCTTTTATTGGCCTGTTGTTGGTATTTTAACTTAAATGTTTTCAGGATTTGTTGTCTTCTCATCATTAAAATAATATTTCATACTTTACCTAGAAATTGTCACTAAATTGGCAAGAGTGTGTTACTAACTCTGACTCATTGACAAGCGTTTACCTGAAATAAAAAATGAAAAAAATGCATCTATGGGTGAAACCAGGGACTGACTTGGACCAAAAATCTGCTCTGTAATTTTTTGCCCAGACGACCCACCAAAATAATTGTAACATCAACCCTCTTCATGAAGCTGCTCCCAAATACATGAGACATGATAGTGGAACCAAGTCTAAGCGCTGGAATCAGCTGCCTGATGGTCTTGCTGAAAGCTCCATCCACTGCAGTTTTTAAAACCAGCTTATGCATTTAAATAAACAATTACACAAGGTCAGGCCATCATTGTATTTTACTCTATTTCTCCTTTATTATTTTACACATTTGTATTTATTGTATTTGTATTATTATTCTTTTTCAACTTATTCTACAAGTTTTTTTGTCATTTTTATTCCATTTACCCCTTTTGAATCCCTCTACCATATTTAGACTCTTGTTTTAAACTGTGCTTTTAAAAAATAATCTTTTCTGTTTTTCAATGTCCCTGAAAGCACATTGAATCGACCTCTGTGTATGAAATGTGCTTTATAAATAAACTTCCTTGCCTTTAGTAAACCACCACTGTGGCCCACTTAAATATTGCACCTTCTGTTCCATTTTCCAAAACGAGTGGAGAAGTGCATGCCGTGGACCAGTGTTGCTGTAGGTGTGGTAGTGGGTTGATATGGTGATTTATGTGCCTGTCACAGCTGATCCTTTTTCTTTGGCTCTCTGTTATCATGCAAATGTATGAAGAGTTGCTAAATACTCATACATATAACTCATTTTGTTTACAAAGTCCATGTTTGTTTTCCAGATTAAGACTTTCAATCACAAGTACAGTCAGAAGTCAGAACAACAACGACTTCCCGACTCGGGAAAAGCGGGACCTTCCGAGGTGCATGTGGATTCACAATGAGAAACAGACAGATGGATAGAAAAGTTCATAGGGAGAGAGCTGTACATTATTACAGTCGCTACCTATTTAGATTTTTTTTTGATCAACTGGTTTTGCTTATAAAAATTGTAAATAAACTGTCATTTCATTTATAATTGAAGCTTCTCTTTAACTGATTATATTGTGGAGTGTGGGTGTACATCTGGCAGCATTATTGGTTATTTAGAAACACTTCATTAGTCCTATTCTTTTGAATTCCTGCAACAAACATTAAATATGCAGAAAAACCCGACTCAAAGGGCCTGACACAACTGCTGATTGTAATAATGAGTGTATCATTGAAATGGTAGAAAGACAAAGGCAATAGAAAGGATGCAGTGAAAAGCTGAGCCGCTGTGCTTTCCACAGAGTGCTGACAGTGCACAGTGAAGTCCAAAGAGGTTCAACTCGGAGAAGTCTAATCAATTGTAAAGGAAAAAAGGAGGAAATGCAGTACAGTAGCAGCGGTTGGAAAAAATATCGGATCTTCTATGAAGACGAAAATCCAAATCAAACTTAACTGTGGTTTCAAACGAACACAATTTATTCTATTCTACTATAAACCCATTTAATCTGTAATACTATAATTACAAATTTGAACTATCATTATTTCCTCATCATGGGTTTCTGTGGGATTCATTAAAATATCAGCGACTGTCGTTCACGTTCTGTGTCGGCTATTGACCTTGAACTAATGGTGAGTTTTCTGGAGCGCACCATCCGCTTACCAAGCCTTTTTCTTGAAAAACACTGATAGTTAGTTCATGTGCTGACAAACACACAATAAACAACACTTTTGCCGATTTGCACGTTCACTTTTTAATTCCACACCATTTCACTTCAGCTTGAATTTTTTATTAAAATTAACATGTTTTTCTCTGCGGGTTGTAAAAAACAAAACAAATGCTTCAACATGCAAGAGTCTTAAACTTGGACTAGTAAAACGACGATGGCTAAAATCAACAAAAATAATCCTTCTACTATATCAATTGTTTTTTTAAATCACATGTTAACAGAACTTCGAGAGAATCATCTGAAGTGGTGTTCTTGATCTACTAGGAAGATTGGTTTTACACCATATGGTTGTATTTGTTTTCCGGGCAGATGTTTTCTAACAATGCGAGTCGCGGAACATGCAGAGTGAGGCTGCCTGCAGTATCAGTATCATACATCTTCTGAGTTGAGCACTCAGATGGTGATGAAGATCGTCTTAAATGAGCCTGAGATCCAATTTCCGCCTCGCCTCCTGGTTATTGGTCCACCTGCTCCTCAGGGATTACCTGCCTCCACTTTTGATATCACTCATTTAGATTATTTATCCTTTGTGAACATACAGATATTTAAACTGTCTCGTTACATCTTCAAATGTATTATTGCCTTCGGTCTCATTATCTTCCTCAGAGTTTTCCAAAGAAGTCTTTGGTTGATTTCTTTATAGCTTTTATTGCAGTCAGAAAACATCGAACAAAAAATGTATTCATGAATCTATAGTATTATGTTTTATCTCATAATTAAATTTAAATGGCTGCCTGCGTCATTTCATTATATTCCACCATACACATTAAGCTTCTCTGAGTCAAGTTTTCTCTCTCCTTGAACCATCTGATCCCTTATTTACATGCCAATTACTGTGCCAATGTAACACCTGATGACTTTATTCTGAGTGACGCCCTCTCACCCGCCCATCTGACAGTTCTCCTGTAAAAAACCCTTACTATGCACTCGAATCCTCCAGGCAGCATTTTTCAAGGAGGGTTTACTGTCCAGCATCCACGGGGATTTTACCCGACAGGAGGCTTTTACTTTCTTTAAAGTTCTTGTTTCTGAATAAACTGCATGCCTGCGAATTTGTTGCGTTTTCCTTTTCATCGTATAGCAAGTGATTGACATTTTTGAAGCCTTAGTTGTGCTTAAATCCTTATACCAAGAGATTTGGAGATGTTTCTGGCAGCTTGGACCTCAAAAGGATAGTTCACCAAAAAAATTTAAATTCCCTCATTATCTACTCACCACCCACTGTACTGATGGAGGGGTAGGTGAAGTGAAGTTTAGAACTGTTGTAAATTATGTCCTTTTGAGTCGAATTTGAATGAAACAGTTTCATTCAAGTTTGATTCAAAACGTCACTATCGACCTCTATCGCACTGCACACACACTGCATGCACACTGCACAAAAGCTCTCGCCGAAGGGTGTGCGCAGTAGCATCTCTAGTTCCGGTAGCATTGTTACTTCAAGAAGTGGGCATTTAGATTAAAAACATGCGGTTAATGATGCATTCTTGATCAAATTTTATTGTCTGGGCTTACGGAAATTTGGATGACATCATCACACAGGAGCAGTATGGAGGCATTCCATTTTAGTTTTTTTTTATGTTTGAAGACTCAGTCCCCAGTGTCCTCAATTCTATTGGATTTGGATGCAATGCTGTTTACCCCTAAAACTCCAGAATTGGTTTGTGGAGTGTATACTTTTTGTAAAGTAAGAACTCTCTGTCACTCTCTCTCTCACACTAACACACACAAACACAAAAACAAAGACAGAAAGCCAACTATCGTTTAAAATGTTTATGTCGTGGCTGATCGGTGTATATTGTAGCCTATTTAATGTAAAGTTCCTACAAGTATAATGATAAGTTCCTACAAGTGTCCCAAGTATTGCAGATCCCTAACCACAAGAGTGGGACATTTTAAGGCATTTTGCCTCAATGATAAGTGCCTAAAAACTGTCCGTCTCATTCTGATAGGTCGGAACATTTCTAGGCATTTTGCTATTATGATAAGTGCCTAGAAGTGTCCCAAGTATTGCACCTCCGTAACCACTAGTGTTGGACATTTCTAGGAACTTTGCTTAAATGTAAAGTGCCTACAAGTGTCCCATGTATTGCACCTCTGTATTGTCTGAGGAGAACCAGGATACAGACCTCCAAAGATATTACAAGGAGCTGCAGGAGGCTTATATATTCAACCAGCAGATGTTGCTTCGGAGCTGCAGTTTGAGAGGAGCGCAAAAAAGGCTCTCGTAGATGAACTGGAGAAACTAAGAGTTGCAAACAATGAAATCAGTCAAAGGTATGAAGCGGACAACCTCAGAGCCGGGCAGCAGGCCAGCCACCTGAAGGCTGAGCTTGAGAAAGCAGTCAAGTCTCAGATGCACTCCTTCCCGGCTGAGCAGAACCTCCTCCGTCTGCAGATAATGGAGGAGATGAGATGTCCCCGCAAAAGTGCTTCTGAGGAGAAAATCCTTCTGCAGAGAGAAGTGGAGGAACTGACCTCTCGACTCTCACTGAAGAAGGAGAGAGAGGATGTAAAGCATCAGGAGTGGCAGCAGGAAAAGGATGAGGAGAAGCAGGAGGAGAAATGGGGGAGGAAGCAGGAGGAGAGCCTGTGGACAAACCTGCGGATGAAACTGTACTAAACAACTAGCAGGAGTCCCTCTCTGATGCCCTCCCTGCTTCAGAACCAGTGGAGACTGAGTTGTCTGAGGAGAACCAGGAGAAAGACCTCCACAGATATTACAAAGAGCTGCAGGAGGCTTATATAATCAACCAGCAGATGTTTGCTTCGGAGCTGCAGTTTAAGAGGAGCGCAAACAAGGCTCTCCTAGATGAACTGGAGAAACTAAGAGCTGCAAACCTTGAGATCAGTCAAAGGTATGAAGCGGACGACCTCAGTGCCGGGCAGCAGGCCAGCCACCTGAAGGCTGAGCTTTAGAAAGCACACAAGTCTCAGATGCACTCCTTCCAGGCTGAGCAGAACCTCCTCCGTCTGCAGATAATGGAGAAGATGTGATGTCTCCGCAAAAGTGCTGCTGAGGAGAAAATGCTTCTGCAGAGAGAAGTGGAGGAACTGACTTCTCAACTCTCACTGAAGAAGGAGAGAGAGGATGTCAAGCATCAGGAGTGGCAGGAAGAAAAGGATGACGAGAAGAAGGAGGAGAAATGGGGGGAGGAGCAGCAGCAGGAGAAAGAGGAGGAGAAATGGGGGGAGGAAACAAGAGGAGGAGAGCCTGTGGACAAACCTGTAGATGAAACTGTACTTAACAACCAGCAGGAGTGCCTCTCTTATGCCCTCCCTACTTCAGAACGTGTGGAGACTGAGTCATCTGAGGAGACGCCCAGAAAGAAGAAGTCTTCAATCTGGAAAAACATCAGACAATATCTGGGACTGAGGAGGAGGAAGAAGCAAAGGGACGCTACACCTCACAACTAATTCACACCGCACTCTTGTTCACCTGTGCTTCTCCTGCATTAAATAAGGTCTGAGAGGAGGAATTTAAAATGTTATTAAATGTATTTTTGTGATAAAACATACATAATGTATATATATATATATATTATATGATGTTAACAAATATTAAACATTACAATTATCTCATGCATATTGCTTAATTTAAGAATTGTTCATTAGTTTTTCAGTTTAGTTTTTAACCTAACCTAACCTAACCTTAACATAAACCTGAACCTTAATCCAACCTAACCTATAGCATACATTAAGCTAATTATAACCCTAACTACTCCTTGCTTAATGCTAACCTTTATCTTAACCTTATATAGCCCTTAACCTGAAACTAACGCCCAACCATAAAACACATCTTGACATTTAAATATAATGACACATGCTAAATAGGGACTTCCTCTTTTTCATCATGTTGAAGACAAGTCCTCATAATGCTGCTCTATAAACAGATCGAGGTCCTCACAAAAGCAGCAATACCTGGAACTCACACACACACACACAAACACTTTTATTTTGTCTGTGTGTGTTTTTGACAGAGTAAATTACCTCTATGATATACACAGTGTTGTGAAAGATAACATACAATGGATATCAAAGTTGTTTTGCCTACATTCTGTCTGAGATATTGTTCTAGAAGGAAATATCTAAACAAATATTTGGACCATTAACTTTTGATCTGGCATTCATGGCCCTGAAAGGATGAAACCCAAAAATTGGGTTAGTTGTTCCCCAATTTTTCTTTGAGTACCACGGAACCATAGGGTTTTATTTCTCATCTGAAGGTTAAATATCTCAACAATTATTGTGTGTGTTTGTGAAATATACGTTCCAAAGGCTCAATATAGCAACTTTGTGTTTTTCTGCAATGTAGCAAAATGTTAACCATGTCAGAACATTACTAACTAACTAGCAAATAGACTTGCAGACTATTGGCTGGTAATGATTATGAATGTGATGATGGGGCATATTTATCTCTACAGGCTAGTTTTCCAGTGAGCTGCCCTGCTAAGTGGTTAGTGCTGGGCTACTTACATGCTTCAGACAAGCAATGTCTTATTTAAAAAAACTATAGGTGAAAGTTTGCCTCCAGAGGTCTTCACTCTCTCGAAACCACCCCACACTTTCCATGTATAATTACGAGCTAATAACCACAGGCTGTGTTAATGTCGGTCACAAGCTGAGTGCAGTCACCTCCTTTGGAGTTTGATCCTTTTTCCTTTGATCAACAAACCAATAAAAACTTGGCGACTTAAACTCTCAATGACATAATGTTTGTCAAACTATTTTGGGGCAGCCCTGATAATTACTACTATACCAGTTACAGTTCTTTTGTATTGTCAAGGAACACATTTTATTAAGAGTTTACTTAATGCTTATAAATACTAAACAATTGGGGATTTAGTAAAAGGACACACACATTAGGCTTTTGTCAAGTCAGTACAATTACCAGTATAGATAAGTAAAAAAAACTAACAGCAGTTGAAGTGGGTTTTTTGGGGCAATTTAGGAAACCAATGGAATTCAAGTGCAGTTCATATTTCAAGTCTCCACACTCTTTGGAAGTGCTGCGAAGTGCGGCACATTAGTAATGTGTTTTTGTTTGATTTGTTATGGAATGTTGGGCTCTGTCAAGCAGGTGCGCTAAGCTGAGTGGACTGCTGACAGGTGGTGTCACTCCTACGCGCTGCAAGTCGCTCAACCAAGTGGTGCAGATGGTGCGTTGCGAGAGGTGTCGTTGCTTGGGAGACGGGGTACTGCTTATAGCTCCCAATTCCTCCACTTGCAGTACTGTATTTCACATCATCTACTTCCACCTCAAAGAAAGAATAGAAGTAATCAAAAGCTGCGATATTTTGTTTTATATTTACAACAGAAATAGGAAATGATAATGTTGCGTAAAGACCAACAAAACAAAACAGCAAGTCCAAAATTCACTGAGCAAAACATTGTTGACAACATAGCCATGTAATGAATGTGGGCTGAACGAAAATGTGCAGTTACAGTATGTACATTAAACTCCAGGGAGGGTCAAGAAATATAAGCGAGAGGAGAAAACCTGACATGAGATCTGCAACAGTGATCTGCACTCATTCCCAAATACAACAAGCAGTCTGACAGAAAGAAGATGGTCGTCATGTGAGATATGGTGTATTGAATAACTTATGATGATAAATATGACAGCAGTCCTGAAAGAACAATGACAAACAATAATTAAAATAAATATTGTAAACTGATATGGGCACCTTTTTCTGCTGTCATGTTAGACATTTTTCATTTGTTAGTTTGTATATGAATTTTCATTTCAAATAAGTAATATTAAATGGGTAATTGCAAATGTTGAAGAAATAGTTTGATATTTTGGGAATATTTTCATTCACTATCTCGCTGCATGTTTGATGAGAAAAATGTATACCATTCATGTGCTAGCTTAGCATGAAAACCAGCTAGCCAGACTAAGCACTTCTTAGCGTAGCTTAGCATAAAGGCTAGAAACAAAAGGATCCAATGGTGGAATCCACTTAACAATATCTCAGTCTATTCTAAACATACAAAAAATTACCAGTTTTGTCCAGCCAACAAAATCTGTTTGGAATACAGGCTCGCTGTTTCCCATTGTTTCAAGACTTTAAGCTAAGCCAAGCTATGCTTATATCTATCTTTATACTCAACAGACAAACATGTGAGTGGTGTCAATCTGTTCATCAAACTCCAGCAAGACTGAGCCCATTTCCAGCAGTTTGTTAACATTTTATTTTAAATAGAGGCAGTAAATGACAGAATAATGGCTTTTATAAAATGCTGGTTTGGATTTCCACAAGGCCCCCTGTCGTTTTATGTTATAACGCAGTTCCTGTTTGGACCTTTAAAATAAGCAAGAGTTGGTGGTATCAACTGCAAGGCAATTTAAAGGAGTAGCTGGGGGGAAAATCATTTTTGGGGGGAAGTGCTTTTCTGTTGCCCCCGTACTCTGGATAACTTGATATCAATAGTAAAATCATAAGAGTGATATTTATCTTGCTACACTTATTCTTAGTAAACAAAAGCATATTACCAGAATTTACAACCATTCCTTCAAGTCTGGTTTTGGTGCAAATCGTGCCTGTGTGTGTATACCATTATAACAAAATGTAATGTAATATTACAATGAATCATTGTCAGTTGTCTTGTCAGTCGCAATATGTTGTAACAAAGTGACCACATTTTAAACTGAAATTATGGTTACAGTTTTCATAACTTACCTAAAACAATATAAATAAGAGTCTGTGCTTCAACCCATGATAAACTGTACAATGTCCCAGGTCTCCATATGAGTCAGGACAGAGCAGTGTCATTCACATACATACACATTCTGTAGATAAATCCTTGTGGTGATGTTGTATGCGCACACTGCCTGTGTGACAGTTCTCTGATCAAAGTCTGCCCTGCTGTGTAAAAAAAAGTTCATTAGGGTCACACCATAATGTTTTCTCTCATTCAAAAACAAGAATGAGGCCGAGCTGGGTTTAAAAAACGTCAGTGCATTAATTGACATAATAAAGCCAGTAGATTAGGTTGAAGAGGGAGAAGGTGAAGGGGAATATTATCCGAGACCATCTGTCGATGGCGTTCACATCGGTGAGGTCTGGGATTTTGATTTTGAGCTGCGAGGATCGTCTCCGCAGACGGGTCTTCTTTAGATGTGCGCTTCGGTCTAGACTGAGGCGGCCTTGCTCCCGTGGCCCACTTGGCTTCCTGTACTGGACCCCCGTGTTGTCAAACACCATGGAGGAAGAGTTGTGAGTCTCGCTCACGGTGGTTGTGACCTCATTCCCTCCCATCTCGTTGTGGATCTCCAAGGTTGTCAGCAAAATGTTCCCCTGGGAGTCGACCTGGGCACAACAGACAGGAGCAGCGTTAAAAATGGTCTGTGAGCTGAGGCTTCAGTGACTGATGACACATGTGCAGCATACGTCAGGCCCCGGGGCTGGCGTCTCATTGCAGGCTGATAGATTACAACCTGGAAACAGAGAGAGCGGCCTTCAAAAGCAGGGTTCCTGTCCCAAAGTTAAATCACTTCTCACAAATCAGCTCAAGGACTGGACAGCTCTAATACTAGTGCCATGACAGCTATTTCTTCCCACACGAAAACAAATAAATCATTCAGACCCATGTGGCAAAAGTAGAGGCACAAGGTGTGCACATAAATAAATTTGGTCACAAGCCATGAGAGGAAGTGACAAAGTGAATATTTATTTTCCTACTCTGGTCCCACTTCGGTGCAAACTAATGACGACCAACATGCGTCCTCACACTCTCAGTACACATCATTTATATGTATCTGTGCCATCTAAAGCTCCAGCCAGATTAAAACTTTCCACTGATCCCTTGAAGAGCAGCACATGACTGGAAACAAAACAAATAATCTTGGTATAAATTCAGACAAATACTTCACATGATGCCTGAACAGCTTTATAAACCAGTTAAAATCACTTTCTGTCTTATTTCTCACAGAAAAACCTGCACTTCCACATTCATACTGGTTACATATTTAGAAATTACATGCTTAGGGGAAAATTGATATATAACATTTTTTTAAAGCTCATTTAGACAACCCAACAGAAGTCTAACCGTCCTTCTTCTCACTTATTTAAACATTTGAAAAAACACATGATTCACTTCACAGGGTGGCTTTGGCTGAGGGGTAGAGCGGTCGTCATCCAACCTGAAGGTCGGCAGTTCGATCCTCAGTCTTCCCCATCTCCATGCTGAACTGTTCTTGGGTAAGAAGCTGAACCCCGAATTGCCCCTCATAGAACAATAAATTGCTGCTAATAGATGCACTGTATGAATGTGTGTGAAAAGGGGTGAATGTAAAACTGTACTGTAAAGAGCTTTGAGTGGTCATCAAGACTAGAAAAGTGCTATATAAATACAAAACCATTTACCATTCACTGAGGGATCTATTGAGCCTCTCTGAGACACGCTCCAAATCTTGGTCAAAACAATGTAATTCTTAAAAGGAATATTTAAAAAATTGATATCGGAAACTATTGACATTGACTGCAACATAGACTGCAGGTACTAATGGAAAGACAGTAGGAGTTCAAATTGTATATATTAATGAATTACATATTAATCTAGCATTTCATTGATAGTAGTGAATATTTAATACACAATACAAGTTATTGTGTTTTTTTTTAACATTAAAGTTATGTTACTGAAGGAACATACAAAATATGTTACTGCAAGATTATGCAAAAATACCTCAGCTGGAGTGGTGGGTCATACTCAAAGGAGGTTTACACAATTTGGGTGCGGATCTGTATTTGGGGGCTGATCTAGGATTTTCGTCTCTCTGAGATTGTGAGATGGGGCATTTTCATTGATTTTCATTGATTTCTGCCTTGATAGAGGTATGGACTCTGAGTTTCTTTCTAGGTGTGTGTTTGTAGTTCATGTTCAGTTTTTTTTTATTTGAGTCCATTGAGTTCAGTGTAGATGTTATTAACCCAAATGCTCCATAATCAGTAGAGTGAAGAATACAATTCTTAATTCTGAAGTGATTTTTTTACTCTTAATAATTTACTGTATAGGATATATTAAATAACTTTTCAAACGTATATTGCAGTGATGATGATTTGCAGTATTGAGAAGCCCTGCCAACAATTACGAAGTAGAGAGGTTGATGACTCCTGCAGTATTACACAACAATGCAGGCATTGTTGTAGAATAACATGTTAGTTTGCATAATTAGAAAGCAAGTGAAATATGAGGACAATACCAAGGTAAATCACCACAGAGGAAAAGGCAACATACAGGAATATGTGATGGTGATGATGACGGACATGGCTGCTGGGGATAAAGCACGTTCCTCCGTCACACGAGGAGGTCAAACTTTGCCCTGCAGCAGCGAAGTTTGACTTGAGGTTTCACAGATATGACACACCAGGAAGGGACAGACACTCACCCGTTGTGAGGGATGACGCCCTTGTACCTGATTGGACAGTTTAACAGATGAAGACTTGCAATTGCCTCCTTCCAGAATGGAAGACTATCCAGGAAAAACACAAACACACGCCTTTGTCTGAGCTGTGTTCTGGTCTGAGAGAGGACGCTGTGAGGAACAGTCAGGCTCTGATGCGACAGAGACTTGGAAATGGTTTCATCAAATTTTTATTATATCCACCTAAATTTGAACAATATAGGAAAAGACTCCAATGCAAATTGCATCTTCATTTCTATGTTTGAAAATGAATCATTGCTGTTGACATCGCAGTTAAGATATAATGTCATCATTTACAGGACTTCTGTAACTAGAAGTGGCTGTCTGTGATGGGACACTAAAATCCAAACATAGTATAATGAGACTAGACATTACTAAGAAATACTTACTTTATACTCTTAACGTTTAAGAGGCCATGTTACAGTATAAAAAGATAATCTGCACTAAATTATTTGGTTTTCAATAAATTCCTTACACCTCTGACAATACTCATTCATGGAAAACAAAGCTTCATTTAATTTAATTTGCACAATCAAGTGAATATCTATATACCACAAATATTGCTATGGATCTCATCATCCGCATCATCATACCAATTTGAGCCACAACACCCAGATCTAGAATAAATCCTGGTTTCATTATATTTACTCAAGAGCAGGTTGACATTGCTTATGCAACTCGTGTGAAATAAAGTGTGACTGGTTTCCTCACCTTGGGCCTGTCTAATTTGTTGCGCTCAATGGTGGCCTTCTGTGCCTTTTCTGCCAGCTTCTTCTGCATCTGAGGACCTCTCCCAAAGAAGATGTAGTTGACAAAGGCATATTCCAGCAGAGCTAGGAAGACGAACACGAAGCAGCCCATCAGGTACATGTCAATGGCTTTAACATATGGGATCTTGGGCAGAGTCTCTCTTAAATGGGTGTTGATGGTTGTCATGGTCAGGACAGTGGTGATCCCTGAAAGAAAAAAAATGAATTAAGAAACACCCATGTTGAGCAACATGACGACACAAGTTTTCTTAAATATTAAGGTACAGATTATTTGAGCGCCAGGGGACTTTGCTATATGAGACATTTTTATATGCACAAAGATTTATGTCTTAGCCATTATGCAGATGTATAGGTATAAAGGTGAAGGTAAAGGAGAATTTATGTAAATGTCTATTATAGTATTTATTCCAGTTCCAGAGATGTTCAAGAGACAAAATAAAAAAAGAATAGTCAAAACTAAGTTGTAATAGGGAGATATAAAACTGATATATCCACAGGATATATGTTATACAACTGAATTTTGAGTAAAATACTAACACTGTGCCTACTTAATGCTGTGATCCTAATCATTTATGAAAGTTAACAAAGCAAAGTTGATTGCATTCTGGTTGGACAACCCTGTTTGAATCAACCTCTGTCGGATGATATCAGTGATGGGCCAGTCAGAGCAGAGTAGACACCAGCTGTTGGGATGTGAAATCAAATGATTTGCTAAGCAGTCAGTCTAAAGGCACACGGGTCAAATTGCTGCCGATAAAACTCTATGTGAGAAGAGCAGCATGCAAAGCAAACAAGTCTCTGTTACCTAATCTTTAAATATAATTAGAGGAGTGGAATAAATTGTCATGACCCAATCGCTAAAATGAAGGTTTACTCATTAGAATTGTATAAACCCATTAAGAGAGAACACTTTATCTGCACTTCTCAGCCTCCCTGGTAAAGTCTACTCCAAGGTGCTGGAAAGGAGGGTTCGGCCGATCGTCGAACCTCAGATTGAAGAGGAACAATGCGGTTTTCGCCCCGGACGTGGAACTACGGACCAGCTCTTCACTCTCGCAAGGATCCTGGAGGGGGCCTGGGAGTATGCCCATCCGGTCTACATGTGTTTTGTGGATCTGGAGAAGGCGTATGACCGGGTCCCCCGGGAGAAACTGTGGGAGGTGCTGCGGGAGTATGGGGTAAGGGGGTCTATCCTCAGGGCCATCCAATCCCTGTACTCCCAAAGCGAGAGCTGTGTTCGCGTCCTCGGCAGCCAGTCAGTTTCTTTCTCAGTGGGTGCTGGTCTCCGCCAGGGCTGCGCCTTGTCACCAATCCTGTTTGTGATATACATGGACAGGATATCGAGGCGTAGTCGTGGTGGGGAGGGGTTGCAGTTCGGTGGTCTGAGGATCTCGTCACTGCTTTTTGCAGATGATGTGGTCCTTATTGGATCATCGGCCTGTGACCTTCAACGCTCACTGGATCGGCTGTCGGCCGAGTGTGAAGCGGCTGGGATGAGGATCAGCACCGCTAAATCTGAGGCCATGACTCTTAGCAGGAAACCGATGGATTGCTTACTCCGGGTAGGAAATGAGTCCTTAGCCCAAGTGAAGGAGTTCAAGTACCTCGGGGTCTTGTTCGCGAGTGAGGGTACTATGGAGCGTGAGATTGGCCGGAGAATCGGAGCAGCGGGGGCGGTATTGCGTTCGCTTTACCGCACCGTTGTAACGAAAAGAGAGCTGAGCCGTAAGGCAAAGCTCTCGATCTACCGGTCGATCTTCGTTCCTATCCTCACCTATGGTCATGAGGGCTGGGTGATGACCGAAAGGACGAGATCGCGGGTACAAGCGGCCGAGATGAGTTTTCTCAGAAGGGTGGCTGGCGTCTCCCTTAGGGATAGGGTGAGAAGCTCAGCCATCCGTGAGGAACTCGGATTAGAGCCGCTGCTCCTTTACTTAGAAAGGAGTCAGCTGAGGTGGTTCGGGCATCTGGTAAGGATGCCCACTGGGCGCCTTCCTTGGGAGGTGTTTCAGGCACGTCCAGTGGGGAGGAGACCTCGGGGAAGACCCAGGACTAGGTGGAGAGATTATATCTCAACACTGGCCTGGGAACGCCTCGGGATCCCCCCGTCAGAGTTGGTCAATGTGGCCCGGGAAAGGGAAGTCTGGGGCCCCCTGCTTGAGCTGCTCCCCCCGCGACCCGACCCCGGATAAGCGGACGAAAATGAGATGAGACTTTATCTGTATGTAAAGGTCTAAACATGAGAAATATGAGTCACTTTCATCTGCTGCAGATACAATTCCCTCCAACCCGGTTATGAACCTTCTCCTTTCTTTAGATGAAACCGCTCCACTACATGGTTTACAGCTCATGTAGAATACAAAGACAGAACAGACTCAGCAAATACAGCAACTAAATGAACAGCAGCATCGTAACTCTCTTGATATTGTGCCTGATCACTAATAATTTTAGTCTCCTGCATGTCGCCAGCCTGGACAGTCTGTCTATTTCTGTCAGGCTTACATAATTAGACCAAAACGGTTTCACTGTACTGTATGTGTGGGTGTCAAGAGAGCTGTAGGTACATGGCATCGATTTCTGCATATCACAAGCAAGAACAAGAATCTAAAGCCTCTTGGAGCTCAGAGGAGATAGTTTCTCAACAAACCCTCCAACATTTTCACTGCAGTACAATGGACTTTACCTCTGACATCACATCAGTGATACTAGTACATAGGCGGTTAAAGAACTGATAATCCTTTAGGGTGAGTTTTGGTAATCTGGGAAATTTTTGAGCCATTTTGACTTCCGCGACTTTTTCCAATATATGTTTTACATATTAGCTCAACATATTAAGAAAATGTATGTTATTTAGAAGTCATCTTATTTCATAAAGAACCATAAATATCCTCAATAAAGATCTATAATATGTATTTGAAACCTTCTATTAAAGGGTGTATCACAAATAGAAAAAAAATCCAAATCAACAGCAAACAAAACTGATTATTCTTTCTGTAATCCACCATTAGGTGAGAGACCATCATCATCATGGATCAGCTCATTGTCTTCTCCACATGTTTAGTTAAACCAATGGCTGCAGACCACAGGACAGAATATTCTGTGCTTTGTGGATCATCTCTGTCCTAGAGGGCAAACCGGTTATGTGCTGGTTATCAGTTGAAAGAGCAGGGACAGACTGTATTTACCATCAATGCTACATATCTTTGGTTTCCCCAGATATCATGTCATAGGTCAAGGAGGACATCAATTAATTTGTGGTGTTGTAGGTTATCTTAAAAAAAAGCTCATTCATTCATCATATATGCTGCAGTACCTACCCACTTTTTAGAACCACATGAATGCTACAAGATTGAAAGGTAATGTAAGTAGCACTGTCCGGCTCTACAATTAGGGAACTTCAAAAACCAGTATACCACGTTGGTTAGCACACATCCTAAAAATCAAGAAATCAAATACATATAAATATAAAATACAATTCTCAAAATCATATTTTAGGCGTAATTGTTCAAAAAGTTAAACAAATACTAGCTCAATTTAAAATATAACCATATAAATAAAAATCTGCCTTCTTGTTTTGTGGTCAAATCAATAACCTTTGGCCAAATGGGGGTCACATGTCTCTGGCATGGCTATTTTAGGCTAAAAAGTTTGGGAATCTCTCTTCTATGTGAAGCATTACGTCATGAGGAAGCTACAATTAGCCTGGAAATAAAACAGCTTTAGCACAGTTTTTTAATCAGATGCATGATAAGCATATTAACTTGTTAACTAGGTTCTTACCTCTTAACAAAACAGGACAACATTACAATGCCATTTAAAGACAGTGTTTTCATGCTCTTAGCTTCATTAGCCAGCTACAATAAATCTTCCAAACTAAATGTTTGCCTTCTAGAGATGAGAAAGCGTTCAGCAAATGGTCAATTACCTGATATGAATCTATAGCCCAATGATAATCTAAGTAAATATGCAGTATGAACTTTTAATGTCCCACATTAAACATAATTTTCCACTTATCTAACATAAGCCTGATAGATATACCTACAAATGCAGCCTAGTTATGGAGATATTCATGCCACCATAATGGTGGAGAGGAATGAAACCTGGAGCAAATCATATAAAGAGAATTGAATTTTGATTTGGATAATACACTAAGTGTAAATGGTTTCTAAATTGCATTGATCTTGCATTGTGTCAGACAGTGGTTTTCTAAAGGGGGAGGTGTTACACAGTTCAACCCGAGGAGTGTGTCCCCTGAACAGGACTGACCCTGAAGGGGTGCTTCTGTATAATCGACCTCATCCTTCTTATCACAGCTGATTTTTAAGGAATGCTGCAGGAAGCTGCCCTTTCTCGCTTGAGTGCACAGATGATGAATGAGGATTTCCATTAAGGCAAATATTTCAGCAGAGATCAATGCAGTAGGGAGGAAGTAGGGTGTTTTCCAGTGAACTGAACCTCAGATCTGTTTCAGTCCCAGAGGCCTGTGGAAAGTGCGAGTAGTCACTCTCCTATTACACCACTGAGCATCTGACTCAAACAGACTCGAAGCAACACACATGATGGTACTTTCAGTATGTATAATTTTTCATTCTGTTTTATTTTTGTATCTTATTTATCTCAACATATGACTAATGTGGGAATAATTCACCACTAGCATGTTATGTCATATCACAATCTTTTCCTGCCATGCCCATGACCCAGGGATGGGCTTGAATTGTTCTGACTTGAAACATCATCTGAGTTTTAGTCCCAACGCCATCATTTCTAAAAACATCATTTGAGTTATTTTAATATTTTTCTACAAATCCATTTATGAAAGCAGGACAACTTTTCAAGGTTCAAGCTTTGAAATGGAACCAGACGTAAAATTATCACAATGTGATGAATCTCTTTGAATTAGTGATTACTAGCTACACTTTTCACATGACACATCATAATGTGCTCTATTGTTAATATAACATATTTACTGGTACTGCTTTAACCACTACCAATTCACTAATCTGAGGCCTAAGAAGCTATTTTTCTCAATACCTCTGTGACTCCACAAACTATTGGCAAAGGTCCCATCCCCTGGTTATGATCTGTGTTCGCCAACAAGGTCTAACCCATCATCCTGTCAGGTCACAGTATGGTAAACTTCATGAGCTTGACATGAGCTCACAGCAGAGGCTTTTTACACACTGCAATGCCTCAGAGGACGAGAAAGGCCATCATAGGCCTGGTCCTGAAACACAGTCACATTTTCTGCTGTGTAGCCATCCATTAAGAGCATCTCATTACCTCCCACTTAAATGTCATATTTTTCTTTTGTGTCTATCTCCTATTTTTAATCTGTCCTTTATGACCTGTGTGACAGCGATGGTTCACACCTGCAGAAATTTACCATCAAATCTGTGGTTTGTGAGAAGAGATTATCAAATCACAAACTGAAGAGAAATGTGAAGTCAGAGCAATTAAGAAAGAATAAAAGCTTAGTATTATTTATTAATAGAACCCAACCACTTTATTCGTTGGCCAATGATATGTTGGCATCTGCATTTATGTTTGCCGATATGAAAACTTTTATTTTACAGAATAAACTGTAGAGAAGATGTGCAGTTTTGTTTAAATTGTACTTATATTTCAAAATTTGAGGTCTAGATACTTGGTTGGATTTGTGTTTTTTCTTCTTCTTTACATTTATTCAAATAAAGTATACATACATTGTTTGATTGAACTGTAAAATATCAATATAATATATGATATACACAATATTAGTGTAATGGTATAAGAAAGGTATTTTATCTACTTCATTTTGGTATCAGCATTAAGCCAAATAATTAATTTTATGATAATGTAAAGCATAGTTGTTAACACATGTTGCCACACCCCACTGACTTTGCACCTTTTTTCACAGATAAAACTCAAAAGAAAATACAAACACTCCATCCAAGGCAGAATGACTGTGTAGCCCCTCCCTCCCGCATCAGACCTCTGTATAGTTCCTTTGGCATATTTCCACCACCTATGCAGCATAGACAGAAAATGTTCAGGACCTAAAGGCCTGCTACCCGCTGCCTTGACACTTCTGTAAAGACGTTTGAACTGAATAGTACCAGATGTACAACAGATAGTCAATAGTTGTCTTCAGTCAAAGCTTTTTCTTTTTCACAACCCCTTTTAAAAAATCCATTCAGGATTCTTTAGCAATGAATAACTAAAGACCCATATCAAACATACACCTTACAGATGGATCTTTGAAAAAGTCTGTGTTCAAGAAAATGTATATTTTCTTGATGCAAAACAGTTTCTTCAATATTTTTCAGCCCCTATGCACACATCAGCAGTAAGCCTGCAAATCAAGTTTTAACTATCAAGAACACTATAGTGTCATGATATATTAATGTCTCCTTTTTTCTTAAGATAAATATGTCAATTTGATAGAAATAATTGTTCTGTTAGTTTTTTAAGAAAATAATTTTGACTGGGGGGGATATCCTCGTATCTGTCGTCTGTCCGGTTTGTAGCTGTGGGACAAAGATTGTCACTGTTCAGGAACCCATACACCCAAACCATAAAATAAAACAGTCTATCTGAAGGTGAAACCACAGACCTGAGGTCAATCTACTGGACACACCATACCTAATGCAACTCTGGCAGCCGAGGCATCATAATTTATCCAGAAAGACACCCAAGACAGGATGGTGATGAGGATGGAGGGCATGTACGTCTGTAGGATGAAGTATCCGATGTTTCGCTTCAGCTTGAAGCTCAGAGACAGTCGAGGGTAGGCACCTGCAGGAAGACAAGTCCAAGATTAAGGGGACACAGCTTAAACCTTTAATTCAAGAATAATGTTTTGATTCCTCTGTCAATGGTTTCATGAACTGGTTTCATCACCATAGAAAGTGTGGCCTGAAATGCAAATCATCTGATCTCATTTAGCATGGAGATTATCTGTGCGCAAGGACCACAATATACGGTACAGAGCAAAATATGAACACACACACACACAGGTTACGCAGCTATCAATATTACGACATTGAATAAAGGAATAGTTTAATATTATTATTACGTGTTTACACGTTTGTCCACAGGCCACTATCGCAGTAGCAACCAGGGCACCAGCCCAACAATCACAAGTCAGCCTCAGCTTTCAATCATGACAATTTACTCTTTAAATCATCAAATTACTAATGAAAACAAAGTTACTGGAATAATTAACACTTTATCAAACATCCGTGTGATAAGAACTACCTGTAATGATATCTTGATTCTGACTTTTCAGCTTGGCCCTTGTCTTCTCTGCCAACATGGAGGAGACAGGGTCCATGACCGATACTGCAGCATACCACCAGGAGGCGCTCAAGATGCTTTGGCTTTACTTTTGGGGAGTTGTCATGTTGTCCA
The DNA here is from genome assembly GCA_038501795.1 of Pseudopleuronectes americanus. Lineage (NCBI taxonomy): Eukaryota > Metazoa > Chordata > Actinopteri > Pleuronectiformes > Pleuronectidae > Pseudopleuronectes > Pseudopleuronectes americanus. The sequence goes on from CM076724.1 coordinate 5,278,734, forward strand.
TCTTTATATACAGTCTATTTTCTGTATTGTGGGACTAATAAAGGACTTCGGATTCTTATTAAACATTTAATGGGATTTAATGATGAGATGTTAAATGCTGATTAGTGACCTTTTAGGTGCTGATACAGATGTTAAATTATTCTTCTGACGGAGCCAGGCTAGCTCCGAGTCATAATGAAAAGTTTATATCTAACCGGCTGCAGCTGTAGCTTCGGAATTTAACAATTACAGTATGAGTGTTGTCATCTGTGTTTTGTAAATGTGTACCCAATCATGACATTGTAAATGTTAAATATTACAGACTTGTAATCAGCTCTCTCAGTATCATCCCCCACAGAATGTTCAGTTAAAATATCCAGTCTCCTTGTCACTAATTCAGCAGTGGGAATAATCACCGTTTTGGGGCCTCTGAGGTTTTGTATTACAGGAGAATCATTTGTGCTTTCTTTTTCATGAATACATTACACCGCTGTAAGTACAGCCACCTTTCCTTTATCAGGAGCTTGAGGAATCAAAGGGATAATTACCTCCTATCCCTCCACTGACATGCCTCTCAATAATTATTCCCAGTTCTTGTGTTCTAGTGTGAGAGGCCATGATATAACGAAAAATCCTTTAATTAAGTATGTGTACACTCATGCAGGAAAACAAAACACAGGAGATCTGCTGACATTTGGGCACCTTCAGGAAAAGCTTAGAGACTTTTCTCTCTCAGCTTCTGACTAGGACTGATGGAATACCCCAAGAAAACTAGTTTTCTACTACAAAAGCCATAACACAAATGCAAAAGTCACACAACAGAAACACTACCACTATTGAAGTGAGTTACATTGGATGCTATCAAAGAAATGAGCAAAGACAACAAAGTATTTTTGATCTTTTTTCAGATCTCTTCAAACGACATAAAAACACCCCTGAAGCAGAACTGCTGAGTTTTGAAGCATTGAACTCTTAATAAATTATTTCAAGTGATGGATAAATACTATAGAAATCTAACATTTCTTGCTGCTTTAAGGGCATGGAATTAAACATGAACATTGATGCAGTGGGATTTCAGTTTGAAATATTTAAGCAAAAGAGGCAAAAGTGCTCCGCAGGATGCTATCTCATGGATTTGATCAGAAATATAAACAGCTATGTGTGAACTGAATAGCATTCTTTGGAATTCCGCCCTCTTCCAGGATGACTGTTCACTTACCTGTGGAAAAGACCACATTCCTCGACACCAGTTTGTAGTCCACTATGGAGAACTGAGGCAGCTCGATGCGCGTCACCCCCGTCACTGCAGTGTCTCCTCCTTTCCAGTAGAACTCTATATCATCTGTTGTGTAACCATCTGCAAAGAGAGACATAGATGACGAGGTGAGACGTGATTCTCGTGAGTGAAATAGTCGTCTCATTTTGTAGTATTAATCATGTGTTCTGTCTACTGTAGCTGCAGTTGATTTACAGCAAAAAACCTTAGAATCACATGGACTCATGTGGTTATAAGTGCTGATTGCTTCAGATGTAAATCTTCACAGGGCTATGTGTCCCTGCTGGCAGACACAAAACGCATGGAGTCCTTGCATCCATGCAGAGTTAATGGCAGTACGGAGATACATTTCATCAAGATGTATGAAGTTGGACAAATTATGACCATTCTCTACTTTGCTGCTCCACTGTCTGGTTAAATCCTTTCTGTATAGACCAAGTGGCTTTGACTGGAGAGGGTGAAGCAAGCAATCTCCGTGAGATACGACGTCTGAATAAATCGAAAGCAATTCAGCCGTCGTTGCAGTCTCTGTCTCCACGAGATGAGGAGTGTGAGAACTTTTTACGACAATTACAGTGCGGTTCATATTTTTAAGTGATGAAAAAGTAGAGCTGTCCCGCTGTATTTCTTTACGAAGCAAAAGACACAGAGCTAAAACTTACAACTCTCAATTTCCAGGGTGCAGTTCTGTTCGTCCAGCGGGTATCTCCTCAGATCCATCATGCAGGCTGCTGTCGTTGTGATTCTGAACCAGAACAAAACCAACAGAGGTCGTCTTACTTAACCGAATAATTGTATATACTCAGTAGAATTTAAGAAACTGGTAACATTATATATAAAACAAGGACAACATAGGAGGATCAGTTCAAATAATCACTTTTTTAATCCTAAAAAAGTGCCATTTAAAGCCAATGATAAAAAGTTGAATTGAATGAAACAAACAAAACCCACTGAATTATCTTGAATGAATAGTTGATAAATACATAAATCTAAAAGTTTCCCTTTGGGCCACTGTTTGAGAAGGTAACAACAGCAGTGCTCACCTGAGGCCGTAAAGAACAGTGCCATCTGGGTGGAGCCGAATCATACGGTTCTTTACGGTGACACCATGCACAAAGGACTTCTTATCGTTGAGAAAATAGGTGTCAGGGACCCAGAGCTGATCTGCTACTCTGTTGTCCAGTGTCAGGTTGAGAGGGATCCCTGAATAGGCCAGTCTCTTATCTCTCCAGTACTGCTGGAAGTACATGGTCAGTGTGTAGTCCTGTTGGACGCAAAACAGAATGTCAGGTAGTTATACTTGCAGTTAAACATGAGTCAGTGATATTTATTTCTCGAGGCCATTGTAGCCCACACTGTCTGAACTGAATGTTTTTTTCAGCCCACAGTTTAGGATGGATTTTTATAACAAAGATAATATTTATAGAATTTTCCGACAACTCAGATTCTGTCGACAGCAGACGTATTTCAAGACCTGCGTCAATGACAAAATCCTTCTCTGCTGTTCTGTGTGCAGGGATGGATGGATAAATTGAAGAATGGATTGATTGAGGGATGGATAGATGACAGACAGACAGACAGACAGACAGACAGACAGACAGACAGACAGACAGACAGACAGACAGACAGACAGACAGACAGACAGACAGACAGACAGACAGATAGATAGATAGATAGATAGATAGATAGATAGATAGATAGATAGATAGATAGATAGATAGATTGATACCATGGTATATTATCAGCCATATGTGCTATGATATGAACCTATTTTAATAATTTACAATAGTATCCATCAAACACAAAAGCTTTTCCAGGCCATTAATGGGGCTCTTTACAAACTCACTTGGCTCGGTCTTGTTCTGCTGACTAATGTTCTCTTAAATAAATAAGCAGGTCTCAAGAAATAAACAAAAAACTTGGCGGCACTGAAAATGCCTACATTTCAATTCTCTGGTGCGATGGTATATTCATAATGAAGTGGTTTCGAAAAATACCTTGATTTCCTTTGACATAAAAATCCATATGTTCTTTTTTTCAACACTGAACTAATAATTAGTACAAGCTGGTCTGTGTTGTTGTTCATGTCAGAAACTGCTGACCTGACACTGACTGTACTACCAATGTGATACGACTAGCAATATAAAATAAAATATTATGATATAAAAGAACATGTTAAAGTTACTTAAAGTTATGTCCTTCATACTGAAGCTGCCAGTTTAGAGAAATTAAACGAAGAAGAAAACAATGCATCTGACCACAGACATGGGCCGCAGACATCTTTCCAATACATCAGAGTGAGTAGTGAGTAATATCCTGAGTGTCTTTCCAGAATACCCCTTCATGGCTTCAGACCTGGCTGTTTTACTTTTATTTTCTGTAGAAATGCCTTCACCCTCCCAACTCTCTGTGACCTACTATGAACAGAAGATACCCTCATTACGCTCCCACCCCCACACAGCAGAGGTGTGGGTGGGGTGAATCAGCTTTACACAACAGCTCCTACTCAACAGAGATGGAGCTCATCTAGAGGAGCAGCCCTCTCACTCAATGTCTGGACCGCAACTATTTCTGTCTCTTTTACATCTTCACATATGCCCTCAGCTGTTGTCCTTCACTGCCATGAACGTTAGCATCTCAAAAACAACACTGTCTCAATGGACACACACAAAGCATCCCCCTGCTCCCTTGCAGTACCCTGCAGGGTCCCACAGGGCTTGAACCATGCCTCAATTTTAGTCTCTACAGGGAGATTAATGTTGGTACACAGGGAGCTATCCTCTGACAATAACACTGGATATCTGCAACTTTTTAAATGAAAGACACTGGCTCCTCTGATATGTACACGGGGGCAGATCCAGGGTTTGGGCCAGGGGGGCACTGGCTTCAGCTGAAATGTGAGTGTCACATTATGTGTCCCGGACCTGACAGTAGTCTAATTATTTGAGGAACACAATGTGATTGAACAAGGAAAATATTAAATGTATTCAATGATGTTTTGGCTTTTCTAAAAAACTATAGAGCAAACAGTATGGAATGACTTAAATGTGAACCTTACTGAATCAGGAATGGTTCATGAATGTTGAACACATAATTGGCTCCTCTTTGTAAATTGCGGCCCCTGATTTAGAAAAATCCTTGATCAGCCACTGCCAATATAAATATTTTCTGATCTCCGTATTTAATACATACATATTCTCTCCTTATTTAATACATACATATTCCGACAAAACAACCAGTCACACTTTCTTTTCCTGATTATAAAATTAAATTTGCATTTAGAATAAATTCAGAATGCAATGGTCACAATATGATTTATATTTGAATTAATAAGCTTGGTTGAATATTTTGGCTAGTTGAACCAGTTTAAATCAATATCAACAAATAGTATAAGCTAAATCAAAAAGATATATATAATATGTATAATATATATATATATATATACAACTTGGCAGGAAAACCCTGTCGGAAGCACTTAGCATGATTCCCTGAACAATAACTCTTGTGGACTAAGTACTTTTGTAAGACTTCAGTTCAGTCGTTGTTTTTGGTTATGTCTTTGTGGACTTCCATTAGATTGTTGACCTTGAAAGACTGTTTTGGGGAAACTTTTCTCATTCTTGTATTTAGTTGTTCTTAACTTTATTTTGTGTTTTATTTTAAAGCCACTTTCCTTTATTGTCTATTTCTTGGTTATTAGATCTTTGTCTCAATTCCGGGGCTGCCTCATCTGGCTTTGTGGGCTGATATGAGATGGTCTGATCTTTCCAGGATTTCCATGATCGGTGTCACCAGCTCTTTGGACACAACAAGAAGGTTTTAATACACCTTGAAATGTAATATACAGTATGTACCATTAACAGTTCGGTTGATTTGAATTCCGATACTCAAGCATTGGACATCACTGAGGTGCAATTAATCCTGGGATGGGTTGCACTGGGATGGATTCACTAAAAAGGGCAGTCTGGTTGCATCGCTGTTACGAAACCATTCTTCAAATGCAGCCTTCCAAGGATGCAGCACTTTGAATTGAGACACAGCTCTTCTGTCTTTGTCCCATTAAATGCCCTTGTGATGGTCCTAATGTGTTCAACTATCCCTGCCTCCTTTGTATATATATGGTCTCTGGGTTTCCCTTTGACTTTGTCAGCAATATTATTTTCTGCTCTGCCCATCCTTGTCTGATGTGTGCATTTGGGTCACTCACGACAAATTCTACTGAGAGATCTAATACCTATTCAATAAAAGATAATAATCATCAAACCGAACACAACACAAAGAATAAAACAGTGGGAGGTTTTGGCGGGGGAAGTGGTGACAAAGTGTTGGCAAATGCATATCAGCAGACTAATAGGGATTGTCAGGTTATAACGGCTTTGCTGTACTGCTGCTTGAACGTGATTGGCCAGGACTTGTCTGCCAGTAGCCACCCAGCTGCTGAGTGAGCCAATGATTGCAAAGCTGAATGAAAAGTTCATGCTAATTGGCTAATGCAACTGCAGAGTCTTGTAAAATGCTAAAATGTGTTTCCTCAACAATTTTTTTTTAATTATGGAGCAATTCAACCTCCAGTGCAGATCATAGACCAGAGAGTGACTGACTGTAAAATCCCAGAATATGATTTGGCTATACCAGATAACAAAAGCTTTCATCATACAGTGGAGCGATTGGCCACAAAAGAAGCATGTGAAGATACCTGCAGATTTGTGTGTCTTTTTTGTGTTTGGTCACACTGAAGGGTGCTGTTGTTTGTTGTCAGATATGAGCACCACAAGAGACAGAAAGAGGTTGGTTCTCAGCCCCAGTGAGTAAATGAGGCCCAGTGGGAGGACGACACTGTCATGTCATCTTCAGCTCGGAGAGTTCACAGTCTCATTCTCATACATGGTTACTTTGTGCCAGTCAAACATCGTCTATGTCAAGTCAACGCCACAATATCTGCTGGGAATACAGGAATAGCACTTACTCCACACAAGGGGGTGGGGTTTCATCACTCCATGAGACAGCTGACTGTTGCCATAGGATTCCAAAGTGTACTGTAGGTGTTTTACAAACAACGTGTTTCATCCATTTTGGTCACCGCATCCTCCCACGCACCATTTAACAAACCAGTCATTACATGACTTCCTTCCTTCAACCACATTAAAAACAGGTAAGAGTTACTGGTAAGAGCTATGTTATGAGAGAAAAGTTGCATGTGAGCTATTTGGGTTGTATAGAGAGATCAAGAGAAAACTTCATTATGAAAGGTGTTCAATCTAAGATCATGGGTTAAATACAATGTGTCCTGTTTAAATTCATATTTTTCAGACAGGGTTGTGCACAATGATAGAATTGGGAATCCATTCATATATGAAAAATGGACAAAAATACTGCAAACAACCTTAAATGGTTTGTTTTATCCAGCCTGAGACCGACCAAATTTGTGTCCATTTAGCACCATTCAAACTTAAAGAGGTCTGAAGGTCCTGAATAAATAAGGTAGTTGTAAAAGTTCCCTAAAACATACCAGTTAGGAATCATGTCAGCTCTCAAAGCATTTTCTCTCAACGCTCTGCAACCTAAAACGCATTTGATCTTACAGTGTAAATAAAAATGTCTTCCCACAGTAGTTTTCAACTGGAATCCGGTTGTTCCTTCCGATAAAGCTACATTTTTGCCATCTTGTTAAGAATGATGAAGGATTCTGCTGCATAGAGGATACACTGTATATCCCTGTCGGGTCCCATCCCACTAATGGTAACACTCATGACTGTTCCGGCATGGTGTGAAAGTGAGCATGTTGTGTTTAGAGCGACTCCAGTATTTCTAGCTGAGTTCTTCTTACAGTGTGAGGAGCTGCAGCATCAGAGAGAACATCTATAGTGTGAGGTTTTTAAGGGTAACACTTCCTCCATGCAGAAGGTGGATAATGTTAAAGTGCCAACAAGGATGGGTGTTAAAGCACATGATGGATTTTTCTTCCATCTGACTCATACTGTCTCTGCTGAGTAAACACGGAACCACAATGCCGGGATGATCTGCTTAACAGCTTAAGGTGCTTTATATGCCTGGACAGAGACTCTGTGGGGTCACAGCCAGGGATTCCTCATAAATACACAAATATTGCAGTTTGTTCTTAGAGTAAACTTGTGTACATGAAGACCCACTTAACAAGGATTATTAAAAATAACAACAGAATGGAAAAGACACAGAACAATCTTAATGTTGGAGCTAAAAATAAAGGAGCGGAGCAAGTTAAGTCAGAAATATATTAATATTCTCATCTCCAAGACAACAGGCTCTGCAGCTCGCCCACACGGGCTATAACGGGCCAACACTTTGTGTGACTCTGTCTCTTTCAACACGGGCCACCAACACCTTTTTGCACTCCTCATCTAGAGGGAGAGAAACCTAATGGTTCCCTGATCTGTAGAGTATGAGGAGTGTAACTGAACAGGCATTAATCTCCTTTATATAGATTTGGCTCCTAAAGAATCTTTAAAAAATTTAACAGGGTTGAAAGACAGATGTTATTAGTGTGCGATGGTTGTTAATAATCTAGTAAATAGGTTTGAGTTGAACTGTTCTATCCATAGATAGATAAATAAACAGAAATAATATATAGTCAAATTTACAAAAATCAATAGAAGTTAATTACAGAGCTCTTGTCTTTGTAATAAAACTTTGATCACTGTATAGGTGAACTAATCTGTGGCTTAAACACAAAAGCCAATCAGCTTGTTAAGACTCAGGAGGTAAAGTACATATAAACTATAGATCTACAGTATATCAACATTAGAGCTTGATCAAACAAACCAGCTGGTGGATAAACTGGCGGATATTAGCTTATTTCGATTAAAGAGTTGAGAAATCCAGTACAGCAGAGGGTAGTGACAAGTGGATTTTTCAACTGTACGAATGTCTGCAGAATTGGGTCCGGAAATTGCCCAGACTTTGCCTTTCAAACATGACCAACATATCGAAGATTCTTTGTTCAGACGCGTTCACAACAAGGACATTTCCACCGTATTCAGAAGAGAGGTAGTGCAGCAGACAGAGGCAGGACGTAACGTATACATTCCGCTGTGGAGGTCTCCTGTTTTTGTATACAGCACATTGACATGAGCCCTTTCTACCAAAAGCTCTCTTGACATCTTTGTCTGTGTCTTCTACATGTGTGGCGCTGCTTTTTCACTCTTAACTATTGATAATCTTTTCTATTTTAGTTTTTAATTCAGGCGTCAGTATTTACTAGGGGGCTGGCAGGAGAAACTCTGGAGAAAGTGTGGGACAAGAGTGCAGTGCACGTCTGAAGGCCGCTATTTGTCTCAGTCAGCTTGTCAAAAAAACGTATCAAAGAATCCATAAGTTATCCATATTCACTGATTTCCCAGGGAGTTATTCAAGACTTGACTTCTTCTACGGAGTCCTTTTGCATTATTGACCGCAGATCCAGGGCCCTGGCTAACACATCGTGGATTATGATCTATGGATTGCTTATCAGAGATTCTAATGGTGGATCCAGTATGGCGGATTCTGTATCGTGCTGGCTTATCGTGATAACAACGGCGGATAATTTATCTTGTTCGCATCTGCTAATGGGGTTGGACCACGATCGAGGTGGCAGCTGATGATGGATCCAAATGGCGGCAGTGGAAAATGACTGTGAACTATAGTGAAATCCGATCTTGATGGTGGATCGTGATGGCTGCTGACCATAGACTAGGATTGCAGCAGGACTGATTCTCCTGTATTTAATATTTCTCCTTAGATACTCAACCATTACTGACAATAATCCATCAATTCATTGACCTTCAGTTATGTTTCAAAATGTTTATTCTTATCAATACTGCTTAAACCTTTATCTTGATGATGTTCTCCTTTACATTTACAGGGATCCCTCACATGTGGCTCTCTCTGAGGTTTCTACGTTATTTTTACCCTGTTAAAAGTTTTTTTTGTAGTTTTCCTTCCTCTTGGTGAGAGTTTAGGCCTCATTAAAGCCCTATGAGACTAATTGTGATTTGTGAATATGGGCTATACAAATAAAATTGTATTGATTGATTGATTGATTGATTGATGGATCTGATCTTTCTTGGATTCATGAAAAAAGTCAGGCACATTTAAGCAACTGATATCTATGAGTGTGAGAAATTTGCAGCTTGATTGAGTTTAACTTGAATTTAAATATCTCAGAATCATTCTCAGAGGTCAGTTTAGTGTTCAACAATATGTTTCCTTGGTTCCTTTTATTGAAATTTTTTTTAAATTAGTAAAACTTTTGTTACAAGAATTAGATGTGAAGATTGATACCACTCTCATGTGTGTCCAAACAGCAGCCGGTTAGCTCAGCCTTGTCCATAGCAAAGTAAAAGCGATACCTTCCAGGCAACTAATTAACAGGTTATATCTATATATAGCATGTTAATTTATTGAAAATATTGACAGGTCCAAGCAGAGTTTTCAAAGCTAACAGATCAGTTACTGATAGGTTTAAGATACAGGTACATGGTAAATAATGGTAAATTGACATAATTGTTATAGTGCTGTATTTATATCGCTTCTATTCGCATCATTCACATACTGAAATTAGATTTTACTGACACTCTCATTTGAGGACATCTGAGGACATTCAAAATAACAGGTCCAGTGAAATGACCCACTAAACCCTGAGATCACTCAATGATCACAGCTCAGGGTGTGAAAAGGGAAAAAAATAAAATAAAGGGAAAAGTGCAGATGAAAATCTGACGAGGTGTGACTACAAGTGAAGACACTCAGAGACACAGCACTAACAGGAGAACGTGTTGAGGCAAAGAGACGACACAGACACACAGTGCATGCTGATCTCTTACAGCACCACTCTCAACTCGGCATTAACAACTGATACTGATTTACTAAATGTGGTCTGTGATCCTGTTAACAGATTAAAGGTTACTCCAAATAACAGGCCGGCATGTACAGACACTTTCTCACCAACACACTTTAAAAGCATCCAGTCAGCAAGTCAAAGTGGAGCTACAGAGACGAGGCAGATAATTCATGATCAGTTAGCGTAGTAAGTGTTTCTTCCTCCTTCACATAAACAAAAATAAAAACAATGCCAAAAAATGAACATATTTTTCCATATCAATTGGATTGATTATTTTGCATTTGGTTCAGCTGGATCTGGCTTTTTGTGTTGTTTGGACAAAGTGTGTCTCCTCTCAGTGTCGTCTGGTCAGGCTCAATAAGGATTTCCTCAGAACTCATGTCTCTCCTGCCAAGTCGCTCAATAGATGAATGACAGATCTCATTTTCACTTGGACATCAAAACGAAGCCGTCCATGATCTGACTGGACACGTCTCTCACTGAGCTGTCGCTTGTGTTGGCTTCACATCTTTTAACCGGATAGACATGGCAGATATTCTGGAAACTTAAAATCTCCAACACAGACTACTTACAAATAAAAGCTCTGAGGAAAAGGAAGATGCCATATATTCAGTTGCTTCAATTAACTGAAGCACTTTTTCACAGGTTCTGAGTCAGTTCAGCATCCGAACCCTCTCCATACATCAGTGATTGTTACAAAAAACATTGTCACCAAACTGATTGTCTGTAGATTTTGTTCAGGACCCATCCACCTCGTGAAAATTAAGCTTGAAAGATACAGTCTGACATTGTGGGCCCAAACTTTAACCATTAACTGTCGTATATTGTACAGAGACAACCTCAAAGGGCCTGAAACACAAAGCTGGGAGCATTTAGAGCCATGACAAAGAAGGTAATAAAGGACCAACAAAGGGGCATGAATAGATGAGATGTAATGTTCTAAAGTGCAGGAAGGAGCAACGGCAGTATTGTTGCTGAGGCTGCTGCAGCTACAGTAAATCAGAGGGAATGTGACGTCAACACTCCTCCTGGTGAATGATAAGATGGACTGACTCCTTCTTGCACATATCTCACTGTGGAATCTGTCAAGTACAGATATTTCAAATACACAATTTTGAATATTTCCATGCAACTGTTAAGTAGTAAAAAGAATAAAAAAACATATTTTTTTAATAACTTCGTTTTTTGTTCACAAAATCTGTCCTTTATGTGCCTCAAGTCTCTTTTGAAGTAGCTCTAAATATTAAAGTTGAATAAATGCATTGAGTATTTATGACAAAGTTGATGTATATGTAGAATTAGATTAACCTACAATTCTGTTGGTACAAAATATATTTTATTAAAAAAATGAGGGTTTGAAATACACTGTAAAACTAAGTAAGTTGACAACACTCAAAATGTTGGACGTAAATGATTACTTTAAGAAGTGGAAATGTTTTATAAGTATGATATGAATTTAAATTTTTTTAAATCAATTGATTTATTTTTTGCTTTAATTTTCTCTGAACTCAAATAAATGACTTGCATTTGCATATTTTTTATTTCTCTCAACTTGAATATATTACTTGTAATGAGTTTTACTATTGTAAATGACCAATGACATATGTGGTGTAAATATACATCTTACTCTGCTTCATAAATAGTATATACCACAATTGAAAATTCATCACACATCCAACATAACTTTTACTCAAGTAAGATACTAATCTCTCTGACTGCCTGAAGGAGTCGACACAGGATATAATCAGTTAACTGAAGCCTCATAGCCAATGACTAACAGGCAGCTAATGATCCCTTTATGCTCTTTTCCTCCATTTAAGTGATTGGCAAAACACCAAAAAGCAAGCAACGGATCATAGTGCCTGTGAGGGAACACCCTATCGATATGTGGATTGACGGAGTGATGGGTGCAGGCTGCTGTTGTTATATGATTTTTTTTATGTTTTACAGTTTCTGATAAAGAATGATTCGAGGTCATTTTCAGGTTCTCAACAACTGAAATAGTATGAATTCGCTTGAGTGGTTGTAAATTTACTTCGGCAGCCTGCCCAAACATAATCAATATATGGAAACCCGACAGTGACGGCAGAGTAAATGCCTCAAACAACATCTTGTCACAAAACAATGTATTTTATAAGGTACAAAGAGTTCCCAGCAATTTAATATTCATTATTTTCAATCACTACGTAGGGATGACCCCTTTTAAACATACACAACCATCTGCAACCTTGCTCTCGTGAACAAAATGTGAGGAAAAGCCACAACCGCTCTCAGGAGGAAGACACGACAGGATAAAATAATGTTGTTCAGGATAAACTGCTCCTGTTCAGGGTACTTTATTGCTCAGAGTATCCCGTTATATGCGAATCATGCCTCCAGGCTTTAATACAAATATGGAAGAACTGATGTGAGGTCAGTTTGTTTCCTACGATCGACATGTTTGAGGAGCCTGAGCAGAGATCCTGAAGGTTCCTGTGTGTTTGTCACTGGAAAGCGAGTGACTCTTTTTAGAATCCCTCATGAAGATAATGTAATCAGCTCCTGTTGTCCAATCATTCATATCATGAGTAAATCCTTTTTAGCACATGCTGACTGGAAGTCTGCATCTTCCAGAGATGTCCAGTTCCCCCGGCCTGATGAAGAGCTGTACCATTAACAAAACCATTAACACGGTCTGATATGATCACCACTGAGGCAGCCAAGTGCTTTCATACAGTATGATGGCACAGACAGAAACTCTCCAGTTAAAAGCAGGTGTGGTTTCTAATAGGGAAATTAAGTTTCGCCCGTTAAGTGCTGAAATTTAGTTAAGTGATTATGGATTTTCATGTGTATTTTTAAATGACATTATAGTCGTCATGTTAAATGATGAGATTTTGAAGCAAACTGACGACTCCATTCATCCGAATGTAACGCCAGTTATTGTATTTCAGGGATCTTTAAAGTCTAAAACTGCCCCACCCGAGATGAAATTTCGACAAATGCATTAAAAGTATGCTGAATAAGCTGCTAGCTGTTCCTGTTTGAAATGAACCCACTGATGTTCATGCAGCTGTCACTGCTTCACTTTAATACTGAAGAAAATTAAAACATCATAATTTTCAGCCTAGTTCTTGACTTCTGAGAAGCATTTTTTCCAGGGTTACAATGTGGTTTCGGGTTATTAGACATTTATTCACGATGAACGTAGAAGATGTGATGGATATGGAAGTGTAAGTCACATTGAATCTATAAAAAGTTATCACTTCTAGAAGGAGCATGAATTTTGATGAAAATCTCATCCAACCCCTCTCCGTGCTCGACTGCATTTATTTTACTAACTTTGGATTTGATCTTTAAAGAATCCACTCACAAAATCCAAATGGTGCTGAAAATTAAAACCTCTTAACCTTCATCCCACTGTTTTGACAATAAAATAAACCTAAGCTGCGTGTTTTAATATAACCATAATATTTGACTGTAGGTTACTCCAGCATCTAACTAATTTCCAAAATATGAATATGAGTTGTCACTGGAGGGAAGTGTTAAGCTTCTCTGTGGCTCTCACTGTCTCTGCTGCTGCGTAGAGATGCATTAAAATGCACTGCGGGTACATTTCATCACACACACTTGTCAGGACAGCATGTCAGTGGCTATTTCCTCTTGGAACCATGTGATCAGGCATCAAGCTCTGTCAGCAGTTCAGACTCATGATAGATGGCATACAGGCACTAAACTGTAGAACTCATGGTGTGCCAACCCCCACTCTGCACGCACATACGGAAACACAAACATGCACAGTTATCCTTTATAGGACATAGCACTGACCTCTAATCATTGAGGAACCTCTAACCCTAACCTTAGCAATAAACAATTTGTGCCAAAACCTCAACTTGACTTTACCGCAAGTCCTAACTCACCCCTTAACCAGTACCTCAGAAATTACCTCTTGCCTGATAAGTACCAAGCTTTCGTTCCCATGAGAACAACTGGTCCTGACAGGGCTGTGTGTCCACCAGGAAAATCCCAGTGAGGTAACAGAATGTGTCCTCCTATGAAGATCTGACATTTTTTCTATGTTTGAAAAGAGAAGATATGTCCACAGAACTTCAGTTACCTTATCTTTAAACAGAACTATTAGGGTGGCTATCACTGATAGCCACACAGCCAATGAACCCAGATGTAAAATCACACAACTCTCTGAATCTGAAGACCAAACCACTCTAGGCAATACAAAAACTTTATAAAATGTGATATATAACTTGTCTATGTTTTTTGGTTGGGTATATCAATTTGTTTTAAACTATTATATATAGATTAGCTAACATTTGCTTAGTCACCCTGAGATAGTTTTATAAAGCATTGCTTTAATAATGGTTAGGACATACTAATGGCTTATAGATCAGTTATTAGCTATTCACAAGATTAAGTTTTGATTTGCCAGTTTGTGACATTTAATTGTGGCTAATGTTGTTATATTTCAAAGAGGGTACCATTTGCAGAGGCTTATGAATTTCCATGGCTTCAATATTACTTCAAAATCATTTATCAAAGCTTAACATTTACGATTTTCATAAGAACAACTTTAGGGTTGGCGAGTGCTTGCTCTAATGGGTTGTTAGATCACTTAGCTTCTGGATGGATCATTGGAGCCTGCTAATGACTGACCACCATATGCTGACATAAGAAAACCTTGATTTACAAACACATTTATAAATATGTTTTATTCAAGACACAGTTAAGATCAGCCAAAGCTTTTTCACAAACTAAGAAATGGCAAAATAATAACTGATGTATCAAATTATTAACTAACAATAAATGAAACAATTGGTTACATTTTATAAACCATTTGTGATTACGAAAATGGTGCAGTTGATTCCAGTGAACTCAATCAACATATACACCCTAAATGAAGTGAATAGTATCTACTGAAACTAAAATCAGTCCAGTAATATCGACTAAATAACTACACTTTACTCAAACAATTTGAAAAGAGATTTTCATCAAACTTACCATGTTGACCTCTGACACCATGTCTATACTGGCCACGTCTATACTCATGCCCACAGCCACCGGTGCACCTTAGGAAAAACAAGCAGAGTAAAGTTACTGATGGACTCTAATGAAGCAGTAGAGTTGACGGACACCACGCACAGATGATGAGGGTGTCAGAGACATACCTCCAAAGTCTGGCCGGAGACGAATATCATATCCTTTCAGCAGTTTGTCCACAGTCTCTTTGACAAAAGACATGTTCCCCCGTTCGTTGACGCTGCAAGAGAAGAGAACAACGGGGACGGTGAGTGTTTCTGCAGGAGGAGAGGCTGCCTCCGGTCCGGTGGGATGCCCCGGACACTCACCTCTGGGCACCGCACATCAGCGCCACGACCAGCGGCACAGAGAGGACGTCAAAGAGCCCTGTTCTGTGGCTGCACCACATCCCTCCGGAGCTGTGCGCGGACCGAGGGCTGCTGCTCAATGGGAGGAAGCAACGGTGCTCACACGCTGCTCCGTGAAATCAGGGGAGACTTCTTCCACATCATGTCACCCCTCAACCTGCCTTACCAGGAGGCGGAGGCGCGCTGACTTGGATGTCAGAAGTGTTCATCTCCGCCTGTGGAGTCTCACTCAGGCTGCTCTGCGTCCCCATCCCCATCCTCCTCCTCCTCCTGTCTGTCTGACTGTCTGACTGCCTGACTGTGTGTCGGTCTGCCAGCAGCTCACACCACACTGGGTTTTCTCAAATAATCAATTATAACCACAGGAATCCACAAGTCCGATTTCCAGTGGAGCCGCGTGCGTAAAATACACTTTCTATCGTCGCCCAGTTTCAGAACAATGGTCCCAACGGGAGGCTCGTCGGCTCCGGGTAATCTCCGAGTTTGGAAAATGACTCTTCATATGCGCGAGGCTGTCCCGGTTACGATGATAAGACACGTGCCAATCTGTCTCTACTGTATGAGCTTATTAAAGAGACTGTCCTGATCTGACACACACAGCAGGAGCGTAAGTACGGTGCTGAGGCCGGGGCAGGGCAGGATGGACTCGAGCCCCACACACACACACAACAGTTTTGTCTGCACCCTCACTGCTAATATCTTAGAGCAGAACTATTTGACATTTGAACCAATATAAAATTCGTCCTCTTAAAGAGATAGTACATGCGTGGATGCACTTGGCTCCGGGCTAGGATGATATCAGAGAAAATTTGGGCCAAAAACATGGTCAATTTGAATGTCACGGCTTACAGATACTTGGATGACACTACAGCGGTATGGAGGCTTTTTTTTTAAAATTATTTTACGTTTGAGGAGGTGTTCAGCATTTCCTTAAATTGTGTCCAATTTGGCTGCAATGCATGGTCACCCCTGAAACTCCTAAAGTGTCTCAAACACTTCACCCACCCCTCAAGAGGCATGGTGAGTACATTATCCCTTTAAGCCCCTTTTCCACTGGTCAAAAAATCCAGCAGCACCTGCAACCAGTCAACATCTGGCCATTTTCTGCAAAGGGAATACGTTTAAATCAAATGACTCATGGATTTAGCCTTGTATGCCCATTAGCTTGTGGTGGCTTCTGTTAGCTAACATTAGCCAAATTATCATTATCCTGTAATAGACCACAGTATCTGCTGTTGAGCAATATTTATATAAAATGTCATTATATTTGGTTCGACATTTGACAGGTTTTTCTTGTTTCTAGAAGAGTCCAGGTATGGTGTGGAGGTGTAAGTTTCTTCTAGTGTATAATAAGAAAATAAACCATGGTCTTCTGCTGCATTCCTGAATCAACTCACTCAACTCAATCAAGACCTTTTTCTTTTTTTCTTTACCTCAAGAAAGACATTCTTACCTCGTATCATAGATGGCATACAGCTTTTTGTTCCCATCAACAGCATTCCTGTAAACCCACAAAAAAAGCAAGATATTATTTTCTGCTGACTGTCACTGTATGTTTCCCTAAACCTCTTCTATGTCACTGCTGGAGATTTGTTTCAGAATCCAATCATAAATCACAGGAAAACAGGAACCAGAAGAGCCGTGCACAGTCAAAATCAATAAGGTGTAACAGCTTCACAAACAATCACTTTTTTTAAAGTTGAAGAAAATCCCTTTCTATAATTTACTCAATTGGAAGTGAGTTTACAGTAACCCTGGTTGATGAATGCATAAATGTTGGAGAGTTGAGTTCTGCGTGTGCTGCTAGCAGACGTGTGTGTCATTTAGTCTTTTACTAAAAAAATCAGGGCTTGTTTTTTTTCAGGTATGTGTCCTACTTAAGACAACGCTGGAGTAGGTCGACCCACCAACAATGGAAAAATATCATAAATGAGGATATCTCAATATGGTTGACTAAGGATGCACCTATCTGTCTTTTGCTCCAAATTTCTGAAATCAGGATAACTACACATTCAGGGATCAGAATCACGACAAATACTAAATATACAATAGATCGTCATTGCATTTCATGTAAGACAGCGGCTCCCATACTTTCCGTAGCCTGCCTGAGATTTGCGACTGACATCATCTCAAAGGAAATTAATGTGAGCTCATTCACCAAAAAATTGCCCAATGTTGCAAATATTCCTGTTGTGCATTAAACTGACATCACAGTAAGAGGTCACGTGGCTACAAAGAAAAAGGTTGATGATTATTTGCAGGGTTTATTTCAGAGTTCACCAGTTTCTTTTTTGTATATCTTTAGCCTTTTGGAATAATTAGTCATGTTAGGAAACTCTGCTGGCCTGTTTTAGTTGGAAAACTCCAGGGCTGTGTTCTAGTCTGGACCGGCAGAAACTGTGATGTGTGGAAACAATGACGTAGACACTCACTACCGCTTGCTGATTGGGTCTTTTCGGCTAATGGCAAGTGTTTTTCTTTTACAGTTTTTAATAAACGAAAGTATGGATGTACCCTCTCGTCTCGAACCCTAGTTTGAGAACCACTGTTGTAAAATACACACACAAACTGAAGAACCACATCTGTTTATCACTGTACATTGACTGTGATGAGTGTTGCCAAGGGTTACCGAGTCAAGACTATAAATTATTTGTAGTGGTGTAATATGTTGATAAACTATTATCATTAAAAGTTCTAAAGGGTTTGTGGTGATGTGAACATCCCTCATTTGGTTGGCATAATACTTTATTCTTTTCTTCTCTCTCTCCCCATCACACCCCTCCTCCTCTCTCTCCCTTCTCGCCATCTCTCCTCAGCATCTCTCCCTCTCTCTCTCTGACCACACATCCTCCTGCTTCTCACCACACTGCTCGCTCCCCTTTTTAATTCCCACCAGTGTATTTGTACTGTACTTCGAACTCTGAGTTGGATTTTTGTAGTTCCATGTTAAACTCAAGGATGGTCAGTCAGCACCAGTGTCGTTGGAAGGACTCGGGTATTTCTCTGCCAACCTTTTAATCGCCGAAAGTGAAACTAGTCCACATCTTTTTTTTTCTTCTTTTTCTCCACCTCCTCCTCCCTCCTTCACTGTCTCTCCAGTGTTACGCGGCCGCTGTGCGCGGATGGATGTGACGCGCTGCTGAATTGATGCCCGCTGCTGAAACAGTGCGATCTGCGTGAGAGACCTTCAGTATCTGCTGGAGCAGCTGGGAGAAGTTTGACTCCGCATCGTCTTGTGTGGTAAGATTTGCCAACTGCAGCTCCGCGCCGGTGCGGCAAGGCGCGTCGGCGGCACAGACCAGTTCTGTACACTGGGAGATGTAGTGGGACGTGTGGGCACCGGAGGAGAGTAGGCTACAGGGGAAGAGAATAACCCCCGAGATCTGCTGCTGCTCCTGCTGCTGCTGGAGAGACAGACTCGTAGAGAAGCGTGGCCGGTGCTGATGAGAGGAGCAGAGGTACTGAGAGAGGGTGCGTTTTTGTTTTTTTTTGGAGATGTGGGCGCGTAGGAGTCGTGCACGATACTGGTGCAGGGTGCGCACAGTCACAGCAACAACACAGAGAGGGATTCACTATAAGTGTGGAGTCTGGCTGTGGTGCAGGGAGGACTGCGGGATTACAGGGGTGCTGGTGTGGAGGATCTCCGACAGGGGTGCAGATCCCAGATTTTATAGATGTGTGTGCGTGCGTGTGTGTGTGCGTTATGCTTTTATGGTGGAAAACACAGTGCACGCAGCTCAGCCCGTGTCCTGTCAGAAGTGATGAAGTTGTGGAGGAGGCAGATCAGTGGGGTCGAAGAGAGGGTCTGTACTGGGAGGGGGTCCAGCACAGAGAGAAAGAGAGGACACAGAGTCTGAGCTGAAGAAGGGGAACTCAGTACTTTGCATGATCAGGTTTTATTTAGACAAGCAGGCCAGATGTTGTGTTTAGAAAAGTGAATTGCACTTTTGGGTGCACAGGCATTGCTGCATTTGAGTGATTGTAAAACACCCTGGAGTGCAGCTGAGTATTTGCCATGTCAATGAATCCCTGCAATAACTTATAGTTACATTTTAGGCTACAATAATGAAAAATACAGCATCTGTTATATGACATTTATTGATAGAACCTTTATTATTTAGTTTGTACAGTGTAGCTGCTGGGGCAAGATATGATTGGCAGAAATGTATAGTTTTAAAATAGTTCAATTCAGTCAAATCTGCTTTATTTTATAGACGTAAACAGTCAGTATTGCTTGTGTTACAGTTAATGTACAATTCTGAGTGTGAGGACATCTCGTTTCAGGAATGGGTGATGGAATGTGCTACAGCTTTGCAATGAGGCGTCTGTGGGTCTGTGTCTTGCTTGCGAGCATCACCTGTCGTCTGAGGTAAGGAACTGACTCAAACCCTCCATAAAGGCACTTTTTGAATTATTCACCTCTGAGGAAATGTGAAATACTTTTTTAACATTCGCTCGGATGATGAATTACGGTTCTAAAAAATGAATTCAGGTTTTCTGAGGTGACACTGAGTTATTTCTTATTTTAAGTTTCTTGCCCCTCATTTCCCAAATAATCATTCACTCTCATATGCAGCCTCTCGCAGGATGTAACTGGAACTCCCAAAGAGGCAGAATTAAATGACAACATCACCATCTTCACCCGCATCCTGGACGGCCTGCTGGATGGTTATGACAACAGACTCCGCCCCGGACTGGGAGGTAAGCCCAGTGCATATAGAAGCTTCCACACCTCTGTCACTGAGGTAATTAATGCAGTCACACATAAACTAGGTGAGAACTGATTATGGCGTTGAGACAGTGTATTGGACATCTCACTCTCTAGTCTAATACACAGAATACAGAAGGCTCTAAATGAGGGAGGGACGTCTCAGCGTGAAAGATTACCGTCCTCACAGAGAACAAGGCTCCGCACTGCAACATATGCCATCTGTCCGTGTTCATCAAGTCCTCCACAAATGATCAGCTGTGTAGACCTCCTCTAATTATGATTTAATGGCACCGCGAGTGCCCGCCGAAGCACCTAGGTGTGACCTTGAGAAAGCCATTACTGCTCTCAAAAAAAACAGATCCATTGTTCTCAGCAGATTCAGGCCCGCGTGGGCGAGAGCAGAAAAGTTCTCACTGATTCTGGTCAATACGTTAAGTAGCATCGAGAAAGTGTTTCTGTTCTGCAGCTCTGTTGTTTTACAGTGTTGCATAAAACTACACTCTGCCTGTATCACACTGGTCCTGCAGATGTTTGTCCGGAGCTTCAGGGGCTGCACCGATAGATTCAGGATGTACGATTCAAATCTGATGCATCCAGAGTGTAGCAGTGTGTACAAAAGACAGTACAAATGTAGAGTGTGATTACAATATATATTACAATATATTCCATATGCATTTTATTTCTTTATTCATATATTCCAATCTATAAATCAACACCTTACACAGTTCCAGAGAGAACTTTATGTATTTAGTCTTAAAAAATATGCATCTCTGTTCATGTCAAAACACTCCACTAGGAGTCACTAACGTCTAATCTAAGTCTTCTTACAGTATTGGGATTTGAATTAGCTTTAATGCTGTGCAGACAAAGTCCCTTTATATCTAAAATATTATTTTATTAAATCTCATTGAATGCATATTACATTTTTTCCCGAAAATGTTCTGCTGCTAAAAGGAGAAGAATATTTAAAACAACTGTAAATCTAATATATCTCAGCCTTGAAATAGAGTATGTTAAACAGTACATTGAATCACTGACATTCATCTGTCACATTATCTCAAGTAACAAAGTAAAATAATCTATATCCACATTAACTGCGACTGTATTGATGATTGTAATTTATTCACTTCTCTATCTTACTGAACATAACATAGCTTCAGAAGGGAAAGTGTTGTTGAAAATGTCTCCTCAT
Source organism: Pseudopleuronectes americanus (assembly GCA_038501795.1). NCBI lineage: Eukaryota > Metazoa > Chordata > Actinopteri > Pleuronectiformes > Pleuronectidae > Pseudopleuronectes > Pseudopleuronectes americanus. The sequence continues at coordinate 5,300,124 of CM076724.1, forward strand.
CAGAAGTGTCAGTGGTGACACAGTGCAAAGCCTCCACTGTATGTTGTGCAGTATTTAATGTAGGGCATTAAAGTATCACAATACTACAGACCTAACACAAATGAAACGAATTGTCATCAGTTCCGGCCGTTCACCAAATAGGTCAGAGACTGATATTTTCTTGGGAAAACTCAAATGTAATTGTCACCAAGTACTGTATATGTAGCCCCCCTATCAATGGTCCAATATATTCCAATATAAACTATCACAGCCTCTCTGGGTGTACCAAGTTCAGAACAGACATGTGGCTCATTGTAATACACTAACCAAAATAAAAAGGGCTCACTGTACTCACTCTATTTTTTACAGAAAAGGTGACGGAGATCAAAACCAACATCTTTGTTACAAGTTTCGGTCCAGTGTCTGACACTGAAATGGTGAGAACCTTCTTCTATGAAAATTAAGCCACATTTTCTGCAGTGTGTGAAAGAGTCAGTTGAAACGTAAAATGCATATTACGTACTGATACTGTGATGTTTTATGATTCCTCTTTCTCCTAAAATGAGGCTCCATGAACACACTACAAAGAGAAGTGCATCATTTACATTTATGTGGCCCACCCTGTTAAATATGTGTCAATTATGTTATTTCATAGGAATACACTATTGACGTATTCTTCCGCCAAAGCTGGAAGGATGAGAGACTGTGTTTTAAAGGCCCGATGGAGAGGCTTTCCCTGAATAATCTCCTGGCCAGTAACATCTGGACGCCCGACACCTTCTTCCTCAATGGCAAGAAATCCATCGCCCATAACATGACGACACCCAACAAACTGCTGCGGCTCCAAGACGACGGAACGCTCCTCTACACCATGAGGTGAGCTGTTCCCAGGTTGATCTTTAATCCTACTTCGGACGACGGTGGGATAAACTGGTCTTTGCTAATGAGACTAACTGAGTCATGAGACCTGATGAGTGCTGTTTAGAAGTGTTGTGTAATCCAATAGGAGCTGCAGAACTGACTAAAACCTCCACCAGTATGTAATACTTCTATAACCATGGTTTTTTAAGAGCCCTGGTGCACTTACAAAGCTCATACACTCATACTATACGCCTCAGTGGTGCATTGATGCGTCATCATGTTGTCCCCACACTGTATACTGGTGGTCAGAGGAGCCTGAAATGTTTGCTTCCACCCAGTACTCTGAAGCAGGAAAGTGGAGTTTTCACTCGTCACATCAGAGAAAACCTGCATGTCCTGTTTGGCTTCTGACTGTTCCTCAAATCAGTCATAGTCTCCTTTTTTACATTTTTTAAAGTACTAGTACTAGTACAGTGTCTGTTTGGAATGGGCTGTTCTCTTGCCCTGTGTTAAAGCTCTGGAGCTTCTTATTCCATGTCATCAGTGATCCCTCCTTAAAACAGTTCTTCAATATACTGGTACCTTTTATTGCTTTTTTGCTGCATATTGTGTGCATTTTCTAAACAGCCTTTGGTGCAGAGTGAAGGTAGACAACTGTGTGTGCATCCTACCTGGTGTATCTTCAGGGAATATATATATTTTTGTTTATACATCAGTTTGAATGGTTTGAATGAACTGCTATTATTTGTTCCATACATTGCATGTCGGCTATTTCAGAGATCTGTTCAGCAATCGACACCATCTTTATTCCCAGGTTCACCACTTTTCTTTTAATAGCGTTTTAATTCAGCTCAAAATATCACATAGCAGCAAGTAGACGATAAGCCCCTGCAACACCCGGGAATTATAATACAATTAATAATTGGCCGAGATTTTGACCGGCTGTTTGACCCATTCCCTGACTGCTGCTGTAGTTTATCCAAGGACGTAGATTAGGATTGAGGTCTCACTGCTGCGCCCCCACTGACTGCTACAGGCTGTCTATCAAATCCTTATTAATATTGAACATATAGTATATCCAAATAACACAAGATTTGAGACTGCCCTTCCCGGGGCCATTCAGAATACATATGAAAAGACAGAAAAACAGAGACTTTTGTGGAATTAGTAGGTAAGATAAATGAGCTGCAATAGACATGAGTCACTTAAGCGTTGAACATTATTTATTTTTGCATATCTGTACCCTTTAATGTTAAATGTGGAAGCCACATGAGAGAAAATAAAATGGCCTTTCTATGGAAAGTGATATTACATCTCAGAAGGAATCATCTCATTTACATCCACTTTCAGTTCAGTGCCTTATCCTCATCTTATCAGGACAATAAATCCTCTAAATCAAATATTAACAAAGGAAGTTGGAGGAAATGGAGATGGATGCAAGTCAAAAATGGCTATTGATCCACCGACTTCAAAATTGCTTCAAATCTACTGTTCATTTTCAAACACTGCGAGCCATTAGAAATGGGTTCACGATGGCCCGTTAATGCGTTTATGTTCTAGGAACAAGGTTATTAGAGAAACATTTTATGCATGCATTACTGTGCAGTGCCCCAGCTTGTGTACCATGAAGAAATCTCTGAGAGGAAAAATGTAGTTTTGATCAAAGCAGTGCACGCCTCGCATGCAATGTATTTATAGTATTACACAGCATATAACAATAATTTCCTATTCATCTAAACCATAATAGGAACCAGTGTACACTAGTTCCCCTCTTTTGTTCCACTGGGTTATTCTGTGTCTGCAAGTTCCTTATGGGTCGTTATGATTTATTACAAAGTCAGTACCCTATACATTTGACTAATTAAAGCCATTCAGCGACGCCAATTTACTTTAAAGTCCCTTATTGGATATTAGTCATGCTCAGGAATATTTTAGAGCTCTGTGCAGCTAGAGGAACCTAGATGACCTGTATATCAGGTGGGAGCTCTGCACTTAGATAATAACCCTTTGTCTTATCTCAAATAAATTCTAAATAACTGCTTCTACCGTACTTCCACTGACAAAAAAAAGATATTTGTCTATAAGAACAGTTAGGTGCCATGTCCACATTGATTCTTATGTTTCACCAACAATCCAAAAACCAAAATGTGCTGAGGTTACAATGATTAAAAACAGAGAAAAAAAAACAGTCAATTATTACATGTGAGAAGCAATTAGTTAATCAATAATCAACTAATTATAGCCTAATGGAGACATACAACATGTTCTTCAAAAGGGAATCAAAGTTCCAATATACAATAGATAACACCAGAAATGTCCCTGTTAAGCTCCACTAGGAGTTGATATATGATGAAACTCACTAAATGAACCAGTAAACATAACAATAATGTGCAGTCAAGCTTCAGTATATCTATTCTTCTTTTCACTGTTTACATTTAAAGGTCAGTATGTGTTGTTTTGTTGCATATTTTCACAGTTCAGCCAGCAGGTGGCCTTTCATTTACTTAAGTCCCGCTTCTCTGGTCCATTTAGATTTCAAGTAAGCAGAGTATTACTGCTTTTATCAGTGGTAGAGAACATACTGCACCCTTTAGATTAAAGCAGCAATAGCATAATATTTACTATATTTACACAAGAAAACCCCCTGCATTCAAAATTTTACTTAATTTTGTTGAGTGTCCAAATGGAAACGATTCATTATGCAGCATGATTTTCTGCAGGTGATGTATTATTATAGTAGACAATTAGTTGATTAATCAACAAGTCGATCTGCAGAAAATAAATAGTGTGTAAATCGATTAATTGCTTTAGTGAAACAATGAGAGGTGATCAATGATGCTTCTCCAGCCTCTTGAATTAAACACTTTTCAAACAAATCAAGACGTTTGGCCCTTCAAAGTACTGACTATTTCTATGTGCCATAAAATAAATAACTATTTCAAAAAAAGAAATCAGGTGATTTAAATATCATGAAAACATTTGCTAACTAGTTAGAGCTCTGATTCTTGATTTGGTATATTTTGTATATATATATATATATTTTGTTCCCCTCCTATTTCAACCTGGCATAGTAAAATCTTGGGATCCTGCTACAATCTGATACAAAGTTCTGTGGTTTTGAATGGAGCTTGGCTGCACAACTAGTAATCAGTTTTTAAAGGAGACATTTGAATGACTTGTGGTCAGTGTCACACTCCTACTGTCTCCTGGCATTAGTAGGTATTTGTATACGTGTTCATAGTGACAGCGGCTCTGACCGTTATGAGTGTGGCCAGCAGAGGGAAGCATTAGATAAGGTTGTTTGCCTGTGTGGAGGCTCAGCAGTTACACATCTTCACCACTGTATGGGTTAGTTGTTCTCTGTGTTTTTTTTCAGTAAAACTTTATTTCAATTTCCAAATACAGGTGGCAGCCACACCGCATAAAATAAAGCGCAATTATTTCAATGATTCTCAAGCTTCTGTTTCCGGATACAATTGTGTCAGTTTTACTAAATAGGCATCACTATGGCTCCCTCTGGTGGCTCAACTGCTCACTGTGCTGTGCTGAGAAAGTATTAGTCAGCTGTTAAATATATGAGAAACATTGTTATTTTTATCTCTGTATAAAACGTAGCTGAACCTACACAACCAAATAGTATTCATATAAGAAGATCTGAAGGATGAAAAGGATAATTTTTGAATGATGGTAATGATGATGTGATATTAAATTGAATTTCTGCACAACTTCTCCTTTCAGACTGACGATATCAGCAGAATGCCCCATGCAGCTGGAGGACTTCCCAATGGACGCCCATGCTTGTCCCCTTAAATTTGGAAGCTGTGAGTAAACATATCTCTAAGTAACTGACAAAGCGTGGGTTAAATTAAATAATGCAGGGAAAGTTACAGTGTTAATGTGTTATATGGTTGAGCTGCACATCATTGACACAAGAGCACAAGTCTTAAAGCACTTGAGGTTGTCAGTGAGAGAAGTCACCTATAGGTTTGGCATGGTATCAGCTGCAGTGTCATTACCCGTGCAGGGGACACGGGGACGTATGGACCATGTGTCTTACAGCCTGTGTCCCTCAGGTGCAAAGCTATTGTTGTGGCAGAGCAGGAGATAGCCATGTAGACACGGACACACTGCTCCTGATTAAACCATTAATCATCGTGTCAGGGATGCTCCCCTGCATCCTTCACTGCCTCAGCTCCATTTAATGGGAAATATTTGAAACACACACACTTACACACAAACCATTTACCACCAAGGTAAGATTTAGAAATCCATCCCACACCTTCCACATGCTCAGCTAAACCCCTCTTGTGGCTTGTGCCCAGCCCTCTAAGCTAGTTAGGTTTCCTCCCACAGCTCCAGCCGTACCAAAATATCTGATGAGCTCCTGTCATGTAAGCTTAAGATTAACATTTAAGGAATCCCCTGCCGGTGATGTATTAAGTGTTGGTTCCGGCCTCTCTGGACTCACAGGCAGCACGCCGCGTGTGTCATGACATTTAGACATTCCCACGCCCCCTTTGGTCACCTCCAGCCCAAGCTGATGGTGTTAATCAGACACCATGACCACATTGTGCCTGACACAGAGCGCTCTTTGTCCCTTAACTTATCTGGTAGCTAAGAAAGACAGAACCTGTCTGCAGTCTTCACCTGGTTTCCCGCACATACAGAGACGGAGATCACTGTTAGCTGAGAAACTTCAGGACAACTGTATTTGTTAAATTTTCTGCAACAGCTACATCACACACAGTTAACAGGTGAAGAAAAGAAACACACAAAGAGCATTTCAATCTGTTTATGTACACATTTTCAACTTATGAAAAAAGCCAGAGAAAAACCAACATTAAGGTTTGTAAAGGAAAGGTTGGACAGCATCATGATGTAAAGTGCAATGAAAATAGTATTAGCAAATAAATACCAACGGAACGTATGGACAGGAATGCACATTTTTGTTAAAATCACACTTATATGCCACATATGTTAACCAGTAGAAAGATTCAGAATTGTCTCCCCAGCTGTCGTTCAAATGTACATTATTCAATGTATCAGTGTTGCTGATATTAAATCACAAAAAATAAACCATTCTAAAAACAAGGATTCATTCATCATTCATCTTGTTGTTAAAATAGATGTAATGGAAATGAAATACCATTTATGCCAAAGAAGTTCATATGAATGTGTTACACTTTTCAGGTTCTGGTCACTGAGCTGCTCTTCATCATGTGAAGCCTGATACACAGTACAACTTCCTGCAGGACAGAATTATCCTCATGCATCAGATGGTGTTATTATAAGTTAAATAAAAATACTTCTCAACATTGTACAACTTTAGATAATTTACTTGACTTAATATGCTGATTTACGATAGATTTAAATTGTAATAAATATATTAATAAACTAGAATGGCACTCAGTAGTGTCCCCTTATGAAACTGCATTTAAATTGACTGGTCCTGATTTTTATGTGGATCTAATCCAAATTGAACATGCTCATGAATATAAGTCGAAACATGATTTTTCTTTAAGATCCATTGATTATTCCCTGAGAATTCAATGCAATAATAGAATCTCGCAATATTAAAGAAAGTGAAAAAAATCACTTTGCGGACCTGCACCTCCAGAAAAGTAGGAGTTTTGACCTTATCCTAATAACAAACTAACAATCAAATACAAATAACCTCATGGAGATATTACATGTAAATATTACAAATATATAATATAGTATGAAAAGTCCTTCAAAAAATGTTTCTATGACGTGAATGTGAACATTCTCTCTAGCTGCAGTGGAGGTGAGTTGGTTGCTAATGGAAGAATAAGAAGCACTAGACAACTTTGAAATCCTAATGTGACAGTAAAAATATATCCCATGTAGGGTTATAAACTGGAAAAGTTACAGTGGTGCAGTATATCCTGTTTTCTCCGACTCCATTAACCCTAGCTAATCCTCTGACCTAATGGACAGCACTCACCCCCGAGCTGGAGGCTTTCAGAGCTCCGGTAGACCTGCCCTTTGCCGTTGTGTTAATCACCTCTCATGGACTGAGCTCGCTCTCTGCTACATGATTATTCCACTTGAGCTCCAAACTGAAACCAACTGTATCCCTGGTTCAATTAAGAGGAATAAAAATGGATATAGTGTTTCACTGACATGGAAAACGATTTTGCTGCTATTAAGTATTTGTAAAGCTGAAGCTACATAACCAGGTCTATATAAGGTTTAACAGATTTAAGGGGACAGAAAGTGACTTCAGAGCAAAAACAAATATGAAGGTGGGCAGTCATTGGCAGCTGGTTGCACATCTGTGTGCAGTGTTTGGCACCGAAAAACTAAATACAAGACCAAGAACTGTCACGGCAGAAGAGATGCTATCAGCATAGCTTCAAGATTTTTGCTAAATGATCTGGAGGTAAGCCGAAATAGTTTCAAATAAATGTTTTGTTGGTACGCAGCATCTGGTTAATGACACCTCACCTACCGGTATATCAAACCCTAATTGGTCATTGGAGGTTTCCGCTCAATAGTCCTTTGCTGTTCCTGTCACAGGACTTCATGTAAAAATCAGGGAGACTGATCCATTTGGTAACATTGAGTCTGTAAATACCTCACACTACAGGAGCATTTCAGTAGATTCATAAAGTCGGTTTATCATTTGATTGTGTTGTTATAGAGTTGTTTTGTGAGCAGGTAGCTTCAAAGCTAACGTGAACCGTCTCTTGGTTGTAGCTTTGTGTGCAGACATGAGAGTGACATCAGCCTTTTCATCTAATTCTCAACAATAAAGAGAATGAAAATATTTTGCAAAAGGAACATTATCAAACCGACTGAAAACACTGGGAAGGTTTTAAACATGGGGGCCCTCATAGATGTTGAATGCACTTAGTGTAAGTCGCTTTGGATAAAAGCGTCTGCCAAATGCCATGTAATGTAAGGTAATGTGAGCTGAGGTCTGAGACAGACACAATGCATTTAGCTATAGTTAAGGACTTTTTAAATAATGATAGAACTGATAGATGGTAGAGAAGTGGATCAGTGCAAGTGTGATTAAGAAGTTACTTTTCGACCTGCATTTCGCTTGCTTCGCCTTCCTGCTTAATAGGAGGTTAACAATTCACCCAAATGAATTGAGAATCAGTTCTAAGATGTGACTACATGGCCTACTTCAAAGTTCAGCCTCAGACTCATTAAGATTAAGATGCATTTATTAGTCCCAAACACATGCACAGACATGCACAGGCACACTCATGCAGGTAGGGAAATTTAACTTCTGCTTTTGACCCATCTGGTGCAGGACACACAGAGCAGTGAGCGACCATGTACGGCGCCCGGGGAGCAGATGTTGGGGGAGTAAGGTGCCTTGCTCAGGGGCACTAGACAGGGTCTAAACAGACTCTTGGATTTATGGGCAGATTAATCCAGTCCAAGTTTCTGCCACTAGACCACCGCCTCTCCAGCAATGTCAGCCCATCGTTGTCTGGGAGAACAAACACAACATGTCCGAAAATACGATTTACAGTGCAATGTTAAAGCTAGGGAGGGTTGAAAACAGTTGAACCATACATGTGTCCTGTAGAATGCTTTTGTTATGTTCATGTGACAAAGAGATCCTGTTTGTGGGTGAGTCTTTTACATTTCTGTAAAGGACAGTTTCACAATTTTTTTTTCATCCTAAAAACATTACACAGCTCATACCAACACTGAACCAGGACAAGAGCCTTGTTTCAAGATGAACTTATAGAATTTTATAAACTGTGTTTTGTCAAATTAGGTCAATATTGACTTCAATTTATTAATTTCCAATAGAGCTACGTTATTAAAGGGATGGTTTGTAACACATGCATAGTAATTTTTATGCCATGAGATGAAGGAATGAGCAACTCTGTTGATGCTTGACCTTAACAGCCAAACAAATACTCCTCTCTCTTCAGTTCTCCTTCAGAAACCAAGGCAGTGACTGGGCGATTGGAGAAATACAGCAGAATTCACAAAGAGGCAGTGAACATGAATGGGTCAGGCCAAGCCTTAGGGTTCCTTCCACATTAACAAAGCAAGGGATGTGCACACATACTTTTTTGTTTTTCTGTATGCACTCAAGAAACAGACGGCAAGAGTTTGGTACCATTCTCATCACTGTGAGCTATAGATATATGAAGTTGAACCCAGCTGCTGCGGCTCAGCAACCTAGCTTGGTTAAGCATATAGACTGGAAATGAAAAAACAACTGGCCTGGTTCAGTTTAAAGATAGAAATCCAGCTACCAGCACGTCTAAAGCTCACAAATCCACATGCTACAGGTCATTTGTTTTAGCTTAACATCTGAAATGTATCATTAATAGTACCCGTGTTTTTTTCTTTGATTGTCTGATGTCAATATTGAAAGAAATCATACTCTCATAGGGATTAACTACCTGGGTAAATAAAGGTGAAATTGATATTTAAAATCAATCAAAAACAACAGAATGCAGTCTTTAAAGAAAAGAATGGCTCGTTTAATACATAATGCATCTTGTTTGCTCTTAGTGTGTAGTCATGAGGTTGAGCTCCCCGAAGTGTTCATCTGTATACAAAATAATTTGGGGGTTTAAATGTTAAATGGTCATGTATTTATATAGCGCTTTTCTAATCTTGCAGACCAGTCAAAGCGCTTTACAGTACAGTTTTACATTCACCCATTCACACACAAATTCATACAGTGCATCTATTCTCAGCACTTTGTTATTCTATGGGAGGCCATTCGGGGTTCAGCATCTTGCCCAAGGACACTTCGGCATGCAGATGGGTCAGACTGGGGATCGAACTGCCGACCACTCTAGCCCTCAGCAACAGCCGCCATTTAATGGTGATATAGTTGTGATGTATATTTATTTCTTATATATATGTCACAATAATTCAAGTTTGCTCACAACGCCTACAGATGTGAGTGTGCTCCCTAACAATCTTTTTTTAATTCCATAGCTCCATAGACACTTTTACAAAGACGTGTTTGAGACAATGAGGAGTGTCTTTGAGACAATAATCCACAGACTGGTTGGCTGGGGTCAATCTAAATTGCTGTGAAGTCTTCTAACACCACAGTTGCTGGATTAAGGCAATGCTGTTAGATTGGACACTGCAGTGCAGTACAACTGAGAGACACACACACAGATTTAGTGCAGCTACAGTACAGCGTGTGCAGTTTGTGCGACACTGGGAGCAAGTGGGGTGTTTTTTTTGCATTTTGCAGTATTTGCTGGTCTTCAGAATGAACATGAATAAATGAGAACATGTTTTTATTCAGAGTGTCTATGAAATCAATCTGTATTTTAAAGCAGAAGATCTTCATCCTGCCTGTGTACTAGCATATCGTCTAAAAAGTTTCCTAATGACCCTGTGAGCAAACCACGAATCTGTCAAAATGTGCCAACCTTCACACATAAGATCATGCCATTAGTAACATCTGCGAATTGTGGTACACTCAGGGTGATTACATCAGATCCAAACACAAGCTCTTAACAGTGACACCAACTTAATCTCTGTGTAATGAAGCAAAGTGGGTGAAAGGTCAAGTGTTGTATCACAGCCATACAACATCTTTTAGCAACATCTGAGAAGATGGAGGAGAATAGAATATGACTTAGGAATGATTTAGAATATTTGTGGGGAACAATGTTAGAGAAGTTCTTATCATGCTGGAGAATAAGTAATTAGAGGAAACGAAGGTTTAATACACGTTAATATACAGTGCCTGAACAGAACCAGACCAAATCTATTCTTCAGGAATAAGGCTGATGTTGATTTATCTCTTGCACTGACTGACTATATATATATATGTGTTCAATATCCCCCAATCCTTCACTTCCCCCTACTCACTATATAAGAACTTCTGTAGATGGCTATATGATTTCAGCTGCATCAGAATGCTTTGGGACATATATATTATTTTACTCAAACCACAACTCTTGTGCCGACAGCAAAACTATGCCATTGAAAATATAAGGGATGTGTGTACGCCAAAACAGACTGTGAAATTGCCAGCAAATGTAAACCTATCTGTCCTCACGGTGATTTATACTTTTCTGATGAGAATAAGAAAGAGTATAATTGCCAGAGAGAAGAGGCTGAGACATGCTGCCCTCCAGTCTTTCATCCCTCCGCCATTTTTGCACTGACATCTCCGCAAGCGCAACGCAAGATGGTATATATTGCTCGCTTAGTGACCATCTAAATATATATATATTTTACACTAAATATCACGATGCATTGTTGGATACAATGAGTCCATTATATAGGGTATAAAAATGTCACTCAACATTCAGACAGCAATACATCACTCACTATATATTAAGTGAGTGATGACGCACACAGCCGTTGACTTTTGGAGAGGATTTGATGCAAGTTGTTTTCACCTTCTTTAACATTGTGAGAGAGGGCATCATGTGACATTTTTGTGAATTTGATGATGTAGTGCAGAGATCTTGACTGAAAATAGACGAGTGGAAAGTGCAAATAACGCTTGGTGTCGATATGGATAAGGACCTGGATGTATCTGAGTTCAATACATGTGGGAAATTGTTTTTATTTTTACGCACCAGTAGATGTAGAAAGAAATGACTTGTGAGAGTGTATCTGCCGGATCTGCTGTAAACTAACATGACTATAAATGTAACCCTTAGAAAATTTCATTCACATAACATGTCCTTTGTCAAACTCATCTTTTCCTCGGAGGAAGCAACAACAAAAGCTCACAGCGAACATGAACATAATAAACTGAACATGCACCGAGGCTGGAGGGCATTAACCTGGATTTTATTAGTTGTTGCCACTGCTGTCTAAATGTGTGTGGGAACACATAGTCAGTGTGTGTATTTGTTAGTTTGTTAGGAGCAGCTTCAGGGTGTTGCTCAAGAGCACTTTGACACACAAACACATGTAGAGGTGATATATACGAAACCTGGAATGGAAACATCAACCTTACTTCTCCCTCTACTGCCACCCATATGTGGCTCCTATCTGTGAGGCGCAGTTAAAGAAAGTGAGTTCAGTGGCTGTTATTAAAGGTCCATATTTCAGTATAGGGACCTATTTACACTGGACCTATATTACAACAAAATTATCATTTTTGCAGAGAGCCACAACAAACATTGATGAATGAACATCTTGTGGTTAATTTGTAATAGCTACTCTACAGCCTTATGCTCCTTTCAGAATATGTAGATAGTTTATTGTTGATGAATATGAAGATTATCTTCATTGTTTATCAATTGCTATTTTTTTTAATTTTAAAGTGAGATTGGTGCACCCTCATCATTTTTTTTTACTAGCATTTTGCAGTTTTTTAAAAGCCATAGGTCAGCTGTTGGCTACCATGGGTATTAATGAAGATGTATTAATCTGCACCACTTTAACTAGATGCATCCATTATCTATACCACTTATCCTTTGAGTGTCTCAGGGGGAGCAGGAGCCAATCCCAGCTGACATTGGGCGAGAGGTGGGGTACAATGTGTACAGGTCGCCTGCGAATCACAGTGCCAGCATGCAGAGACAAACAACCATTCACACTCACACCTACAGACAAATTACCAGTAAGAGTTTCCCCAGTTTGCAAGTCTTTAGACTGTTGGAGGAAGCTGGCCTAACAGGAGAAAACGTATGCAAACACGGGGATTTGAACCAAGAGCAAAAGTGCTAACCACTGTGCCCCTGTGCCACCCTTATCCGCTCATATCAAAAGATAAATTAAGAGATTAAAATACAAATTTAAATACATTTTTATGAGAAGGCTTTAGATATACAATAATTTTTCTAATTTGTGTTAATCCTTCTGTGTTGTTTTGTCAGACGCTTATCCAGTGTCAGAGGTGGTCTACACGTGGACACAGGGAGCAGCCAAATCGGTGGTGGTGGCCGAGGAAGGGTCTCGGCTCAATCAGTACCATCTGATTGGTCAGACTGCAGGGACGGAGGACATCTACACCAGCAGAGGTACAGTGAAGTGAGACTGACTGTATATGACCAGGCCTTAGAATGTGGATGATTTATCCCTAAGTGTCATACACATAGCTATTTCCTTTATGTTGTTTCATCCCAAACATTCTCTCCTCTTCAACGCCAGTCCAAACAGTGGCTTCAGGCAGCTGCAGGGATTTTAAGCCCCTGCTTCCAGCCCATTTTTCAGCTCTGTGTTATTACGGCGTGTGCCAACCAAAGATGTTGTGAGAAGAAAATGTTTTCAAATCAAGCGGGATAGAGACAATGAATGAATCACAAGGATTTCAGAATGCCTCCCACACATAGCCAGCTGTCTCTGGGTCTGCAAAGAGAGGATAGTTGCTGGGGGGGTGGGCAAAAAAAAAGAAAAAAAATCACTTATCCATGGTCTGAGCCATTGGGTCTGTAGGGTTAATCCGTACGCAGGCCCATCAGTTGTGCTTTTACTGAGTGACGTCATAGCTCAGGGAGTGGCCGCTCCGGCGGAGACATGGATAGAAGGGGTGGGGGGCAAGCGGCATCTGCTTAATTCTGTTATGTAAAGAAGTATGATAATACATTTATGATGCGTGTTGGGATTGACTTTATTACATGGGAGGTGTTCATATAGCTCTACTTTATGCTTTGTCGCTTTATCCTGCCTGAGAAAGATGGTGTTGACAGTGGATAATGTTACATTAACCGTTGTAACAACAAGTATTTCTACGCAGCCGGAGAATTCTGAGCTCATGCTGTTGAAACATCCCGACTCCAAACGCTTAACGACTTGAGATTAGCACATAGGTTGCTAACTCTCTCCCCACCCATCAGAGTTCAGACCAGTTAAAGAGGGTGACACACACAGAGCCTGCACGGCCTTAATTAGCATTGCTAATCTGAGGTGCAAACCCTCTTTAACAAGCCAAGAATAGCTCTGCAAGGTGCTCACAGGGGGCGAGGCTGACCTTTGACCTCACAGGTTAAGATGAAGAGGAAGAAACTACACACACAGGAATTGAATTGATGATAGGCAAACCTTGTAATTTCATTACATTACACACATCAGCGCTTTCAGATCAAAATAGGAAGCGGCAAAGCTCAACAGATGGTTTCGATCTGTACTCACCAGTTGACCAACATCGCTGCATTGTTCTCGGCTATGAATGGCAGTTCCCCACAGGCACTCCCAAAACTGAGCAGTAAAATAATCCACAACCGCATTTTTTCACGCATCAGAGATTTCCATCCACTTTGAAGCCCAGCAGGCGGTCAGATCAGAGTGGGGTTTGCCCGGTCGTGCCACCACAGTGCAGGGCTGCTGGATAGTAGTCCTTGGAGCAAAGGCGACACAAGTGTCCTTTTCATTAAGGACATGTTGCTTGTCGTCGCATCGCACAGACCATCCAAACTTTTTCTCGGGTCCCTCTCAACTCCCCTCCGCTTCAGTCATCTGTGCATCTGCTTGTAATCACCGCTTATCCAGGTCTGTTTTAGTGCTCGAGCTCAGGCAAGTCAAGGATGTATGTCCCCAATCAAGTGTGGCCTGGCCTGACAGAATGGGATGGACTGTCTGCTGCACACACACATACACACAAACTCACACACACACACACACACACACACACACACACACACACACACACGCATAGAAAGAGAGAGAGGCAGAGACAGAGGGTGGCCGAGAGAGAGCTAGAGAGATATACAGGATGCAGATTGTGACAAGGGATTAGTGAGACAGAAAAATCCGATTTTGCCAGGAGAAAGCAGCAGTCATCTGTGGATTTTCTATAGTTTATCAGACTCAATGGCTCGACAGGATTTTTGACAAAAGAAATCCTTCAAATGCAATCTTCGGGTGGTTAACAGGATATGATGATTTCTCCACCAACCTGTTTTCCAAAATTTTGCTCACACTCTCACATTTGTAGCCTGGCCTGGAGGTTGTCAAGTAAAGTTAATACTTTGCTACTATGCAAACAGCCGCTGACTAAAGTAGAAAAAAAGCAGATTTATAATAAGAACAAGCTGAATCATTATTGTTTTAAAAAGGAAATGTTTGAAAGAGAGAGGAACCCTCTTTTAAAATTCTTAGAACACACACCAGGACAAGGACAATTCCAGTTTGTGAAAGATCTGAGTACAAACAAATTGATTGAGTATTCTATCAGCTAAGACAAAGCACTTTCCAGATGTTACAGGTTTTTTAAATGTGTATCTCTGAAATATTCCTTGTGTTTTAAGTGTTGTAATTTTCCACTTGTGGTTCAGTGTGTCCTTTTATAGACACATATCGTTGAGGGGAATTTTTTTATCACATCTAAACTACCTCCCCGTTCATTAGATATTATTTCTCCAGTTTTACTACCTGCTATTTTTTGTTGAAATTCAGAATTGGGATGACACTGTCAGAAAAGTAAAAAGCACACACTCTGCTGTTTTCTGCAGGTCAATACACGGTGATGATGGCTCACTTTTATCTGAAGAGGAAGATCGGTTACTTTGTCATCCAGACCTACATGCCTTGCTTCATGACCGTCATCTTGTCCCAGGTTTCCTTTTGGCTCAACAGGGAGTCTGTTCCAGCACGGACTGTCTTTGGTGAGTTTGTAAACCACAGACACATTATTAATATTTTTAACTTTTTTATTCATTGCCGGTAGATATCTCACTACCATGAGCGTCTGGGACTAATTTGTGAATCTCAGTGAAAACAGTCTCAAAATGGATAAGTACAGCTGAATGAAGTTGGAATTGGAACCATTGAGACTATCATCCATCTGCGTGTTAGTGCTCCTGTCAGTGTCTGAATCTCTGCGACACACTCTGATCTCTAATGTTTGTTTTAAAAACTTATTTTGGACTCACTCACCAAGAGTCCAGCATTCTCTCAGTCGGCCTGCAGGCGGCTATTGGCTATAGTTAGCTCGGCTAGCATTGTTAACATAGCTGTGCTGTACGTAGCCCTTAGACTGTAAGATTGACGACATGACTGCTCCTCTGAAGTGCCAATGTGTCTTGATTGTCATCTGTTGGATGGCTTCCGTACAGGTCATAAATTCCACCTTCTCCACGTTAGTTGAAGGGATACGGACAAAACCGAAGTAAAATTTGTGCGTGTTTACAGGAGATGTCACAGCACAGAAAAAGAGAGTTTAAGTTAGCGTGTCAACCTATGGGCCATGTTAACATCTATGAAATCAGAACTGGAGCTATCTTGCTATATAAACATTGTCAGGGCGCATGGTTTTATCCTCTATATCTCTACATAGATATTACCATCTGGTTACATTATTAAATGATTAAAATCTCCTAGCTAACATTTAAATTGAGCCTTGAACAATATTTCAATGAAAATAAAAATGAAAGTAGAATTGAATAAAGATGCAAAACATGCATCGCTTGATATTTTATGATCAGTCTATAATGTAGTGAAATGTTCCTTACTATAATTTAATCTGCTGGAACAACAGATATGTGAGTCTAGTTAGAAAAACTGACCCAGTTTTCCTTCCCACCAGGTGTGACCACAGTGCTCACTATGACAACTCTCAGCATCAGTGCGCGAAACTCGCTGCCCAAAGTGGCTTATGCTACAGCCATGGACTGGTTCATCGCTGTCTGTTATGCCTTTGTCTTCTCTGCACTCATTGAATTTGCAACAGTCAACTATTTCACCAAGAGGAGCTGGGCCTGGGATGGAAAAAAGGCAATGGAAGCCCAACAACCCAAGGTATTTTCTATTGGTTTGTGTGTCAGTGAGTGAGTGAGTGAGTGAGTTAATGAGTGAGTTATGTTCCTGCCAATCTGATAAATGTAACTTCAGCACTGATTCTCCTTTTAGAGAAAGTGCTCCAATGGTCCCCAGCTAGTCGCTAACTCTATGTACTCTTTGGTGCTGCAGATACAGTACAGTTGTTTTTACCAGAATTAAAAGGTAAAGTTGCTGCTAAATGCTTCACTGTGTTATCTAGCTGTTCACACACTTTCTTCTTTTGCAGTTTGGTACTTGGCAAGTACCTTATATTGGGTTTATTAGAGTTTTGCATGGTGCAACGGTTGACACTGTCAAGGCCGTGGGCCAGGGCCTTGCTGTGTGGAGTCTGTTTTGCTATGCCTGTGTCCGCATGGGTTTTCTCCAGGTGCTGCGGCTCCCTTACACCATCTAAAGACGTGCAGGTTAAGTTAACTGAGGACTCCTAATTGCCTGAAGGTTTTAATGTGAGCTTAATGGTTGTTTTTCTTTATATGTCAGCCCTGTGATAGACTGGTGACCAATCCATAGTTTATCCCGCCTCTCCAACCCTGCTACTCTAAAAGGATAAGCGATACAGGTTACTGGTTGGTTGGTTGAACAGATGGAGTCGTTCTTCATTGAAAACAGCTGCCTGCTGCAGCTTAAATGAGGTTGAATAGAATGTAGAGACAGAACAACAACATTCAAGTTGCAGGCTGTAAAACTACAAAACAATGAGCTTAAAAACACTAAACAGCTCCAATTAAATTGATTGGTGAAAAGTATTTGTGGGCTCATATAAGCAACTACAATACTAATCAGTGCAGCTTAAATTTGAAAAACTGAAGAAACTTTGTCACAATTGCAAAAGATGGAACCTCTTGAAGGGCTAAGGTCCAGTGTCTGTGACAGGAAGCCCCACATTTACATCCACAACCAGTACCATCATTGTATTAGTGATTCACTCAGCAGCTCGTCCCAATAACAGTCAACAACACACAAATGCACACATTCAGTAATAGAAACTAACATTTCTATTTACAACATTGTTGTAACACAATCAGCTAACGACACAGCAACAGGCGCTGTTACTCTCTTCTCTGTGTTACTTCCCGAAAGTAAAAGAGTGGTGGGAAACGACGAAAGGAGGAGGAGTGAAAACGTTTATGTAAAGTAAGAGATAAATTGGGTGTAGAAGTTAAAAATGATGGATCAATTAATTCACTGCTGAGTGTGCCGGTGTTGTGGCAGAATGCCAGTTCATTATTGGGCGAGCACATTGATCCCTACTTTCAAACACCTTTCACTGGTTAGCTCTTTTTGTTATCTTATTTTTTTCGTGTGTGTGCCAATGTCATTAATTTAATTCATTGAATGTGCAGCACTGCTTTTGTTCAGAGTTGTGTGTACTTAAGCTAAATGGATGTATTTTTCTCCTCTGCAGAAAAAAGACCCTTTGGCTCTGTCTAAAAAGCCAAACAACACATGCTCAGCCGGTCTGAATTATACCACCAACCTTACAAAGGACACATCTATCTCCACCATTTCAAATAGTACAGCTGTTCAGCTTAAACCCTCTGAAACCAAGGCCCCAGACCCCAAAAAGACTTACAACAGCGTGAGCAAGATTGACAAGATGTCCAGGATAGTATTCCCAGTCCTGTTTGGGACTTTCAACCTGGTGTACTGGGCCACGTACCTCAATAGAGAACCAGTAATCAAAGGGGCTATGTAAGCTCTACGATGCCAGGCACTTAGTCCTTGTAACATAGATGTGTTTTCTTAGGTCATTTGGTTACATTGCATGTCTGTTGCTTCAGGAAAATGTTGCCACTTTGCCTTAGGATGTACAGACAGGATACACAACTTTTCCTCACAATTTTTTGTTAATCTCATTTTAGAACACAGTCACAGATTTAGGTTCTGTCAAATTCAGATTTATTTTTGAGTTAAGCATTTGGCATACTATTTTTTCCTTGAGTCTACAGTAGATGACGGTAAACAAGGCCAAATGCTATGCAAAAAACAAAATTTGTACTGTTACTCAAAACTGGCTTTTATCTTTGTAACTCTTACGTTGTACAAATGGGCTGGAGGTCCAGGAATGCAATGCTGGGCCCAGGAACATGGAACTTTTCTTCTTTGTTAAAAGCAGTTGAATAGTCATGCTTAATGTGTTGCCTTCAGAATGTGATAACTCATTATGAATGCACTGAAATCTCCTGCAATTCATTTTTCAGAAGTTTTAAACTTTCATTACACTTGTCATGATAAAGTACAGATGCTTTTTGCTCACCTTTTGCTACTTCTCTGTGTCTAGAATGGCTAGTTTTCAAATAATATTGTTTTTCTGTTTATGTAGAGATGGGCAGACTTCAAGCTAAAGGGATAATGGCAGCTTATGTTTCTATGTTAAGAAATCATGTATGGACGTTTGCTTGTAGTTGAAGAAAGATGTACTTGTAAATATGCCCTGCTCATAGAAAAGCAGAACTAAGCCAGTAAAGTTAGCTTCATTGTTATGCATATACAGCAACACAGTTTTATTTAGTCTAGTGTGTCATTGACTGGATGTTGAAAAAAAGAGCAGACTAGCTTAAGCTTTAGCAATTAGCAGAATATATGATGCTTTTTTAAACATTTTATTTTATAGATGAGTTTGTTTCTATGAGCTTTTATGGCAACTTGCAAATATTCTTGATACAAAATGATTTTGTAATAATGAACTTATGTGGTTAGGAGATTGACAGGTTATCGGTCTTATCAGAGACAAAAAGTCCCAATGACAAGGTTGTTGAAAATTTGAATGTTTATCATTTTAAACAATGTTAAGGTTGCTAAATTTAAGGTTTCAGGCCAAAGTTTAAGACTAAACATTGATATCAATTTGTCAATGAAGACCACTTTTTTAAAAGATTAGATTGACACTTGGAGAAATGTCCTTATTCAGTTCTTTCCAGGAGTGAGAGGAGAATATTGAAACCATTCATATGTCTGTGCTGTAAATCTGAAGCCATGGCCAGTAGCTTAGCTGAGTATAAAGATTTGAATAAAGGTTATTCGTTATTTCCTGAGAGATAAATAAGAAGAACGATAGTATCATGTTGATGAACAATAAATATAACAATGCTTAGCTTTTCATAAATCAAAGAGGGAGTTGCCATCTCAGACAAAAAGACTTGCACCACTGCTCAACATTTAACACTAACATAGCATTAGCTTGAATGCTATCAAGGAGTTATAATATATTTTGAACTTGTATTAAACTAAGAAAAAACAGCAGGTCACAAACACAACTTTTTTTTAATTTTATTTCAGTTATTGTTTCAATTTAGGTCGGATTAAGTTGTGTTATTATTGACTTTTACCTTTGAGAGACGGTTTCCTCCATCCTAAATTCTTCATGCTGAGAACAGATAACTGCTTTTGGCCCGTAGCTTTAGTGCACAGATGTGAGAGTGGTTAGTATTACTTTGCTGGGAACAGATTTTAACTCGTAAGTCAAGCGTTTTGCATGATTGTCACAGTGATGGCTGCATGCACAACATACACTTGGGCAGAGTTAGCTTCGCTGTCTTCATAGTTCTCCGAGATTGACATCTTAAATCTCTTGTCTGTTTGGCTCTATGAACAACTGACATATGAGCATGATCTACTCATGTGACTTTATGCCTTCTGTGTGGCCTGCCACAATTCAATACATCTATGGAGCACTCCAGTTGTATTGTATTATGATTATTACATTTAAGGGAATTTTAGTTAGAGGCTGTTCTTTAAATGCAAATATCTCAAGCAATAAATAATGCTCATATGAATAATGACTTTTTTTTAGGTAATATGTTTTCATTTGACCTTCATTTTGTTGATGTCTTTTTATCCAGATTTGATCTTTTTGGCAATAGTCTTTTTCTATCTATGGTAACACTCTGATTCAATTGAGTCCTTTCCTCTTTGGAAGCACAGTTCTCTCTGACTATATTTTCTTTTTTTAAATGTATCTCATCCTATTTAAATTGTGTCTTTTTATGTAAAAGGCTGTGTTGAACAATGGGTTTGATTGAAACCTTAACACCTGTTTCTTTCTAAATTGTTATGCATACCGGATTCCAAATAAAGCTTTCGATGACTCCATCTGTCGACTATTTATCCTGGTGGTTAGGATGGAATTTATGCTGTGGAGGGTAACATTGTAAACATTATGTCATAATAATTGTCACCAGTCAAGGATTTTACTTTTCTCTTCTGTGTGATGCCAGACAAATGCACACAGTTTAATTCAGTAGATAGTGCATGAATCTAGAGTACAGGTCATATCTAGATACATTTATGCAGTGGATGTGATAAAATACTGGCTTAATCTTGCTTGATGGAACAACGGTCAGCGCGTGCTGTTTCTCCTTTGATTATACACATGCACATCCAGATCATGCTGCCTCTGCAGTTGGTGGACGGTTAAATCCATCTTGGGGGTCTCTGTGGCAGTAACATCTGGCTCACAGCTGTTTGTCAAGGATTTAGCTCCATTTAAGTTGCTTTTTCCATTCAGCATGTCCATACTCTACACCAAATTAAGCTGTCACTGAAGGCACCAAATGACATCAATCATAGTATATAGCTTGAGAAGCAGAGATGGGCTACAGTATATACTGATGGAGAGGACATCCTCTCATCCTGCATCACAGCTCCATCAAGACATACTCCACGCTGTCCTCTTGCTTGTTGACCTTTACACACACATTTTACACATGCCACATTGATGCAGCCAAGAAAATCGGTTATTATATATAAAGGTCCACACTCTGCGTATATGAATTATATATACTCTACAGCAGCTACTTTATCAGGGTAGAAGGTTTATAAAGCCATGTAGTTCACTGATATAAATGGATTTCTGGATGCTGAGTGAAGACTTTAGCTACAGATTCAAGTTGGAATCTGCTTTTCCTCCCCAGTGGCACAGGAGACTTTATCTCTATTTTCAGAGATCAAGTTTATATCCTTATTCTGTATCTAACTGACCATATCTATGCGCCGACTATACAAACTATGTCGCTGCACTGCTTCAAAGTAACAAACTCTTAAGTTGATTATATCTATGTATTGATTTTTGGAAGACACCCTCTCAGGAGTGTGTTTATTTTCATGGAACATCACATATCCCTCCTTGTGCAATTTGCAATTAAGGTCTACAACATATCAGACAGAGTATTTTAAAACTAAAAAAATACCAAATAAAAAATACTATATCAAGAAAAGTTTTATAAAAATGAAGAAAAGCAAGCCAAGACTTTATTGTTGATAGTCTTCCTTTTGATATCCCGTCTTGTCTTCAAAGGTGTTTGAAAGTCTACTATACGAGCCCTGAGGAAAAAGCACGGTCATCTTCACTTCTTGTTTTTAACTTACAAACCTGGAAACCTCTTGTGAAGGAAAAGAGACGTGACTGAAAAACTCAAGTTCTCTGCTCACACTTTTACATCAAGGACAACACTGCATAATGTGATATCAACTGTGTGACCTTTAATCTAATCAACACATTATTCTACTCCCTTGCCATTCAATTCTCACTGTGTAGGAACTGTGGCAAAAGTGTGTATTTTTATTTGGTGTTTGGATGATTGCTTATACAATGTTCTTGTATATGTTCAGAGGCTAAAATATTAATTAAACACGTATAAGTGCAGGTCTGAAAACTGTTAGCAGACCTCTGACATAGAATACATGCAATGTATGAAAAAATAACAGCAGTTTAATCACTATAAATTCTATATAATCCACACACATGAACAGTTATAAAGCTAATTCTGTTCAATTTTATGAAAAATATTGACTTTAAAATCTTCACTGCAGATAAACCAGGTAGAATGAGCACAACGTTTTATAACGTCAATCTGCATCATAGACTCTGCACACAAGTTTATAATACAGTTTATTGTAGAACTGTGTGGGATTCACTAAAAACACTATAGTGAATCCCAACCAAATAGCGTGTTCCTGCGTGTTCCTGCAACAGGCACTGCACTAGTATAACAAATGTTGTGTATGTAATTTAGATTAAAAAAAAATAAGTACACAAAATGAAAACATATTTATTTTCTAAATCATGCTGTGCTTTTCTTTGAACACAAGATTTGTCCTATATTTTTTTGTTGGTTTATTTAAGAATTATGTACATTTCGAATAATTTTATTTAATAAATGTAATAATTTATGCCAGAAAATCACATGCTTTGAGGCTTTTTATGTGTAATTATATAACACATAATACAGTGGGAAGTGTATGAACCATTAGTTAACATAGCACGAAGGTCCCAGTTGATTCATGTAGATGGGCTCTTCTCGCTGATCTTGTTCCCGCCCCATCGGGTTCAAGTCCTGATTAGATCAGAAGTCTTCAGTATCTAGTTTCTGCTTTTCTCTTTTTAACCACTAGAGGACGACAGCAGTCAGCTGCAGCAGCACAGGACAGAATGGGTGTCAAGGGAACACACTGTCTGTTGAGTCACATACAGAAGCAGTCACCTTTAGACATGCACAGACATGTGAGTCTCTGTATGGAGCTGTGGCTTTGTGGTTTTGTCATGAAGATCTGCTGTCGGAATCACTCTGATGCTTTAAAGTCATGATTCAAATTGTTTGGTATCATCAGACCCAAATGAAACTATTTATATATGTGGGCAGTTGATTCCCACCCTACAAGAATCCTCTGTGTTTGACAGTGCGAGACCTCCAGGGGCAGACAAAGGCAGAAATTGCTGTTTTCTCTTTCTTTCTCGGTGCACTACTAGTGCTCCACTCAGGCTCTGCTAGAATTATACATCCATCTCAAATGATAAGTAAGAGGGGTTGGGATGTAGTTGCAATATTCTGTAAAGAAAAACCTCTAATTTCTCCTCTACAGGGGCTGATTAAAGGAGCCACTTCACTTCATAATACTGACAGAAGGTACCCTCGTATATATCATGTGGTCATTTGTGTTATTTCCTCTCATGTTCACAAGACTTTCTGCATTTGACTGTCCAAGGGTAGTGTGCTTATTTATTTAATAGGGGCGGCCAATTCATTTCATTTGTCAGATAACACTGGATCAGGGTTATCCTGGTTATTCTGGTGACGTGATCAGGGTTCTCCTGATGATTTGATCAGTGTTATTCTGTTGACTTGATCTGGGTTTTGCTGGTTATCCTGGTTATTCTGGTCAAGTGATCAGGGTTATTCTGTTGACATGATCGGGCTTATCCAGGTTATTTTTGTGATGTGATCATAGTTTCTTGCTGATGTGATCAGGGTTATTCTGGTGACGGGATGAGGGTTATCACGGTGATGTGATGAGGGTTATGCTGGTGATGTGATCTGGTTTATCCTGGTTATACTGGTAATGTGATCAGGGTTATCCTGGTGACTTGATCAGGGTTATCCTGGCAACATGATCAGTGTTATCCTGGTTATCTGTGACTTGATCAGGGTTATCCACGTTATCTTGGTGAAGTGATCAGGGTTATCCTGGTTATTCTGGTGACCTGATCAGGGTTATCCTGATTATCCTGGTAACGTGATCAGGGTTATCCAGGTGACGTAATCTGGGTTATCCTGGTTATCCTGGTGACTTGATCAGGGTTATCCTGGTTATTCTGGTGACTTTATCAGGGTTATCCTGGTTATTCTGGTGACGTGATCAGGATTATCCTGGTTGTTTTGCTGACGTGATCACGGTTATCCTGGTTATCCTGGTGACTTGATCAGGGTTAATCTGGTTACCTGATCTAGGTTTTACTGGTTATTCTGGTTATTCTGGTGATGTGATCAGGGTTACCTTGGTGACAGGATCAGGGTTATCCTGGTTATTCTAGTGACGTGATCAGGGTTATTCTGGTGACGTGATCTAGGTTTTGTTGGTTATCATGGTTACCCTGGTGACGTGATCAGGGTTAATCTGGTGACCTGATCTAGGTTTTGTTGGTTATCATGGTTACCCTGGTGACGTGATCAGGGTTAATCTGGTGACCTGATATAGGTTTTGCAGGTTATCCTGGTAATTCTAGTGACGTGATCAGGGTTACCATGGTGACAGGATCATGGGTATCCTGGTTATTCTAGTGACGTGTAGGGATGCACCGATCCGATATTTGTATCGGGATCGGTTCCGATATTGAAGACATTTCCAGAACGGGGATCGGTGACAATGGGCCGATCCATATCGGCTCATCTATTAAGTGTAATTCTATGCTGTGCGCTGTGAGTGACGTCATACGCAAGCAACACGCCGTGCGGAGCCTGCAGTGTTTACAAAATGGAGCGAGCGAAAGGATCGGCTATCTGGAGCTATTACACATTGCCTCAGCCAACAAGCCCGGCAGAGTCTTCCCTAAGCAAAACTTTTGCGAGATCCCGAGATAGTTTTGCGCCGCAGGATGATGTGATGATGTGCGCCGCATGATGTGTGCCGCACAATGATGTGATGATGGGCGCACATCATCACATCATCCTGCGGCGCACATCATCACATCGTCCTGCAGCGCACATCAACACATCACCGTGCCAACCAGCCCGGCAGAGGCTTCCCTAAGCCGCTGCTCGGAAGGTCTGCCTCAGTGGAGCTAGCTGGAGAAGTGGCCGGGGAGCTAGCTGACACTGACAGGCAGCCTGAACCGCTGCGCTAGCATTTAGCACCAGCTTCATTCATAAAACCACACCACTGCCAACATGCAGGAATGGGCAAATCAGCTCTGCAGGAGTAACTGATCGAACAACGCTATTAACGATATTACTATTGAGTCTAAACGGCATGCACTTACGTTATCGTCTCGTATTTGAATGCACCTCCAGCTATGCTAGCCAAGAAGCTATTTTTTTGTTCAGATGCTTTTGTAATGGATGTTTAATTCCCATTTGCACTAAACTATATAAAGGGCTGATTGCTATTTATCTTGAAAGTCTACCAACCAAGCTAGTAAAGTTATTGTTTTCTCAATTTCAGCTCTTTTATTATTTAATTTGTTTTACACTGTATTTTGAATCCCTAATTGCACTGACTGAACCAGTCATACTATATTTTTATGATTAAGATTGTTTTACTGGTGCACAATTATTAAATAAATAAGTAATTCAGTACATTTATATCTGTTTATTTGTTTGTAAAAAAATAGGAAAGAAATGTTTATGTCAAGTCTCATGATCCCAGTCTTTTCCCCCCAATGAAACTTACAGTTTGTTACCATAATAGTATATTTTTCGCGCTGTTTTTCTATATCGGTATCGGATCGGGATCGGCCGATACTAAGCCTCAGATATCGGTATCGGAGGTGAAAAAAGCGGTTCGGTGCATCCTTAGTGATCAGTGTTATTCTGGTGACGTGATCTAGGTTTTGCTGGTTATCATGGTTACTCTGGTGAAGTGATCAGGGTTATTCTGATGACGTGATCAGGGTTACCCTGGTGACAGGTAGCATACCAATTAGTAGCATCCAGTCGGGTAAAAAGCTCTTGCAGCCCATTTATATCCAAGCTTTCAAATAGCTGCATAGACTCAAACTTCAGGTGCGTCACCAAAATAATAATAATTAAATAAGAATGATGAAAAGATGAAATACTTCCTGTACCAAAGTGTTTGCCCCTGAAGTTCCAAAAGTGTTTTGTGGACTCAAACACTTCATTCACCCCTCCATCAGCCTCATGCCGAGTAGATGATGAGTGAATTTTCATTTTACGGTGATGTATCTCTTTTAATGATTTAATTGAAATGACAATATATTGAAATACTAATATATATTATTGATTAGGACTTGCTTCTGTGAGGTTCCAGTTAATGCTAATAGTATAAATGATTTATCCTATATTGTTCCAAAGTATTTTTCTTTCGAACCCAGTTACTGTATTTGGTAAAAGAGAGCTCATCATCACCATCACAGCTCCTGTTTGCAGGAGAACTTGAAGTAGTCCTTCAGAAAGTGACGCGCACTTACCCACAGAGGAGTTGGTGATGAATTGGAGGAGCTCTGGATACACTCAGAGTGCGCGCACCCGCGTCTACGAACAGCAGTACGTCCGCAGCCGAGGATGCGACCGCAAGTGCGAGAGAGGCTGCAGCTTCGCGTAGAAACGACCCGCGGGGAAGGATGTGACAACTCCGTCTCCAGACTTTTAACCACGAGTGCATTTCTGCTGGATTACAAACTATGACGCGCTTTTCTCCGACTCTGTGACACGCTCCCGGCTGCGCTGCGTCCTCTCACACCTCGCCACTTGTTGTCATCCTGCAGAAACATGTCAACCAAACCACTGGCCTGTGTCCTACTGCTGTCAATGCTTCACACCTGGTGAGTGGCGCACTCTTCTTTTTGGTGCATTTGCGTAAAGGCGAATCCATGTTGGGTTCCATCAAAGCGCTGCGCTGCGAATGTTTGTCAACCAAAAGTAAACTTTGTGTGAGTTTATGTGCAGGAGCCGCGTGAACGTGATCTTTATGTTTACATGTGTGCCCCACAACACAGTGCATGGCATCGCTTGTTTTAACCCCGTTCCTCCTCCGCAGCTCTCTGACACTGGATTACGAGGACTACGAGGATGTCACAGTGAACCAAATGCTGGCTCCTAAATCACATGAAACCGACGCCACGGAAATACTCAACAATCTGCTGAAAGAGTACGATAAGAAACTCAGACCGGATATCGGAGGTAATGTCACCTTTGGCCCTCATGTTCTAATAGATGTGTTATAATCTAACGAGCTGCAGACTGCAAATACCCAGCATGCAGGGAGCTGAGGCATGTATGGAATTAACACTATGCATATTGAGTTCAAAGTGACCTGACCTGCAATGACATCATATATGAACAAATATATGATGACTGTCAATCGTAATTAATCTATTCCTTAACACTTCATTAAAAGGCTGCTCTTACAATTTGAGCCTGTATATCATTCTAAATACATCAATTGTGCTATAATGTAATGAATGAGTTGTTGGAACATTTCTAAAACAGTCATTTATCACTATGCTTTTGTTGATATAATGCTACAGTGCTGTAAGTGTCACATTGTGCTTTTGGTCAAATGTTTGTGACGTATACATGACAGCTCATCGTCTACTTCACGTGTGTTGGGCTACATGTCACGGGGAAGCATCAGCAGTCGAAATCAGTTGTTCATTCATCAAATTGTTTATTCTGTTTAAACTGTACATATTCTATTCGATATATATCTGTATATATACTTGCATTTACATAGCATTTTTCCTGGTTCATTACTTTAACTGATGTCTATTTTTGGACTGACCTTTTTGCTGCTACAATACAGCAAATTTACCTATTCTCATTTAATAAACATAAACTGTCTTCATAAGTCTTGCAACTTTTGAATTCCGTAAAATATGATAAGCACAGGCTTTGTTTGTCATTGTGAGAAGATGCTGGTAGCAGCCGTGCAGTCAGCTGCTCATGGTCACAGTCCTAAGTGAAGCAGGAAAAGGACACAGTGTGGTCATGTGCTGAAAGTCTGGGGTCTTCATTTTGGATCCATCAAGGATATGAAACCACGTCATGCAATCAAGAAAAGGTTTATTTAAGGTACACCTATCATAATTTTATCAAACTGATTAATATTACAATGAGATATCTTACTAAAATATCCACAGGTTCAACAAGCTGTGACAAAATTAGATTTTAGCAACATATTATTGTCTATAAATGTACTTATATAGTAAATATACTGTAATGCGGTTCAGATATACTTTGTGAATTCTTGTTATATTCAGGTAGAGTAATTTGACTGAGTGGAAGTTCAGGTGAGGTCCACACTTGTTGAAGGTAATGATTAAATAATATTTGCTCAAAATGTAAAAAGAAAAGAATAAAATTCATCACAAAATCAATGGAGATATATATATATATATATATATTATTTTTTAGAATACCTTGAATATAACGAGCCAAGTTGACACATCTAAGTGATAATATATTAACAATATGAATATAGATAGGTTTAATGTAGGTTTATAGGTATAATCTTTTTCTAAGGCTGTGTACAGTCTAATCCTAGTTTCTGTCTCCAAGTGAGAATGACCCACTTCTTCAGATGTTTATTGCTTACCCGCTGACCTACAGTAGCAAAGGTCAGCATTTGACTCATCAGCTTGTCTTCATGAATACAAATTACATTTGGAGATTGAAACTTTGAGTGGAGGAGAGAGATATATGAGTGCTACAATTCAATTACTCTTGTGCCTTTTCCATTTCCTCATGCCATGTGAGACGATCAGACCATGTGTTACTTGTTGGTTTTGATGAACCTGGCTCTGCCTCTGTTACTCCAAATGTCTGTCAAGACAACTTCTATCTCTCTAGAAAATACCATGGTTTGTGTTATTTTTCAACCATCAGAGTGTTTCATGCTGTTTTGTTTTAAAGCAACGGTCTTGAGAGGATGCGATATCTCAGACATGATTGCCTCTAGTGCAGTTCCAGTTCTAAACCTGCCGGTTCTCTTGTCCTGTGTCAAAGCTCTAGAGCTACTTCAGAATTATTCCTTGTCAGTAGTGAGTGCTCCTCAAACAGTTCTACTATTTACTAACACTCTGTATTGTTTAGAAGCTGGATGGGTTGAGCAGATGTTTGTTATGAACAGTCTATGGTGCAGAGTGAATTTTGTGTTCATTCTATCTAGTTTATCTGGAATAATGATTTTATAGTTGATGTTTTGTCTAAAATTAGACTACTTTTTTCATGTGTGGTCAGGGGCACGAGTAAATATGTTAGGCCCTATGAAAGAATGTAATAAACACGGACACGATCACAGCAGCCGAAGCTTGAAAATTAATGTAATTCTATTTCGGGTATTTTGGTACAGGTGCTTGGAGCTGAAAGAAAGGCCAAAAACAAACATTGAAAGTTAACCACATACTATGGATCTCTCATTCGCTTTTCACACAAAACATGAACAAGTATAATGAAATGGAATATTATGCTTTTTAAAGAAAATTTAAGGGATAGTGCTAGCCCTTTAATTTAATTATAAAAACAAAAAATCCTTTAGAGGTGACAAAGAATTTTCAACTCACTCTTGTTCATGTCGACCCCCACTGTCTGCATGTCAAGGTTCGAGAGATTATACTGTTGAAATGGTAAAAGGTAAAGTCAGCTACTTGTATTATGACATTCATAATTTTCTCTTAATAAATATTATTTAAAACCAATCATTAAAATATATTTTTTTAGAGAAAATTAAAGGCAAATTCTTTTTATTATAAACAAATATTTATTTTTTAAGTCTTTATTAAGCTGCAGATTTTTGCATTGATAAGGCAAAATTAAAAAGAACTTGATTTAAATATAAAAAAAATATAAACATGCAATACTCTTCGTAAATTTACATTAAAAAAAATCACATAAATAAGAATACCTAAAATAATGTTTCCCCAGGGTATCCCACACTGCCGGCTGATGTGTTTGGCAGGGGGTCAAAAACAAGTGACTGCACGTCAGAGTGTCAGAATCATTTTGCGTGAAATACAGCCAGACTTTAAACCATTTAACTTTAGGAATTTTGTTGTTGTGTCGACTAGAGGTAGCTACTAGCTAACTGTAGGCTAAAAAACCTATTTGTTACATTATCATGTTGTACTGCCCCAAGTCAAAATGTTTTAATATAAACTGGAAATGAATGCCACACCCACAGAAGATTTGTCAGCCTAATTGGTATGGCTCTAAAATATGAATATTATATGATTATATATCCTGATTGACTGAACTGCCATATTTATTAACAGGGTTCAGTGGGACACTCTAGCAATTTCCCCTAATACAATACACAAGTCAATGCTACGGATCAGGGCTGCAGAACTTTTTTGCTAGAATAAGTTGCAAGTAGCTGTGACCTATAAATCAACCACATCTAAGCAGATGGCAGAAGAAAATGTTATCTTGGAGCTTGACCTGGCAGAGCCTCTCTCTCTCTCTCTCTCTCTCTCTGAACCACTGCCTCAGTGTCACCCTGGGTCCAGGTTTCCAGCCGCCCTGTACCTGTCGCAGTAAACTACATCAAGAGTTACAGGACAACTTCACCTAGTGGGACTATTTTACCTTGGAGATCAGCATTAAAGTGATGAGATCTGACTCTGCAGCTACTTTTGGGGAGCAAAATGTCCCAAGTAGTAAATTTTCCACTGACAAAATAAGGAAATACTAAAATTGAATAACCTCAGTAGACTTAGGGGAGGCTGACTGATGATATGAGTCTTTGGCTTTCAGGGAGCAGCCCTAATATGATGTGCATATCTATGCTTTATAGGTCACTGCAATGACACAAGAAAGTACGGTAACTAATCTCTGCATTGGCTCCGCATCCTGTGTTGTGGATAAAATACACAGAGCACAGAGCAGCCCAGACAAGCAAACAGCTTGATCCAATGTCTTGACTCCAGAACTCAACTTCCAGTACAGGAAGTTGCCACGTAAAGTTAATAAGTAATGATTCATGCACCTTACGGCAAAACCACAAGAAAAGCCTCAAGATTACGCAGGCATCCAAAATCTGCCTTGACTTATTTTCTTTCTTAGCTAAGAAAAATCTCTTCAACTCTCGTTTTGATGGCTTCCTCCAATAAGTGTTCATCTAAGCTTAGTTTCAAACATGCACTCATAAAAAACATCTGTAAAAATGTACAGATGACAAGTTTAAGATGGATAATTGTACTGCTTGAAGCCAATTTCTTTAGATCCAGTTTGACTATAGCTGACCAGCTGAGACTTATACAGCCAGTGACGTCACAGACTGTGGAATGAGGTTAATGGAACCAGTTGTGCAAAGAGAGACCAATACGCCTCAGAGAAACAGTTTTTCAACCGCACGCTCTTCAGTATGTTGATTTTCGTTAATTACCGTTTGAAGTTTTGCTACTTTGGACTCAGACATTATTTAATTATTATACGTTAAGCTACCAGTTGACTTGAATTAGACGTCAGGCCGCCTCATATACACAAATTCACATCACACACAAGCATTCATCGACCTCGTCTCTGCAACGGGATCCGCAAGCAATTCAACTCATGGTAAGAGGACAATAAATATGTGCGGGCTGGAAGTCTCATATGGCGTCTGACTGGCTTTAATATCAAAAGGAGGAAAGAAAGCCAGAACAGTACTGTCACATGGTGTCTCCTAACCAATCACAGTGACTTCCTGTTCACTACAGGGTGACTGTGAACTGAAAGTAGAACTACAACCTGTCATATTCACATTTTTGTTGGTGTTTGCATTGAATACAGAAGACAATGTGTTTTTAGGGTGATTTTTTAAATTTTGGACTGAGCCAGACAGAGCTAGACTTTCCTCCTGGTGCTATTTCTTATGATATGCTAAGCTAACCAACTTTTGGCTCCATTCATGGATATTACAGGACATAACAAATGTGCAGTTAATCAAATAATCATACATCGTTTCCACACAATGAACCGATGTCCTCCTGTGCCCCTTGAGGATCCAGGGCCTATAGTGGTAATTGGATTAGCTAATTATGTAACTTTAGGGTCGATCCTATTCATGGTCTATTTTCTGCATTACTTGAGTATTATATTACATCTGTTACTATGGATACCACACCAGGTAAACTCCATCTGACAGAGAGAGAGGACGTAAAAGAACAAACCGGTACACTCGACATCACTGCTCACACATCGAGCGGTGAAAAATACATTTTGACGTTGTCCTGAGAAAGATGATCTCACTCTCACAGGTTTCTTTTCCCAGTAGGTCTTGATTTGACTAATGAATTTATCTAAACAGGTTGAAATTTGATGTTTGACAGCTGAGACTGAGTAACGATTGGTTGAAAGTGTGTGTCGACAGGACCTCATACTGCAGCTCTATACCCCAATCTCTACTGCGCACTCTCTGGCTCCAAATAACGTCCTCCGTGCAGGATGGCAGCGTTCGTATCCAAGATATTTTGTCTTCTTTTCTGAATGGAGGGAGGAGATGGAGACGCGTTAAAATCATATACATACTATGAAAATTACCTTTTCACCAAGCAACCCTAGACACACCCACACACTCAACTCATATTCTTTTATGTAAATAACTCATGTATTACAAGTCATTACAGAAATCGTATTGTACAGCCAAACTTCTTATCTGTCGTGGATTATTGCGATGTCATTTATAGGCACTTATCTGCCTCTGTCCTTAAACCTCTTGATGCAGAATAACTTTGCACCTCCTTGGATTCATAACTACGGACTTAGGAAGGCATCCTAAGTACATATACAAAGCACATATTGGCAAACCTCCTGGGGACCTGACATCACTTTTCAGCTATAGCTGACCTCCCCACGGGACTAGGTCTCAATAGTTTTATGAGATTCAAGGAAACATTTCAGAAAGATTGAGAAATTGACTGTTACAATTTAATAATCCCAAAAGTGGAACAACATGCAGAACAGAGCAAAATTAGATGAGCTAATCCCTTTTTAATCTCGCTAAATCCGTTTTAGCTGACTCAGGGCCGACTCAATGTTTGTGTCTTAATTGTCTTCATTGCATTTGATGTGTATTTGGCTTTATTTCTTAAAGGCTTTTTTTCTTATGTGTTCATAATTGTTTAAACATTTGTGGACTATTGTTTCTTATATTGTTAGATTAATCAAAATTCAGAGTAAGGGCAGGGAGAGAAAGGAAAGAGAGGAAAACTCTTACAGAGAGAATACACAGTTAGTGGTATACAGTAGTAGTGTGATATTAATGCATGGAGAGAGAGAAAGATGTAGTAGAAGAACAATAAGTGCTCAGTGCATGATGAGACTTCCGCCAGCACTCAAGGCCTAGAGCAGCATAACTATGAGGTGGTTCAGGGCTCACCAGAGCCAGCCCGAACTATATAAGCTTTATTAAAGAGTGAAATTTCAAGTCTAACTTTAAATGTGACGATGGTGTCTCTCTCTTGAAACCCAAACTGGAAACTGAATCCACAAGAGAGGAGTCTGGTAGCTCTAGGTAGGAGATGCCTCCCAGTCCATACTTTTAGATACTGTAGGAACCCTAAGTACGTCTGTATTTTGAGAATGATGTATTAATCTATTGGGATAATGAGATACTTTCCAATATACAAGATAAAAGTCAAGCAGTGTGTAGTGTAGTTTACATCTAGCCTCATACATAATTAAAGCTTTGTGTCATCTGTGTAAAATGTCCCAGCACAAAACCTTGTGGAACTCCATGAATCACGTTTGTGTGAATCGGTGAGTCAGTGAGTAAATGAGCTACAACAAACCTATTAATATGATAAGTATGACATTAATCCGCCTAGTGCAGTGTTTTTAAATTGATTCAGCAGTAAGATCCAGCAGCACCAGTCAAGAGAAAAGTCCATTGTCTGAGAACATCATTAAGATCTTTCAGTGGTACCATTTCTATTCGTGGATGGGTTCTAAATCCTGACTGAAAATCTTCAAACAAACCTGCACAAATAATCATGTAATTGGTTTGTAAAAGCCTATTCAAGGATTAAAGAAATGAAGGGGTGGATATAGGTCAACATTGTTAAAATCTGGGTCAAGGGTAGAATTTTTAAAGTCCTGGTTTAATTACTGTAATCTCTGCAGTGAGCAGCCTGTGTCTGAAAGACAAGTTGATTGTTAAGATAAAATAACTATTAAAGTCAGCTCAAAGAGATCTATAGAGGGGAAGCAAATAAATCAGGCATTACAGTGGCGTTGAAGGCTGCTGTACAGGACAACACTTGATCTACCACAAGTTATGGGAAAAAAGTGATGAATTTTTCTCTGATGATTTAAAAAAAAATGTGAAGAAGCTCATGAATTCATTACTGCTGCAGGAACAGGCAGCTCAATAGAACTATGACTCTCTGTCAGCCGGTTTACACTCCTGAAGTGGAACCTGAGGTTGTTCTTTTACTAATGATGAATAATAAGAGGTTCTGGTATTACGGAGGCTTTTATTGTAGGCTATCAAACCATCTTTCCAGGCGAGGTGAAATTCACCCAGTTTGGTGAAATGCCAATGAGCCCCAACACTTCCTTTCCGACATCCGGAGGTATGCTTTAAGGTATGTGAAAGTGAATTTTCCCATCGAGCTAATCTCCTTTTATGCACTAACTTCTTTTTCAGAGGGGCAGCAGTGTTGGATGTTGTACTTAGTGAAGCTGCTGCAAGATTAACAAGATCATCTTATTGTGTGGGAATAAAGCTGAGATAACAAGTTTTCCATAAATTCGTCTACAGCCTATTCAGACAGAAACTGACTGTAATTTAATTTTTGTGTGGTCCATTATTGTAAATTCCAACTTAACCAAAGAGGGTCAAACAGAAGTCAGAGGAGTGTTAGTGGAAAATTATTAAATGTTCAATTTCTTTCCCATATGATTGAAGCATATATTAATGTATTATTTTGTCTGTACCTAGCACTATCCAGATACAAAGTCTGAGGCTTCAGATAAATATTCTGAGTGTACCATTAATCTGTATTCCCCCCGGCTGCCTGGACAACATGGACTTAATGAAGTTGTATGGACAACCTCAAAGATACAACAATAGACTTAATGTGAGCAATTTGCTTTTTATTTTCAACTCCACAAACGACAAACCAGAGATGAGTAAATTATAAAGTAATTTGTTGTGATGCTGGCCCTTACATAACAGACGGTGCACTGAAGTAATTTGACCTCGTCCTCTTGAGCATAAATGAATGTGACTTTTTAAAGGTTGTAATTGACCATGGGTAGGCAACAAGGGGCATGTCCACCACATGTCTTGAATATAAAGTGACGTTGGTGATGTTGAAGCATTTTAACTAAACAACATCAAAGTGCAACACTAGTACCAAGTGTCTCTCTACAACAGACTTGGAGAAAATCCTTTTGTAATTGCCAGCAGCGTTTTTTGTTTCTGTATTGTGCATAATGTCAAGACAAAAAATGTTTAAAGCTGACACCATCACAGTAACATAATAGGTGTTCAGCACGGCACGACAAAAAAAGAAGATTTAGAAATATAAGTACAAAAAATACTGGCAGTAAAAAATATCAAGAGAAAAGATGTTGTTTCAACCAGCATCTTTTCACACACAAGAAAAATCACAGACAATGAGAGATTTAGACTGTCACCCAGTGACTATATTGTTTACAAAAGAGGCTGTCAGGATCTGTCAGAAGGAGCTCTGCAGATAACAGTGGTTGACTGATCTTGCTAACACATTGTGGGTTTAGTTCATTGTAGTTAATCAGAGCTGTGTGTCGCAATGTCAGGGGAATTAAACTGTTGAAATGTGAGGCTGGAGGAATAATTCATGCTTGTTATTTAACTCTCAGATGTGAATTTTACAGAACTCTGGTTGCCTTATATTTGGTTGAATACCATGTCAGTCGCAGGAACTAGAATTCAGTTCCAGCGATGCAATACGACCTTCTTCCCCTCCTATTGTCCTAATCCGCAAATGTCTGTCCTTTGTCTTTCTGTGTCTGTATTTGGAGCACATATCTGGAGAACCAATCATCTTGCCGACTTCAAACTGGGCATGTGTATTCTTACTGGCATAGGGAAGTGCATCGAATAAACAGACGACCAGCTATCAGTGGGGGCGAGGCTGGGCAGGTCCTTCAGTCTGTGGACCAAGCTGAACGTGGA
Source organism: Pseudopleuronectes americanus (assembly GCA_038501795.1). Taxonomy (NCBI): domain Eukaryota; kingdom Metazoa; phylum Chordata; class Actinopteri; order Pleuronectiformes; family Pleuronectidae; genus Pseudopleuronectes; species Pseudopleuronectes americanus. Next base: position 5,336,271 of record CM076724.1, read on the forward strand.
ATAAAGTCGGCAGTGGTTGGCAACAACATTCATCTAATCACTTCCTCTTTAGCAATTTGTCAACAGAGTAAAAGCACAGTCGGCTTTGTTGCTTAATAACGGAGGGTTGATTTTGTATTGTATTGTTATTGTTTAATAGACCTCTGAAATAGATAACATGCAATGTATGAAAAAATAACAGCAGTTCAGTCAGACATCTCACATTCAAATGTTTATTGCAACAGTTGAACAGGCTAGTATTTAGCGTCTCGGCTCCGACTTAATCACTCCCCCCGATATTATTACATAGATATGATGGGAGTGATGAGCAAATACTTGTAACCCCCCTGTCAGAGCCTAGGGGCTGAAGCAACTAGCAGCAGTACCGACGCAAGCTAAGGGAGTTATGGGACATTTTCTCAGCTTAAATAGACCGCCTATAGGGAGGGTGTGTATTATAGATGATTGTGGAGGGTAAGGTATGTCACATGAGGTATGTCACATGATTAGAGCAGTGCAGCCCGAGTTGGCTGCCTGAATTAGCTTACAAGGGTCGCTCCATTTGTGTCAATCATTAAACCCTAAAATCTTTACTGCAGATAAACCAGGTAGAATGAGCACAAAGTTTTCTTACTTCACTCTGCACCATAGACAAAGTCCTGCACCCAAACAATAAAAAGTGACAGTATATTGTAGAACTGTTTGAGGACTCACCAATGACAAGGAATAATTCGGAAGTAGCCCCAGAGCTTTATTACAGAAGAAGAGAGCAATACATTCTAAACAGGCAGGTTTAAAATAGACACTGCACTAGTGCTTTAAATAAGGGTCAGGGATTTCATGCCATTGTGCGGTTATTTTCATTTAACTAGCTCTGCTACCTTCCTTACTGGGTGACAGATGAACGGCTGTGGTACAGTTTGCCTGAGGGAGGTGATCTGTTCTGCTTTTTGAATATTTCAGAGCCTTTGGCATTTCTCAAGTAGCAAACCTAGACAGTGAGACAAGAGGCTGAAGTCTTTATAGCATCAGTTATCATGCTACGGCTCAGAGGATGAAGACATAGACTACAGAAAGTATATGGTGTGACTGACTACATGAACTGTTTTCCTGCTAATGGAAGTGAATCATTACTTGACAATGCAGCAGTCATTTTAACAATAGTTAAGGCTTGCTGCTTCGACACAGTAATATCAGATCAGTAATAACTGATTTGCCCTTGAAGTTTTCCATTTTTATATGAAGGAAATAAAGAAACAGTACTGCCTTTGATTCATACAGTTATTATACATTTAGCTATTTTCAGACATGCAATGAGGGATCCTTAGCAGTTTGTCTGTGGAGGAGTATGTGGGAAAACAAATGCCCGAGTGAGGGCCTCAAGACTTTCCGCGGACTTTCTCTGCCTGGCCCCCTAGTGTAAAGTCTGCAGAATCCCATGTGAAACAAAAAAAATTGATAAAAACAAAAATAATACAAACATCTCTGGGTGAACAAGCGGAGTCACACATGTAGAGGACATCGATGAATATGTCAAGAGAGTTTATGGTGATAAGAACCGACACTATGGTAGATGTGGTGTTAACCAAAACACTATATCCAAGTTATGAGAAAATGTTGGTTTTTATGTTATAGGTTCATAGATATGTGCTAGTAAGTCCCAATTCTCAGATAGAAAATCACAACAATAACAAAGGTTAGGGTTGTTAAATCAACTTTAAGTCAAACTTTCAGATTATGAGATGTTGAATAAATATGATGCAGTAACTGGAAAAATTGACTTAGTAAATACAAATCTTGTTCACTGAATGAAGTGAGTTTTGTATTTTAGGGTTAGGGTTAGGGGGAGGTTTCTCTGCAGTAGGTCGGTGAAATCTTTTTATCACCCGACTCATCTGTTTGTATGTGGAACTCATATCTCAATGACCTTATCTTCGCTTCACACTTGGAAGTGCAGAGTGGCATTGGACACCTGATAAGTTCAGTATTAACACACTTTAAATAAACTGGTAAACAGTGCCTTGCAGTCAGTTGGGCCTGGGGTTAACAGACCAAATGTCTGGTTGGAGGCCTGCAGCTCAAAAACTGGTGCACCAGCACTAAAATATGTCCCTTCGGATCATTCTGATGATTTGATTATTTTTGTTTCAACATATCAGACTGACACAGAGAATCACGAGAGACACAGGCGTTGAACTCCATCATAGCCGCAGCATTCATTGAATCACCTCCTCTTTTGTCATTTCTCTACAAACTAAAAGCATGTTGTTTATTGTTACTGCAATTCTTTATCTTGTGGTAATACAATTGTGTTGCTTGCCTAATAGACCTCTGAAGTTGCCGTTCAATAAGAAAAAATGAAAGTTCAGTAAATCATTCAAACTTTAATATGAGCTACAACCCATAATGTTATGATCATTTTTATAAGACCATTTTCTGTTTTAGTTCTATGAACCATTATACTGCGTGTGATCTTTCTATGTTCATCATCTAAAAATGTTTTTCTTGTGAGTATTATGATTTTGATTGATGAAGTTAATCCTCTTAATTCCAGCACTGACCAACAGTCACTAATATGCAGAGTGGGCAACACCTACTCACTGCCCCGTACCGTTTTGTGATTAGTAATGAGGGTTTATTGAAAATCAAAGATGGATTATTATCCAGACAGAGGAGCCGTTCAGGAGAGGATGTGGTGGGAAGATGAAAAAACCCACTCTGGACTTCACACAGGGCATCACAGGTCAAACTAATTGATTAGTCTGACCTTTAACATCAGAGGAAGTCATTGAATATTTCAGACGTTACTAAACAGAGAGTTAGTCTCCTGCGATGGTGCACACACAGACAGTAAAGTATTGAGAGAGGTGGAAAAGAAGAGATTTACAGGATTTAAACTTCTCAATTTGTAATTTATAAATGCTGAATAGATTTAGTACATTGTTTGCTTTTTTTAGACGATCTCGTATGAATAAAAATACATTCTGACAAACTCATTCAAATACTATTTTAATATATGTTTTCCGTAACTACCAGTCAGGATGACAAAAAGAGACGAGTCTACATGTCTTTCTCTGCTCTTCACCAGCAGCTAATGTACAGGGCCAGGCTGCAGAGCAAACCTGGAAATTAGCTAATGTCTCAGTTGACCTGTTCATCATCCTCTGCCCACCCTAATGCCAAATAAATCTCCCTAGAGGTTATTGCTTCCCTCTCCCCCTCACTGCTTGATTTTATCTCCAAGTACTTGTTACCCATTGCAGAGCAGAGTTCAGTATACCTTCCCCCTGTGAGAGTTCATTCACTGTTGTTCTCTCGTCGAAACTGCGGTTATTTAAAAACACCCAGTTTCAGATACTTAGTTTTTATCGGCATTTGAGAAGAAAGCATCGCAAACAGTAAAGTGTATTTGGGAGTTGACCATTCAGAGATGGCTGCACTGATAAACAGCCCACACACAACTTTAATTAATTTCCAGTTCAGTTATCTATGTCCCTAAAGTTAATGAGCTGTCCCCATTCACTGAATGACCAGTCACAGCCTTGCCGCTGCTCAGTGGCATTGTAGGCAGGTGCAGAATGATAGGCTCCAACATAATTAACATTGTATAATAAAGGAAATAATGTAATCCAGCTTCATTGCCTATATTAAAAATGTCAAAAGGACAAAGTGAACACATGAAAAACCATTGAAAAGCCAATTGTCTTTACAGCACATTTCCCAGGATTGTCTTTATAGGCAACACAAGCAATGCTACAACACATCACTTTTCCTGATCAAGAAATATGCATCGTCCACCCCTTTAGTGTTTCATTGCAAGGTACAACAATTTCCTGTCTAAGCCGCAGAGCTGTCATACACATAGAGGACACTGATGATGATGTCACTTTAGAAAGACAACAAGATTAAAGAGTTAATGGTAAAACAGGCCAGTGCCGGTGTTGATGTGCTGTAAACAAAATGAAACCCAGGAGTGGACCGTTTACGTTACATCCTGCTTCTGCCTGCTGCGCCGGCCCTCACCTGACTGCTTCAGAGTCTCCAGTGCTGTGAATGCGTCTAATTGGAGAATTCCGTGCTGCGTTGTTAATGTGTGAAAGGTAAACTCCGGAAATAGTCAGTACTTAATTGTGAGAATATTCTCCGAAGTGCATGGCTATAAACGGCTTCAAACTGGATGTGGGTGTTGGTACAAATCTGCCCTTCAATGCTTATTGCAGATTTATCTTACCCTTCCACTCCCAGCATGTTACTGTTTTTAACAATGCCCTTTTGCTACATGAACAAAAACAATCACCAAGCTAAAAATGAGAAGTATTGATGAAGATTTGGATCGTGCAATCATGCAGCAGAACATACGTCTTGTTCTGTTTTTGTAGGGAATTAGTCATTTTAGAGAGTGATCACCTCCCTACGTGCAAATGCCAACAGTGTTTTGCAGGGGTCATGAATTCTGTTATTTTCAGTTTGCAAGGTGTGTAAGTCAGACCATTGTCCACAGCATTGACACAGCATCAGTCATTTCAATTGGGTGAAATAACCACAATATGTTAGTTGCTCTACACTGATATGCACCACTGTGAAAGGCATCTTTAATAATCTATGACACAAATGTATTTGGGAAAATAATAGTTAATCACCACGCATTGACTTATGTTCCACTTCACCTGACTCTTCTTTCAATGGCACCCTTAGCTCTTATGAATGAAAGTAGTGGTGCATATATAACGTGTCGTTGAGTCTCAGTTCCACATGGTAGATTAAAAGTTGGATATCCTGCTGATCTTTTTTTCCATGAGTGCATTGTACAACTTGTGTTTCTATATGTGCTCCTGCTGGTCGTCTTTGTGTAATTTTACAGCTGGACATGACATCCTTTATAGCTTTTAAGGCGCCGATAATCTAGAGAGACACAAGGTGAGGAGAATCAATTCAAACCTAATCTGTGCATGAAGATAGACAATGGTCTCAGTGAATGTGATCTAAATCCTTGTGCGCCCATCCACTAAACGAACCCACACATTCTTAATTTTCATTGTACTATATGAATGTCAGACTGCTTCCTGCTGAGCATTATTACTGATGCAATTAGTTGCATATCAGTCTAATTCAAATGAAAGGGGATTACGTAGCAGTGGACCTTTTTATAATGGGGAATGTGCTCTACTGAAATTAAAAGGAAACCTTTTTTGCATATTCTCTTTCTGAAACAGTGTAATGAACTGGTTTATCTTTCCAATGGGATCACAAAAGTATCATGTTTTTCTCTTCTCCTCTTTGTCTGTTTTTAACATAATGACTGCTGTGAAACTCTGTTATTGGAAGACCTTATCTTCACTTATTGGTTTACTTTTAGAGAGTGAATTGATTCAAACTCTTTGAAACTCCTGTGGTCGTTATTGATCTCTGGTCATTAAAGCCTCCATTGAGTGGTACAAGAAGCCTGTCTGCATATAAGCTCAAGAAGAGGTGTGAGAAGCAGAGCCGTGGTGAGTTGAGGACAAACCAGCAGGGCTGATTCACTGCGCTAAATGTCGTCCCTTGGTGGCAGCTTCCCAGTTCAAAGCACATCATGCTGCAAGAGCTGACGTTGGTACCTGACACACATTGACTAGTTAGGCCTGTGCCGTCGCTGGTTATGTGGCATGAAGCGGTCGCTGATTAAGACTCGATTTACAGAAACGTACAAACGAGTTATCACAAAATGTTTAAGAATGATTTGACGTTCAAATCTTTGAAGCTGTCCTAATTTCACAGCCTTATAGAGTCTCTTTGTTCACCAGGTGTTGGTTTTGTAACGAATATAGTGCATTAGAAAAGCTGCATCAGCAGGGACTCTGCAGAAGTGTTCTCTAGTGTGCCATCTTTTAGCACGTGAACCCAATGCTGAAATGGAAACTGGCAGGTGGAAAAATTCTCGCTATGGATTTAATAGGCCGAGACACAAGACTCTAAAGACAGGTAATGTAAAATGATGGAGGAGCTCTTTGATATGCAAATGTAAATGCTCATGGCAGCACTATGTCACATCTGCCACTTAGCTGTCTAAAAAGTTCATACTTTAAGTGACACTCTTACACTGAGCATGAAATCCTGAAGAGCAGTTGGGGAAAGCCAGGGGGGTTCCACCAAGAGAGAAGCAGTCTGAACCAGAACGAAGGAATCCCATTCTCGTCCAACAGCCTCACATATGAGCTGTGTGTACTGGTGTAGGTTGATGTGTTGCTGTAGGTTATGAAATCAAGATGAAAAATTTGCTATGTGACACCTTTTCCCTCAGGATCTTTCTTGTGGAGGTGATCGTGTGGAATTTGTGGAATTATCTGACTCTGCACCTCTGGCAGCTAAAGGCATGGGACACACAGTATTGACATTGTCAAAGTAGGGGGAGTAAAATGAGTCACCTTGAATAAAATGGACTGTTGCCTTATCTGTATCTGTAGGGTTGGGCACCAAAATACTGTGTCCATCAGGCAGTGGTTCATATTCAGCCTTAGGGTTAGGGCTGCATTGTGATTGCCAAATCACAATGCAATATTTCATTGCCTGAGCTCAGTACTGTCATTTTTGTCCTGCTTACAGGCAACATCAATAGTAAATATTACACTTAACACTTCACTGGCATCACACTCTCTGCATGGCTCTGGCAGCACATAACCATAGCCTACAGTTAGCTAGTACCTACCTCAAACTCGAGTTGGCATGGCAACAAAATGCCTAAAGCTAAACAATCAAGAGTGTGGTTGTATTTCACGTAAAAGGCTTTCAGTCATTGATTTGACACATGGTTATGTTCATTTCCTAGATTTCAGACATGTGTTGTGTAAATAAATCTGCCCAGTCAATGTAACCGACCTGTGTTTCTGTATTCAGCACTGACACTGTTATCTATTTTTACAGTATTGTAGCTGGGTTAGGTTTTATCTTTTTTTATTGAGTGAATCTGTTAAGAGTTTTGCACTTATTTATATTTGTATATATTATATACTGTATATTTAAGTTAAGTAAAATTTGAACTGTCAACAGTTAATTACAAAAATTAAGTTGTTCTTTTCAAACAAAAATGTATCAGTTCTGGCACAGTTTAGAGACCAGAACTGATATTGGTATTGATTTTGCACCAGTATTGGAAAAAAGATTCACATACTAGGCTCCCCATCCTCCACCCATAGGGGAAAACAAATGAGTCCCTGTTTTGCCTATAGCTGCACTAAATTATATTTTGATGTAATATATGTAATATATTTTCTGAACCCCAAGCTGTTTCGTGGCTTTTTTCTTTAGCTCCTGTCACATTATAACTCATATTTTCACTGCAATATATACGTGTGTGTGTGTGTGTGTCGGTGTGTGTTTGTGTCAGTGAGTGTGTATACAAAATATTACTCGGGAGAGTATCTTCTGATGATCAGATTAGAGCTGGTCAGCCGAAGGTCAAGGTCAAGAAAATAAATTGCCTGAAAAAACCATTTTCAAAACACCTCTGTTAAAGCTAATATTGATCAGAAAATTATTCCGCATCTTATGACATTATACAAGGGACGTCATGAAGAAGTCACAGTTGCTTTCACTTTGCCTCTGATTGATTCAAAAAAGACAACGCAATGGTATCTAAATGTGACTTAATTATTATTTTGCTCTTTTCTCCACAGTTAAACCAACTGTCATAGATGTCGACATATTTGTGAACAGCATTGGACCAGTGTCATCAATAAATATGGTAAGTGGAGCCGAGCATAAGTATGTGTGGTGCAATGGTGGGAACAGAGATTATGTTTACAATATTCCAATGTTAACCAGATTACGACAAGAGTCTGAATAAGACACTGTCATATAAACAGTATTGTCTGGTTATCTTAACCTGAATAACGGCACACATAGATTACCCAATAACTGATTCATGCATGTGGAGTATTGTGACCGTAGTCACGTTATAGAGACATCTATACTTCTAAATCACATTCCATACTCTGATTAGAGTTGTAACAGCATTCTGCAGCATCGACATACAGTACAGCAGTTACAGACTGATTGATGACACTGTTCAAACGAGATAGAAAAATTGAAAGGAGTTGTAGCTGTTACAAAATTAAAAAGAATGGTAGACAGTAACATCGTACTCTACTTAGCCCGGAGGGACTGTGGCTCAGGGCTTGGAGGATAACGGACATTTCCAGTCGAATTTAAATGTCGGGGCTGACGGACACTTGGATGACACCACAGGAGTCATAGCTGTGATAATGATGGTTTAAGGAATCTGCTCACAGGTTTAGATATTAACTGAGTTGTGTTAGACTGCAGCTATAAATGGTGTATGAATCTGAAATTGAGAGATGTTATGCTGTTGAGACATTACTGTGTTTATCAGGGGCTGGAGAGGGTTGTCTCCCAGAGGCCTGACTTTATCCTCCCTTTTTAAATCACAGCTATCAAGACTTTATGAGCCTGTAGAGAAACAGGCTTTAACTTTGAGGCTGAGGGGAAAGTGGGAGATAAGAGGCAGCGTACTGACTGGAAGAGGAGGGTGAGAGGCAGAATTTTCATGGATACTTAGAGTTAAGTATACATAAATAATTGTCAAATAATGGAGAGTTATGGGTTTATGAGAAGCTTCTGGGTCTGGACTTTCTCTGCAGTTTGTCTTTCCCCCATGCACAATGCAGGGGTTCTCTGCTCAGATGCATTCACATCAACAATTATTACCACCAAAAACTCTCTTGACATCTTCTTCTGTGTCTTCTACGTGTATGAAACAATCTCTTAACCTGGAGAAATTATATTTATTTTCGTTATTTAGCTGTGTTAGAAGCATCAACCTCCCCACTTGTTCGTTGTAATCCAGTGGGAGGTCCCCAGCTGTGTTCTCACAGCGACTACTGAGGACCAATACCGGGGGTAAGGCGCGGAAAGTCCACAGGTTTTGGGGTTTGGGTGATATACAGTACTGTGCAAAAGTTTTAGGCAGGTGAGAAAAAATGCTATAAACTAAGAATGCTTTCAAAAATTAAAGTGTTCAAAGTTTATTCTCATCAATTAACAAAATGCAAAGTGAGCTACCAAAAGAAAAATCTAAATCAAATTAATATTTGGTGATACTACCCTTTGCCTTCAAACCAGCATCAATCCTTGTAGGTACACTTGCAAAAAAACACAGGGATTTTGTAGGATTACAAAGTGTATGATCAACCAATTATACCAAACAGGTGCTAATGATCATCAATTTCACATGTAGGTTGAAAAATAGTCATTAACTGAAACAGAAACTGCTGTGTAGGAGGCTAAACACTGGGTGAGGAACCGTCAAACTCTGCTACCAATGTGAGGTTGTGAAAGACAGTTTGAGGTCACAGGTCATACACAATGGCAAGACTGAGCACAGCAACAAGACACAAAGTAGTTATACTGCATCAGCAAGGTCTCTCCCAGACAAAGATTTCATAGCAGACTGGGGTTTCCAGATGTGCTGTTCAAGCTCTTTTGAAGAAGCACAAAGAAACAGGCAACGTTGAGGATCATGGACGCAGTGGTTGGCCAAGGAAACTTAGTGCAGCAGTTGAAAAATACATCAAGCCTAGGAAATCTGAAGATGTCCAGCAGTGCCATCAGCTCAGAACTGGCAGAGACCAGTGAGACCCATGAACATCCATCTACTATCCAGAGAAGTCTGATCAGAAGTGGTCTTCATGGAAGAGTTGTAGCCAAAAAGCCATACCTCCGACATGGAAACAAGGCCAAGCGACTCAACTATGCACGAAAACATAGGAACTGGGGTGCAGAAAAATGGCAGCAGGTGCTCTGGACTGATGAGTCAAAACTTGAAATATTTGGCTGTAGAAGAATGCAGTTTGTTCGCCGAAGGGCTGGAGAGCGGTACAATATGATTGTCTGCAGGCAACAGTGAAGTATGGTGGAGGTTCCTTGCAAGTTTGGGGCTGCATTTCTGCAAATGGAGTTGGAGATTTGGTGGGTTTAATGGTATCCTCAATGCTGAGAAATACAGACATATACTTATCCATCATGCAATACCATCAGGGAGGCGTATGATTGGCACCAAATTTATTCTGCAGCAGGCCAACCACCCCAAACATACAGCCAATGTCATTAAGAACTATCTTCAGTGTAAAGAAGAACAAGAAGTCCTGTAAGGGATGGTATGGCCCCCACAGAGCCCTGATCTTAACATCATCGTGTCTGTCTGGGATTACATGAAGAGACAGAAGGATTTGAGGAAGCCTACATCCACAGAACATCTGTGGTTAGTTCTCCTAGATGTTTGGAACAACCTACCAGCCGAGTTCCTTCAAAAACTGTGTGCAAGTCTACCTAGACAAATTGATGCTGTTTTGAAAGCAAAGGGTGGTCACACCAAATATTGATTTGATTTAGATTTCTCTTCTTTTAATTCACTGCATTTTGTTAATTGATGAGAATAAACTGTTAACACTTCCATTTTTGAAAGCATTCTTAGTTTACAGCATTTTTTCTCACCTGCCTAAAACTTATGCACAGTACTGTACATCAAATGCTTTTTGTTGCAGAAGCCTCTTCTTGCTTCTCAACTTACAACATATTATTATTTATTTGTACAACAAAGGCATTGTGGGAAATAACAGGAATACTTATGTAGAATAACTTTATTGTTAAACAGATGTGTTTCAGATCAGATCAGCAGAAAGGCCCTGCTAAAATACACTGGTATTAACAGTTATTTGGATGATTCAATTTCAAGTCTAAGTTGGGCGTAACACACGGATGTTACACCGTTGTGATGTGTGAGTGTGTGTGTTTTCTACCTGGTCTGGAGCCACCTCTTGCAGAACACCTGCTGGTAGGATAAGCTCAGCTCAGCATTGGGTCTGAGTATCTGAAAAAGGAATAAGCTGTGCTTGCAGACCTTCCAACAAACAGCAAGTGACTGACAATAGAATGGTTGTGAATACATTTATTTTAGAGCTGTGAAAAATAACGCGTTAACGTGTTATGATTAAATTACAGGATTAATTCGTTAATTTTTTTAACGTATTTAACGCATGCGCAGAAGGACCTTCCAATTTACCCACATTTCCGCCCACTCTGCACTAGTCTCCGCTCTAATGCAGTCAGACGGCAGCTGCTATTCAAACAAACACACATCACCTTCTGGATGGGAAGATCGTGCTCCAAAAAAAACTAAGATGGAACATTCAATAAAACCAAGAAGATATGCACACTCTGCGGGAAGACGTAATTGTTTCACCGGAGCAAAGCCGCTTAAAGTTCCACCTCAACGCGGAGCATGTGTTGGTTGGCGAGGGGCGTTCAAGGGGAATCCGCCAAACCAGCTTCACTCACAGGACACATTGTGCAAAAGAAGCGCTCAGCTTTACTGTCAGAGAATGTGAAGAAGTTAGTTTGCCTCACCAACTGGCTGAAGGAAGACTAGCTAAGAGGGCCTTTAGAGGCATTAGATTGTGCCATGGTGTGGTGATTGGTTGTTTGACAAAAAATAGAAAAATGTTCAACCATACTATAAAAACAATGGCTAAGAAGCTCAAATAATTTCTGTTTGATTTAAAAAGAAAAGAAAAAAGTTTTATGAATGTTCCATATGGAATAGCAAAGAAAACTGCAAAAGAACTGCTGAGTTGCAGCACCATTGTTTTGTTTATTTATGAATAAAAAAAGGAAAACATGTTAAATGTATATATCTGTCTGTTGTCATAAATCTTTTTTGTTCTCACAAAATATACCGAGAAAATTGGTAATGTGATTAATCCTGATTAATCCATAGAAACCTGTAATTAATTTGATTAAAATATTTAATCATTTCACAGCCCTAATTTATTTTCTTGACACAGTTAGATGACACCTCAAAATGTGCGTATTCTAATCACAAGTTGAAAAATTTTACATCTCTCCTACTTGTGTTATTTATAAAATGTGCAGTCCCTGTCATTTTTGTATCTTGTCATATCAGCCTTCTATGGGACATTGTATTGAAAAGATAAGTCCTGTTCTTTATAAGGGTTTTTCTGAAATATTCAGCAGCCATGCACAGATAACAGCCTGTTACTCTGTTTAATGTGAAACAGCACTGTTGCATTCTCCTGCATCTCCAGTGCTACTATGACAAGTGTGTCCACACCCCCCTTTACCGTGTTACTAGCTCATTTGAAACCCTATTGTCAGAAGCAGTTATACACAGTGTCATCAGCTGTCATACTTTTATTGTTTCTAATTACAATGCAGGGTATAATTCAGGGTTTCATGAGTTCTCCAAGAGACAGATCGTGATTCAGTTCCTTCTCATGAGAGGAAAATTAGGTACATTTTTACATCGAAGAAAAAAAAAGTTTTTTCTGGGAATTAGTAGACTTATGTATTCTGAAGTTTTTTTAAAGTATTTTATCTTACTAATAAACGTAAGGGTTACTACTTGGTTAGGGTTTTGCGAATACAAGTTTATGGTTAGGTTCAGCTTAAATATTGACAAAGTTTATAGATGACAAAGAATGTAGCTCACTAAGAATGGAGCTTGTTTATTGGCACACTGTTTGGTTGCACGTATTGTTATGTTGCTTATTTGTAGTTTTTCCTTTCTGATTGTTTGTAGTTGGCACTTGGTTAGTTCTTGCCAAAACAAAAATGCTTCGTTTAAGTATAAACACTGACAAAGTGCATACATGAAACAAGATTTGTTGGGTATAAAACAGGACTTTCACTCAGAAGACATGCTCAATTATTATAAGAGATATTCATATTTTCACTTTCCACTCCTTTACGTGTAGGCACCAAAATGACCCTGGGACAGAATTTTCAATTTTCCACATACATGTATCGTGTGTACAAGGACACACACTACAGTCTTAGCATTGTGTCTTGGTTGAAAATATGTTTTCCATACAGCTGCAACAATATTTCAACAAATTCATATTGCTATACAGTGCTGCAGGCGTTATATTTTGTAGTTGACCAAACTGTGAATTAAAATCCGTCTGATTCCAATCATATTACTAGTAGCTGTTTCCATGCAGTCATGTTAGCTATCCAGAGATTACAGGCTACCGCAAGTGTGTGCAAAAATGTTTTACATGCATGTTTGACTGTGATCAGTCGTTTTTTTATGCTTGCAGTGAGCATCCATTATTGTTGTCAACAACCTTCCATCCATTCGTCTGTTATTTTTTTCTTCCACAGACTCACTACTGATAAACCACAGCATGACTGACTCATTCAGAAGAAGCAACAAACATTATGTTAAGTTGGAGGAGGCAGCATCTTTGTTTTTATACGGAAGCTATTTTTATACTGAGGTTATGCAGTTTCGAAGGCAACCTTGTGCAATCCAGATTTTCCTTCCAAAACAAAAGCCGAAGCCAGTGGGATCCCCAATGCTATTGTCATATGGATAGATGGATAGAGCCACTCACTCAAAGTCTGTCACACACCGGAGACCCAGAGAAATACAGTTTTCATGCCAGTTCATTTCCAACTGCATAAGTGAGCTTCTGGCAGGGCTAAAGCAACATCCCTGGTACTGTGGCTTTCTTTTGGCTCCCAGCACAATATTAATTTGCAATGTCCCAGCAATTTGCTGCTCACTAATTGTTTGGCTCATACCTGCTGTGAAATGAGATGGGCAAGACAATTTTTATTATCTTCAATGGGTGAGTCAGTTGGTCCAACTTAGTTATTAGATGACTCAGGTAGCAAAAACAAAAGGTGTATTTCCCTCAATAAACCGCAGTGGTGCATCTTATTCTTATTTCTTTTAAGTTCGGTTTTTCTGGCTGAAAGACTTTGGTAATGAAGTCACTAGCATTGGGATCGTGTAATGAGGCGCTTGGTAACGCCACAAACACAACAGATCTCAGTGGAATATTAATATGCTTCCAGTGCTGTTCAATCAGAATGTAATGATCGATCAAAATAGATCTTTCCTGTTACACCTGTGCTCACAACTTTCATGACACCACTGTGAACACACTACGAGCTCCCTCTGTGTCTTTTGTAGTGCTATGACTTACAGTCCCTGAATTCATTTGAAGAGTAATGTAAAGTTTGGATTTCCATAAGCGATGAATATACAGCCTGTACTCCTACTGTTCTACCTACTATGATCGCAGCCCTTAACATTTCAGAAGGGGTAATATTTGAAGCAAATACTGGATGTAGTAACAGAAAAAAGGAACAATTCAAGTTACAGAGTGCTTTAGATTTGGCATTTAACAAATAATTGGATGTAGGGCCATGATACAGTGTAGTATGTTCCTTTTAGCAGGCAACTCTTGAAAACTTGAAAACCTAAAATGTATTACTTTTACACATTGTGTTTCATGAATTGTTATTGAAATACATGTAGAAATGTAAAAGCATTTACCCTGATCTTTATTGGACTGGTTACCTCAGAAACGATTGCTGAAGTTCACCAATTGTATTGGTAGTCAGTGAAACCCTGGCTGTTGTTGCACTGCAGCACTTTGAATCAAAGTAGAGATTCCTCCTTCTAACTGGTTCTGTGCACTTGGCAACGAGCAGCAGGTCACTCCAGGTGGGTGATGAAGTTTTCTTTGTTGCAAGTGACCTTAAACTGGGTCTAATGAGGACACAAGGTCCCGGACAAGGGAACATGACAAGATGTCGCAAAGCACAGGACAGATACTGTATGGCCTTTGTCTGCTCACACTGCAGAGCTTGAGCTGCATGCTTTGTCCTAATTTACAGTAGTGCAGAGAAGAGAACGGGACTTTTGAACATTAGAAGCCCTCTACCCTACATATACCCACACAGTTAGGCAGGAACATTTTTATTTTACTCATGTTCAAATGTTAAAGTTGTAACTATTTCATGTCTGAATAAAATGAGTTATTTCTACACTGAGCAGCAGTGAACAAGGGTAGTGGTGGTGGGGGATGCTAATAGGAAAGTAGGAGAGAGGTGTCGTGTGCAGTTTCAGAAGGAAACCTGCAACCAGCATGGACAAGTAAACAGTCCATCACAGCAGGCGTGTTTTTCTTAAGTGGTACTAAACTGTAAAAATTGTGATCAAGGTTTGTTAAATATTATGGCAACAGAGTGATATGTAATATAATTGAGTGGATTTTAAATGCTACAACTTTAATTAAAAAATATTGAAAAAATTAACTAATCTAAATCAGTTTAATCACAATCAATTCTAAAGGAAAACATATTTACATTTACTAATTCTCCAATCAACGTATATTTCTCTATTAGATTGTTAATTATCTGGGTCAAATTAATTCATATTTACCAATTATACCTGTGAAATTAATTTATATTCACCATCTATAGGGGTGAATTGGATTTAGATTTACCAATTATCAGCAATAAATTAATTTACAGTCACTTATACTCATGGTGATATTAATTTGGATTCAATAAACAGTCCTTATTCTAACTTATATATTAGCACATATACAATACGTATTTGAATTTAACTTTTAAATTGTATCACAGCACTTTAGATTTATTCAATATTACTAGATGCCACTTTGGACTCCAAACTACACATGCTCTTTTTCATCAAGTAAAATTTACTATTATTTATTCAGTAAATATTAGTTAACCCCAGTCACACAGGCCCCTGAAGGAACAGCCTAAGACCATCAATACCCCAAAGCTATAGGACAGAAATACTTTGGATATACAGTATGTACCTCTGCATTCCAAAACACGAGCTTCCCATTTCCCTGGGGTAAAACTTATCCGCACTCCAGTTTGAATAAATTCATCAAGTAGGGTCCACTTTCAGTGTGCAGCAGTAGCTTTGATTTTACTGTGAGTATATACAGTACCTCTAACTCAGCAGCCTTAATATAGCAGCTCCTCTGAGGTTTTGCAGTGAAAGATCCATCTTCTTTACAGGGCAGCCTCCTGTAAGGGCTCAAAGCAGCTGGAGGCAGAAGGGCGGGCGGAGGGGGGGGAGGGATCAATACTCTTTCAGCATTATTTAACGTACACTCTCTTGTGGAATTATAGAAGACATTACTAAGCTGGAGATTCAGGTGTGTTTTCTTTAACTCACCATTTCCTTATGTGATTCTCCCTGCGCTTTACACTTGTCTATTTGATTTGCAGCACTTTTCCTCCTCTGATCATTAAATCTAACAAATTGTTCAGGTTTCTTTTTCTTCTCCTTTATTAAAATCAGCTGAGTGCCAAAAAATTACAGGTCATGAGCACCTAGTGGCTCTCTTGATTATAGACGTCATTCTAATTAGTGAGCTATTCAAACTGGTGAAGAGACTTGGTAGAAGGTCAAATGTAATTAAGGTAGTGGCAGCATTATGAAAGTTGCAGGACACACTGAATATTTTCATTATGTTTATATATTGTCAGCAAAGATACCTCTAAAGCCCAACTGTTGCTGAGGAGAATTTGTGGATATGTTTGTGAGAGCGTGTGGCCCCACTAAAGCCGAGATCACCCTACACAACTTTCAAATTTGACAGAGAGCTGCCCACTTCATGATGTGTGATCAGGAGTCGTGGAGTCGTTTGAGTTCACACTACACAACTGACTGGCGACGGGGGAGGTCACCCCAGACTGGACCCCAAACTACTTTAATCGCAAAAACACCATCAAGAAGAGACTTGTGAATCTGAATGATCAATCTGCTCTTCTGTGTCAACCTGTGAAAGAATGAATAGACAGCAGCTCCAAACAGCTCTGGCCGAATAATTTGGTCCAAGCCAAACTACTGACCTGAACATCAGAGGCATTCATTTTTTCCATCTGAACTGGACCAGAGGCCGATGCAGTTAATATAAACTGCACTGAGTCTGTGTTACTCTGTCCAACACATGCATGGTTATTACTTGATTTCAATGCAATTCCCCTGTTTCCAGGCATGTGAAAAACACATGTGTACCCTCACCACCTTCACCCCACGCTGTGCTATGATCGGCTGGAGTTGTCAATGTCAATGGCATGCTCATGAACCTGACATTAAGTGTGACACTTCAGATCTAATAGATTATGTTTTTTCAACTTTAAATCTCTGTCAACAAAATAGAGTTTTTGCTGGTGTGCAGATATTGCTGAAAACACTTGCACTGCACCCTTGGGAGTTTGTAGTCAGCACAATGGTGAGTTAAGCAGATCAGTGAGAGATGCCAGGTGAGGTCTGGGCTCCACATATGGCCCAGTGAACATGTAAAATGATAGATGGTGCTTCTGGTGGAAGTGATGAATGGTAGATGGCACACAAAGATGTGCTGCTGAAACACATAATGCTTCTACTCACGCGGTCATTTATAAGGAAAATCGATTATATTGAGTTGCAGGTGATTTTGTTCCTTTCTGTTTGTCTCTTGCTGAGAATACAGAACTGATTTATTATGAGGTTTTGGAAATTAAACGAAACCAAGTGACACTGCACATTTATTCACTCCCATGTCTTGTGGTTCTCTTATTTTAGGAATACCAAATCGACATCATCTTTGCCCAGACGTGGATTGACAGCCGTCTGAGATACAACAGCACAATGAAGATACTGACTCTAAACAGCAATATGGTCGGACTTATTTGGCTGCCAGACACCATCTTCAGGAACTCCAAGAATGCAGATTCCCACTGGATTACGATGCCGAACCAGCTGCTAAGAATATGGAATGATGGGAAAATACTTTATACCTTAAGGTAAACACACATATTATGAGATAAATCGAGCTAAAGCTTTTACCATTTAGGGACAAGGATTAAAAATGTATATACATATATTGGGAGTTTCGAGCTTAATTATACAGGATGTCTTATCACCAGTTCTTCTGTGTGCTTCGGCAGTCTGTCAGGGAAAATACCAGCAAAATAATTAGCACTGTTATCTGCGGCTGTGCATATTTGTTGCACCCATTTACTAGTTAATTACATGTACCTGAACCTTGCCATGTCAACAGTGACTTTTCAAGCAGCATCATCAAATATAGGTGATTCAGTTTATTGTAGAGCTGCAACATTTACATCATGCATGTATGCATCTTAAATGTTTCTGTAATATTTCAAGACAACACGACAAATGTTCTCTTGTTTCAACAATCCAGATCTCAGGGGGAAATTGCAACGTGATCTTATTGTTTATAGAAAAAACAATTAATAGATCAATCTGATTATTTTGATGAATCAATATTGGAAAGTGTTCATATTGAAACACTCCACCAAATGATTGATCACAAAAGTTATTAATTTGCTTGTGAGGGGTATTTCACAGATACAATAGCTGAAACTGGCTGACAACCTAATTAAATATTATTTAATTACTAGACGTCTCTCACCAGACTTTTTTATATGACCCTTGTGTTACTCACTGCAGAATCAGATTAGAGGATTACGTGTTGGAAAGCCGGTAGGCACCATTTTGGTGCATACCCAGTGTTTATTCACCTGTTGAGTCAAGATAGTCGACGTTATCCAGATTAGTTGCTTACATAGTTGTAGAGCTAGGGGCTATTATAGAATGAGAGAATGCTGAGATTGGAAATAATTACCTTTTTAAATTGGATCATTTAAACCTGAAAATGACTCAATTAATATATATATATATATATTTATAATTTATGGGTTATATATAGTGTGTTATCTGAAATCATCATTAGCATTTCTTAACATTGTTCCTGTAATGCCATTCACAAATCCCCAATTTTCTGTGCAGTGTGACAATTTATACAACCTGTTTGGAACCAATGATGTTTATCAATTAATCAATTTTTTAACATTGTCACAAATTCAAGCAGCCTCTATCACTAACATCCTCATGTGAAACAATTTGTGATGCTAACTTTCCCCAAAAAGAACAGCACAAAGCAATTAGCCCCAGTTATTAGCAATTGCCGCGCAAACTGCAGTTAATTTCCAACACCAATTTACCAAGGCAGCCACCCTTGTTCCTTAAAGCACTCTTTATAATTGTAGCACTCCACATTAGTATAAAGGGCTCTTTCACTAATAAGCATCTTTCTGGCATTGTCATAACATTTGAATGTTAATACAGGAGTGACAAAAGGTATTCCAGCATTCAAATATCTGTCACGAAAAAGTTTACTTCCTCTCTCAATTGTCCCTTAAAATGAACCTTCCCCTATAACTCTAGATTATTTACTGGATTAAATACTAGATCACAGTTAAGGTTCTGATTTACAGCATTATGACCTTATCAAAAACGTCACACCATCTGAGAACATAAAAGTAAGACAGCAGTGGTAGTCTGATCTAAACTGGGTTAAAACATTATGTACAGAGACCAAGATGTCTAACACAAGTGCATTTACAGAAAACATGATGGCAAATGTGATAACACAAATACAAAAGCCACACAACGGAAACACAAACACAAAGGAAGTGAGTAACAACGGATCTTGACAATGGGACGCAATTTTCTGTAAACCCGGACAAGCCAGCTGCCGCTTGAAATGTGATACCTGTCCATTTAAGGTATGATAGACGTGTTTGTTGCACCCACATTTTTTTATTAAGAACTTTTGTTGTCTTCCTTTTTGGCTGCTCCACCTGTACTACAAAACATGGTATAGACAAATTCATTATAAGCAGCAGCTTGCTTGTCCACGTTTTCACCAATGATGACTATAGTGACAGCAGTAAGTTATTTTGCTTGTTGCATTGTCACTTACCTGAACTGTGGTTGTGTTTCTGTGAGTTGCTTTTGTAGTTGTGATGTGGCTTTGGCATTTGGGTTTTTGTGCTTGTGTGAGACGTCTCGGCCAGCGAAGTAATGCATTTTTCAGGAAGTAAATTTTTGACTATATTCCTAAAACATTATTTAATCCATCATCATTCTTTGTATTCCTTGGCTTCTCACCAAAGAGTCTACTCAAACTTATTCTCATTTACAATAGAAGAGAGATCTTTAATGAGTTGCCTGCATCTTGACAGGAGTAAATATACACAACAGGTGCGGAAAGAAACTATAATTCAGGCCACAAAGCAAGAGACCAGGAGTCCTAGAGACCGTTCATTTTGTATTTCTTGATGTAGACGACTATGACCACCTGGCAAGAAAGTCAGCAAGATAACAAAATACATATTTAAGAAAATGTAATCAATCAACAAATGAAAAAAAGTATCCATGACAAACTAATTGTAGAAAGAGAGACCTGGCATTAGCTGCGCCACTGCATTCCAGCAGAGCAGCCGACATGGTAGGTTAACAGGTAAGCTAAGAGTTGTGCCTGTGCCAAAAGGGCCATCAACTCGTTCCTGCTTGTTATATCATTGCTGGTCAAGTTGAGTGGTCATTGCAAAACCAAAACCACCCTCATGCCAACGGGAAATGTTCCGGTGACCCCCTCGGGCAGTCCGCCACCAGTGACCGATGATAATAGAGAAATATAATAGATTTTTGTATTTGTCTATTTTTTGTCGTAATTTTTATTTTTTTGTACCGTCTCATCCACTTGAGTGTATGTGTGTGTGTGTGTGTGTGTGTGTGGGGGGGGGGTGTTCAATATTTTACCTTTGCAACTATTAGGCCCAGGGAAATGTAACAATTCATATAGAGCTAGTCGAGATACAAACAAAGCCCAGCTGCATCCTTTTCTCATGCAGTCCTATTGATGTTGACTATTCAGGAGCGTGCACACTTTGAGCACTAATATCCGTTGCTGGCTTGCGAGGAAGAGAGTGAAATGTCATTTAGTATTAATTGTGCAGTGGCTTGGCTGGAGTAAACAGAGATGACATTTCATGATATCCATGCCTCTCCCATACACATGGTATTTTCGAATTCCATGCTGGAATGAAATTCATAAAAGAGCAGGGGAATTTTAAAGTGCTTTCTCTGCTCTAGTCTTTTATGCTATCTTACATATTTGTTATACACATTTTCTTGTTATGATATATAGTGGACAAATATATAGAAAAATGCCAATAAATTGCTGTGTCAAGCCTTTGCAAACAATGCCTGAAACAGTGTCACAGCATCCATGTCTGTCTTGCGTTTCTAGATCTTCCTTTTGCACACACATTGATAAAGGCAGAAGAACAAAGCCTCCTCGTATCCAGGTTCATGCCGTTAATACTTAATTGTGAGGTTGACTGAAGCTGCAGCCTTGCTGCCTTGAAGACACCCTCATAAAAGGGACTAAAGAACTTCTGAAAGGTTGTAAGTAGGCTCGAGGGGTGCTTTTAGCTGAATGTAATATTGACTGGCTACAATCCTCACAATGGCAATGCTAATGTTTGACACAGATTTGTGCATTGAAAGGCTTCTCAGACTGCCAACCACTGTTTTTTAATAATATGAGAAAGGTTTTTATAGGCATCTATGCATGCATATATGTGATTGGACAAACAAAACAATATTCGTATTTAATTGCGTTGCAGCAAAAGTTAATCCATGTTCTGATCTCCACTATCCAAGCAAATGAGTGAACTGCGTATTCTCTTCCACTAGTGCAGTGCCCCTTTTAAACAGGCCTGTTTGTAATGGGCCGTTTTCTTGGTCTCTGGTAATACCCTGGAGGTCTAGAATATATGTTTACCTTCTATAGTGTGTGTGCTGGACATTGTGTGTAGGCTTTTGTGTTCATGCAACCTGTTAGGGTTAGGGTTAGATGTCTAAATAAAAACTCTGCAATTCAGCTTGATATAAAACATTCCAGCAAACAAAAGCAATGGTATGCCATCATAGGCATAGACAAATTGCTAAAGATGAATCTATGAATGTTCTTGGTGAGTTGCTGTTGAGATCAGCATCTGCGACACTCTTGAATGTCCACGTCAGCCAGGGCCCATGCACCCCGCTGCTTGTTGAGATATGCGTTCCACAGGCAGAAAAAGGGAGATTTCTTGAAATAGTAGAAATGTAGATTTCGCAAGCATGACTACAATTGCAGCCCAAACTTGAACAGAAAGTTCAAATTTTATAGGTCAGCACACGAGAATCACTATTTGTTTGCTTCAACCAGTTTATAATTGAACACCAATCACAAATTGCCTTCAAAATTATATACGCAGGTTTGTGTTGTCTTAAGGGACAGCTGACCTGTAGCCACATCATAGACAGATTTACACGGAACCTACATGTGATAATTGAAATTGGCTGTTTCCTATGAAGTATGTGTGTAAGCTTGTCAATACTTTATCATGAAGCTACACATGGCACCAGAACAGTCGGAATATATACAATGTCAAATTGTGTCCGTCTTCACACCACACCAATGTTTCTCAATACTTGTCCAGAGAGGGAACACAGCTACTTATCACATCTAGAAAGTGGTGTTTTATGACTTTAGTTATTGGCCAATGGAAGCTTTCAAAGGTCTGTCCACACTGCAGGGCCTATGTGTTCTGAGGAGGCCGATAAAAGTCAGCAGAATACATCTTTGTGTTTCCAATTCAGGTTATTTCTCTCATAGATAATAGCTCTCATTTAATGCAGTCTAACATAAAGCACACAGCATGTTAACAAGAATGCGATGATGTTGCATTTACGATATTTACTTTATTACCTGCTGATAAATGTGTCCCTTTGTGCACATCTGCAAAATCCAAACAAAACATGGACTCTCAACCTTTAATTTTCCTGTATTTATATAGCACTGTTCTAGTTGCAATGACCAATCAAAGCCCTGAATGGGGGTGAACAGGTCTGAGATCAAACCACTAACCCTCTGGTTAGTGGGCGACCCACTCAAGTTCCTGAGCCACAGCTGCCAATGAGGACTGTTGGTTATATTTAAAAGTTGTTTAACGGTCTTTGTTAACTACAATTGAACTTGATTGGCAATTTATATATAAACTGAATGAGGCTGTAAAGGGCAGATTTTTCCGTGCTCCTGTCCATAGTTTCTGAAACTCAATGATTTGGAGATGTTTCAATCTCACAGCTCAGTGTCACAGTACAGATTATTCTCATAAAATCCCTAAACCGCAGAGGGGTGGCAACTGTTAACTGGTCAAGACTTTTGTAATAATCGTTACTGCTCTAGAGGCTGAGGGACAATTTAGAAAAACGAATATACACCAATGCATTCACTCACATGTTAATGTTGTATTATAATAATACAAATGATATAAGATACTAAATGAAATAAAATTGTATTTACCCATGTGGTTTACTACTGTAGCAAAACAGTAAACATTCACTCTTTTCCTTGCAGACTGACAATAAACGCAGAATGCCAGCTTCAGCTGCACAACTTTCCCATGGACGAGCACTCCTGCCCTCTCATCTTCTCCAGCTGTAAGTACACCGTCCACACCACATTGATCTCTCTAGCTGCTTTTCATAAAATAATATAAATATCTATTGTATTCCCTGATTATGTAACTATTTATTGCCAAGAAGCAGGGCTTTTATTTTGAATTGACCCTTCCTTAAAAGTGAACTCCAAAGTGTCTCAGGAAGTCTCAGCATTACAGATGCATCTGCTCGTCGGGGAAAAACACGTTAACACTGATGACTGTGCTGGCTTGCTGCACCATGGCTACCGCTCATTCGCCAAAACCTGCCCCCAAACATGTTCATTTACAAGCCAGCAGCATGTTGTATCTGAAGCCTCTCATAATGAGGCTAGTTTGCAGGTAGCTATGGCAACATTTGAACTACCTGATTCAGCTTCTCTGTCCAAACAAGTACAATAAACTGAGGAATACTGCGGGTGAAGTACAAATAAATTCAAACCTATTACTCATACTATACTATATTATCATATTATAAGTAAAACACAACTTGACCCCAAGTACTGTGGATTAACCTTTGGCTCAAGCTAGCTTGCTTCATAACAGCTCTACAGAGTGGATGTCGTTCACCCGCTTAACCTTAACTGTCCTGTATCTAGCACTAAATGAATCAGGCTGCATGAGTGACATGTTATCTGCGGTGGATCTATAGTGGCCTCCATGTTTGGTATCAAGATAACTGCTCGGCTTCATCTGAGGGGACATTACAACCTTTTTTTTACCATTACAAATCCATCATGTCTCTGGGGAATTGGAATGATCAACTGAGTGCAATCCAAATTTGCAGCATAAATAAACAGACATAAAGGGAGCGCAGTTAACAGGTTGTTTACTAAAGCTGCTTTCAGACATGCACTGAACTCCCCAGTTCCTGTATTTCTGCAGAGGAGGTGCCTGTGGGAACATATATGTCAGAGTGAGACGCTTCGCAGTTTCAGGGGACAAGTCGATGAGTGAATGCAGAAGGGGATCCACTGCGAGCGAGTGTGTGTGTGTTTTGGTGGGGGGTTCACTACACTTCCATCACACTAACATCTCCGGATTAAAAGGCGGTTTCACACACGTAGAATACACCGAAGTAGATGTGTCAAGAATTTGTGGCGATAAGAGCTGACAATGGTGTTGTGGTGCTGTAAACATGACCATGTGATCCCTGCAGTGGAGTTAATACGTATAATCCAGCCTCTGTCTGTTGCACCAGGCGGCTCCATCTCTCGCCTGAATGATGCAGAGGCTTTGTGACTGTTGTGAATGCGTCTGAGCAGGGAACCTCCTGCTGTGTTGTGTGTGTGTGACAGGAAAACTCTGGGAAAACTCTGTAGCTAATTCCTCAGATTTAACCCGGAGGTCTTGTATCAAAAGATGTAATAGTAAAATGAATAGAACAATATGTATTTGTGGGACCGATGCAGGTATTATGTTGTAAAAAAACGTATGCAACGATACATAATTATACACATGGAAACAAATTTCCCTAATATTCATTTATTATAAATTACTAAAAACACAATTACAACGAAATTAATTAATTAAATAATAAAAACTAAATATATTAAAAAAATGTAACATAAATACACAATTTTTTTGAATTGTTTACAAAATGTTTAGCAATAAAAATAATGTATCATAGGTGCATATCAACAAATTCTGATATGTCGATGACGGACTTTCTTCGGGCAATCTTAAATATTACTCTTCTCATTAAGAAGTATAAGTTTCAGAAAATGTGATTTTACGGTTTGTTTTTTGTATTTGCCCTAGTTCCTCCTGTTAAAGTCACAGCTCCATTAGTACATTTCAATGTGGAACATCAAACACTCAGTAATATAAGGCTGCTGAAACCTAGTATTCAATGTTTTTGGACAATAAGACCTTTTCATTACTGAGAGCTATCCAGTTTCATGCAGTTGTAAATTAATCTTCCTCTTGTACAGTGGTGATAATCCCTTTTACCATGGATATTTCTGCAGAAATCCCAACATTGAGACACTGGCCTATTTTTCTCTGTGAATACAAAACTGACCAAACATGCAGATGATTATTTTGCCGTTAATACACGGAAACATTTTGAGGAGACTGAACCAAGTCAAAAACAATAGTCAGATGTCCCTATAAACATTGGAACTGGTATGACTCATGTAAATATCTTCCAAATATTTTGTTAATACTAGCATCCCACTTTGTGTTACTATCCTCATAGGGGCTTAGTACTGAAACACCGCCCAGGGAAACACGGATAAGAAAAAAATTTCAATTCAAATTCTATAAATCTAATTCTATTTTTATACGTTATAACTTCATATGTGAAAAATGTGTTGAAGTAGAAAATCTGATTGGTTTCCTCAGGTTACTGAAAAAAATACTTTCTTATATAAATGACACATGAAGATATAAAAATGTACTTCAGATAATAATGGTTACTCTGGATGAAATTAAATGAGTTCTTCAAAAGATGTATAAAGAAGTTAACACTTGGATGATGGTTTTACTGCATAAAAAGGGGCAAATTTGTTTTCAGCTTCTTTCTCACAATGCCAAAGAGGAGAGAGCTGCCTGAGAGCACAGGAAATGTTATCCAAAAAGATAACAAGGCAGTCGCCAAAGATTTTGTTATGTTGTCAAGATATTTCTAAAAAGA